>AP026541.1:1250000-2500000 GCA_026075535.2 Tricholoma matsutake | reverse complement strand
AACAGATCTATGGGAAGGACTATACAAAGACTACCTCACCAACTGCACGCATGGAATCATGGAGAATACTCTTGCATTTAGCAGCCTCTCTGGGCTGGGATGCACAACAGATAGATGTGAAGACTGCATTCCTCTATGGGTTACTACTGGATGACGAGGTACAATACATGCAACAACCCAGGGGTTTTGAGGAGCCTGGGAAGGAGGACTGGATCTGGCAGCTTCAACATGGGTTATACGGTATGAAGCAGAGTGGGCACATATGGAACCAGACACTTAATTCCCAGATGATCAATTGGGGATTCACTCACCTATCTTGTGAGTTGTGCATTTATTACCAGAAATCTGACTCAGGTATTATTATTGCAGCTGTCCCTGTTGACGATTATCTCTCGATTGCAGATTTGAAGGATGAAAATGAACACTTCAAGGCCTAGATGAAACAAGTATGGACTATTTCAGAGTTGGGCACAGTGCGTTTTATTGTCGGGATTGCCATCACCTGGGATAGAATCACAGGGACTGTTGCACTCACACAGACCGCTCTAATTGACACAATAATTGAATGGTTTGGCCAAAAGGACATTCACCCCATATCATCGCCCCTGGAGCCAGGATCCAAATTACACCATACAAATTGGCAGTCAATATCCTCAGAGACCCAACACCAACTCAATAAACTTCCGTACCAATCTCTAGTGGGATGCTTAGTCTATCTGGCTATATCGACCCACCCCGACATCTCATACGCAGTTCAACAACTTTCTCAATACCTCGACTGCTATTCCTTTGAACATTGGGGGGCAGCCATCAGATTGGTGTGTTACCTCAATGGTATGAAAGATCTTAAACTTTATCTTGGGGGTGATCTCCCTATCAATCTTGAAGCATTCAGTGACTCTGATTGGGCCAATTGTCTCAACATGTGCCATAGTGTTGGTGGCTATGTTTGCTCCCTAGGTTCCGGTGTGGTATCCTGGATGGCATGAAAACAAAAGGTTGTCGCCACTTTGTCATGCAAAGTGGAATATGTCGCAGCTTTTGAAATGGCAAAAGAATGTATTTGGTCATGAACACTACCCAAATCTATTGACCACCAACAATTTCTCCCTACCATAATTCACTGTGACAACTCTGCTACAAAGTCCTTATCTGAAGACCCCCTTCTCCACTCCCATGTCAAGCACATCGACATAAAATACCATTTCTTGCGGCAGTGCATCCAATCGAATGAACTCAAACTCACATATGTCAACACACGGGAGAATATCACAGACCTGGTCACAAAATCTCTGGATGTCAAACAATTCACTTACCTTTGCAATTTCCTTGGGCTCCATTAATCCGATTCCATGTGAGGAGGAGTATTCATGCTGAGGAGGAGTGTTGAGAAATACACCATGAGAGTCTATGAATGCTGTATTACCATTTATGGACACCCGCACAATCGTCTTTGATGTGGATGCTATATTTAGCAAGTCAGGTTCCCTTTGAGGCACATGTTACCTTTATGGAGCCTCTCCTCTTTGTCTATATGATACATATATATAGTAGATAGTCGGACAAACACCTCAGTCCATTATACAATGACTGAGGTGAGTAACAATAAACCATCAACCACTTGTTATCCTCTTGTATTGAAGGCTGTGCAGAGAGCAAGGGATATATGAATGCATGAAACAAAGGTATATGATCAGTTGTGAGAGGCTTCTTTAAACAAGCCTCCAGTGCTGCTATATGCTGTGCATAGTCAGGAGGAAATGGAAACTGATAGCCGGATGGGTGACCATTGTATGCTTGTAGCACTGCATAAGCCAGACTGTGCAAAGGATATGCATATGTGCACTGAGTGTCTGGGATGAGATGATATTTCCATGGCTTGGCATCTTGGTCTACACTGTGATATCATAAATTGCAAATTAGTTTTTTGTCTTATTTCATTGTTACAAATTAATATAGTCACTTACCATGGATATTCTTCAAGTAAACATCTCACCCGCATGCTTGAATCTTTGGCAATATTGGCAACAACAGTCACATAATTCCATGTTATCTTCCAGAGTGGATCCTTGGTAAATTCCACCTTGTTTGATATAGCAAGGGAGGTATGTCACAGGGTGCAGATGGAATAGTGACATTGAAGGATTCATAAGTTGGTAGTTTGTGCTTCATATATATATCAAACAGGGGGGTTGAGTTGGGAATAGGGGGATCAACTTGGAAATATTGGCAGTGAACATGCTGGTAAAATGTTTGAACATAGCCCCTATGATAGCGCTCATCTGGAGAAAGCTGATTGTTTGAGCGATGATTGACAGTCCAGTGATTTCCAAATGTATGAGATGACAAGGCACCATAGTTCTCAGATGGAAAATCTTTACGATGAAGATAGCCTTGATACAATGTAACACCATGACAATGATACTCCATCTTTGACAATATTCCTGTGAGTTCAGAGGCCTCAACAAAGTTTCCCTCTGGCTGTAAAGGATACAAAGCAAGCCAATATTCAAGAATCATCAACCATTTGTTGTCCTCTTGTATCGATGACTGTGCTGAAAGCAAGGGATATATAAATGCATGGAAAATTGGAATGTGTTTAAGAGTCAGAGGCTGTTTTAAGAAGGATTCCAGTGCAATTATATGCTAAGCATACTTCGGTGGCAAGGGGAACTGGTAGTTGGATGGATGACCTTTATGAGCTTCTAAAATAGCATATGCCAAGCTGTGTAAAGAATATGCATATGTGCATTGAGTGTCATTTGTAAGATGATATTGCCATGGCTGAACCTTTGCTGTACACTGATAGGCAACAAGTTGTAAGTTGTCATTAATAATGAAAGCAGCAGTGACTCACTGAGGATATTCCATGAGAATACACCTTACTCGCATACTTGAATTTTTGGCAACATCAACAAATGCAGACATATAATTCCACACTAGCTTCTACAATGGACATTTTGTATAATGTGTGGGATGTGCAAGGGTTGCCAAAGTCCTGTGTTTTCCTTTGTCTGTTATGTAGGCCTCCAAGTGTTCATGCCACCTTGTTTGATATGTGGTGGTGGAGATTGACTCAGTTTGCACCTGGAAAAGCCCCTCTTCTTCCCTTGGATATCTGATGGAAGCAGCAAAGCAGTGATATCTACATCCCACTTCATTCTTTGGATGACTCGACTGCTATTCAAGCTGTTCAACCAGTGCCAGCAGCACATCTTGACGAGGACAGACTTGCTGACATTATTTCTGCAAGTGTTGGAAGTGCAGTTCATTCACTAAAAATGAAATGGAGGAGATTATTCAGTCATGGGTTGCTGCTGGTATTCTGTCATGTTACAAATGGAGCAGAATGCAGACGGTTTATTGTTTCAGAGGTCATGGATGGTAAACCTGTCCAGTGTGCTGATCTCCATGATGCAGCCACTTGTGACAACTGCAATCCTAACCATCCATTGATGGTAGCATCAAAAAAGCTGCTGCAACCAGTCCATGATCCAAGTCCTGATTATGATATTGGAGGTTGGGATGATACTACGCTAGCTTTGCTTGACAAGAGTGTCTTGGGCCCTACTCCCCCATCATCCGGTCCAAGTACTCAAGTTATTCTCCCACAGCAAAATTCACTGCCTGGACCCTCCATGTCACTGCATCTGGATCATGCCCTATATCTCAGAAGACAGGAAGACAAGAAGGCAAAAGTTGCTGAGTTGTGGAGACAGTGGATCCATCTCCTATAGTAGAGTGGTGGGATGCTCTAATAATAGCCTAAGCATGAGGACTATGTACATGTGATCATCTACTGACTATGCAGTCATGTGACTACTGGAGTAGGTGCCCAGACACACTACTCCATCTGCCCACCTCCAAAAAAGATGATGTCCTCATCGCCACAGAAAAAAAGAAGATGCAAAACAATAAGTAGGATTAATATAGACAAAAGAATTCTATGGTTGGTATCCAAAATAAAGTAGAGAAAAACTTAACAAGGGGGTCTCCATCCCAAAGTTTGAAGTGCATGGCTTAAGTCAATGAGATGGGGGTCTTGATCCTAGTTGAGCTTTGGAACAGGAAGTGTAGGTGCAGGCATTCTGAAGGAAACAGTGATGATGGGTTTCCCAGGGCCTATACCAGAGGGATGACATCAGGTAATGACACAAGAGGCAGAGCAATATATTACCCTGGAGAATATGTTGGGAATAATAGGGAAAAAAGACACTTTTTCCCTGGGGAAAAATAAAAGGAACCATCAGTAAAAAAATGTTGTTTTTCCCACACTTTTCTCTTTGCTCTTGCTCAGCAAAAATAACTCATCCATTCCTGGGAGAAAATCAGGTGAAAATGGAGGGGAAATATATCTTTTTTTCTACATTTTCTCTATATCTGCTGAAAATAACATTTTTTCTCCTGACTTCCACAATTTTTTCACCTAGAAACAGATTAGTTATTTTTCCACAGAGAGAAAACTGGGAATATGTGGGAAAATGACCTTTCCCCCCCTATTGTTCACAAGTTTTTCTCCTGGAAACAGATTAGTTGTTTTCCTGCAGCAACCAAAAGGACAAAGTATGGGAAAATAACATATTTTTACTGATGGTTTCTTTTATTTTTCCCCAGTGAAAAAGTGTCTTTTTCTCCAGGGTAATATATTGCTCTGCCTCTTGTGTGAAAGGTTGAGGTGGAATGAGAGAAGGCAGAGCTAGAAAATTTCGAGGTGGAAGGGATTGCGGGGGGGCTCATTGTCGTCGAGTCCATTGTTGTAGTGTTCCAAACAGCTGTTGACAGCCAGTCCTCAGACTGGAGATATCTTGTAGCAGGGTGCTGGGAGCAGTAGGTAATGATGCAGCATCATCAGCCCAGTCGAAACATGCTGGTACAGGTGTCGAACTCAGTGATATATGGCTCGAAAAAGGTGAGACAAGAGGTGGGGGCTGTAATATGGTGGCTGGGGGTGGTACCATTGTTGCTGCATCATTTTTTCGTAGCCATAGGTGTTCATCATCTGGTGCTGCCGTAGGTAGTGAAATGGCTCGTTTCCGTGCATGATGAGGTTGGCAGGGGTGTACCAGTGGTGATGGCAGCAGACGGGGGGTGTCGACAGGTGTCGACAGCATCATTAGTGACATGGCAGGGGTGCATGATGCAAGTGGGGGCAAAACAACTCATTTCTGGGTGACCTGGGGAGAGCTGGGTGGTTGGAACATATCCTGGGGATATTCTGCAGGCTCTAGGCATGTACGTCATCCTTCTGGAGCTGTGGGGGGTGGTCCTGAGTTGGGCAGAGCAGGGGACTCAGTCGTCATCAATGATAATGTGGTGGCAGTGTGGGGCAGTTCGATGTGTGGAACAGGGGGTTGGGGCACGAGCTGGGAGGTTCTGGGATGTGTTCTGGGCTTTTGTTTGGAGTCCTGGGGTGAGCAGGGTTGTTCTGTTGAGTAAACGACATGTTTTGACGAGCACATTTGCTTGTCCTCGCATAACATCATTTGTTGGGTTATAGACCATTTATGTACATTGTTTGGGGCCTGGCACTTAGTATACAAGGTGGTAGCGGTTGTCTGGCAGCTAGTCATCACCCTAGTAGTTGTTCCACAGGTGGTTGTGACAGTTTTCATTGCCATTGTAGGTTGTGATGTGGTGGCGGAACTGTGGGGCTCTGGGCTCGAGAGGACGGGCTGGGGAGTTATCAGGGGTGCTGTAGGTCAAGCTGGCAGTGAGTGCCATCGTTTGGGAGCTGTTGGGGGCAGGTTCAAAGCAGTGGATGTGGATGTGGTGGTGGTTGTCAACAACATTGTCATCGTTGATGGGACTGATGGGGCCATTGCTAGGGGTGATGTGGCAGGTCTGGTGGGCTCATTGGGTGGAGAAGAGATCAGGAGGGTGGGCTGAGGGCTGTTGTCGGTCTGTACTGCTGTCTCACAGGTGTTGCAAAGCTCAATAGACGTCCCCGCATTGTTCAGTAGATGCAGCAGCTTGTCATCATGCACAGTTTGCATGGTGGCGTTGATGGAGGTGGGGGTGGTCTGAGTGCTCATATCTGTCGTTTCATGAGTCGTTGACTCCGTTTGTATGCTCTCGTTGACCTTGGTCCTCTCACGTTTCATCTCCCATTTCTCTCATTCAGCTGTTCTCCCTTTTTCTTCTCCTTCTCTCAGTCCCCTCTTGTATCCCTCTCATCTTCCTTCCTCTAGTGTGGTTCTCCATACTTTTTCTTCTTCATCTTCCTTCCTCAACATCTCAAATACATCATTTTCTTTGTTCTCACTAGCCAGGTAGCTTCCTTCCTCATATCCTTCGTAGTAGCCCTCCTTCTTTCCTTCATCAAAGGCTTTGACCTTCACATTCTCCAGAAGCTCTAGTATGATGCTCCGCAGTAAGCCATTGCATACTATGGCAGTGGACTTAGCTGTTGTGGGGTTACAGAAGTGGCCGATTTCATCCATAGTGCTTAAAGTGGGAATTGTCAAGGTGTATCTGTGTCATTATTAGGTGACGACAGCGTTGGCATGGCAGTTTTTGCAGTTGGAGCTGACACATTCGATGCTGTCATTACAGCATTCATGGCCATGATATTTACATCCAGTTGCATGTTGTTGCGCCATTTCTTCTTCTTAGTTCATTTGCCTTGTCCTGGACCTGGCATGCTGAGTGTAATGTAGTAACTAAAGAAGAGACTGATAGACTGGTTCTGGTTCTGGTTCTGTGACTGTGACTGATTCCATGGTTCTATGGACTAGGTTCTGGGTGCTGAGACAAGAGACGAGAGACTAAAAGCTGGAAGCAAAGAGCTAGATGCAAGTTACACATTGTGACATGGTGCACAAGACAAAAGAAAGCAAGAGTGACAAGAATAGAGCTAAGCAGTAGTGTGTGCATCGAATCATGCTCTCATCACCAAGATGGAGATGGCGGATCCATCTCCTATAGTAGAGTGGTGGGATGCTCTAATGATAGCCTAAGCATGAGGACTATGTACATGTGATCATCTACTGACTATGCAGTCATGTGACTACTGGAGTAGGTGCCCAGACACACTACTCCAGTTGTCAGCAATGACAAAAGTTATTGGGGGTATTCTTGATGGTAGCAACACTTGCTACTGTGTTATTTGCTGGGTGTAGAAGAATACATGACAACTCAAGACCTCCAATCACCAATATTTTATCAACTGCAAGACTCAAGAGGATCGGTTTGTCCGGTGATAGGTCCACTGTGCACTATAAGCTCTGGGAACATCTCCAGAGGCATCAACACATCAACACGCAAGCTCTGAACTCCTACAAACACTGCGAGACCACTCCAAAACTACTTCAATCGACTTCAATCGATTTCGATTGATTTCAAACGGTTTCAAATGATCTCAAATGATCTCGAACAACTTTGCAGCACTTTGAACAGCTTTGGCCACTGTACACCTATTGCACTGCCCTTCGGATACATGCAGCACACCTCATGAGAGTTAGTGCGTCGCATATCGAGCACCACCAGACATGAGGAGACACAACGATGGGATTTTAGGATGCGATTGTGGCACCTTGATATCTTGATGATATTGGATCAATGGGGACAGGTACCCATGATAAATCATGACTCTATACATTTCCCTTCTCATCTTCTTTCATTTATTCTATGATTTGCAAAGATTCCCTATTGTTTTATATCTTGCCTCATGTATTCCTCATGTTTTATTTCCTTTTTAGTATCACTTCTCCCAAACATATATAGCCTTGTACTAGCTACTTAGAAAGAAAGAAACACATCATCCTCTCACACCAATCATCTGATTTAAGAGCCATTCTCTTGAGTCCAAGCGTCTCGACTTAGTCTCAAAATTCAGTGTTTTACGCTGAATTTCCTCGAACTCCTCGTACTAGCTTCTCAAAACTATTGCATATCATTTATCCCCTCTCGACGCTTTTCTACATCCCTATAGTCTATCCTCAGCCATCATCAAAAGTGTCCTCATCTTCTATAAAGTCCTTTGAGCTTCTTCAAACATCATCACACCTCATTGAACTTACTTTGAACATCATCGCACCTCTTTGTACTTCCCTGAACATCGTCGCACCTCTTTGTACTTCTCCGAACATCATCGCACCTCTTCATACTTCTTCAAACATCATTGCACATCTTCGAATACTCCCGAGCTTCATTAACTTTCTCTCAAACATCATCACAGCGCTTTGTACATTCTCGATCTTCATCGAACCTCCCTCGAGTGCCATCACAGCACTTCGAATACTCTTGAACTTCATCGAACTTCATCGGATACCCTCTAGAGTTGTTTTCATAGCCTTGGGTAATGGTGGTGATATTTAGTACCACCTTGCAACCTTCCTCTAACTAGTGTTATACCATTGAGCCCTTATTGTGGGTTTTGTTTGGGTTTCCTGGTCGAGTATTGTCATTTTGGAGCCCACCGCAAGGGAGTTTCTAAATCATTTCATCGCCTAATCCACCTCAAATCTCCCAGCTTAGGCCAACACAAGCTAGAAACCTACAAATTGACACTTGCCACACCTTCAAATCTCTTGAACAATTGGGAGATATTCTTATACCTGTTTCCGAAGCAGAATCGACTCATCGTCGACTATTCCCTTCACCAATCTCATCGCCCTTGACATCATCCTCTACTTCTTCATCTTCATCGTCTACATCTTCATTCATCCTTCCAACAACTTCGACTCCTCTACCATCATTCACACAAGTTTTAACCCCTACCCCCAGAAACATTGCATTCATGACTACGCAAGCAACGATGCCAGCTTGTGGTCATTCCATGGCTTCGAAATTCGACCCTACCCAGCCACGAGAATTTCGCAGATACTTTAATGAGCTCGAATTGCTTTTCTCAGCATGCAATGTCATGAACTCAGAAGATATGAAGAAGCATGCTTGTCGCTACCTTAGATATTGACACTTCCAAACTCTGGGAATCGATTCCAGAATACGATGCGGGCATTTTGTTCCAGAACTTTCACATCATCATTCACCAACTGTATCCTGGTTCTGAAGACGATCAGAAATGGTCAATTTCAGACATGGACAAACTTGTCGGTGAACAACTTTGCATAGGTATTTACAATGCAAGCAATTTGGGATTATACTTTCAGTCATTCTATAACATTACAAAGTTTCTATCTACTAAAAGTGGGATTTCCGACATGGAACAAAGCAGAGCCTTTGTCTGGGGTTTCCAACCAGGCTTATGGGCTAGAATCACTCGACGACTCGAGCTAAAATTCCCTGATCACTACCCCAACGACCCCTACCCACTCAACGATATTCATGCAGCAGCAAAATTCATTTTAGCAGGATCTATTGGCTCAGATTCGACATCGCTACTGAGTTTGCATTCTTCAGCACCTTCGGCAATCCCAACAACCTCGACATCTTCGCCCCAAATTAAATTGGAAGACCTTATGGCAATCCTCAAGAAATTTGCAGCCACTCTTGTAACAGCTTTATCAGGTTCGAAGACCACAAACACTACTCAACCTAACAGTGGATTTCGTTCGGACCAGCTCGAAACCTTAGTTTGCATCTTTTGTGGGCTTACAGGACATTTTATTAGTGACTGTTTGGTTTTCCAGTCTTATATCAATGAAGGAAAGTGTAAGAAGAACACAGAAGGCAAAATCATTCTCCCAAATGATCAATTCACTCCTCGAAGCATCCCCGGTCATTTTATCAAGGACAGGATTGACAAATGGACTCGATGAAACCCTCCATCTAATGTTACCCCTTCACTAATGTATAATATTGCACCTTCAACAGTTTCTTCAATGCCATCCAGAGGTGTCTACCAAATTACCGACTTATCCACAATGGCCAAAGATTGTATCGCACAACTCAAACAAGAGATGTATGCTTTGCGAAGTGGTAGACCTTTTATGCAAACTGATCAGAATGTGCCAACAGCTCCTACCTCATGACCCTTGATCCCTGTGACCGTCAAACAATTCGTCCCTACCTACACCATCAATATCGTCCACAGTGACCAACCCACCTACTTCGAATTCGGCACCATCTTCGACCTCCGAGAAATCATCTCAACTGGTAATACATCCCTACAACAGCGCTAAAGAAAACTTGTACCTACCTCCTCATGAACACAATTTCACATTGACAGGAAAAGCAAAAGATGGCCATCATACCATACCCAAGCTCCCATTCAGAAGGACAAAATCACGACGTTTTCACTCGATCGATGAAAACACCAATTATTACTCTAACACCTGAAGAATTACTTTCACTATCGCCCAAAGTTTGTACAAAATGGAAGGAACAGGTCACTGCACACCGTATCCAGCAACTGGAAGGAAATAATGCTACGAATCTCCTTCACGATGACATTTTTGTAATTGACGACCCTTACGAAACCTATATTAGCAGTCTTTGCCCTGGAGAAATACCCAAACCTTTTATCGCAGCAAAAGGAATTGCATTCCATTAGATTGGTTATTATGAACGTCAACAGCAGAAATCCAGTCGAAAGCATAGTCAATCCGGGTTCATCGATCATCGTAATGTTGGAAGAAGTCTGTCACAAACTCGGTCTTGCATACAATCCTTCGATACACATCCCTCTACAATCAGCTAATGGTGGTATCAACCAGAGTCTAGGTTTAGCATGGAATGTCCCTTACGAAGTCGGTAGCATCACTCTCTATATGCAAATACACATCATCCATGATCCAGCATATGACATTCTGCTCAGATGACCATTTGATGTTCTCACTGAGAGTACGGTGAAGAATTATCGAAACAAAGTGCAAATGATAACAATATTTGATCTGAACTTGACATGATCCTGCGCTATTCTGACTATCCCCCAATCTAATCATTGAAGAAGAGTAGTTCGCGAGGATTTTTGCAACTAGAGGATAAAATCTTGGAGAATAACCAGTGCGCCCTCATTATTTCTTTCGACCATTCTAATTCCTCTATAACTATTGAGTACACTGTGATTATTCCCAATATTGACTCCTCGAACTCTTTGAACCCCTTTTCCTTTTCCTCAATTCTTGCAAATTTATATTTAATGGCTAGTCACCAGTATGCAACGTCTTTATCGGCCTCAATGGCCACCTCTCCAGGATTCCACTATCATTTCCCCTCCCGACGTCTCATCAACTGACTCTATATACCCAACCTTTGCAGCCTCAAAGAAGAAATACAAACCAGTCGCACAGAAAGTACAACCAGTTATTACTGAACTACCTGATCGATTTCGCATCATTCGAACAATCACTGGCGACCCCCTCAAAAAAATGCTGAAACTCAATCCTTGACCCCCATCATTTGTCCCTTCTCCCCAATATACACTCGAATGCAAAGCTATTATTGACAAAAACCATCCTGGCAATTTTCTATGGCCAGAAGAATGAAAGCTTATGCACAACTTTATTCAAAATCATGAAATGGGGTTCACATGGACAGAACAAGAACAAGGAAGCTTTTGCCCCGACTTCTTTCCTCCTATCAAATTCCCTGTTATTCCTCACACTCCATGGGTCGAATGTAATATCCCTATACCTCCTGGTCTGTACAAACAGATCTGCAAGATGCTGAAAAAGAAGATAGAAGCAGGAGTTTATGAGTCATCAAACTCATCGTATCGATCCCAATGGTTTTGCATTGCGAAGAAGACGCGAAATCACTTTGAATCATTCACAGTCTTGAGCCTCTTAATTAAGTAACAATTCAGCACTCTAGCATCGTCCCGATCCCCGAGCATCTAGCTGAACAATTTGGTGGATGCACTTGCAGTGGAATGTTGGACTTATAAGTCGCATTCGACGAAAGGAAAGTCACAGAATCATCTCAAGATCTAACAATGTTTCAGACACCTTTTGGAGCGCTTCAAATCATCACCCTACTGATGGGTTGGATGAACTCAGTTCCAATCTTACACAATGATGTAACATTTATCCTACAACCCGAAATCCCTCATATCACCATCCCTTACATCGATGACACACCAGTTAAGGGTCCAAAATCAGAATATTGAACTATCGGAGGATCTTATGAAACAATCGCTGATAATCCAGGCATTTGACACTTCATTTGGGAACATTTTGGGAATCTAAATTGTATAGTCCAATGCATGAAGTATTGCAGAGGAACATTTTCTGGTCCAAAACTTTACCTTTGTGTCCCCGAAATAATTGTTCTAGGTCATCGATGCAATATCGAAGGTTGTATGGCCGATCCTACTCGCATCGCAGCGGTTAGCAAATGGGGGTCTTGTCAAAGCCTTACCAAAGTCAAGGCATTTCTAGGAACTATTGGAGTTTGTCGTATCTTTATTCGAAACTTCACTCAACGTGCTACAGCTCTAATACACCATACACAAAAAGATGTCCCTTTCGATTTTGGACCGAAACAAATCACAGCACAGGAAGACCTGAAGCAAGCATTGATCAATTTGCCAGCAATTCGCGCTATCGACTACTCATCCGACACCCCAGTTATCCTATCAGTCAATACTTCATACATCGCTATTGGCTTCTTTCTCGTGCAATGTGATCCCGACATCCCTCGAAAATGATATTACAATTGATTCAGCTCAATCACGCTTAACAACCATGAATCCCAGTTTTTGCAAGCGAAACTCAAACTCTACAGTCTATATCGTGCTCTTGGAGCACTTCAATTGTACCTAATAGGGGTCCGAAACCTCATTGTCAAAGTCAATGCAAGGTATATCAAAGGCATGCTCTCGAACCCTGATATCACACCTATTCCTAGCATCAATCAATGGATCATGTCGATCCTCACTTTTCACTTCATGTTAGTTCATGTCGCAGGTACACATCATGGTCCAGATGGACTTTCGAGACATCCTCCACAAAATGAAGATGACCAGTTCGATAATGAAAATGATTTTGGAGACTGGATCGACCATCTTCATGGTTTTGTACACCAAATCAATCCCATTACGACTCGACCCTTCACTTCCTATTGAGTTTCGACACTCTCCCTCTCTTCAGATCTCAGTAAGGGGGAGGATCTGACCTACGACGATGTCCCACGAATGAACAATGCAAAAAAGGAAGACGAAAGATTAATTTGTGTTCAAGAATGGTTAGAGGATTCAGTACGACCTTCAGATTTATCAGATTCCAAATATGCTACCTTCATTTGATATTGCACCAAATTCTTCTTAGATTGCGGTAAACTTTGGAGGAAGGACTCCCATGGAGCTCATAAAATTGTTGCAATTCCCAAACATTGTCTTGAAGTTATTCGTGCAGCTCATGACGATATTGGACACAAAATGGTCTTTGCGATGAAAGCCATTATTTCCCTACAATTCTGGTGGCCTAACATGAAAGCAGACATTGCATGGTATATTCGCACTTGCCACCTGTGCCAACTACAACAAACTCGAAATCTCCTTATCCCACCTACTGTCACCACACCCGCACCTTTATTCAGCAAAGTCTACATCAATACCATGCAAATGCCTCCCTCGAGCGGATTCAAGTATATCGTACAAGGTCAATGTTCACTAACAACTTATCCCGAGTGGCGAAACCTTCAACAAGAAAATGCCATGACCCTCAGGGACTGGATCTTTGAAGATATCATTTGTAGATGGGGTTCGCTATACGAAATCATGAGCGATAACGGATCAGCATTCATTGCAGCATTGGAGTACCTTTCGAAATGATATCATATTAACCACATTTGAATTAGCAGCTACAACTCTTGTGCGAATGGAATCGTTGAATGAGTTCACTTCAATATTCAACAATCGTTATTCAAAGCAGTCAATGGAGATCAGAGTAAATGGTCAGCAGGAGCACACTTGGTGTTTTGGGCAGAACGAGTTATGGTTCGTAGACACATGGGTTGCTCTCCTTACTTCGCAATTACAGGATCACACCCCCTAATCCTGCTTGACATCTCTGAAGCAACATACTTGCAACCCCCTCCCGATTCTATTTTATTGACAACCGATCTCATCGCTCAAAGAGCAATAGCACTACAGAAATGATTGGCCGACCTCGAAATTCTCTATTCGAAAGTCTATACTGCTCGACTCGAAGCTGCGAAACATTTTGAACTTGTTCACAAATGAACAATGCACAACTACAACTTCGAAAAAGGTGACCTGGTCCTACTTTGCAACATGCAAATTGAGAAATCTCTCAATCACAAGATGCAACCTCAATATTTAGGTCCGCTCATCGTCATCGATCGAAACTATGGAGGAGCCTACGTCATCTGTGAACTCGATGGATCAGTATTTCATCGACCAGTCACAGCCTTCCGACTCCTTCCCTATTTTGCACAAAAATCAATTTCCCTGCTGCTGAACTTCCTCGATATTGACTCCAAACGTCTCAAAAATCTTTGAAACACTTCGAACATCGACGAAGATATTCCCGAAGACCTTCCGGACTTTGAAGATGAATAATTATTCCCTTTCTTTGTTTGCGATCACTTACCTATGACTTCGATCTCTTTTAGTGTACAATAAAAGTCGCGATATCGCATTATAGTGTGGTCACACAAACTCCAAAAGGGTTTTTTGGCCATGATGATCTACTGAGCCTTTCCCTTATTCTCTCCATTCTTCTTTCTTTTTCTTCTACTTTTATTCGCTACCTTTTTGAGACTCACAAGGTTTAGATTGAAAAGAAATACAAAAATACAACAATACAATGAAGTCTTTTTTTTACTCCTCTATCATAACTTCTAAAAGTTCTATCTCCCTACCTAGAACTTCCATCTCCACCTTCTTCTGCACCAATTTGGCTGCAAGCATCTTCCATTGAACAACCCATTTGTCGCTAATGACCTCGATATCATCATTTGATGATACCTCCTTTGCTTTGCCTTTCCCTTTCAACCGCTTTTTGTGCTTCGATTTTGGTGTAGACGGTTTCGACAGTCCCGCAACCGTCTCCTCTGGCTCAACCAGCCTGACAACTTGAATACAAAGAGCTAAAATAATCCGATCAGAAAGTTAGAAATATTTGCAAAGTACAAACAAGAAACACACCTGGTTTCGGCTGCAAAATGTCTTTTCCAGCCCCGAATTTCCTCACCTCGCCTTTTCGAAACCCTTTCCTCAACACCCCCTCCCAATAACATCCCTGTCGGGGCCCCTTCTTCGACCACACAGCACAGCTGAGATCTCATCCCAGCACATCGATCGCACTACGAAACGATTAGCACTCTGAAAACCCTTCAAAAACAAAATGAACACTCACTGGACTCTCAAAATCGAGCAGTCCACTCATTGCGAACTTTGCTCGCTTTAACTCCATGGAGTCCTTGACTTCGTCCTCCCCATCTTTGCCTCCTTCGATCTCCACTACCTTTTGTTTAGTCACCCACACAATGGGTAGCTCCTCCTTGTCCTTGTCCTTGTCCTCAACCCCTGCCTTGGCCTCCTCGATCGATTTACCTTTGGCTGCTAGTTGCTCATTTCATTGCAACAACTTGGCCTTCGAAAGGGTCTTGGCGTGAAACTCACCCAGCACCATTTTGCGAGCCTCAGCAAGAATGGCCCTCCGATTGTCCAGTTTTGCCTTCTTAGCAGCAGCTGCCGCATCTCGAGCTAGTTCCTCCTCCTCTTGAATGCGCCTTGCCTCTTCCTTGGCCTCCACCCATGCTTTCACCTCAGCAGCTTCTCAATCTTTGTGTTCCACCTCTTTGTGCAACTCCAAAAACAACAGCTCAGCACCCCATGAAAGCCATTCGTGCTGGGCCAATGGCTGATACAACTTGAAAACTTCATCAACAACCTTTTGAATGGCCAGATCGTGCTCTTCGCCCAGATTGTCGGTAAGCTCATCATATTCAGCCTAAGACCAAACATTTTAGCCAACCATACAACAAAACAAATGCAGGAACATACCATTCTGTCACAAAAGCCCTTCCCCCACACTTCAAAGTCCAAATCTTCAGTGGCATTGTGCTCAGGCATTGATTTGGCATCGTCGAAGATGTTGGTATTGAGTTCGGTGAGGAGAGACATTTCGAAAAGCTAGTATCGAGAGTTTAGAGGTTGAGGAAAGAGAACGAGAAGTTTTCCAGTTTTGTTTACAGCTTCAAAATGATCACACATTTCGCACATGACTCCGATCAGCTGATGGGGGCAGTCAGGATTTCAGTAAGGGGGAGGATGATAGGTCCACTGTGTGCTATAAGCTCTGGGAACATCTCCAGAGGCATTGACACATCAAAATGCAAGCTCCGAACTCCTATGAACCCCGCGAGACCACTCCGAAACTACTTTGATCGACTTTGATCGATTTCAATCGATTTTGAATGATCTCAAATGATCTCGAACAACTTCGCAGCACTTCAAACGGCTTCGGCCGCTGTACACCTATCACACTGCCCTTTGGATACATGCAGCACACCTCGTAAGAGTTAGTGCATCACATATCGAGCACCACCAGACACAAGGAGACACAACAACAGGATTTTAGGACAGGATTGTGGCGCCTTGATATCTTGATGATATTGGATCAATGGGGACAGGTACCTGTGATAAATCATGACTCTATACGTTTCCCTTCTCATCTTCTTTCATTTATTCTATGATTTGCAAAGATTCTCTATTGTTTTATATCTTGCCTCATGTATTCCTCATGTTTTATTTCCTTTTTAGTATCACTTCTCCCAAACATATATAGCCTTGTACTAGCTACTTAGAAAGAAAGAAACACATTGTCCTCTCACACCAATCGTCTGATTTAAGAGCCATTCTCTTGAGTCCAAGTGTCTCGACTTAATCTCAAAATTCAGTGTTTTATGCCAAATTTCCCCGAACTCCTCGTACTAGCTTCTCAAAACTATTGCATATTGTTTATCCCCTCTCGACACTTTTCTACATCCCTATAGTTTATCCTCAGCCATCATCAAAAGTGTCCTCATCTTCTATAAAGTCCTTTGAGCTTCTTCAAACATCATTGCACCTCATCAAACTTACTTCGAACATCATTGCACCTCTTTGTACTTCTTCAAACATCATCACACATCTTCGAATACTCCCGAACTTCATTAACTTTCTCTCAAACATCATCACAGCACTTCATACATTCTCGATTCTCATCAAACCTCTCTCGAGCACCATTGCATTGCTTCGAATACTCTCAAACTTCATCGAACTTCATTGGATACCCTCTAGAGTCATTTTCATAGCCTTGGGTAATGGCGGTGATATTTAGTACCACCTTGCAACCTTCATCTAACTAGTGTTATACCATTTGAGCCCTTATTGTGGGTTTTGTTTGGGTTTCCTGGTCGAGTATTATCACTGGCATGCTATTGGATGGATTCAACTAAAGTGTGAGCTTCAGTTTGAAAGGTACCAGTACTGTTGGTCATGTGGTCTTTCACAAGAGGACTTTACACCCATTACACATCCAGTTTTTAAGCTGGGTGTTATATTGGATTGTCTATTTGATGACCTGGTGGCCCTATTAATCTGGGATATTTGGAAAAGGGCATTCTCTACCTTTATAGGGCTTATAGAAAAAATGCCTCTCACTGATATTATCAACTGGGCAAAGAAAGAAGAACAGCCTCACTTATTTGATTATGGTTGGAGTTAGTTGTTTGGTACTGGATCACATACAAGGAAAATCAAATAAGTCCTAGTAAGGCTCTTTAATAGTGATATTAATACATATTGTAGTATAACTGGTATATATTTTATTTGCAGTGTAGATATATAAAAATAATTACTTGAATACATGCAACTTCCCATATGAAAAGATCAAGTTTCTACCATAAACTTCCTATTCACAGTTTGACTTTGGGAAGTTTTGTTTCATCATCTTCATACATATTGCCTGATCCACATGGAATTATTTAACCAATATTCCTTTCTCAACATACCCATTCTTCTCAGAAAATTGATTTGGGGCATCCTACATCCATTGACTCCATCTGCCTGCTCCAATTTAGAACAGAGTGCACCTCTGCCTTTACTACATACAGACCATGATTTCACCCAGGAGTGGTGTAATTTCTCATCCAAACCTTTTGGAAGTGCCCTTAATTCCTTATCATAAATTATCTATGACAGCAACTTAAAATTGGATGGTATTCCCAGTTTTCTCTGAATGTCAACAGGGGGATGTAAATACCAAGTCAGGAGACTCTATCTCATGAACATAAGGCTAACTCAACTCCGAAATCCAAATGGGAAGAAGACAAAAGCAATACAAGACTGGACAGGCCCAGCATAGACTAACAGGAGAATTGGGTTCTGTGACAAAAAGCTCAAGAGACAACTAAGCAGGAAATACTCCAAAAACACACAAGACAATCCAAGAACAAGAAATCAAGGCATGGGGGGGGGCAGCGGGGACATTACTAAGACCAACCCTGATCCTCTTTTCCCATGAGGAGGTGGACCTCAATACCTCCCAATCAACTTAATGAATGGAGGTTTAACTGCAACCCATGCATATGAATCTCGAACTCAGATATGGGAGATGGTGATTGGGTGGTGATTGGCATGAGAACTGGTGGTAGAGTTTTGATGCAATCAAGCCTAGGAATAGTGAGGCAGACACAGGATGCCTCACTATTCTTAGGCTTGTATTGTGGGAAGGTCAGGTGCCAGTACCTGTGATACCTGTAACAAAGGGTACAGTGTTCAGCAATCCCAAACCTGTACCCATCATGGGATTTTCTGGCATTACCCACTGTATCATTCCTTATCCATATTTACTCATATATTTATAGTAACCATCCATTCATTCATGGATACCACCCATGTGATATCCATATGCATTGCCATCCATGGCAGTCCCTAAGTGGCATGGCAACAGTTGTGTTGACCGCCAACACACCATGTGAAAGGTCTTAGTAATCAATGGGTCAGCAATTTCTAATATTGTAGTAACTATGCAGAACCTGTGACCTGAACACCACAGATTTTACCATACCCATACCCATGTCATTTCTTACAAAGACTATATTACTAATTACTCATTTATTCAAATTTAATAGTAACCATCCATTCATCCATGGATATCACCCATGCAATATCCATATCCATATCCATCCATCCATATATCATATTTATGGATGGTCATCTGGATGATGGCCATCCATGGTAGTCCCTAAACCCAGGCCACTTCAACATCTTGCATATGTTATCCCAGAAACCTGGTATGTGGGTAATGTCATTATATATTTGGAGGGTTGCATTGTGTGTCAGCTGAAAACTAACAGCATTTTTCAAACTGTAGTCCAACCTCCAACACTGTTGTATACTCCAAAAAGAGGTCAGTTGATTGTGCTGTCCACAATGCAAACTGTTTATATCAGTCAATCAAACTTGTTCTAGATCATTTTGTGCTTGAAAAGTCTACACAACATTGGGTCGACAAATTTGACATACCAGTGTTTTTTGTGTGATGTAGCCAAATGGTTTAACAGGCCAGTCTTGTACTTCTTATGTTGAGGTTCTTTGTTGGAGGGACTGTCACTTTCAGAGGAACTGTCAGACATGTTGGAGGTTCAATACTAAGATGGAACTACCTGGTGTGAGGATCACATGCATGATGCATCCATCCAGTTGAATGTGTACTTGTGCTGTATTGTCAACAAGTTGGCTCTCATGTAAACATGCAAATATTTTGGCTCATTTTTGTTATGGTCCTCTGCTCTGGCTGTAGAAAAGATTTCAAGAACTCCCAAGGGTTTACAAAACATAGAAACACCTGTACCCTTGCCTTGCAAAACACTGCCGCTATGGAGCATGCAAATCAGACTGTAACACAAATGCTGAGGCAGTGCATTGATGAGAAACAGAAGGACTGGGTTATAAAATTACCTGCAATAGAATCTGCTATTAATTCAGCGTGATCTGCAAGCACAGGTTACACACCATTCTTCCTGAATACTGGACACATGACAAGATCAATAATTTGGGACTCAGCTAAACAGAGCGAGTACTCTGGAGTTCTCAGAGAAACTTTGCTATACAATGGAAGATTGCATTGATGGCTGCCCACGATAGTATTCTGGCAGCACAGGTTAATCAAATTTGGTCAGCAACAGTCATTCATGCCTCTTTGGAACAACCAAATATTTGTGACCTTCAGAAACTTTGTACACATTGTTAATTGAAAATCTGAAAAGGCAGAACCCACAATGTATGTATAACCCAGCTATTGAGCACCTCAGAATGGTTATCGGATAAGTATGAGTAGTGTATGTGCATAATCAGTGAAAAAAATTGTTATCAGCTCAAACTGGCTCTTTGATACAGTCACATCAAGTGTGATTCTAGCACTATGATCGAGTCCATGTGATCCTAATCAGGCAAGTGTGATGTGACTCCATGCACACTTGTTTCGCTCTTTGAGACAATTTTGGAAACTTTCATGCATAGCAGGGTGAAGTCTCAGTGAATATCTATCACCAGACCTTGGGACAAGGCATAAGATGAAGATACACCCAAAAAGAATCCCAGAAGGAGTGGTTTCCTTTCATTATCTACTCATCAAATTCCAGTTTTGTCTCCAAATTCTCTTCAACACTGTCTACCATACCATCCACAAACTCTACAGCTGTATGGTCTTGAACATGAGTATATGCTAGCCATATAATAGATATTACAGAATGTCTGAGGGCATTTGCCTGGAATTGGAGTTACCAGAGCCATTTGTATCATTGACCCCGATGTATCAAAGAGGCATGAATGACTGTAATCAAAAAAGATGAGTGATATCTTTTGAGAAAGGAGATCTGGTGTGCCAGTGGGAGGGCAGGACAATGGGAGAATGGGACTGACAAGTAGGGGGACATCTTCTATTCTATTATAAGTTGAACATATCTGAGCGATATACTGGTGGGTAAGTAGTAAGGATATCAGCTGATCTAACACAGATTTTGGGAAGGTGTTTGGTATATAAATACTTGTAAACAACTACAATTGAAGTAGATCAACTGTCATCTACATCTTGAAAATTGTTGTCTGGCTACAGGAGACTAGTAAACAACACGGTTCATCTGAGCTAAACAATCTCTCATATCTCATATCTGTTATTCCATGCCGTGTGGATTGGTTCATCAAACGCACAGCTCTCTTTTCATTCTAATTCTAGCCATGCCACATGTATACCAACTCCCCTCGCTACCTGCGCTCCAATATGCTGAACCATCTTGTGGAATCTCGTGTCGGGACCAATCGTGCTGTGATCAAGGCCGATTTGGTGGATAAAATTGTCTACAATGACCCCGCTGTATTCAGGCATTTGTGCATTGATCAAGTTAACAGGAATATCATTGTGACATGTGCAGCATCCTTCAATGCTATGAATGCAGAGGATGTAAATCTCTTGATATAACTGGTAGAACAAGCTTCAAAGAAGGCACACAAAGAATTGGTGATTGAGGAGATTAATGACATGGCAAGCGACCTGAAAAAGGAGGAGAGGAGCAGTAATCATGGATCTGCAGAAGAGAAGAAGATGTATGATCCGTTGGTATGTCTTGTTCTTAGTGACTGTGTCTTCCATTGTTCTGACTCTTACTATGTGTGACAGGTGCACATATTCAACTTCATAGCCGAGTTCAGCCATGGTACCACACCTCGTAGATTCCAGAAGACAAACAGTATGCTCAAAGTGGACGAGCCTCACACATCTGGCTTCCCCAGCTGCAGTCCCAATATTACGATTTCCCAGCATGGGACAGACATGTCTAGATCAAAGTTATGGCATGATTGGGATGCTTTTGGTGAAGTAAAGCCTTTAAAGAAACAAGGACCCAAGCCTACGATCATGGGCACTATACCTGCAATCATGACTCAATCTGCTGACTACACATGCCTGTTCATGTCTGCCCAGCCTTTCATGCTTTTCTGCATTGGATTCTTTGTTTTTGGAGCAGAATTCTGCATCAGGATTTTTGATCACGATGGAATCATGTTTTCCCCACCTATGACATGTTCCAAGACACTGAGACCTTCATTCGCCTTGTGTGCAGCATAGCTTGCAATTTATTGATTGAGGATATAGGTTTTGACCCTACTGTTCAAGTTTTGACTGACATGGAGACCCAGAAGCTCACTGGGAGCACAGAAGGGTGCTCACACACTGTGGTGTCATCCTGTGGTAGTGACCCCCACCAATGGTGCACAATTGGGCCTCTGATTTGGACATCTCTTTTGTTTTTGGGCTGTGGCACCAACATCTGGCATGTTTGCGAGTATGTTGTCAATGTTAAGCAGGAGCTGTTGTTGTGAGGGAATGACATGATCATGAAAATGGTGTGGTGCAGCAGCGCCAGGACACCTGAGTCTGATATCTACATGTCAGTCAATCAGTTTCCTGAAGGACTAGCCAAGTTTGAATGTGCTGGTGACATTAAGTATGCTGGATACCCCATTACTGTGCAGAATCTGTGCAGCCACCCAGTCCATAATTTTCTATTTGAGGGCGACATCACCTGTTCTCCACTATCTCATTCCAGGTACTGTCGGGCACCCATTATGGGAGTATACATCAGACTTTGATCTGCTAGCCAGATTCCATAATGCCCTCCAAGGTGAGTGTTTGTTTAATAATCAATTGCGATCATTTCATTCCTTACCAGTGACCTTTCAGCCCCCAAGGCCCTGTGTGATCAAGGCATCCTCCACTGCGATATCAGTGCGGGTAAGGTCTTGCTAACCAGGACTCAGAATGCTCCACTCTGAGGTTTCCTTACTGACCTGGAGTTTGTTTGCATTGCAAGCTCTACCCTCTCAAAACCTCGAGTGACTGTCACAAATGCCATTGGCCCACAGAGCAGATATGATGACTGAGGGCATGTGCTTTCTAGAACACAGCTGACAACTCACACGCACACCACTTTTGAGTCAACAGTGACTGTTAAATGGGGCATAGGTATGACTGTAAATTACCTTGATAAAGACTATTTTCTTCCACACTGAAAGCTTTTCATAGGGAACAGCTCAATTCATGGCCCAGCATATTTTATTGCAGGAAGTTGAGCTCACTATGGAACAGGTTGTGCTCGAAGCAACTCACAATGTCGAATCCTTTGTCTGGGTGCTCTCATACTGCATTATGCGCAATCTCTACCATTGGGCTTCTCAATGATCTGCGCCAAAAGAAGTCCATGACCAGTGCCACATGTTTCGATCCCTGCTTTGCCAGGCCTTTGGCCAAACCACTCCCAAGGCCATTGCTACTGAGAGGCAGAGTAGGTCTTTTGGCTTAACTTTTCCTACAGATCGTGATGTCATTAAGATAATTGCAAACTTCATGAGTGACACTCTTGTCGCTCTTTTAAAAGACCTCTGGGGCCTTATACACCATGCTGCTGACCCCTTTAATCCAATCCCTTTGACACATGATGCCCTTGCAGTGGTTAACCAGAGGCTTGCATCGCTATAGTCATTTGTAATTCATGGCTGGGTTGTGGTTCTGGGTTCCCTGATTGTTTTAAGCCTGTGATCATACACTACTAACTGAGCTCTGGAGCCCCACCCAATCTATTTATTTTTCGTTGTCATCTGTGAAAGTAGGGTTGACCCCTGCCAATTGTGTGTGTGTGCAAGCAATATCTAATGGTCAGAAAAATAAGCTGAGAGTGGTACAGTGTCAAGGGTAATTTAGGTGAGGGTGCCCCATGCAAACAATTGAGGTTATGAGCCCTTGTGGTGGATGAATGCTGCTTTGAAGTGAGATTGCCATTGTGGGAAGTTACATACAAGGCATTGTCATTCAGCTACTGGCCACAAGGGCTTATTTTTTACATTGGAGACCCTTACCTACATTACCCTTGACACTGTACCACTCTCAGCTTATTTTTCTGACCATTAGATCTTGAGATATTCCTTGCACAGACACATAATTGGCAGGGGTCAACCTAACTTTCACAGATGACAACCAAAAAATAAATAGACTGGGTGGAGCTCCAGAGCTCAGTTATTAGTGTAAGATAGACTACAGAATCATGCCAAAATGTGGCATGGTTGATGAGAAATGGCTTGCAGAATTGGAAATAGATCAAAGTACAAACATGACCAGATTTACAAGTTTTGCCAGTCATTGAGGCATGGTAATGTAGTGTGTTGAAATTGTGGTCTTTGAAAATGGGGGGGGAAATGTTTACTATGCCTCACAAATGGTTTGGAGTCTGACCACCTCCTACAGTCTCAGTATCATTGTTGAAACTGTATTATGTAAGAAGACTACATGCAATGCTTGCCAAAAATCTGCACAAGTCCATCAGTAATTAAGCATTTTAGTTTCCAGAGGTTGCTCAACTTGAGCAACCAGCAAAAACCAGCAAAAACCAGAAAACCTGGACTTTTGGAGTCTTATGTCTCTTTTTCAAGAAACCAACTGGGGAAACTAGGCACTGAAGCTTGAGAAACTTAGGAGTTAACAGAACAAACAATATTTGTTATAATTATATGTAAGCCTGGCTTACATACTTTCCCCATTCTTCCTTTCCCCCATATATTATGCTTGCCTTGTACTTTGATATCATTGTCTACTCTTAAATACCATGTCATTGTCCTATCACACTGTTGATCTGATGTGTGTGTTACATTGTTCTTTCTCTTTCTAGTGTTACCTATCCCCAACTATGGGGTAGGTTTCCACTTTTTTTTTGATATTGACAATGCCCAATATTTCTGTGTTGACATTGGCTACCTAGATGACTAAACGCCTTTGAATCCAACCCCTGTCTCAACAGCCTTCAGTCAACACCTCCCTTACCACACATAGTAGGGCAAGGAAGATGAGCACTACAAGCTCTTCCACTACAGACACCGTTAACGCTGTGTCAATAAACTTACTCATGCCCATTGATTCAATCAACGTGCATACATCCACCTCTTCTGCCCTTCTTGCAGAGAAAGCCATGGTTGCCACTTTGGACGTGCATACAGCTGCACCTCCAACCTCACCATCCACACCTGCATCCACCCCTCCAACCTCACCTCCCTCACCTGTTAGATCACTTCATAGACAAAGTTCTTCCTCCTCCTCTGACAAATATTGTGTACTGTTGTTGATGACAAACATGTCCTCCACTGGCATGACCGTCATGGTATTGAGCCTCAACAATGGCAAACACCCTATGATATCCGTGGGTGCAATGACACCTGAACTCCTACACAGATTCGAGCACCATGCATGCGGGTATGTACATAACAAAGATGGCCTCAATGCCAAGGATTTTGTCAACCATATTGTCTACTGTTTCAAAGACCCTCTATTCTCTGACTGGTACCAGTCACAACAAGACCTTCTGTCTCCCTTGTCTTTCCTCAAGTTCATGACTAGGGTCCATGCATGCTGGCTACCTAAATGATGGCAACAGGACCTTGCATGTAAAGTTCACTCAATGAAGCAGAACAAAACCCCATTCTCAGAGTTTGTTGACACCTTGCGCCACAACAACCTCCTGCTAAACAATTCTCAACCTCACCTATCTCCTCCTCAACCCTGCATGCAAATTGAATCCAACATCTCCCCAGAACCTGCTTCCATGTTTGATCATTGGAAAGACAGCCACAAGTCTTCTGACGATGAATCAGACAAAGAGAACAAAGGTGCAGATGGAGCTGAGGATGGGGCTGCCACGGCTATAGCCAAAGCGAGCACTACCATGCTCAAAGCTGAGAGCAAGCTTCAGTCATTCATTGATACACTCACCAAACTTGATCAGAAGCTTATTGAAGACTGTAATGTGCATAGACATGATGCTGAGGATGCAGCACACAGCCTGAAATGCTTGGGCTCTTCAGTCGGGTTGTCCGATTCCTCTCATCATCCCCCCCATGCTTGCTCCCAGCCAACTACTTCTCCCCGTACACAATCAACGTCATCTTTCTCTTCATCATTGCGTCCACCTAAACTGACAGACCATGAAAGATCATATCTGGAGAGCCACAGCAGATGTAAGAAATGCCACAGGTTTTACTTGCCAGATGGACATCCTTGTGAGTTTCCATCCAGGGATGGATACTTGGAATGCACAATGGCTTCCATGAATGAAGCGAGGAGACACATCAAGTTAGCTCCACTGCCAATCCCTCATGACCAACATTCATTGTCTGTTGCTTCTGTATCTACTCAACCTCCACAACCACTGATGGTTCCTCCAGCGCTGCCCCAGCGGTGTTGGGTATGTCTGCTTACCCCATTGCATCTGTCTGCCTGCCCAATGATTCATCAATCCTAGGTGGAGGGGACAGTGATCTATCTCGCGACTCCAATGACTCAGTAAGCACACACATACCCTTCTTCTTGCCCCACCTTGTGTGGAAGTGCAACTATTGAAAGCTGTGATCCTTCCTCTTTCTCTCGCATACCCATTGAAGCATTGATTGACCATGGCTCTGGTCCAGTTTTAATTGATCAAGACCTCATCACTCACTTGCAATTACCGATACGCACTCCATCAACCATTTCCTGTTTCTGGTGCTTTTTTCAATGGCTCAAACATGACTCCCGAGATCTCGCTTACCCACTGGGTAAAACTTAAATTGCATGACTGTAATAATTGGTATTCTGCCCAGACTGTCCATGCAATTGTGGCACCTAGTCTATGCCATCTGATAATCCTTGGACTGCCTTTTCTGTACCATAATAATGTCATGGTGAATGTCCACAATGGTTCTGCAATAGATATGACTTTGAACTTTGACCTCCTGCATCCTGTTGCCCACCTGTATGTAAACCTGTTATGAAATTATGAGATGTTATCTCCACAAATATTGCGAACAGAAAACTTTTGCTAAATGAACTTAAAGAGATATGTGCTGTGTGTCAACCATTAATTGATATGCATTGTGAACCCATAAATGGCATCGACGTCATTGCTGCTGTGGGTGGGTGTATAATACAGCTGGCAGCTGTTGAACAATTGGAGAAGTTGAATGAAAACATTCACGAGACATATGCAGACGTGTTTGAACCAATCCCACATGTAGATGAAATGCTGAATACCATCCAATGTAAAATTAAATTGAAAGATGTGGATAAAACCATAACCATGCAGAGCTACTCGTTCCCACAAAAGTTCTGCAAAGCGTGGAGTGTTCTGATTCAACAACACTTGGAGGCAGGACACATTTGGCTGTCATCGTCTGAGCACATGTCACCCATGTTCCTGGTTCTTAAGGCTGATAATACTGTACTGCTGCATTGAGTCAATGACTACTGACAACTTAATGCAAATACTATCACCAATTCTCACCCCCTGCCTCATATCAATGATATCTTTGCAGACGCTGAGTGTGGCAAAATATGGAGCAAACTGGACATGACCAACAGTTTTTTCCACATGAAAATGGACCCTGAAAGCATTCATCTCACCACTGTGACAGAACCGTTGGGCCTGTACACGTGGGTCATGATGCCCCAAGGACTGCGTAATTCTCCTCCCATGCATCAGCGACGAGTAACAGCTTGTCTTCATCCTTTCCTAGGGATCTTCTCCCACATTTATCTAGACGACATCGTGATCTATTCAGACACTTGGATGGAGCACAGTGAGCACATGTCACAATCTGTTCCTCATCTGATTGGAACCCACAATCTTCCAACCCTTTTCTGCACTGCAAACCCAACATTCATGTGACCCCTGCTGCTTTTGTTTCTGGCTGCCTTACACTGCCCACACTGCTGTGCACCAGACTGCCTTGTACAGCACACATGGCTGCCTTCTCGACGCTGCCATCTCTTTTGCAAATTTGACTACAGATTCCTGTGCGGCTCCCGCTAGGTAATTTAGCTATGCAGTCGAGACACTGCTGCACTGCTGATTCCATTCCACCTTTATTCCAGACTCTAGTATTTAAGCTTAGTTAGTTTCGACTTGTATTCCTGAGTTTGTATATCAACATAGACTCGACTTAACCTGCCAATCCAACCTCCTTCTACTCCTACCTCCATCATCTAAGAGTCTGAACTCCATTTGACTCAACCTCTAGTTGCCCTCTGAAGTTTTGGTCTCATCCAAACTTAACCTAAGTCCCTACCTGCTCCTACCTCCAAACATTCATCTTGAAATTAGGACACCAGACGAGGTGAAGGGCACAGCTTCTTACAGGCTGAAGCCAAGTCCTTTCTGTTTCCCCTCTGCAAATCCACTATGATCCGACAATTGTCCGCTATCAACACCCGCTGGGTCCAACCGGATTCTGACATGCCCTCTCGGGTTCAGTTCTTAACAGTACATACAAACTCACACTTCACTCATCTCACTCTTGTCTATGACCCCTACCAAAACCCACCAGCACACAACCCAAAACTCCCAATGTGCCAGTACCACTCCAGGGATCTCTGCAATTCAGTGATCTACTCTTTCTGACCCCCGACCTGCCACTACAGTTGGAGTGTCTTCCAGACCTTCAAACATATTTTGACCAATTGGCTCTGGAGCCCCATCAATCAGTTCCAACCTCATGTCTACTCATGCCCCACATTCTTCTGCAAATCTGGAAGACCCTTGACCCACGACTCCCCTTGAGTACATAGGGGGTATCAACCAGCCTGAACCCTATGGGTTGGAAGATCCTGGTCTAGAGGATGGACCCCCCGGTGGACCCAATGACTCTAGTGGTCCTGATGGCCCTGGGGGTGACCCCAATCCCAATGATCCAGATGATCAACCTCCCACAGGAGGGAACCCTGATCCAGGGGAAAGGTTCATAGATGTCCTTTACAACCTCTCAGAGAGTATCTCCACCCTTCGACAAAATAATGCACCCAAGGCTGAAAAAATCAAACTTGTGACCCCGACTCTTTTGACAGAACCAATCCAAAGAAACTTAGAGACTTCCTAGTCTCGTGTAATCTCCATTTCCATGACCACCTGCACATATTTCTTCTGATGAGAAAGAGATCATATTTATCCTTTCTTATCTCAAGGGATTAGCTCTTAGTTGGTTTGAACCTGGTCTTAACGACCCGACTGATTCCGCACACTGGATGTGGGACTATGAAGCTTTCCTCGCTGAACTCACCAGCAATTTTGGCCTGCACGACCCAGTCGGAGATGCAGAAAAAGCTCTCTCTGACTTGGCAATGAAGAAAGGTGGTTGTATCACAAAGTATAAGGTTGACTTCTGGGAATTAGCTTCTAGGGTCAGCTGGAATGAAGCAGCCCTTTGTGACTGCTATTTCCGGGGCAACCACAACCAATGGTCTGGTTGCCATCAGTCCAGTTCAGCTTGGTCCATGGTCTTTTTTCGGTCCAATAGACCAGCCTTTCAAACACTAGTCATCAAGCCATATCGCTTTGCACTCTGCAGATCATAGAGGTCCAGCACTGTCGACATCACCCATGTCCCCAAACCTTCCTGTAGAAACCCTAGACTCACCCGCACCTTCAGAACCCCCCACTCCACCTAAGTTTACCCCTCCCAACATTTTGTTTATCAATGCTGCCGCTTATGCACACGCTAGCAAACTTCCTGGGGCAGTAGCCTTTTAGATGACCTTCACTCCTGAAGGATTATCCACCTGCTCTGCTCAGTCCACAAACCTGCCAGATTTATCTGACATTCCCGCTGAGTATCATGAACTTGCTGATGTCTTTAATAAGACTAAGGCAGATACCCTTCCTCCTCATCGCCCTTACGACCTCAAGATAGAAATGGAGGATAATGCTCCCCCTCCTCTGGGTCACATGTATTCCCTCTCTCCCTCAGAATTAAAATCCTTACAAGTTTTCATTGACGAGAACATCCGCTCAGGTTTCATCCACCCCTCTAAATCCCCACACAGCGCTCCGATTCTCTTCATCAAAAAAAAAAGATGGAAGCCTACAACTTTGTGTTGACTCAACCATCTCATGAAGAAGGACCGCTACCCACTTCCACTTATTTCTGACCTGCTCAACTCCCCCCAAAAAGCCTGCTTGTTCACCAAGATAGACTTGCAGCACACCTATCACTTGGTCCACATTGTGGATGGTGATGAGTGGAAAACTACTTTCCACTAGTGTTTGAAAGTTCAGTCAGGTTTGGTTTTCAGCCCTATTTTAGCCTAACCGAACCCTGACCAGTTCATTGGCCTTTCAAATTGCCTAAGAACCTAACTGAACCACCCCTAACCAGTCAGGAGTGGTCAGGTTCAGGTATAGAACCAGTTCTAGTCGGTTCTGGCTGAACTCAGTCAGAACCGGTGCTAACCAGCTCTGACCAGTCACCAGATCTGAGAACCATAATTAAAAGAAGAGATTATCTATTTATATTCTATATTATATGAACTGCGAGGCAGACAAGAACACTATTAATAATACAATAGAAAAACTATAGAAGTAGTTTAAAAATAACATAAGTGGGGCATGCCTGACTTTTAGAGTGAGGTGTTCAGAGGCTTATATAGGTTGGGAGAGTGCATGGACCATTTGCACCTATTTGGTAGTCATGTGCATATCAAATGATATTGGCAGATGTGTGCTGGCAGACAAAACCGTTCATAACTCAATCAGTTGTGGGCCGATTAAAAAACAGATTATGGCATTTGAATTGGCGTAAAAATCCGGTTTGGACAGTATATAGAAGTCTGGGTTCCCACCACTTCTTAAAAATGTTTATATCGCTTTTAATTAGAATGTTCTGTATACTGTCTGAACCGGATTTTTATGCTGATTCAAAAGCCATAATCTGTTTTTTAATCGGCCCACAACTGATCGAGTTATGAAAGGTTTGTCTGCCAGCACACATCTGCCAATATCATTTGATACGCACATGACTACCAAATAGGTGCAAATGGTCCGTGCACTCTCCCAACCTATATAAGCCTCTGAACACCTCACTCTAAAAGTTGCGCATGCCCCACTTATGTTATTTTTAAACTACTTCTATAGTTTTTTATTGTATTATTAATATTATATCCTTATATGTTTTTAAGTCCCTTGAGCTCCATCATAACCAGTCAGAGCTGGTCAGAGTTGGTTCACAACAGTGCCGCGGGTCTCCCTGACTGAACCATGACACAAATGAAAGGCCCTGACTATGATGGAAAGTTTGGTCAGTTCTGGTCAGAGTTCAGTCAGGTTCTGGTTATTTCCAGTTAGGGTAACCTGACTTCAAATCACTATGTACAATGGGAAGGTTATGTCAAGACCAATTCCTCCGACCGGATTTCCAATCATTTCTGCTGCTTTTCCAGCTGCCTTGCAACACTGCCGACCTCCTATCAGCAGCACTGCCTAGAAGGCAATATTCCCTCATTTCCAATTGGATGAAACGGTTTCAGGAATTGCCTCAGACGCTGGTTTTCATATTACCACAGCCTCAGAAACTCTGACCTTTAGTATTTAAGCAAGCTACTTTCATTTTGTATTGCCAGTTTGTAAATCGACAAAGTCACCCAATTAATCCAACTCTACCTTCGTTCTCATTTGTCTCTCTTAAGTCTTCTCAAAACTTACTCATCCCCTACAGAAACCTCCGGACCTCCAAACCCCTCTTCTTATGTTATCTGAAATTAGGACACTTGACAAGGAGAAGAGCACAGCTTCTTACAAGCTGAAGTCAAGTCCTACCTGTCCCAATAACCCTCACCTTGGAATTCCATTGGGATCCCACTCCTGCCTGTCAACTTCAATTGTTCTGGGTCTGACTGGAAATCCGATGACTCCCCTTTCAGAATCAGATCTTAACAGTATTTACAAACTCACACTTCTCTCATCAAAACTAACACACTCCATCAGTTAACCCCTCTATGGCTCCTACTGAGTCACAGACTCAACAAACTACAAGAAACTCTCGCTGTGCTGGCATGGTACCAGGATTATCAGCAATCTGCCACTCAATACTCTCTTCACCTGGACACACCTCGACTTTTGGTGCATCCACCAGACCATCCAACATCTTCCAACAAATTGGTTCCAGTGCACCCTCCATCAGTGCAAACCTTATGTCCCAGCCTCCAGAGACCCCTTGGAATATGACTCCACTTGAGTATGTGGAGAATGTCAGGCAACCTAACCCCTTCAACAAGGAAGGTCCAGGTAAAGAGGATGGACTTCCCAGTGGACCTGACGACCCCAGCAGTCTGGATGGCCCTGGGAATGACCCTGATCCTGATGACCCTGCTGACTCTCAACCTCCCAATGGTGGAAATCCTGATCCAGGAGATAGGTTCCTCGATGCTCTTGGATAGTCTCTGAACCCTCCAGCAGAACCAAGCACCCAAATCTGAGAAAATCAAAGTTAGGGACCCTGACACTTTTGATGGGGAAAACCCCTAGAAACTTTGGAACTTCCTAGTCTCGTGCAACCTTCACTTCCATGATCGTCCTCAGGTTTTTGCCTCTGACAAAAAGAAGATTCTATTCATCCTCTCCTACCTCAAGGGGTCAGCCCTTAGCTGGTTTGAACCTGGGCTAAACGACCCAACAAATTCTGCCCATTGGATGTGGAACTATGAGGTATTCCTTAGTGAATTGGAAAGTAACTTTGGTCCTCATGACCCTGTCGGGGATGTGGAGAAAGCCCTTTCAGAACTCACAATGAAGAAGGGTGGAAGAATAGTGAAGTATAATGTGGATTTCTGGGAATTAGCCTCCTGGGTCAACTGGAATGAGGCTGCTCTATGTGACCAGTATTTCCACAGTCTTCTGCTCCATCTCTGCATAGAAGTCTTATGGGGGGGACGACCTGATAACCTAGGATCCCTACGTCTTAAAGCCCAAAATGCTGACAACATCTATTGGATGCAGGAAGAAGAAACCCACTTAGAGTCAAAGACCCCTGGGAATTCCACACCCTCTGGGAAGAAGGATTCTAAAGGTTCTCCTAATTCCAACTATAACACTCAGTCCAAAACCCAGCCCTCGTCCAACACCAACCACACACACCAGTTCTCTCCCAGCACTTCTTCCATACCAAAAAGTCACTCCCAGAAGGACAAACCAAAGAATTCTATTTCTGACAAGTTGGGAAAAGACGGTAAATTAACTGGAGATGAGCACGAACACTGCATGAAGGAAGGACTTTGCCTCTACTGCGGTGAGAAAGGACATGGAGCCAGAAATTGTCAGAAGGCTAAGGCAGCCAAAGCTCGTGCTGCCGCAGTCACTGAGTCCAAGCCAGACTTTGCAGACTCAAACAAATAGTCCACAACCCTCAGGAACATGCCATTGGGGCTGAGGGTTGCATTGACCTTTCCCAGCTGGCTGCTTAGGTCCATCTCAACGCATCTGCTCTTTCTGATCCTGAATCCCTCAGGACCCTCACTGTACTACTATTGACCTTTCCAATAAAATCCAAACTCATATGGATGCTGGTTCCTCACATTGTTTCTTAGATTCAATATTTGTGCAGGACAACCACCTTAGTACCAAAACCATCCACCCGATCGGACTCCAACTATTTGATGGGACTTGTAACTCCAGCATAACCCAAGCCCAGTCACATTTCCATCTGGTGAAGTGTTCAATCTGGCATTTTATGTAACCTCACTGGACTCTTCCTGTTCTGCAGTTCTTGGTCATAACTGGCTGAAGCAATACAATCCATTGATTGACTGGTCTTCAGGCCAAATAAATTTCTGCTCTGCAGTGCTAAGAGGTCCTGCCCCCTCGACATCTCCTGACTCTCCTATCTTGAGTGAGTCACCTCCACCTCCGAACCTTCCAGTGGAAACCCACAAAAACCCAGTTGTCACCAAACCTCCAAAGCTCATACCTCCTGAAATATCTTTCATCAATGCTGCCGCTTACATGTGGGTGAGCAAACTTCCTGGGGCTGTTGCCTTTCAGATGACATTCTCCCTGGAAGGACTAATGGACAAATCCTCAGTAGCAGCTGGGAATCCAGTAGACCTTTCCAATGTTCCCGAAGAATATCACAAATTTGCAGATGTCTTTAACAAACAGAAAGCTGACACCCTTCCCTACATCATCCTTATGACCTCAAGATAGAGACAGAGGATAATGCTCCCCCAACTCCCAGTTGCATGTACTCCCTCTCTCCCTCTGAGCTTGAGGCCCTCCAGATATTCATTGAAGAAAATGTTTGCTTAGGCTTCATCCACCCCTCCAAATCACCTCATGGTGCTCCTATTCTCTTTGTCAAGAAAAAGGACAGGAGTCTCTGTCTTTGTGTCGACTACCGTGGTCTCAATCACATTTCAAAGAAGGACCGCTACCCACTTCCGCTAATCTCGGATCTCCTGGACTCTCTGGGGAAAGCCCGCATGTTCACAAAATTGACCTCAGGCCTGCCTATCACTTAGTCTGCATTGCTGAGGGAGATGAATGGAACACCACTTTCCGCACGTGCTACAGTTATTTTGAATGGCTGGTGGTTGCATTCGGACTCACCAACGCAGCTGCTGCATTCCAGTGCCTCATGAACGACATCTTCAGTGACCTATTAGATGTCAGTGTCATTGTCTACCTTGATGATATCCTCATCTACTCTAATGACATGAGTCAACATAAGGCTCACATCAAGGAGGTTCTCCAAAGACTCCAGAAAAATGGACTCTATGCTGCTCCACAGAAATGTGAGTTTCACAAAGACAGTGTGGAATACTTGGGGTTCATCCTGTCTCTGAATGGGCTCTGGATGTCCGAAGACAAAGTCAAAACCATACTCAATTGGCCTGAACCTCGAAAGGTTAAGGACGTCCAATCCTTCCTTGGATTTTGCAACTTCTACCGACATTTCATTCATGGATATTCCAACATTGTGATCCCTCTCACCTGACTCACCCGGAAGCACATGCCTTGGGACTGTGGCAAGAAATGTCAAGAAGCCTTCAACAAATTAAAAGAAGAATTCACTCATGCCCCAGTACTCACTCAATGGCTTCTGGACTCCCACATTATCCTGGAGACTGATGCCTCAGACTATGCCTTAGCAGCTATCCTTTCCATCTATACTCTGGATGGGGAAATCCACCCAGTTGCATTCCACTCACGTTCCTTCAACCCAGCTGAATTGAACTACGACACCCACAATAAGGAACTTCTGGCTATCTTTGAAGCTTTCAAACACTGGCGGCAGTACCTAGAAGGTTCCGGAAACCTGGTAGATGTGGTCACAGATCACATAAACCTGGAATACTTCAGCACCACAAAACTCCTCACTCATCGTCAAGCTCGGTGGTCAGAATACCTTTCACAGTTCAATCTTGCCATCCACTTCCGCCCTGGTAAACTAGGGGCTAAACCCGATGCACTCACTAGACGCTGGGACATCTACCACAAAGGGGGAAATAGTGACTTCGCTTTGGTAAATCTGAGCAATTTCCATCCAGTCTTTATGCAAGAACAACTCACATCCTCCCTCCAAGCCACTTTCCTGGCCACTCCTATCATTTGACAAGCCATTCTCATGGATGTTGAAAAACTCCACAACAACATCTGATCCTCACTCCCTCTTGATCCCATCTCATCCTCACACCTTCTGTCACCATCCGCTCCAAATTGGTCGCTAGATGACAGCGGACTGCTCCGCCACTTCGACCGGATTTACATTCCAGATGTTGCAGACCTCTGTCTCAAAGTCCTACAATACAAGCACGGCCATATCCTCTCAGGACACTATGGGCAAAACAAGACCCTTCAACTTATCTGATGGGAATATGTTTGGCCTAATCTCTGCACCTTGGTGCAGGACTTTTGCAAGTCTCGTACTACCTGCAAATGCTCCAAATCACCCCAACACAAACCCTATGGATTCCTAAAGCAACTTCCAGTCCTGGAAAGACCTTGGAACTCAATTTTCATGGACTTCATCAAACAGTTACCAGATTCCAATGGTCACACTGCCATCCTAGTCATGGTGGATTGACTTTCCAAGCAGGGTATCTTCATCCCCACTCTAAATGAAATCACGGCACAAGAACTCGCTAATCTCTTTGTCATGCATGTCTTCTCCAAACATGGTGTTCCTTCTCATGTCACCTGCAACCAGGGTTCCAAGTTCATCTCTCATTTCTTCTGCTCACTCGGACAAGCCCTGGACATGAAAATCCACTTCACTTTGGGTTACCATCCTGAAGGCAACAGACAAACTGAATGCCTTAATCAGACCCTTGAATAGTACTTGCAAATTTTCTGCAACTACCAACAGGACAACTGGTCTCAGCTTTTACCTTTGGGGGAATTTGCTTACAACAATGCTCCTTCGGCCTCCACCGGAGTTTCACCCTTCTTCACCAACAAGGGTTACCACCCAAACATTATGGATTTCCCGCAGCATGAACTAGCCTTACAATGTGCATGCCATTTTGTGGTCAACCTTAATGACCTCCACCAGGAACTCCAAAAGCAACTTGCTGAAGCACAGAAGCACAATCAAGGCCCTGTGGATAAGCGTCGCTCTCCCGCTCCTGACTTCAAAATTGGCGACTACGCCTTCGTCAAGGGCGAGCACTTACACATGACACGACCCTCCAAGAAGCTCTCAGAAAAGTTCTATGGCCCTTTCAAAATCATTGCCCATCTGGGTATCCACTCGATTACCCTTTGACTTCTGGGCTGTCCACCTGGTATTCCATCTCTCCCAACTGGAAGAAGATACTCCCAACACAATTCCTAATCATATTCAGCCTCCGCCTCCTCCAGTCATCATAGACAATGAACTGGAGTACGAGATCATGGAAATCCTTGACTCAAAAATCGACAACCGCCGATGATGCAAGTTACTCTACTTTGTGTGGTGGGAAGGTTATCAAGGAACTGACAAAGAAACCTCCTGGCTTCCCGCTACAGAACTTGATCACACTCAGGAACTCATTACGGACTACCACACTCGTTACCTGGGGAAACCTGGTCCTCTCTCCACTTAACAATCATACAACTCCTTTGAAGACGACATTCATTTCTACAAATAAAAACAATAAAATGAAAACTATTTATTTTCAGATCCCCGCTGGATCCCTATTCCCTATTCCCACTCACTTCCTCACCCCCCACTTCCCATGCCAAAATAGGCTGCTCTCCCTCCACCTCCTTGTCCTCCTCTTCTCTGTCCTCTTCATCCTCTTCATCCTCTTCATCCTCTTCCTCCTCTTCCTCCTCAGACACCTGGTTCCACTCCAGATCCAGGGCCCCATGGATATCCACCAGGGAGTCCTGGAGGGCCAAAACTCCCTCACTGATCACCTGGAGCTCCCGGAGCTCCTTCTTCACCCCTTTTACTGCCCCCACAAATTCCCTCAACAACTCCATCACGCCCTCATTACTCCCCACTCTGGATCCGCCCGGTAACTCCTGCCCTTTCCAGACCACTTCCTCACACTTGTGCTTCACCTTGGTGCAGGGCTTGCATGTGCGACCCCAGGTCCCCACCTGGAAACCAACTTCAAATTTAAACATCTACTCAAAGTTAGCACAGAAATGCATGAGAGGACATCGTACTCACCTTTTGCATGGTATGGCGGCTTGCAGCCGCACCTCAGACTCCGGTCCCTCTGCCCTCACTTTTCCTTTCACCTTCTTCTTGGGGGAGGCACTCCCCTCAGCCTTGTCAGCCTCCACAGCTTTCCATTTCTTTTCTGCCCTCTTGGCAGCAGCCATTTTCTTCCGCTCCTCCTCCACGGATTTGTTCTCTGCCTCCACCCTGGCTGCCTCCCTTGCAGCCTCCTCGGCAACCCTGCACTCCTCAGCTTCCCTTGCTTCTTCCTCCAGCCGGAGCTCTTCCATCAGCTTTTCTTGCTGCACCTTGAGAGCCATGATCTTGTCTGTGTGTGAAGACATTGGAGATAGTAGTGAATGGGAGTTGAAGTGGTGGAAGTAGTGATGGTTGAAAGAAGAACCTGGGAACCCATCAAAATCAACATACCCGATGTGGATTCAAACATTCATGTGCCTCATAGGCTGGGCACTAAGGGGGAAATACTGTCAAGACTGTGGATTTCCAATCATTTCCGCCGCTTTTCTGGCTGCCTTGCAACACTGCCCACCTCCTATCAGCAGCACTGCCTAGAAGGCAATATTCCCTCATTTCCAATTAGATGAAACAGTTTCAGGAATTGCCTCAGAAGCCAGTTTTTATATTACCACAGCCTCGGAAACTCCGGCCTTTAGTATTTAAGCTACCTACTTTTGTTTTGTATTGCCAGTTTGTAAATCGACAAAGTCACCCAATTAATCCAACTCTACCTTCATTCTCATTTGTCTCTCTTAAGTCTTCTCAAAACTTACTCGTCCCCTATGGAAACCTCCAGACCTCCAAACCCCTCTTCTTATGTTATCTGAAATTAGGACACTTGACGAGGAGAAGGGCGCAGCTTCTTCCAAGCTGAAGCCAAGTCCTACCTGTCCCAATAACCCTCACCTCAGAATTCCATTGGGATCCCACTCCTGCCTGTCAACTTCAATCGTTCTGGGTCCAACCAGAAATCCGATGACTCCCCTTTCGGAATCAGATCTTAACAGGTTACCAGGGAACCGATGAAGAAACCTCCTGGCTACCTGTTATGGAACTTGACCATGCCCAAGAACTCCTTGTGGATTTCCACAGCTGTTACCTGCAGAAACCCAGTCCATTACCTGCTTGAGCCTTTTCACCTTACTCATTTGCTCAGTTAGGACTCAGAAACAGATTTCATTACAGCCAAAAAAACAAAATAAAAAGAATTTTGTACCCCTACACTTCCACCTCTGCTTCTCCCTCACCTTCCTCATCACCCTCACCCTCCACATAATCAGCACAACAACCCATGAGTCAGGGTGGACACACCATAAGGAAAAATGAACAAGTTAAACAGGTGAATAAATGGATGAACTGTGACATGCACCTAATACACAGAGGTTGAAGTGTATGCAAGCTAGTTGATACATATGAGGGGAGTCATGTAGAGAGTAAAGGTATTACTCACAGCCTGGAGAAGGAAGTTAGTTTTAAGGGCAATTATGTAGTCTGAAATTGGATATTCTGTAAGAAATCTACAAAGAGTACAAATATAAATCTATCTGCAGATGGAAGTGAGACTGATGAAAGGAGGAGAATAAATAAAATGATACTTACCTACCGAAGACCCTCCATATATCATGTAGATTGTACACAACATCTTTGCTGTTATCATCTACCATGGATTCTAGTGTCCATGTTGGGAGAGGAAGAACCTTCGAGAGATGTCAGCACAAGAGTGGTCCATTGTGCTGATTATGGTGCCTCCATTGTGCTTCAACCTGCACAATGGACTACTCTTGTGCTGACATCTCTCACAGGTTCTTCCCCTCTCAACAAGGACACTAGAACCTATGGCCCTCAACAATCACTACTCACATCCACTCATGTCCAACTCACTTCAGCACTTCTTCCCACCCAACCACAATCCACTACACCCATGCTTTGTGTATCATGCACACCAATCATCCAACATTCCCGCCTGTTTAAGTTATGTCTGTCTATTCTCCCTGTGTTCTATTCAACCTCTCACTCATCACAGCACAGATATAAGGTCTTCATTGGCCTGCATTCCAGGAAAGCAATGTTTCATTGCTACGATTATTGTTTCTTGGTCAAAAAGTGTGGGCGCAGAAGGCAGCGGGAAGTAGTGGTGAGTTTCTATCCCATTGCTCCTCCTCTTCTCTAACTATATAAATAGCTAGTTAGAGCAAACATGTGTCAGTGGCCTGCTTGTCTTAGATGACAATGGCAAAGATGTTGTGTATGATCTACACGATATACAAAGGGTCTTCGGTAGGTAAGTATCATTTTATTTATTCTCCTCCTTTCACCGGTCTCACTTCCATCTGCAGATAGATTTATGTTTGTACTCTTCGTAGATTTCTCACAAAATATCCAATTCAGACTACATAATTGCCCTTAAAACTAACTTCCTTCTCTGGTCCGTGAGTAATACCTTTACTCTCTACATGACTCCCCTCATATCTATCGACTAGTTTGCATACACTTCAACCTCTGCATATTAGGTGCATATCACAATTCATCCATTTATTCACCCATTTAACTCATCCATTTTCCTCTCCCCAACACCCCATGTCAACTTGTGCCCCCACTCTATTCCTGCTCATCATACTCATCAACCCGCATCTCACATTGACCTGAGACAGGGGTTAATCTAGTATATTCATGTCTTTTGCTTTTACTTCCTTACTCATTCCCTCTTTACAGTAAGATAATCATCTTAACCTCACTGTCTGCTGCACAGCAAAATATGTCTGAGAAGGTATTGTGGTAGTATTGTGGAAGTACTCCTAATATGGTTATTATACTCACCAAGGGATATTTTGCCACTATGCATACTAATCTAGAATACTACTTCAGTACCTTCAGTATTGTTCAGTACTGTCAAAATATGGTACAATACTATTAAAATACTTTTAGCAAAGTATGTTAACAATATTAGAAATAATATCAAGATACTTTCACAATACTTTTCATGCAGTATTGTGGCTTGCACCCAGTGCCTGATGGTATTGACCACACCTTATTGAGTTTACATCTTGAAAGCAAGAGGCCAAGTAGTCAAGTCTAGTGCTTAAAGGTCTGGTCCCAAGAACCAAGCACCAGACTGGCTGTAATTTACCCTCCCCCACCTATTCCGGTTGGAGTCCAGTTATTCCGGTTGGAGTCCAGTTATTCTGGTTGGAGTCCAATTATTCCAGTCGGAGTCCAGTTATTCCGGTCAGAGTCCAGTTATTCTGATTGGAGTCCAGTTATTCCGGTCGGAGTCCAGTTATTCTGGTTATTCTGACCAGATTCTGGTTACTCCTGATCCTCAACTTAGAGTATATAGCCTAATGGATAGTCAAATTTCAAGTCTTAAGTTGTCAAAGTGCCTACAAAATATATTTGTGCAGAGTAAGGATTGAACTTGAGACATCTTGATTAGAGTGATCACATGACAAACCAAACATGTGTGCTTAACCAGTTGAGCCACAGGAGAATTATTAGATAGTAATATAATGTTTATTCATGACACTCTAATTTTTTTTGAAGTAGTTAAGATCAAATTTTTTTAATTAACCACATCCCTCACATTGAATGCGAGGGAGTGGGGATAATTGTAATTATATACATAAACAAAAAATCCTCCCTCTCACAAGATGCGAGAGGGAGTTTTATTTATATACATAAAAAGCTAACCCCTCGCGCCGAACGCAAGGGGGGAGGTAAAAACATGAAGAAAAAAATCCCTCCCCCACGCAAAATGGGGGAGGGGGGGCACAATACTAATAAATAATTAAAAATACAAAAAAAATCCCTCCCTACATGAAGTGCGGGGGAGGGGGAGGGGATGCGACCCCGCTGTTGTCTGTCCTTCCACCCACGATCCACCCCACGAGCAGTTGCTCATGAGGCTGGGGGTAGGTGGCTTGTCATCATTGTCGTTCCACCCATGATCCACCCCACGAGCAGTTGCTCGTGAGGCTGGGGGTGGGTGGCTTGTCATCATTTATCACTGTCGTCCCCTGTCTGAATTTCTGTTTTTTTCTTTTTTTTTGGGGGGGGGGGGGGGGGGTTTGGGTGCATCAGTGCGACATGGCACAGGTACAGAAGTTGGTGGGTGCTTACTAGGCAGGTACCCCCCTTCCGGGGTCTCCTGGCATCCCTCTGCACCCTCCTAGCCCATGTCGACAGCCTCACATCCCATTTGAATGGGGAGGAGGGGATTGGGTGGGCGTGGGCGTGGGTTGCATGTTTTTCATCGTGGCAGGTCGTCCCCAGTAGTATACAACCTAAAAAGCAATAAATTACAATTAGTTAGTTTATAAAAACAAAAAGCAAATGAAAAAAACTCACATAGGGCCCAAATGACATGATCTGCATCATTTGGGCCCATGTTGGCTCATTTGCGGGTGGTGGCATCGTTACTAGTAGATTATAACCTAGAAAATTAAAAAAATGAGTTAGTTAGTTTATTAAAACAAAAACCAAACAAAAAAAACTTACATAGGGCCCAAACAATGTGATCTGCGTCGTTTGGGCCTGTGTTGGCTCGTTTGCAGGTGGTGGTGTCATTACTAGTAGATTATAACCTAGAAAACTAAAAAAAATGAGTTGGTTAGTTTATTAAAACAAAAACCAAACAAAAAAAACTTACATAGGGCCCAAACAATGCAGATTGCATCATTTGGGCCCGTGTTGGCTTGTTTGTGGGTGGTGGTGTCGTTACTAGTAGATTATAACCTAGAAAACTAAAAAAAATGAGTTGGTTAGTTTATTAAAACAAAAACCAAACAAAAAAAACTTACATAGGGCCCAAACAACGCAATCTGCATCGTTTGGGCCCATGTTGGCTCGTTTGTGGGTGGTGGCGTCATTACTAGTAGATTATAACCTAGAAAACTAAAAAAAATGAGTTAGTTAGTCTATTAAAACAAAAACCAAACAAAAAAAACTTATATAGGGCCCAAACAACGCGATCTGCGTTGTTTGGGCCCGCGTTCCATCCAGTTGGCTTGTTTGAAGGTGGTGGTGATGGTGGCATTGGGCGTGAGAATGGTGGTGGTGGGTGCACACACAGTGGTGGTGGTAGAGTGGAGAGGAGGAGGAGGCGGCGTTGGCGACAGTGGTGGTAGTGGTTGTGAGCTGGCAGTCACATGTCACATGTCATGTGTATGCATACTTATCAATTATTCTGTTAATGGCTGTGATTAACTATGTATCTTGGTTGGGTAATAAAAGTATTTAATGTATACCAAAGAATAATTGCTTGGTAGCTCAGTGGTTAAGCATGCTGTTATGTATGCAGACCCAAGGTTGAGAGTTTGATTATTGATGTGTGTCAAACTTTTATTTGGGAAAGCACATGCATTCTGGCTATTTCTGTTATCCCAGTTGTGATGAGTCTGGTCAGATTCCAGGGATTCTGGCTGTAAATTGGATCCTTATTCTGACTGGAATTGTGCTGCATAGGGAAAACTACATACAAAAAAAATTCCACTGGATTCCAGAAATTCTGGAAATTCCAGCTGGACAAACCGGAATCCAACCAGAATAGGTGGGGGAGTGTAAAGTACTCCAGACTGGACTGAACTGAAATTGTAACTGGTCCTAGAGGACCATCAGTCCCAGTTCAACCAGATATTGAAGTGGTTCGGTCCTTGGTTCTTATTCTTGTGACTACTTAATATAACCAGTGTGAACCAGTGTATACTGGTTCAGGACCAAACTCACAGTCCTTAACTTATATGGTAACAAAAATATGCATACATATAATTATAATATTATATATATGTACAACTCGGGGCATGCCTGAATGAAAAGAGGAAAATGTAAGTTGTTTAAATAACACTGACTCTTTGCATCTGTTTGCATGGTCACATGCACTTTTGTTTATGCTTTTTTGACGTGTTTACATGTTTCATATTCTGTTTATACTTGTTTGTACTGTATTGCCACAAGCTACAATGCATTTTGTGACTTGGTTTCTCTCCCACCCCACAACAACAATGGCCTCGTCCACAACTGGAGCACAAACAACATCTGTCATTGTTTGTGCCCCAGGTAAGGACTCTTTCAATCTTTACTTTCATTTGTAATTAACTGATATCTTGTTTGTTTCTTAAATTTTATGTATATTCTAACACTGACAACACCTCCTTTCAGCCTTACAAGCCACTGCTCGTTGGGTGGATTGTGGATGCTACTTTGCTGACAATGCCAAGTTGAGGTACATTCCATATCACCCCAACATTGCCACATCACTAATGACATGCAGGGATATCACAGGCTCACTACCAGCGACAAGCAACCTATAAATATAACTTGAGTTAACATACTGACCATCATCAGAGCTTACTTACTGTTGAACCACCCTGCCACATCCTCTGATATAGATGTGGCCATGTTCTTCATCATTTTCAAGGCTTCCATATTCAACTTAAGAGTGGTGTCTTTGGGGGCAAAGAGATTCTATAGGTTGCGAGCTAAGAAAATGCCAATGATATGGCCAAAATGATGAGAAACATTGTGCTGGTCATAGCTATTCTTGAACCACAGATAGATTGTCTTAGTGCACTTGCTGCCTTCTTTTAAAATTGCCCAATTGGTGAAAAGCTTTGTCTGTTCTAGCATTGGGTAGAGGTTGTTGAGGTCCATGTCGCAAGTAGTCCAGTTAGTATTGGTATCAGCTGTCTCTGCTCTTTTTTGGGCAGTAAGGGCCATTTGTGCTATTCTAGCAGATCCATGAGGTACATGTGCACTGACCCTTCCTTGAGCAGAAGGTGGTGCACCGAGTTGCATCCACAAATTCAACACTGGTATTTTGGCAGGATGGCCAGCTCTGTGCTGTTGTTGACTCCATGGGATAAAGTGAATTTTGTTAAATTTAGCTGCCTTGCTGAGAACATAAATCACAAATTGCTTCCTTGACTCCAGAGGAACAAGCAAACTAATGGATTTGATTGTGACTTTAAGGATGGAGAGAAATTGGCCTTTCAACCAAATAGAGGCCTCCAATCTGAAACTAGCATCCTCTCGGCCCATCTCATAGAGTAATAAAGTGAATTTCTTTAAGGGCATCCTCTGTGTCTCAAGATTAGGGAGACCCAGAGATACTTGATCCAGAGTTGAAGTGACGGCTTGGGTGAGATGGGTATATATATTTTGGCTATAATCAAGAGGATGGATCTATATAGCAAGTGAGGCCCTATGATCTTTTGGCTCTATGAAGCCAATGCCAAAGTCATCTACATTTGTGGACATTTCCTGAATGTTTGCATTCATGCCCATGGCAACAATAATAGCCTTGACATCACTGAAATACATGTCAAAAGCAATATCAGCAATCATTATGCCTCTTTGAAGTGAATCATTGTTAATGTTGCTATAGAGTGTTTGGAAACAGTAAGCAAGTACAGGACAAATATGGAATTCTGCTTTATAAGCCTGCAAAGACAATGCATCAGCAAGATAAATACTTGTCTTTATGCAGAATAAATATCCCATGTGAATATATACAATCTGAATGGAATAAACATAGGGAAAGAACATTTCCACAGCTGGGATGACCCAGACAATAGGCCAGGTGGGGTACTCACCAGGTAATGTGGTTCTCCATATGTGAGAATCTGTCCATGCTTCGACAATATTGTGGGATATTTTAGGTCTTTAGCTAAAGGCCTTTGTTTTTCTTTGAAAAAAAAAAGATCTAATACTGAGATGACTGATCAGCCATAAATTTGTTTGATGCTGGGCATTCCTTGATCAATGATCTCCCATGATATAAAGAGAGTCACAGCTGAGTGTGCGAGAGTTGCTCCCAACAGTGAAGGCCAATGCTTTCTCTGTGGCGAACATGAATTTAATCGCATATGGAGATGGCTTCTCACCTCTGAGAATTTTGGAAGTCTGACTCTTAAATAGATTGGTCATAAGTAAATGAAGGCCAAAGCATATCCACTTGTAGAGATCTGAAAAGGCTTGCAAGTCATATATTATAGGTGGAATTTAATGAGTTGAAACAAAATATACTACTGGCTTCAATATGAGAAGGTGGGGCTGGAGGCATTAAAGATCTCAGGTTTTGATCATGTTTTGACCAACATTGAAATGATGTCAGTGAATATATAGCTTCAAATAGGCAGATTGTCAGTAGTTTTCCCTGATGGATTGTAGAAAAATCAACATATGTGCTATTTCTTTTGCAATCGTGCATTGTAGCAAGGTCTTGGTGCACATGAGATAGAAATAGTGCACTCTTTCCATGAGTAATCCACTACTGAGAAACTGATTGAGAGCAAATCAAATATTATGTGGAAGCTATTGTATGTGCTAGATCCTACTAGATATATATAAAAATAGAATGCAGAGGTTGATATCACATGGTCTATGAAAAGTATAACCAAAGAGGAGCTAAAATCAGTCCAATGTCTTATAGAAACTTGTATCTATGTGTATGGAAAACAAAAGTGAGAAAATTGAAGAGTGGACAAGTGGTGTTTGATTCTCATTCAAGAATGAGTTTGTTTCTTATATATCTGATTGAGCAATATACAGAGCTGATATTTGTATCCCATAAAGATGAAAGTCTAAAAATTGAGACCAGATTTTTGTTGCTGAATGAAATCAAATTGAACATACAAGAAATTATGTTTTGATTAGTCTCTCAACAGTGTTGCCATTGATATTTTCTGTTTATTTTTATTTTTGAGATTGAAATATTATATTTTTATTTACTAAATGTTAAATTTTATATTTTTATATTGTTTTGATAATAACTTATGTTTACTCTCATTGCTTAAATTTAAATTTAAATTTATTATATACACCATCTCAGTGAGGTCAGCTCAAAAGTATTTGGTCCATATGTCTGACCTCACCAAGGTGGTCTACATAAGTTATTGTCAAGACAATATACAGTTATAATACTTTTCAATCTCAAAAAATAAAAATAAAAATAAAAATAAAAACAACCCAAAAAATAAATATAAAAATAAATAAATTTCAATGTTATCTTCTTTATTTAGTAGATCCTTTGCCTATAATCATACTTTGATTGCAATGATACTGTGGTTTTATTTAAACATAGATATTATAGTAGTCAAAATCTTTTTTTGAATGGGTTTCAGCCAGAAGAAATTTCAACAAATGCTGATTGTGCTGAAAAAGTGTATTCAGAATGCTGTTTTTTTGACTAGTTATCTGCCAAACAAAAGTGCTGAAAGAGTTAATTTGACAGAATCTACAATGTTCACATTCATTATTACTGTCAGCCTCTCTTACTCTCTCTAAACTGGTAGATTATTATCACTGCTCTTGTCATTAAGGCTATTATGGCACAAGGTTGAAAAGAAGCATATAGCAATTTTTGTAATGGTTGCACAGAACTTACTGACCATAGGGGAAAAGGAAATGTTTCTTATACCACTGAATTTTTCCTCAATTTCCAGTTTGAAGAACAAGTCTTAACTTCACTTGGGGGTGAGGGCCAATTCTGGCAGATACAAGTTCTTATATTTTATGATTTATAATCAAATAATGCTAAATATCTGACATATTTGATAATAAAAACCCCAATAGTATGCAAAGAAATAAAAAAATATTAAATCAGCTTAAGAAGCTGATCAGAATAATATATAAAAACATAAAATACAGAATATAAACTTCATATTTAGCTCTAATAAATAATACCAAACAGTGGAAACTATTATGTTAATGATGCATCACTGATATTTTGTTCTATTACAAGTTAAACATTAAAGAAGATATAGCTTATTTTCATAATAACAAATAATAACAAATATATAAGGTAGGGGACATCCACATCCTGCCAATGTCACATGGTGTTACTTCTTGTGTGACTCTGGTTCCAAATTGGGAACACAAACCTCAAAAGGGCCTCTACAAAGTCAAACAGATTTTTTTTACAAGATATTTTCTATACAAGTTCTTCTATATAATATAAGGATGTGAAATCCCCAACAGTTTACTTGAGCGATGTAAATTGAGGGAGGAGAAGCAAATTTAAGGTATACTACTGGAATTACTATGGGGATTATCAGTTTTGTAAAACTATATAATGCAAATATGTATGTTTGAACTATATACTTCAAGTTATTACTTAAATATGTTGTAATTATAGTGTTAGCAGTAAGAGGTTAAGAGAGGTGAGCCTTCTCAAAATTATTCATCAGGCTTTCTGGGAGTACACGGTGTCCTTAATACTTCCTTGCTGCTCATGCAGCTTGCTGTCCATTTAGGCCCTTATCATAGGCATCCATAAATTGGCTGGCTCGGTTTGCAAACCTTTACTGATAAGTCAACATCCTGATTTGGCCAGATCTATCTGAAGAAGCTTGGAGAACTGACTTACCAGTGCATGGTCTCAATTGGAATAGAATTGAGTGTGGCTAATGCATTCCATTCCAGATGATCTTCTTGAGAGGACTCAGGGTTGGCCCCAGTTTAGTCTGTATAGGCACTTTGCATATCCGCATTCCTGTCAATATTGATGCATTTTGGAATCTCCTCATTGGCATCAAACCTTATTGTATATTAAACTACATAGCCACATAAAATAGCTTATTTAGGAGAACTTGTATAGAAAATATTTGTATTATAGTGGATGTGTAAGATACAAGGTCAATTTTCAGCTTTTTTCACCTGATTTGGATTTGTCACACTGATTTATGTGACATTGGCGGGATGTGGATGTCCCCTACCTTAATAATATCTCTTGATTCTGTTCCAGCAATGTGGATTTTGTTGGACTTCCAACCATTTTCCACCAAGGTCACCTAGTAATGATTGGCATAGCATTAGTATTTTAGATATAGTTTCCATTCCTATGATACCTCCAGTACTCTGTTCTCCACCGGTCTCTGACCTAACTCTGCTCTTTAGTATTTAATCTATTTACTTCTGCTTGTATTCTTTAGTTCATAAATCAACCAAGTTTATTCACCTCAATCTCTAGTCTCCTTTCCTGTCTCGGAATTCCTCTTGAACTCTGATATTCTTACATTTCAGCACTTAACAATGATGGTCTAATAGTATACAACATTGTTTATATCAGAACTGACTGAAATAGTAAATTGAAACTATACAAACAAGGCCAAATAATTCCAAATGAGATTTCAATAATGGGCCAACAATATATCTTTTTATTTCAAGTTAAATACAACAAATGGGACAAGAATTGGGTGAGATACAGCATTTTTGATGATTTAATAACAAATATAAACAACCTTTGTTAGCACACCTAAATTAGATAATGTACAAACAGTATATATTTTATTTGCAGGTTAAATCAGTTGGATTAAAGAAGAACTAACTGAGATACCACAAACAATGCCAAACAATACCAAATATGATCTCAATGAATTGGCCAATAATGTATCTTCTTATTCCAAGTTAAATAAAACAGATTGGCCAAGAATTGACCAAGATACAGCATTTTGATAATTTAACAAATAAAGATAAACAATTTTGTCAATATAAAATGCCCAAGCTACATACCCTTCTACAAGTTAATTAGAACTGATTCTGATATAGTCTTTTTGATCTGCTTGATATATTAACAAATAATAGCAAACATCTGTAAATATCCTTTAAGGTTAGACCAACAGTATCTTTTTATTTTCAAGTTAAATCATCCAAAATGGATGAAAACTAAAAGAGATACTATATTTAGGCATGACAACAATGTCAAGCAATACCAAATACTGATGATTGGCCAATGATGGGCCAATAGTGTATCTTCTTATTCCAACTTAAATAAAACAAATCAGCCAAGTAGGCTTGTGACCATCCGCTTTCAGCAACTCATAGAACTTGTGCGATAGCAGCTGGAAGTAATGGACCATCACATGGCACGGTCACAGCTCTGCCTGCCAAGTGTGATGTGGGACTCAGTCAAATTTTAATGTTTGATGTGACTACTATCAGCTGCACACGCAGTGAATATTATCCCTCTCTTCTCCCACCTCAAAGTAGATAGATATTGTGCGGTGTATACATATGATCTTACTTTTCCTCACTATCAACAGCACTGTCACTATTCTCCATGTCTGAGTCAGAGTTTCTGGCATCCGAGTCTCTTGTACATGAATTGATATCCTCCAAATCCATGTCAAGAGACACATCTGCAGCTGACTCCAAAGATAAACCTGGTTCTGTATCTGCTTCATAGGCAAGTAACGACTCTCCAATTTCCTCAGAGTCTAGGATCTCCAATTGATCCTCACTGTCAACATCACCAACTACTGCATCACCAACCGAAGAGGCAATGTCTATGATGGGTGAGACTGGTGAGGATTGATCTCCAGGTGCCATAGTACTTAACAAAAGTGGCCCCAAAGATGGATTGACTTTGCTGAGACCATTTGGTTGTGGGTCTATTCCAACCAGCAGGACCAACCAGCAACGAGCTTGCAAATGTAGAAAAGCTGTGTTGTAATCTGAAAGAGGGTTTCCTGAGCCCTTAACAAGGTCATGAAGTCCAGTAGAGACAACATCCTCAACAGGAAGATCATCTTCATCAAGATAATGGCCTTTCTTGTAGACATAAACCTCATGATGGTCAAGGCTTTCCATGAGGTCTGGGAGGTCGTATGTCAGATCCATTGGGTGGTGAGCAGTGCTGATATCTGATCCAAGCATTTGCTTGAAGTTGTGGACAAGTTGTCGAAGAACATTCACACTGGGTGCAATCATTTCAAGCCACTCCCATGAAGCAGAGCTCCCATGTGCATGGTAAAAGTTCTTTGAAGAAAGTTGCTAGCAAATAGTACAGTTACGATGGGTGGAATAATGGATACCTGGATCCAGAAGTTCATATGTTCCTGCATGAGATCAACTTCCACCCATGAGTTCGGTTTCCCAGTCAGATTGATAAGCCAGTTATTGTATACAATATCACTAGAAAATCTTTGTGTCAAGGTTACCACCAAGAAAATACATCAAACTCTCTCACCAAATCTTCTTGGGCCAGACACAAGTAATGTTGTGGATGAGATGTAGCATTTCATGTGCATACTTTGTACATCCACTGCCACAAAAGCTGAGTGCCCAGGTTTTAAGAACCAGAACAACGTGGCCAGAGTCCCCACATTTCACAGCATCGTGAAACTCACATGAGAGTAATGCATCATGGAGAAATAAGATGGCATTTTCAAAAACCATGTCGCCAGCTCGTAAAGAAGTTTTGTCAGGTGTTGTAGGTGCTTCTTGGGCACAACAACACTGATTTCGGAGGTCCACAACAATGTCTGTCTGGATTCGCAAATTGGAGCAAAATTTGCTCTGCATGAGTTTCCAATGTTGCCCAGGTAAGATCGTCATCAGTGTAGTCATCTAGTGAAGTTGATTTTGAGATAAGAAGAAGACAGTGGAGAGCTCTTGCATAGAGTGAAACAAATATTAGATCTCGGCAAGTACAGAAGGGCAGAAGGGAGGTAAGGACAATGGGTTTATGCTGTAGTACACCATTGTGGAAAGCAAGACAGCCAGGATTGCATGGTCCTGCAGCTGCCATCCCAAAATGTGTGACAAAAAAACCATGGACATCAGCCATCTTCACATGAAAGAGACCAGGCATCCAAACACCCCATTCAAACCCAGAGTAACCTTAAGGGGAGCAGCCTGATCAAATGCGGTCTCCAGATCACAGACATCCATGTCCTCCAGAGATGCCTTGAACAAGGGCCAAATCATTGCACATGTCCCATTTTCTTGCACATCTATATTAAGCAATCAATACTTATTCCTCATGCATGCAATGCAGCTCTCACCAGTGCACCCAACTATTTGTTCAGCAGCTCGGAAAACCATATTGATATTGTCATACAAAGTTGCAAATAAACCTGTGGCTGCAACAGCTCAAGCCATGTCAATCATTGAACAAGACAGCTGTCGCAGGCTTCCTCCCTGAAACAAATCCTCTGGTGCAGTGCTGGGTGTTGGTTCTTGTGAATTAGCAGGTGAATCACTGCGCTTCTGCCAGTGTTTCCATTTTTTCCCTGTGATGGCATCATAGCTCTCAGAGAGACCAAGATGAGACAGGATCATTATCAGCTGCCGCTGTGAGCCTGAACTATATATGTACAGTCCTAAAATCTTCTTTGACCAATTGTTGCTGTAGCTAGATTCACTGAGCAGGGAAAGAGCTGCCGAAGTTATAACCTATATGAATTCTTGCAATCAGATTGATAGATATGCAACAACTGAGGGTCATACTGTCATCTTTTTGGCCAACTGTGTGGTGGAGGCATTCCTAAGCTGATGTGCAGATGTTACAAATGACCGAAAGACTTGCATAAAAACTGAACTATGTTCCATGAAATACACTTCAACAGTGCCTGACATCAAAGCCAAGCACAAGGCCCATGTTCACTGGACGATGGAGTGTCTGGAGAAAGCCTGACGCAGTAATTTCATGAGCCTTGCATCTTACTTCCTTGTAAACATAATTAATAGCCCAAGTGTGGATTTGCTCACGCGACACAGTACTGACTGAGAACTCCATAGATCAAGAAGTTTCCCAATTAAAGACCGGTCACAGAAGAGACCTTCCCATTGAGTGATCCCCTGCTTGTAAACTGGGTCTGAAACATAAAGCAGAAGGTCGCCAAGCATATAACTATGATTCTGTAAGGATTTGAGCATGGCGTCAAAGATCCCTTACTTCTTTGCCTCCAACTCCTCAGCTGCATGAGCCACATTTGTGGCATGTCTGATGTGAAGCTCCCTCTCATCTTCCTGTTTCTTCTGAATAGTAGTCCTTTGCTTTCTGTATCCTTTGGTACGCACCTTTGCAGTGCATTGTTCCTTTGTGCCAACCACTGGGGAGCTCCAGATAAGATCATCACTTGATAACGGAGGAAGTTGTGGAGGAGAAATATGAGGAGAGGGGGGATGTGGTGTTGTAGAACATATAACAAATGGTGCATGTATAGGGGAAGAAGCAAACGATGAAAGCGGTGATGACAGAGGAAGTGGAGAGTCAATTTTGCTCATTGCTTCATGCACTCATGGACCTGGCATCTAGGAGTCAAAGAGGTTGGTCCACCACTGCCAGACACAGGCTCAACAAAGGAAAAAGATGGAAACATGGAGAGCAGCTCAAATATACCACATGTTGTGACATGCAAAAGTCATTTTGAAATTTGAAATTTCTACTTCATCAAGAGTATGATCAGCAACCTTGGCTGAGGCCGTAGGCGATACCAATCACCGAGAACATTGATGGGAAGGTCCCAGAGTGTAGCATCAGCTCCCCTTGACACCACTCAGACCATTGCAGTACTCCCATGCAGTGCCTCCGATCCAAACACCATTTTCCTTAACAGGGCACCCCAGCTTTGCAAATGCCTCATCGCCTACTACCAAATGTTGGATGTGGATCATTTCTTCAAGGACACTAGGATTGTCCGCATGTAACCAGGTACTGAAATAAAGGTTCAGAAGATTGCCAGTGTCCAAACTGATGAAACTTACCAATCGCTAACCCACCCACCCAGAACATACTTTTCAGGATTTGGATCCTGCATGTCCCTTATGAAGACAAGGTCATCATGATCGATTTGAAATATACCTTGAAATCACTGTAAACAATTGCAAGAATGTTAAAATGCATACACACACCAAGGTTTGAAACACTGTCGTTCAGACCCAACAGAACCTCCAAACTGGCCTCGAAAGCTTCAAGAGCTTCTAAACCTTCAACTGATGTATCCTGGATGTACACGAGGATGCGCCTGGGAGAGTCACAATCGTGAACTAACAGATGAGAATCAACCTGGAAGATGTAAGGGAATCGGCCATCCCAATTCACATTGTACAGAAGAACACCGTCTGGCACCACCAGCTCCAGAGGTGCCATTTGCAACATCCTAGGATGGATCGACATGTTGGAAATCACCAACAAATGAAAACACAATCGGTCTGCAGTTAAACTGCTGATGGACAGTCCCTAGGAAAACAAAAAAAAGAACGTAACAACAAGGGGCGATGCCAAACAACCACCGAAAACCACTGGATCAGAAAGAGCTGTCTGTAGTTGAACTACTGACAGAGTGTATCCAGAAAACCAAGGTGCAAGTGCAGATGGCGAGGAGGAGATTATGATGGCAAGAAGAAAGGGGCATGGATAAAAGCATGTGACTATGTCATAAAAGTCTATTTTTAAACACATGTAACTACATCGAGTAAGTACCAATAACAAGCCTGTTAATAAAGGTTCAAGCACATAAGTTAACAATGTTCCTTGCAGTTCAACTGCAAGGAATAGTTCGAAGCCAATGCAGACAATCCAACACAGGAAGGCCACCAACCAGGAGTTGAACCTTTCAGAACATCAACAGCAAGAGGAGGCAGCAACCGTCCACACAAATGGTTGGTCTTCCTGAACAGACTTTCCTTGCCATTCAATGGTGAGGAATATTGAAGGCAAAAAGAAGACAAGCAGAAGTCGAATGCAAACAGGGTAAAACATGGTTCACTGAACACCCAGATTAGAATAGGGACACCGGTGATGAACAAACATTACCAACCATTCAACAGCAAGCATCAATGACAAGCAAGTTTGTTGGAGCAGGACAAGAGCGCCTTGAAATTGATGCTAAGTGAAGCCAACAAGAAAACAAATAAATGTTCCTTGCGGTTCAACCACGAGGAACAAGAGATCGAGTAATATTTGAAGATATGGGTACATCGGGATGGAAGGAAAGTTACCCGCTGTTCAACAGCAGATAATGATGAAAAAGATTTGATATTCCGGTAATGCTCGTATGAAATAAACACTAACCTCAACAGCAACGATGACAGGCATGAAGGTTACCAACCGTTCAACGGCAGGCAACGATGACAAGCAGGATCATTGGAGCAGGCAAAAGTGCCTTGAAATCGATGCCAAGTGAAACCAACAAGAAAACAAATAAATGTTTCTTGCGGTTCAACTGTGAGGAACAAGAGACCAAGAAAGATTTAAAGATATGGGTACATCAGGATGGAAGGAATGTTACCTGTTGTTCAACAGCAGGTGACGATGAAAAAGATTCAATGTTCCAGTAACGCTCATATGAAATAAACACTAACCATCATTCAACAGCAGGGAATGGCTGTGTGCCATGTAACATTATGGGAAACCAGATTGGATCGAACGCTCCCAGCGGTTGAACCACTGGGAACAAACGTGCAATGCCAAATGATCTAAAAGGGTGAGAGTGTACAAGTCATGGTCAGAGACAGGAATAATAATAAAACCAGTATTTTCTAGCTGTTAACCTGCCAAAAATTTGAAAATGACAAGATTCAGGCACCAACAAAAAAAAATAGGAAGGCCAGTTCATGAAGCTTATTCTCCTGAAGCATGAAAGGATTGATTCCAGTAAGTTTGACCTAGCAGAACAAGTATAAATGAAAAAATGGATGGAGATCGAGGTCAGTTGCTCCAAATATTGACATCCCTCCCCCCCCCTGAGAGATGTCAATATTTGGGGCACGTGACATTTTTAGAAACGCACAAAGTAAAATGCAAAGGAAACACAAATATTCCATGCAATTGAACTGCAGGAACAGCGTAACATGGCTTGAATAAAACAATAAAAAAAGCACAAGAAACCACTGTTCGACCACAGGAAACATCAAGGCAAAGTGGGAGTTCCTGGCAGTTGAACTGCTAGGAACAATGCAATATTGTGATCAAATGTAACAAAATATGGCAACGTAAGAGACCCCTACATTTATGTCAATGCCATAATCGCGCCCAAGAACCAGTAGAATTCATATGAGAGCATACCAAGCAGCAGGAGCACGAGAATACACAGCTGTTGAATGGCCGTGAAGTCTTGGAAGGGGAGAGCAACACAGTTTACCACAGTTCAACTGCTGTAAACTCCCAAAGTAACTACACAACCATAAAGGGATCGTACAGCACGTCAGAGAGGACAAGAAACAGGAAGGGTTCAATGTACAGCAGTTGAACTGCTAAGAATTTGCTGGTTACGATAGAAGCAAGCTCCAGCGATAAACAAGGTGCCCATGGAAAAGGAGGGGAGAGTAAGTGGATGCATAGACAATGAGTACTATCCTCTGCAATTGATCATGAATCAAATGCACACAGACAAAAGAGCACACCGTAGACATTATCTGCAGAACTGCTGAGAATTCAACAGTTACCAAAGCAAATGACAAACACAGTCTCTGTAAGAAAGGAGTAGACAGTAACTGGAAGTGTAGACAATGAGTACCATTCTCCACACGCATTCTCTGCGGTTGAACCACGGGGAATGAGAACGAAAGTATAACTTGGCAACAACAACAAGTGAATGTTCCCTGCAGTTCAACTGCAGGGAACAATATGATGAAAATGTTTTGAAGATATGGGGAAGCTGGCACTGGCATCCATTGTTCAACAGGAAGAAACTATGATGAAGCAAGCAAAAAAACTACACTAAAACCAGGTGGTTGAACTACACCCAACTAATTCATGATGCTGATGGAAAGACAAATTCAAAAAGAAAATAGCGTACACATTGCTCAACATCACCCAATGTGCATGCATCATGGTCTACTGTGGGCACAAAGGTAGGTAAATTCTGTTAAGCTCATATTGAATGATTCCAACGACTTCAACAATGTTCTCTGCACTTCAACTGCAGGGAACAACCAAAAGGTAGAAAGACAGCCATTATTTCCTAGCTGTTGAACAGCGGGGAAGAGGTCATAGTCAAAGAAACCAGGCATTTATAGCAGTAGAATTGGCAAAAATTTGAAAACGTCCAGATGCTAGTGCCAAAGAATATAAATAGCATGGTTTCTCTGTAAAGATTAAACTACTGAAGCAGGAGAAAATCGATTCCGTTAAGTTCAATCTAGCAGAAGACGTATAAAAGACAAAATGCCTGGAGATAGAAGTCACAGGGGGGGAGAGATGTTGATATTTGGCACACGTGACTTATTTAGAAATGCAAAAGCAGAAAACACAATGGGAAAACAATTGTTCCATGCAATTGAACTGCTGGGAACAATGCAACATGGTGTGCACATATAAATAGCGGTTCAACGGGGCAGAAATAAGACAATGTGAATCTTGTTCCTTGCAGTTGAACTGCTAGGAACAATGTACCAAACCATATCGAGAAGCCTTGGCCCAACCACAGGGAACAAGGTATCGATGAGGCGGGAACAGTTGGTCATGTTGACCAGAAGATACTTCCAGTTCAATGATGAGGAAGTACAAGTTAGAACCAGAGGGTAGAGAATGCTGGTGAGAGATGCATTGAATAACAAGCAGTAGAGCCAGCACCAGCAGATTACAGCAGTCCTATTCTCAGCAGCTGAACTGTTGAGAATTTGAGAGTGTCCTTCCAAAGGAGAAGTGCACCAGTTCAAATATGTCATCTGTAGAAGGTCTTTCATGCAGCACAGCAAGTAGGTCTACTGGGAAATCAAGATGGTAAGAACATTCAATACACAAAGACTCTATTGATGTAGAACATCTCTGCAGTTGAACTGCTGAGAAGTCATTGGTTGCTGCCAAAGGAACCGCCAAGATGGAGGACCGTACATGTGTGTGTAGGTATATGCATGAATAAGATAGTAGCTTAGCGTTCCCTGCAGTTAAACCACTGGGAACAAGGAATGTAGGTGTAAGCTTAAATAAGATAGCAGCTAAGCATTCCCAGCCATTCAACAGCTAAGAATGAGGGAAAGATATGGTGTATATAAGGGCAACCTAAGCCTCTAGCAAAGGGAAATCCGAAGTTAAAGTTATACTACATAATACAGGCATTGGGGACACACCTAGCAAAGGGAAATCCAAAGAGAAAACTCTAAGGATCCCCTTGCTGATGCCCAGTATATGTGAAGATGACAAAAATCAAATATAACCTAAAAATAGAAAAAGGCAGAGATAGGCAGATCAAGGCCGCCGAATGACATCATACCAAGGGGTATGTGTTGGAAGGGGTACTCCACCTCTAAATATAAAAGTGTCAACATGTACAAACATGATAGCAAGGGAAAATTAGTAATAAAATCTGGAAAAATCATAGAAAATGAAGAATAGAAGGAAATGAGGTGGGGAAAAATATAGGACGAACATAAAAAATAGGAAAAACACACAGGGCACCCCCCTAGTCCCCTTACAGTGTAAGACACACACATCTGAGGTGATGAGTGACTTTGGCATTTGTGATGTCACATCTGGACTGTCACAGTGAAACATTCAAAACACGTTTTCATTTCTCTTCATTTCCCAGGGGTTGAACCACAGGGAAAGCTAAACTATATATTTACCTGTCTGCCTACTCACCATTGCTTTCCCACACCTATGGTCCTTAATGCTAGTGCCTCCTTCAATGGCAACTAGTGATTTCTCAGCAGTTCAACTGCAGAGAACAGACTCGTCTACAGCACACACGGCGTTGCTTTGGCAAGCTTTCCTTGCACTGTGTGTCCACTGACTTTTCCATATGTACTGTCCTCGATTTCCTTGACTATACAACAGCCAACTAATTCTCCACAGTCAAACTGCAGGGAATTTCTATGGTGTACTAGGTCCTTCCAGTTCTCAACGCCCACTTCGAGTTCTCAACAGTTCTGTCCCATCAATTTCCCAACCTGGCTCTATGATTTGTTTGCTATTTTTTGAAATGACTCTCAGCTGCATTCACTTACTGTTGAATCTGCCCATTCCCCCCGTATGCCCAAGGTTCCAACCCGAATGCTTATCATTTACTGTTGACACAGTTTCATGTTATCCAACACTCAGGAATGTGAACAATCAACGGATTATGGCCATGGGAAGAATTTGTGTGCATTGTTGAACACGCTGGGAATGGAGTTAGTGGTAGATGTCTAGTTGAACCACTAGCGGAGGCCCCTCATTGGTTTTGTAAACCTTTATCTTTGAACAACAAGTGATATTAGACCATCCTTTTTACCTCCTTCTCAAGGCTTCACAGGCGTGTTTGATTGTCTCTTTTTTATTCCAATGTTCATTATTGAATCCATGAATATTACATGCATATAGCATGGAGGCTTGGCATTCATAACCACACTCTTCATCTTTGATAAATCAAAGATCTGGGAGGTCCGAAAGCAAGCAGCAAGACTAAGTATCTGTACATATTTACACCTTCTACTCTTCAACCCAGTCCATTCAATGGAATGATGCCTGGAAGCCATGGAGCTTGTGCAACTCATTGCATTAAATGTTTGTGGCATACACAATCTTCTACATCTTGCACTGGTGTGCACAAGGACTGCTGGACCAGCACTAGAAGAACTTTGGAAAAGAAACTACGACTTGAAGAAGCTACTGCATTGCCTGCCGATCTCAGGCAATAAGCTAATTGTATGCTTGATATCATCTTGGTGAAAGCCATACTTATCTTTTAACATCTTATAGGTTCTGAACTCCACTCCAACCAATTACGATTGGAACAAGTTTACTACTCATGCACAACTCATGACTGAGCTTGATTTCAATTGTTATACTTCATTCAACTACAATACAGGAAGATATGAAGACCATGTTGTGATCCACAACAATGTGTACAATGCAATCGTTAATGCATCCCTAACATGGCTGTCCAATGACCACTTATTCCATTGCCTGCAAAAACTTTCTTTTAATGGAAGATCTCCAATGGCACTGACAGAAATCAATTCTGGCATGCTATATCTTGTTAATAGCAAAAGTTTCAGTGCACCAGCAGAACTTACCCTTTGTAACATCAATATCCATCCAAAGCAGCTCATATGATTTTCTCACTTCGATTCAATCACAAAGCTGGAGATCTCTGCTATGCAAGCAATTGAACTACTGCCAGAAAACTCCCTCCATTTCCATAACCTCCGATGAGTTACACTATCTTTAGTCTTATTCAAAGGTGATTGCCAATGCAAATTCTTCAATGCTCTCAGCCAAGCTAAACTGGAATACATTGATATCGGCGGCATGGAATATGCATCTAGCATGCAAAAGCTACAAAAAATCCTCACTGCACTACATGATCATTGCGATCATGATACACTCCAAATCTTGATCATGTGTATCAGTCCAGATGATGAAGGAAATTTTGATTGGGTGGACAAGATTCAATCTGTTGAGGTTGGCGATCTGGAGCCACTAGCTTGTTTTTATCATCTTCAAGCATTGCGCATCAGTGAAGCAACAGAAGTTCACAAAGACGATGTCAAACCTATGGCATTGTTCTTAGCTAGATCATTTCCTGATCTAGAAAAATGCGGCGTAGTACCTCTTCAAACACATCCGCCCAACAGAGAAACCAATTATGAGGATTTGAATTTGAGACCAGGAAAAGATTGGCAAGATTGGCAAGCTGTTCAGAAGGAGCTGGAAAGAATCAAGGTAGAACAATATGTACTGGGGACATTTGTTCACAGCTTTTGTAATGTTTCCTATATATATCACTCCTTATATGGCAGCACTTCACAGACACCATATCGGTCTGGCATTATGCAAACAAACAAACATGTGGAAACCTGCGAGCTCCACACAACTACCACTGCAACTGCTACACAAAACTTATAGTAACATCCCATGGGTGGGTTTAATTCATTGTACAGCCAGTAGTTTTAATAACAATCATGAGAAATATAGCCTCAAGACCATCCGTTTTTGTCAAAAAAGATGGCAGCATTTATTCCTCCCCAAACATGACTTATCTCCCTGTGATACCAGCTTATGACGATGTCTATAACAATGAAATCCACCATCCCAGAGAAATTAAGATGCTCAGATGGGCCTCTGCTCTCTCACCACACTTGGCATATGTTCCACAATCAACGACTTTTGATAACCCTATTTTCAAGTGCTTGATCTGCTCTTACTGCAACATAAGGATCATCAGGGAAGGAAACTGGTACATCCTCTTGTTGGAGATACAAGAGCGATGGTTGAGACTCGAGAAAGCACTCCGATGGGTGGCAACTACCATTCTTTTGGATAACAGAGTCAATTTGCCTTTAGGTTTTGATCCAAGTCCTTTCCCTTCTGGACATGGGTACCTGCAAAAACATAAAGAGGAATCTCATGCACAATACTGCGCTATGAAGTCACACAATGCCTTCCTCGGTCTTATGGTGCTCTGCACATTTGCAATATCAACAACCAAACCTTCACCCCATCATAAACCTCAGTGATGGGTTACCATCCTTCAGTGCAACGATGCCAACATACAGGCTTCTTGGATTGAAGATTTTGCACATTCCGCTGCTGTTGATTTTTCCGAAAGCATTGGGTGAGTCAGCATGGTTGCCAATGTTGCTGACATGGAGCAGACAGAATTCATTGACTGCATGATACTCGCAAATGTACCAATATGGTTATACTGGGGTAACAAATACAAACCGCCTAACAAGTATCATGCACGGCTTCATAAATACCTGTCCCTTTCAACCAAACTCAATTCTCCACAGCTGCCACTGGCATCCCCAGATGCAACTATGGCTGACATAAAACTCCCAACTGGGTCAAGACAGAAGCCGAATGAAGACTGGAAAACATACTTCATTTGAAGGACAGCACAACAAATGAAATTCATTGAATGCAAGTCTAATGAGCAGCATTCCAGACGTGAAGCTCGAGAGATAAAAAATATATCCTTCCCGACTCCTATGCAAAAAGGTGCCTATGTGTTTCATTGGGAAGAACAAGGTGATGGGGTTCGAATCAGAAAGCAGATACCCTTCCAGGATATCTATGAGTTTTGGGGGGAGTATGCAAACACACAAAAGCACTATGATGACATCACAGATGAGTGGGACATGTGCACCGAGTTTGATCCCGGGGCAGTTGGTCCCAATGTACTTGACGAGGATGAGGAAATTGCCAATCAACTCTACCAACCCATTGATGACACCGTCCCTGATGGAACCATCTGGCAAGAGGTTAGCCCCTGCTACCAAGCAGAGGCTAACAACATCCAGTATCAAGAGCCACCTCAAACCCTCGATGAAATCACATGTTGCAGATATGGTATTCAAATATGTAATGGCCCTTATACAAGGCTTCAACTGCCTGAATGAATGGATTGGTATAAAGCAATGCACATTATGGGTGAAGAGGACAGGCAGGTTGAAGACAAATGATTGGAGGAGGCAATTCCAGATATGTTACAGTGGCTTATCAACATGGACCGAGCGGGTGCTGCTGACCTACCTGCTTCACTTTGGGACCTTCATCCCAAAAATCATTTGTATCTATTTCATCATCCAGATTCGATCAGCACGGTTATGGTCAAGGACACAAACCAGGACAAAGTATATCTTATCTGATCAAATCTACTACATTCAGAGAATAATACAGAGTGGAGTCTGGTATTGTCAAACCCAGCTACTGCACTCAAATGTCTATGTCGAAGATGGGGTCCACATTATAGTGATATCACCCAACAACTGCTTCTATGAGGATGTCCATTTAGCACAAGAATAATGGGACCAAAGCCAATGGTGTCTTACCCAAGACCGTATGTCACCACACTCAGCTATCGACCCCCAGGTTATGTGCCCCATGACTGTGACTATGCATCTTATGAAGCCTTGCGCAACAAGTTCCTTCAGACTCCCCAATTATAATCAAAATGTATCTGGTCATATCATTCTCAGTTCTTGACCATTTTGGATGAACCAAGAGCCAAATTCAAGGTAATAAGCAGGGCAATTATATGAGATAGCTCATGTAATCAAAAACCAGTCTTAACCAATTGAAACCGGTCTTTTTGTGGTTAACAATGTTTTTCAAATTTGAAAGACCTTAACCTTAACTGCTAAAGACCAGCCCTTAACCATAACTGCTGGTCCAGTTAATATCTGTCCAGTTAGGTTTGGTTAATGGTCTTTATTTGGTCCTATAGACCGGACCTTTAAACACTATGTTCTATGGATAGCGAACATGCAATCTGCTGGCAAAAAGTGACACTATGCTCTGGTTCTCCTAGAAATGCTGTTCCAACATCTCCCCATGACCTTTACAGTTGGTGCTTTGTATGACACAGGCTGTCAGCTACATCAGACCTGCATGAAGTGGGATTTCCTTGACCACTACCTGGACCGTCTCATTTTTGCAATATCAGTTTTTCATGCATTTGGACATTGGTGGGCATGTCAGCTTGTTTACCACCCTCACAAGTGTGAAAGATTTGGACTGTCAGATGGCAAGGGTTATGAGCAATTCTGTCATTCCATCAGCAAACTGATTGCATACCTGCAGGTATGTGGGGTGCATTTATTTTATTTTTTTGTGAATCCCTCAAGTAATATGATTTTGTAGTATCATCAATGAATATACACCCTTGATCAACAAGTCCACCACGCAGATAAAGCCTCCAATGACTGGTTTACTAGCTCTGGCATTGTACCAAGCACTGCTGAGAAAAATGAATTGCAGCTGAAGAAACCCTACAGCAATGTGCACAAGATGAAGATCTCCTTCATTGTGAATGGCAGGCATAAATCAAGCACCAGACTAAGCCCCTTCCTTGTGTGTTGATTCTACTACACCATTCCAAACTTTGGAACCTGATTTGATTCGGGCTAGGACAATCAAAGAACTAAGGAAAGAATGCTGTTCAAGAAGCCATTTGACTACACAAAGCATGTAACATCCTCAGACAGCATGTAGAAGGTAGGTGCAACAACTTTTTTGCTTTTGTTCTCCTTGTAATAATGATCCATGTGCATTTTTAGAGTCAGACTGTTTATGATACCAACTAGAACTATGAAAACAAGATCTCTGCAAGCTTTATGTTATTTGGCAGGAGTATCTTGTTGGACTCGACACAGGCGATCATCCACTGCCAACTTGGGGTCCTTCACAGAATGATATTCTTGATGTGAGTGTGGCAGCTGTCACTGCGTCGTTGGAGGAGGCTTACAGTGATGTGGCAGAGGATCATAGTGGTGTGGAATTTGAAGGCAGTCTGGAAGATGATGATAGTGTTGCTGGGGAAGACTTTTGGGAGAATGATGAATGGAATACAGGTTTGTTTGAAACCTTAGATGCTATTGATCATGTAGATGCACATCGTGAACTGTTTCAATATTATGTACCAACTTGTCTCCAATTTCAAATTTGATCATTTCTTGTCAAACCTTTTGAGTATATGCCACTCTTGTATGATAGGAACCCCACTAGCCTTGTCCATTTGGCATTGGGAGTCCCATGGAAGGGTGGGAAGCCCAATTGGACTTGTCCACAATGGGCTGGGATGCCCAGTGGGCCTACCCACATGTATATGGGTGTCCCATAGAGAGTGATGGGATGCCCATTGAACTTTCCAATTATGGAATGGGAGTCCTATAGAATGGTGGGAAGCCCCATTGGACTTGTCCACAACAGGCTGGGATGCCCAGTGGGCCTACCCACATATACATGAGTGTCCCATAGAGAGTGATGGGAAGCCCATTGAACCTGCCCATTATGAACTGGGAGTCCCATAATGGAGGTGGGGGTCTTTTGATAAGAGCTGGATGATGATAGCTAGTAGTAAACACAGTACATGTATGAGATGTATCATATTGAAAAATTCAATTCCTTACTAGTAGGGTTTGCAAGCAACTAGTTACATACCATTCTAATAATTTCTTCATATCTTTCCCAGCAATGGTAGTCAGTATGGCACTATGGGGCTTACACTGCAAATGTGGGCATCAAACATGTATGCTATGATTATTCCCACTGAAATCACTGCCAAAGATCCAGATCTCCAAGTCAACACATCATGCTGTGGGACATATCACATGACACAGACAAATGTTAATGATTATGGTACAAAACCTTGCAAATGAGAAATTTGCTCAGTTTGATTTTCAGCAAATCCCATGCATTGAAAATTGCCCTTCCATTTCCACTTGCAAGGAAATTACCCTGGCTTTTGGATCCTTTTGAATTTTCTCATTTATATGCTGGAAGGCCAGTACAAAAATACTGCACATGCTGCATCTTTCCTTCTGAAAACTTGTTCTTTGGGCATATCTTACACATTGCTGAGTCATGGTGGCACCCACTGGCAGGGGCCAGGGCAAACCATTTTTACCTCTCTATTGAAATCTATAAGCAAGCCTAGTATAAGCATGAGAAATTTACATAGTATACAAGGTAAGACATTCAAGTTTTACTCAATATATATGGTACATAATAGTAATTCATGTCATATGTTTAAAATTTCAGGAGCTTGAGGGTGTTACTGATATATGAAGTGTTATGAATAAAATAAGAGAATTGGCTTCAATCCTTAAGGCCTGGGATCCCATACTAAAATGTGATGTGACAGAGCTTGGGAGTCCCAGGTGCCTAGGACTACCCCAAGATATACATGGTCCAGATACACTCTTATGGGCTAGACCAAAGTGACACCTGGACTCCCCCAATGGGATGTCCAGGCCTAACCATGGGGAGGACCAGAGAACATGGAACTAGTCCCTGGTCTGAGGCCTCCTTAGGGTAGTCTTTCTTGGTGGGACAATCTACCCTAAGAAGTTGGTCAGGGGTGGTTGCCTGAAGTGTGATGATGACAGTGCAGGAGATGATGCTGATGATAAAGTTGAGTAAATCACTTTCCATGATTATGATGCAGCTACAAAATCTAAGAATTGTCAGTTGGAAAGAAATTGACCTGAACTGGAGCCTTATTACCATTCTAGAAGAGAATCAGACTGTCAGACAAGGACTGTTTCCTGTACCTGGAGCGAGCATACCAGTCTCACAAGGTGGCAAGCCTAGGGCACGGCACGGGTACAGGTATGGGTATGGGATTGCCATACCTGGGCAACACTGTACCCTTTTCCATGGTGTTACAGGTATGTGCTGGTACCCAGATTTTGGTCAGGTGAGTGATCATCTGTGTTGAAATTTCAACTTTTTAATGACATATCACAGAAAAAACCTGTGAGTCATGATCACCTGACTCATGGGTTTACCCCCTGTGATGAGATGCGAACATCTTTTTCAGCAAATTTCTATCAAATATCATGAAAAATAACAGTAAAAAATGCAAGGGTACTTTTTGATGACATATTGCGGGACAACCCACAAGTCAGGGTGACATGACTTGTGGGTTTACCCCCCACAAGAAGATGCAAACATCTTTTCCTATCAAATATAATGAAAAATATCAATACCTGTGAATAACCACGGGTAACCCGCAAAAACCCATGGTAACACCGTACCCCTACCCATGTGGGTACGGTGTTCATGGGTATGGGTAGGGGTATAAGAAAATATACCTGAGTATCACCCGTGCCATGCCCTAGGCAAGCCCAAGACAGACTATCAGTGGATGCTAGCCCAGAAGTTATTCGAGAACCACAAGAAGTACAAGAATGTATTTGCATCAGTCCAAACACCAGTGGACAAGGGGAACTGGCAGTGTAAAATCAAAAACCATCTCAACCAGTGAGGATGAGGCTGTTAGGGCAACACCCACTATCTGCTAGCTAAGACCATGCAGGTTCTCTCTACAAGAAGGGAGTGGGATGCGCGCACATGATGGGGGAATTGATCATTTTGATGTGAGGGGTTATTAATAGATGAGTTGGTTGAGAAAGATGTTTCATGCCACAAGTGTAGGTGGAATACCTAAGAGAACACAACTGGGGTCCCCTAGGTGTATATTTAAGGTTTATATACTATGTTATATATATTGTACATTGTTGTTACTGACATGCTAGTACATGCATGTACATATTGATGCATGTGAAATAAAATTCTCACACTATCAAAGTGTAGTGTAATTCGGCGTAATGTAGCATAATTCGACATAATAAAATAAAATGAAATTTTATTAAGTAATGGGGCTGTTTCCTAACAGAGGCCAATTTTCACATAGGCTTGTTATGCTAACACTAGAATGAAGAATGATACAGGATGTCCACAAATACCATAATATGATGGGGGAAACAGGTGCTGGGATAATACGTGAGGAAGACATTGATATGGAGCACAGCAACTCACTAACTCAGAGCTGGGGTATGTTTCTACATTTAATATGAAATCCAATCAAGCACATGAGTTTTGACAAAAATCTCCAGCTGCTATCAAAGAGAAATGTCCCTGGTTCTTCAAGCTGAAGGCAATCATCAACAAGCACCCCAATGCTGCTCCTGTTGGTGTTGGAAACAACAGCTCAGGTTAACCATTATAATGCATCGATTATAGTGCCAAGTGGGAACACTTTGGAGTTTGACTGGAGCAATCCAGGTCTCAGGCTTGATACCACTGACAGTGATGATGAATGTGATGGCTACAATGACAATGATGGTGATGGTGAGGGTAACAGTGATGAGGACAGTGATGGCAACAGGGAGGGTGCTGATGATGAGGGTGGCAACAGCGACATTGAAGATGTAACAATGGAAGAGCAGGTCCCAAACAAAACTCCAAGTCTGAAGACCCCAACTGTGACAAAGTCTAAGGCTACTGTAGTTGAGGCCCCAGAAACTAAGACTGTTGAAATTAATCCCTGATGCATGCTGTATACATGAGGCAATACATGCAGCATACACATGTATACATGAGGCGATACATGCAGCATACGCATGTTACTGCGCTTACTGCGCATACATGTGGTAAACACATTCCCGAGTCATGTGACATCCTTAATATTATGTATATAAGGAGAACCTGTACCGTAGTAGGAATACAGTGTTCTTACCTCTGCTAACCCTAGCTGTAAGTCTAACTAAACCCCAGGTAGGTTGTAAGGAACGTGTAGTCTCTTCCCCTGTGCAGCGTATATAGTCTGCTCCAACCGGTTATGGGCCCTGCTGGGCACGTCGCGAATGCGCTTTAATTAGCTGCGAACGACGTTGACTTCATTGTCTCCAAATTATAACCTTGCGCTCTTCGTGAGCTGCATTGCGCTCCCTGCGAGCTGCATATAAAACCTAGGTTGACTAGTGTTAACCACTCTGAAGGAGTTTTTTCTCCTGAGAACGTTAAACGTGTTTTATTGAGTAAAAAGACTGATTGAGCGCTTTTAACAGCTGCCACCACAGAATCATGTCTTCAACTCTTGAAAAACTCGTTCAAACTTTCGATGGATCAAATTACATTCTATGGGCCAACTCAATGAAGGCGTGGCTCAGGTCTCAGGGCCTCTGGCAAATAACTAGCAGGGCAGAGCAAAAACCGCCCCCGGCGCCTCCTTTGACGGCGACGAATGCTACCTTGGTAGCGGATGCTAATGCCAAGCTCCAGACCTGGAGCAACAAAAATGACCAGGCTATTGGTAGCCTAGTGCTCCGCCTGGCCCCCTCCATTCGGCAGCGTGCCAACACAAAGGACACTGCTGAGGAGGTGTGGGCTCTCATTCGCACCGATTATGGTGTGGATGGCCCCTCCCAAGTCTTTTCGGACTTTAGGTCTGCAATAACAATCAAAATCCCGGCTGCGAACCCTGCACCAGAGATTGCAAGAATGGCAGACAAATTTGAGCGCCTCACGGCTGCTAACATCGCCATCCCCGAGCTAGTACAGGCGATGATTCTACTTGCTGCGATGCCGCACGAGTACGACTCATTGTCTGCAATGGTCCTTAACACGACCGCCACTAGCGCCTTGACATTTAAACATGTCAAGGACTCCATTGTTGCTGAAGCCTCAAGGCGCACAGCAGTTGGAAAGCCCGCTGGCCAGCCTCAGGCCAACAAACTTTCCACTGTTAAGCGCAAGGGGGGAAACCCCAAATGGCAGCCCAAAGAAGGGCAAAACAGCAACGGAGACTCGTCCCGAAAACGTGGACGACGTGGGGACAGAAAGACTAAGGAGGAGAAGCCAAAAGAGAAACATACCCACCTCGCCTCCAACGCCTTTACCACCATAAATGGTAATGGCACCATCATACCGCCGATGCCGCTCATACAGCGCATCGAGCGACGCGAACACACTCCCACAAGGGATCCTTGCCGCTGACTGCCTGCACAGGCATACACGGGCGCAGCCTCCTCTTCTCGCTCGGTTTACACCGAATACCAGCAAGCTCGAGACACCCTCGAGCGCATGCAACTTCCGCGCAGCGCGAAAAACCTGCGACCGCTGGAAGAGCACCTTACGGTGCGAGAAGGTAAGAGAAGGAGGATAGAGCCAGAAACCGAGGCAACGATCGAGGAGGTAGAAGACGATACCGTCTCCCTCGGATCCGAACCTCCAGTAACTGACGAGGAAGTGTGGAAAGCTGTCGACAAAATGCTCGTCGATGAACCCCTTGATACAGGGGCGTATGATGACAGGTCAGTCCTTTTCCCTGCCACAAGCACTAAGATTAAAATTCCTATGATGACAGCGAACTTTTCATGTGAAATTTTACCGCTATTAAATGTATCATGGAATTATGTAGATCTTAATATATGTGCTATGTGTGCAAAGGGAGATTGTAAGAAAGGTGCCAACTGGATCATGGATTCAGGCGCATCAAAACACTTCACTGGTGAAATGAAAGATTTCACTTCTTACGAGCCTTTACCGAGAAAGGACTCTACCTTGGTCCAAACGGCCACTGGTACTACTCATATAGTAGGAAAAGGAGCAGTCTTCATTAGGCACCAGGTAGTATGTAATGGGAAGTCAGAGACGCGTGAAACGCGACTATACCCCGTCTACTACATACCCGACATTAATACTTGATTGATGTCAATGGGGGTCTTTTTACAAGATGGAAGTGATGTGCGTGGTTCCTCCGCATACATTTCATTCATCGAGCATGGAAACCCAATCATGCATTGTGTCCCTCTAAGGAGGAATGACACGATCTATTGGGCTCGGACTCATATATTGAGCACCAAAAAGGTTAATGTCGCGACCATTTATGTCGCTGACTACTTGACTTGGCATAGGCAACTTGGACACCCATCCAAAGAGGCGCTAGGGAAAATGCCTAAAAGCACCATAAAATTCCCAAGGAATTTAATTATTCCTAAAGACAAAATTATATGTCCAGGGTGTGCAGAAGGGAAAATGACCTCAAAATCTTTTCCCGAGTCAGACTCACGAGCTGACAAATCCTTTGAATTAATACATTCCGACCTAAAGGAACTCCTGGTACTATCGTACCACAAACATAAATACTTCATTGTATTTCTGGATGACAAAACATCACATATTTGGGTCCAATGCCTGAGAAAGAAATCTGACGCTGCTGCAGCGATTAGACAATTTCAAGCGATGGCTAAGACCCAATATGGCGCTACAATCAAGCGCTGGCGTGTCGATCCAGGGGGGGAGTTCAAGGATCGTGAGCTACAAAAACAGCTCAAGGATTTAGGCATCAAAATAGAGATGTCTGCACCCCACGTTCATCAACAGAACGGGCGCGCAGAGCGCGCCATAAGGACAATAATGGAAAAGTCGCAAACCCTGCGATTCACCGCTTGTCTACCACAATCATGGTGGGAATTTTGCATAGAACATGCAACACATTTATACAACCGAACCCCAATAAGGCGCCTGAAATGGCTGACACCTTTTGAGGACCTGACAAAGGTCCGCCCAGATCTAAACAATCTGAAGGTCTTCGGTTGCGGTGCTTATGTCTATCTACCAAAGGAAAAACGTCCAACAACATTGTCTCCTCGATCGGAGTTAATGACGTACCTTGGAGTAGAAGATGGCATTAAAGCATATCGTTTCATGTGACGAAACGGCGCAATATTCATTGGTGCTACGGCACTATTTGATGAAACGATGTTCCCATGCTGTCCCGGAGCTAAAACTCCTGCCAAGACAGACCTTGGTGATTTTCCACCAGAACCAGAAGATGACGACCACTCATCTGGAATGGATGGCGATGACCCTATACCACCACAAAATCTGCCCCTTCCTCCATCATCAGAAGATGATGATGATGATTTACCAAGCGAGCAAAAGGCGCATGACGATGCGACTAACGCTCCTCCTCCGCCGCCTCCAGTTAGCACTGAGGACTTTCGTCCAAGACGTGAAGATCAACAGGAATGGCAGCAATTGCCCCGTCGATCAGGCAGGCAGAGGAAAATCCCAAACCGTCCTGGCAATACCTATGGAGAACAGCGACTCCCCTCTGACATAGAGAGAGACATTGCGCGTGATCGATATTGGAAGAAGTCTGTGGGTCAAGATTCGGATCATAACCGAACACGACCACGACCTCAACAGCAAGAACCGGTTACTGGACCGAGTTCGGCACCTCATGAGAGTGTGCCCGATTCCAATAATCAAGAACATGATTACCCAATGGGGAAACCGGACGAAGCAGGTTATATTAAAAAGATAACCAAGGAAGGTGGAGATGAGCTTATCCGCTGGCTGTTGTCAAAAGCAGTCACACCATCAAGCGGAAAAAGCCTAGTTCCAAACCAATTTCACGATATTGCGCGCCTACCCCGGCAGCAGCAACTTGAGTGGAAACAGGCTTGTCATGAAGAGTTAGAGGCTCTTCGCAAGCGACAAGTCTATGACATCGTCGATCTTCCACATGATCAAAAAACGATCAAAAATAGATGGGTTTTCTCCGTGAAATCGGACGGAAGAAAACGAGCCAGACTCGTGGCCAAAGGCTTTTCACAAGTCGAAGGCGTTGACTTTGATGAGATTTTCTCACCAGTAGTCCGCTACGAGACCGTACGCCTCATGTTTGCCCTTGCATCTCTAGAAGGCATGTATATGACCGGTCTAGATGTAAAAACCGCATTTTTATATGGCAAACTTGATGAGGAGATCTATATGGATCAACCCGAGGGTTTCAAACTCGAGGGTAAAGAGCACAAAGTAATGCGCTTACGCCGAGCATTGTATGGCCTTAAACAGGCTTCACTAGCATGGTGGAGAGAGCTAGAGGCATTTATGCGCACCATTGGGTTCGTGCGCGCCAGCTCCGATGCCGGCATCTTCATACACAAGGATCCTAAGACAGGCAGCATCGTTATTGCGCTAGTCTATGTTGATGATGGCTTGTTCATGGGCAAGAACAAGAAACTTGTGGATGAAAAGAAGAATGCTTGCCTGAAGCATTGGGAGTGCCGTAGTACTGAAAAAGTCACGGAATTCTTAGGCATGCGCATCACCCAGACTGCTGCAAAAGTCAAACTCGATCAAACAGAATATCTCGCCAAAGTGCTTGAGAGGTTCGAGATGACAAATGCCAAGATTGCCCCCACTCCACTCCCGACTGGCTACAAACCGTCGGAGAACACAGCAACGCCAAACGCGGTGCTTAGATCAAAATATCAGTCTGTGATCGGATCTTTATTGTATCTGATGCTCGGAACGCGACCTGATATCGCTTATGCGGTAATCAAGATGTTGCAATTCTCGGCTAATCCTAGCCAAGAACATCTAGACAAAGCAATGTACATAATGCGCTATCTGGTGGGAACCCAGAAGTACAGTATAGTCTATGATGGAGAGAAATCCAAGGGGCTACAGGCCTTCACAGATTCTGACTGGGCAGCTGACACAGTCAAGGGCCGATCTACAACGGGTTACTTTGCTACTCTGGCGAGTGGCATTGTGTGCTGGCAGTCCCGTTTACAAAAAACTGTAGCACTGTCATCCACAGAAGCCGAATACATGGCTCTCTCCGACACTTGTCGGCAGATAGTGTGGATAGAGTCCTTATTCCAAGAACTTGGATATACACTGAAGTGCGTACCAATCTGCACTGATAATTAAGGATCCATCTTTATTGGATCAAATCCAGTTCAGGAAAGAAGGACCAAACATATAGACATTCGCTACCACTACACCCACGAATGCATAGAAAATGACAAAGTCACAGTCATTTTCATTCCTGGAAGTGATAATCCGGCTGACATGTTCACAAAGAACCTTGGCGCCGTCCTATTCAGGAAATTTAGAGACTCTCTCAGAATTACTTTCGAGATTCAAACTTAGCTGCTTAGAGCGCTGTACAGTTTGAGGGGGGGTGTTGAAATTAATCCCTGATGCATGCTGTATACATGAGGCAATACATGCAGCATACACATGTATACATGAGGCGATACATGCAGCATACGCATGTTACTGCGCTTACTGCGCATACATGTGGTAAACACATTCCCGAGTCATGTGACATCCTTAATATTATGTATATAAGGAGAACCTGTACCGTAGTAGGAATACAGTGTTCTTACCTCTGCTAACCCTAGCTGTAAGTCTAACTAAACCCCAGGTAGGTTGTAAGGAACGTGTAGTCTCTTCCCCTGTGCAGCGTATATAGTCTGCTCCAACAAAGACCATGAAAACATCTGCATGAGCTGGAAAATCAACTCCTGCAGCTGCAACTGCAACCACAAGCCAACGAGCATCCAAGAAGCCAAAAACTGGGATCAGAAAAATCAACACAATCACAGCAAAGGAGGAGGAAACAACTCAGAAGGTGTTGGATCTGAAGAAGCTCAAGGTAAAGGGAGAAAATGACAAGGTATTAGTGAGGGAAGAAAATAGGCTGAAGTGAAGATGCAGCAGAGAAACTTCAGGCAGAGCTGGCACAGCAGAAGTTGGACAACAACTTCTGGTTGCAGATGGCTCAGATGGGGCATGGTTACTCTGAGGCTGGAGCCAGCAGCATGGTCCATGGCAATATGGCTGCTTCAGGTTCTGGCTATTCTGATGCTGGGTTGGTTACTCCTTTGAATGAGATGCCACAACTCCATCCAAGCTTGGAGTTTTTCAGTCAAAACTCAGGTTATGATTTTAACCAGCACTTTTCCATGACTAGAAAGCTATAAAGACAAATATCCTATTCAACTGTATACAATGTCATAGTTATTCCATATCAGAATCTGAGTCTGAGTTAGAGAGGCAAACCCCACATCATTCAGCACATCTACATCTGTTATGATGGACACGACAGGCTTTGGAGCAAAAAAGCTTTTCCTTGAGCCTTTCACAAATGAGCTTTTCCAGCATGAGGATGGTTGGCGTGGGTGATTTGTGAGGGAGCAGTCATTGCAGCAACATCAGGATCAGATGAGGAAGATAAACCCTCAGCTATGAATGGATCCTTGGGAGATGAGAGGTCAGAGTCGGAGTTGTTGAGGTGTCGCTTATTCTCCTCACATTGCATTGTGAATGAGTGGACCCTGATGCAAGCAGCAACCCAATAAGTTGTGAAAATGTGGGACCTCTTATCATTTATCTTGAGATGTAAGTTCTTCAGTGAATGAAAGTGGCCCTTGAGGAATCCAATTGCATGCTCAGATCAAATGCAAACCCTGGATACATGCTTGTTGAATTCTTCATTATCAGGAAGATCATGTTCTGGTTTTTTGTAAGCCAAGACAACCAGACATCGACCTTGAAAGAGCCAAAAGCTGTAAGTGATAGTCTACATCGAGTACACAAGATCATGCTTACAGGATAAGTGGAGTTGGCCCATACCCATTCACCAGGTTCCCTTAAATCCCAATGCTCCTTTGCTAAGCAGATGTGACTCCAAGCCGTTGCATCATGGGTGCTGCCAGTGTGTCCATAAGAAAAATTGATAATCCAGAGATTGGGCAATGAAACAACCTTCCAAACATATTAGATTGATATGTATCAGAATGGGAGGCAAAGACATGCTTGTATGTTTAACGAGTAACAATTTTTCTGGTCAAAATAGCTTTCTCCAAACCAATGTGGTCATTCTGCTAGAGGTACAAGGGTCCCATCAACCAGGCACCAACCATTATGACACACCCTACATGAATGTCGATGAACCCATTTCTTTGTGGCTTCCTTCTCTTCTGCATCCAGAAAGCAGACTGCTTCATTCATAGTGTTTGAAGGTCCAGTTCATGCAACCAGAAAAAAACTGAAACCAAACCGAACTGAACCTTGGTCCAGTTTTTTTTCGGTTGCAGTTGCCTTAGATTTTGCTGATGGTCAGTTGCAGTTCTACAGATTGAACATTTATTTAAAACCAATGAAAACTGGTTGTAGTCAGTTGCAACCGGTCTATATACATGGTACATACCACCTTGAACTTTCATAGACTACTAAAGCTCTACTAATGAATTTCATAGGCTACTAAGGCTGTCCTAATGAATTCTGGTCACTAATAATGCTATATTAGTAATAAAACACTCAAAAATCGAATGTGGAAAGATTGGGGGCAAACCCAAGGAAAGTTGATGGAATGTGGGAGCCTTTATATACCCAAAAATGTGCACAGACCATGTAGTCACATGTGTGTGCATAAACAATAATAGTGGTGTCATGTATTATTGTTTATGCACACACATGTGACTACATGGTCTGTGCACATTTTTGGGTATATAAAGGCTCCCACATTCCATCAACTTTCCTTGGGCTTGCCCCCAATCTTTCCACATTCAATTTTTGAGTGTTTTATTACTAGTATAGCATTATTAGTGACTGGAATTCATTAGTATAGCCTTAGTAACCTACGAAATTCATTAGTACAGCTCTAACAGCCTACGAAATTCATTAGGATAGCTTTAGTAGTCTTCAAGATTAGTTACTTGGGTCAGTTTCAACTGACCTAAGTCTGATGGTGACTGGTTGTAGTCGAACTGGCCACAACCGCTTTTTTGACTCAACTAAACTGCACTGAACTGGTTTTGTGCAGTCTGGTCTGGTTTTACTTAGTTTGTCAATGTAATAGAACCAGTTGCAGTTGCAGTTGCACTCTAAAATAGAAAAAAACTGGACTGAGCTGGACCTTCAAACACTATTCATTCATGAATTCTGGCTGAAGGATTGCAGTCATGACTCAATGCCTCACCAGTAACACAGTTCCCTTTCCAACACCTGCCCAATTTGCAACCCCCTGAAGGCTTGCAGCATTGCTGTCATGACCAAAACAGAAAAGGGTGATGGCCAACTGTTCCTCCACTGACATTTGGGGACAGTGTGAGTTATTCCTGAAGACAATGTTGGATTGAAGTTTGGTGATGAGAACATCAAAGGTGTGAGGGGTTACATGGAGTTCTTCATGAAACTGATCAGGATGAGCAGATTTTAGTGTAAAAAGGACATGATGCATTCGAGAAGGCCCCCAAGGGATTTCACTATGTGGCATCTCATAGCAGCTTGCATACATTTCCACAATGTTCTGATGCACCCATCTCCTCAACTGTGCCCAATGGTCCACACAAGAGTCTTCATCTGCATCTTTGTCATCTGACACCTCCAACCCATCACTTTCAAAACTTGATTCTGCATCACCACTATATCCAGAAGAGGTGGAAGAGGAATCTGAGTTGTGGTTGCCTTGTGAAACAAGCTCAGGAATGTCTGAGTCCTCAGAGGCAGGTGTCAGAAACCAGAATTTTTTGTCCCTGCCAATCTGATCCCAAAACTTCTGCCCAAGAATCCTCACTAGTGGTTTCTTCATCTTCTGAGTCTGTGGTATCACTCAGGCTGCTTAGAGTTGATTCATATGAGAAGGAGCTATCCCATGGATGGAATGCTTAGCAGATGATATAACTGGATATACAACAGTGTTTACATTGCTCATAGCCATGCCACAGCGTGGTGTACAGCCTCACCAGTGTCTTTGCTCGAGCACTGTGTCAGGGAGGCTTGGGCATGACGGTTGTGATGAGAAGTGTGGTACTATATCAAATTACATATTTCATTTTGGCCAGGGAGATATGCAGGATCAACCAATGAATCAACATTTGAATCATTGTAGAAAAGGTTGATGGTCAGAGTGACATGACAATTCAGAGACAATTCAAATGATGATTCTTGATGAGAATTGGAGTTGAATCTCCACAGAATCAACCATCTGAATCGCTATTTAATCCAGATGTTTGACTGCCACTAATGCCTTTCCATAGTGTTCAAAAAATACATAAGAAAACCTATGAGTTTAAAGAGAAGTCACAATGCTCAGAGCTCTGCAAAAGTTTATATAATGCAGCAGTTGGCAATGGATGTATCATGTGAGTTGCACATGAGAAGGTAAATTCACTGAAGTCAAACTGAAGTATATGCAAGGGGGTTCTGGGATCAGAATGCCAGACTGGACCCCAGGTGGTTGGTTGCTGCCAGAGGCTCAAAGAAAAAAAATGGATGTCATCATTTTTTTTGCTCTCTGAACACTAATGATGATGGAATTTCAATTATATACTACATAGGACTCTAAAGGATACAAAAAATGTGAATCAAGAGTGAAATTTATTGCCAATATTACCCCTAACTGATCCACATGATTTGTACAAGCTGGAAAATTTTATTTGTGGCCATCTTGACATGAAATGGCATCCACAGAGGAGGTAAGTCTAAAATAACATTGTATCAGTTCTGAGACAATGTAAAATCATACTAAAATGAGGATACATCACAGATCAATGCAAATGGATGCACAGAATGTCCAGATTGTCATGAGAAGATCAAAGTTGGGACTGCCGGGATCCAGAACATGCACAAAATGCATCGGAATTCCCAAAACTGCTGAAATACTATAGCAAAGAAGCAATGAGGAAAAAAAAGACTCAAGAACAGAACCTTGGATGGGTTTCTATGCCCCAGGCTGGCATTCATTGCATTGAATGTGCATCTACTGCATTACCATCATCAGTTGTTTCTGGGCCCAAAGAAAGCAAACTACTGAAGGGAATTCAGAAGATCATGAACAACCTACCTGATAGTGTTCCAATTGCTTCATCACAAGATAGGCTTGCAGTGTTCCATCACAGCCCATGCTTGCTCGCAGGAACCACCAAGAATGGTGATGATCTATGGGAAGATACCCTCAATTCATTTTTGAAGGATGCCTTGGGGTGGGAAGGTGAGGAAGACATGGAAGGAATGGTTTGTCATGGAGAGAGAGGAATAGAAGGCATCATGCATTTTGTCAGATACTTCATTGATGAGAGAGGAGTTAGTGAGGCCCTGTTTGAGGGGAAGCTCAATTGTTTGCTGGATGCAGCAGATAAAATGTGAGTCATGCATCTGAGATGTACATCTTAGAGTCCTCACCACAGAATAGGTCTCTGTGCCAGAGCAAGGAATCAGAGTATGAGCCTGTCCCTGAGCTTGAGGATGCACCAATTATGAATATGAACAAAATAATCAATGTTGACAGCATTGTAGATGGGCCAGCACCTAAAGCATTGTCAACTCTATGTAACGGATATATATTTGACTTCCCTGATGGCCAGAACCCCCACACTGCCTACCCATTTGCACTACACAATCTGCTCTCCATTACTCAGTACAAAATGGTATCATGACACCCTATTCTCGGAGCTGCAATGGGTATTCCCAACATGGGGACAAAATGTCCTGCAAGGCATGTCAAGGATTAGTGAAGAACAGGACTCTTGATGGAATATGAACACAGATCAAGGATGGTGTGAGCAAGAGTTCACCACTGGCATACCATGGAATCAGTGGCCTGCTCAGCTTCAGGCAGCTCCAGAATATCAATAAGGAGTTTATTGGATGTGAGGATTGAACCAGATGAAGAAATTGCTAGGGAAGGCAACCAGATTATCTGATCATAAGTGTTTACTTATCACAATGGCAAGTGGGAAGGTTGCATGTCTGGATGCTGTCATTCAGATTGGGTTACAGCAGAAGAAGGGGATCAAAGGACTTTTGGCATCACTTGAGGCAGCCATGCAAGGATTATATCGACCCAAAAGCTTCATGGAGGAAGAGGATATGTGTGTGTTGTTGTTTTGGAGGCTGGGAGGAAACCAGGTTGCCAACATTTATCAATGCTCGCTGAATGGACCAAGTGTCTTATACCTGCAAAGGAGATCTATTGTACCCACCATTATCCCCTCTCATGCAAGGCCCACAAGTGAACAGGTGCAAACAAATATTGACTCAACATTTGAAAGCATTGCCAGCTTGTTGCAACAGTTGGGGCGGCTTCATGTTGTGGCTATGTTTGATGAGGTTGCTGCAGAGATATGGATTAGATGGGATCCAAAGACAGGTTTCTTTCTAGGAGTGTGTAGGGAACATGCAGAGAAGATGTCAATAGAGTTCATCAATGAAAAGGACATGGAGGAAGTTTTCAGGTGTTTGGCCAAGGGAGAAATCCACTATGCTGGCAAGGTGAGAACAGTGAGAACCTGCTCTTGGTCCCAGGCTAAGTGAGGCTATTTCTAGGCTACCATTGGTGCTCTTGGCATTCTGTGCAATGATATTCACATATACCCTGTGCGTGCAGTGCTTGCATCTGGCAATTGCAAAAAGGAATTTGGTGAAGAACATACAAGACTCATTCAAACCTTTCTTGATGGAATTTCAGGATCAAAATATGGCAACTCACTCTGTGTTGTTTCTCTCATGTCCGATGGTGAAACCTGCTGAGGTTCAGCATTCTTCTTGCTGACATTTAAACACCAACTTTCATCACAATCCCCTATTTACCCCCTCCTCGCACCCTTGACTTTCATGGATCTCCATGAAGGCAATGACAATCTTACTTGTGACAAGGACTGGAAACACATTTTCAAAAGGTTCCAGAATCTTCTCCTCTGTGACCATGGAGTGGTTGTAAATGGCTTTTGAGTCACCCCAGACATTCTATGAAGCCACTTTCAAGCTAACTCATTGTCTGTTGACTACATAAACTCCATCTTCAATCCAAAAGATAGTCAGGACATCAAGTTGGCATTTGACATGCTCAAAGATGTCTGGACATTACCATGGCAATCAGGTTCATCCTACCCCAGATTTTCAGATGCCTGTTGATAGGTCCACCTTGCGCTCTAAGCTCTGGGAACATCTCCAAATGCATCAACACATCACCACACACACTCCCAACCACTACAAACCCCACGAAACCACTGATAGGTCCACCTTGTCATTCAAGCTTGGAAAACACATCTACGATTGTCGCCAAAGCTCTATGAACCCATACAAACCCCTCCAAAGCTCTACAAACCCCTCCAAAGCTCTACAAACCTCTACAAAGTCATGAGAATGCTTTGAAATCCTTCGCAACACTTCGAAATTCTTTGTATGCCTTCGGCCGCCATAGTACAATGCCCCCAACCTTCGTACAGCTCAGGATATACACTTGGAACATCGTCGACAAGTTCCGAACCAGTTTTGAGCAATATCGCAGTGATATCAGCCTTTGAACAAGTCTGATATTTCCTCGACTGACTTCAAAAATCATCGAACATCACAAATCGACATCGGACACTATATCGCTATCCAAATAATCATCGCACACATGCCAGATGTATTCCCTACCATTGTCAAACAATATCGCACCGATATCGGGCCACCAATGAAGTCCAAAGAAACTTCGAAAATCTTCGAAAAACATTGAACCTTGAAAAACATCGTCAGACACAGTATTTCCTGTTCAAACAATCTTAGGACGCATGCTGGACACATGGGACACTATATCGAGTATATCGAACACATTTCGAATGCATGTGCATGCATACAATCCGCTCAAAGCAGTTTCCGATCTTTTATTCAATTTATAACAAGGACAGTCCAGTTTTAGCTATTCTTTCTTATTATTTCTTCATCATGTGTTATATTCACCCCTTCTAGGCTTGCTTTATTGTTCTGATATACTTATATTGTCTTTTGCCTCGAGTTTTCCACATGTTTGCCTCATGTTCTCTAGCCTTTTTAGGTACTTTCTTTATTTTATATAAAAAGATGTACTAGATACAAAGAAAAACAAGAGAGTCATCGTCTTCCTCCCAGATCACAGTGATTTGAGAGTTTGGTTTAGTCTTATTCAGTCTGAAGTTTGGTGTTTTATGCTAAACTTCCTCAAAATTCCTTAAAATTCCTCGCATTACGCTATTTTTGCTCTCTTTTCCCTTGATTCGCCTTTGCTTTGCTTCTACTATTCATCTAGTCCCCTGATCTTGCATCTGAACATATTTGCGCACTCAAAATTCCTCAGAACTTCTTTGAAAAATATTGCAACATCTCGAAAATCATTGCAACATCTAGAAAATCATTGCAACTCCTCAAAACACATTCTTTTAGCTTCAAACTGCTTCAACAAGCAGTCCTTTCATGGATATTTGATGGCCGATCTGACAGGTGACATCTAGAGGGCCTTGCATCCTTCCTCTGACTCATGTTATACCATCCAAAGCCTTTTTGTGGGTTTTGTTTGGGTTTCCTGGTTGAGTATCATCACTGCTCTGAAACTATTTTGAATGACTTTGAACAACTTTGCAACACTTCGAGCAAGTTCAAATGACTTTGCAGCACCTCGAATGCCTTTGGCCACCATATGCCTATCGCACCACCCTTCAGACACATGCAGCACACCTTGCACAAGTTAGTGCATCACATATCGAGCACCACTGGACACGAGGAGATACAACAATGGGATTTTAGGATGCGATTGTGGCACTTTGTAGGGCACAGCACAGGTAACCCTCAGGTATATTTTCTTATACCCTTACCCATACCCATGACCACCGTACCCACACAGGTATGGGTACAGTGTTACTGCAGGTTTCCACAGGTTACCCATGGTCATTCGTGGGTTTCAAGATGAATATGTATTTTAATAATTTATTACAATAATTTACACTACAAGAAACCCCCCCACTCGTGTTTGCAGTGAGAGGGGGGGGGTGGTGCCTGTAGTCGCCTGGAGGTTGGTCCTGGGTGTCGGTGTCATGGTGTTTCCATCATTAGCCAGTACTTTAGATCCTAGAAAACAAAACAAAAAAGAAATGAGTTAGTTTAGAAAAACAAGAAACGAATGAAAAAAAAACAACTTACCATGGGCCCAAACGATGATTGTGTCATTTGGGCCGTGGGGCGTCAAAACAGCCCTCTTGTCTCCCTCTCCCCCCTCTCATCTCCCTCTCCCCCCTCTCATCTCCCTCTCCCCCCTCTTGTCTCCCTCTCCCCCCTCTTGTCTCCCTCTCCCCCCTCTTGTCTCCCTCTCCCCCCTCTTGTCTCCCTCTCCCCCCTCTTGTCTCCCCCTCCTTGTCATCGTCGCCACCCCCTCCCCTCCCCATTGCCCCCCATTTCTACCCCACAAGCAGTTGCTCATGGTGGTGGTTCATGGGGTTGCAGTGGTCATGGGTGTGGGCATTGTTGGTCAGTGTAGCCCCCCATCATTGTCATTTCCCATGTTATCATCGCTTCCCCCGTTGTCATTGTTCCCCCTGTCTCTGTTCCCCCTCATTTCCCTCCCTCTCGTCTCCCCTCCCCATTGTCGCTCCACCCACCAACCACCCCATGAGCAGTTGCTTGTGAGGCTGGGGGCGGGTGGTTTTCTGTCATGATGTGGCAGTGTTGGCATGGTGTTGTCTCACTTTGGTCCCTCATTATAAATTACAACCTAGAATAGAAACAAAAGAAAAAAGTTAGTTAATTCATAAAAAGAAACAAACAAAAAAGCTTACCATCTCATTGTTATGTCACTAGCTCATGTTTGTCATCTTGTTGTCCCACCCATTGCCATGCTGTCATCATGTCATCATTGTCCGCATCTTTGTTGCTCCCCATTTCCACCCCACGAGCAGTTGCTCACAGCGGTGGTTGGGGGTGCTATGGTGGTGGTTGGATCGTCCTATAGTTTAGAGTTAGATGTGTCGTGAGTAATCAACAAGGTCAGATGATCACTCACCTGACCAAAATCTGGGTACTGGCATACCTGCACATACCTGTAACACCATGGAAAAGGGTATGGTGTTGCCTGGGTATGACAATCCCATACCTGTACCCATACCCATGCATACCCATGACCGGAAACACACAGTGTTACCCGTACCCATGCCATGCTCTAGCGCTTTGACGTTTTGATGATATATTGGATCAATAAGACAGGTACCCTTGATGCATTGTGACTCTATAAGTTTCCCTTCTCATCATCTTTCATTTATTTTATGATTTGCAAAGTTCTTTATTGTTTTATATCTTACCTCACGTAGTCCTCATGTTTTATTTCCTTTTAAGTACCATCTCTTCCAAACATATATAGCCTTGTACTAGCTACTTAGAATGACAGAATAGATTGTCCTCTCACATCCATTGTCTGATTTAAGAGCAATTCTCTTGAGTCCAAGCCTCTCGTCTTAGTCCCAAAGTTTAGTGTATTACCATGAACTTCTTCAAACTTTCCATACTAGCTTCTCAAAACTATTGTCTATTGTCTATCCCCTCTCAAGGCCTTTCCACCTCTCTATAGTCTATCCTCAGCATCCATCGAATCCATCCTCATCCTCTACAAGCCCCTCAAACTTCCTCAAACTTCCTCAAACTTCCTCAAACTTTCCTTGAAGCACTTCACAGAGCTTCATATGCCCTCGAACATCATTGAACATCATCAGACCTCCTCACATTTAGTTCCCTTACTCTTGGGTAACAGCAGTGATATTTAGTACCACCTCGTAACCTTCCTCTAACTTGCATAATACCATTTGAGACCTTTTTAGTGGGTTTTGTTTGGGTTTCCTGGTTGAGCATCATCACCGTGAAGCACTTTGGATTCTTGGAAAGCTGCTATTCCACATTGTATTTCCATTCCTATGCATCGACCTCTCTCTTTCTGAACAACTTGAACACTTGAGTGCCTCTGTGCATCTCGCTCTCATTCTATACAACCTAAAAGGACCAGAATTCATTCCAACAAACCTCTTCCTCAATCTCCTACTTATGATCAAGAACATGTTCTTCTGCATTGCAAAGTCAAAGATCAACAATCCTGATGGACTATTTTGGATTATACTTCTCAGCACAGATCGTCTCAAAATTGTCTTTGGAATTTTGCAAACAATGATTGGAAATGATGCCAACATGGACATGTTGCAACTGGTATCACATCTCAGCGGCTGCATGGAGGTGGCCAATATCCTCACCAAATATCCTCAGTGGGATCATTCTCCATGGCAACTGAAGGTCCCCACAATAAGCCATGATTCAAAGGAGCTCCAGATGCCGCAGATCATATCAACCCAGCATTGTGGAGGGGTAACGTCAAGGTCAAGAACATTTCCTTGCAAACCTTGTGGCAAAGAGGACATCAGCTCATTGAAAGTGAATGCCCATTTACCATGGCTATTCTCCAATCACTTGAGAAAGATCCTGAGATTAACATCTTTTCCCCCTGAGGAATATTTCTCATTAACAAGCCTCTTGGACAAGATGACATTGATGAGAGTCTGATTTTCCCTGAGAATGCAGAGCCCACATCGAGTTCCACCAGAGATTCTCCTGCTGACACACAGCTAGAGGTTGAAAATGCACTGGGGAAAGCAATCAGAGAAGATGATCCAACAGAGAAGCCAGATAGTGCACCACCCATGGCCTGTACAATCACAGTCAAGGGGAAGGAAATCGACAAGTCCAGACTGCTCGCTAAATACAGCAAGTACAGGAAGAATGTCAGCTCAACAGATCACCTTCACCAAGTGCAAGATGTCAAACAGTATGTCCAGAACTCTATGCCATTTGAAACTTCTGATCACAATGATTCTGAACCAACCCAAGACACACTGGTAACCACCATATTTGACCCAGTTGCAACACCTCTGTGCTCTGATGGCCAGTTCTGGTTGTGCATTGGCACTGTCAATAGTCTGTGAATCAATGTGAAACCTGCCATGAGCATCAGTCTGGATCTTATTCAAGAGGACACTGTTTCAATTTCTTACCAGCTCCTTGGCCTCTGACCAGCTACCTCAGAGGATGTTGATGAACAAACAAAACATCATGATTGGAGATCCTATACAATTACCTAGCACACCTTCACTGTTCCTGGTCAACTTGTTCAGTCAATAAATACAGAGGTTTCTCCTCCAAAGCACTGTTCTGGTGGCTATAGCAGCAAGTTTGCTCCAATTGATTGTTGTGTCGGACTTGAAACTGGCACCAAAGGTAGTGCCATCCCTGGAATTCCCTTATCATGAAGTTGGAGGTAAGTTTTGTGTCTATAGTGATGGGATACAGACCTAATTAAATGTGGCACTAAGGCAAAGCATGCTTTCTATGTGAGGATGACAGGAACCTTGTTGATATCGGAGCATCAAATACATCCATTTGTCCAATTTGCATTCCCGAAATCACACTGGACCTGTCCCAAGGTCAGTGCCTCCTCGAACACATTGGTGGTCATGTTTTATTCCACCCAACGGTCGATTGAACAGTGCACCCTTGTGGTCTATGTCTCTGACCAGCACCTTCATCCATCTTCTACCTTACGAAGGTGAAAGGGGCACACGGCAGCCCAAAAATTGACCAAGGGTGCTCGATAGGTTGTCCCATGAAGTTAAATTTCTCTTACACTGTGGCCGCTGAGTCATCATCCTCATCTCCCTGTTCAAATGTCCCTGTTCAGTGTCCATTGTGTCCCAGAATTTTGCCCGCTGTGTGGAAGTACTTTCTCAAGACTCACTTTGAAATACAGCATCCAAATGCACCAATGGAAAACCACAGTCACCTCTGGAAACTGTCAAACTTTGAGGTCACTGAGATGAAAAGAATCTGGGAGAAATGGAAGAATGTGTCAGTTAGATGGCCCAAAAAATCAAATCTTGCACTGCTTGTGATATCCGACACTCATCGTTCAGGCAACTTGATTTCCAAGAGTTCAGATGTGCATGCATGGACAGTGGATGGTGACCAGGAAACGATGCACAGAGGTGCTCTTGGAGAGGAAAGTGGCGAGCAAGCCTTGGATGTACCACAAGGTGACAAAAATGGTGGTCAACATGACTGCCAGACCAGCAATGTGGCAAGCTCAGACGAATCCAAAGCTCTTGTAATGGTAGTGATTATCCATGAGGTGATTTTGGACCACATGGTTGAATGTAACCTGACAACCATGGATTCTAGAACTTATGAGGCAGAAACAGTGTGGTAAGTGATTTGAATGTGCATAAATGGAAGTTGTACTCACCTTGAAAACTCAGATGGATACACCTCTTTCTTTGGGATCAGACAATGGATCCCTTTCTCTCAGCCAACCATCATCAAAGCCAAACATCTCAGGAATAAGTGAAGGACTTCGGTGTATGGAGGTAGAACCAACTGGGCAATCAAAAAGGAAAAGACAGGCATTCGCAATTGGTGATCTTCATACCTGTGTTTGCAGGGAAACTACTGACCCACAATCTGACAATGTCATACCCTGCAAACAAATGGGCTGCAAATCAAAATGGGTAAGTTTTTATTAACACAAATGAAGTAAAATGCTTATCTTCAGCATTAGTATCATCTCGCATGTGTGGAACTTGAACCCCAGTCAACAATCAGGTTTTTGTGAGAAATTAAGAGCAATCATCTGACCTCAAGCGACTGTAAATGTGGGACAAAGGAAATCCTGCTCAATAGTGGATCAGGAGAAATTAGAGGAAATTATGTACACTTGTCTGACACTCAAAGCTCTCATAATAGCAGACAAAGGATGGCAAAAGTGAGATTTATTTATGTTCCATTGTGCTCGTACCCATCCTAGTGCTTGTGCCTGTCCCCCACGCTCATACTCGTCCCACTGGCACCTATTCTCCCATACACTGAGTTACCACCACCTGTTCCTGCAGTCATATTCTTCATATCCACCCATGTGATTGGCATAGTCAGTCTTCAGCAAGTTGTATGGTTGCTAGGGAAACATGAGTAAAAATGGGGGAGCACATGTTATAAACATACCAGTCTTCTTTGCATTACGCGATGCCTTTTGCTGCATGGTAACTATATGAGCAAGCAGTCCATACACAGAAACATGAACTTACAGCTGCAGATGCCAGATCCTTATATTTCTATAAAAACATTGCATGGAGTGAGCAGAGCACATGCCAATGTAACAAGAGTCACTATACCTTTTTAGCCTCGTGTGTGAGTGACTTGTAGTGTGTCTCGAATGCATCCTTCAAGCCATTGGGATGTCGTTCTAACCACTCTTTCATGCAAAAATTCCTAGTTATACATCAATCAATGGTCGAAAAAGGAGTTGACAGAAAAACAAACTTATCTGTCAAGCCCTTTCCTATGATGGCAGGCAAGCCTAACTTGGCACATTTTATGGATGTCATGGGCCAGATATCTTGATTATTACTGGTGGTTGCAATTGGAGGTTGTGGTAGTGAGGTCGATGTGTCACAGGGTACATTCGGTGCTCCTATGACAGCTGCAGTAATGATTGCAGTGGCAGGGGTCGTTGTCAAGGTGTCAGCAGTGCATTGCATGGAATTTGAAAAGGTTGTTCCCATGACATCTCCAGGCACCACAATGGAAATGACTGTCTTGCCTGTAGAAATGGTTTTGGGTATGGCAGCAGCAGCAGCAATTGCGGTAGTGATGGTGGTGGTGGTTGAGGAAGTTGAGCTTGAGGAAGCTGTGATGAGGGGATCTGAAATCATGGGTATGTCCAGTGTCAGAGTGTTGTCCAGTTCACCATAAATTTCATCCCTATTCATCATGAAACATTATCAAAGTAGATCTGGAAAGCTCTCGTTCACAAAAGATGCTTACAGTGGATCAGAAAATGTGGTGGTTGCTCATTGCTGAGATAGCTCAGTCCTAGCAGATATGCATGACAAGGGCAAATGCTTCGGATCCAGAGGTGGAGGGAGATCTTTGGTGGGAGGTATTGCTTTCGGGTGCCCAGATGTGACACCACCCAGTTCAGGAACCTTTTGGATTGACTTCTCAAGCATTTCTCTGGTAAAAGTACTGTCAAAGTTGCATCTTGTCACATGTAAGATGCATACATACTGGGTATTGATGAACTTGGTCTTCCAGGTCACTATATCCATCTGTTGATCACAAATCTGACTCTTCAATTCAGTGATCTTCCATTGTTGGTGTTCCACAAGAAGTTGTAACTCCAGGTATGCAGTCTTGCCACGAGCACCAGAAACATGGTCTTCAAGAGAGTCACTCGCCACAGGTTCCAGAGAAGGAGATAGGAAGTTCTACATGTCAAAATGTGTGAGTATTGATTTTGACATGCATATATCAATCTCTAACCACAGAAATATTCTGATCGTGAGATGGCCTCAGCACAGTGGTTGGACCCAGCAGCAAAGAAATGATTAGGATCATAAGCATGAGCATAAGAATCAATGTGTCAGGATATCAGTTTGAGCCAGAAAATATTGCATTTGAAGGTGATATTTGCGAAGATCCAGCAAGTCCAATGGGACTGAGAGCCATGTGTAATAGTCAGAAACCAGCCACCACCACAAAGCAAACCAGCAAAAGAGTGTAGGGAACAATGAATGGCTTTGTGAAAGCAGACAATGACCATGAAAGAAAGATGAGGAGATGGTTATGATGAGAAGGTGGTTGAAGCCAGTGACATCACATCATCACATTTTGGCTTTGCTTTAACACGTCTGTCTACTCTCAATGGCTGAAATCCTTACTTTTGCCACCAACAAAGCATGCCTTTCACTTTTGCGCATGGCAAATGAGCAAATGTTACATGATAGTGGCAATTGTGTCTATCTCAAGATGAAAGCAGAGTTGCAGCAACTTCGGTAACTTTGCATACAGTTTGCCAACAGAGTTGATCTACTCACTGGCATCATGATAGATCTTTGCTTCTGGCAGTCCCCAGCGAGCCTCCAGCTACTGAAAACTGTCCGACTTTCCTGGATGATCATTCTGTCTTGGCAATTTGAACTTTGTGATCTGGAGCACAGCTTGTCTACTGCGTCCACTATCCTCTTGCTGTAGTATTTCTGAATGTCCTGTGATTCATATTTTTCACTGAAGTGCAATCCCCTCAGTCTTGTCAGGCCTTGGAGGATGTGAAGCAACTTGTTGTCAACAACTTGGAAGTGGATGACGTTACACTCATGGATATTGTGCATGATTCAAAATTGCCTGAAACATAGATATCACTGTGGTCTGTTACATGTATTCCTAGTGCTGTACTATTGCTGTCAATAACTGTGTAATTATTCATTATCATTGTTGCCATTACCATTACCATTTTCATCATCTTCATCATCATCACCCAAGAATCCATGCAATGAGACTAACTTGAGCAATGGTGCATCCATCAGCACATATTGGTTCTCTGGTGTGATGATTTCCCCCTCTCGAGTGACTTGAAAATCTGGGAACATGGAAACCACAGCAGTGAGGGCCTTGACATCCACAATCCTTAGGGCAGAATCTCCATTGTAGTGGCAGACATGTGTGGTGCAATGGGATTCTACAAGCAGCTCATGGTCTGGTTGACCAAAGAGGGATATGAGCGCAAGAGAAAAAATCTCATGGTGGAATCGTAACCGAAAGAAATATTGAACTTCAGCAAGCTCAGATGTCCCATTTATGGTCAACTGAGGGATGGCATTAGAGTATGTAGGAGCAGTCAGCAGTGCTACATAACCTTAACACATGTTGTCTTTTGGAGTGGTCGAGTAGAACATGATTCATACCAATGCGAGCGTGCAGTTTGTCCATTCGGGAGCCGAAGTTGAGCCCAGCGCTTGACTGCTTTTGGCCACGTTATGTGGCCTGAGAACTATTGGTAGTTGAGAAGAAGGTTTTAAGTGCTTTGACAAAATGCTTATCAGCAACATCAACAACAGGGGTCAGATTAGCAGCACAAAGATGCTCAATGTCTTCTGGCTGCATATTGCTTTGCTCCAAAGTAGCACCTTTCAATGCCTTGATAAACTCTGCCATCATCTTCAGCTCATCGATCAGAGAATCAAGCCTGGGTATATTTCCATCTGGAGGTAACATGCTTGGTTCCAATTCATCTGGGTTTTGGGCCAAAAAGGTTAAGGCTTGATAAGGCCTTAAAATATCCAAATTAACAATAATATTTGCAATTCTTATATACAGTCTGAAAAGGGTATTTAAAGAATGGTAGCATTGACAAATTTCAACAGTGCACTCAGAATTGAGCTTTCAAAATGTATGGTAGTAGCTGAACAAATAGTATACATATGTGAAATTTAATGAACAGCGATATCAAGTGTGATTGATCAGTGAAATTTAGAAAAGAGTGACAAAAATCCACCTGTTGTCCCAATGCTTATAAAGGATGGTAGTGATGGCAGATTCCACCAGCTATATCAGGATGGCCTCACTGATCAGCTGCTACCTGGAAGTGATTACTTGAGAATATTTGTAAGAATTGTGAGTATAGACCATGGAGTATCAGACTGGCAAACCTCTCAAATTGGTAAAAGCATGGTGCATCAGAAAATTTTGCAAAAGATGGACAGAAAGCCACCTGTGGTCCCAACCTTTATAAAGGATGGCAGCGGTGGTGGATTCAGCCAGCTATATCAGGTGGGTTCTGCTGATCAGCAGCTGCCAGGAAGCAGTTGCTTCAGAAGTTCTGTAAGACATGCAGGAAAAGGCCTTGAAGCATCAGACCGACAATTCTGTGAGATTTAGAAAAGAGCGATGAAATTCCACCTGTTGTCCCAACACTTATAAAGGATGGTAGCAATGGCAGATTCTGCCAGCAATCGCAGGAGGGTTACACTGATCAGCAGCTGCCTAAGAGCAGTTACTTGAGAAGATTTATATGAAGTATGTGAAAACATCAGATTGACAAACCCGCAGAATTGGTAAAAAGTCTGTAAGAAATGCTTACACAGATCATATGCATCAGAAAGACAGGTCTGCAAATTTAATGACAGAATGAGCAAAAATTACCCATACTCCCAACACTTGTAAGAAGGGGAAGTCTGGGTGACTTGCACTGTAAGCACCAACATCGATATCTCTCGGACACTGTTCTCCGAATTCCATACATTACAAGGTATGTAGGAGAGATAAATCTGTGGCTTTAGAAAAAGACTGGATATATATCATCTGGAGCACCAATTCTGTCATCCATCAGTCATCAGTTGTCTGGACTCCATATCCTGTAAGATGGGTAAGTAATATGAGCCCGCTTCATTCTTGTGAGAGCTGACCTGTGCAGGCATCGATCTGCTCTCTGATCAGTCACTCTAATTTCACTCGGTGGTTGTAAGAAAGCCAATTGCATTGCTAATTTACAGCTAGCTGGTATTTTACGATCCCCCCCTATTCAACGGTGCCTGCTTCAGGGCCCTTTGCTTCTTCAGTCTGGCTAGCGCGCTCTGTTTTGTTACCGCGTGATCACATACAATGTAGCTTGGAAACACCTGGCTAACAGGGAAATCAGCTGCTGCCAATGGCTGGTACAGTGAAATCAATTCGTTGACACCTACCAGTTCCACGAGTTCAACAGATCATCCACCTCGTCCTTCTCCTCTGGATCATCTAAGAAGTCCAGGACACTTTCATAAAATCATTCGGAATCCGTCATGGTGTCCGACCGACAGAACACCGAAGAGGATGATAATGCAAAGTGAAGTTGGTTAGATCATCAGTGACAGGTTACTAGCGTGCTAACTCCCCACACACCTGCATGGCTACATAGGCCAGGGAGGCGGTAGTGACCTGGGTCATGCCGTGTATATGAGCATTACCTGATCTTGTTGCCTTCACCTCTTTCTCTACTGAACTGGGTGAGGTAAAGATGTGCTTGAATGCCTGAACAAGACAGAGTCAGCGGCGGATGAGGAGGAAAAATGCATGCAAACCCAAACAAGAATCCAGCTTCTGAACAGCCCCTCCCAAGGGTTTTTGGGATCATACTCCTGGTCTGCATACACCAGCATCAGCCACTGATCACCATGGACAGGCATTTCACCACTAGAAAGTTTTTCATGCACACTAAATGGGGAGATCAGCAGTGTAAACTGCATATGCAAAGGAAGGAACACTGACTCCACATCATTTCAGTCTAGACCAGCAGGACAGAGGAGGGCACCGGTGGTGGGATGGTGATAGCCCCTGTTTGTCTTGACATTCTGGGAGAGGGGTGGGCGGACAGGTATGCTGGGAGGGCTTATCCACTCCAGAACAACACCTTTCAAGCTCTTAGTATTGTCCGATCTTGTGCTGGATATGCCCTTTTGAATCTTTAATGGATGAGAAAAGGTATGTAGATTCATGGAGCAATCAACATACTAATTCTGTGACTGCCATGCACTCTTCATTAGAAGCTTCCATAAGGCACTCCAGAAGATGGGGCACCATGTGCAAGAGTTGTTGGAACACTCTATGCTCTTTTCTGGCCCTGCAACATGGAAGAGTATTAGCCAAGAAGTAGATTCATCAAGTATGATACTTGCTCTGGAGTGAGCGACTCTTCTACAACTTCCCCCTCCTCACCCATGCGAAGTATGCCATTGGTCAGCAATGCTTGGATGCTGCACATCGCATGCACTGCTTGGCCGAAATGTCACCCATAATGAACTAAGGGATCACTAGCATGGCTGAGCAGTAGCATTAGAGCATGGCATGGTGGAAATACAATGGACACATGGCTTTTTCCTGTTCCCAAGCTTGAGGGCATTGATGCTTGTAGCATTGTCTGGAGGATAGTTCTCATCCGGCATTGGGGATACAACAGGGGCCAAGGAGGATGGGGCCCATTCCAACCTCAGGAGGGCACTTGCATAGCCAACCAGGATGGCCAAGAGGAAGTTGTGGAATGTTGTTGCAGTGTCCTTGCAGTATATCTCAAATGAGGCTAATCGCTCCTTGGAGCATAGCACCTCTAAATATTTATCAGCTGTGTCCTCCTTGTTCCAGGAGTACTTCACCAAAACTTTCATTCTCAAATCGTCCATTGGGTTGAGATATCAAGCCAGTCTCGGGTCACGAACAGGTTTGGTCCACTCATGCTTCTGGATTGACTTCATCAAGGAGTCGGTTGCTTCATCTAGCATGTGAAGATGCCCAAGTGATGTCCAATGGAAAATCTGTTGTTTCATTCTCTTCCAACACTGCACAACAAGAAAGTGGGAAAAGCACCTGGATTCAGTGGGTCATGCAGAAGGCTTGGAAATCTTGTATGTATTGAGATAGGAACATACAGACTCTGTATGATCTGCCAGTGTAGATTGTCTGACCCCGGATACATGATAAGCAATGAGGAAGTGATGCCAGGTACCGGTAGAAGCTCACTTTCTCATCAATTTCCAACAATCATCGTGATCAAAGTGAGACCACAAATCTTTGCCTGAAGCCAATCTGATGCCCTTTGCAGAATTACTGCACTCTGGATTGGCAACAGCAGCAATATTCAGTGTTTGATTGGTGTAAGGAGTAGTGACAAAATAATCATCCTCTTCAGAGTGAGCTTCTTCTGTGGGCATCGCACTGGCCACTACAAGACTTCCACTGAAAGCATATGCTGTACCGGCAAGGACTTCTTCATTACGCACTAGAATAGTTGTCACTGCATCAACCTTTCTGCGGACCAGTAGATTCTGGATGGGAGGAGCATCTGTGGCAGGGAGTATGGTGTTTCCCTGATTGATAGTAGTGAGTAAGCGGAGAAGAAGGGTGAGATTTTGAAATTTCATATGAAGCGCCAAATTCGAGTCTGAGTCAGGCTCTGCCTGATTAGGAGAGCTTTGAAGTATCTGCGCTGAATTGGTGGTCATTGGAACTGAAATCAAGAGGTGGTGGTACAATGATGGGTTGAGACAATGGACGCCGGTGTCTGACTCGGAGTCACTGTTCAAGTTATAAACTGTATACAAACATGAGAAAAGACTCTCAGACTCTCTGCTACTGTGAAGCTCCAGTGTTCCTAAGATGAAAATGCACCTGATCTGCCAAGCATAGGGTAGAATCATGTAGTAAGAGGTAGTAAGTATGTGATATATGATCATGATCCAGTGGCTCCTTATAAGTTATAACATCCGAGTCTCACACTGTCTCGAGTATATTGCTATATCATGAGATGATATCATTTGCTGCGATGAACCAGAATGCCAGAATCTCTGACTCGGAGTCTTTTCCTCGTAACTACATACATATGGAGTGGGTCACCTAGGGGCCGCTACTTTTGTATAGCCACCAATCTGACTGGCGAATTTCTTTTTTATAAAGTATGACTGAAAACGAGCATGAGAAGACTATAAGAACACAAGATTCAATTATTAGCCAAAAAATGGTCAGGAGTACAGTAAAGGTTAGGCTGATGGCATTGACTAGTAATCAGGGGGCCACGGCAACATTAAAAATTTGAACACGACAAATCTATGGCCGACCAAAGAAACAGCATAAAGCCAGCAGAACGAGCTCGTGCTGGGAAAATCTTGCACAACAATTTGATGCTTAGTAATTTAGTAATACACTCGCAGTTTGTATTTGAAAGCATGTTAGGGTTAAGGTTAACCATGGGCAAATATTACACAGCCACTGAAATTTGATGGCACGGTCCCGAAATTCAAGTTCAATGTCCTAGGCCAAGCTGACATATTGAAAGAAGACAAATACATCAAAAATCTGTTATATAGAAAGATGCTACCTGTGCACAGAGATTGAAATAGAAGAAATGTTACCTACGGGAGTATCACTGAACTGGGTCTTCAAGTTCACCATCACACTGGCTGCAGTGATCATGATACAACAGCCTTAGACTTGTGACCCTCGTACAAGTATGAGCAAGTGTCGATACCTCATAGAGGGACTGGACAATGCTAAAGTGACTGTAACAATGGTAGGGTACTGCATCTCCTGCATTTGCATGGACATGAGCAATCAGCTATGACATCTGTTGGTGAGCATGTGAAGACGGTCTGAATGTTGGATATACCATCATCATCACTACTGGACTGGTCTTCATCATCACTGCTTTCTTCACTGTCATGGTCAGAGTCATCTGAGGAATTCATGTCAGAATCTGATTCCATAACCAGATCGTTGTATGAAGTCCAGGTCCACAGGAGTTGCCCCGAGGCTCAGGATATCATGGCCTGCGACGTCTTTGTAAGTAGATTGTGTTTAAAGAAAGTGTAATACCTACATCTCGTGTATGAGGATAACACTCCTGCCCTAGCCTTAACAACATATCTTGGTCCCACCCACTCGAAGCCCTCACTAACCCCAAAATGCAGATCATAAGGGAAATACTTCTTCAGTAAATCCATCAGAACATCTGCTGTGCACTCCAACACTTCACCTTGAGCATCATTCTCTTTTGCCATAGTCTTAGTATACGAGATCAGTGCTACAATATGCTGGGAGAGTAGGTCCTTGAATACAAGGCCACCATTGATGAATGATTCCTTCTCAGGGTTGAGAAACAGATAGTGTGCACACCACCAATGATGAAGGTCCCTAGATAGCCCACAGGCATGGATAGTGCACAGCCAATCATGGTCATGTTTAGGTCCATGTCGATATTTCTTCCTGTATGCTAGAGGGTTGATGAGATCCCCAAGTTCCATGACGACACATAACATGAACAGGTCAAGCACCCCTTCAAAGGTGGAGACATTGGGAATATGATGAGTGGGTGGTGGCATTGACAAATCTAGTTTAGACCCACGCTTGATGAGGACATAGTGAAGATAAGTAACCATCCTTTGAAGTAGAAGATGCACATCATGACTGTGTTCCATGTTCATCACCCTCTCGCTAGCAACAAACATATGATAATGCCTGAAAACTGTGTCTTGGATCGTGGACATCGTGTAAAAATGACTTCCATGACAAATTGCAGATTCTGGTGTCACAACAAAATGTGGTGTGTTTGGCCACATTAACCTATAGGACAATGGTTATGAATACGGGGGTGCCAAGCAGACACAACTTACATTTGGGATCCAGGACAAAGAAGGACTGCCTCAAGGTCCTACTTCTCCAGATTGGCAGCAGAAATATCGTATTCTTCAGTGAATAGCATAGCATCAGAGAAATGCATTGACCCAGGTTTGGGCTTTGCAACGATCCACCATTTCATGCCAGTTTGGGTGTCAATGTAAGTGCAGAAGCCATTGCAATCAATATGCCAGAGATGGTGGGCACCTGATGTTGCCGCAAGGCCCCATCTAGTACTTGCCATTGGAAATGAAATAGCCTGGCTACACATCGGTAAATCGATGGTGGCACTGAACGCTGCAAGATCAGAAGCAAATGATGTGGGAGGATGAGGGGCAGACAGCATTGGGAAGTCCAGTGCATTGAGGATTTTACTTTTCTCCCTATGACACCTCAGCATATCTTCTAAAGTACCCTTCAGGTGGCGAGATGATTCAGCTTCGAAGGAGTTTTCAATTGAGTAATCTGGCACATAATCAGGATGTCCAAACACAACAAGAATATGCTTCAAACACACCATGAATCGTCACAGACTTGTACAGGTCCCCTAATGTTTTCAAACCCTTTTCGTCGAAAGCAAGTGTAGGCTCAAATTGGTCATGTATTACAACATGTTTTCGGCGGAATATTGCTTGTATCTCTTGGTCACTCTTGCTCCCGAGTTCCTGCTTTGAGAGTATACAAAATGTGCTCTCCTCCGGACAAGCCATCCACAGAGGTCAACCGTCTTTATAGCCCACTATGACAGCACTGTGAATAATTTTGAACATGGAGCGCTCATCAGCAAACTAAGGGAGTGCCGAAAGTCACTATATTGTGGCAAATGAGTCTAGGTAGAGCTTACATGGAATGACGGGGTGTATGTAACTGGGTCATCCTTCCCAGGAGCCCATAGCAATACTGATTTGCCTACAAATCATTTCTATAGATGGAATATGAGTTATTAGGTATGAATTATCATACATATAGCCATGCATGCCTTTCAAGTTCTTGAAAGGTTTGGTTTTTCAGGTTTAATCTGCAAAGGACAATAAATTGTGTTCTTTTAAGATGGAAAATGACTGACCATATCCTGCATTAAGTCGATGATATCAACAAGTCTACTAACACCTCCAAATTCAATCTCCTCAAAATAGTTGCGCTCCATGGCATCTACAGACTGTGGTCCAGATTGAATTTTTGATTCAGGCTTTGGTTTTGGTTTTGGCCTTGGCCTTGACCTTGACTTTAACTTTGTTTTTGGCGGTGGAAGGGGCAATTGGTCTGTTTTCTTTGTTTTTGCCTCTCGTGTTGGGTTCTTTCGCTTTTCTCCAGCAATTGGACTGTCCTTTTTAGTGGAGAGTGAATCATCAGAGGGTGAAGGCATCTTGCAGGGGCTTGATTCCGGAGTTGCGTCATTTGGAGCCTTGTCGTGCTCATTCATACTGCCCTCTCTCATGTCCACATCCACTGCACCAGATTGTTCTCCTCGGTTTGCAACATCTCCTGTATCCACATCAACATCCATTGCGCTAGGATTCTCATCCTCCCCTCCAGATCTTCCCGATTGTTCTACTTGCTGTGCGATGCCTGCTCTATCCACATCACTTGCTCTATCCATGGCAATATCCATACCAGAGTTGCCAGTGAGCCTTTCTGGTCGAGCACTTCCTTGGTCATTTTGGTGTCAATAAGCCCCTCTCACAGTGCCACTATTTCCTTGTCCACAGCTATCATCTTCCTCAGAATTCCTACCTCCAAGAAAGCGCAATCCTTCGCGAACGTGTTTTTTGTCCTCATCACCATCCTCCTCCTCCTCCTCCTCCTCCTCTTCGGTGTCCACCGCAGCCCCAGGCCCACCATGTACAGAGGTTCCACCACATGCAAAGGAATTAGGAGACTCCACATGATGGTTCACATGATATTCAGAGGTAACAACAGGGACCTTTAGTATTCAGATATCTGAGAAATCGAATTAAAGTTGGTCCATAGATAATATAAGAAGGTCTCACCAGCTGTGAACCAACTGGCATCATCATTACATATATCATGTACACCCATCACAGAGATATCTGTGAATGCTTCCACCAACAACCCTGGAATCGTTACAGTTGTTTTCGTGGTGGCAATATCAAATATAACTCTTAATAGTCATTTTTCAACCTTTCTAATTATGGTGGGTCATTTGTTACCAAATGATTTCCAGAGCTATAATAACATTTAGGAATCAGTGGCGTCCTTCCAGTCTCAAGTGCTCTCATACCTCAAACATTTTTGTCTTCCCAAAAGACATGTTTATTAACGAACAATTGACAAGGAGGAATACTGGTGATAGGGCAAGAGCGATAAATAAAGGGTTTTGTAACATTTCTGGCACTATGTCAAAATTCTTGTGGTCTACTGAAACACCATATCTGACATGTTGTGAACATTAGGAAAGGTCTGTCATGAAATTATGCCCTTACTTTCCAAGTGCCTCCTTGAGATCGTTCTTGTCATTGGGCAAGTACAAATTACCCTGATGACTAAAGTGTTGGGGGAACAAAATACGGAGAGTGCGGCACACATACTTGGAGAAGATAGGACAGATGAAACACAGCAGCCACAAAGTTTTGGATAATCTTCACCCTGTGAACATTCCCAGTGGCATGACAAACCGCATGATAACAGGCAGAGAGCCAATCATCAATAGTCATTGCATTAAGAAACATATATGTGCTATCAGATTCCATGCTTCCAATCGCAGTTTTGATGACTTTGGGCCAGTCACCCATAGTTGCATGGCCCTGAGAGGTATATTTTAAACAGGCAAGTAGTGTTACAGAGAAAAAGAGATGTACAATCTTATCAATGAATGGCACTTCCCCCCTTTCTTTGGAATTGCTCTCTGATGCCGTATCAAAAACAAATGCGACTACATCCAGGAGGTTATACTTCAGAAGTTCCTTCACAAGTATGTCAGCCTTTTTCTCATGAAAGTCAGCGGTTAGACAAAATCTTTGCAGGACCATCAATTTCTCCATTCCTGTAAAGTATGTTGACCTGGATTGGCACAAGTTCTCCTGCTCACGAATCACACCCAAGTATGCCTTAGCAGAATAAGCATTAACAGAAAATAATTGAAAAGTGAGTCAACTCACACACACATTAGATACCGCCATTTCTAGTTTATCAAGACCACCGGGGGCAGAGACAACATCCATTTTCCAAGGAATGTCTTTGAAAAAGGTGCTTGTGGTACAAAATTTCTCCTGGTTGGCCATTTTGTCCTAGCACTGCAACCTTGAACTTCAAGTTATGGCACTTGAGTGACAAGAAGTCAGACTCAACACCAGTGCAGGTGATGAAAAGTCAGACCAGCACTTTTAACTGCAGCCAGGAATATGGCAAGATACAATGAGAATGAGACTCAGACTCTAAGCTTCAAGAACAAGGGCTGCCACCACTTTGAACTTGAATTTCGGTGGCTGTGTAAGATTTGCCTGCAGTTAACCTCAACCCTACATTAGCATGAGAACTTGAGACAGCTGAGTCAGACATTTCAAGTTCAAGAGCCTGAGCCTGAACTTGAACTTGAAAGCTTGAAGTGTACTTCCAACTTGAAGCTTGCCACTTCCTTCCATGCTCCATTTTCTCCTACTCGTTTTTCATCACCTGCAGGTCTGACTTTTTGTCACCTGCCTTGAGTCTGACTTTTCATCACTCAATCCTACATTTGGATTCCGTCAAGTTGTCTGTGGATGCCTTTGGCGCCTTGAACTTTAAGGCTCAATGCTATATTTACATCACTTGCCTGTACCTCTCTTACTAGTACTAAGTAGTATTCTCATGGCTAGCAGGAACTCATCAAAATGACTGCCGTGCTTGTGGATGATGATTTGCTGAGGTTTCGAGTTGATTATAGTGTGTTGAATCTTGAGTTTGTGATGGCTTCCCCACTGAATGTGTTCTTACAGGGCCCATTGGTGTGACGGATGGCAAAGTTGGGGCTCTCCTCTTCAATGGAGAATATTTTGTCACCACTCCTAATCAAACCTTCATCCCCAAACCGCCAGCTGGAGACCATAAAGTAATGATGTGTGCTGACAGCCTCTGGTACTGCACCACTATGGGATCTGCTTTGAGCCACACCACTTCAATTACCCTATTATATACTGGGGCCCAGCTAGTTCTCATTACAAGCATGAGGCAATCTTACTGTATGCTCACAACTTCCTGCACTATCCAGATCTGTTCGCCCTCCATGCCAGCAAAATGAATACATCTGCATCAGGACACGTAGAAGCCTTAGTAAGATCAAAAGATGGACCAGGTGCCAGGGCCATTGGGGGAGTTAGCCAACAATATGGTGCCAACAAGGGTAAGGGAAAAGGAGTTCTTTGTAAGTAACCAGAGTTGTTTTGTCATCCATCAACTCACCCTCCCATGACAGATAATAAGCGGAAATCTTCAAATCCACCAACGGGCCATGACAAGTTTGATGTGTATGAGAGCCCCCTCATGCCACTCCCAATTCCTGCCTGGCATGATGCATTGAAGGTGGTTAAAAGGGATGAACCCCCCGCATCTTATCACATGCATTATCTATTTCCTGAGGCAGTGATTTTTGCTTCCACCAATGAGGCTCACCATGCAAAATTCTTTGCCACATGGAAAGTATTTCAACCTGCCTGCATCTTATGAGTATTTTCAGCAGAAAGCTCAGCATCTCCCTTGTCCGGTCAACAGTGGCATGATTTTCTTCTTGATGGGCTTGTGGCACACAGCCATGAGCCAAGTTTAATTCATCAATGTGAACAAGTCAAGGTCATCTTTGCAGATGCTTTGGATGAACTCCAGATTGACCTTTGTCCTCCACCATCTGACAGTTGTCCCACAGTGCCAGTTGATGAGGCACAGAAAATTCTATGGGAATTGACTGAGCTTAATTTCTGCTTTGAGCTTTTGGCCCTTGACAAGCATGCCTCAGGCTTGTCACCCCACTGGGGTGAACATGAGTGGCAGGCTATGGTGCTAAAGTGTTTCAATGTACCTTCGCTAGTCGTCACCAACATACAGCAGGCAAATTTTGGTTTGCAAGCTCATGACTGGTGAGAAAGGTTACGATTTTTGCTGGTGGTGAGGGCATTGATGAGGGATTGGGATGGACTGAAGCTGATGCCTCTTTCACTACCTGATCTGGCCTCACATAATATGTATACTGAAGCAGATGTCCAGCAACTCGAGGACCACATAACTCATTTTTATATGCAAACTTCTATTGTTTATTTGGCCATGCCACAGTTGTTCCTACCCAGCTTCCATAATTACCTATGTATAGTATATCTTGTGAAATCTTATTATCTGTGAACATCCTTCTGTTTTATTAGTCCCCACATTGTCCCAACTTCCAGCTTGAGTCATTTTAGTATAACCCATCATACATGGTCAAAGCAAAGGTATGGTGCTACAACTATTGATGATATCCACTGATGATTTGGGATAATTTGAAATAGGAAACTTTGAAGTGCAAGTTTGATGGGAATGACAACAGTAAGCTCACTCATCCCTTAGCATTAACTTGAACATTTCCTCATTCTAATACAATCCCTCTGTAGTGCACCCAACATTTACAGCCTTTTACTAATCTGGCAATATCGGACTTGGACTGTCAATTCATAAATTGACTCATACATGCTGGTGATCGTTTTCTCATGTTGAGCCCTCCAGTCAGGCTGAGGTTTCTGGATGTCACACTGGTAGCAGAGTTCTGCCCACCACCATTCTCATTATCTCGCCATGGACCTGCCGCCAGCCTGGTGTCAAGTCTGTGTTTGCAGGTGCACGTTCTCTGTACTACAAGCCTATACTTTTTACAAGCGTAGTTGCCAGAAGACGAAGAAACAGCTTTCCAGGGGTCTGGAGAAAGCTAAAGAGGTCTGGCAGTCCAAGAAGCATCAAAAAACAGAAGTAATGCAAAGCACAACTGTGGAAAGCCCTACAGACCAAAATGTAGCTGTTGAACAAGAATTAAACAATGTTGCACTCACCATGCAAAATGAAGTAAGGCTTATGATGTTGGTGCAGCTCATTGCTCATTGAATCGCTATTATACCAGTTAGAGTGCCTCCATGAACAATGCCAAGAAGCATCAAAAAATGGAAGTAATGCAAAGCACAACTGCGGAAAGCCCTGCAGACCAAAATGTAGCTGTTGAACAAGAATTAAACAATGTTGCACTCACCATGCAAAATAAAGTAAGACTTATGATGTTGGTGCAGCTCATTGCTCATTGAATCACTATTATACCGGTTAGAGTGCCTCCATGAACAACGAAGACTTGGATCAACCACTGGCAGAGCGCAGGGGTCGCCGGGAAAACTGCCAACTACCCAAGTGCTACTGGGATATACTACCTGAACCTCCAGCAGCACTTCCTCCAGCTCCTCAACCAGAAGCGTCAGAATGTGCGCCAACCACATCTCCAGCTACCATACCAGCATCACCCTCATCCGAGCAACCCCCAAATGCTCATTCCCATGTCAGGAGACTGCTGAAATCCATATGGAATAAATTTGGCCTTTTCCAGCAGTATCATGCAACTCATTTCCCAGGCCACGATCCCAACAAGAATACAACGTGCGATGACCTGATGGATACATCCCTGGATACTTTCCCTGACCATCCAGCTGACTCTTACCACCCATATCCGAATCAGTCATCATTTTTACTAGGAGAATGGTATTGGAACAGCGGGTTAAAGAAAATGCAATCTGGCTTTCAGGATCTCATCAAGATAGTCGGGCATCCAAACTTTCAACCTGAGGACATTTCAGGGACAAACTGGTGGCTTATTAATGCACAGCTGAGTGGAGATCAGCCGTGCAACCCCTCAAATGATGAAGGCTGGGAGGACAAAGAGGATAACAGTGGGTGGGTTAAAACCCCAATCAAGATCAAGGTTCCATTCCCCAGAAGGTTGCTGCATCCAGGGCAAAAGGAGTTCGACACAGGAATGCTTCATCACCGCAAGCTGGTGTCGGTGATTAGGGAGAAAATTAAGTGTCCCTCTAACCATCCACACCTCCATTTCGAGCCATATGAGTTATTTTGGCAACCAACTGAAGCTTCTAAACCAGTCAAAGCTCATGGAGAACTCTACACTTCAGAGGCATTCATTGAGGCTCACCGTGACCTTCAGGATTCTCCCGGAGAGCCGGGATGCGACCTTCAGAGAGTTGTAGTGGGTCTTATGTTTGCCTCAGATGGTACTCAGCTCTCAGCATTCAGCACCGCTAAACTATGGCCAATTTATCTTGTGATGGGGAACGAGTCAAAGGACAGAAGGTCAAAGCCCTCCTGTCAAGCATTTGAGCACATCGCCTACCTAGATATGGTGAGTAGGACCTCATTAACTTTGCACTAGTATGTGATCCTCATTCCTTTTTGAATGACAGCTCCCAGATGCATTTAAAGCCTTTGCCACAGAGCACCTGGGTGGAAAGGGCCCAAATGGAGCATTCATGGCCCATTGTCATCGAGAAATCTATAATGCTCAGTGGGAGATCATCCTTGATGATGAATTCCTGGAAGCTTATGAGCATGGAATTGTGATTATGTGTTGTGATGGCATTCTGCATTGCTTTTACCCTCATATATTTACATATTCTGCAGACTACAAGGAGAAGTAAGCCAAGATTCTTTTGAATGCCGGTGTCTTTAACTCAAAGTTTTGAAAGAATTCTTATAGCTAGCATTTGTAATCTTGGTCAGTGCCCTTGTCCTCGTTGTCTCATACTGTTAGATCATGTTGCCAATATGGGGATGCATCAATATATGACACAGCACAGGACTCTCGCCCAGATTGATGATGTGAAATGGCATAATCGTGTTGAGACGGCGCACGAGAAGATATATGAGCAGGGTTATGTGGTTGATAGTACGGCAGTGGAAGATCTCCTACAAGAAGATTCTCTTGTTCCAACAGCAGTATGACCTTCTTACCTCTCTGATGGTTGACTTTAATGCTCATGCTTTGTCAGAATGCATTTTCAAGCAAGCTGGTGCCATTTGGTTTCAACACATTTGGCATGCTCACTGTGGATCTCATGCATGAGGTTGAGCTCGGTGTCTGGAAGGCAGTTTTCATACATCTACTACGCATTCTAGATTGCCAAAATGAAAGCCTCAAGCACGAGTTAGATAGATGGCAAGCATCGTTCGAAGCCTCAGAAGGCTTGGTACTGATATTTCCATTAGATTTCGAGAGATTCCTCCTTTCAGGGTTGATGGCATAAGAAAAATAAGGTCAAACCAGTCGGAATTGAAGAAGATGACTGCTCATGATTATGAGGATATGTTACAAGTGGGTGTTATCACTAGTATTCTCGACTTGACTGATATCATTCACATAGTGTGCTATATCCATTTTTGATGGTCTTCTGCCTGAACCCCACAATACATATGTTCTCAAGCTCTTATTTGAATTAGCCCACTGGCATGGTCTTGCCAAGCTTGGCATGCACACAGATGCAACTCTGGACATTCTATCCCATGTCACTACATCTCTGGAAAACAGCCTACGCACATTTGAGGAAAAGACATGTGAAGCATTCGAGACTTGAGAGTTGGAATGTGAGCATGCTGCTTGGCAACGACATCAGGAGAAACCTGCAATTAATGTGGTGTCCAGATCAAGAGGACCTATGGCATCCAGCAGTAATGCATGGAAGCAGAAGAAGCTCAATCTGAGGACTTATAAGTACCATGCACTCAGCAACTATGTTGACACCATCTGGCACTTCGGTACAACTGACTCATATTCCACTCAATCAGTAAGCTTTTACATGATATTTTGTGTAACATTGCTTACAGTGGTGGTGGGCATCAGAGCGAGCTTGAGCACTGAACGTCCAAAACTCAGTCACTTTGGTCTAGCAGCCAATCAATACCACAGCAAATATTGAGGATTGAGCGACGAGAGCGCTGTATCAGCATGATCCACGAGAGGCTGGATCATCAACGCCTTAGCCCATCCTCAAAAATAGAGCCAGAGGATGTTACACATGACCCTGGGGTACAGTACAACATAGGAAAGTCCCAGAAATGTTCTGTACACATACTGACCTTCCTACAAAAGAATGAGGGTGATCCCGCAATCAAGGTGAACAATCTTTGTATTCTTCTGCTGATTTGTACTAACCCCTCATGCAGAATTTCTTACCAAAGTTAAGAGAGCATCTACTTCCCCAAATCCAAACAGCATTGCTCCGGGAAGCTGAATCACTTTCAGAGCCTTCCAGCTTCAGAACAGGCTCAGATACTGGACTATTTCATAGCCCTGACAGAAATGCATGCAATTTCATGTTCTTGAAGAACAACTGCATATACCACCACAAGCTTATTCGATTCCACTTTACCACTTATGATGTTCGGCGTGGGACTGACATTGTTAACCCAGGGACATCTCGTTGTAATGTCATGCTTCTTGCCGATGATGTGGAGAGTTCGAATCTGCATCATTTCTTGTATGCACGGGTCCTCGGTGGATATCATGTAAATGTGATCTATACTGGGCCTGGCATGCGTGATTTTGAAGCTCACCGCTTCGATTTTTTGTGGGTGCAATGGTTTGAGGTCGTTAATCCAGGGTCTTCAGGGTGGAGTAATTCCAAGCTAGACTCTGTCCACTTCCCTCCTATGAACAAAAATTGTTCTTTCAGTTTTGTAAATCCAAAAGATGTCCTGCATGGGTGTCACATCTTACCAGCCTTTGCAAAAGGAAAATGATGAGTGGATGGGATTGGCATCTCGCACTGCGCCAAGGATAGTAAAGATTACAATCAATACTACGTTAACCGGTGTGTTTATTGCTTACTTGCTACTTCTGATTTCATTCTGTTCCCCTAGGTTCTCTGACAGGGATCTTCTCATGTGCTACCACTGGGGGCTGGGTGTTGGCCACTTTCATGCACATCAGTCAGCACTCACTTCAGGCTGCATTTCCAATCTGACTGAGGATGCCCAAGAAACTCAGGCTCCAGATCTGGGGCTGCAGGAAGCATTGGGAGAGTCTCTTGCACAGGACAATGACAGAGGTAGTGACATGGGTTATGAGTCGGACAAACCAGAGCTGTGTTTGGAAGACCTTGACTTGGAAGGGTGGGAATGGATGATGTAGAGGATGGGGAGGGGGAAGAAGATGATGGAGAGCCTGAAGATTTTACTGGGATGTACTAGGTGTACATTTCTTAACATGTGTCAGCTCAGATTGGACATCTATGTATGTAGCATTCATTTGCACTTTCTTTATCTGGTTGTCATGGAGGTCTACCTGGTCTAATTCATATTTTTGCTCTTATAGGTTTTACCGCTGCTATGGAATAATATCAGGGTCTCAATGCACCATATATAGCCTTGTAGTACCTATCATGGCACTGTGCTCAACATCAAGTCGCACCAGAAATAGCCTGAGAATTCCCCTCCACATTTGTTACTAGTAGTAGGCCACTCATTGGCAAGAATTTTTACTCACCGACCCTTTGAGGGGACGAAGTCGAGCAGTTACGCTGCAGAGATTTACATAGATGCTTATTGTGTCAAACCCGGCCTCAGGGGAGACCCGTCCCTTGCAATAAACACATCCTCTTCAAATCATCACAATTTGACTATACCGAATGCCCTACATTTCCCCATTCTGGTGCATATAGTACTTTGGGAATGACATCCTGTTATCAAATCCATGGCTCTACAATGAATGGTGCAATGACTCAGTGTGGTGGCTGACTTCAGTGAGTTTGTGACCGCATTCGAGAACTAGTGAATCATTTCTTTCAAGTAGCCACTACATTTACGAACCTAGCAAAAAGTTTTCAGATTCAACATCACAGTGCAGTGCCCACCTTGTCCTATGGGAGCTTGGCATTGTTATTGAGTTTCCTCTCAGGCTGGGGCATCAATCATCATTCCCTCAGCCTCATCAGTGGCCACTCAAACCTCCCCATCCAACCACTGGCACATGAGATTCAGTACTCCTTTGCCATGGCTGGCCAGGGTCTCTGAGTCAGGCTATTCAGATGGGTTGAGCCTGAGCATGGGTTTCAAAGGGAGGAGAACTACAGTAAGGGATTTGTTGACATGCAATCTGGATAAGTTATACCCTGGCTGTACACAATTCCTCCAGTGCTTGTCCCCATCATCCGACATTGGTGGCAGTGTGGACAGATGTTGGTCTTAGTTGAGAAAGACAATTTTAATTTGATAGGGGATCACCTGTGTCCACTCATGGTAAGCTTGATGTCCAAGTCGCTTGGCAGGCTGGTCCATCAGTGAACTTGAACCTGAACCTGAGTCGGTGGCTGTGTACTACTTAACCCTAATAGGATTTCAAACATTAGCATGAGAAACTCCTAACTTCAAGTTCAAGTTGACTCAGAACTTCTTCTGTTCCCTCACTGTCTTTCTTCATTCTGGCAGTACTGCTCTCTAGTTCCTGGCTCTGCAGGTCTGACTTTCGTCACCTGCCCGGTTGTGTCTGACTTTTCGTCATGCAACCCTATGCTTTGCCTTTGGCCCCTTGAACCTATCAGCACTGGCAGCACGACCTGAAGCTCTTGACAGCGCTAAGGGCAATATCCTCTTGGATGTCCCACTAACAGAGATTGCCATTCGAGTCTCTTGTGGTGCCCTGAAGCCTCAACATTTTATCTACATCATCGGTATGTCCTTGCCTCAGGCTGGCCTTGCCACTTAGTATTCCCTTGGCTAGTAGACTGTCGTGCTCACACCGTTGAACCCCACAAAAAACCCTTGGTCAAGCAGTGAAAATTATCGAGCATGCTCTAGTCCGCCTCCAGCCAGCATGCACTAGCTTCCATCGGATGGCATCCGGCATGAGGGGTATGCAGAGGTGTTGGCTTGATGTAGTGGCAATGATACGCTTCTCAACACGTCGGATGGCCCCACACGGTGAGAGCCTCTTTGCTTACCCTGCCCTATGGGCTATGCAACACCCACCCTTTACTCATGCCCAGGAATTTGGTGCAGCTGTAGGGTGTTGGGCAATCAAAGATTGAAAGCTGATGCATTTTCTAGTCTAGTTAATTGAAGTTCATTCCAAAGGGCATCCATATTTCCCACATCAGACGTGACTGGCTAAAAGCCCCGGCATAGTTGCGCTCAGGCCTTCAAACTATTTGTCACCCCATTAACTGAGTTTGACTGCATTCAAGTTTGTGATATGGTGACTGCTGGGGAGCAGGAATGAACTTGGTTGCTGGTATGATACTATGCTCCCCGCCATTTATCTAGAAAATGACTCGGTTGCTCATCTGGACTGTATTGTTTACTAAACTTCTTTCCACAGAGCTGGAGGGAGTCATCCTCTTCTTCAGCCCCTTCACAATGCATCTACCATTGGCTTGATGTCACACTTCAGGTTCCAGTGTTCCCCTTACCTGAAGCGTACATGTATCACACATGCAGTAGCTAAACAATGTAATACAGTCGTTTATGGCCCTAGAAAAAGTCTGGCAGGTCAAAAAAGCTTCCACATCTACCATCTGAATGATCTTTTATATTATTTGCCATTGTTAGTTCTTTGTAATGAGCTGGACGATCATGATGTTGATGGTCAGTTGGCTGCGCATAAATTCTGAAAGAGCTGCATCTGACTACTCATAGATGTACTTGGAGATGCAGCATGAAGCATTGATATTCAATTGATGGCTGGCTAGTTGACCCTATGAATACATATATATCCTATATCACTCTATATTCACATATCAGACACTGGATGGCCTCATCACTGAAGTTTTCGAGAGTCCCTTGCAAGCACAATGCGGCATCTTCTGATGGTGCTCGAAAAGGCTGCTATCCCTCTCGGTTTTTCTTCATGGCCAATGGTGCCACTAGGCAGTCACATTTGATTGCCTCCTCTCCCCTCTGCCTCGCCCCACAGGCGAGGTATTCCAACCGAGGATATCTGATCAGTTGACACTTTTTATATATTGTCATATTGCTAGCAGCTATCCACCACACCCAAGAGTCCATAAAGGAGTGTGGTAATTCAATGAGTGACAATGTAAGGAGGTATGGGTATACATATATCCAGTCCATACCTCGGCACATCAGTACATAGGTATGAAAAAAGATGGAGCTGGATGAGGTGCCCATCATCTAGGTGCCCCCTTCCATTAGACCAACTGGTTTTCTTTAACTTTCTAGTTCAATCTGAATACAACATCAAACAAAACTAGGAATACCACCATGACCAACAAGAGTCTGTGCTCTCTGACTTACCCTGCTCTACCTTGCCACTTGTGAGTTGTTTTTATTCTACCTTAACCCCTACCATTTCTCCACTGCTCTAACTAACCACTTCCAACCTCTTAAGCACAGCTTCAATCTTCCCTCCCCATCTCTAACCACAACCATCACCTATGGCGCATCGGATTTCTGGAACGCCAATTGTTGAACATGCTCAGCCCTTCAGAGTAAGCATTTTATTCCATTTTTACTTTATCTAATCGTCGGCTCTTCGCAGCATGGCCATCAGGTCGAGGTGTATAGAAACCATCAATGGTGCAAAGCCACATTTCATAGATATGATTACCGGATTCTACCAAGGTTTAAGAAATGAGGCGAGTGGAAGGAACAAGTGGTAAGCCTCTATAATATTTCATTGGCTTTTTCTGACCGTTCTTTTGAAGCAAATCTGCATTGGAGGCCTCGTTGTATTTGACAACGATGGGGAGGATGCAGTGTACGCATTGTTGGATATAGTGAGGTTCAGCTGGTGAGCATCACATTTCATTTGGTACCCTCGGCATTGATTGTCTAATGCTGGGCCCCGCAGATAGATAGAAATTTGTATTTTTGATTGTGAACCGGAAGCTAAAAAGCCTGACTGTAGTTAATTGGAATCCATTGAATTTGCATAAGACAGTGCTATCGAGTGCTCAGTGAGTCATATAGCCCAGTGTTCTTCATCAGTGTGCCCTCTAAGTAATGCACATCAGGATGGATATTACTGCTGCATTTGATGCGACACAGGATGTTAGGGACTGGACTATTAGGTGTGTTTATGAATTTTGTGTTTCAATGTGTTTCCTTATCATTTTATACCTATTCTTTGTTGATGCTTTGATGCAACACAGGATGTTAGGGACTGGGCTATTAGGTGTGTTTACAAATTTTGCATTTCAATGTGTTTCTTTATCATTTTATACCTATTCTGCATCAATGCTACTACTTATTGATCACACCACCAGATCTGCTTTCATAAGAAGAAGATCAAGCCTTCAAATGAAACTCGCTCCCACCCATAGCCATGGCTGATGACGCAAATGACCCATCTTGAGTCGGATTTGGCGCATGAGCCTTTTCATTGCAAGCTCAGAATAACCCAATAACTTGGCTTGGATGTGGAGTTCGTCAGACATGGAGGTGATATCGCAGGGAACAGCCTGGGTGGCATCAGTCCAACACCGGTATGCTTGTGATTCTGCCTTGCCAAAGTTTTCTTCATCGAACTTGACTTTCATAGCAAAGTTCCTCGTACCCAGCCCAGTTCCGTCGCTCCTTCACCTCATTATGAGTTTCCAGACCATAGTGCATTGCCAGGGAATGTGGGGCGGTGTGATGGCCCAGGTTGTCTCACATTTGAGTCATCCTGGACATCACACGCATCATCATGACCTGATTTACACTACAATACCCTGCAAGCTTGTTGTCCTTCATTTGGATCCTGACAACCAATGCAGGAGTGGTGCAGGAATGCGGCAGTCATTATGCTGAACAACGTTGAGATGGGATGAGAAGGCTGGCCAGTGTATGCTATCAGCGATGGCCGCCCCAAGAGGATGTCAGCACAGGTGAGAACCCCTGCAATGATATCGAAGAAATCAAGTAGTTTGGGCTCGAGGCAATTGTTTTGCCCTAAAGGTACATTGTGTTAAATATCATCTCTTTTTTCTTTCTTTCACGAAACAGGCCAGGAATGAATTCACGACGTTGGCCCATATTCAGGAAGAATGAGATGTAGCAGATAAAACTATTTCTTCTGTCGCATTCAATTATCTCCTCCCCCCCTCTATCTCTGAGTCCTCCAACAGGTGGGGTATTCAAACTGAGGAGCTCGACATGGCATCTGTCATCTAGGCGCCCCTTTCCATTACACCAATGACATGTATTGTCATTCCTCAAGACATACCAGAGATCATTACAAAATGACAGATAATATCATTTCTTCCACCTGAACAACTCTCTGTTAGGATATACAAAAATCATATGTTGCAATTCTGTTAGCACAAGCATCAGTTCCTGTATATCTCCTGCAAGTATCTGAGTATCTTATCAGCAAGTGGTAGCTGCCAGGAAGAATGGGATATAGAGGAAATGCCAGATAAAATCATTTCTTCCACTCGAATAATTGCATATTGGGATATACAAAAATCATACATTCCAATTCTGTTAGTCCAAATGTTGGTTCCTGAACATCTCCTGCAAGTATCTGAGTATCTTACCAGCAAGTGGTAGGATCCAGGAAGAATGAGATATAGAGGAAATGGCAGATATAATCATTTCTTCCACTTGAACAATTGCATGTTGGGATATACAAAAATCATACATTCCAATTCTGGGAGTACAAGCATCAGTTCCTGAACATTTCCTGAAAGTATCTGAGTATCTGGTCAGCAAACTACAAACTCTAGGAAGGATGATAGCACATTTTAAGGTCTGGATAATCTCTAGAAAGGATGTTGTTCCAAGGAAATGATAGCTAAAATCATTTCTTGTGCTTGAACAATTGTATGCTATGATATAACAGTATCATACAGCACAATCCTGTTAAAGTGTCTGACCCCTCTTCATATTTGTTTGACCATCTTTTAAGGCCTGCCCAAATTTTATCTATTGATTGCGGAGTGTTAATTGTTGATCAAATCTGTCTAGTCATACCAGATCCCTGTCATTCACTGAAATTCTGGCAGAAAAAGTGTCAGCGGCTGACCCATTGTCATCTGTGTTGGATGATGTTTTAAGGCTAGATAAAATCTTATCTACTGATGGCGGAGTGTTAATCATTGATCAAATCTGTCTAGTCATACCGGACCCCTGCCGATTTCCAGATGTTCGTGCTCTCGTGGGCCTGTGTGAGCTGGAGGGAGCAGGATCCTATTTGGAGAATCCAGGGGCTGGAAGTTGCCAGATGCAGGATTAAATCCCTCGTTGTTCTGGCTCACGTTCATCCAATAAGATTTGGTGAAGGTTACTGTTGACAACGTACACTCGGAGCTGCTTCCTGTTCATGCAATTCAACCTGTGGTCATTTGCTGCTTTGTGAAGGACCAGGACGTGCTTGCGGCGCTCGTTTCAATGTGCTGGGCACAGGTTGTTTATGCTGGGATAGATGATTTGCTAGAGCTTCGTTGTGTTCAGCTTGGCTGTAGGGATTGCGACCAGCTCGTCGAGAAGGACCTCGTGTCGAATCAGACATAATGCGAGATTACAAGGTTAAGTCGATGTGTGTGAACATGAAAACTCAGACAACTTTCTTTTGAAAAATGATCTTATCGGTAATGTTACAAACTTACAATCGGTGATAATGGAGTACAATGGATATAAAAGTAGATAATTTCTCCCAAAAACTGGACTTTTCACTGGGCTTGAACAAGCGCCCCGAAATTGGGTTTGCGACGCTTGTCAGTCCTCGCGGGGAGGAAAGCACCTGCGCCGTTGATCGAATGACGTCATAATTACCTTATATAGAAGCGTTCCTGAATCAAGTGGGTGGTTGGTTCCGCAAAACCTAGCGAGATGAAAAATTCGACCCCGGGTATTCCATTAAATAAATTCTTGGAACTCCCTTGAGTATATGTAAAAACATTTCAAGATTTTTTATTGTATACCCTTTGTGTTCCAATCTATGAATAGGTGCTAACAATGCTACCGATCACGCACGAAACAAAGACTATATCAAATGTGTCCACGATGTTTTCGGTAGTCAAAATTGGTCTCGGTTCAAATAGGTACCGTGGCCTAATTTAGGAAGGCAGTGCACGTGATTACAGCTCAACATGAGTTAAACGTGAAGTTACTACAACGAGCCCTGTTCTGAATCGACCATATATCGGTGCTAAGCGCTAAGGTGTCTATACTGTAATGCAGTGGACAAATGTTCAGGCAAGTGATGCTTGGGTCGATCTTACGCAATGCAAAACTGACATTGACAAGCAATTGACTCCAAGATTGACGATCTATCATCTCACCCCCTTTGGGTGGCCCTTGCTTGTAAGGCACAAAGAACGTTGAACCACACGATACTCCGCATGTCATACAGTATTTGCCTTGCCATTTGGGACCGCGAACTTCTAAAAACAGCGAGGACTTTCTATCAGTTTCGACAGTGGGAGGCACCTCCTCTGTATAAATGATATCGATCAATTCAATTCAGTGGTATCAGTAAGATCCTCAGGCTATCCAAGTGATTGAACCTCCTCACCCCATTTCCTCTTTACACCCATGTCGTCCGAGCAGACATACACTCGCGTTGCACTCGTAACGGGCGCTGCTCAAGGAATAGGACGTGCCATTGCGTTGCGTCTTGCCGCGGATGGGCTCGACGTTGCAGTGGATGATATTCCTTCCGAGTCACAGCGCCTAGAAGAAGTCGTCGACGAAATTAAGAAGATGGGCCGCAAGTCGATTGCCCTTACTTGCGATATCAGCAAGGAAGACGAAGTGAAATCTATGGTCAATCAAACTGTGTCTGAGCTTGGAAGGCTTGATGCGGTAAATTTCTAACATCTCATTTGTAAAGGACACTTAGGGAATTTCGTGACTTTTTGAACAGATGATCGCAAATGCGGGAATAGGTCACCCAGGTTCTGGAATGACTATAGATGGTTCTCCCAAGTCCGTTTCTCCAACCGAGTGCTTTCTCACCGAGCTCTACACCAGCGAACGTGCAAGCATGTGAAGTGATCTTCGGCGTCAATGTGATAGGGACATTGCTTTGTTACAAGTACGCCGCCAAGCAAATGGTCAAGCAAGGCTCTGGAGGTCGCATTATCGGTATTTTTCGCGTATCAGTACATCGGTATGTAATGATGACCATACTTACATCTCTCAGGGGCTTCCTCCGGTACGGGATTGAGAGGTGATTAAAATATTCCAGAGTAAAACACCAGAGTAGCAGCTCACGCTAATTCTAACAGGATTTGCTGGCGTTGGCGCCTACGGAATGTCTAAGGCAGCGATTCGCTCCCTGACGCAAACCACTGGTATGCAATCTCTCATCGCATTTCTTTCATTCCTTGATGATGTATATCTTTACTTCCTCAAGCCTTGGAGCTCGTAGAACACGACATCACTGTCAATGCATACGCACCTGGCTTGATAGAGACAAAGCTGATTGCCTCTGAGTACGACTCGCACTTCGGAGGACAGCCAGGAGCTGCGGCTAAACATGTCAGCTTTTACCCATGTGGACATGTGTCCTTGACTAAATGTGCTTTTTTTCCACATTCAGGGGCTGAAAGTCCCGCACGCAAAAGTCGGCAAAGTGGACGACGTATCAGGCGCTGTTTCATACTTAGTGTCTCCTCAGGCTCATTTTATAACAGGTGAGTTCCATAGTCTTGATCTCAACATTCTCATGCGAGTGATAAATATCGTTAGGCCAGACCCTGGTCATTGATGGCGGAATTATCTTCAACTAAACCAACTTGATTTGCATTCATCCCTCCCTAGACAGTTGTGTACATTAGAGTAGATCGGAGAACCTTTGCTACCAATCGGGTACCGTGACTTTTCATGGAGGTACGACATGAAGGGAATGCGAAAAAATCCACTGAACTCTGTACAATTAAAATCTGCTAGGGGAGCGCTCAATGGAGCCATACACTAGTGATCCATAATGACATCTACGTTCCACGTCCTTTGCTGACAGTAGTCGCATTGTCAGCTTGACTTCAGTAATTCCAATGCCATTCCAGACGGGCGACCTCAACGTGCCTATCAGAAATGTCTTGCACTTCGAGAATTCTAGAGAGGCCCTGTCAACTTGACAGCACTCCACAAAATGGGCCTGGAGAAGACGTCCATGATAGAATGGAGAAAGATCACGGAAGTGTATATACAACTCCTATACCCCACAAGTGCAAGTAGTCTCCAAAGCAACATCAGAGAAGACACTGACAGAATAATAGTACGGATGTCTCCATTCAAATCAAATTCAAATCGTTTGTTTCGTCAAATGGGTATGGCGGAATGACGATGATAAGGATAAATGCTCACAGTCATGGGCTGACACGCAAGCTGATCGGCATCTGCTTCTCTTTGGTGTTATTCCTATACCGCCTGCAGTGGAATTCTATTTCTAATACGTTGACATCTGGCCATCTCAGATGCCTCGGCTGATAGATCTTAAAGCTCAAGCGAACACGCTACAGTCGACTCCTCCCTCTTGTCCCATACCCCTCCATCATGGCCGGGAGCTATCAGTTATGTACAGGCTGCAACATTGAATGTAGATCATTTGGATGCCTCTATTACTTATGGTATAACGTTTCTGAAAGAGTGACGATGTACCTTGCTCAGAAAATATTACTGACATGCCAAGCTTTCCAAACTTGAAGATGCACGCGTTTAGGTCTTTCAATCTTTTCAAAGATGTGAAGACCCCAAATACGGGTAGTGATAGTTAAGTTTACTTTAAGACAGGCCAGCAATGGGAAAGTGCTATATTTGCAACATAGCATTGTGTTACCCCCGACTTTCTTCCTGATTTGAGTGTAGGGATCTGCATCGGAAGTGTGCAGCAACTTCGCAACATGCTCAGCTAGTTACTGTAGTATTAGTCTGCGGCTCTTGCGGTATCGATGCTGGTGGTAAGCACAGCAGCCATTGATGTGTAGATGTGCGGCAAGCAATTAATTGTGTGGCTAGACAGGGCACCTAGCGAGACTGGTGAGCAATTTTCGCCGTGTAAGCCTTATCCAGACACAAAAACTGCTCAGAAATGGCCAGTAAAAGTATGATACTCATTTACAGGAAATTCAGTAGTAATCCGCCGTCCATACAGACAGTCTGGCCTAAGAGTGGCAAAAAAACATCATCAACGGCAGATCATCTGTGTAACAACTTGAACTCACCTGTGACGAAATGAGCCTCGGGCGACAACAGGTATGAAACACTGCCTGCGACATCTTCCGGCTGACCGATTTTTACGTTTGGGATCTTCATACCGATCATCTAAGTGTGAAAGTGTTTATTCAGTACAACTTTCAGGCATAATATCAAAGAAACCTAACGCGTTGGAGTGCAGAGCCTCGCTCCCCACCAAAATGCTGGTCAGCCTCGGATGCGATCATCCGCGTCGAAATTAGGCCTGGGGCATATACATTGACGGTTATATTGTGTTCCGCTAGTTCCAAGGCTACGCGACGTTGGTCAATTATAGTTGAAGGAAAACAAAACTTGGAAAGGCATACCAGTGGTCTGCGTCAGAGAGACGATGGCCGCTTTTGACACACCGTAGCCACCCGTCCTGGCCATTCCTGTGAAGATCGGGTCAGCTGCGAATCTGAGCTGTTACCCCCCGCATTAGTACCTTTCAGCCCCGAAATCGAAGAAGCCCCTAACAGATATATGGACGCTAATCAGTCAGAATTCAATGGGATATCGCTAGAGGGACACGTGCCAACAATACGACCTCCAGAGCCTTGCTTGACCATCTGTTTCGCGGCGTATTTGTAGCAAAGCAAAGTCCCTAACACATTGGTGGTCCAGATCCGCTCGAATGCTTTCAAGTCAGCTGCCATAGGATAGCATGAGACTGGTATATTAACGAATAACCCGAAAAGTCAAAGCTGACCATCGATCGTTGACCCGGCAGTAGGTTGGGAGATTCCTGCATTTGCGACCATCTATGCATTGTATGAGATTCGAACCAACATCATAATACCAAATGATTACCGCATCCAGCCTTCCTAGCTCAGCAACCGTTTGATCCACCATGGATTTGACTTCATCCTCCTTGCTAACATCGCAAGCAATGACGATTGATTTCCGATCCATCTTCTTGATTTCGTCGGCCAGGTCTTCTAAACGGTGCAACCCAGAAGAGAGGCCCACCACGGCTATATCGAGCCCATCGGCGGCGAGACGTAGGGCAATGGCACGTCCTATCCCTTGTCCGGCACCAGTTACAATTGCAACGCGTGTGTAGGTTAGTGGAGACGACATAAGCGAGAAAGGGAAACAAAAAGAAAACTAAGTAATGTCAGGCTGACAGAACGGAGATCTTTATCAGAGCACTTGACCAGGCTAGCCCCTTCGCCAAACCGCACTTCTCAGATCGGAATTGCACGAGTGAGATATGTCAATGTCCTCTGCAGAACATCAGGCATCGTAGGATGCAGTACCCGGCCCTAGTGGCAATTTCGACCGAGAAATAAGGTTCGATCATGTTGTTGATGGAATCTGAAGGGTTCCGAGTTCGGAGTTCTACATCGTTTCTCCGGATGCCAGTAACAATCTGTAACAATGCGGTTTATATGCCTGACAATCGTGGCTCCCGTTTGTTTATTGCTGGCAGCCGGATCATTACACGACAGATGGAAAAATAGGGCCGCACCTGGACTTAGAATCGACCGATCGATTTTAAATGGAGCTGGACGGTCACACAACATACTCATGTCAATGACATGGTCCAAACGATGCGTCCCCTTGAGAATCGAGATATACACTGATATACATCGTGCATCCAAATACTATCATAGGCACTTACCGAGTCATAAATGGCATAATATCATCCTTGTTGCTCTCAATCTCCCACCACATGTCGCACTTCTCTCATACCGACCTTTGGGCTGCCTGGAAGATGCCGCCTATTTCCCTGTCCTCTGCAACTGCCATTATCGGGATCGTCATCGTTTCTCTCGTTTTCCATAAAGGAACTCGCGAACGCTGTACTTCGATTATTACTGCGTGGCCCTTCTTCACCAAGCGCTACGATTTCCTGAGGTCGAATTTCGAAAAAACTGGAAGAAATGTTTTCTCGTTCAAAGTCCTACAAGTTTGTCTTTGAAATGGATCTCTAATTGTCGACGGAGAGATAATGTCTCTCGTGTTTAGCATACGGTTATGGCTGTGAAAGGTGAAGAAGCCCGCAAATCGTTCTACAATGACAAGGGTGCCAGTATTCTCGAGGGATATAAGATCCTGACGGGCGGTGTATGTTATACAGAACGGATTATTGTACGGTTACTGATGAACTCCTCCAGGCTCCGTTACTCAAGGACATCAATGTGACTGTCGAGACACAGGAGAATGTAACTGCGTTCAATAAGCAGCTCATGCTCATGCTTGGCAAGGACCGATTATCTGAGAGTTCGTATCTGGTTACAGCGTAGCTCTCACTCTAATATTCATATCCAGTCATCCCTACTCTCTTTGACAACGTGCAAACTCAGATGGAAGAGTGGGGAAACGAAGGTACGATGGATCCTTTCAAAGATGTTTACACTGTGAGAGTTTCTCGTCCTACAAGACGTATTGCCGTAATCTAACCTCTTGTCGGACCTTCTCAATGATAGATCGTCTTCCGTCTGACCGTTGGCATGGCGACTTCTCGAGAACTCTTGGCGGATGTGAAGGCTTTGAAGCGTTTGCAGCATTACTACTGGGTTCTTGAGAAGAGTGCGACACCCACTGCTCTTCTACTGCCTTGGTTCCCTGGACCTTCGAAAATTAGGAGGCTGCTCGCTCTCAAAAATCTCTATTTCGATCTTCTCAAATTTGTGGAGAAAAGGCGGTCGGCAACTGTCCCAAATTCGGATGCCATCGACTTTATGTTGGCACAGGGTAAGACTAATGAAGAGATCATCGGTGTACGAACGCAGTCCGTTTCATTATGCGTTATGAGGCTGATTAGTTCCGCATAGGTTGTGCTCGGGGTCATCTTTGCGGGTGTTCTTAATACAGGGATCACTGGTATGAAAGTTCTCCCATGCTGATAAGTGTGACATTCTCATTATCACCCCAACTTAAGCGTGCTGGATTCTTCTCTACATTTCATTCCATGGCGAATGGAAGAATAAAATTTCAGAGGAAGTCGACTCACTTATTAAGAAGCACACTAACACGACGTCGTTCGACCCGTTGCATAAACGACTCGCCGCCATCCCGATTTCGGTCTGGGAAGATGAGATGCCGATGCTGGAAGCTGTGCTTCGGGAAACACTTCGCATGGCAATTAACGGCACAACTCTTCGTCGCAATCTGCTCGAAGATATCCATATCCAAGGAGCAGTTATCGCGAAAGGCGAATTCATGGCATACTCTCAGGCCGATGCTCATATGAATCCCGACGTCTATACCAGGCCGGCAGCATTTGATCCGTTGCGATTCTCTGTGGGTAGGTCTGAGGACAAGAACCAGACCCATGCATTCTTGGGATGGGGTGCTGGTGAGACGATTTCTCTGAAGGTGATTCAATGATTATAATTTATTTTTCTTCAGGTCGTCATCCTTGTACAGGAATGAAGGTTGCGAAGTTGGAGATTAAAATCATTGTAGCTATGTTCGTAGCGGGCTACAAGTTTGATATCGTCGACTCTTCGGGAAATTTCCCGAAGTCCACCCCAAATCCAAACTTCAACGACATTCATCAGGTAATGTCATTTTTCTCAAATGAAGTCCTACTGACCATGTGCTTGCATAGGCCCGTCCCATCGGTGACCCGTGTTTTTTGAAGTTCAAGCGTGTCGTTGACTGAAATTTGGGGCATTCCATTCCTGTAAGATAGAAGGACCTGGAACTCCAAATACATCTAATGTCACGCGTGTGTTTTGGCACGAAGTTACAAAATTGAGAACGGCACAATTTCTGTGCACGTTTTAAAGTGCTTGCGCCAAAGTTCTTAGCCGTTTCCGAAAACCTTAACACTCCGTCAATTTTTTTCTCAGGTCTCGAGCAATATAATAAACTAGTTGATACTTATATGAGATCGGTGATGACCGATTGATGGATTACCCAAAATGGATGGATGAGATCACACGTCATCAGTGCGTCGAAATTTGAAAATCAGCGCGCATCTCGTATGTTCACGCTACTTCCTTTACTTTAAGTTGCCCAGGCCAGGATCCTTGAAAATATTGTTTTGGTTCAACTGCAAGTACCTGTAGTTTGTAATACCCGATAACATTGGATAAGCACAGACAAGATAACGTGTCAAACGCGTTGCCAGTGTCCAGCACGCGCACCTTTGGCGCACCTAGTACTACGTGTTGTAAGATATACTTACTGCATAAGTATGGCCATGTCTACTTTTTGCAGCGCACAAGTCGGCTGAACGTCGTTGCGTGGGTTGACTACCTTACTCAGTGAAGTGTATACACGTCAAAGGCAAGTCTCGCATTTATGATGACAGGCACTGCATGCTTGATATATTCAGAATGGCTTATATAGATGTCTAGGGACGGTAGGGGACGGTGTGACGAGTTCGGATGCCAACTGCATGCCACCAACTTCAAGCTGTACCTGATTGAAAAGAATAACACACCTATGTAAGTATAAATCTGTATAAATATACCTATGCCACCGGCCCGGCCGTAAGGAGCCGTAAGGGGCGAACGAACTAAGATAGACTAAGATAGAATTATGTACCAGGTCCCAGCAGATCCCATCGTTGCCCTGATCGTCAGTGGCGTTGACCAAACGTTGACTTATCCCAATCATTTTTTCCGGTCCGGAACAAATTCAGAGATGGAAGAAAGAGTCCCCATCTGGATGGTGCCTGTCGGTGTTACTGAACAAAAATGCATATGCATATGAGCAGATATGAGCCTAGAACACGATGCGGCATGTATATTGTCTGTATGTTTTCCGGTTTGGAGTTTTCACACGGAGAGCCAGATCGACGGACACATGTCTTTTTCCAAGGAAGTGAAAAGACAACCTGACAACAACAACACCGGGAGAAAACATTAATCACGCAGAAGGAAAAAGATAACGGAAGACGAACAAACTTCTACGAGCACTTTACCGAACACCTCGGAGTCAGATTCAAGTTGCCGAAGTGACACACGTATGAACTTAATTACATAAACGCTCCACAAATGTATTCGGTCGACGGTTTGTACAGATGTCATGAAGTCCAATTGAAGTTGACATGTGAATTTGAAGGTCATGCTGAGGTCATGACGGCCCCTGCATGATAAGATACTACTTAGAATATTAGGGTTGTTCAGTTAGGATTCTTGCACTACCAATGGGTCAATGATAGTAAGCGAAAAATGAGTTTGAAAGTGAGCCGAAAATGGTCCAAGAATGGCTACCGTAATAATTAGAACACTCATACGTAAGCCCTATAGCTATAGCCACCGTCGGAAGCACTTCAAAAATGTTGTCCGTCTTACTAGCAACGCATGTTGTCTTTGTCCTCATTGCTATCCATAGCTTCAAAGGTCGTTCCCCGGGAGCTCTGTACAAGAATATTGGCATGTCAGGCTGCATCGAATATTGATGTAAATAATTACAGACAACAAGGAAAAATGGACCTTGTAAGTTAGACTTGTCGTTTCCGGAACATCACCTCCCCGGTCGTACTAGGAATACATGACCTTATGAACCACCTATTTTTCGGATGCTCGCCCTCTAATTTGACGTCGTAGTTTGTTACGACATGAACAAGCATCACCTTCATCACGTCTGCGGCGAAAAATCGTCCTGGACACGCGTGTACTCCGTGCCCAAATGCTATAAAGTCGGCGTGAGTGGACGTCATATCCAATTTTCTTCCTTTATTTTCTCTCCTTGTGGTATCCGCGAAGCGGAACGGATCGAATCTGTTGGGATCGGGGTAGTTGGAATCGTCGAGATGAGTCGCGTGCGCGGCTACTTCGATATGCGTGCCTTCCGGTATGTGCGTGCCATCAGAGAACGTAAATGGTTTGCGGGCTACACGAGGCATCAGGACTGTGAACGGAAAGGTACTTCAGTGTCAATAAGTTACGCATGCTATTATGCTAAATGAAGACGCACGGCACCCAATGGAGTTAAGTCGTTGCGTCTCTTTGATGAAACTGTCAACTTTGGCTAGGCGATTCAACGCAGTGCGCGTCCAGCCAATTTCGTTGATAACCTCCGTGATCTCATCTCGCATGGGTGGAATATATTGCGGATTAGCAGCAAGATAGTACAATGCATGAGCAAATGACTATATTGCCTTTTGAGTCGGCACTCCAGAAGCCAAGGAAAATGGCTCACCATCGTCATTGTGTGGAGTGCAGCGACATTAAGCGCTAGAATTCTCAAGGTCAAATTTCGAACAGAGGTTTCTTGCCCCGTGGCTTTCTCCATGAGCCAAGTCAGCATGTCGTTCTAACACAAGCGAATGAGCACCTAAAATTTCAGTGAAAGAATAGCGAGATACAGACTGGCTTCCCAGGATAATCTTCGCCATATTCGTCGATTTTTCGCCTGCGATCCTCGATGGTTGGTCGTAAGTGCTCTGCGGCGCGGTCGATACTGTTCGACACGCTCGTAATAAAGAATGCTGCGATCCTAGCAGCGTATCAGGAATGAGTCACGGTGTACTTCGTAATGAGCAATTAACTCTGGACATACGGTTTCAGGAACTCTGGAAGAAGATATAACACACTGGCAGCCTTGATGACGGTTACAGTAAACTCAACATTTATATCCATCAAATCTGCGTCTCGGCCTAGCGAGAGAGTCGAACATCAGAGGACCAGGGGTGTAGGTGTAAGACGAAATCGTACATAACGGGACACCGATGAAGATACGATTGCTGGCGCGACAGACAATCGGCATTAGTTTTTCCATCACACGAAACTTGGACCATTCTGTATACACCATGAGAGTGGGATGCAAGTGATTGAGAGGGGCGCACCATGACCATGCAGAGGAACAGCATCGTTAAACGCAGCCCTTATTTCGTTGTGTAAGGAAGGGAAGACAGCGGGTAAGTTCCTCGTAAGCTGCGAACGGATCAGGGAAAGATGATATTGGTTTGCATGGATATTTGGGCCGAGGGTATATCGAGTTTGAAGTAGCTGTTTGTCACGGTTTAGATTTTGAACGTCTCGGTTAATGGGCGGTTACCTCGTCTTCAGCCTCGATGAATGAGAAAATATCTTCTGGTACTTTTCGCATCTCATCTATATATTTAGTACCAGTCACGATTACTATCCATCGATTAAAGTTCGGCACTTTGAAGATAGAGTGTCTATACTGTCAAGAAAAATATGGAGTAAGTACTGGCAGGAGTTGAAAGATTCTTTCAACACTCACTTGGTCGGCGCCGCGCTGAACGATACCGGGAGCATTGAGAAGAAATTCCAATGAGCCAAAGAAAGACAAAAAATGAGATGAAGACCCGACAGCTGGGATATGACTGAGCTGTTTGAGTGTTAATCAAATCTGTTGAATGTGCAGCAAATTTGATGACCCACTTGTCGACCTCGCCATTGGCAGAGGAAGAAGATAGCAATGAATGCGAGAGCCCATGGCCGTGAACTTAAAACTTCGATGAACTGTTCAAGCATTGGACTCGGCGCAAACACTGTTGTACGAAGAGAAATAGGAAAAGTGAGTGTCACAGAGAAATTCAAGTACAAGTGTCTTCAAACAACTCTAACTTACTTTTGTTTTCTAGCACACTTGTTCACTTCACGTGAAATTCGGGAGTTCAACATCGCCAGTTGTTTTCTGGAAGAATTTATACTCACATTACGCGCAAGCGTCAGGACCTCTCCGGCGCCGCGTGCGAATCCATCCATATAGCTGGTACCGCAGCAGACCTTCAAAACTTCGATCTCTCCAGATTGGTTCATAACAAAGATCAGAAAGAATTTACCGAGCAATACGGGGATCGATACACATCAGGAACAACAAGTTTTCAGATCAACTTTCGGGCGACCCTAAACTAGGAAAAACCTCGTTTCGATCCACCCTTTACTTTTCAACACAAACTGCAGCTGACCTGAAAACCTGTTGGTCCCGATGTGATATCTGACCATGACCATGGATCATGCCATTCCGCCGACTGAAGACAACGTGTGAGATCTACTTGTCATTTCGCCGTTCGGCCTCAGTTACCAAAAAAAAAACCAAACAAACAAACAAACAAAGCAAACATCCCTGAAGCGGGAAAACCTGGGAAAACTCAGAGGGATTGATGCAACGGAATACTCGAAGTAAGCATTGGTCAAGTAGCACAGAAGTCAGATTCATTCTGGTGCCTTTGTAAGTCATGTATGAGCGAGTCCGATTTCTTCGTATCGTCGTAAAAACCTGATGGTATAATAAGTGTTCCCTGTCAGGTTGGAGTGATTCTAATCATCAGATAGACATACACTGTCCGTCCGATCCGATTCCAATATTCCTCCTTTAATTGTTCCCGAGTCTACACTCGAAGAATAGAGTCTCACCTCATTGTTCCCAATATGTAACGTAGATCGGGGGTTGCAACGTCACACCATTGGGGCCAACAAGACTTTTTGACATCGACCCCAGGTGCGTGGTTGACAGGAAATCACGGTCATGACCGCAAAAGACATTGTATCTGCGGGGAGTGGACCCATGAACTGTTGTAATAGGAAAATGTTTGTGCAGGAGAAGCGGAAGCAGTGTTGAGTGGCTGGACCTGAAAAGCATACTTCGACATGTAGGTTCTAGGGGATGCGTGAGAAGGAAGGCAGGTGTGCATGCATATGAGATGGGACCCCAGCTGCTGGAGTTATCAGGGCAGAGCACCAGCATGGAAGTGGAGTACTTAGACGCATGACGTGCGAGAGGAAGTCTGACGATTGGGAAACTAAAGAGTACATAGAGATGCGGAAGAAGAAGGGGACGTGTGGGCGTGTTGTAGAGCGTGAGAGGTCGTTGAGATTGTAGGGATTTTTCTGGTGTCGATGTGACTGATTTCAACCCTTCGCAAGCCAAAGATGAAGCAGTCTCGGAATTGTGATAGCGATAGACATCCCTTAACCTCTGTATTCGGAGCCGATGACATTCCATCCAACAAATGAGACCGCATTCCAGAACCCATGGCATTGCATCCAAATGCACTACTACTGCGATAGCCACTGTGATCTCAAGCTCATGCCCTAGGTTCGAGAAATGTCAGTTGTTCGTAAGGTCCAGGAAGTGAGCGACTCTCAACGGTTCCAGTACGGGCATCTTTTGTTTCAACCCCCCACAGTTCGGATTTCTCGTGCCTATGACCTCGTGCCTGTCGACCCGCAGAGGCACATCCGAGTACGAAAAGTATGTGTCTGCATGATGCCGAAGTGCCCGAACAAAATGCGTACAGGCAGGGAGGCGGAGAGGAGCATAGATAGTGGGCGAGTCGAGACGCCGTTAGAAGTCAAGATAGAGGAGGCAAGTTTATAGTTAATGCATCCGGGGGCCGTTAGTATTGCCAAAGAGAGGTCTAGGAATCAGGAATCAGTGCTAGGAAGCTGGGTACAGTGACGTCTATAGAGGTGTTGATCAGGTTCTAGAAGAGCATTACTTTTCTCTTAACTCGATTGTTAGCGGGAGGGTAGACTACAATCACCGACAGTTCTATAAAGTTTTGATATTGTCTTTGGGCTTCTCGAACGGATCCGATCTATACGCTCAGTGCACTGATAACCAAAACATTCCAGAAGTCTGGTGCGCAGCGAGAGCGTATTTCGGCTGATAGAACATGGGAATAGCACGACGGTATTACGGTTGAATGGACGTACGACGGCGATCTTCTCACATTTGGCACAATCCTCAAGAACTTCCAACAGGAGGTTTGGGATTCGCACGTTGTATGTAGCCTGCCTTGCAATCGCCCTTGCCGTCATCGCTCTTTCGCCATTTCGTCTGATTGGAGTTGCGCTTCAGCCAAGCTTCAGCGGAGGATTTGCACTTTACACTTTGGGCAACTGGGTTTTCTGGCGTTTTCAGAACATCTGGTGTCACTTGCTTCATCATTTGCATGAGATCAGAACGAGCATGATCACATGACCAGTGACTCTCTGTGACACATGACTCGCACTCAACGCACTGATTAAAATGGCCGCATTATGTATAAGGTACGTATGTACAGTAGTAGTAAGTATGATACACAGGTGAACTAAGTGTTATAAGTAATTATCTACATGAATTATAAAGTTGTGTCAGTTATTTTTTGTGAGAGCCTTATCAAACTGGGCCAAAATATCAGCAGGAATTGTTCTGTGTCCCCGGTACTTCTTTGCCGCCCAGGCTGCTTGTGTGCCAGTTAGTCCCATGAAATATGCATTCATGAACCACATAGAAGACATTGCAAATCTTGGGTCATCAAATGCCTTCTGAGCCTGTTCAATTGTCAGGGGAAACATGAAGAGACCTCTTTCAGCTTTTCCATCAGTAATGTCGGGGTCAACTACACAGCACTACATAGTGCTCTATAGCATCATAGTGTCGTAGCATGGTTCTTTCATTCTGTAGACATCCATAGCACCCTACCTTGTTTACATAGTCTCATACTTCCATTATGTAGTGCTATGTAGTGCTTCGTAGTGCTCTCTAGACAAGGTTCTATCAGCAAAAATCTATTATTAATCTTACAGCTATTTTATGTTCAATATCTTCAAGACATTAAGAGCGAAACAAAAATCTATTCCACAATATTATACTACTACTACCTATTACACTTGTATTGTCTACTGAGAAGTTCATATCTGTCCATCAACAAAACTTACATGACTGACCTGGCACATTCCATGGAATGCACGTCGTTGCACATTGTGCAGCCCATGTCAAGGGTGCACCCACAAACTACCCTATGAGCAGTTGCTCATAGGCATGGGGGGTGGGTGCTGTGTTGATCACCATCGTTACATAGGCTGGGGATTGTCTTGTCTTTGGGTACCTGGTGCTGGTGTTGTTGTCAAGAGCCACCGCTGTCACGATGAGGCATGCTGCAGGCTCACAGGTGCTGGTTTTTTGGGGGTTGGTTGTGATATAGTGCAGAGGTGGGTCCAGGTGGATGCTTACCTGGCTCTCCTGGCGCTCGGCCACCATGATGCACACCACAAGTGGGAACTCACAAGCATTGGGGCAGGAGCTGGGCCTCATGGCAAACAGTTCCTCTTTTGGGGGGGGTGAGCTGTGATGTGGTAGGCAATGGGGTTTAGGTGGGTACTTACATGGCTCTCCCAGCACTGAGCCACCACTGATGCACACTGCAAGAGGGACCTCACAGGCATGGGAGCAGGTGCTGGGCCTCATCATCCCTGGTTTCAGGGGAGGTTAGCTGTGATGTGGCATGGCAATGGGTTCAAGTGGGGGCTTACCTGGCTCTCCTAACACTGCTACTTGGTCTCCGAGACATAAACAAGCCCCACATCCCATTTGGATGGGGAGGGCCATAGATTGGGCATGGTTGGGCATCGTCTTGCATCTGCATTTGGCATTATGAGTAGCTTACATCCTAAAAAGATAAGTGAGGCAATATTTAGATGATAAGAACAAGAAACAAATATAAAAAAACAGCTTACCGAGGGCCCAAATGACATCTACCATCATTTGGGCCTCCCTTGCATCCGAAATACCATGTTTGCCACATGGGCAACACTTTTGGCACGGCGAGTGGTGGTGGAGTGGTAGTAGTCCTGATGGAGAGAGGAAGGTGGCAGGATCTGATGAGACAATGACAGGGGAATGGACAGAAGGCTAAGCTTGATGGGAACACTGAGCTCGACAATTTTCTATGAAATTCAACATACATGTGACTTGACATTAGGGCAGGGTTACTCAACGTAGCACAAAGATCGAAATGAGTTCTCAGAAATGTCAAGCCGGTGATGCCGGCAACAATGGCAAGAAGTGTGGGAAACAATTTGGCCAGGCAGATTAGTTCCCATGGTTCTTTGTGGTGGAAAAGCAGTGGTTCCTAGAATCTAAAAGGGGTAAATGCTAGGTAGTGCTATATTGAGCACTGTCATCATTATGGGCACTATGGGCACTATGTCATTTGGCATGTTTGCTATGTGTGCTATAGATTGCTGTGGGAAAACTCCAACATTGCTGATGTCTGATTGTTCCTCTTGCCCTTCCACATTGGTTTCATTGTCACTGTCTGAGTCATCAATTGGATCCTCATCAAGATTCCACCTCCTAGATTCATCATCATTCTAGACCTCAGGTGCACCCTCAGCAGTATCTGTGGTAGTGTTCTCTGGCTCCTGTCCACTGCTCATGAGTACATCAAATGAAGGAATACTGTTTGGTTGCTGAAGAACTGAGGGTATCAGATATGAGCTGGCATTGGCTCTCTAAGAGTTTTGAATGGACTGCTGAAGCAAGCCTGGTGTACCATGTCAGAAAGGATATTATATGGAGATATCTCTATCTTCCATTAGTGATGGTGAGTGAACAAGTATAAGAGAAAGTGTACATGTTCTTGTCACTGTTGTCAGCCACTTCTGCCTCACCATTCTTCTTTTTCTTCTTTGTCGTTATGCCAGCCCAGCTGCCAAGATTCTTGAGATTAAATAACCTTCTTTTTGGCATGTTTATTCCATGAGAGTCGTAAGTCAAGTAGAATATGAGTGTATACATGTGACACGATGCACAGATCTGCTGTATCTTCCTATTTGGGAATTTAGGCATTGCAAAACTCAAAAATCTAATGACACATTTTGACGACCATAAATTAAAATTCCATCGGCACAGAGTTCTAGTAAATATGAATACAAAACTTTCTGCAGCAACAAATGTTTTTTAAATTGTGTCCTGTAACCTGCATCAGATTTTTTGAGTGTGCTCTTGCCAAATGTCACTCTGTTGTCACATTGAGATCACATGAATGATTTGGATCTGACTATCTTAGTACATGCTGATGAGCGTCTTCTCCTGATCCACTGCCAGTGATTGCATGCATGCCATTGATGTGGTTTGAGATGCCTAGAAATAGTACATAGATCAAGGCTTGAATGGATAAACTAAGCCAACCACATACATATAAGGGATTGTGAAGTGAGCACCTTGTCTTCTAGCAATACACATGAGCAGTGCGAGGTAGAACAGAAGTGTTTCATCATGAATGTTGAAATCTTGCATGTGCCATCTCTCCCACTAATCAAAATCCTGTCCATCAAAATAGTAATTGCAATTACAGCAGGTCGAAAGCCAGATATTCAGTTAAACAAAAAGTGATGAGTGATTACACTAAAATTCTATGCAGGGATCAATAATACAATATAGGTGAACAGCCAACTATTTTAAACATTTGGGTCAAAATTGCAGATAAGCAAGAGCAAGTAGTTGATGACTGCACCTGTACACTGCAGTTAATTGAATCTCACTCTTCTGCACATTTTTGCCTTTGTATTTACAGTGCTTTTCATAATTATATGGAATCTTCGATTTGTAAAAATGAGCTTTGGTTGTGTTTATATACAGGACCTTTGAAACTGCTGCCCAAAGATCACCTCATTGGCCTTCACCAGCATCACTCTTGATGCCTCACAGGACTGTCTCGCGAGACTTGAAGGCACAAGTACCCATCATATTCTATGAACAACATTTCAGTGTCAAAGAGATCTGTGGTATCCTTGGAATCAAAAAGAGCCTCACATACAAAACCCTGGAGTTCCATTGCACCTACAGGACTGCATACAACCCTCACACTCATCGATCTGGGCAGAGACGCTCGCTGGCGGTCACTGACATGGCTTTTATTTACAATCTTCTGGAACAAAGGCATTGTACCTACCTTGATGAGCTTCAAACTGAGCTATTCTCTTGTTGTGGTGTATGGTGCTTGATGCCCACACTCCTCCACACACTCTGCTGCCTTCACTTCTCTCGGAAGTGTGTCACCGCAAAGGCTATTGAATGAAATGACCTTCAGTGTTCTCACTTCATGCTCTGCATTGGATGAGACATTCTTGACCCATCAATGCTCATGTTTATTGATGAAGCTGCAAAAAATGAAAGAACTACGGGGAGGAAACATGGGTGGTCCTTGAAAGGGAGAAGATGCATTCAGAGGAGAGTCTTCATTCATGGGCAGTGGTGGTCAATTCTTCCAGTCCTTACGCTGGATGGCATTATCACCTATGACATTCCTGGATCAGTAACATCAAGGCATTTTTATCAATTTCTCCATGACCATGTTGTATGAGCTGCCTGGAACACACTGCTTGCATACAATTGAGCACTCTTTTCTACAGATTCCACTGACCAATCCATATCCTGGGCCTTGCAGTGTGCTAATCCTCGACAACTGCAACATACACCACGCTGACGAGATTCAAGAACTTGTCGAGGACCAAGCAGGTGAGCATGGTTGTCTATGAAATAGTACTGAATTACTGAGTCTCTCGTTAGGTTGTAGATTGGTTTTTCTCCCACCATATTCTCCAGATTTGAACCCTATCAAACAAGCCTTTTCTGTCATCAAATCATATTTGTGTCGCTAGTACCATGATCTCTCTCTTTCCGTTATTGGAGCTGCCTGTAGAAGCATCACAGGAGAGAAGGCCTGGGGGTTCTTCCGAGCATCAGGATATGTTGTGTAGAAGCACATTGAAATATTCACATTCAGTAGTACTGTACAATCACACACATCAATGGGACACAGAAATGTTCGAAGGTGATGAAAACATATGAAAAAGCAGACAAAAGTTGCAAGAGGTAGCAAATGGCAAGTCTGGACCAGAATTCATAATAGCAGAGGAACTATGATCAAAGGGGTCTGAGTCAAAAAAAACTGTCATCATCATCAAAGCTTGCAAGTTGACCCGGTGTGAGCTTGGGAACATGGTGATTGGGAAGCGGCTGCATTTGTTGTGTCAATGGACAGAAAAACCACCATGTATAGTCGCAAGGAGGAGCGTCTGGTTTTCCTGGCTTGATAGCACTCCCAAAGTATGATGCGCCCCCGCCATCATTGAAATGCATCTCAAAATGGTACTTCTTTGGGTCTGGAGGGGATTCGGGAGGTTGATCAACTGCTTTGCACTTGGAGTTCTTCACCTTGGGTCCTGACCACCATGCCTGTGAACCGTTCTTCAGATGTACTGCGTCTCCCGCGGGGATGCCAAGATCAGTAAGAGCTTGAGTATCCACCAGATGAAGTGTTAAGACTATAGGTCTTTAACTCAGCCTTGGCTTCGTGTGCTACAGTTGGAGGCTTTCCAACTGTCTCGTATCGCACTAGGAGACTTTCCTAGTGTATCAGGCTTCCTGCCTTCACTTGGGTACTTCCTCAAGTCATCACGGCTAGCTGTACTCAGAGGCTTTCGGAGTAGACCGTCGGTTCTTGTATCACAGTTGGAGGCTTTCCAACTGTTGAGTTCGAGTTATCACAGATAGGGGCTTCCTAAGCTGTCGAGTGTTCTGGTTGAGTCTAAGACCGTTGATTGAATTAGGTCAAGCTGAGGAATACAGACAGTATTACTACAGCTTATATATGGTTCGAGGATGTCTATTGTCCAATCGGAATGTAAGATCGTTATCAAGTATAAATAGAAAGAACAATAGAAACAGTAGGCCTCATGCCTTGCATGAGGAGTCCGATGTCAAGGAGTGCTGCAGCGCAGCATATTGGAGAACAATAAGAGAACAGCCTCATGCCTGGCATGAGGTGTCCGATGTCATGGATCCGATGTCAAGGATCCAGTGTCAAGGGCATGCTGCGGCGCAGCATGTCGATCGTGAGTGTCCGACGTCATGGACCTCATGTCAAAGGGCTGTCATATTGCAGCATGCATGGGGGGTGGGTTCAGGTGCATGGAGTCACCATGCATCAAAGCATCTCCCATCAGAAGTGAGTCAAATGGAACAAGAAAAATGAAGTGCCTGGTCTTGTGGGTCCGGATAACAAATTGTAACATCACCCTCTCTCTATCTTCGAAGTCACTGACTTTGATCAAAATCTTTTTTCTCCTTCCTAGTCAAGAGGTGGGGTGGAATCGTTGGGTTTGAGGGAATCGGTTGGAGCGCAGCAGTGTTCCCAACTCTCCATGTTCTCTGAGCAGGAGTCTTCTCGCCAGACCATATCCGCTTTCTTCATCGTAATGGGCATTCCACAGGAGGTCGATCCACAGGGGTCTGTTCACACCCGCCAGTGGCCTCATGCCTGGACAAAGCCCTGTCCGGTCAATGCAGAAGTCCTCCAGGCTGTAGTCTTCCCTGTCTCGCTCTTCCTCAAAACACCATTCTTCGTATTGGGTCCTCACCCAGGTGTAGTCTGCCTTCATGCTCCTCCAGGCAAAGAGGCAGCATTTGGGACAGGTCAAGGACATCCTTCTTATCCAGTCGTCCCTTGTAATCCAGAAGGGAATCCCATGCGGGCATATCCATGCGGGTCTGCCAGGGAGTATGTTTGTCAGTGGTTGTTGGTCGATGACCGTTCGCCCAGTCCTTGCCAGGGTTCATGGTAGGTGTAGTGTTGATGGGGTGGGGAGCATTCTGTGGTTTCTTTCGTGGTTGGTTCAGTGGGTGTCTTGGTCTTGGGGGTTCTACAGCTGTCGTCGCTGTTTATATGCGTTCAGGATCTTCTTGGTGTGTTTCAGGTTTCCCTCGGGCTCCCGCGAGTTCTCCGAGGTCGGGTATCCTACCCACTTCACTAAGAAGTGCATGGTCCTTCCTTTCTTCTTATGTCTGATGATCGCTTCCACTTCATATTCCAATTCGCCTTCTATCAGATCAGGCGGTGGTTCTGGGAAGTTCAGTCCATGAGTTTCGGTTTCTTTATATGGGGACAGGAGCGCTGCGTGGAACACTGGGTGTATCTTCCACTGTTCTGGCAGCTTCAGTCGGTAGGAGAGTGGGCTCAGGACCTTCTTGATAGGGAATGGTCCTTCTCTTTTTGGTGCGAGCTTCTTTGTTTGGTGCATCGTTCTGAGGTTCTTTGCTTCTAGCCACACTCTGTCTCCTTCTTTGAACGGGGTGAAGTGCCTTGTTGTTCTTTCCACCATCATTTGTCTGGCCAACTCGTGAGTTGCCTTCGCTTCATCTTGGGCCCGTTGCAGTGCAACTATTCGTTTTTCTATGGCCGGTATGTTTGTCTTCAGGTAGGGGAGTGGGATTGCCTTGGGCTCATAGCCCATCATGAGGTAGAATGGGGAGTTCTTCTGTACGGAGTGTGTTCTCTGGTTGTGCGTGAACTCCGCGGTTGGGAGGAGGTGCTTCCAATTCTCCTGGTTGTTCGAGCAGAAGATCCATAAGTATACTTCCACTTCCTGGTTTACCCATTCTGTCTCCCTGTCAGTCTGGGGGTGGTACGCTGTGCTCATTGCCAGCTTGATTCCGAGCAGCCTTCCTAGTTCCTGGAACAGCTGCGAGGTAAATCGGGGATCTCTGTTGGAGATGATCTTGTCTGGGAGGCCGAATCGTTTGTAGACGTAGTCTAGATAGAGGGTGGCCGCTCCCAATGCATCCACAGTTTTCCTGCAAGGGATAAAAATTACCCCCTTTGTAAGCCCATGGTCTACCATGACCATGAGTGCATCATAACCATCGGAATCTGGTAGGTCGGTTATGAAATCTGTTGTCACCATCGTGAATGGTCTTGTCGCTTTGGATTTGATCGGTTGTAGCGGGGGGTTCGTCGGGTGCGTGTTGACCTTCATCTGCTGGCATACTGCACATCCAGCAACGTAGTTTTTGATGTACATCATCATCCCCAGCCACCAGTAGTCTCTCCTGATCATTTCAGTCATTTGCCATTGTCCCGGGTGTCCGCTGGTTACTCCTTCGTGGTATTTTTGCACCAGCTTCTTCCATAGTTCTCCATTGTCTGGGACGTAGCACCTGTCTCAGAAGAATAGAAGGCCGTCTTCTATCTTCCAGTCTTCCAATGCCGACTTTATCGGTGGTGTTCCTTTGGTCTTTAGTGCCTCGATTGCGCTTTTTACCAGATCATCTTTCATAATACTCCCTGCGAGTAAGTCATGCATTTTGGTGTCAATGAATTTCACAAATACTGTTTCCAGCAGCATTGTGACATCTTCATTATCGTTGTCCTCTTCTGGTATGTGATCCGCTCTCTGTGACAATGCATCACTCTGCACCATCTGTGATCCAGGCACATGGATGATCTGCAAGTCGAATTCTGATAGGAATAAGCTCCATCTTGCCTGTCATCTGTTCAGTTTCTGTGCCGTTCGGAAGTACATCAAGTTCTTGTGATCTGACAGGATTACCACAGGGTGTTCTGAACCCATCAGGTAGTGTCTCCAGGTTTCTAGCGATCATATTATTGCTAGGAGCTCCCTGTCATAAATCTTGTAGTTCCATTCCGTTGGTGTTAGTGCATGCGATATGTATCTGCACGGGTGCCAGTCCCCATTCGTGTCCCTTTGTCTCAGCACTCCTCCTGTCGCATGTTTTGAGGCATCTGATTCGATCGTGAATGGCTTCGTCGGGTCTGGCATCAGCAGTACCGGGGCTTCTGCGAACTTCCTTTTCAGTGTCTGAAAGGCCTGTTTGCATTCCTTTGTCCAGTCGAACACTTTGCTCTTCTTTGTCAGTTCATTGAGCGGTCTGCTTGTCTCCACAAAATGTCCGATAAACTTCCTGTAGAAGTTTCCAAATCCTAGGAAAGATCTGACTGCCTTTACGTTTGTCAGGGTTGGCCAATCCTGTATACCTGCCAGTTTTGTGCTGTCCATGGCAATTTCGTTGGGTTGGATGATCAGACCCAAGAATTCCACTTCGTGGACGTTGAACTTGCATTTCTCCGGTTTCAGGTATAGGTCATTCTCTGCCAGCCTTTGCAGTACTCTCTTTGTCCTTTCCTGGTGTTCGTTCTGATCCTTGGAGAATATCAGGATGTCATCCATGTAAATCACGAGCCATCCTTCTCCGATCATGTCGCAGAATATCTTGTTCATCATTGCCTGGAAGGTCACCGGTGAGTTGCATAATCCAAAGAACATCACTGTTGGTTCAAACAGCCCTCGGTTCGTCTTGAAGGCTGCTTTCCATTGATCCCCATCCTTGATTCTGACGTTGTGATATCCCCATCGGATGTCCAATTTCGTAAACCATTTCGCCCCTCTTAGTTTGTCCAACAGGTCTCCTACCAGCGGCAGTGGGTAGGTGTTCTTGATCATTCTGTTATTCAAGTACCTGTAATCTTGGCAGGGTCATAGCGTGTCTGAGTCCTTCTTCGCAACGAAGAAGAATGGCGACGCCATGGGCGATTTTGATGGTTGGATGTATCCTTTCTGCAGGCTTTTGTTGAGAAACTCGTTGAGTTTCTTTTGTTCTGCTGGTGACAGTGGGTAAACCCTGCAATCTTTCGCTACAAAGTCCAGTTTCAGTTTGATCATGTGATCCCAGGGTCTTGATTCTGGGAATTGTTCCAATGCTTCCTTTTCGAATATCCGTCGGTACTCCTTGTACTGTTTGGGGAGTAGTTCATCTAGGGTCTTCTGTTCGGGGTCTCCTTCCTTCTTGTGTGTCAGGTGTTGTGAGACCAATGTCTTTGCCCTAATCCAGATATTCTGTCCATATGCATATCATGGCAATCCTTTTGCCTTTACGATCCGAGAGATTGTCTTTGTCGTCAGGGAATATCTGTATCTTGGCTCATTATATTCCTCTGTCAGCGGTGTCTTAGCTGGCTCGAATATTCCAATGATGGGTTCTCCTCGGATGTAGGTGACTAGTAGCTTGTCGTCTTTGATCCTTAGTTCGGGTGTCTCTTTCAGTTGCTCCATTGCCTGTTCCATTGCCTGTTTGTGGTTTGCCTGTGCTGGGTTTTCCTTCCCAGTGTCTTCTTCGTCTTGTGGCCCAATGAGCTCCGCATCTTGAAGAGTCATGATCGTGATCTCTTCATCATCAATTTCTTCGATCGTTGCTTTTCTTGTCTTGATGGGCATCTTGCTTCTTCTTGGTTCTTTGTGGAGGACTCCTCCCATCAGTTTTGCCTTGGCGACAACTCTTTGGCATAGCTCTCGGTGTTCTTCTTTTGCCAGCTCTTCTTTCTTGCCTTTCAGGGCTATCTTTTCCCTTGCTTTCGCGACTATTCGGGCCAGTGCCAGTCATTCTTCTTCTTTTCTGGCGGCCAATCTCTCCAGTTCTCTGGTGGCCACCTTTTTCCATCGTGCTCGTTCTTCCTTGGCAGTCTTCTTCTTGAGGGCAAGCTTTTCTTGTTCTTTGGCGACAATCTTTTGGCACCATGCCTGTTGCTCTTCTTTCATCATGTCGAAGGGGTCCTTCTTCTTTTCGGTTCCCCTCTGGTGCCATGATAGGTACCCTTCATTGGGTTTCTCGGTTCGCACTGTTCTGATAAGGGTTCTTCCTTTCCCATATGAGAACTCTGGGTAAGTCTCATCCTTCGTCCTGAACTGGAAGGTTCCAATCTTCTAGTCGATCACTGGGTTGATTTTTCTGAGCCATGGCAGACCTAGGATGATTGATTCCTTTCCTAGTCCTGCAATCAGGAAGGTCGTTGGGAAAGTCCTTCCATTGATCATTAAGAGTCCCCTGGCACAGTGGGAGATTTCCCCTCTCTTGTTCGGGGTTCCATCCATGTTCTTGACTCTGATTACCCTTTCCAGGGGGCGCAATTCAAATCCACTGCTTTCTGCGAATTCATGGCTCATGAATATCCCTCCCACTCCTGAGTCGAGTAGGGCTTCGGTTTTGATGTCTTTTCCTCTGCCTGTCCCTGCCACTTTGACATCTAAATGCATAGATTGATTTCTCAAAGTGGCCAGTAGTACAGAGCAGACAGAAAGTTCAGTGGTACCTGGCATCGAGGCAGGCCACCTCTTTAAAAACCCTCGTCCTCAATTGCGGCGAGAGCTTCTTTCTTTTCTTCTTCGTCTAGTTCTCCTACGATCGCTCGGATCCTAGAGTAGGCTTCTTTTCCTTTATTCTTTGGGGATGGCCGGTCCTTGGTCCTCTTTCCCCCTTTCTTGTGTTTGGTTGCTCTGTGTCCGGGCTGGTGGCACACAAAGCACAATCCTTTCTTCATGTGTTCGATCCTCTCCTGGTAGGAGAGGCGGTTGATCTCAAGTGGGGTTTCCTTTGCCTTAGAGGCTGGGAGCTTCCTTGTAAAAGCCTCCTGCAGCCTCCCTGTTATGGCTTTTGCTCTCCTCCACTGTCCATCGTACTTGGAGGCGGCGTTGATCATTCCTTCCAAGGTCATAGAGATCGTTTCCATGTTGAAAACTCTTTCGAGGAGCTTGGGGTTTAACCCATCCATGAAGAGTTCAATGAGGGCGGTGTCGTCATTGATTCCCGCCTTCTCTTGCAGGATTTGGAACTGCGCAATGTAGTCCTCCAGGTCCTGTCCCTGCTTCAATGTCTTCATCTTGGTTCTGGCCCTGCCAGCTTCGTCGATTGGCGTGAACGCTGTCCTGAGCATTGCTTCAAAGGCAGACCAGGTTCCTAGGTCTTCCCTTTCTGCCCAAGTCTGTGCCCAGGGCACAGCTGTTCCTCCATTCATAAACGATAACGTGAAGATGATTTTCTTTTCATCTGTGTCGTAGATCCTGTGGTTTACTCTCAGATAGAGTTTCACTTCTTGTAAGAACTTTGCAGTTCTGGTTCAGTCCCCTGTGAAGTCGGAGGGGGTTCAGATTCTAATCTCCTTGTTTGATGCGGTGGGTTCGGTAGACATGTTATCAGGGATGTCATCATTGGATAGGGAGAATGGGTCTCGTTCTGGGGTTTCTTCTTTGCTTGTCGATTTGAAGTCTTCTTCAGTGAGGTATCTTGGTTCCTCGTCTTCTGTTCACTTTGAGAACCACCTTTGTGCTGGTTCTGAGTATCGTACTAGTCGACCTTGGTATCTATACCATGAGGTTCTTCCTGATGTCGATGCTCCTGTTGGAGGTCTGTCCGGGCTTTGTCTGAAAGATGTTGTGTCTGCACCTAGGTAGGTGGACTTCATAGATCAGCTTGACCTTTTGTTAAGACTATAGGTCTTTAACTCAGCCTTGGCTTCATGTGCTACAGTTGGAGGCTTTCCAACTGTCTCGTATCACACTAGGAGACTTTCCTAGTGTATCGGGCTTCCTGCCTTCACTTGGGTACATCCTCAAGTCATCATGGCTACCTGTACTCAGAGGCTTTCTGAGTAGACCGTTGGTTTGTGTATCACAGTTGGAGGCTTTCCAACTGTCGAGTTTGAGTTATCACAGCTAGGGGCTTCCTAAGCTGTTGAGTGTTCTGGTTGAGTCTAAGACCATTGATTGAATTAGGTCAAGCTGAGGAATACAGACAGTATTACTACAGCTTATATATGGTTCGAGGATGTCTATTGTCCAATCGGAATGTAAGATCGTTATCAAGTATAAATAGAAAGAACAATAGAAACAGTAGGCCTCATGCCTTGCATGAGGAGTCCGATGTCAAGGAGTGCTGCAGCGCAGCATGTCGATTGTGAGTGTCCGACGTCATGGACCTCATGTCAAAGGGCTGTCGTATTGCAGCATGCATGGGGGGTGGGTTCGGGTGCATGGAGTCACCATGCATCAAAGCATCTCCTGTCGGAAGTGAGTCAAATGGAACGAGAAAAATGAAGTGCCCGGTCTTGCGGGTCTGGATAACAAATCGTAACATGAAGTATATCTGGGCCATAGCTATTCCGGTGCAGGTCTGTCTCATAGATTGAGGCAGAAGCAACACCCAGGTTCTTTTCTGCATGTTCGAGGAAAAGAGTGAGTTTAGATGGTGTAAAGACAGGTGGAGATGTGGGGTGAAAAGGCTGATTAGCAGGTCTAAGTGGTGTTTGGGGTCATTCTGATGGTGCACGGCTGCTCATAGCTGTAACAAGAGAAGATAAGATCAACAATACATGAGCCAGGTCAGAAGATGCAGGTGCTGAAGATGAAGCACTCTGGCTTCAGGAATGAGGTGGAGCAATGGAAGTGAGACAATTGGCAGGGTCGAAACATGTCTCTGCTGGCAGCATATCCACTGTTGCCTTCCCATCATACTGTATGGTAAGGGAGCATTAGGAAAGGTGTAAATGTTCCATGGATGGCTTATCTTACCATTCCTCGGACCCACTCATCCATCATGAAAGGTGTCAGGGGAAAGCATTGACCAGTAATATGATCGATGTATGCGTAGCTTGAATCACTGTCATTTCCCCACTGTTTTTCAAGCTTACCATGTAGGCGGGCCAGTTCATTGTCCTTCTTACTCATACCACTGTCACCCAGATCCTGAAGAGGTTGTGTGTTTCTCTTATCAAAGAGTGAAATAGTTGACACCAACCTTGCCATCACTGTTACTACTGGAATCCGCATCTCTCTATGAAACAATCATATATCAACATGTAGATCTCCTGTTACAGATTTGAAAACATGCTTCACTTCCTTGATGTCAAGCCAGACCATGACTCGCTTGGGTCGGGCACTTGACGCGTTGACCAAGACAGATTTCTTCACAAACTTCCGATATTCCTCACCACAATCAATATCAGTAGCATCTGATTTGCTACAACAAAAAGAAACATAGATAAGTTCTATCACGTTGAACAATGTGCACAGTACCGACACTTTTTTTGTCCCACATTTGATTCCAAACTGCTTCTTGTCTACGGTGTCATACTTCATTGCACTGCATTCTTTCAAGAGGTTCTTGAGAAAATTTATGTAATTGTCATCAGTTTGCTTGAATCGATAATCGAATGTTTTGCTTTTGGTCTCTTTTTTCGCAGCTTTGGGAGTTTTTGACTTCTTTCCAGTACTCAAGGCCAATGCAGAGGATGGGACAAAGGTATACTGGACTATAACATCACATGCATGTGAGTGCGTAAAAGAGTCTGACCCACGGAGAAGATGGGGATGAGTCTGACATGGAGACGGGACACGTCTGCATCCAGGTAGGAGATAGGAGACGACGGACTTTGCCATTTGAATGAGAGGTCTCTTGGGGTCCTATTCAAACAGAACCAAAGCTCATTTTTACAAATCGAAGATTCTGTATAATTATGAAAAGCGCTGTAACCTGGTATGCCTGAGCTGACAACATATAACATGTCTCCATATAGTCCAAAGTACTGGTACCTACTAGGGGTCATTATCCATGTCCCATGCAGAGATCTTGTTCTCAATGAGAAGATGTTTGCTGTCAGTGATGACAAAGTCAAGGAAATATAAACATGCAGGGGCATTATGCAGCCAGTGACTGGGCCAATGCTATTATAGCCACATGGAAATGTTTCATTTCAGCAGTAGCAACCTTGTCTACCTGCAGATTAAGATCTATCAGAAATATGGTAGGTTAGAATAAGTTTCCAAGTTGGTCAGGTGTTGGAGGTTAGTGAGTTTTGAAGTCTGCTATACATACAAGTGTTTGTTTTGAAGTCCACCTCATGAACTCATAAATAAGTGTCAACAACATGTCCCTTGAAAAATTATTTGCCCATGTTAGGAATATGTCAATAACTTTGAACATGTGTTACTAACAAGTTGATAACCTGTTACATGATGTTAAAAATTGAAGTAGATGTTAAAAATCCCAGTTGAAACTGCTCGCATTTGCATCCACCATTGGATTATTTTCCTGGCTGTGTAGCTGACAAGAGATTTACTCTCTATTTTCTGCAATTTACACTCCCACCTATTCTGATTGGACTCCCTGGAATCCAGAAATCCAAGTGGATTCCACTGGAATTCTGTACTTTACAGTCTCTGAGGACAGTCTGGGCAACTGTGGGACTTGAAGAATTTTTTGATAATTAGCCAGCAAAATATTACTGCACAGAAGGGGTTTGAACCAAGGGCTTCATACATTGAGCTACACTATCATACCACTGTGCCATATTGGCAGTGTTGTTTCAGACAATTAATGTTATTTATTACCTATTTAGAATTTCATGTAACAAAAAAGATTCTTAGTGATGGGTGTCAGAAAATTGGAAAGCCCCTATTGTAGAGGGAGGCTGTAGCTAAATGCTTGCCACCTTGTTCTCCAGCAAGGTGGCAAGTGCATGCATGTGTGTGTGCTCCTGATATCCTTTGTTTTAGGCAAAGGATGCTCCATGGAGACAGGCTCTGTGGATGATATATTATTCTTTGCTCATGAGGCAGAAGAAATCGAAAGGTCAATGAAGCGCTTCAGAGAGAAGAGCACACATTTGAATTGTCAAAGTTTAGTTCTTTGAACAAACCATCAAAACAAAAGGATCCCTTGCCAGAGAGATCCAGGAAATGATCCAAGGATTGTCCCTACAAACATGATATGCAGGGGAGTGCACTACTCCACCAACAAGAAGTGCCCCAAATATGGGCAGCCTAAATCTTCAGTGAAGATGTTCACTGCTAGAGAGAGATTGACCATGGGTGTCTATCAAACAAATGAACATTGAGCTACAGGCTTGACCAATCAGAAGGATTATTCTGATGCATCCTCAGATGCAGTTAGGGAAAGACTAGTCACAGTCACAGCAATTCAGAGGAGGATTCATCCTATGAATATGGCTCTGCCATTTCTGAGGTTGACCCTGTACAGTTCAGAAGGTGAACTGTGCAACTTGGAATCCTTTGATGGATCAGAAAGTGATCAGCCTAACTTGGATCACTTTGCAGTGATCTGAGAGAAACAGTGTGAGTATGAATCTGATGACTGCCCATCAGCACAATCAGTATCAGATTCTGAAGAGTCTGATGATGAGTTGGATGGTAAGAAGGCCTCAACCTTCTCAGAAAGATTAGGTGTCATGCTAGATGGCCTATTCAAGGGCAAGCCCAGATTCCAGGGCCTGACAGTTTTGAGGAAATCCTCAAAGAAAATAACCTGTCCTCCTTGCACAGAGAAGGAGAACCACTGCTTCATCATGAAGATGACAATTCATGGACTTGAAGTGTATGTGCTGTTAGACTCAGGCTGTATGTCTGACTCTATACCACCATCAGAATTTGCAACATCCATGAATTTGAAAGTCCATGAACTGGGAGAACTGGTGCCACTACAACTGGGCACTGTGGGCAGCCATTTGAAAATTAATTTTGGACTATTCACTGAATTCAAGATTGGTGAATCAGAAGGGAAACATTACTTCAATGTAGTGAACATCAATAGATATGACACCATACTTGGCACCATGTTTATGAGGAAACATGGGATAGTATTGGACTCTGACTTGATGAAGTTTGAGTCAAGGGAAATTTCCTTGAGACAATCATTGAGGGGGAAAGCACATTCTGACAAGTCTGTTGGTATGCAATGAGGACTCATCCTACAAAGGATGAGTGACTTGACAGTGGCCCTAGTGCCACTGTCAGGAAGAAGAAAGAGCTGGACAAGCAAGGTCCCAGCTCTATTAAGGTCCAGGCACCCACTGTCCAGATATGGAAGGCAGAAATGGAAGAGATAGTGGACAAGGACAGACCTTGGTTGAGAGGCTTGAGGTTTTCAGAACCCATTGTTGTGGGACCTGAAGAAGCAGCAGATTTGGAACCTGCTAGCAACACAGATGAGGAAGAGCTTCAGGAAATCATCCAGGAATTCACTCAGGAAAGATTTCCTGAGAGTCCCAAGTTTGAAACCCCAGGTTTTGATGCCTCATTACCTTCCATCTTGCCTAAGGAACAGATGGATGTAGGGATCATCATGGGTGTGGGTAAACCTGTGGTGTTTAGGTCATGGGTTATACAGGTATGGGTATGGTACCTAAAATACTCAACCTGTGTTATACCATACCCATACTCATGGTGTCATGACTCATGGGTTTTCATAGGTAGTACTTTGAAATGCTCTATCTCAGTAGAGGATGAACTTTTCCTCTCACAAATTTGGAATCCATCTGTCATATATGACATCTTTATTGTACCCAATTCCTATTCCAAATGGTTCAGCCATTCATGCTCAGTGGCTCTCCTGCTACTCCTCAAAAATATGAAATGCTGTATCTCGCAACAGATCAGCCATTCCTCTCACAAATCTGGAATCCACTCACATGCCAATTTACCAGGTGGATGGAGGGTGATGACCAATAGGAATGGGAATGGGATAACATATATGACAGAGACAGGCCACAACAGATGTCAGGGTCCAGGGATGACAGACAATGGACAATGGATAAACTCTCCCTTGCATTGAAGCAGCCAACTCTGGCAATCTTGACATCTGAAATGCACCACTTCCTGCTGTCAACATTTTCCTATATCTATCTATTGTCTAATACAATGTTATCTGAATGGAAATGAGCTGGAAAACTACTAAAACACCATGGTAAACACCCATGGTGGTTCCTCTGTAGTCCTCTGATAAATACCATGGCTCAAACCCACACCTGTGGCTATGGTGGTGGCTATGGGTATGGTGTATACAGGTGTGGGTGTGGTGTGTGAAAATTTACCCATAGTGTCCCTCATGCTGATCCTTAGATGGATGACCTCAATGATGTCCTCTTTGTGATGTGTGAGGACTTAGCTGGAAAAGCACAGTCTGGATTAATTGGCATGCATATGTGTTGATTTCCCTTTTATGGTCATCTCGCTGGGCACAGCTCTACCAAAACCTCTTGAAGGGCACTGCAATCATATATTGTTGAGATCTACACTGTGAATATGCGCTGTAGGTGCCCCTCCTTTGATCTATTAATATTCCCCTTTGATTGAATCTCTCCCCTTGTCTTTTTCTCCCTTTATACCTTAGCCTTTATCATTCCCCCCATTGTTAACATTATAGTATATATACTTACATTCATAGATTAGATACCTTAGTCTACTGTACAATAAACCATTGATAGGTTGTCTCCTCAGCTCAAAGGCCAATACGTCATTCTAACCACATTCTAATCACATCAGCTGACTCCTACGAGGTCCCAGACACAGTGCGACCCAGTCTATTGATTGTGATATCATATCGACTGCATCAAAACATCACCAGTGACATTGATCATACCAAGAGACCACATCGCACAACCTTAGGACTATGTTGAAAGCCCCTAAGACCCCTTCTAAACAGCCATCGAACATCCCCAATCATCTTCAAACAAACCATGACCACAATCGAACATTGTTGACCATCGTTGAGCATCATCAATCAATATCGAGAGACTATGAGTGACATTGGGCACTGCATTTGTTATCTATATGGCGGAATACCATGTGCCAGGAAGGATTCCAACTCATGCCCAAACCTGCTGATAGTAGGTCAGCCTCGTTCCAAGTCCCTATCATGCACAGAACCCACTGGACAAATTATTGCGAGACTTAGCGTGATTTATACACAAAGGACAGTCCCCTTTCAGTTCTATACCCTTTATTACTCTTTCATCATATGATATATATCTTTCTTGTTCAGATTCCAGTCTCCTTTTTGGCCTTGTGCCTTAACTCATATCTTTTGCCTCATGTTTTACACATGTTTCTCATTCCATTTTAGGAAGTTTCTTTAAAACATATAAAACTCTGTAGTATCTACTTGGAAATGGAAGAAATCATCTTCACCTATCATCTCATATTAAGTTCTAAGAATCAGATCTATCCTCTAAAACAATTTAAACTTCTACAAGTTTTCTTGATCGACAAGAAACCTCTGCGATCATCACATCCTCGATCTTCCTACAATCCTCTTGTCGTTAGCACTAGCAACCATTCCAATATGTCCTAGCCATCGGCTATAGCCTTCATATACTATCAACCTATTGAAAGGTCCTCAGAACTCATACTTTGACCATCAGCGATAGAACTTGTTTGCCATTGATCTTGTTGATCGTCCTCGATATTGATCGATACCCCATTGGACCTTGTCAAATACCTTTGTCCCCTATAGCACTACCTTCACAACTAGTACCCACTAGTTATCTTCCTATTGGTTGGACCACAAACATTCGGAATGACTCGCACCCTTCCTCTGACTCGTCACAAATATCATCGGCTGTTTTGGTGGTTTTCCCAGGTTGAGTATCATCACCATGCTCATTGTGTACTGGTTAGGTTGGATCTCTACAGGTTATGGGCCACTCTTGTCACCCTTAAGTGATGATAGAAATCCTTCCTAGCAAATTAATGATCATGCGATTGTCTTGGTTGATCAATGGTTGATCAATTCTTTGTTGATCTTATCTTATCTTTATGCATTCTGGTTTACTGGTGCCTTTCCATCTCTTTGTTGTTGCCTGGTGCACTTACCTTTCTCCTCTCGTCGAATTTTGTTTACCTTGAGAACTGCTACTATGCCTGAATCTTTGGATCCAAACTCTCTCGAATCAAATCCCCCATCTATTTCCCTCATCCGACTCTCCACACACTATACTGGGGTAAAGCTCGACAAACTCCAGTCCAATTACAAAGAATGGTGTGAGGATGTTACTGTCACCTTATTCCTTAATGGACTGTTTGACTATGTCACTGGCGACTTACCACAACCAACATCTGTGGAACCTCGAGCCCACTCTAACTGGAGAGCTAACTCTCACCTCGCCTGCATCCAGAGTGGCATCTTCTGAATGCCCCTTCCTGGATTCTTTGAAGACTGCACAGGAGAACTGGGAGGCCCTTTGAGCCTGACATCAGAAGGAAGGACCAGTCAGACAAGTTGCTTTATTACAGCAGGTGCTCTCTATACAATGCATGACCGACACACCCTTACCTGAAACAGCAGAAAAGATTTGTGTGCTCATTGAATGGGTGTTTGCCATGGGGAGTATTACTCCTGATCTCTTATGCTGTATTGCACTCCTTAACTCCCTCAGTGCAAATTTTCCTCATGTGTGTTCCATTATCTCCTGCGATATAGCAGTGTCGATGATTTCTGCACCTTACACCTCAAAGGACATTTGCCTCTTCCTGGAGAATGAACAATCCCTTCAGGAGAATGATCACCATATTCATAACACCCATTCCCTCACCCTCACCACCAGCTCTAAACCCCTAGGTCAACTTCCACAGTGATTTGTAGTAATTGCAAGTGCCCTGGTCATATCATCCCATACCATGTCTCAAAAGGGGGGGCATGGAAGGCAAGACTATTGAGGAGTCAAAAGCAGCAAAGAAATTAGCATATGAATGGAAATAGTCTGGGAATGGCACAGCTAAGTTGTCCCCCAAAATTCCCATTACCTTGAAGGATAGTGCTGGCCATGCTTATACAGTTATGCTTGACTCCAGCATCCTCTCCACCACTCAGGTGGCTCCTACCGAGTTTGCGGGCCTTGCTAGTGATCCACTTCCCCATGCTATGGTAGAGGAGGTAGAATATGAGGGGTGGCTCATGACTGAGGAGGAGTTCTCTACTTTGGTTGACTGGGTCCAGAGTTCCATACCAACTAATGAGGAGGCACTCACAGTCACTCCCCTCAACCAAACTCAGCATACCACTGTCTCACTTACTGATTGTCCATTTTACATTGACACTGGCACCACTATTCACCTTACTCCTGATTGTGCAGATTTTGTCACCCTCTGCCCCATTGCCTCACGTGGAGTTAAAGGTGTGGGGGGATCGTCTATTGCAGCTATTGGCATGGGAAATATCAAACTTTGGATTGCTAGAGGCAAATCAATTATCTTATGTGATGCGCTTTATGTCCCAAATGCAGTGGTACACTTGATTTCTGTCAGTTCTCTCGCAAGGGATTCCAAAGTCGTAGCTCATTTTGATGACTCATCTTGTTGGATCACCAATCAGTCCACTGGCGTCTTTATAGCAAGGGGTACCCTACTCCAGAACAAACACTTATATGCTTTGACGTTGCAATCCGCAACTGTGGACCATGCACTCACCGTTCACAACACCCCCAACATCATAACTTGGCATTGTCATCTCAGGCATGTGAACTATCAAGCACTGCAGGACATGGCCAGGAGTGGGTCCATCACAGGTATGCCCATGCAATCCTCATTCAAACCCCCTAAATGCGACTCTTGCATACTTGGAAATCTGTATATCATGAATATAGTCAATGATTGCACATCACACCTATGGTCCATTCCCCTGAAACATAAAGGTGATGCATTTCAAGAACTCAGAGCTTGGGAACTTGCCAGGGAAAAGGAGATGGGCCTTCAAGTAGGCACATATATTACTGATAATGGTGAACTCAAAACCCATGAAATGGAGGCTTGGCTCCAGTTGCACGGGACAAATCATAAATTTACTGTGCCATATACTTCTGCCCACATTGGACGCATTGAATGCATGCACAGACTAATTGGATACAAACTAAAATCAAAAGCATTACAAACTAAAATCAAAAGCATATCGGTATAAGGGCAACCTAAGCCTCTAGCAAAGGGAAATCCAAAGTTAAAATTATGCTACATAATACAGGGATTGGGGGCGCACCTAGCAAAGGGAAATCCAAAGAGAAAACTCTAAAGATCCCTTTGCCAGTGCCCAGTATATGTGAAAACTGCAAAAATCAAATAATAACTAAAAATAGAAAAAGGCGGAGATAGGCTGATCAAGGCTGCTGCATGATGTAATACCAAGGGGTAGATGTCGGGAGGGTACTCCATCTCTAAATATAAAACTGTCAACATGCACAAATGTGATAGAAAGGGAAATTAGTAATAAAATAAGGGAAAAATCATAGAAAATGAAGAATAGAAGGAAATGAGGCGAGAAAAAATATAGGACAAACGTAAAAAATAGGAGAAACATGTGGGACACCTTCTAGTCCCCTTACAATCAGTACTATCACTGAGAGATGCAGAAAATTTATAGCTCATATCATGTCAAGTTTGTTGAGACCCATGATGGTCATACACCTATTCCATCACGACCCCTGTTAGATCCATATCTGGCAGAGCCAGTTAAAGGCCCACTGATCCACAACTGTACACCTATCATTGATGATGTTGATGATGACTTCATCACCACCGATGTATCTACCCAGGACTCTATTCTGGACCCACCTACTTCAGTAACAATGCCTACTTTTCTGGTAAGATAGTCCTCACTCATACACAATGACGTCACGTGAATCAACAATTTCACACCCATCTCACCTGTGAACAATGTTTGGAGGCCTTTTACAGAATATGGCTCCGAGGAAAGGTTTATCTTCATATCAGGAAGGTTCTACCAAAACCTGGTGGGCACCGTGCGAGTTTTGTGGGAGGAGTATAGGATTTTGTTATGGAAGTCAATGTTTTGATTGTGACTCTTTTGCGAGTGATTTTTGATGGACTGCTGACTTTGCAAGCAATACTCCTCTGTCACTCATTCCTTAGTTCAAATTTGGTTTGCACAGTTCTGTTTAAAAACACTTAATAAACCTTTCCTCGGTTGCCTTTTTTTTAAAAACACAGTGTGACAATGTCAGTGCCCGCTTTTGACTGAAATCAATGAATGCATGTGACATCATTGTCTATGAGTGAGGACTATCTTACCAGTCATGTGTCAATCATCCAGAATACCAATACCTACTGATAAGCATCCTGGTGGAGGACCAGCAGTGACCAGGCTCAAAAAAGCTGTACAGGAATCCAAAAAGTCAGCTGAACAGGTCAAGGCAACTTGTGTGGAACAGAGGTCTTTGCTCCCCCCCCCAATCCAAGCAGACTCTGCTCAGACACTTGGACAGTCCTAGGACTGTCCGAGGACTTTGCTCAGACTTTGCTCAGACTTCTTTGGCTGAAAGTCCTGCCAAACTAGATGTCCAGTCTGAGCTGAGTCTGAGCTGAGCATCCAAGTGGAGTCCGAGTGGACCAGCACTCGTACAGTCCTAGGACTGTCCAAGTTGCTTATATAATTGACTGAAAAATCAGTGGCTACTGCAGGGATTGAACCCTCATAGTCACATGATGAATTACAATTAAGGCAGCAATATAACCATTAGACTAAAGCATTATTACAGGTAAGTAGTTTTATCTCTATATACTGCCCCGGCTGTGATGACAAATCAACACAGCTGCATCATCAACAATGCTGGCACATCACCTCTACCACCACAGTCAATGGTGCCACCTCCTCCTTACCTCCTACCCCAATAACCAACAATGGGAATGAGCCCAAATGATGGTATTGTCATTTGGGCTCACTTGTAAGTGTTTTTTCACATGTTTTTTGTTGTTTTGCTTAACTAACTGAATTTTTGCTTAATGATAGGTTTTATCTATGTTATAACAATGCCACAGCCTCAAAACCATGACAATGGCTGACACAGCCACCACCCTAGGACCCAGAACAACCGCCGCAAGCAACTGCTCACAGGGTGGGAATGGGTACAACTGGAAAATGGCAGGACAACGGCGACAACAACTTGGCCAAATGGAATGACAATGCAACAAGGTGACTGGAGATGACTGGGAGATGGAATGATGAGGGGACAAGTGGGAAACAACAAAAGGAAGGCAAAGCAAATGAAGAAAAGGCCCAAGAGATGTCAAACAACATCTCTTGGGCCATTGGTAAGTTTTTTTTTCTTGTTTTTGTTACTAACAAACTTTTTTAGGTATTATCTAGTACTGCTAACAATGACGAGCACTCAGAACCACTGCTGCGAGCAGCTGCTTGTGGGGTGGAAATGGGTGCAACTTCGAAATGACAAGAATGGCAACCCCGACAGAACAACGAGACAACAAGACACAGCCCCTGCCCCCAGCCCTCACGCCCACCACACAGGATGCACCACCTGCCTCCTATAAGGGCAACCTAAGCCTCTAGCAAAGGGAAATCCAAATTTAAAATTATACTACATAATACAGGCATTGGGGACACACCTAGCAAAGGGAAATCTGAAGAGAAAACTCTAAGGATCCCCTTGCTGATGCCCAGTATATGTGAAGATGACAAAAATCAAATATAACCTAAAAATAGAAAAAGGTGGAGATAGGCAGATCAAGGCCGCCGAATGACATCATACCAAGGGGTATGTGTCGGAAGGGGTACTCTGCCTCTAAATATAAAAGTGTCAACATGTACAAACATGATAGCAAGGGAAAATTAGTAATAAAATCCGGAAAAATCATAGAAAATGAAGAATAGAAGGAAATGAGGTGGGGAAAAATATAGGACGAACATAAAAAATAGGAAAAACACACAGGGCACCCCCCTAGTCCCCTTACACCTCCAGTCTCATGAGCAACTGCTTGTGGGGTGGATGGTGAGTGGAATGACAATGATGGCAGGGAATGAGGACAGCACCCACCCCAGCCCTATGAGCTACTGCTCATTGGGTGGATGATGGGTGGAACAACGATGATTAGGGGTCCTAGGTAAGCTTTTTTTTCTTTTCTCATTTCATTTTTTGATGCTAACTAACTTTTTATAGGTACAAACTACTACTGGCGATGATGATGACAGGGGGACACCACCACCACCACTGCTGTGAGCCCCTGCTCACAGGGTGGAAGGTGAGGGGGAAGAGATGAGGGGGAAGGGAGACAATGATGAGAGTGGGGACACCCACAATGACACCCACCCCACACCTATGAGCATCTGGTTGTGGGGTGGTTCGGGGGGGAGAAGAATGGGGACAGGAGAGTGAGATGGCCAGGGGATGACCCGGGGAGAGATGAACACCGCCATGAGCAACTGGTAATGGTGGGTGTTTTTAATTTATTTTTATAATTGATAGTTATGGCCCCCCTCCTCTCGAGCTTGCGAGGGGAGGGCCTAGTATTATGCATATTAATTACCCCTTGCACAGATGCGAGGGGGTCAATTTAATAATCTATTCATGATATATAAAAAGTTAGATTTCAGTAATAAATAGATATAATGTATGTAACTTTAAATGACTACTTGGCTTAAGTGGTAGAGTGTGCATGTTTGGTCATCATGTGATTGCTAGTCCAGAAGTCTGTTGGTTCAATTCCTGCTGTGCACACATCATTTTGTGAGACTTATAAGAATTTCTCTAAGTCTGGAACTTGGACTTTACTTGGACAGTACTTTAAAGGTGTAAATAAATGCACAATTGATATTGTCTGAGTAAAGTCTGAGTGCAGTCCTCAGACTTTACTCGGACAACTCGGACAGTCCGAGTGTCTGAGTGTGTCTGAGCAGAGTCCACTCAGACTGGGGGGGGAGTGCAAAGTACTGGCGGAATGGAGAAAACTCTTAGATGACCTCTGTACCTGTAAGGGGACTAAGGGGGTGCCCTGTGTGTTTTTCCTATTTTTTATGTTCGTCCCATATTTTTCCCCACCTCATTTCCTTCTATTCTTCATTTTCTATGATTTTTCCGGATTTTATTACTAATTTTCCCTTGCTATCATGTTTGTATATGTTGACACTTTTATATTTAGAGGCGGAGTACCCCTTCCGACACATACCCCTTGGTATGATGTCATTCGGCGGCCTTGATCCGCCTATCTCCGCCTTTTTCTATTTTTAGGTTATATTTGATTTTTGTCGTCTTCACATATACTGGGCATCAGCAAGGGGATCCTTAGAGTTTTCTCTTCGGATTTCCCTTTGCTAGGTGCGCCCCCAATGCCTGTATTATGTAGTATAATTTTAACTTCGGATTTCCCTTTGCTAGAGGCTTAGGTTGCCCTTATAGTAGAAAACTCTCCCCTAAGGCCCGAAAATCGCGAACGCGCTGCCCAAAATAGGCAGGTACGGACTGGACGACGCTTCCCAAAGCTCCACAGAGTCCCTACACACCGTTCCAGATAATCTCGCCTTTATTGCGCCGCCATTTTCGCCAAATGCGCTCCCTAGCGACATGGACGCATCAGAACGCTTCGACGCGCTTGAAAGCGACGTTTCCGGAATGCGCACGCAAATCGACTCGCTTAAATCTACGATTGAAAACTTCGTTAGGACCCTCCAGGCTAACCCTACGACTAATAGTTCCCCCTTCACGACTCCAAGCGCACCCAACAACGATGTTTTGCCAAACGCGTCCACTAAGGAACGTGCCCAGATCAAACCGTCCCCCCCCGCCGAATTTAATGGTGCACGTGCGCAGGGACGTGCATTCCTTAATTCCTGTGAGTTATACATTAGTCTCCAGTCGCATCAATTCATCGATGAGGCTGCAAAAATTTATTGGGCCTTCACATACATGAAATCTGAACGCGCCTATCTCTATGTGGACCGTATCCTACGTCAAACTAAAGAACTCGGTTCTCTACCTTTCTCCACTTGGGGTGACTTTCGAGCTGAGTTCGTACGCCACTTCTGCCCCCTCAATGAACGCCACCGAGCAGTGACACGACTTGAGTCATCCACTTACCACCAGGGACGTCGATCCGTGGACGACTATATCGATGAGTTCAAGGATTTGGTGGACATGGCAGGGTATGGGAGTGGGTTACCAGTGGTGGTGAAGTTCCGACGGGGGCTCAACCGAGAAATTCAGGACCAGATTGCACAGATGTTGGAAGGGCGCCCAGCGGACGATGATATCCTTGCTTGGTATGAAGCTGCTTCACTCTGTGACGAGAACCGACTCACAAATGCGGCGTTTAATGCTGCATTCCATGCTCCAACTACCACTCATACACCCTACACCTTCAATCAAAGCCTCCCCCGCCCTAACCCCATTCCTGCTCGTCAAACTCCCACACCAGCTGTCAATATCCCAGTACCAATGGATGTTGATGCAGCCCGCAGCCGTGCACGTAAGTTGGATCTCTGCTACCGTTGTGGGGAACCTGGACACAGGGCTGGAGCGTGTCCCCATCGTCAGGATATCCACATGCTCACCCCCGAGGGACGAGACGAACTCCTGCAAGATCTGTTGGCACTTGTAGATGTTGAGGAAGCGAAGGATCAAGTTGCAGAGGAGGTTAAGCTGGAAGTTGTAGAGGAGCAGGATTTTCCTATTCGCAGCGAGTGAATCGTACGCCCTCACTGCCTGTCCATAACCGCTTTGAAGTCTTGTCAGTTGAATCCCTGGAGAATGAATCCATTTCTGTGACTGCTCCCCTCTCTGACCCTTCGAAGTTGGCTAAAGACGTACCTGCTCTCCCCATCTCTCCTTCTACTCCACGTCCCAAAATTAAATCATGGGAGCGTAAACTACCACGCAAGTATATTGTGGCATCCACTCCCTCTGCACATTCCTTAAACCTAGCCATCGAACTGCAGACGACCGACACTGGACAGATACTCGGTGTCTCTGCGCTCCTGGACTCTGGTGCGACTGGTCTCTTCATCGATTCCCATCTGGTACAACAACATCGTCTAAATACTCGCTCACTCTCACGTCCGATACCTGTATATAACGTGGATGGATCCCCAAATGAAGCTGGTGCCATCCGAGAGGTTGCAGACCTGGTTCTCCGTTACAAAGATCATAGTGAGCGTGCCCTTTTTGCTGTCACTCAATTAGGAAAGCAAAAGGCGATTTTGGGATTTCCATGGCTTCGAGACCATAACCCAGAGGTCGACTGGCGCACCAGGGAGGTTACCATGAGCCGATGTCCATCCCGCTGTCGGACGTGTTTCACAGAAGCCAGGCAAGAACGTCGTGGACAGAAGGCGGCAATACGACGAACTCAGAAGTGTCGTGCTGGACCCCTGCCTATACCTGAAGTGGAATTGGAAGGGGTTCCTGATCTAATGCTGGACTCGGATGATGATGATGAGGACCCAGAGGAAGTGGAGGAGGGTGATCGGATCTTCTACACTGCGATTCGCTCATCGCATGAGGTGTGTGCCACATCGAACATATCCCAACGCCTCGCCGAGGCCTTCCACAAAAACAACGCTGCTAAATCCTCTACTAACTCCTTACTCCCTCATCTCCATGAGTTCAAAGACGTGTTCTCCAAGGAGTCATTCGACTCTCTTCCTGCGCGTAAGCCATGGGATCACGCGATCGAACTCACCCCCGGCGCAACTCCTTCATCCTGCAAGGTCTATCCTCTCTCTCCGGAAGAACAACGGCAGCTTGACCAGTTCATCGACGAGCACCTGGCCTCTGGACGTATTCGACCATCGAAGTCACCCATGGCCTCTCCCTTTTTCTTTGTCAAGAAGAAGGATGGCTCACTTCGACCGGTTCAAGACTACAGAAGACTCAACAACATCACGGTCAAAAATCGCTACCCACTACCCCTCATCTCCGAACTCGTAAACCAGCTCCGTGGAGCCCGATACTTCACCAAGCTCGATGTCCGTTGGGGCTATAATAATGTGAGGATAAAGGAGGGAGATGAGTGGAAGGCAGCCTTTCGTACCAACCGTGGTCTTTTTGAACCGCTTGTCATGTTCTTTGGCCTTACTAATAGCCCTGCCACCTTTCAGACCATGATGAACGACATCTTCCATGACCTCATCCTCGAAGGCGTTGTCTGCATCTATCTCGACGACATCCTCATCTTCACTCGCACAGTTGAAGAGCACCGTCGCATCACGCGCCTCGTCCTAGAGCGACTTCGACGGTACAAACTCTACCTTTGTCAGGACAAATGCGAGTTCGAAAGGACCAAGATCGAGTACCTCGGCCTGATTATCTCGGAGGGTCAAGTGGAGATGGATCCTATCAAGGTAAATGGGGTCACAGCTTGGCCTACGCCCACGAACAAGAAGGAGGTGCAGTCTTTCCTGGGCTTCATCAATTTTTATCGGCGTTTTATCAAGGATTTCTCACATCATGCACGACCGCTGTTCGACTTGACAGGAAAGGAGGCATGGAGGTGGGATAATGCACAACAGGAGGCGTTCGAAAAGCTTAAGGAGATGGTCACTTCCGCTCCGATCCTTACCTTTGCTGACGATTCGCGTCCTTTTCGTGTAGAAGCCGACAGTTCTGACTTTGCGACGGGCGCTGTGTTGTCTCAGCAGTCTCTGGAGGACCAGAAGTGGCATCCTGTTGCGTTCTACTCCAAAAGCCTTAGTGCTGTAGAGAGAAACTACGAGATCCATGACAAGGAGATGTTGGCGATAATGCGTGCGCTTGAGGAGTGGCGACACTTCCTCGAGGGTGCCCAACACAAGGTGGAAATTTGGACGGATCACAAGAACCTCGAGTACTTCATGACGGCCAAGAAATTGAACCATCGTCAAGCTCGTTGGTCCCTGTATCTATCTAGATTCGACTTCTCCTTGCACCACCGTCCGGGTCGCAGCATGGGGAAGACCGATGCCCTATCCCGACGTGCAGACCATGGGGATGGCAGCGGTGACAACCAAAACATTGTGCTGTTGCAGCCAGACCTGTTCACCATTCGGGCACTGGAAGGCATCGTACCCCAGGGCGAGGAGCGGGACATTCTACGTGACATTCGTCGCGCAAACCGTAGCGGTTTACATGAGGATGTTGTCGCCCGAGCTGTTAAAGAACTGAGGAAGGGATCGACCCTTTCCTTACGTGCGGCAGAGTGGGCTGAAAAGGAGGACTTGTTGTATTTCAGGGATCGCATCTATGTTCCCAATGACCCAGACCTTCGCCGGCGCATCATATCCCAACACCATGACTCACAGATTGCTGGCCACCCCGGACGCTGGAAGACCTTGGAGCTCACCTCACAGAACTATTGGTGGCCACAAATGTCACGGCTCATTGGTCAGTATTGTCGCACTTGTGACCTTTGCTTACGCACCAAGGTCCCTCGTCGCAAGCCTATTGGTGAGCTACACCCTCTTCCTGTTCCAGAGAGTCGTTGGGATGTCGTCAGCGTCGACTTTGTGGTGGAATTGCCAGAGTCAAACGGGTTTGATGCGGTGATGTGCACAGTTGACTCAGTGGGAAAACGCGCTCACTTCATTCCCACTCACACCACTGTCAGTGCCCTAGGTGCCGCTCGACTCTACCTCCACCACGTGTGGAAGTTACATGGACTTCCTGGTGCCTTCCTCTCGGATCGTGGCCCTCAGTTCATGGCAGAGTTCACTCGTGAGCTGTACCGACTCCTGGGGATCAAACTCCTCGCTTCAACTGCTTATCACCCACAAACTGATGGCCAGACGGAGCGAGTCAACCAGGAACTGGAGCAGTACATCTGCCTCTTTGTCAATGAACGCCAGGACGATTGGGATGATCTCCTTCCTTTGGCCGAGTTCGGATACAACAACCATGTCCATGCTTCCACTCAACAGACCCCTTTCCTCTTAGACACTGGACGACATCCACGCATGGGATTTGAACCTCGCCAAACTCCCTCACACATCGAGACAGTGAATGAGTTCACAGAACGCATGAGGGATAGCTTGGAGGAGGCAAGGGCAGCCTTAGCAAAGGCGAAGGACGACATGGCGCGATTTTACAACCAGCGCCACTCCCCAACCCCTCAGTACAAGGTTGGTGATCGAGTTTATCTTGACTCCAGTGACATCTCCACTACACGTCCATCCAAGAAACTCGCTCATCGCTTCTTGGGACCTTTCCCCATTGTCAAGTGCGTTGGAACACATGCCTATCGTCTACGCCTCCCAGCCTCCATGTCCAGACTCCATCCCGTCTTCCATGTCGTCAAATTGCTTCCAGCTCCCCCAGATCCGTTCCCGGGACGCCATTCACACCCACCACCACCACCTACAGTGATCGAGGGAGAACCCCAATATGAAGTCGAGTCAATCTTGGACAGCCGTTTGTGTCGAGGAAAACTCCAGTATTTGGTACATTGGAAGGGTTATGGGTATGAGGAGAACTCATGGGTTGAAGAGTCTGACGTAAATGCCCCTCGGTTAATCAAGGAATTCCACCGACGGCACACTGCTGCACCGCGTCGCATTCAAGTCACGGACTTTGGTCGTATACGATTTCGAATGCATCGGGGCGATGCATCTTAGAGAGGGGGTGATGTAAGGGGACTAAGGGGGTGCCCTGTGTGTTTTTCCTATTTTTTATGTTCATCCCATATTTTTCCCCACCTCATTTCCTTCTATTCTTCATTTTCTATGATTTTTCCGGATTTTATTACTAATTTTCCCTTGCTATCATGTTTGTATATGTTGACACTTTTATATTTAGAGGCGGAGTACCCCTTCCGACACATACCCCTTGGTATGATGTCATTCGGCGGCCTTGATCCGCCTATCTCCGCCTTTTTCTATTTTTAGGTTATATTTGATTTTTGTCGTCTTCACATATACTGGGCATCAGCAAGGGGATCCTTAGAGTTTTCTCTTCGGATTTCCCTTTGCTAGGTGCGCCCCCAATGCCTGTATTATGTAGTATAATTTTAACTTTGGATTTCCCTTTGCTAGAGGCTTAGGTTGCCCTTATAGTACCATCATTGGACCTGATACATCATCAATCAATCATGATTGGTGGGTTGAGGAATCACTTGATGACACTACATTCCATGATCAGGCACATCAGCTCTGCACTAATTTCAGAGATGTTGGTTATTGATCCAGAGTCACTGCAGTTTGAGGATGATCTGTGATCTTGGGAAGACGCCAAGAATTCAGCAGATGCTAAATGATGGGAAGAAGGCTACCAGGAGGAATTGCAATCTCTGAAAGATATGTCCATATACAAACTCATCCCATGCACTGATGTACCACAAGGTTGCTGAATTTGTAAAGGTCATCAGGTCTTCCATATTAAATGCGATGAGACTGGTCGAGCAGTTCATTGGAAGGTACAACTTGTATTCAAGGGATTTGAACAGATCTATGGTAAAGACTATACAAAAACCACCTAACCTACAGTGCACATGGAATCTTGGCAGATTCTCTTACATATAGCAGCATCACTTGGATGGGATGCCCAACAGATTGATGTCAAAATGGCTTTCCTCTATGGCCTTCTACCAGATGACAAAATTCAATATATGGAACAGCCAACTGGTTTTGAAGAACTGGGGAAGGAGGATTGGGTATGGGAATTGCAGCGAGGGTTATATGGCATAAAACAAAGTGGGCATATTTGGAATCAGATGCTACATGGCCAGATGGTATCCTGGGGATTCAGAGGTCTTCATCCTCCCCCACATATTCCTGGAGGAATCCTGGAGGATTATTGGGAACCAATGTTCCAGCCATTTGTGACTCAAGTATATATTCCTGGCTCTTCCCATTCCAAAGGGATTCCTGGTTGATTCCTGGTAAATTCCACTCTTCCAGGAGGAATTCCTGGAGTTCCCAAGGACTCTGGTACCAGGAATCCCCCAGGACTCTCAGGACTCTACCAGGACTCTACCAGGAATTGGGACTCACCAGGAATCCACCAGGACTCTACCAGGACTCTACCAGGAATCCACCAGGACTCTACCAGGACTCTACCAGGAATCCACCAGGACTCCACTGGGATTTAACCAGGAGTCTTTATTACTACTAAGTAATAAAATAAATGTCATGAGCCAGAATTGAACCCTCAGCATTAGATGACAAACATTATAGCACAGCCAATATAACCACTACACCACATAGATTTACAACATATATCCACTAACTGCTCTAGGTACCATTGGGTTGGCTGTGCATGACAAAGCACACAGCCATGTCATCAACACTGCCAGCTCATCAACCATCACTACTACTCTCGATGACGCTGCCGCCTCTCCCTCCTCTATGCTCTACCACCACCACCACTGCATGGACACCCACCACCACCACTCCCATGCCCACTCCCCCATCACCACCACCTGCAAATGAGCTGACTGGACAGAATGCGGGCCCAAACGATGCTGATCCCGTTGTTTGGGGCCTAAGTATGTTTTTTTTTGTTTGCTTTTTTTTGTTTTTTGTTTTTTTGTTTTTATATACTAACTAACTTGTTTCATTTGTTTTATAGGTTCTACTCTACTGCCAGACAGAACATGGGCCCAAACAATGCAGATCATGTTGTTTGGGCCCTAAGTAAGTTTTTTTGTTTGCTTTTTGTTTTTATATACTAACTAACTTGTTTCCTTTGTTTTATAGGTTCCACTCTACTGCTAGATGGAACAGGGGCCCAAATGACGTGATTGGACAGAATGTGGGCCCAAACAATGCAGATTGTGTCATTTGGGCCCTAAGTAAGTTTTTTTTGTTTGCTTTTTGTTTTTATAAACAAACTAACTTGTTTCTTTTGTTTTATAGGTTCTACTCTACTGCCAGATGGAACATGGGCCCAAATGATGCAATTGGATGGAATGTAGGCCCAAATGACACAATCACATCATTTGGGCCCTAAGTGTGCTTTTTTTTCCTTTTTTTTTTGTTTATATAAGCTAACAAAATATATTGCTTTGTTTTGTAGCATCTAAACTACAGGTAACAAATGGCGATGACACGAAATGGGCCATGCCCACAACTGACCAAGCACCTGCCCCCACCCCTGTGAGCCCCTGCTCATAGGGTGGATCACGGGTGCCAGCAGAGCAAACAGACCCTGCAGGCCCAGCCCCACCCACCGAATGACACACCACCCATGTCCAGCCCCATGAGCAACTGCTTGTGGGGTGGATCATGGGTGGAATGGCCAACGAGGACCACTACGACAACGACAATGACACAATACCAATACCGACTGACCACCTACCCCCATGCCTGTGAGCCCCTGCTCGTAGGGTGGATTGCGGGTGCCAGCACAGCAAACAGACCCTGCAGGCCCCAGCCTCACCCACCAAATGACACACCACCTGCATCCAGCCCCATCAGCGGCCAAGGACAACAGGAGTGGGGCCCACGTGTGATGACAAACCCCCACCAGGCTGCCCCCACATTTTGCATGGGGCAGTTTTTTCAATTTTTATTTATGGTAATGCCTTCCCCCTCCCCCACGTTTTACGTGGGTGAGGGGTTTTTCTTTATAATTGTAGTGCTTCCCTCGCATTCGATGCGGGGGGAGATTAGTTTTATATGTAAATATTGGTAGGACTCCCCCTTGCACCTTGTGCAAGGGAGGTCTTTTTTTAAATGTGTATTCCTTGCATGATGAGATGCAAGCAATGTAGTTAATAAATGGTGTTTGATCTTAATTGTGAGCTTTGAGAGACAAATACCTGGGTTTGGGTTTGAGTTTGAGTGCATAAATACACTCTATATTAGCAACTAATAATTCTTCTGTGGCTCAACTGGTTGAGCACACTTGTTTGGTTTGTCATGTGATCCATGACCATGAGGTCTAGAGTTCAATCCCTGCTCTGAACATATCTGTTTTGTAGGCACTTTGTGAAATTCATGAAGTCCAAAGCACTTGAAACTTGTAAGATATCAAATTGACTTTCCATTATGGTTTGACTTTTGGGTATTACAATGTACCAGGAATCCTGGTGAGTCCCACTGGATTCCTGGTGAGTCCTGGAGGAGTGTAAAGTTCTGGGGATTCATGAGATTATCTTGTGAGTCATGCATCTACTACCAAAAATCTGACACAGGTACCATCATAATGGGTGTTCATGTGGACAATTACCTTTCCATCACTAGTCACAAGGAGGAGAATGAGCACTTCAAAAACCAAATGCAAAAGGTGTGGACAATATCTAATCTTGGTACAGCCCAGTTTGTTGTTGGCATCGCCATCACCTGGGATACTGCACACCATACAGTTGCTCTGTCCCAAACAGCATTAATTGACAAGATTGTCTCTCAGTTTGGTCAGACTGATGCTAACCCATTGTTGGCACCAATGGAACCCAGACAGAAATTGTGGCATGTTGACTGGTCAAGTCTTACACCTGATGTGCAGACTAAACTACTAGGACTACCATACTGATCACTTGTAGGCTGCCTCCTATACCTCACCATCTCCATGTGCCCAGACATATCATACGCTGTTCAACAACTTTCGCAGTTTCTTGATTCCTATTCCTTTGAGCATTTGCATGCCGACATCTGCCTTGTTCACTACCTGAAAGGAACACAGGACCTGAAACTATATTTGGGGGGTAAGGCAATAATCCAATCTCTTTATTGGCATACACTGACTCTGACTGGGCTAATTGCTTAGATACAAGGTGCAGTGTTGGAGGATATGTGTGTTCCCTTGGATTGGGTGCCATATCCTGGATGGCTCACAAGCAGAAGACTGTTGCAGCCTCATCTTGTGAGGCTGAGTACATCACTGCTTTTGAATTAGCAAAGGAATGCATCTGGATTCATACCCTACTCATGGCCATTGGACACTCACCTACTGCACCCACCCCCATGCTTTGTGACAACACCACTGCCATCAATTTTGTTGGAGCAGACTATATACGCTGCACAGTGGAAGAGACAACACGTTCCTTACAACCTACCTGGGGTTTACTTAGACTTACAGCTAGGGTTAGCAGAGGTAAGAACACTGTATTCCTACTATGGTACAGGTTCTCCTTATATACATAATAATAAGGACGTCACATGACTCAGGAATGTGTTTACCGCATGTATGTGCAGTAAGCGCAGTAACATGCATATGCTGCATGTATTGCCTCATGTATACAGCATGCATCACTGGGATTAATTTCAACACCCCCCCTCAAACTGTACAGCGCTCTAAGCAGCTAAGTTTGAATCTCAAAAGTAATTCCGAGAGAGTCTCTAAATTTCCTGAATAGGACGGCGCCAAGGTTCTTTGTGAACATGTCAGCTGGGTTATCACTTCCAGGAATGAAAACGACTGTGACTTTGTCATTTTCTATGCATTCGCGGGTGTAGTGGTAGCGAATGTCTATATGTTTGGTCCTTCTTTCCTGAACTGGATTTGATCCAATAAAGATGGATCCCTGATTATCAGTGCAAATTGGTACATGCTTCAGTGTATATCCAAGTTCCTGGAATAAGGACTCTATCCACACTATCTGCCGACAAGTGTTGGAGAGAGCCATATATTCGGCTTCTGTGGATGACAGTGCTACAGTTTTTTGTAAATGGGACTGCCAGCACACAATGCCACTCACTAGAGTAGCAAAGTAACCCGTTGTAGATCGGCGCTTGACAGTGTCAGCTGCCCAATCAGAATCTGTGAAGGCCTGCAGCCCCTCGGATTTCTCTCCATTGTAGACTATACTGTACTTCTGGGTTCCCACCAGATAGCGCATTATGTACATTGCTTTGTCTAGATGTTCTTGGCTAGGATTAGCCGAGAATTGCGACATCTTGATTACCGTGTAAGCGATATCAGGTCGCGTTCCGAGCATCAGATACAATAAAGATCCGATCACAGACTGATATTTTGATCTAAGTGCCGCATTTGGCGTCGCTGTGTTCTCCGACGGTTTGTAGCCAGTCGGGAGCGGAGTGGGGGCAACTTTGGCATTTGTCATCTCGAACCTCTCGAGCACTTTGGCAAGATATTCTGTTTGATCGAGTTTGACTTTTGTAGCGGTCTGGGTGATGCGCATGCCTAAGAATTCCATGACTTTTTCAGTACTACGGCACTCCCAATGCTTCAGGCAAGCATTCTTCTTTTCATCCACAAGTTTCTTGTTCTTGCCCATGAACAAGCCATCGTCAACATAGACTAGTGGAATAATGATGCTGCCTGTCTTAGGATCCTTGTGTATGAAGATGCCGGCATCGGAGCTGGCGCGCACAAACCCAATGGTGTGCATAAATGCCTCTAGCTCTTTCCACCATGCTAGTGAAGCCTGTTTAAGGCCATACAATGCTCAGCGTAAGCGCATTACTTTGCGCTCTTTACCCTCGAGTCTGAAACCCTCGGGTTGATCCATATAGATCTCCTCATCAAGTTTGCCATATAAAAATGCGGTTTTTACATCTAGACCGGTCATATACATGCCTTCTAGAGATGCAAGGGCAAACATGAGGCGTACGGTCTCGTAGCGGACTACTGGTGAGAAAATCTCATCAAAGTCAACGCCTTCGACTTGTGAAAAGCCTTTGGCCACGAGTCTGGCTCGTTTTCTTCCGTCCGATTTCATGGAGAAAACCCATCTATTTTTGATCGTTTTCCGATCATGTGGAAGATTGACGATATCATAGACTTGTCATTTGTGAAGAGCCTCTAACTCTTCACGACAAGCCTGTTTCCACTCAAGTTGCTGCTGCCGGGGTAGGCGCGCAATATCGCGAAATTGGTTTGGAACTAGGCTTTTTCCGCTTGATGGTGTGACTGCTTTTGATAACAGCCAGCGGATAAGCTCATCTCCACCTTCCTTGGTTATCTTTTTAATATAACCTGCTTCGTCCAGTTCCCCCATTGGGTAATCATGTTCTTGATTATTGGAATCGGGCACACTCTCGTGGGGTGCCGAACTCGGTCCAGCAACTGGTTCTTGCTGTTGAGGTCGTGGTCGTGTTCGGTTATGATCCGAATCTTGACCCACAGACTTCTTCCAATATCGATCACGCGCAATGTCTCTCTCTATGTCAGAGGGGAGTCGCTGTTCTCCATAGGTATTGCCGGGATGGTTTGGGATTTTCCTCTGCCTGCCTGATCAATGGGGCAATTGCTGCCATTCCTGTTGATCTTCACGTCTTGGATGAAAGTCCTCAGTGTTAACTGGAGGCGGCAGAGGAGGAGCGTTAGTCGCATCATCATGTGCCTTTTGCTCACTTGGTAAATCATCATCATCATCTTCTGATGATGGAGGAAGGGGCGGATTTTGTGGTGGTATAGGGTCATCGCCATCCGTTCCAGATGAGTGGTCGTCATCTTCTGGTTCTGGAGGTGGAAAATCACCAAGGTCTGTCTTGGCAGGAGTTTTAGCTCCGGGACAGCATGGGAACATCGTTTCATCAAATAGTGCCGTGGCACCAATGAATATTGCACCATTTTGTCGCATGAAACGATATGCTTTAATGCCATCTTCTACTCCAAGGTACGTCATTAACTCCGATTGAGGAGATAATGTTGTTGGACGTTTTTCCTTTGGTAGATAGACATAAGCACTGCAACCGAAGACCTTCAGATTGTTTAGATCTGGGTGGACCTTTGTCAGGTCCTCAAAAGGTGTCAGCCATTTCAGGCGCCTTATTGGGGTTCAGTTGTATAAATGTGTTGCATGTTCTATGCAAAATTCCCACCATGATTGTGGTAGACAAGCGGTGAATTGCAAGGTTTGCGACTTTTCCATTATTGTCCTTATGGCGCACTCTGCACGCCCGTTCTGTTGATGAACGTGGGGTGCAGACATCTCTATTTTGATGCCTAAGTCCTTGAGCTGTTTTTGTAGCTCACGATCCTTGAACTCCCCCCCTGGATCGACACGCCAGCACTTGATTGTAGCGCCATATTGGGTTTTAGCCATCGCTTGAAATTGTCTAATTGCTGCAGCAGCATCAGATTTCTTTCTGAGACATTGGATCCAAATATGTGACGTTTTGTCATCCAGAAATACAATGAAGTATTTATGTTTGTGGTACGATAGTACCAGGAGTTCCTTTAGGTCGGAATGTATTAATTCAAAGGATTTGTCAGCTCGTGAGTCTGACTCGGGAAAAGATTTTGAGGTCATTTTCCCTTCTGCACACCCTGGACATATAATTTTGTCTTTAGGAATAATTAAATTCCTTGGGAATTTTATGGTGCTTTTAGGCATTTTCCCTAGCGCCTCTTTGGATGGGTGTCCAAGTCGCCTATGCCAAGTCAAGTAGTCAGCGACATAAATGGTTGCGACATTAACCTTTTTGGTGCTCAATATATGAGTCCGAGCCCAATAGATCGTGTCATTCCTCCTTAGAGGGACACAATGCATGATTGGGTTTCCATGCTCGATAAATGAAATGTGTGCGGAGGAACCACGCACATCACTTCCATCTTGTAAAAAGACCCCCATTGACATCAATCGAGTATTAATGTCGGATATGTAGTAGACGGGGTATAACCGCGTTTCACGTGTCTCTGACTTCCCGTGACATACTACCTGGTGTTTAATGAAGACTGCTCCTTTTCCTACTATATGAGTAGTACCAGTGGCCGTTTGGACCAAGGTAGAGTCCTTTCTCGGTAAAGGCTCGTAAGAAGCGAAATCTTTTATTTCACCAGTGAAGTGTTTTGATGCGCCTGAATCCATGATCCAGTCGGCACCTTTCTTACAATCTCCCTTTGTACACATAGCACATATATTAAGATCTAAATAATTCCATGATACATTTAATAGCGGTAAAATTTCACATGAAAAGTTTGCTGTATTCATAGGAATATTAATCTTAGTGCTTGTGGCAGGGAAAAGGACTGACCTGTCATCATACGCCCCTGTATCAAGGGGTTCATCGACAAGCATTTCGTCGACGGCTTTCCACACTTCCTCATCAGACACCGGAGGTTCAGATCCGAGGGAGACGGTATCGTCTTCGACCTCCTCGATCCTAGACTCGGGTTCTGGTTCTATCCTTCTTCTCTTTCCTTCTCGCACCGTCAGGTGCTCTTCCAGCGGTCGCAGATTTTTCGCGCTGCGCGGAAGTTGCATTTGCTCGAGGGTGTCTCGAGCTTGCTGATATTCGGCATAAACTGAATGAGAGGTAGAGGCCACGCCCGTATATGCCTGTGCAGGCGGTCGGCGGCGAGGATCCCTTGTGGGAGTGTGTTCGCGTCTTTCGATGCGCTGTATAAGCGGCATCGGTGGTATGATGGTGCCATTACCATTTATGGTGGTATAGGCTTTGGAGGCGAGGTGGGTATGTTTATCCTTCGGCTTCTCCTCCTTAGTCTTTCTGTCCCCACGTCGTCCACGCTTTCGGGACGAGTCTCCGTTGCTGTTTTGCCCTTCTTTGGGCTGCCATTTGGGGTTTCCCCCTTTGCGCTTAACAGCAGAAAGTTTGTTGGCCTGAGGCTGGCCAGCGGGCTTTCCTACTGCTGTGCGCCTTGAGGCTTCAGTGACAATGGAGTCCTTGACATGTTTAAATGTCAAGGCGCTAGTAGTGGTCGTGTTAAGGACCATTGCGGACAAGGAATCGTACTCGCGTGGCATCGCAGCAAGTAGAATCATTGCTTGCACTAGCTCGGGGATGGCAACGTTAGCAGCCGTAAGGCGCTCAAATTTGTCTGCCATTCTAGCAATCTCCGGTGCGGATGAGATCCCACACCTCCTCAGCAGTGTCCTTTGAGTTGGCACGCTGCCGAATGGAGGGGGCCAGGTGGAGCACTAGGCTACCAATGGCCTGGTCATTTTTGTTGCTCCAGGTCTGGAGCTTGGCATTAGCATCCGCTACCAAAGTAGCGTTTGTCGCCGTCAAGGGAGGCGCCGGGGGCGGTTTTTGCTCCGCCCCGCTAGTTATTTGCCAGAGGCCCTGAGACCTGAGCCACGCCTTCATTGAGTTGGCCCATTGAATGTAATTTGATCCGTCGAAAGTTTGAATGAGTTTCTCAAGAGTTGAAGACATGATTTTGTGGTGGCAGCTGTTAAAAGCGCTCAATCAGTCTTTTTACTCAATAAAACACATTTAACATTCTCAGGAGAAAACACTCCTTCAGAGTGGTTAACCCTAGTCAACCTAGGTTTTATGTGCAGCTTGCAGGGAGCGCAATGCAGCTCACGAAGAGCACAAGGTTATAATTTGGAGACGATGAAGTCAACATCGTTCGCAGCCAATTAAGGCGCGTTCGCGACGTGCCCAGCAGGGCCCATAACCTGTTGGAGCAGACTATATACGCTGCACAGTGGAAGAGACAACACGTTCCTTACAACCTACCTGGGGTTTACTTAGACTTACAGCTAGGGTTAGCAGAGGTAAGAACACTGTATTCCTACTACGGTACAGGTTCTCCTTATATACATAATAATAAGGACGTCACATGACTCAGGAATGTGTTTACCGCATGTATGCGCAGTAAGCGCAGTAACATGCATATGCTGCATGTATTGCCTCATGTATACAGCATGCATCACTGGGATTAATTTCAACAAATTTATCTGAAGATCCGCTTCTCCACTCCTGTGTCAAGCATGTCAACATCAAATTTCATTTCCTTTGTGAGCACATCCAATCCCAGGAGCTTCATGTACAATATGTGCACACCCGTGATAATATTGTGGACATCTTCACTAAAGCCCTGGATGTCAAATCTTTTGCCCGCCTTCATGGATTCCTTGGACTCCAGTAATTACCTTCTTCATGCCAATTCCATGCGAGGAGGAGTATTCACGGTGAGGAGGAGTGTTGAGATCTACACCGTGAATATGCACTGTAGGTGTCCCCCCTTTGATCTATTAATATTCCCCTTTGATTGTATCTCTCCCCTTGTCTCTTTCTCCCTTTATACCTTATCCTTTATCATTCCCCCCATTGTTAACACTATAGTATATATACTTACATTCATAGATTAGATACCTTAGTCTACTGTACAATAAACCATGCTCATTGTGTACCAGTTAGGTTGGATCTCTACATATGTGAACTGTATTATTGGCAGGTAGATGTTTCCAAGGTCTAGATAGTGGTAAATATCCTCGCAATCATACAAAACAGTAAGAATTCATAGGAGGCTCCATCACATGACTGAGGTTCAGGTGTCAGTGACTGGATTGTATCTTGAGCTCTAATGGGGCTAAATATTACAGGGCAGCATATTACCAGAGGGTCTTAGTGAGAGAACAGCATGGAATTTGTCCTTTCAACCCATCAATTGTAGGGATATGGCTGAAAAAGGAAATTCAACATGTGCCTTCACATGCGTTGGAAAGAGCAGGCTTCTGGCCATGCCAATTAAATCAGACTACAATTGAAGTAGATCGACTGTCATCAACATCATTCCACCAAACACCACCAAATACCACTTGGTTCCACAGAATACCACTGTGTTCCACAGAATACCACTGTGTTCCACAGAATACCACTGTGTTCCACAGAATACCACTGTGTTCCACAGAATACCACTGTGTTCTACAGAAAACCACTGTATCCCACCTGCACACCATGTGCCACAGAATACCACTGTATCCCATGGAACTCCACCATGGTTTACAAAATACCACTGCATCACACCAAATACCACCTTGATGGATTGATATTTTTTTCAATGGACTACTCCTCATGCTGTCATAAGGTGCAGGTTTTTTCTCTCTTGCAATTGGTTATCAAAGTCATGTTCTATGGAATGCCAAGTGTTCCATTCCACTGTTGCAAACCCTACTGTATGGTACACAGAATACCACCATGTTTCAGATTTGAAGTCTAGGTGATAGGGTGTAAGGAACTCAGATATATTTTCTGCATATATGACTTGTGGTGAGACTGTGTTGGAGAAGCTGCAGTGGAAACTACTGTGCTCTACAGACAGAGAATACCACTGTGTTCCACAGAATACCACCCACTGTATCCCACAAACCACCCTGTATCCCACTGAACACCACCATGTTCCTCAGAATACCACTGTATATGTTCCACAGAATAACACTGTATCCTACAGAACACCACCATGTTCCACAGAATACCACTGTATCCTACAGAGCACCTCCATGTTCCACAGAGTACCACTGTATCCTATAGAACACCACCATGTTCCACAGAATACCACTGTATCCTACAAAACACCACCATGTTCCACAGAATGCCACTGTATCCTACCAAACACCACTGTGTTCCAGAGAACACCACTATCCTTCAGAGAACACCACTGTGTTCCACAGAATACTACTGTATCTGACTACCAAACACCACCTTGTTCCACTTGGTTCCACAGAATACTACTGTGTTCCACAGAAAAACACTGTATCCCACACACACACCACCATGGTCCACAGAATACCATTGTATCCCATGGAACTCCACCATGTTCCACAAAATATGAGGTCTTTACACTCCCCCACCTTTCCCAGTGGACTCTGACTGGAGTCCGACTGGACTGACTGGAGTCCACCAGGACTGTTCACCAGCCAACTGCTTGCAAAGTTGCCAGTCCAGTCCCAGTCCAGTCCAACTGGACTCCAAGTGGAATCCACTCAAACACTGGATTTCACTCGGACTGGTCCAGTGGAGTCCAGTGGAGTCCACTGGAGTGAGTCCAGTTGGAGTCCAACTAGTCCAATGGGAGTCCAACAGGAGTCCAACTGGAGTCTGCACCAATTGATTATTATTGTTATTATTAATAACAGAAAAATATTTTGACCTACACGAGGATTGAACCCTCACCAGTTTACTTACATAACATAATGGTAACACATTAACCACTAGACCACCTAGGCATTTATTGTTGCTTGAATACATAACACTATCACTATCACCCGGTTTACACATGCTGCCACAGCTGCCAACCACTGCACTGCCACAACTGCCACATCAACCATTACCACCAACTGCTCAACTGTCACAACACCATCACCACCCATCCACATCAACAACACTATCAAAACATGCCAGCAACAAGATCAGCCAACTCTGGAACTTGCTACAGCACTGATCAGAAGCGATTCCCAAAGCCAAAAGCATGCAAAGGTGCTCAATCATTGCTGGACAACAAACCTAAGCAAAAGAAAGCCTGAAAGGAGAGTGAGAGTGAGAGTGAGGGGAGCAAGACCGACAATGAGCAGGAAGAAAAGAAGAAAGGGAACATGAAGGACCAGGAGAAGGAGAAAAAGGCAGAGAGGAACAAGGGAGCGAGGTATGCTGCCCCTGCCATTGCCATCCTGTGCTGACAGGATGGCCTTTTTTTCTTTCAGAAAGACTTTGTTAGCATGGGTGTGAGAGGATGCAGCTGCTGAGGCAGCTGGTACCCTGCCCAAGCTTCTGAGGTAAGTTTTTTTTGTTCTTTTTCTTTTTCTTTTTCTATTTCTTTCTACTGACATTTCTAATATAGGGCTGAACTCATTCTTGAAATGAGTGGGCTATCGGTAGCCCCCCCACCACATGCTCTCTCACCAGCAGCAACTGCTGCTGCCCACCCAGCTCTTGCCCCAATGGGCCACCCATGATGCTTGGATGTCATAACCCCCAAAGCTGCTGAAAATGCCAGTGACAGCAGCAACAAGTGGGACAATGGCAACAAGGGGAAGAACAACAACCCCAGCAATAATGACAACAAAAGCACTGATGATGACAGCCAGCACCAGGGGAAGGATGATGACAGGGATGGAAATGACCAGCACAAGGGGAACAACTGCAAGAGCAACAACAATGACAACAAAAGCAGTGGGAACGATGAGGAGGAGGATGACAATGACAGCGAGGAGGAGGAGGAAAATGACAACAACAGCAAGAAGCACAGTGAGAAGAACAACAATGAGCAGAACAACAGGAAGACAAAGACCAGCAGGAGGATGAAGAACGGTGAGAAGAACAACAACAATGCAAAGAACAGTGAGAAGAACAGCAAGAATGAGAACGAGAATGAGAATGAGAATGAGAACAATGAGAATGACAATGACAATGACAAGAACAACAACAACAACGAGAACAACAACAACAACAACAACAACAACAACAACAACAATGAGAATGGGGATGGGGACAAGGATGGGGGCAAGAATGAGAACGATGATGATGATGGCAATGATGATGGCGACAAGAACAAGAACAAGAACAAGAACAAGAACATCACCAACACCAACACCAATGATGCAGATGAGGGGGAGGACAACAATGGGACTGACAACAACAACAATGGGACTGACAGTGGCAACCTCACAAACCTTGTCACTGCCACTGATGCTGCTGCCAACTGTGCCACCACTGCCTTTTGACTTTGGCTACTACCACTCTCACTCTCTTCAAGAACGATCTTATAACTCATCTCAATATTCCATCAAATTTGGCTGATCGTACTGATGGTGGTCTTCACATTGGCTATCAAAAGTATAAAGCATTCTTAGAGGCCAATGCAACTTTGGCTGCACTCTGTGCTTCCAGAGAATGGGAAGGAAGGAAGCCTTCAGTCACTGATTTGATTGAAATTTTTCAGTCTAAATCCATGTGGCATGCCAACCATTCCAAAGCTTTCTCCCAAGTATGTGACTATCCTGAGATGGTGAGCTGGTTGGAGAGGAGGAAAGATGCTCCTTCCAATATTGAGCTTTGGGGCTATGAGAAGGTTGCATACAATTTCAAGGATCTTTTTGCTTTTTTGGATGGCAAAGGCGAAGAAGTGGGTAAATCAGGGGGCAAGAGCAAAGGAAAGATGAAGTCAAAGAATGAAAGTGGTGCTGGTAGTGGTAGTAGGTCCAAGAAGAAAGGTGACAAGAAGAAGAAGGGTTCAAAGTAAGTAAATAGTTAGAGCCCATGCAATTGCAATAGTTTTTTTAGCTTGCTGCCTTATAGCATGTGGCAAATTCATCCTCTGGAATTCCTTCAAGTTTTAATCTGGAAGATTGTTTTAAATCTGAACCAGCTGCAACTTTTATTATGGATATCAATTATCTTCAATATCCTACCAACCGTCACTGCTCTACCTGAGGAAAGCCCATTCCCAGAAATCCCCTTCAAACTGTTCAGCCAATTTATTCAGGATAATTTCAGTTCCAAAATTTCACTTTCAACAGTTCTTGTTATTCTGTTCACTATGACAGATAACACAGACTTGTTGAATTTACATTCAAGGCAACAAAATCCAAAATGCACAGGAGAAAAATGTAGTGTTTAAAGGTCCAGTTCATCAAACCAGAAAAAGACTGCAACTGAACTGGACTGAACTGCAAAAAACTGGACTGTCAGTTGCAGTTCAGGCCTCTCAGGATGGAAGAACTGCTCCGAACTGAACCGATAAAAACCTGTTTGAGTCGGTTCGAGCTGCTACTGTGTACTCCTCGTAAATACGCATCTTTTGACCATATTTTCAAGAGAAACAGTCCAGAATTGCATGTGCTATGGCCAAAACGATATGTTACTGCAAAATCTAACTTGCATGACATCTTGTAGTTGTGTTTTTTGAGATGTAGAGGGCTGTCATCACCATAAAACCTTTATGGTCAACTACTATACACTCTATACTATAGTTTACAACTGGTTTTATGTACTAAATTCTATGAGAAGACCAGTTTTAGTCAGTTCAAACTGGTTTGAACCACTTTGGACCAGTTTTTTGCAGTTCAGTCCAGTTTTTTGGGGTCTTACCATAATAGGCAACCAGTTGCGGTTGCAGTTCATCCAAATGGGGCAAAAAAACCAGACTGAACCAGACCTTTAAACACTAGAAAAATGTGTCACCATTTCTAGTTGGATGAAATGCCTTGCTCATGCAATGGACAATAAATTGTACAAGCAACAAGACATCAGGTTACTCAAGAAATCAGACAATGTCACTGAAACAGAGACAAGAATCAACAATATTGGAACTAAACTTGATGCACTGGCCAAGCTGTTGGATTTAAATCCTTATAATGACAATGGTCAATTTCAGCAGAAGCTCAAGCCAGTTTCACACAAATCTATCGATCCAATCCATGTTATATGTCCTAACTCATATGAATGCAAAACTTTGAACTGTCAACCCCAGTCACTGCTGCAAATCACTAAATCACAAGATATTCCATTGGTGACCTTAATCAAAGGCTTTGGATATTATGAAGATCTTCCAGTATTGACTGGGAAATGTCCAGATTGTCAAACTGCTTATCATGCAGATCATGAACGTACACCAGTTTCTGGTGAACAAGGTCAATTTGACAGACTATATCTGAATTCTGACAAGTACATTAAAGCTGGGCAGAATATCTGGGTGGATAGGCTGTTTTCCAACATTGTTCTGTCTGCTATGTATAGCTTTCATGCGTCAGCTGCAGCCATAACAGAATTTTGGAATAATGCTTTCTGGAAAAACCTATCAGGAACCTGTTCAAAACTTTCTCAGCATCAGACTTGGCATACATATGTCCAAGAATCAATTTGTACAGTTGCCTCTGCATCAGGCATTAATCTTGTGCTCCAAGATGGTCTTGCAATTGATGAAGTCACAAAAGAGGGATTTGAAATATTAGGAGAAGGTGGAATGATATGGGCTGCAGATCAACATTCATGCTCAGAATGTACTCACCAGTACAAGGGCACTTCTGATGTAATTGCAGGAGGTGATCTATATAAGGGCAACCTAAGCCTCTAGCAAAGGGAAATCCGAAGAGAAAACTCTAAGGATCCCCTTGCTGATGCCCAGTATATGTGAAGATGACAAAAATCAAATATAACCTAAAAATAGAAAAAGGTGGAGATAGGCAGATCAAGGCCGCCGAATGACATCATACCAAGGGGTATGTGTCGGAAGGGGTACTCCGCCTCTAAATATAAAAGTGTCAACATGTACAAACATGATAGCAAGGGAAAATTAGTAATAAAATCTGGAAAAATCATAGAAAATGAAGAATAGAAGGAAACGAGGTGGGGAAAAATATAGGACGAACATAAAAAATAGGAAAAACACACAGGGCACCCCCCTAGTCCCCTTACATCACCCCCTCTCTAAGATGCATTGCCCCGATGCATTTGAAATCGTATACGACCAAAGTCCGTGACTTGAATGCGACGCAGTGCAGCAGTGTGCCGTCGGTGGAATTCCTTGATTAACTGACGGGCATTTACATCAGACTCTTCGACCCATGAGTTCTCCTCATACCCATAACCCTTCCAATGTACCAAATACTGGAGTTTTCCTCGACGCAAATGGCTGTCCAAGATTGACTTGACTTCATATTGGGGTTCTCCCTCGATCACTGTAGGTGGTGGTGGTGGGTGTGAATGGCATCCCGGGAATGGATCTGGGGGAGCTGGAAGCAATTTGACGACATGGAAGACAGGATGGAGTCTGGACATGGAGGCTGGGAGGCATAGACGATAGGCATGTGTTCCAATGCACTTGACAATGGGGAAAGGTCCCAAGAAGCGATGAGCGAGTTTCTTGGATGGACGTGTAGTGGATACGTCACTGGAGTCAAGATAAACTCGATCACCAACCTTGTACTGAGGGGTTGGGGAGTGGCGTTGGTTGTAAAATCGCGCCATGTCGTCCTTTGCCTTTGTTAAGGCTGCCCTTGCCTCCTCCAAGCTATCCCTCATGCGTTCTGTGAACTCATTCACTGTCTCAATGTGTGAGGGAGTTTGGTGAGGTTCAAATCCCATGCGTGGATGTCGTCCAGTGTCTAAGAGGAAAGGGGTCTGTTGAGTGGAAGCATGGACATGGTTGTTGTATCCGAACTCAGCCAAAGGAAGGAGATCATCCCAATCGTCCTGGCGTTCATTGACAAAGAGGCGGATGTATTGCTCCAGTTCCTGGTTGACTCGCTCCATCTGGCCATCAGTTTGTGGGTGATAAGTGGTTGAAGCGAGGAGTTTGATCCCCAGGAGTCGGTACAGCTCACGAGTGAACTCTGCCATGAACTGAGGGCCACGATCCGAGAGGAAGGCACCAGGAAGTCCATGTAATTTCCACACGTGGTGGAGGTAGAGTTGAGCGGCACCTAGGGCACTGACAGTGGTGTGAGTGGGAATGAAGTGAGCGTGTTTTCCCACTGAGTCAACTGTGCACATCACCACATCAAACCTGTTTGACTCTGGCAATTCCACCACAAAGTCAACGCTGACGACATCCCAACAACTCTCTGGAACAGGAAGAGGGTGTAGCTCACCAATAGGCTTGCAACGAGGAATCTTGGTGCATAAGCAAAGGTCACAAGTGCAACAATACTGACCAATGAGCCGTGACATTTGTGGCCACCAATAGTTCCATGAGGTGAGCTCCAAGGTCTTCCAGCGTCCGGGGTGGCCAGCAATCTGTGAGTCATGGTGTTGGGATATGATGCGCTGACAAAGGTCTGGGTCATTGGGAACATAGATGTGATCCCTGAAATACAACAAGTCCTCCTTTTCAGCCCACTCTGCCACACGTAAGGAAAGGGTCAATCCCTTCCTCAGTTCTTTAACAGCTTGGGCGACAACATCCTCATGTAAACCACTACGGTTTGTGCAACGAATGTCACGTAGGATGTCCCGCTCCTCGCCCTGGGGTGCGATGCCTTCCAGTGCCTGAATGGTGAACAGGTCTGGCTGCAACAGCACAATGTTTTGGTTGTCACCGCTGCCATCCCCATGGTCTGCACGTCGGGATAGGGCATCGGTCTTCCCCATGATGCGACCCGGACAGTGGTGCAAGGAGAAGTCGAATCTAGATAGATACAGGGACCAATGAGCTTGACGACGGTTCAATTTCTTGGCCGTCATGAAGTACTTGAGGTTCTTGTGATCCATCCAAATTTCCACCTTGTGTTGGGCACCCTCGAGGAAGTGTCGCTACTCCTCAAGCGCATGCATTATCGCCAACATCTCCTTGTCATGGATCTCATAGTTTTGCTCTACAGCACTAAGGCTTTTGGAGTAGAACACAACAGGATGCCACTTCTGGTCCTCCGGAGACTGCTGAGACAACACGGCGCCCATCGCAAAGTCAGAACTGTCGGCTTCTACATGAAAAGGACACGAATCGTCAGCAAAGGGAAGGATTGGAGCAGAAGTGACCATCTCCTTAAGCTTTTCGAACGCCTCCTGTTGTGCATTATCCCACCTCCATGCCTCCTTTCCTGTCAAGTCAAACAGTGGTCGTGCATGATGTGAGAAATCCTTGATAAAATGCCAATAGAAATTGATGAAGCCCAGGAAAGACTGCACCTCCTTCTTGTTTGTGGGCGTCGGCCAAGCTGTGACCCCGTTTACCTTGATAGGATCCATCTCCACTTGACCCTCTGAGATAATCAGACCGAGGTACTCGATCTTGGTCCTTTCGAACTCGCATTTGTCCTGACAAAGGTAGAGTTTGTACCGTCGAAGTCGCTCTAGGACGAGGCACGTGATGCAACGGTGCTCTTCAACCGTGCGAGTGAAGATGAGGATGTTGTTGAGATAGATGCAGACAACGCCTTCGAGGATGAGGTCATGGAAGATGTCGTTCATCATGGTCTGAAAGGTGGCAGGGCGATTAGTAAGGCCAAAGAACATGACAAGCAGTTCAAAAAGACCACGGTTGGTACAAAAAGCTGCCTTCCACTCATCTCCCTCCTTTATCCTCACATTATTATAGCCCCAACAGACATCAAGCTTGGTGAAGTATCGGGCTCCATGGAGCTGGTTTACGAGTTTGGAGATGAGGGGTAGTGGGTAGCGATTTTTGACCGTGATGTTGTTGAGCCTTCTGTAGTCTTGAACCGGTCGAAGTGAACCATCCTTCTTCTTGACAAAGAAAAAGGGAGAGGCCATGGGTGACTTTGATGGTTGAATATGTCCAGAGGCCAGGTGCTCGTCGATGAACTGGTCAAGCTGCCGTTGTTCTTCTGGAGAGAGAGGATAGACCTTGCAGGATGAAGGGGTTGCGCTGGGGGTGAGTTCGATCGCGTGATCCCATGGCTTGCGTGCAGGAAGAGAGTCGAATGACTCCTTGGAGAACACGTCTTCAAACTCATGGAGATGAGGGAGTAAGGAGTTAGTAGAGGATTTAGCAGCATTGTTTTTGTGGAAGGCCTCGGTGAGGCGTTGGGATATGTTCGATGTGGCACACACCTCATGCGATGAGCGAATCGCAGTGTAGAAGATCCGATCACCCTCCTCCACTTCCTCTGGGTCCTCATCATCATCATCCGAGTCCAGCATTAGATCAGGAACCCCTTCCAATTCCACTTCAGGTATAGGCAGGGGTCAAGCACGACACTTCTGAGTACGTCATATTGCTGCCTTCTGTCCACGACGTTCTTGCCTGGCTTCTGTGAAACACGTCCGACAGCAGGATGGACATCGGCTCATGGTAACCTCCCCAGTATGCCAGTCGACCTCTGGGTTATGGTCTCAAAGCCATGGATATCCCAAAATCACCTTTTGCTTTCCTAATTGAGTGACAGCAAAAAGGGCACGCTCACTATGATCTTTGTAATGGAGAACCAGGTCTGCAACCTCTTGGATGGTACCCGCTTCATTTGGGGATCCATCCATGTTATATACAGGTATCAGATGTGAGAATGAGCGAGTATTTAGGCGATGTTGTTGTACCAGATTGGAATCGATGAAGAGACCAGTCGCACCAGAGTCCAGGAGCGCAGAGACACCAAGTATCTGTCCAGTGTCGGTCGTCTGCAGTTCGATGGCTAGGTTTAAGGAGTGTGCAGAGGGAGTGGATGCCACAATATATTTGCATGGTAGTTTACGTTCCCATGATTTAATTTTGGGACGTGGAGTAGAAGGAGAGATGGGGAGAGCAGGTACGTCTTTAGCCAACTTCGAAGGGTCAGAGAGGGGAGCAGTCACAGAAATGGATTCATTCTCCGGGGATTCAACTGACAAGACTTCAAAGCAGTTATGGACAGGCAGTGAGGGCGTATGATTCACTTGCTGCGAATAGGAAAATCCTGCTCCTCTACAACTTCCAACTTAATCTCCTCTGCAACTTGATCCTTTGCTTCCTCAACATCTACAAGCACCAACAAATCTTGCAGGAGTTTGTCTCGTCCCTCAGGGGTGAGCATGTGGATATCCTGACAATGGGGACACGCTCCAGCCCTGTGTCCAGGTTCCCCACAATGGTAGCAGAGATCCAACTTACATGCACGGCTGCGGGCTCCATCAACATCCATTGGTACTGGGACATTGACGGCTGGTGTGGGAGTTTGACGAACAGGAATGGGGTTAGGGCGGGGGAGGCTTCGATTGAAGGTGTAGGGTGTATGAGTGGTAGTTGGAGCATGGAATGCAGCATTAAACGCCGCATTTGTGAGTCGGTTCTCATCACAGAGTGAAGCAGCTTCATACCAAGCAAGGATCTCATTGTCTGCTGGGCGCCCTTCCAACATCTGTGCAATCTGGTCCTGAATTTCTCGGTTGAGTCCCCGTTGGAACTTCACCACCACTGGTAACCCACTCCCATATCCTGCCATGTCCACCAAATCCTTGAACTCATCAATATAATCGTCCACGGATCGACATCCCTGGTGGTAAGTGGATGACTCAAGTCGTGTCACTGCTTGGTGGCATTCATTGAGGGGCCAGAAGTGGCGTACAAACTCAGCTCAGAAGTCACCCCAAGTGGAGAAAGGTAGAGAACCGAGTTCTTTAGTTTGACGTAGGATACGGTCCACATCGAGATAGGCGCATTCAGATTTCATGTATGTGAAGGCCCAATAAATTTTTGCAGCCTCATCGATGAATTGATGCAACTGGAGAATAATGTATAACTCACAGGAATTAAGGAATGCACGTCCCTGCACACGTGCACCATTAAATTCGGCGGGGGGGGACGGTTTGATCTGAGCACGTTCCTTAGTGGATGCGTTTGGCAAAACGTTGTTGTTGGGTGCACTTGGAGTCGTAAAGGGGGAACTATTGGTCATAGGGTTAGCCTGGAGGGTCCTAACAAAGTTTTCAATCGTAGATTTAAGCGAGTCGATTTGCGCGTGCATTCCGGAAACGTCGCTTTCAAGCGCGTCGAAGCGTTCTGATGCGTCCATGTCACTAGGGAGCGCGTTTGGCAAAAATGGCGGCGTAATAAAGGCGAGATTATCTGGAACGGTGTGTAGGGACTCTGTGGAGCTTTGGGAAGCGTCGTCCAGTCCGTACCTGCCTATCTTGGGCAGCGCATTCGCGATTTTCAGGCCTTAGGGGAGAGTTTTCTACTATAAGGGCAACCTAAGCCTCTAGCAAGGGGAAATCCGAAGTTAAAATTATACTACATAATACAGGCATTGGGGACACACCTAGCAAAGGGAAATCCGAAGAGAAAACTCTAAGGATCCCCTTGCTGATGCCCAGTATATGTGAAGACAACAAAAATCAAATATAACCTAAAAATAGAAAAAGGCGGAGATAGGCAGATCAAGGCCGCCGAATGACATCATACCAAGGGGTATGTGTCGGAAGGGGTACTCTGCCTCTAAATATAAAAGTGTCAACATGTACAAACATGATAGCAAGGGAAAATTAGTAATAAAATCCGGAAAAATCATAGAAAATGAAGAATAGAAGGAAACGAGGTGGGGAAAAATATAGGACGAACATAAAAAATAGGAAAAACACGCAGGGCACCCCCCTAGTCCCCTTACAATCTAGCAGCAATAGTTGGAGTGGATGAAAATACACCTGTGCCTGCATATGAAGGTGATAGAACCCTTGAAAATGAAGGACAAGAACAAAATACTACAGGCAATCTAGAGAGCCCCCAAGATGGTGACAATATGGATATTGATTATTCACCTGTCAAACTTGTGGTGATGGATGGGATTGTTATGGGGCCTAATGTATGTATTTTGACTGTTACATATAACTAAAGCTAATAGCTTTCTAGCATTGTGCATATGAAGATTGCACATCTCAACTTGCCAATTCTCGTGGAGGAGTATTTTGTGCATTACATGAATCTGAATATGGGGCTAAATGCAGAATCTGTGCCTGTACTAATCAGAAAGTTGTTATGACTCAAGCATGCCCACAGCATCAGGAACAATGGAAGAAACACACTGAAAAACACAACCAACACACCTTTTCTGGCATCTGGAGAATATTGTGGCGACCAAATGAAAATATGCCTTGGACAGCTCCAATTACTGAGAATGTACAACCACATGATGAACCTGCCCCAGAGCCACAAAGGACCAATTATTTCACTGCCCCAAGATTCTATTGTGTGGAAACTATATGTGCTCCATGTGGTGTGGTTATTGCATGGGCAAAGTTTGCCAAATCAGAGTCACCAACAAATATTTTGGCATTTCTGGAAAAGGTATATCCTACAGAAGAATCCTGACCAGCATATATCTGCATAGACAAAGCATGTCTTGTGCTTCATACTAGTATTGCCAATGGGTCTTTGGAAGAAAACAACTCAATTCATAGTTGATGCCTACCATTATATCAATCATCATGCATCAGACTTTTTGTGCTGAAAGTGGTGTAATCCTGCTCCTATGAATGGCTCTGCCCCTAATCTCATTATTGTTGAAGAGGATGAACAAGGGAGACAGCATTACAAGCATGCATTTAATACTCAGGTAAGCATTCACCAACTTCAGTGATGATTGATACAATATAATAAATATATCACAGGCATGTGAGCAATTGAATGCATGGCTAGGGGGATATGAATCAATTCTTAAAAGGATGACCCCAGGCAACTTCAATTGGTTCTTGCATACCATGCTATTTTATCACACTGGGCATGTTATTAACAAACAAACAAGAAAAGCCAGTAACTTGACTAATAATGGTGATAGTGATGGTGATGGTGATGATGATGATGATGACATGTAGGTAGTTTCTGATAGTAATATTATGGTCTTGTGGTTGAATTCCACTTGGAGTCAGTTGGAGTCCAGTTGGAGTCCAATTGGACTATGTAGAGCAAATATAAACTTTGTAAATTGTATCTCATGACCCCAATATGGTAAAAATATGTCAGGCACATGGCTCAGGTGGTTAGAGCACTCCGAAATCTGCTTATTTAAGCTGGAGAGCAGAGGTTGAGGGTTCAAGTCTTGAAAATACAAGTATTTTATATTTTCAGATGCAAGCTTGAGTGATAAGTTCTGAGTCCCAGTCCAATCCAACTGGAGTCTGAGTGGACTGGAGTCATAACAGGATAATGACTTGTGAGTTGCTTAAGTAGCATTGAACATGTTCATCTGGTTGGACTCCCAGTGGACTCTGGTTGGACTCCCAGTGGACTCTGGTTGGACTCCCAGTGGACTCTGGTTGGACTCCCAGTGGGGGACTGAACTCTACTTGACTTAATGTAGTTCAACTGGACTCCACTCGGACTCCAGTTGGACTCCAGTCAGTCTGGTCAGACTCCAGTCAGTCCAGTCAGAGTCCACTAGGACAGGTGGGGGACTGTAAAGTACTGCAGAATACCATTGTATCCCATGGAACTCCACCATGTTCCACAGAATGCCATGGTATTCCACCAAACAGCACTGTGTTCCAGAGAACACCACTATCCTCCTGAGAACACCACCATGTTCCACAGAATACTACTGCATCTGACTACCAAACACCACCTTGTTCCACATGAATACCACTGTCTTCCTCCAGATTCCAGACTCCAGACTCTACATTGCAGACTCCAGATTGCTCATTCTGCAGTCTGCAGTCTGCATTCTGCATTCCAGATTCTGCATTGCATATTTCAGATTGTGCATTGCACATGTCAGATTTCACATTGTGCTTGTCAGAATGTGCATTTCAGATCGCATGTGGCAGATTGTGTGTTTTGCATTGTGTGTTTCTAATTGTGCATTCTGCATTCCAGATTGCAAATTTTGCATGCCACATTCCTCATTGCAAATTGCTTATTCTGCATTGCACAGTCCAGATTGCACATTTCAGCTTCCTTTGCAGATTCAATGCAGAATCTGAAATGCACAATGCAGAATCTGAAATGTGCAATGCAGAGTCAGGAATCTGGAGTGCAAAATCTGAAATGCACAATGTAGACTCTGAAATGCACAATGCAGAATGTGAAATGAGCAATGCAGAATCTGCAATGTGCAATGCGGAGTCTGCAATGCAGAATCTGCAATGTGCAATGCGGAGTCTGCAATGCAGAATCTGAATTGTGAATCTGGAATGCGCAGAATCTGAAATGCAGAATCTGGATTGTGCAATGTGGAATTTGGAATGCAGAATCTGGAATGCACAATGCAGAATCAGAAATACGCAATGTGGAATCTGAAATGCAGAATGTGAAATGCAGAAAATCTCAATATTGGAAATTCCGAATGTCCAATGGCCAGGCTTGCCAAATAACAATACAGCCAAACAACATGCTACCACAAATGCTACTAGTAGTACAAACAGATGCCACTGCATACATTCCTCTCCTCAACATCGATGTCAGTGTCAATGAGCACGCTGTTTGTAACAGTGCTGTGGTTCCTCCCACACTACCTTCATCCTTCAGTACAGATCTTCCCACAGCCATTCTCACCTTTGTCAGAGGCACTTATCACAATATCAACAGCTTTTCCAACACGTCTCCTCACAAGTCCTATCAATCTACATGAGCTGGGCACTATGGGTGATACTTTCACACCTGGCAAGGGTCTGTTTTGCATGAGCTGTGGTTCATTCTGCAGGTATCGGATAGTACAGAGCAAGGAGAAGGGGAACCAGTGTTAAGGGCAAAGCCTTAACCACTTGATCTAGTCGATGTCATTCGACGAGGTGCTTCCTTGACAAGTCGTTCAGCACTAGTCTTACTCAGAGCATCTGACATAAGATAGATAGTGCACTCTAGCAGGCCTTCTGCATAGAGTCATTTGGGTTCACGCACTAAGGGGCTTCCTTAGTGGTTTTGAGTAAGTTCACAAGTTCACAAGTTAAAGCTGTAGATTGCCTAGATCTAAACTAAGGACATCCCTACTACAGGTCGCAGTACTTATACTAGGAGGGAGGTCCCTATCATCCAATTGGAAAGGTAGATGCAAGAATAGAAACAGTAAGCCTTGCATGAGGCATCTGATGTCAATCGTGAGAGTCTAACGTCACAGACCTCATGTCAAGGGGCTGTCATATCACAGCATGTGTGGGAGTGGGTTCAGGTGCATGAAGTCACCATGCGTCACGGGTGCCTTCCATGGAAAGGGGATTGAATGCATGTTGTCGGCATGCATTGTGTGTGTGTCTGGTGTCAGGGCATGCCTCAGGCATGAGTTAGGGAGTGCCTCCTGTCTGGAGGGGATCATCGGGTGCATTGGGTCAGTCAGGTTCCATGAGTTACAAGGAAAATTGTAACAACCAGGGTCATGTTATGGTTGTGGTATGTTCACTAATCCTCATCTTCCACCTCCCTAAATCTAACCTTTCCTATAACACAGTGCAATCACATTGTTGCTGGGAAGAAGTGTACCTTCTTCCAGTGGAAGCGAGGCTTGACATGGTCACCAACAGCCTCACCCATTCTACCTAGTGCAGCTGCCCTGCCCAACACACCTGTTCTCAAGATTCCCTCTCATCCCATGGCCATCAATGTTTCCTGCCAGGACCTCTATCCTGTTGCATCAGGCAGCACTGCAGATGTTTGCCCCACTGCGGGGTGCAAACAGACACACACACACATCTCATGCCCTCGCTGCTTATGTCACAAGCACTGTGTTGCAGCTGGTGGCTGTGCATTGAAGACACACTGCTCCTGGGCAGTTGTTGGCATCCCAACCTGTGACCAGGGTTTCTACAGTATTGCCAGTCGAGGACCCTGCCAATGACACTATTGCCACATTGCAATTTCCTCAACAGGTGCCTATCATCTCATTATCAGGTGGGCTGTCGACTTCTCTTCCAGCTCTGGCAATGCAAAGCAATGCATCCACAGTTGACCCATGTCCAAATCCATGCTTTGTGTCACACATTGAACCCATCTTTATGCAGCAATATGGTCATGAGCAGCTGCTGCTGGAGAATAACTGGGCAGTTGAGGCAGAACACCAATGGTGGGCCAAGCTGGCTAAGCAGTCAACTGTAATCTATGCATGGCATGAGGTGTGTTTCATTCTGAGGTCTGGTTGATCCCTGTATGGCTCTCACTCACCACCATTTACAGGACAAGGAGCTGCCATCTGTCCATGAGTTGCAGGAGGGGTTCACCTGGCCATACCTCATTCTCACAGCCGAGCTCTTAGCTGATCTTATGCTCACTGCTCCTTTTCTTGTCCAGCTGTACCAACAGGAGCTCAATACATGGTTGAACATTAAGTCAGGCCACCAGATCACAGTGAAGGAAGATGACTGGGTGTTTTTGAAGGCTCACAATATGAAGAAATACAATGACTTTGATCAGCACCTCAAGGCAGGCCTGGCATCAACAGTTGTGCACCTGCATCACAACCTTGTAGGTGAGTGCACATATAGGCACAAGGAACTCATCCGCAGGAAGGGGAAGAGTCTTGAGGTTCTGCAGCAAGTTCTTGAGCTGACAGACAAGTTGGAGTCAGAGCTAGGAAGGACTCAGCCATCCAGGTCCAAGCCCATGATGTGTGCTCTTCCTCATCAATGCAACCCCCTGTAAGGGGACTAGGGGGGCGCCCTGTGTGTTTCTCCTATTTTTTACGTTCATTCTATATCTTTCCTCACTTCATTTCCTTCTATTCTTCATTTTCTATGATTTTTCCGGATTTTATTACTAATTTTCCCTTTCTATCATGTTTGTGCATGTTGACAGTTTTATATTTAGAGGTGGAGCACCCCTTCCGACACCTACCCCTTGGTATGATGTCATTCGGCAGCCTTGATCTGCCTATCTCTGCCTTTTCTATTTTTAGGTTATTATTTGATTTTTGTCATCTTCACATATACTGGGCATCGGCAAAGGGTTCCTTAGAGTTTTCTCTTCGGATTTCCATTTGCTAGGTGTGTCCCCAATCCCTGTACTATGTAGTATAATTTTAACTTTGGATTTCCCTTTGCTAGAGGCTGAGGTTGCCCTTATAGTAGAAAACTCTCCCCTAAGGCCCGAAATTGTGAATGCACTGCCCAAGATAGGCAGGTACAGAGTGGACAACACTTCACAAAGCTCCACAGACTCCCTACACACCATTCCAGACAGTCTCGCCTTTACTGCGCCACCATTTTCGCCAAACGCACCCCTAGTGACATGGACGCATCAGAGCGCCTCAATGTGCTTGAAAGCGACATTTCTGGAATACACGCGCAAATGGATTCGCTTAAATCTATGATTGAAAACTTTGTCAGGACCCTCCAGACTAACCCTATGACCAATATTCCCCCCATTGCGACTCCAAGTGCATGCAACAACGACATACCACCAAACGCACCCACTAAAGAGCGTGCCCAGATCAAACTGTCCCCCCCCCCGCTGAATTTAATGGTGCACATGTGCAGGGACATGCCTTCCTTAATTCCTGTGAGTTATACATCAGTCTCCAATCACATCAATTTGTTGATGAGGCTGCAAAAATTTATTGGGCCTTCACATACATGAAATCTGAACGCGCCTATCTCTATGTGGACCATATTCTGTGTCAAACTAAAGAACTCAGTTCTCTACCTTTCTCCACTTGGGGTGACTTTTGAGCCAAGTTTGTATACCACTTTTGTTCCCTCAACGAGCACCACTGAGCAGTGACATGACTGGAGTCATCCTCTTACCACCAGGCACGTTGATCCATGGACAATTATATCAATGAGTTTAAGGGTTTGGTGGACATGGCAGGATATGGGAGTGGGCTACCAGTGGTGGTGAAGTTCTGATGGGGCCTCAACCGAGAAATTCAGGACCAGATTGCACAAATGTTGGAAGGGCGCTCAGCAGACAATGATATCTATGCTTGGTATGAAGCTGCTTCACTCTGTGACAAGAACTGACTCACAAATGCGGCATTTAATGCTGCATTCTGTGCTCCAACTACCACTCATGCACCCTACACCTTCAATCGAACCCTTCCCCACCTTAACCCCATTCCTGTTTGTCAAACTCCCACACCAGCCATCAATGTCCCAGTACCAATGGATGTTGATGCAGCCTGCAGCCATGCACGTAGGTTGGATCTCTGCTACCATTGTGGGGAAACTGGGCACAGGGCTGGAGCATGTCCCCATCATCAGGATATCCACATGCTCACCCCCGAGGGGCAAGATGAACTCCTCCAAGACCTGTTGGCACTTGTAGATGTCGAGGAAGTGAAGGATCAGGTTGCAGAGGAGATCAAGTCAGAAGTTGTAGAGGAGCAGGATTTTTCTATTCGCAGCAAGTGAATCGTACGCCCTCACTGCCTGTCCATAACCACTTTGAAGTCTTGTCAGTTGAATCCCCAGAGAATGAATCCATTTCTGGACTGTTCCCCTCTCTGACCCTTCAAAGTTGGCTAAAGACATACCTGCTCTTCCCATCTCCCCCTCTGCTCCACACCCCAAAATTAAATCATGGGAGCGTAAACTACCACGCAAATATATTGTTGCATCCACTCCCTCTACACATTCCTTGAACCTAGCAATCAAACTGCAGACAACTGACACTGGACAGATACTCGGAGTCTCTGTGCTCCTGGACTCTGGTGTGACTGGTCTCTTCATTGATGCCCATCTCACACAACAACACTGCCTAAATACTCGCTCACTCTCATGTCCAATACCTGTGTATAATGTGGATGGGTCCCCAAATGAAGCTGGTGCCATCTGAGAGGTTGTAGACCTGGTCCTCCATTACAAAGATCATAGTGAGTGTGCCCTTTTTGCTATCACTCAATTAGGAAAGCAAAAGGTGATTTTGGGCTATCCGTGGCTTCAAGACCATAACCCAGAGGTCGACTGGCATACTGGGGAGGTTACCATGAGCCAATGTCCATCCTGCTGTCATACTTGTTTCACAGAAGCCAGGCAAGAACATCATGGACAGAAGGCTGCGATACGACATACTCAGAAGTGTCATGCCAGACCCCTGCCTATACCTGAAGTGGAGTTGGAAGGGGTTCCTGATCTGATGCTGGACTTGGATGATGATAATGAGGAGGAGCCAGAGGAAGTGGAGGAAGGTGATCGGATCTTCTACACTGCGATTCGTCTATCGCATGAGGTGTCTGCTACATCGAACATATCCCAATGCCTCGCCGAGGCCTTCCACAAAAACAATGCTGCCAAATCCTCTACTAATTCCTTGCTCCCTCATCTCCATGAGTTTGGAGACGTGTTCTCCAAGGAATCATTCAACTCTCTCCCTGCACGCAAGCCATGGGATCACGCGATTGAACTCACCCCTGGTGCAACCCCTTCATCCTGCAAGGTCTATCCTCTCTCTCCTGAAGAACAACAACAGCTTGACCAGTTCATCGATGAACACCTGGCCTCTGGACATATTCAACCATCAAAGTCACCCATGGCCTCTCCCTTTTTCTTTGTCAAGAAGAAGGATGGCTCACTTCGACCAGTTCAAGCCTACAGAAGGCTCAACAACATCAAGGTCAAAAATCGCTACCCATTACCTCTCATCTCTGAACTTGTGAACCACCTCCATAAAGCCCGATACTTCACCAAGCTTGACGTCCGTTGGGGCTACAATAATGTGAGGATAAAGGAGGGAGATGAGTGGAAGGCAGCCTTTTGTACCAACCATGGTCTTTTTGAACCACTTGTCATGTTCTTTGGCCTTACTAATAGTCCTGCCACCTTTCAGACCATGATGAACGACATTTTCTATGACCTCATCCTTGAAGGTGTTGTCTGCATCTATCTTGATGACATCCTCATCTTCACTTGCACAGTTGAAGAGCACCGTCACATCATGTGCCTCATCCTAGAATAGCTTCGACGGTACAAACTCTACCTTCATCAGGACAAGTGCAAGTTTGAGAAGACCAAGATCGAGTACCTCAGCCTGATTATCTTGGAGGGTCAGGCGGAGATGGATCCTATCAAGGTGAATGGGGTCACAGCTTGGCCGATGCCCACGAACAAGAAAGAGGTGCAGTCTTTCCTGGGCTTCATCAATTTCTATCAGCGTTTTATCAAGGATTTCTCACATCATGCACGACCACTGTTCGACTTGACAGGAAAGGAGGCATGGAGGTGGGATAATGCACAACAGGAGGTGTTTGAAAGGCTTAAAGAAATGGTCACTTCCGCTCCCATCCTTACCTTTGCTAACAATTCACATCCTTTTGTGTAGAAGCCGACAGTTCTGACTTTGCGATGGGAGCCGTGTTGTCTCAGCAGTCTCCAGAGGACCAGAAGTGGCATCCTGTTGTGTTCTACTCCAAAAGCCTTAGTGCTGTAGAGTGAAATTATGAGATCCATGACAAGGAGATGTTGGCGATAATGTGTGCACTTGAGGAGTGGCGACACTTCCTCGAGGGTGCCCAACACAAGGTGGAAATTTGGACAGATCACAAGAATCTTGAGTACTTTATGATGGCCAAGAAATTGGGCCATCGTCAAGCTCGTTGGTCCCTGTATCTATCCAGATTTGACTTCTCCTTGCACCACCATCCGGGTCGCAGCATGGGGAAGACCGATGCCCTCTCCCAACATGCAGACCATGGGGATGGCAGTGATGACAACCAAAACATTGTGTTGTTGCAGCCAGACCTGTTCACTATTCAGGCACTGGAGGGCATCGCACCCCAGGGCAAGGAGCGGGACATCCTACATGACATTCATCGCACAAACCATAGTGGTTTACATGAGGATGTTGTTGCCCGAGCTGTTAAAGAACTGAGGAAGGGATCCCCCCTTTCCTTGCATGCAGCAGAGTGGGCTGAAAAAGAGGACTTGTTGTATTTCAGAGACTGCATCTACGTTCCCAATGACCCAGACCTTCACCAGTGCATCATATCCCAACACCATGACTCACAGATTGCTGGTCATCCTGGATGCTGGAAGACCTTGGAGCTCACCTCACGGAATTATTGGTGGCCACAAATGTCATGGCTCATTGGTCAGTATTGTTGCACTTGTGACCTTTGCTTATGCACCAAGGTTTCTCATCGCAAACCCATTGGCGAGCTACACCCTCTTCCTGTTCCAGAGAGTCATTGGGATGTTGTCAGCATTGACTTTGTGGTGGAGTTGCCAGAGTCGAATGGGTTTGATGCGGTGATGTGCACAGTTGATTCAGTGGGGAAACGTGCTCACTTCATTCCCACTCACACCACTGTCAGTGCCCTGGGTGCTGCCCGACTCTACCTCCACCATGTGTGGAAATTACATGGACTTCCTGGTGCTTTCCTCTCTGATCATGGCCCTTAGTTCATGGCAGAGTTCACTCACAAGCTGTACCGACTCCTGGGGATCAAACTCCTTGCTTCGACTGCTTATCACCCACAAACTGATGGCCAGACTGAGTGAGTCAACCAGGAACTGGAGCAGTACATCTGCATCTTTGTCAATGAACGCCAGGACAATTGGGACAATCTTCTCCCCTTGGCCGAGTTCGGATACAACAACCATGTCCATGCTTCCACTCAACAGACCCCTTTCCTCTTAGACACTGAACGGCATCCATGCATGGGATTTGAACCTCGCCAAACTCCCTCACACATTGAGACGGTGAATGAGTTCACAGAACACATGTGGGATAGCTTGGAGGAGGCAAAGGCAGCCTTAGCAAAGGCAAAGGACAACATGGCATGCTTTTACAACCAACACCATTCTCTGACCCCTCAGTACAAGGTTGGTGATTGAGTTTATCTTGACTCCAGTGACATCTCCACTACACATCCGTCCAAGAAACTCACTCATCGCTTCCTGGGACCTTTTCCCATCATCAAGTGTGTTGGAATGCATATCTATCGTCTACGCCTCCCAGCCTCCATGTCCAGACTCCACCCAGTCTTCCATGTTGTCAAACTCCTTCCAGCTCCCCCAGATCCATTCCTGGGATGCCATTCACACCCACCACCACTGCCTACAGTGATCAAGGGAGAACCCCAATACGAAGTCGAGTCAATCTTGGACAGCTGTTTGCATCATGGAAAACTCCAGTATTTGGTGCATTGGAAGAGTTATGGGTATGAGGAGAACTCATGGGTCGAAGAGTCTGATGTAAATGCCCCTCAGTTAGTCAAGGAATTCCACTGACAGCACACTGCTGCACTGCGTCGCATTCAAGTCACGGACTTTGGTCGTATGCGATTTTGAATGCATCAGGGCAATGCATCTTAGAGAGGGGGTAATGTAAGGGGAGTAGGGGGGCGCCGTGTGTGTTTCTCCTATTTTTATGTTCATTCTATATTTTTCCTCACTTCATTTCCTTCTATTCTTCATTTTCTATGATTTTTCCGGATTTTATTACTAATTTTCCCTTTCTATCATGTTTGTGCATGGTGACAGTTTTATATTTAGAGGCAGAGCACCCCTTCCAACACCTACCCCTTGGTATGATGTCATTCAGCGGCCTTGATCTGCCTATCTCCGCCTTTTCTATTTTTAGGTTATTATTTGATTTTTGTCGTCTTCACATATACTGGGCATCGGCAAAGGGTTCCTTAGAGTTTTCTCTTCGGATTTCCCTTTGCTAGGTGTGTCCCCAATCCCTGTACTATGTAGTATAATTTTAACTTCAGATTTCCCTTTGCTAGAGGCTGAGGTTGCCCTTATACCCCCAGCAAAAGACCACCCCTCACCCTCTCTCACCATCATGGTCTCCACCAGTAACTGTTCAGGCTCACAAGCACAAACCATGAAGTGAGCCTGCTGAGCACCTCAAGGATACCCACTGCCAATGTCCTTTGCCTCAATCCCCCTCCCTTAGGTCATGATATACTGCTTCACCATCACCTAGGCTGTCTGTCAAGCAGGAACCTGAAGAGTTATCTGTCCCTCAAAATCTGTAATTTACCCTCCCCCACCTATTCCAGTTGGAGTCCAGTTATTCCAGTTATTCCAACCAGATTCTGGTTACTCCAGATGCTCAACTTAGAGTATATACCCTAATGGATAGTCAAATTTCAAGTCTTAAGTTGTCAAAGTGCCTACAAAATATATTTGTGCAGAGTAAGGATTGAATTCAAGACATCTTGATAGAGTGATCACATGACAAACCAAACATGTGTGCTTAACCAGTTGAGCCACAGGAGAATTATTAGATAGTAATATAATGTTTATTCATGACACTCTAATTTTTTTTGGAGTAGTGAAAGATCAAATTTTTTTAATTAACCACATCCCTCACATTGAATGCGAGGGAGTGGGGATGATTGTGATTACATAGATAAACAAAAAATCCTCCCTCTCACAAGATGCGAGAGGGAGTTTTATTTATATACATAAAAAGCTAACCCCTCACACCGAATGCAAGGGGGGAGGTAAAAACATGAAGAAAAAAATCCCTCCCCCATGCAAAATAGGGGAGGGGGGGCACAATACTAATAAATAATTAAAAGTACAAAAAAAATCCCTCCCCCACACTTTGTGTGGGGGAGGGGGAGGGGACACAACCCCACTGTTGTCTGTCCTTCCATCCACAATCCACCCCACGAGCAGTTGCTTGTGAGGCTGGGGGTAGGTGGCTTGTCATCATTGTCGTTCCACCCATGATCCACCCCACAAGCAGTTGCTCGTGAGGCTGGAGACAGGTGGTGTGTCATTGTCATCTCCTGTCCCTGTGCCTGGGCGTCATTCCACCCATGATCCACCCCACGAGCAGTGGCTTGTGGGGCTGGAGGTGGGTGGTGTGTCATTGGCCCTGTCATCATTGTCCATCGTTGTTGGCAGCCATGCTTTGCATTCTGGGGGGTTCTGGTGCTGGTAGACAGTGGCGTCATTGTTGTTGTCACCTGCACACACTCACGATCCACCCTACAAGCAGGGGCTTGCAGGTGTGGGGTGGGTGTGTTGGCTCGTTTGCAGGTGGTGGTGTTGTTACTAGTAGATTATAACCTAAAAAAAATGAGTTAGTTAGTTTATAAAAACAAAAAGCAAATGAAAAAAACTCACATAGGGCCCAAACGACGTGATTTGCATCATTTGGGCCCATGTTGGCTCATTTGCGGGTGGTGGCATCATTACTAGTAGATTATAACCTAGAAAACTAAAAAAAATGAGTTAGTTTATTAAAACAAAAACCAAACAAAAAAAACTTACATAGGGCCCAAACGACGCGATCTGTGTCATTTGGGCCTGCATTGGCTTGTTTGCGAGTGGTGGCATCGTTGCCAGTAGATTATAACCTAGAAAGCTAAAAAAAAGGTTAGTTAGTTTATAAAAACAAAAAGCAAATGAAAAAAACCTTACTTAGGGCCCAAATGATGCGATCTGCATCATTTGGGCCTGTGTTCTGTCCAATCACGTTGTTTGGGCCCATGTTATGTCTGGCAGTTGAGTAGAACCTATAAAACAAATGAAACAAGTTAGTTAGTATGAAAAAACAAGAAGCAAATGAAAAAAAACATACTTAGGCCCCAAATGACACGATATGCATCGTTTGGGCCCGCATTCCATCCAGTCAGCTCGTTTGAAGGTGGTGGTGATGGTGGCATTGGGCATGGGCATGGTGGTGGTGGATGCGCACACAGTGGTGGTGGTAGAGTGGAGAGGAGGAGGTGGCATTGGCGATAGTGGTGGTGGTGGTTGTGAGCTGGCAGTCATGTGTCATGTGTCATGCATATGCATACTTATTAATTATTCTGTTAATGGCTGTGATTAACTACCTTGGTTGGGTAATAAAAGTATTAAATGTATGCCCAAGAATAATTGCTTGGTAGCTCAGTGGTTAAGTGTGCTGTTATGTGTGCAGACCCAAGGTCAAGTGTTCAATTCTTGATGTGTGTTGAACTTTTATTTGGGAAAGCACATGCATTCCAGTTATTCCAGTTAGTCTGGTTATTCCTGTTATTCTGGTTGTGATGAGTCCAGTCAGATTCTGGAGATTCTGGCTGTAAATTGGATCCTTATTCCGACTGGAATTGTGCTGCATAGGGAAAACTACATACAAAAAAAATTCCACTGGATTCCAGAAATTCCAGAAATTCCAGCTGGATGAACCGGAATCCAACTGGAATGGGTGGGGGAGTGTAAAGTACTCCTCAAATGCTGGATCACCTGGAACACTGCAAGACCCGATTGTTCTTGACATTGATAGCAAGGAGGAGGTTTCGAGCTGGCCAGCAGACTTTTATGCAGTTGACATCATCCAGTACTTCCAGGACCACAAGGCAAGGCAATGATCTATTCCTGCTGCTCAATTCTTCCAGCAACGCATTGGACTACCATTCTGCAGCTCTATGTACTCTGACCACCAGGTGCACTGGAAGTTGTCCCCTCAATTGGCAAAGGATGCTATCTTGGCTGCTTGATGAACTCCTGCTGGTCTCTGGTCTGCCTTCATGTGTGAAAACTCTGCGAAGGATGCAGCTTTGTGGAAGCTCAAGCAGGCTATCAGTATCTCTGACTAGCCTCTATCTTGCTCATTTTTTTTTGTCATTCACCTCTTGTTTTCTGCAACTAGCCTCATCATGCTACCCTGCTTGTGTTTTTTGTCATTCACCTTTTGTTTACCTCTTGTTTTGTCTATTACCATTACTAGTTTTGTACAGTGCATCATGTATTGTCACCATTTTGTAATCTCATTGGGTTTTTGTTCATGAATACAATGGAATGGAAGTATAATCATGTGTTGTAATTCATTGCCCAGTTCTGTGGCTCTTTCCCCTCCTAGCTTTACCTTTGTCATCCTGTTCCTGTGCATTATCCTCTCATTTAGAAAGAAATGGTACTTATCTATTGCCATCTCACGGCATATATAATGATACCCTCCCAACCAGACATTGGTCTGTTCTGCAATTGACAAGTTGAAGTACTATCCTTTGCCATCTTTGTAAGGGGACAACCCCTGGGTAGGGTACCCAGCCCCTTCCTATGTTTATATCAGTCATGGACTTATTCCTACATTCCATTACTCTAGCTTTGTTATCATTTGGCTACAGCCTTATCTCGGACAGTTGGAGTAGTGACCCTTCTTTAGTTCATTATTATTAGGATTTCCTCTGGTTATAGCAATACACTGGCCATGCTTTAGTGCCCCTTCTCTCTCTGATTGAGTCTCCTCTTGTTGTTGCAGGGTCTTGCCCTTACAATCTTCCCCTACAAGCTCAGGAAAGCTTACAGGATTGCAGTTCTCCTGGCAATAGGTGTCCTTCTCTGAATGCTTGCAGTTGAAATGGAAGACATCAACAGAGAGTCCAACATTCTTGAAGGCATTGTCCTTTTTTGCAATTGGAGCAAGGTGGCAGTTGTTGCCAAAGAAGATGTGGTCAGGCATTGATCCAGGCATGCAAAATGTCCTCATCACAATCTCCTGAAAATGCATGACCATCAACAACAAGTACAATAAAGAACCAGTTCAAACACTCACAATAACATACTGACTGCCTCAGCACCATAGAATGTCTCCCAAGCAATAATCATACCACATGGTGCAATGATGATCTGCTCATTGTGAGTTCTCTTGCAACCAAACTGAGCCTGCACCTTCCCCTCCTTCACCTGTGAGGCCTCTGCTGGCTGTACTGAATCCCCCTCAACAACAAACTCCTCTTCCTCATCATCATCCTCATCAGCCACTGCTGAGTCAACTGCATCAGAGTTATTTGGGTGAGCAATGTGGGCATATTGTAAGCATTTCTTCAGCTGGAATCGAGCCTGGCCACACTCCCTGTGAATATGCTCCACTGCTTGATGCTTGTCGTCACCACATGCCAGTCTTCCCTCCACCACAGGCTGCTCACAACCAACAATTGCACACACAAAATTACGTCCCTTGTGATCAGGACAGAAGTGATAGTGGTTACTGGATAATGGTATCTGGCAGTTGTGGACATTGCAACAGCAGCACCCAATAGTGACCCTGTCAATTACTACTACCCAGCATTTGTGAGTGACTGCAACATACATGAGCCTGTGAGCCATGCATTGTGTGGCCAACAACATGATGAGTCACATCACCTTTTCCCTTAGAATCAGCATAAAACTGACAGCATCATTTGCAGTGGTGATGGACCTCTGGCTGGTGGTAGAACTGTATGTGCAGGTTTTGTGCTTTCATGGCAGCATGGAGATGGTCCTTTTGCAAGCCAGTATGGGGAACCTTTAGCATGTTGTTACGTCTCACATGATCTTCCAAGAGAGACAGAACCACAAATCCATCATACACATTATCTGATGAGTTCAAGATTGAATGCCCAATTGGGTGGAGCTTGATGTCCCTTTGAGAGCATAAGATTGTACATGCAGGCACAGTTGGTTGCAGATGTCCGACCATTTTTTTTCCAAGTCAGGAAACAAGCCCAAGGTAAATAAGTGGGGCACGCATACTATGAGACCAACATCAACATAATGAATAGCTCGATCACCTTCTGTTCAACAAACTGGTGCTCCCCCACCTGAATAATCTCTGGGACTGTGTCATAGTATATGTGCTGTCCATCCTCAACATAAAAGTTATGGTGATGGTTTATCTTGTAGTCTAACAAATGTGAAGGCAATTGTTACAACATATACACCATCCATTGTGAACAGGGCAGCTTGTCATTGTTCAGCCTTCTTCAGCACCTTCTGTTTGCTCCGAGTACAATTGGCATTGAGGCAGACATGCTGAGCTAGATACAGGATATGAGAGGCTGTACCCAACCATTCATAAGACTACAATGAAGAAGCTGAGGAATAATCATACTTATTCCAAGTCCATGTCCATGTTCTGCAAATGCAGCTTGCTCCCTCTCTGCTGAAATCACTGGCTCATTGTTCCATATCATGTTATTCACCAACTTCCAACAGAGATGAATTTGTTCATTGCTTGGAATCCCACACACTTTTGCTAAGAACATGGATACACTTTGAGGTAAGGTAGGGGGAGGTACAGAGGGCAGATGATTAGTATATTGTACAAGTAGGATATTGTCCTTGAGCTTGGTAGCATATACCACAAAGCACATCAAACTGCTGAGGGTAATTCCCTGGAAAGCATCAGGCTGCGATTGGATGGCCAAGAGCAATGTTGTGAGCTCCACCATCAATGGGGGATGTTACAAGAAGATGTAGGGGGGTTTAGCAGGCTGTCACTAGCAGTGGAGTGGATGTTTGAATGTTTGGATGTTCAGACATCCCCAGACATTTGGAATTTCCAATATCAAGATGTCCTCATGAAATGGGCAATGCAGAATTTGAAATGGGCAATACAGAATCTGAAATGAGCAATGCAGAATCTGCAATGTGCAATGTGGAGTCAGAAATGCAGAATCTGAATTGTGAAATCTGGAATAGACAATGCAGAATCTGAAATGCAGAATCTGGAATGGGCAATGCAGAATCAGAAATGCGCAATGTGGAATCTGAAATGCAGAATGTGAAATGCACAATGGGGAATCTGAAATGCAGAATCTGAAATGCGCAATGGGGAATCTGAAATGCAGAATTTGAAATGCACATCTCAGATTCTGCATTGTGCATTTCAGATCTCCAAAACTTATATAACTGTGTACTAGCTACCTAGAACAATGAGAAATATATCATCTTCACATCTTGCTCTTCCGATTTAAGAGTTTCTCTCTCTTGAGTTGTCTTACTTCCAAAGTTTAGTGGTTTTCCATGAACTTTGTCAAAACTATTGTCTTCTCCTTGAAACTATTGTCCTTTGCCTCCATTGAACCTTGTTATTGTCCATCTATATCATTCTTTAACAATATTCATATCCCTCCAAAAACATTACAAAACTATTTTGGACTTCTTCACAACTCTTTGGAGACCTTTGTAAAACTTCATACACCTTCAAACCTCTTTCGACATTGTTTGTCAACATTTGGTTTATTGCAGTGATATTTAGTACCACCTCTCAACCTTCCTCTAACTCATGTTATACCATCTGAGACCTATTTGTGGGTTTGGTTTGGGTTTCTGGGTCGAGTAAGACCATTTTGGAGCCCATTGCAAAGGGGTTTCTAAATCATTTCATTGCCTAAACCATCTCGAATTCCTCTGCTTATGCCAACCACAGCTAAAAACCTGCATATTGAAGCTCACCAAGCCTTTGACACTCCCAAACATCCAGGAGATATTGATTCCAGTACCTGCCAAACAATCCACCCACTATCATCTATTTCCATCTCCTACTACTCCACTTTCTATCCAACCACCATCTCCATCTCCTCTTCGACTCTGTTAGGGCGACACCCACTATCTGCTAGCTAAGACCATGTGGGTTCTCTCTACAAGAAGGGGGTGGGATCCGCGCTTGTGATGGGGGAATTGATGGTTTTGATGTGAGGGGTTATTAATAGGTGAGTTTGTTGAGATAGGCCTTTCACACCAAAAACATAGGTGGAATACCTAAGAGAACACAACTAGGGTCCCCTAGGCATATATTTAGGGTTTATATACTATGTTACATATATTGTACATTGTTGTTACCAATGCACTCATACATGCGCATACATTTTGATGCGTGTGAAATAAAATTCTCATGCTACCAAAATGTAGCATCATTTGGCATCATGTAGCGTAATTCAACATAATAAAATAAAAATGAAAGTTTATTAGGTAATGGGGTGGTTTTCTAACATTACCCCCCTTTTATGCCTTGACTTCCAGGCAAGAAAATATTACGTTTGTCCCCTCTGTGAAATTTTGGTAAGGCCAGAATTTCATCCCCTCATACACCATTCTTGCAATGCAATGTGGAGCATTCAGATTACGTTTAAAGAATTGGGCGATCACGTTACGTGCTCGCTTACAATTCTCTTTGGGTTCCCACAAATTATTTTCGTCGGTGTAGTTTTTCCACTTTATTAAAAACTCCAATTTGTTCCGTTGAAGATGTGAGTCTAGAATTTCTTCAACTATATATTCTGGAGCACCTTCTACTATTATCAGAGGTTGCGGAGTAGTTTGTTGGCCAGGAATAGTGGGTGGGTGGTAAGGGCGTAGGCAGGATACATTAATCTCGGGATCAATCTTGAATGATCGGGGTAATTTTAGCACTACCGCATTAGGTGAGATCACTTTAGAGATCGCATATGGGCCAACTTGTTTCTCCATAAGTTTCTTTGAAGGTCATGGAATATTCAGGTCCTTAGTACTTAGCCATACCAAGTCACCAACTTTGTACTCTGGAGCGCGTGCTCGAGTATGATCTGCATGTCGCATCATGTCATCACGTGCTTTCTTCAATGCCGCCTCTGCTTCTTCTTGTACCTTTTGCATCTTAGATACAAAATCTTCTACTGACTGCACTTTGACTTCCCTTCTGGGTTCTACTCCCATGCGAGGATGATATCCATAATTCACAAAAAAGGGTGACATACGAGTAGCCAAATGGAATTTGTTATTGTGGGAAAATTCAGCAATTGCCAGCCATTCAGGCCAGTCAGTTTGTCGGTAGTTGACAAACATATGTAGGTACTGCTCCAACTCCTGGTTCATTCTCTCTGTCTGCTGTGGGTGATATGCCATAGATAATTTAGTTTGAATTCCCAATATGTTGTTTAGTTCTCGCATAAACACAGAAGCAAATTGTGGTCCGCAATCAGAGATAATGGTATCGGGTAACCCATGTAACTGCCATACCTGATTTAGATAGAGGCGCGCCAAGCCCAATGATGAGGTTTCTGTAGTAGTAGGAATAATATGGACCTCCTTTGTGAAGCAGTTGCATACTACAAATATTGCATCGTACCCTTGAGCCTCGTGTAATCTGGTAATAAAATCCACAGATATATCTCGCCACAGCGCTTTAGGTATAGGGTTCGGCATTAATTTTCCTGCAGGTTTCTCTGGAAATTTCTTCCCCCTCATGCACGTATCACATCCATCCACATACCCCAACACATACTTCGAAATTCTGGGCCACCAATAATTTTCATTACTAATTCCAATGTCTTCCATCTTCCTGGGTGTCCGGCAATCGGCGTATTGTGATGTAACCAGACGATCTCCCTTCACAAATCCTGATCCTTCAGTACATACACTTTTCCTCAAAACAACACCAACCCTTGTTCCTCAGCCCATTCATCTCCTTTGATATTACCTTTCTTCTCTCCCTTCAGAGCTTTCATGGCTTCCACCACTTCATCATCCATTTCCAAACATTGTCTAATTTTAGACAACATTTCCGTTTCCGAGCTATCTATTAATATATGCCCTTGACACATAGTGCAAATGCAAAAGTATTTGGGTTTGAGTAAGGTAACATTCTTATTGTCCTCCTCCACCCCCCTTTTATGATCAATACATCTGGATAATGCATCTGCTTTCCTCATTAAGCTTCCCGCTTTGTGGACCAAGTGAAAATTGAAACACGATAGGAATAATGCCCAACGCACTTGCCGGCAATTAAGCTTTTTAGTGGACATGAAGTATTGCAGATTTTGATGATCTGTCCTGATCTCAATCTCATGCATACATCCCTCCAAATAATGCCTCCACACCTCCAATGCTCGCATTATCCCCAACATTTCTTTGTCATGCACATCATAATTCCTTTCCACATCATTCAACCCTTTTGACAAGTATGCACAAGGATGCCATTTGTCATCTTCACACAGCATTGATAATACCGCTCCAGTAGCAAAATTGGATGCATCAGATTCCACTCGCAAAGGGCATGTGAAATCTACTGGGGCTAATATTGGTCCCTCCACAAACTTCCTCTTCAACTCCTCAAACGCTGTCTGCTGCTGCTCTCCCCACCTCCATACTACTCCCTTTCGCATAAGGTTATGTAAGGGTGCGGCAATTTTAGAAAAATTGTGCACAAAGCAACGATAATAATTTGTGAGTCCCAAGAAGGCTTGAACCTCCTTGACATGGGTGGGTGCAGGCCAATCTGTGATCACCTGTACCTTGATTGGATCCATTTTGATCCCGTCAGGGCCAATCAATAATCCTAGGAACTCAATCTCGCTTGCCCCAAACACACACTTCTCTGGTTTCAAAAATAGATCATTCTCTGCCAACCTCTGTAACACCTCCTGTACTATTGCCTCATGATTTTCTTCATCCTCCATGAATATCAGAATGTTGTTAATAAATATTATTACCACGCCTTTGTCTATTATGTCCTTGAAAATGTCGTTCATCATATTTTGAAAGGTCGGGGGACTATTAGTCATCCCAAAAAACATGACAAGCGGCTCGAAGGATCCTCAATGCATGGCAAATGTGGCCTTCCACTCATCTCCTTTCTTTATTTGTACATTGTTGTATCCCCATCATAAATCCAATTTTGTAAAGACTTTGGCTTTCCCCACTTTGTCAATTATTTCTGAGATCAATGGCAGGGGGTACGCATTCTTTACTGTCCACTCATTCAGATACCTATAATCTGTACACATCCTCTTCCTTTGGTCTTTCTTTGGAACGAAGAATATTGGTGACGTTTGCAGTGATTTCAAAGGTCGTATGTATCCTTTGCACAATTGCTCCTTCAGGAATGCATCCACTTCTTCTTGTTCCATCGGAGATAACGGATATACCTTCGACTTCTTCAGCACAAACACTGGCTTCATCTCAATCGCATGATCCCATGGCTTCTGCACCAGCATTCACTCAGACTCTTTCTTCTGGAACACTGACAGATATTCATGATACACTTTTGGCACCCATTCCTCCACTGGCTTCTCCACCTTCACAATATTCTTGTCCCACGACTGTCCTCCACAAATTGTTCTAAAGGTTTGCTTCTGCTCTTCTTTCTCGATCATGATCGGAACTTCCCCATTTGGCATTTCCTCATCCTCCACTTCCTCCATTGTAACAGAATACTTTCTTGGATGTTCTTTCTCTTTCTTTTTCCTTTTTTCCTTCTTCATCTTCCTCCCATACACATTACATTCCTTAGGACAATGAGTCATTTGTACTTTCCCAGTTTTCCAATCAATTTCAGGATTATGCTTCCGTAACCACAGACATCCTATTATTAGATTGGTTTTCCCAAGATTGCACACTTCAAATATGGCTCACTCCTGATGCTCCTGATACTTTAGGATCATAGTCACCTCCTCCTTGATAGTTCCTCCACGATTAACTGTTCCGTCAATATTGTACACCATTATAGGTTGTGCCAGCTTGCATGTGTTAATACCATTTCCAGTAATTAAGGATTGATTAATAAATAATCCTGTAGCACCACTATCAAGCAATGCTTCCACATCAATAGCTGCATGCATGTCCACTGTCTTCAGTCCCACAGTCAAGGTGATTTCAGGTTCTATTCGCGCAGAGCGAATAAAGAATTTAGGGGTTTTCGGAAATGATGCGTGAAAATTGTCATGTGATTCAGAATGGTTATACTCCTCCTCGATTTCCTTTTCTGATTTGCTCTGGGTTTCCTCGGATACTAATACATTGTAACAATTCTGGGTCACCAATGGGGAAACCTTCACTGGGACTCTTCCACAAAATTCTTCTGCCTGCCTTCCTCCAGCTTCACTTCCTCGATTGTAGCTTCCCTAATCTTTCTCTTCTGCCTACAATTCCTAGAAATGTGTCCTAACTGCCCACAGTTAAAACATTTAAGTGGGGCTCGTCTCCCTGCTTGATCAACCTCCATTGCCTCTGCTGGTGCTGCTGACTCCATAACTATAGGTGTCACTGCCATGGCCAGTGGCTGTGCCCTTGGAGCTTGCGCCTGAGGCACTTTTCCTTTCTCAGACTTTCCTCCTGATGACTTTCCAAATTTACTACTTCTGTACATCAACTTTGACTCTGCCTGTTCCTGCCAATATTGCCAGTCAAGGTGCATTGCCCAATTATACCACTCATCCAACTTCTCTGGCATAGAAGGTAGTCAGTAGATAGACTTGAATAAAGAGGGATTTAATCCTGCTTTCAAAAATTCTACCAACGCGGCTTCTCCCATGTCCGTTTGCAAAGCTTCTGCTTTGAACTGCAAAATAAATTCATCTGCCGTTAAGGAACCTTGGTGCATGGTCTTTAATTTAGCATTGGCTGTCGCCTTTGGATTAGGGTCTCCAAACTGTGCCTCCAATCTCTCCAGAAATTCCTTGAAGGTTGCAAATGGTTTATTTCCTGCAGCAATTTGATTAATAGCCTTGTTTCTCCAGAACTGTGCTTTTCCCCCCTGGATGTACAAGAGAGCAAACATAATCCTAGACTCAGCTGTACGAAACTCTGGCTTCCTCCCATGGATGTACAATACTATAGAGCTGATGAAGGATTTTGTATTCTCCATGGTACCATCAAAGATTTGTGGGGGCGCGTACTTAGGTAAGCGCGCTTTTCCATTTCCAGATTTCTCTGCTGTCTCATCCTCCTGCGATAGCCACTCCACCATCTCCTCCATCTCATCATCTCTTTCTCCTGTCATCTCTGGCTGTACTTCCACTTGTCTGGGCTGTGATGCTGCCAATACTGACACTGATTGCGACATTTGCACCATAAGCGCATCAATTTTCGCTTCTAGCACTGGTGTGGGAACAGGATTAGGACCAGGATTAGAAGTTGAGGGTTTGGACATAATTGTCAAATCTGTGATGAGTCATTTCTTTGACAAATTCAAATTTTTTTCTTCGAGACCTCTCCAAATGTTTATGGGTCATGTGATAAGGTTTGTCGAGGTTTGTCAATTGTTTGTTGTTTGTTGGGCGCTTATTTTGGCACTTTGGATCAATACTCCTTCCAACAGTGCCTGATCTCAGAGATATCACTGAATTTGGCTTGTAACTAAAATAGTCGTCCAAGTAGAGTAATGTAAATCATAACTAAACCAGATCTGATCGGTTGTCTGGTTGCAGCTGTCCTAATGATGAGCGCTGCCTCTCGATCACTGGCAGTCGCAATGTAAGGCAAGGCCTGGTGTCGGCTTACAAAAGAAAAGGTAGATTACGTATGTACAAGTACTTCCGGCTCATGCCGAAAGGATGAGTAATCGGATGTGGCATGGTGAAACAATGATGTATGTGCAAGTAAGAGAAGGTGCACTGATATGGGAAGTTGTGTTCTTCTGTTAGGGCAACACCTACTATCTGCTAGCTAAGACCGTGCGGGTTCTCTCTACAAGAAGGGGGTGGGATCCGCGCTCATGATGGGGGAATTGATGGTTTTGATGCAAGGGGTTATTAATAGGTGAGTTTGTTGAGATAGGCCTTTCACACTGAAAACATAGGTGGAATACCTAAGAGAACACAACTAGGGTCCCCTAGGCATATATTTAGGGTTTATATACTATGTTACATATATTGTACATTGTTGTTACCGACGCACTTGTACATGCACGTACATTTTGATGCATGCGAAATAAAATTCTCATGCTACCAAAATGTAGCATCATTTGGCGTCATGTAGCATAATTTGACATAATAAAATAAAAATGAAAGTTTATTAGGTAATGGGGTGGTTTCCTAACAGACTCCCTCCAACTCCAAAACCTCTTCCATCTACCACTCAAGTCTTAACCCCAACTTCAAAAGTATTCATGGCCACAAACACGACTACTATGCCCATGCATGGCCATTCCACCACTCTGAAATTTGACTCCACTCAGCCTCAAGAACTTTGTAGGTATTTTAATGAGCTCAAATTGCTTTTTCCAGCATGCAATATTACCGACTCCAAAGAAATGAAGAAGCACACTTGCTGCTACCTCAATATCAACACTTCTGAACTTTGGAAATCAATTCCAGAACATGGAACTGGTACTTTGTTCAATAACTTTTGCATCGCCATCCACAAACTGTACCCTGGTTCCAAAGATGATCGCAAATAGTCAATTTTAGATATGGACAAACTTGTCAGTGAACAACTTTGCATTGGTATTTTCAATGCAAATGATTTGGGATTGTATTTTTGGTGGTTTTATAACATCACAAAGTTTTTATCTACTAAAGGCAGAATTTCAGTTGCCAAACAAAGCAGAGCTTTCATTTGTGGCTTCCAACCAGGTTTATGGGCTAGAATTGCTTGACGACTTGAACTAAACTTCTCCAATCACTATCCTGATGACCCCTACCCACTCAATGACATCCATGCAGCAGCAAAATTTGTTCTAGCTGGATCTAATATTTCAGACTCAACATCCCTACTTAGCTTGCATTCTTTGGCCTCTTTGTCAATATCTACAACCTTGACATCATCTCCTCAAATTAAATTGGAAGATCTTACAGCAATCCTCAAAAAACTGGCAGCCATTCTTGTCACCACTTTAGCAGGTTCAAAACCCACTAATACTCCTCAATCTAACAATGGACTTCATTTGGACCAGCTCGAGAATTTAGTTTGCATATTTTGTGGGCTTAGTGGATATTTCATTAGTGACTGCTTGGTTTGCCAATTGTATATCAATGAAGAAAAGTGTAAAAAGAATGCTGAAGGCAAAATTGTGCTTCCTAATGGTTGATTTACTCTTTGAAACATCCTTGGTCAAGAATTATCAAAACAAAGCCCAAACTATGATGATTTTTGACCCGAGCTTGACACAATCTTGCACTATTCCTACCATTTCCTGATCTAATCATTGTCATTGACAAAAATCATCCTGGTGATTTCCTTTCACCAAAAGAATGAAAACTCATGCATGACTTTATTATCCAGACCAAGAAACAGGTTTTGCATGGAAGGACAGCGAATAAGGCAACTTTTGACCTGACTTCTTCCCTCCTATTGAACTCCCCATCATTCCCCATACCTCGTGGATCGAACAAAATATTCCTATTCCATTCAGCATCTACAAAGAAGTCTGTGGAATGATCAAAAAAAAGATCAAAGCAGGTGTATACAAACCTTCAAACATGTTGTATTGTTCCCAATGGTTTTGCATTTTGAAGAAAGATGGCAAATCACTCCAACCAGTGCATAGTCTCGAACCACTAAACAAAGTCAGTATACAGCACTCAGGCATGGTACCAATTCCTGAACATTTAGCAGAACAATTCGGTGGACAATCTTGTGGAGGAATGCCAGACCTCTACATTGCTTTTGATGAAAGGAAAGTCTCCAAATCCTCTAACAATCTAACAACATTTCAGACTTTCAGAGCACTCCATATCATTACCCTACCCATGGGTTGGACAAATTCAGTACACAATGATGTCACCCATATCCTATGTTAGCGAATGCCAACATTGCACCAAATGCCAGTATCAATTGTTGGATTGTCTTGATTCTCACATTTCACTTTACACTAGTTCATATTGTAGGAACACATCATGGTCCAGATGGACTTTTGAGGCATCCTCCATAAGAAGAAGATGATCAGTTTGACAATGAAAATGATTTTGGAGATTGGATTGAGCATCTTCACAGTTTTGTACATCAAATCAATCCTATCACAACATACCCCTTCTCCCAACAAATTTTGACACTCGCCCTCTCCTCAGATTTCAGTAAGGGGGAGGATTTTACCTACAATGATGTGCTATAAATGGACAACATAAAGAAAGATGACAAATGATTACTTCATGTTAGTGTTGCTGCAGCTTTGCCTTGCAGCCAGTTTAAGCCACAGCCAAGCTGAAATTGAAGCTGAGCTGAGCTGAGCTGATGGACCTGGCTTGGCTGCTGCTTGAGCTGGCTAGAGCCAGGGTTTTGAGCATACTCAATCAAGGTAAGCTAGCTCATTCAAAACAATAAAAATTGGCTCTTGTCTGTATATATTCTTTAACTAAGGTAGAGGAAATCCATGCATATCCAGTGTCACCTGATTTGGCATGATTTCCATGACAAAAGTGTAAAAATTCACATATCAAAAGAACCACACAACTTTCAAGTGATCTTCTACCACCAAAAATATATATTTCTACTTATTGAAACTTTGGTGGTTGTATGTTTTTGAGACATTATCATGAATAAATGATATGTGTTTTTAATAGTTTTTGGGGTGTCTAAGTGATATGAACACGTGATCAATTAAATTGCGCTCACAGTCGATGCACTACTCACATTGACAAAGCCTCCTGGCATGGCTGGAGTGAAAAAGTGAAAGCTCACCCAAATCCTCAACCTAGGAAAGTGGGGTATCAAAGCAAACAAGAAAAAGAAGCAACAAGAAGCTGAGAGGGAGAATGTGAGCCATTTTCATCACAGATTGAAAGTTCCTTACTGTCAGAACAGGTTCCACCCCCTTCACCACCAAAGCAAACCTATTCTGAGACTGTCAGGTCAAAGACCTCATCTATATTTAACACAATCAAGAGCTCTGTCTTTTGGAAGCCTAGGGAGAACTCACCTGTCAATCATAGAAATGATTTGCCAAAAGGACCACCTCCTGTTTGGGAGCTAGCTGTGCAGTTCTTTATGCAATGTGAACCTGACATGACCTAGAGCATGGCTCCCATGAATATTGATGAAACCATAGAGGAGGATCCACAAGAAGATGCAGTTGATGCCATGCCATCACAAAACAGAAATGATGACACATTTAGTGGTGACGATATCAGTCTTGGTGGTTACTCAGCTGATCAGCATAATGCTGGGAATAGTGATCACAGCAACCATGACAGTACTCAGGATGCCCAGGATGATGCAAAGGATCAACGATGGAAGCCACCAACTGTGGAGGCAGCCTGTAAGGTGCATACAAAGATCAAGGACATCTTACATCCACACCAAGACAATGGAAAAGACCATAAAGACCCAAAGCTTGACTTGCTTCTGAGAAGCCAGCTTGAGGGAATGCAGTGCTTCCTGTGGACATATACAAATATTAATTCAAGGGTATATAACAAGTGGATGGCGGCCTCACTTCAAACTGCTGAGTCTGCAGAGCGTGGACAGTGGTATGCACAGCGCCTTTGAGAATGGTCCTGTGCATTTATCAAAGAGGATGAGAACCTTCCATTCAATATGTATGGCACCTGGAACAAATCATGGCTCGACAATGAAGATTTGAAGCAGAAATTGCTTACTCATCTGCAATCAATCAGAAAGTTTATTTGCGCAATGGACCTGGTTTGATACATGGACTGCCTGGATGTCCAAAAGCGTCACAGCTTGAAAAAAGGCATATCGGAGTGTACTGCAAGATACTGGCTCAACTGCATGAATTTCAGGTGGACACTTGAACCCTCAGGGCAATACATTGATGGGCATGAGCGGGAGGATGTTGTCTACTATTGGCAGAATGTGTTCCTACCACGCTGGAAGAAGCTTGAGTCTAAATTACATGGATGGACACAGGAAGGCAAAGAAGACATACCTAATGGTAAAAGACCACAGCTACAACAGCTTGTAGTCTGGTTTTATGACAAATCAACATTTTATGCACATGACAGATGCAAGAGGCACTGGGTTTATTCCTCGGAGACTGCAACACCTCGAAAAAAGGGCGAGGGAGTCTCGCTGATGGTGGCTAACTTTGTTTCCATGGACTATGGATGGTTACATTCTCCTGATGGGAGCGAGTCAGCACAAGTTTGATTCAAAGCAGATAAAAGCTGTGATGGGTATTTCACAAATGAGGACATCATTATGCAGACACAGACGGCAATGGACATTATTCAAAAGCACTATCCACATGATGAACACATGTTTATTTTTGATAATGCAACTACCTACTCAAAGCACCCTGCCATGGCACCTTCTGCAACAAAAATGACAAAGAATCTGTTGACAAAGTTTGGCACTGAGGTCATGGCCACTGTCAATGGAAAGATTCAGTATGCTTCAAATGGAAAACCTCAGAAAGTGGTTATACAGATGGGCCCTGGTCAACTCCCAGATGGGCAGCCACAGTTGTTCTATGACAGTAATAATGTGTTTATTGGTATGACTTGAATCTTGGAGGAGCATGGGCTAGTGGCAGAGTCAAAGTTCAAAGGCTTCTTGCAAAGGCTTCAAGTGGGAGAAAGGTGCAACTGACTGTTGTCAGAGGTGTGTGCTCTACAACCAACCCAATTTTACTGAGGGGGAGTCGGCATTGGAGATTGCCTGCAAAGCTTGAGGATTTGAAGCTGTGTTCTTGCCCAAGTTCTACTGTGAGATAAATTTCATCGAGCAGTGCTTGGGTCACTCCAAGAAAGTCTACCACCAGTATCCACCATTATCAAAGGAGGCCGATTTTGAGAGGAATGTGTTGGCTGCACTGGAATCAGTCCCCTTAGTGACGATGCAGAGGTGCAAAACTTTATTGATGACATTATTGATCTCACATTCATTCATGACTACAGTTATGCTTGGTGCTCTCAGCGGTTCATTGATGCTTATGCCCATGGGCTAAATGGTAAACAGGCTGCTTGGGCATTACACAAATACCGTGGTCACTGTGCATTGCCTGAGACACTCATGGATGATCTGCTCAAGGCAAAAGTTTGAGAGTGGATGATGAACAGATACTATAATAATTCAAACTTGGCATACTTTGAACTCACTTTTACACTAATATATAATAATAGATTATTTTTTTTGTGTAGAGAAATGGGACTTATGATGAAGCAGCGCGATTGTTGCATCCAGTGTCGGTGAAATCATGGAGAAAGTCATGTGCATGCTAAGGTCTCATCACATATCAATCACAACAGCTGACATTGGATGTGTATGAATTGCCTCTACCTTAGTAGTAGAATATACTGTAAATGAACCTAAGATCATAGAAAATAGCTAAGAATTGTTCAAGACAGAGTAACTCTGCAAAAAAACAGAATATGTAAAATAGCATAGAAATGGGAGCACATATGGCTGTTGTCTCTTCAGGCCCTTCAAATGAGACTAGACCACATTGTAAATGAGCCTTCAATTATGAAAAACAGTAGAAAACTGACTAAGATATAGCTTAACCCCCCCCAAAAACCAAAAGATGTGGAATACCTCCAGAATATGGACATGCACACCTCTTGTCTCTTCAGTTCCTTCAAACAACACTATATTAAATTATAAACAAGCCTTAGATCATAAGAAACAATAGAGGATTGACTAATCTAGAGTATCTGTCCACCAAAACTAAAAATGTGAAATATCTTCAGAATGCAGACAGGTGAACCTCTCGTCTCTTTGGGTCCTTCAAACGATACTAGTATATATTGTAATTGAGCCCTCAATGATAGTAAATAATGAAGAGCTCATGAAGATAGAGCATACTCTCCTTCTGAAACATAGCATGTTATAGAATGCAATAGTGGATGCCTCTTGTCTCTTTGGGCCCTTAAACTGACAGTAAAATATCTGGTAATCAACCTTTAGCTGGTAGGAAATGGTACAGAACTCACCGAGATACAGTATAGACTCATGGTATCTATCTGGCACCCATTATATGTTTTTAAAGCTATTATTGGGCTATTATGATGTCTATTCTTAAGTTAGACGGTGTAGAACTCATTTACAAATGATATAGTACACTAATTAACTCTACACTCATACATAAATTTGGAGGAGAGATGGCATGGGAGGTGGTGGTACAAGAAGAAGAAAGAAAGCATGTAAATCTAGATGTCAAACCACCTGACTGTGGAATTTGCACAGCTTTTCTCTTGTCATCATACCACTACCTCCTATGCCTGCCTCACTCATAATAAAAGCCTATAATGGCTGCCTTTCAAGACCTGAAATGTTGTTTCAAAGGTCAGTCAATTCTTTATCATTTCCTATGATCTAATGCATGTTTATAATTATGAGTCCTTATATTTACATAAAAAAGACTCATTTTTAGATTCTGGATCCACCAAAAAATTCAGCGTGAACAAAAAAATCAATGCTGTTTTACCCATGGTCAGTAATTTGAAGCAACCATTAGTGACTTTGAAACCATGAGACATAAAATTAGCTGAGACACAAATTTTAGATATAAAAGACAACTCCTGGAATTGGCTACACTTGTAACCGGTGATCATTAGGGGTAGATGTTAAAAGGGGTGCTCCACCTCTAAATATAAAACTGTCAACATGCACAAATATGATAGAAAGAGAAATTAGCAATAAAATAAGAAAAAATTATAGAAAATAAAGAATAAAAGGACATGAAGTGAGGAAAAATATAGAATAAATGTAAAAAAATAGAAGAAACATACAGGGCACCCCCTTGAGTTCCCCCTAGTCCTCTTACACTGCTCATTACATGCATAAAATTTTCTGAAGGTTCAAGGTTCTTTTGCTTGCTACATGTTGTATACTGAAGTTTGGCATAGCATGGAGATTCATCTCTAATCATCAACTGTCTTGCTAATTTAGCTACATGGGTACTAACTTGTCCATAGGAAAATAATATATTTTCTTTGTTATGCAGCCATTTTCTAATATTATTTCTGGCAGCTTCCAAAGATTTTTTACCCTGAAAAATTTCTCTATAGTTATAAGCAAGTCTTTCTAATGGGGTACTTAATTGCAAAGTCAAAGTTGTTGAGAGCAAGCAGAATACTGTGCAACTACCAGAGCATATTGTTGAACAAGTCCATAGGCTTATCAGATGTCAGGACAGAGTTGAGTCTTATAAACAAGGCAGAGAAAGAAAAAAACAGAGAAAAAGACAGCCAAATGCGAGTTGTGCAATTACAATTGGCCATAAAAGCTTAAAGCTTGTTTGGGCCAAAGAAGAAAAACCTTGTTTAGACAAACTAAGACACATGGTAATTGCAGCATAAGGAAGGAGGGAGATGGTGGTGCTTTAGCACTCGCAAGCATCATAAAATTTAACCCAAAAGTTCTTACTCTGGAACTTCTACAGCTTTAGTGGTGGCTTTAGCTTGCTAAAATGATTACTGAATAACAAGATAGCGGTGCAAACAATTCTTTTTTTTAATGTAAAAATACTAGTTTCTTTCTTTAACACATTTGATAGAAGGTTTAACAGCAGGTGCATTGCTATTCCTGCTGTTTCAAGCCTCCAGGTATTGATGTTATTGCCTGCCCTTGTTATTTTGATTTTTTTTTGTGATGCAATAACTTGCTCATAAAATTTAGTCTAAAAGTTCTCATTCTGAAACTTTTGTAGCTTTAATGGTGGCTTCAGCTTGCTAAGACGATTACTGAATAACAAGATGGTGATGCACCTGCCATCAAACCTCCCATCAAATGCAATGATGGCTTTTTCCATTGGAAAAACAAAAAAAAAATTTGAGAAAGAAGAAGAAATTGTTTTTTCAATGGAAAAAGCTATCAATGCATTTGACAGAAGGTTTGATGGCAGATGCATCACTATTTTTCTCATTCAGTAATTGTTTCAGCAAGATGACAAGTCAGTTTTGGGTTGTAATCTTCTGCTGTGTCTTTGTCTACTGTACTTATTCCTGTAGCTATACTTGCTTCTGTCATGCCCACTCTTTTTCTGCTTGCTCCTGCTTGTGCTTATTTTGTGTCAGTGGATACCAGAATAGTTAAAATCAGTGTATTCTTGAATTAACTTATCAATTTCATTTTGACATGTACAATGTCTTGCTCAAAGCATACAAGGCAAGTTGATTTATATTGATATATTTCTGGAGATTGTGTGTGTTGATTATAGCTCTTGCTGCAGAAAACAAGATTATATAAGAATTGCAAATAAATGTCCTTTTTTTTTATAAACTTTTTGTTTTATTATGATTTATTCATATGGATTCACATATGCTAATTTAACTTCTAACATAGTCCTTAAAAAGCATCTTGACTATTATCACAAAAACAAACACTTGAAGCTTGCCAAAATACAATGTCAAGCTGCAGGTATCTGTCATTCCCATTAAGCTCAAAATTTTTATTGAATTAAATGTAAAGTAAGAAATACCTGGCATCCTATGGTATGTCTTTTGTTGAATAGATAAATGTTTTTATTTAGAAAAATATAAGATAAATTAATGATAATTTTTTTCATTTAAAGATATTAATTAAAAATCAGTGAATACTTAGAATATTTTTATATAGAGTATATAAAAATTTAGATGCTCAACAAATAATACTAACAAAAAATATAAAATAAAGATACTAAATAAATAATCAATAATAATAATAAAATGAAAAAAATAATGGTCAGGTCAGTTGGGTTCCATGAGTTACAAGGAAAATTGTAACATTACCCTTCCACTATGGTTGAAAGTTCCACACTTTGACCTAAATCTTCGTCTCTCCTTCATGGTCTGATCAGGCGTGGTCTGGTTATATAGATAGGTTGGGGTCGAGGGATATGATTGGGTTCTTCTGGTTCATGCTGCTCTAGGTAGCGGTGTCAAGGAGTCGGTAGTATCATTGAAGGGGGGGCATTGCAGGATGGAGAATTCAATGTCTGAAATTGGAGGTTCAGGTTCTGTTCGGAAGATGGCATAGAGACAAAATGCAAAGGTTAGGGCTGCTGCTGCAGCCAGAGTTGTGCCAACGACGATGGTGAGGATTGTAATTCCTGTGAGCATGGGTCTGTCTTGTCATGCCATCGTCCTGAGCTCTGCCTTTTAAATCCTTCCATATGGTTCTCCTGTCATGTTTCCCATCGCATCATTATCAAAATCATCATATCCAGAGTTAAAAAAGAGCCACTGTCTGCATTTGACTTCTCTTTGATCAGTCTCTCAATCTTTTCAAGGTTTCTCTGGGCAGAGTGTCCGGGGCCTCGCTGCTTGCAATACTTGCAAATATATTGTTGGCAAATCAGGCCAAAATGACCTATCTCTTGGCAGATAAAACATCTGGCATGTCTCATGTGTGGAGGGGACCAAGGCAGTTGGGTGGTTTTCGGTTTGGGTTTGGAAGTGGTCAGATCAATTACTTTGGGTCCCCTAGGCACAATTTTCAGGTTCTTCATAGAATGAGAAGAGTCTCCAGAGGGAGCTTGTTGTTTGTCTCTGTCGCTCCACTCGCTGAATGGCGAGAGCAAGATCAGTAGTTGTCTGTGTCAATCTAGGAGGGTGTGAGGTCTCTCCTCAGCTATTCTCAGTCCGTCTGACCATGGTGCAATCATCTCCTGGATCGTCTGTTTGATCCCCAGGGTGTCTGTATCATTCATCACTTCTTCTAGGTTTCATTCCATTTGTTCGATTGTGCTCAAGTAGTAAAAGCACATTCTGGCAAAATGGTATTTCGGTGGGTTGTGGGCAAGGTGAATGCAAAGGGCATTTGTAAGGGCAACCTAAGCCTCTAGCAAAGGGAAATCCGAAGTTAAAATTATACTACATAATACAGGCATTGGGGACACACCTAGCAAAGGGAAATCTGAAGAGAAAACTCTAAGGATCCCCTTGCTGATGCCCAGTATATGTGAAGACAACAAAAATCAAATATAACCTAAAAATAGAAAAAGGTGGAGATGGGCGGATCAAGGCCACCGAATGACATCATACCAAGGGGTATGTGTCAGAAGGGGTACTCCGCCTCTAAATATAAAAGTGTCAACATGTACAAACATGATAGCAAGGGAAAATTAGTAATAAAATCCGGAAAAATCATAGAAAATGAAGAATAGAAGGAAATGAGGTGGGGAAAAATATAGGACAAACATAAAAAATAGGAAAAACACACAGGGCACCCCCCTAGTCCCCTTACATCACCCCCTCTCTAAGATGCATTGCCCTGATGCATTCGAAATCACATACGACCAAAGTCCATGACTTGAATGCGACACGGTGCAGCAGTGTGCCGTTGGTGGAATTCCTTGATTAACCAAGGGGCATTTACATCAGACTCTTTGACCCATGAGTTCTCCTCATACCCATAACCTTTCCAATGTACCAAATACTGGAGTTTTCCTCGATGCAAACGGCTGTCCAAGATTGACTCGACTTCGTATTAGGGTTCTCCCTCGATCACTGTAGGTGGTGGTGGTGGGTGTGAATGGCGTCCCGGGAATGGATCTGGGGGAGCTGGAAGCAATTTGACGACATGGAAGACGGGATGGAGTCTGGACATGGAGGCTGGGAGGCGTAGACGATAGGCATGCGTTCCAATGCACTTGACAATGGGGAAAGGTCCCAAGAAGCGATGAGTGAGTTTCTTGGATGGACGTGTAGTGGAGATGTCACTGGAGTCAAGATAAACTCGATCACCAACCTTGTACTGAGGGGTTGGAGAGTGGCATTGGTTGTAAAATTGTGCCATGTCATCCTTCGCCTTTGCTAAGGCTGCCCTTGCCTCCTCCAAGCTATCCCTCATGTGTTCTGTGAACTCATTCACCGTCTCGATGTGTGAAGGAGTTTGGCAAGGTTCAAATCCCATGCGTGGATGTTGTCCAGTGTCTAAGAGGAAAGGGGTCTGTTGAGTGGAAGCATGGACATGGTTGTTGTATCCGAACTCAGCCAAAGGAAGGAGATCATCCCAATCGTCCTGGCGTTCATTGACAAAGAGGCGGATGTACTGCTCCAGTTCCTGGTTGACTTGCTCCGTCTGGCCATCAGTTTGTGGGTGATAAGTGCTTGAAGTGAGGAGTTTGATCCCCAGGAGTTGGTACAGCTCACGAGTGAACTCTGCTATGAACTGAGGGCCACGATCCGAGAGGAAGGCACCAGGAAGTCCATGTAATTTCCACACGTGGTGGAGGTAGAGTTGAGCGGCACCTAGGGCACTGACAGTGGTATGAGTGGGAATGAAGTGAGCGTGTTTTCCCACTGAGTCAACTGTGCACATCACTGCATCAAACCCGTTTGACTCTGGCAATTCCACCACAAAGTCGACACTGACGACATCCCAACGACTCTCTGGAACAGGAAGAGGGTGTAGCTCACCAATAGGCTTGCGACAAGGAACCTTGGTGCGTAAGCAAAGGTCACAAGTGTGACAATACTGACCAATGAGCCGTGACATTTGTGGCCACCAATAGTTCCGTGAGGTGAGCTCCAAGGTCTTCCAGCATCCGGGGTGGCCAGCAATCTGTGAGTCATGGTGTTGGGATATGATGCACCAGCAAAGGTCTGGGTCATTGGGAACATAGATGCGATCCCTGAAATACAACAAGTCCTCCTTTTCAGCCCACTCTGCTGCACGTAAGGAAAGGGTCGATCCCTTCCTCAGTTCTTTAACAGCTCGGGCGACAACATCCTCATGTAAACTGCTATGGTTTGCGCGACGAATGTCACGTAGGATGTCCCGCTCCTCGCCCTGGGGTGCGATGCCTTCCAGTGCCTGAATGGTGAACAGGTCTGGCTGCAACAGCACAATGTTTTGGTTGTCACCGCTGCCATCCCCATGGTCTGCACGTCAGGATAGGGCATCAGTCTTCCCCATGCTGCGACCCGGACGGTGGTGCAAGGAGAAGTCGAATCTAGATAGATACAGGGACCAATGAGCTTGACGACGGTTCAATTTCTTGGCCGTCATGAAGTACTCGAGATTCTTGTGATCTGTCCAAATTTCCACCTTGTGTTGGGCACCCTCGAGGAAGTGTCACCACTCCTCAAGCGCATGCATTATTGCCAACATCTCCTTGTCATGGATCTCGTAGTTTCACTCTACAGCACTAAGGCTTTTGGAGTAGAACGCAACAGGATGCCACTTCTGGTCCTCCGGAGACTGCTGAGACAACACGGCGCCCGTCGCAAAGTCAGAACTGTCGGCTTCTACACGAAAAGGACACGAATCGTCAGCAAAGGTAAGGATCAGAGCAGAAGTGACCATCTCCTTAAGCTTTTTGAATGCCTCCTGTTGTGCATTATCCCACCTCCATGCCTCCTTTCCTGTCAAGTCGAACAGTGGTCGTGCATGATGTGAGAAATCCTTGATAAAATGCCGATAGAAATTGATGAAGCCCAGGAAAGACTGCACCTCCTTCTTGTTCGTGGGCGTCGGCCAAGCTGTGACCCCATTTACCTTGATAGGATCCATCTCCACTTGACCCTCCGAGATAATCAGGCCAAGGTACTCGATCTTGGTCCTTTCGAACTCGCATTTGTCCTGACAAAGGTAGAGTTTGTACCGTCGAAGTCGCTCTAGGACAAGGCACGTGATGCAACGGTGCTCTTCAACTGTGCGAGTGAAGATGAGGATGTCATCAAGATAGATGCAGACAACACCTTCAAGGATGAGGTCATGGAAGATGTCGTTCATCATGGTCTGAAAGGTGGCAGGGCTATTAGTAAGGCCAAAGAACATGACAAGCGGTTCAAAAAGACCATGGTTGGTACAAAAGGCTGCCTTCCACTCATCTCCCTCCTTTATCCTCACATTATTATGGCCCCAACGGACATCAAGCTTGGTGAAGTATTGGGCTCCACGGAGCTGGTTTACGAGTTCGGAGATGAGGGGTAGTGGGTAGCGATTTTTGACTGTGATGTTGTTGAGCCTTCTGTAGTCTTGAACCAGTCAAAGTGAGCCATCCTTCTTCTTGACAAAGAAAAAGGGAGAGGCCATGGGTGACTTCGATGGTTGAATACGTCCAGAGGCCAGGTGCTTGTCGATGAACTGGTCAAGCTGCCATTGTTCTTCCGGAGAGAGAGGATAGACCTTGCAGGATGAAGGGGTTGCACCGGGGGTGAGTTTGATCATGTGATCCCATGGCTTGTGCGCAGGAAGAGAGTTGAATGACTCCTTGGAGAACACGTCTTCAAACTCATGGAGATGAGGGAGTAAGGAGTTAGTAGAGGATTTAGCAGCGTTGTTTTTGTGGAAGGCCTCAGTGAGGTGTTGGGATATGTTCGATGTGGCACACACCTCATGCGATGAGCGAATCGCAGTGTAGAAGATCCGATCACCCTCCTCCACTTCCTCTGGGTCCTCATCATCATCATCCGAGTCCGGCATTAGATCAGGAACCCCTTCCAATTCCACTTCAGGTATAGGCAGGGGTCCAGCACGACACTTCTGAGTACGTCGTATTGCTGCCTTCTGTCCACGACGTTCTTGCCTGGCTTCTGTGAAACACGTCTGACAGCGGGATGGACATCGGCTCATGGTAACCTCCCCGGTATGCCAGTCAACCTCTGGGTTATGGTCTCGAAGCCATGGATATCCCAAAATCACCTTTTGCTTTCCTAATTGAGTGACAGCAAAAAGGGCACACTCACTATGATCTTTGTAACGGAGAACCAGGTCTGCAACCTCTCGGATGGCACCAGCTTCATTTGGGGATCCATCCACGTTATATACAGGTATCGCACGTGAGAGTGAGCGAGTATTTAGGTGATGTTGTTGTACCAGATGGGAATCAATGAAGAGACCAGTCGCACCAGAGTCCAGGAGTGCAGAGACACCGAGTATCTGTCCAGTGTCGGTTGTCTGCAGTTCGATGGCTAGGTTTAAGGAATGTGCAGAGGGAGTGGATGCCACAATATACTTGCGTGGTAGTTTATGCTCCCATGATTTAATTTTGGGATGTGGAGTAGAAGGAGAGATGGGAAGAGCAGGTACATCTTTAGCCAACTTCAAAGGGTCATAGAGGGGAGCAGTCACAGAAATGGATTCATTCTCCGGGGATTCAACTGACAAGACTTCAAAGCAGTTATGGACAGGCAGTGAGGGCATATGATTCACTTGCTGCGAATAGGAAAATCCTGCTCCTCTACAACTTCCAACTTAATCTCCTCTGCAACTTGATCCTTCGCTTCCTCAACATCTACAAGCACCAACAAATCTTGCAGGAGTTCATCTCGTCCCTCGGGGGTGAGCATGCGGATATCCTGACGATGGGGACACGCTCCAGCCCTGTGTCCAGGTTCCCCACAATGGTAGCAGAGATCCAACTTACGTGCACGGCTGCAGGCTGCATCAACATCCATTGGTACTGGGACATTGACAGCTGGTGTGGGAGTTTGACGAACAGGAATGGGGTTAGGGCGGGGGAGGCTTCAATTGAAGGTGTAGGGCGTATGAGTGGTAGTTGGAGCATGGAATGCAGCATTAAACGCCGCATTTGTGAGTCAGTTCTCATCACAGAGTGAAGCAGCTTCATACCAAGCAAGGATATCATCGTCCACTGGGTGCCCTTCCAACATCTGTGCAATCTGGTCCTGAATTTCTTGGTTGAGCCCCCATCGGAACTTCACCACCACTGGTAACCCACTCCCATATCCTGCCATGTCCACCAAATCCTTGAACTCATCGATATAGTCGTCCACGGATCGATGTCCCTGGTGGTAAGCGGATGACTCAAGTCATGTCACTGCTCAGTGGCATTCATTGAGGGGGCAGAAGTGGCATACGAACTCAGCTCGAAAGTCACCCCAAGTGGAGAAAGGTAGAGAACCGAGTTCTTTAGTTTGACGTAGGATATGGTCCACATAGAGATAGGCGCGTTCAGATTTCATGTATGTGAAGGCCCAATAAATTTTTGCAGCCTCATCGACGAATTGATGCAACTGGAGACTAATGTATAACTCACAGGAATTAAGGAATGCACGTCCCTGCGCACGTGCACCATTAAATTTGGCGGGGGGGGACCGTTTGATCTGGGCACATTCCTTAGTGGACGCATTTGGCAAAACGTCGTTGTTGGGTGCACTTGGAGTTGTAAAGGGGGAACTATTGGTCGTAGGGTTAGCCTGGAGGGTCCTAACGAAGTTTTCAACCATAGATTTAAGCAAGTCGATTTGCACGCGCATTCCGGAAACGTCGCTTTCAAGCGCGTCGAAGCGTTCTGATGCGTCCATGTCGCTAGGGAGCACATTTGGTGAAAATGGCGGCATAATAAAGGCGAGATTATCTGGAACGGTGTGTAGGGACTCTGTGGAGCTTTGGGAAGCATCATCCAGTCCGTACCTGCCTATCTTGGGCAGCGCGTTCGTGATTTTCAGGCCTTAGGGGAGAGTTTTCTACTGTAAGGGCAACCTAAGCCTCTAGCAAAGGGAAATCTGAAGTTAAAATTATACTACATAATACAGGCATTGGGGACACACCTAGCAAAGGGAAATCTGAAGAGAAAACTCTAAGGATCCCCTTGCTGATGCCCAGTATATGTGAAGACAACAAAAATCAAATATAACCTAAAAATAGAAAAAGGTGGAGATAGGCGGATCAAGGCCACCGAATGACATCATACCAAGGGGTATGTGTCAGAAGGGGTACTCCGCCTCTAAATATAAAAGTGTCAACATGTACAAACATGATAGCAAGGGAAAATTAGTAATAAAATCCGGAAAAATCATAGAAAATGAAGAATAGGAGGAAATGAGGTGGGGAAAAATATAGGACGAACATAAAAAATAGGAAAAACACACAGGGCACCCCCCTAGTCCCCTTACAGCATTAGCATTCGATCGGTTTCATAGATATTCTCGGGTGAATTGTTGTTCAGCAGGCATTTTTCAGGGAGTGTCATAGTGGGAAGAAGGGGAGGTTCTGGGTTCTGTCAGAGGTAATACCTCTTCTTATATGCCATCAGGATCTCAGGGGCATTCTTCAGGTTCGATTTGGGTTTCCATGTGTTTTCAGATGTTGGGTAGTCAATCCATTTCACGAGGTAACAGCGTGTCTTGCTGTGCTTCTTGTGTGCAATGATTGCTTCCACCTTGTATTCATTTTCTCCTTTCACGAGGTCAGGTGGTGGAGTCAGGAAGTTTTGCCCATGAGTGTCATTCTCATAGTATCGCATGAGTAAAGCTGCATGGAATACCAGGTGGATCTTCCATCTCGGCAGCAGTTTCAATCGGTATGTCATTCTCGATAAGGCATCTTCAATCATGAAGGGCCCTTCTCATTTTGGCGCCAATTTTCTTGTTGGATAGCCAATCTTCAGGTTCTTGGAGTTGAGCCATACTTGCTCTCCAACCTTGAATGGTTCATATCGCCCTTTCGTTTGGGCAGCCATAGCCTGTCTGGCTAGTTTGTGTGTGGCAAGAGCTTCGCTTCTCGCAAAGAGAAGTTCTTGGATTCTCTGTTTGGCAGCCAATACATTCATCTTTTCATAGGGGGTGGGGATAGCGCGTGGTTGGTATCCCATCATCAAGTAAAACAGTGAGTGTTTTACTGCGGAGTGCATCTTCTGGTTATGCACGAATTCTGCTGTTGGGAGATAATGTTCCCAATCTTCAGGTTTGTTCAAAGAGAACATGCAGAGGTAAACCTCTAGCTCTTGGTTTACTTGCTCTGTTTCTCCATCAGTCTGGAGGTGATAGGCAGTGCTCATGGATAGCTTGATCCCGAGCAATCATCCGAGTTCTTGGAAGAGTTTGGACACAAATTGAGGGTCTCTGTCTGAGATGATTCTTCCAGGGAGTCCAAATCTTATGTATACATGGTGCAGATAAAGGTCTGCAGCGCCAAGTGCATTGATCATCTTCACGCAAGGGATAAAAATTATCCCCTTCATAAGACCATGGTCTACCACAACCATGATTGAGTCAAATCCATTTATTATGGGCAAGTCTGTAATAAAATCTGTTGTTACCAGCTCGAATGGTCTGCTGGCATTGGATGATATTGGTGTTGGTGGTGGGGTCATCAGGTGTGTGTTGATCTTCATTTGCTGACATTTCACACAGCCTTCGACGTACTTCTTTATGAAGTTGGCCATTCCTGGCCACCAGTAGTCTCATTGGATCAGTTTGATTGTCTGCCATTGTAAGGCTATTCAAATTTCATGACCACTGACTGAAACAGGTTGAAATTTTTGAGCTATAGTTTTTATACAAACTCTAAACTGAAAAAATCTGTGTATAACAGCAATTAATAAATTTGTTTGTTGTTTTTTTTTGACTAACTAATAAGTGGTTTATTATTAATAGTATTGTTTATAATATTAACTACTATACTAAGATTTGTCGATATACAAACTGAGGAATACAAGGCGAAACTAACTAAACTTAAATACTAGAGTCCAGAATAAAAGTGGGACGGAAACAGAAACTGCGGCAGTGTCTCGACTGCATAGATAAATTACCTAGTGGAGGCAGCACAGGAATCTGTAGTCGAATTTGCAAAACTAGATTGGCAGCCTTGGGAAGGCAGCTGTGGGTGCTGTACAAAGCGGCCTGGTGCACAGCAGTGTGAGCAGTGCAAGGCAGCTGGAATGAAGGCAGGAGTTGGGTTAGAAGTGTGGAAAATGGTTGGATGGTTGCAGGTTCCGAGCGGACGAGGAAACGGATCATGACACTATCCCAGTTCTGCACTCATTTATTGGGTCCTGTATGCCGTTAACTAATTATTGTAGTTATTACTTCCACATCTCCCAGATGGGAACTTGGAAATTCCAACATCACCCCCACTAGACTGTTTAGGTGTTTGACCATGGGATGGCAGTGTACACACTTCACATCTATCAGAATTTGTCCTTGGAGAGGTTTACAAATAGCAGGGCAAATTGGAGCGGAGTCTCACTGAATATAAATGCATACAGTGTTATTCCATAAGATAAATATTTTTATGCTCTTGAAAATCCAGTTGCTGACAATCTCAATAGATACTCATATATTTTAAAATCTGATTGAATGCAAATATATCTAAAATTATTGTATCTATAGTATCATACCACTCTGGACAGTTGTGCTCAGATACAGACACAGACAAGAAAGTAACTATGATTTCTCTATCACTAATTTAACTCACTCCATCAACTTTTTAGGACTTCTATCATGACATTTTTTATCTTAGGTCACACTGATGCATTGCGTGGGTTGATCTCAGAAAATTAATTAGCTAAGCTCATAATTATTGGATGAAAAGCCAGATTCTGTGAATATAAGGGCAACCTCAGCCTCTAGCAAAGGGAAATCTGAAGTTAAAATTATACTACATAGTACAGGGATTGGGGACACACCTAGCAAAGGGAAATCCAAAGAGAAAACTCTAAGGATCCCTTTGCTGATGCCCAGTATATGTGAAGACAACAAAAATCAAATAATAATCTAAAAATAGAAAAGGCAGAGATAAGCAGATCAAGGCCGCTAAATGACATCATACCAAGGGGTAGATGTCGGAAGGGGTGCTCTGCCTCTAAATATAAAACTGTCAACATGCACAAACATGATAGAAAGGGAAAATTAGTAATAAAATCTGGAAAAATTATAGAAAATAAAGAATAAAAGGAAATGAAGTAAGGAAAAATATAGAACGAGCATAAAAAATAGGAGAAACACACAGGGCACCCCCCTAGTCCCCTTACATCACCCCCTCTCTAAGATGCATTCGAAATTGCATACAACCAAAGTCCATGACTTGAATGCGATATGGTGCAGCAGTGTGCCATTAGTAGAATTCCTTGACTAACCGAGGGGCATTCATGTCAGACTCTTTGACCCATGAGTTCTCCTCATACCCATAACCCTTCCAATGCACCAAATACTGGAGTTTTTCTCAATGCAAATGGCTGTCCAAGATTGACTTGACTTCGTATTGGGGTTCTCCCTCGATCACTGTAGGCAGTGGTAGTGGGTGTGAATGGCATCCTGGGAATGGATCTGGAGGAGCTGGAAGGAGTTTGACGACATGGAAGACTGGGTGGAGTCTGAACATGGAGGCTGGGAGGTATAAACAATAGATATGCATTCCAACACACTTGACAACGGGGAAAGGTCCCAGGAAGTGATGAGCAAGTTTCTTGGATGGATGCATAGTGGAGATGTCACTGGAGTCAAGATAAACTCGATCACCAACCTTGTACTGAGGGGTTGGAGAATAGCATTGGTTGTAAAAGTGTGCCATGTCATCCTTTGCCTTTGCTAAGGCTGCCTTTGCCTTCTCCAAGCTATCCCGCATGCATTCTGTGAACTCATTCACCATCTCAATGTGTGAGAGAGTTTGGTGAGGTTCAAATCCCATGTGATACAGGGACCAACGAGCTTGACAATGGTTCAATTTCTTGGCCATCATAAAGTACTCAAGATTCTTGTGATCCATCCAAATTTCCACCTTGTGTTGGGCACCCTTGAGGAAGTGTCGCCACTCCTCAAGCACACACATTATTGCCAACATCTCCTTGTCATGGATCTCATAATTTCGCTCTACAGCACTAAGGCTTTTGGAGTAGAATGCAACAGGATGCCACTTCTGGTCCTCCTCTGTTCACCTTGATAGGATCCATCTCCACCTGACCCTCTGAGATAATTAGGCCGAGGTACTTGATCTTTGTCTTCTCAAACTCACACTTGTCCTGAGGAAGGTAGAGTTTGTACCATTAAAGCCATTCTAGGACGAGGCATGTGATGTGATGGGTAGAGACTCAAGGACTGGAAAGTGGAGCTGGATGGCCCAGAGGATGTGTAGACAGGATGAGAAGGCGCGGCAGGAGTAATTAGAGGATCAACATGGCCCACAGGTCACATAGTTGAGGTGGAAGAATGAGATGCTGAGCTGGGGGGGCATGGCATGAGAAGAGGAAGACAGTCCTAGCAGCCCCTCCAAAGATGGGGGAGTCTCGGGTGATTCTCTGTCTCTCTTATGCTTGGTAGATGGAGGCTGAGTTAAACAGCGTGCCCCAGGAGGAGGCAGCCACAGATGGGGCTCTGTCATTAGGGGGGCATCTTCAGGTGCAGGTGGAGCCACTTGATGAACACATTGCAGGGTAGCATCAGCATCGGTGGACTTATCTTCCCTGCAGGACTGAGTAGTTGCTGTCAACATTCCTATTCCATATTAGTAGGCTTCCCGGACCTCATGGTCAGGGACTCCAATTGAAGCCAGATGTCGGACAACCTCCTCCACAGTGACGTTGTCAGTCACCGGGGACATGAACTGTCGGTCTCAGCACAGAGCAATGGAGACGCCCAATGAAGAGCACAATCTTTGATACAATCCTGGGGTGGTAAAGACCTCCACCAGGCATAGATTTAAAATGGACTTCTGTCACTGAGACAGTCCAGGGGGAACTTGTTGTCATAATAAAAGCATTCCCCTTACATGGAGAAGAGAAACATGGTGTTCATCCAGAACCAACCCAGAGGAGTTCCAGAATTAGTAGAGTTGTCAATGCATGAATTGGGCCCAGGATTCCACCAGGTCATTGATTCGGGGTTGAGCCATCCTGTCTGGCTCATGCAGTTGCTGAATCCCCTTGGAGGATTGTCAATCCATGGGGAGCCACTGGGGAAGTCTCCAGTTGGCTATGGCATAGCTCATTAAGGGGGTTTGGGTCTTGGAAGGAGTTAAGCTGGCATAGCACACATAGGACTGCACTCGCCATAGATAAGTCTCATTGCTGGGCTGCTGAGCAGCCATGGCCCATATATCGAACTCAGCACTGTTTTGTGGCAAGGTAGGGGGAACAGGATTGCAGACTGGAGGAGCTGGGTCTTAAATGTGAACCTATCAGGGGCATGAACCATCCTGGTCACGTAATGCTTCAGGCAGTGATAATAGCTCATCACTCCTTTGCCAACATTGTATTTCACAAGCGAGAAGTTCTCAGTGGCATTGTAAGTGGCATTGTCATGGATGAACCAGTCATAGAGCCTGGTGATGATGTCCTTGAAAGTCCAGGATGCCTGATGATGGTACACCCCATCCACGTTATCCTCAAACCAGGTCAAGGCCATCCCTTCCAGGTACATACCTGTGTACTGGATCCTTCTCTGGACCACAGACCCATCTTACTCTCATCCATCGCAACAAGGAGTTGAGCCAATGCTCAAATACCTCAGTATCAGGACTTCCTCCATAATTTGGAGGATTGGGCACACGGGGACCATTCTTTTTGTCTGGGGAGGAGTCCAATGACACCTTGACCTTATTGTCTATCTGTTCATGGAACTTGGAGTGCATAGCCTTCAAGTATTTGGAAGGTCGATGGTTACCCTTATGAATCAAGCTCCCAGGTGTATCCTCTCCACTTGTTCTGAGAGGCAGATCGAGTATCCAGAAACTCTCGGTTCCTGGATCGTCCTGAAGGGGTGCTCCTTGATTGGGTCCCCTCCGGCACTGACCACAACCTCGATCGTGAATGACTGTTTGGTCAAAGGAAACTTGAGCCTTTGTCTTTGTCTTCCTCCTCAGAGGGAGGCGAGTAGCCTTCATCATTGTCACTGCTGTCCTCGTCCTCAGATGACCTGTCTCTGCTGTTTCCATCTGATTCAGGGTCTCCTTCTGGGGAAGAAGCTCTATTGTCTTGACCTTTGCAAGCCTTCTCTCGAGATGGGGAAGGCAGAGGTTGTCCCTCAAATGGGTATCCATCTTTATCAAACTGAATCCCCTGGTCAGGGATGTCAGTAGGCTGTCCCTCTCGCAGGGCAGCATTGCGGAACCACTGGAGGGCAACCTTGCTAGTCCTATTGTAGTGCACCAATTTTTTGGATGCATATGGGGTGGGGGGCACTGGATCTTCTCGCTGGGAGCCCTCATGATGAGATGAGGTTTTACCAGTGGGGCAAAGGTGCTCCTCAGCCTCTTGGTGAATCTGGGCTGAGAAGCCTTGAGCCATCTCGAGAAGGTTCCTCGAGAGCTTGGCTGGGTCATAACTGGTCTGTCCCGAATGGAAATTAAAGAGATCCTGTGCCTGTTCTGCAAACCTCTTTGCCTCCCTCCCATCATTACCAGGAGGAGGGATTTTGACAGGGAGCTTGTCTCCTCATCGATGCTGCCAGGATTGCTTGTCCATGGGAGTGGGCAAACAAGAGCTACTAACCAAAGTTCATCTCCAGCGACAGGAACTTGGTTTGTGGCGGAAGGTCCGCAAAGACGATTGGGCCTCATCCTTGGGCACTCTTTCTGGCCAAGGACTGGTTGGGAGTCCTGGAGAAGAAGCTGGTGCCCCACTGGGCCCATCCTCCACTTTCTGGGCCACACTGTTCTCAGGGGTAGGAGTATCTGGAGGCTCTGGGCCACCAGTATCCATTGCCAAGGATGATTTTTCTGCCCTGACTTTGCTTTGGGTCTTTGCTGGCTTGCTTTGGGTCTTGGTTGAAGACATGGGGTACCAGATTCTCAAGAACCTGTTGTGGGTAGTGTCAAGTTGGATCACGTCACTTTTTAAATGAACTGTCGCCTGCGGCATCAGGGTCAAATTTTGATGTTACGGCATGATCGATAGATGTTTGCGAAGAACAAAGTCGAGCGAAGAAGGTGGTTTCAATATACAAGTTTCAGTGTTAAAAAAGTGTAGTAAACTGGGGGGGTAGACTTTGCTTTCATGCAACACTAACATGCATAACATATATTGATGTTGGTAATGTAAAAGTATGTTTGTCGGAATTGGAACCGGCCCTTATAAAGGGTCTGGTACAATGCTATTGAAAGGTAAAGTAAATATATATAAAGACTGACAACTAGTCAGCCACCACTACAAGAATGGACATCATAATAAGCCAATAATAGCCCTAAAAACATGTAATAGGTGCCAGATAGATACCATGAGTCTATACTGTATCTCAGTGAGTTCTGTACCATTTTCTACCAGCTAAAGGTTGATTACCAGATATTTTACTGTCAGTTTCAGGGCCAAAAGAGACAAGAGGCATCCACTATCGCATTCTATATAACATGCCATGTTTCAGAAGGAGAGTATGCTCTATCTTCATGAGCTCTTCATTATTCTCCATTATTGAAGGCTCAATTACAATGTATACTAGTATCATTTGAAGGACCCAAAGAGATGAGAGGTTCACCTGTCTGCGTTCTGAAGATATTTCACATAGTTAGTTTTGGTGGACAGGTACTCTAGGTCAGTCAATCCTCTACTGTTTCTTATAATCTAAGGCTTGTTTATAATTTAATATAGTGTCATTTGAAGGGACCGAAGAGACAAGAGGTGTGCATGTCCACATTCTGGAGGTATTCCACATCTTTTGGTTTTGGGGGAGGGTTAAGCTGTATCTCAGTCAGTTCTCCACTGTTTTTCATAATCTCATTTGAAGGGCCTGAAGAGACAACAGCCATATGTGCTCCCATTCCCATGCTATTTCACATATTCTGTTTTTTTGCAGGGTTACTCTGTCTTGGACAATTCTTAGCTATTCTCTATGATCTTAGATTCATTTACAGTGTATTCTACTACTAGTTGAAGAATATATACAGACAAAAGCCAATTTTTATTGTTTTGAATGAGCTAGCTTACCTTGATTGAGTATGCTCAAAACCCTGGCTCTAGCCAGCTCAAGCAGTAGCCAAGCCAGGTCCATCAGCTTGGCTCAGCTTGGCTTCAATTTTGGCTTGGCTGTGGCTTGAACTGGCTGCAAGCCAAAGCCACAGCAACACTAACATGAAGTAATTGTTTGTCATCTTTCTTTATATTGTCCATTTATGGCACATCATTGTAGGTGAAATCCTCCCTCCTACTGAAATCTGAGGAGAGGGCGAGTGTCAAAATTTGTTGGGAGAAGGGACATGTTGTGATAGGATTGATTTGATGTACAAAATTGTGAAGATGCTCAATCCAATCTCCAAAATCATTTTCATTGTCAAACTGATCATCTTCTTCTTGTGGAGGATGCCTTGAAAGTCTATCTGGACCATGATGTGTTCCTACGACATGAACTAGTGTAAAGTGAAATGTGAGAATCAAGACAATCCAACAATTGATACTGGCACTTGGTGCAATGTCGGCATTCGCTAACATAGGATATGGATGACATCATTGTGTACTGAATTCATCCAACCCATGGGTAGGGTAATGATATGGAGTGCTCTGAAAGTCTGAAATGTTGTTAGATTGTGAGAGGATTTGGAGACTTGCCTTTCATCAAAAGTGATGTAGAGGTCTGGCATTCCTCCACAAGATTGTCCACTGAATTGTTCTGCTAAATGTTTAGGAATTGGTACCATGCCTGAGTGCTGTATCCTGACTTTGTTTAGTGGTTTGAGACTATGCACTGGTCAGAGTGATTTGCCATCTTTCTTCAAAACACAAAACCATTGGGAACAATACAACAAGTTTGAAGGTTTGTATACACCTGCTTCGATCTTTTTCTTGATCATTCCACAGACTTCTTTGTAGATGCTGGATGGAATAGAAATATTTTGTTTGATCCACAAGGTATGGGGAATGATGGGGAATTCAATAGGAGGGAAGAAGTCAGGTCAAAAGTTGCCTCATTCACTGTACTTCCATGCAAAACTTGTTTCTTGGTCTGAATAATAAAGTCATGCATGAGTTTTCGTTCTTCTGGTGAAAGGAAATCACCAGGATGATTTTTGTCAATGATAGCTTTTCTTTCAAGTGTATATCGAGGAGGGGATAAATGATGGAGGATGAGGATTGAGTTTCAGCATATTCTTGAGGGAGGTCTTTACTGTGCCCCATGTATTCTAAGCCAGTCTGCATGGAATTTGGTGGACTCTGCATGGACTAGCTCGGACTGGACCCACTCATTTGGCTCAAATGTCCTGTATATTGCTTGGACTCCTAGAGAGTCCAAGCTATTTTTGGACTTTTACTCAGAGTGCGCACAGACTTTGTCTGAGCAACATCAATTTACTCGGACTCGGACAGACTTGGACAGATACATGTCTGAGTCGAGTCTGAGTTGAGTCCGTGGATGCACAACAGAGGCTTAGCTGACTACAGAAAAATTATATATTAAAGTAGAATCGAACCCCAAGCCTTGTGGCCAAGCATAAATAGCACAGTTAACCACTACACCACAGAGCTGTTGTCAGTAAGTACAAACAATTGCATTATCTAACCATGTTTAAATCATGTGACTCATGTGCATGTTCAAGACGCGTCAACAATCATTGTTGATGTTGATCACCACCTTCACTCTCAATGCCACTGCCTCCCACCTCCCTCTACCACCACCACCACCCAGTCAGCCCTTGCCTCCGATGCCTCTTGAACCAACAGCAACAAACAACAAACTAGCTGAGCTGATGCAACAGGACCCAAAGAGCTGAGCTGACAAAATGGGCCCAAATGACGATAATCGTCATTTGGGCCCCTAGTAAGTGTTTTTTTTTGCTTTTTGTTTTATCAATCAACTAATTGTATTTTATTGCTTTTTAGGTTGTATGCTACTGGGGATGACCTGCCACGATGAAAAATGCGCAACCCATGCCCATGCCCACCCAATCCCCTCCTCCCCATTCAAATGGGATGTGAGGCTGTTGACATGGGCTAGGAGGGTGCCCAGGGATGCTAGGAGACCCCAGAAGTGGGATACCTGCCTAGTAAGCACCTACCAACCTCCATAATTGTGCCACGTCGCACTGATGCACCCAAACCCCCCCCCCCAAAAAAAAAAAATACAGAAAGCCAAACGGGGGACAATGGCAATGAACGATGACAAGCCACCCACCCCACCCCCAGCCTCATGAGCAACTGCTCGTGGGGTGGAATATAGGTGGAATGATGCCCAGATGCAGGGAAAGGAGATGATGACAATGCACTACCCACCCCCAGCCTCACGAGCAACTGCTCGTGGGGTCATGGGGTGGGTTTTTTTTTCTTCTTTTTCTTTTAGCCCTCCCCCACATTTTGGGGGGAGTGTTTTTTTTAAATCTATAGTTCGTAATGTAGTTATTATTAGTTTTTTTTGTATTTCTTTGATTGTATTGTATACTCCCTCACGTTAGGTGTGAGGGATGCAGTTAATAAAATTTATTTGTTCAATTTTTGAAAGACAAATACTTGAGTTTGAGTTTGAGTGTCATAAATAAATTATGTATTACTAACAAATAATTCTCCTGTGGCTCAACTGGTAGATCACATGTGTTTGGTTTGTTGTGTGATGACTTGGAGGTCTTGGGTTCAATTCTTGCTCTGCACACCTATATTTTTGTAGGCACATCATGACTTTCATAGAGTCTGAAAAGCTTGGAACTCATAAGATATCAAATTGACCCAGATTCTGCATACAGACTAGCTTGGACTCCACACAGTTTGCTAGGACATGTGGGGCACTGTAAATTACTGTCCTGAGGGGATCACTAGTGATATTGCAAAAGATATGAAATCGGTCAGGAAGGTCAGTAATCACTGGGCAAACTTTTTGTGTGACTGGTTTGTATTTCTTCTTTTGCATTAGAAAGTTAGATGTGGAGAGTTGGTTGACAAAATATCAGAAGGGGAAAGTGTTGTAGTGTCTTGCATAGTAGAGGCTATCGAGGCTGATAAATATGTCGCATATTGAACACTAGCTGTTAAATATAAATTCACAAGAATCAAGGAGAAAAAAATAGAGTTGGAGCATTTCAAGGATGCAATTTTGGGAATGTTTGCAGTGTACTCAATCATCATAGAAGAAATAGAGTGGTCGAAAGAAATGATGAAAGCACACTGATCTGTCTCCAAAAACTGATCCTCTAGTTGCAAAAATCCTCACAAACTACTTTTGCATCGATGATTAGATCAGGAAATGGTAGGAATAGCACAAGATTGTATTGAGCTCGGGTCAAAAATCATTATAGTTTGGGCTTCATTTTGATAATTCTTGACCAAGGATGTTTTGAAGAGTAAATCAACCATTAGAAAGCACAATTTTGCCTTCAGCATTCTTCTTACACTTTTCTTCATTGATATACAATTGGCAAACCAAGCAGTCACTAATGAAATATCCACTAAGCCCACAACATATGCAAACTAAATTCCTGAGCTGGTCCAAATGAAGTCCATTGTTAGATTGAGGAGTATTAGTGGGTTTTGAATCTGCTAAAGTGGTGACAAGAGTGGCTGCCAGTTTTTTGAGGATTGCTGTAAGATCTTCCAATTTAATTTGAGGAGATGATGTCAAGGTTGTAGATATTGACAAAGAGGCCAAAGAATGTGAGCTAAGTAGAGATGTTGAGTCTGAAATATTAGATCCAGCTAGAACAAATTTTGCTGCTGCATGGATGTCATTGAGTGGGTAGGGATCATCAGGATAGCAATTGGAGAAGTTTAGTTCAAGTCGTCAAGCAATTCTAGCCCATAAACCTGGTTGGAAGCCACAAATGAAAGCTCTGCTTTGTTTGGCAACTGAAATTCTGCCTTTAGTAGATAAAAACTTTGTGATGTTATAAAACCACCAAAAATACAATCCCAAATCATTTGCGTTGAAAATACCAATGCAAAGTTGTTTGCTGACAAGTTTATCCATATCTAAAATTGACTATTTGCAATCATCTTTGGAACCAGGGTACAGTTTGTGGATGGCAATGCAAAAGTTATTGAACAAAGTACCAGCTCCATATTCTGGAATTGATTTCCAAAGTTCAGAAGTGTTGATGTTGAGGTAGCAGCAAGTGTGCTTCTTCATTTCTTTGGAGTTGGTAATATTGCATGCTGGAAAAAGCAATTTGAGCTCATTAAAATACCTACAAAGTTCTTGAGGCTGAGTGGGGTCAAATTTCAGAGTGGTGGAATGGCCATGCATGGGCATAGTAGTCGTGTTTGCAGCCATGAATACTTTTGAAGTTGGGGTTAAGACTTGAGTGGTAGATGGAAGAGGTTTTGGAGTTGGTGGGAGTCGAAGAGGAAATGGAGATGGTGGCTGGATAGAAAGTGGAGTAGTAAGAGATGGAAATAGATGATGGTGGGTGGATTGTTTGGCAGGTACTGGAATCAATATCTCCCAGATGTTCAGGAGTGTCAAAGGCTTGGTGAGTTTCAATATGAAGGTTTCTAGCTGTGGTTGGCATAAGCAGAGGAATTCAAGATGGTTTAGGCGATGAAATGATTTAGAAACCCCTTTGTGATGGGCTCCAAAATGATCTTACTCAACCCAGAAACCCAAACCAAACCCACAAATAGGTCTCAGATGGTATAACATGAGTTAGAGGAAGGTTGAGAGGTGGTACTAAATATCACTGCAATAAACCAGATGTCGACGAACAATGTCGAAAGAGGTTTGAAGGTGTATGAAGTTTTAGGAAGGTCTCTGAAGAGTTGTGAAGAAGTCCAAAATAGTTTTGTAATGTTTTTGGAGGGATATGAATATTGTTGAAGAATGATATAGATGGACAATAACAAGGTTCAATGGAGGCAAAGGACAATAGTTTCAAGGAGAAGACAATAGTTTTGATGAAGTTCATGGAAAACCACTAAACTTCAGAAGTAAGACAAGAAGACTTAGACTCAAGAGAGAGAAACTCTTAAATCAGAAGAGCGAGATGTGAAGACAGTATATTTCTCATTGTTCTAGGTAGCTAGTACACAGTTATATAAGTTTTGGAGAGATCTGAAATGCGCAATGCAGAATCTGAAATGTGGAATTTAGAATGCACATTTCAGATTCTGCATTGCACATTGCAGATTCCGCATTTCAGATTTCACATTCTGCATTTCAGATTCCACATTGCACCTTTCAGATTCTGCATTGCACATTCCAGATTCCACAATTCAGATTCTGCATTTCTGACTCCACATTGCACATTGCAGATTCTGTATTGCTCATTTCAGATTCTGCATTTCAGATTCCGCATTGCCCATTTCACATTCTGCATTTCAGATTCCACATTGTGCTTTTCTGATTCTGCATTGTGGATTCCAGAGTCTGCATTCCAAATTCTGCATTGCGCAATCCAGAGTCTGCATTCCAAATTCTGCATTGCGCAATCCAGATTCTGCATTTCAGATTCTGCATTGCAGACTCCGCATTGCACATTGCAGATTCTGCATTGCTCATTTCACATTCTGCATTGTGCATTTCAGAGTCTACATTGTGCATTTCAGATTTTGCACTTCAGATTCCAGACTCTGCATTGCACATTTCAGATTCTGCATTGAATCTGCAAAAGTTCAGACTGCACCCTCAATTCTGAGAAACTGGACTGAACCATGTATAACTGGTTCAAGTCGGTCCAGTTGGGTACCCAGTCTCAACCAGTCTTTCAGTTCTAAAATACTCTTATGAAGTAAATTAATTATGTATATTAATTAAAATCACACCCTGGTGCTCACAGCAGTGTAGGTCAGAGATGAAAAAAGAAATAAAAAAGACATAAAGAAATAAAAAACTGCTCCACCATCTCACATTTGAAGCGAGGGTGAGGGGTGCCACCATTGGTCCCGCTGTTCCTGCTGTTCATTGGCCCCACCATTCATCTTCGTTGTATGTTTGTCATTCCCTGGCATTCCCCATCTCTGCTGTTCATCATTGCTGTTGTTTGTTGTTCATTACTGTTCACCATCCCTGTCCATGGTGTGGGTGTTGTCGTTGTTGTGGTGTTGTGCTCCCCCCTCATCATGGTCCCCCACCATTTGTTGTTTGCTGTGTGACATGGCATCTGGGTGTCATTGTCATCCAGAAATGGCACCTGTTGCAACCCTGTGAGCAGACACTCACAGCAGCGGCAGAGCAGGCAGGGTACAGAGGGGGGTTGGGGGTGTCTCTTCAAGAGGTGGGTAGCCAATGTCATTATCAACAAGTAAGAACCTAAAAAGAAGGAAGAAATGTTAGTTAGCAGAAGTAGTAAGAAATTAATCATAAAATACATACCCTATGGCCCAATTTGCAGGTGGGGCAGTAGTGCCAGTGCCAGGTCATAGTCATTGGCTGGCATTGGCATTGGCAGTCCCATTGGTGTTGTCCTGTTGGTGGTGTGACATGGCATCAGCTGTGGCTAGAAACACAACCCACTGCCACCTTGTGAGCAGTGGCTTGCAATGGCGGCATTGGGTCTGTTAGTGGTAGGCGTCATTATCAAAAGGCAAATAAACTGAAAAGAAGAAAACAGTTAGTAAAATCATTGCATTAATAAAGAAAACATACCATATGGCCCAAACAACTGACTAGTGTCATTTGGGCCACCTTCTTTGCATTTGCTCGTTTGCATGGTTGATGGTGGTGAAGGTGGTGGGGTGTAGGTAGTGACATGGTGTTCATTTGTTGTGGTTGTGGTCATGGGAAGTTGTCTGGTAAGTGGTACTACTTTTGTTTTTTTGGCAGCACATGACCAAAAGGTCTGTGTGCAGCCCCAGAGTATATAAACCCTCACCAAACAAATGCTTTTACATTGGGCTTGTCCCATTTTTGTTATATCATGGTTTAAATAGTACATATTAGTAGTAAGTAAATTAGTTTATTGACTTGTAGTGACTGTAATATTAAGTAATATATTATACACCGTAAGAAGACCAGTTGCAATTGATTGCAACTGGTTTTTGAATGGTTTTCAAATATTTTTGAATTGAGGCAACCGGCAACCCAACTGATCCCAAAACCAAGCAACCACAACCGCTGGTCCAGTCGCATTTGGTTGGGTTCAGTTGGGTTTTGGTCATTTTTTCAGTACATGCAACCAGACCTTTAAACACTAATAATCATTGGTATGCCAGGTGAATTTTGGTCTGACACATATTTCTTACAGGCATTTCCAAGGTGTTCTGCCCTTCCAGCTGCTGACAAACTACTGTCTTTCTACCTGAGATGGTGGTGAAGACCAATGCTACCACCTCTTATAAATGTTGGCACTAGTGTTGCCATGGCTTGAGCCACATTTTTTGCTATCTTGGGAAATAAATTATGTAAAATCACCAAAATATTTGAGGAGCTAGATCCTATCAAAAGCTGAGGGGTCTCCTGTCAACTCTAAGCAATCAGAGTAGCTGTTCCTGAGGTATTTAGGCAGCTTTGAAACATCTTGTTCCTGAGGTATTTAAAAAATTGGCCCTTGTGAGTGAATCAGCATGCTATCAGATCAATGATGGCACTCACAAATTGTAGAAAATGTTATTTGGCTGGCAGAAGGAGGTTCTCACTCAGGATGTGCAGGCTGTCTTCTGGGCCAATGCCTTTTTGTGGGGATTTGTGGTGGCATGGTCAAAGTCAGATAGGACAGGGGACCAGAAGTTTATTGAAAGTCAATGGAGGGCAATGAAGACCTTTGACAAGAAAAAGGGTATAACAGGACCTGGGTCCACATCAGCAAGACCAACCAAATCAGCACCTGGACTGCAATCAGCAACTGCACATGGGTTGGCAATGGCAGTGGAAAGGACAGCTGGAACAGCAACAGCATAGCCACAGCAGCAGCAGCAAAGACACAAGAAGCGGCAGTGGCAATGGCAGCAGGAACAGCAGTGTCAACAGCAGCAGTGGATCGGATGAGGATTTCAACAATGAAGATGAGGAGATACAGAGTGATGCCAGTGACAATCCCAGGATGGAGCAGAAGCAGGACAACATAGCAAAGGCACAAGAAGCACCCCAGTGAGGGAGTCTGAGAATGACACTGTGTGCACAATGTGTCAGGCTTAGGCATGAGTGTTGGGAGCAGGTGAATGGAAAAATGGCATGCTACTAATGTTGGAAAGGGAAGGTTCAGGGCGATACAGAGGACATGGATCGAGTGCTGAGAACCAAGAAAGCAAAAGGATCAGCTAGAAGAAGAGCAAAGAAGGCGCAATTTTCCAGTGAAGACAGTGGAGAGGAGTCATCTAGACAGTTCACTCAAAGACAAAAAGGAAAATCCAAAGGTTATGGATATCATGACACATAAAATCACTAACTAACATGTATACCCATAGCTGTGGAAGATGATATTGACATGGCCAATCCTGACATGGGGGGGGTGGGAGAGGCAGTCAGGTCGGGGGGGCACTTGGCTCAGGGGCATCATGCCAATGGTAACTATGCCACCCTTGCTGCATGTATAGATGAACTGAGGACCACATGCTGCAACAGTTGTATGAGCAGGCACAGTGGAGTGAGGGGTTAGTCCAAGAGTCCTGACTCCAAGTACAAGAACTCTGGGACACCATTCACTTGCTTCAGAACAAGGTGAGCAACATTGAAGCATACCTTGGGTTGCAGGCTGGTGCACAACCCATTGCACTGTACAATGGTTACATGGCTGGGTGGGTGGTTCACCTCGAGAGGACTGCAAGCAAGAGGGCAGAGGTGGATTGGGAAGGAATGAGGGCTGCCAAGCAAGTTGATGACAATGCAGCTCCCAATGCTGATGCCACTCCCACTACTGACCACAAAGATGAGAAGATGGAGCACATTGCCATTGCCCATCTCATGCAAGCCCAAGGGGTTGAGGAGGGGGGATTCATTGAGGGAGACTTGTCTGCTCCCAACAATGCTGCTGCAGAGAATGCCGAGCCTGAGCATGGTGAGGAGGGACTGGCCATGCCTGAAGAGGTTGTGGTGGAAGCATCCTTGGCCAGTGCCCCCCCCCCTCCCCCCCCTATCCAAATTATTCCTGCCATGCCACAGGACTCTCAAGAAATGGCACAGCCCACAAAAATGGTGGCCCCACCACTTCCTCCCCTCTTCCCCCCAATGTCACTCACCAAGCCCAAGGCTGCTGCCCCAGCATCAGCAGTGGATGTTATCACCTCACCTCACCCCTCACCTTGCCCTCCACAGTTGCACCAATCCCCATGCCTACTGACACCTACTCCACAGCTTTCACCCTCACCCTGGCCCTCCCCTCCCCCTGCACAGCTGCACCAATCACCATGTAGGCTGACACCTGGTCCATCTGGACTACATTGATAGGTCCACCTTGTCATTCAAGCTCAGAAAACACATCTACGATTGTTGTCAAAGCTCTATGAACTCATACGAACCCCTCCAAAGCCCTACGAAGCTCTATGAAACTCTACAAAGTCATGAGAATGCTTCGAAATTCTTTGCGACACCTCGAAATTATTCATATGCCTTCGGCCACCATAATACAGTTCCCCCAACCTTCATACAGCTCAAGATATACACTTGGAACATCGTCAATGAGTTCCAAACCAGTATCGAGCAATATTGCAGCAATATCAGCCTTTGAACAAGTCTGATATTTCCTCGACTGACTTTGAAAATCATCGAACATCAAAAATCAACATCGGACACTATATCGCTATCTGAATGGTTATCACACACATGCCAGACATATCTACCATTGTTGAACAATATCACACCAATTTTGGGCCATGAACAAAGTCCAAAGAATTTTCAAAAATCTTTGAAAAACATCAAACCTCAAAAAACATTGAACCTTGAAAAACATCTTTGGACACAGTATTTCCTATTTGAATGATCTTCGGATGCATGCTGGACACATGGGACACTATCTCAAGTATATTGAACACATTTTGACTGCATGTGCATGCATACAATCCGCTCAAAGCAGTTTCCAATGTTTTATTCAATTTACAACAAGGACAGTCCACTTTTAGCTATTCTTTCTTATTATTTCTTCATCATGTGTTATATTCACCCTTTCTAGGCTTGCTTTATTGTTCTGATATACTTATATTGTCTTTTGCCTCGAGTTTTCCACATGTTTGCCTCATGTTCTCTAGCCTTTTTAGGTACTTTCTTTATTTTATATAAAAAGATGTACTAGATACAAAGAAAAACAAGAAAGTCATCATCTTCCTCCCAGATCACAGTGATTTGAGAGTTCAGTTTAGTCTTATTCAGTCCGAAGTTTGGTGTTTTACACTAAACTTCCTTGAAATTCCTTGAAATTCCTTGCATTACACTATTTTCACTTGTGTTCCCCTCGATTCTTCTTTGCTTTGCTTCTACTACTCATCTAGTCCCCCAATCTTGCCTCCAAACATATTTGCGCACTTGAAACTCCTTGAAACTTCTTTGAAAAAACCTCGAAAAATATTGCAACATCTCAAAAATCATTGCAACTCCTCAAAAATCCTCGAAAGTCCTCGAAACACATTCTTTTAGCTTTGAACTGCTTCGACAAGCAGTTGTTTTATAACTATTTGGTGGTCGGTCTGACAGGTGACATCTAGAGGGCCTCGCATCCTTCCTCTGACTTGTGTTATACCATCCAAAGCCTTTTTGTGGGTTTTGTTTGGGTTTCCGGGTTGAGCATCATCAACATTCCAGAAGTACCACCCCTCAGCCAAACCCAAGGAAGTGAGCAGGAAAATCTGAGGACAGAGGTGAGACCAAGCAAGGCAGAAAAGAACAGATGTTATTAATCAGCATGTAAATAAAAGTTGGACTATTTTTTTCACATTACATAGTGATTGATTTGTAAACCTACTTGGCAAATTTCACTTTTTTAATTCTCTGTCTCCTCCCAGCAGTCAGGGTTGAAATGGCTTCCTGCTGTGCAAGGACATCAGCTGATCTTTGGATATGTTGTGCCTGTGCTATTGCTAATCCTGGTGTTGCCATTGCTGATCCCACTGTTGCTGATCCTAATGTTGGCAATCCTAATGCTGCTAATGCCCTTGCCCTTGCCCTTGCCCTTGCCCTTGCAATAGGATCCTCCATGTGATTTTGCCCTAAAAGTGGTTGAGGCTTAGGGCGTTGTGAGCCCTGTTGAGGTTCATCCAACAGAGATGGATCAATTGGGCATGGGGGATCATTTACGTTGGCATTTCTGGCTGATCCACATGTGATGTACCTCATGTAAATGTGTCGAGGAACAAGATACTCTGGTTCACCATCACTAGGATCATTAATTGGCTGTGGTTGAGTGACACCAGCCATGCAAAGCCTGTCTATTGTCATTTGATTGACTTGCACATATTCTGACTCAGTTGTATCCATGATTTGTGAGGAAATGGGGGGATCATAATTTGGGGTCTGTCCTGCTGTTGATATTCAGTGAGCTTCCTTGTGCTGGGTTTTGCCTTTGGCAACTTTTCTGCCTCTTGATGCAGAAGGCAGTTTGGCATTGGCATTGCCCCCTGGGCCCTTGAGGTAAAGGAACGCGATGACCGCATGCGTGCAGAAGATGCATGCACCCAAAAACTCATTGATGCCTCCACCGCTGCATGTGCCACACACCGCAGCAAGAAGAAAGACCTACTTTCTCAATTCACTGACCTGCTGGCCAAGAGAAATTCTTCCACTGCTGGCCCCAGCAAAACAAAACAGGTTGAGAAGAAGTGCCTCCCTGCTCTCACACTTGAAGAATGGGCAATCCTTGAAAAACATGCCAGCTACACACAATGCTGGAAATTGTATGCCAGCCACAAGAACCCTGACTGTCCCATGAAGGCAGACAACACCTGGCCCAATTCCGAGACATACATCACACTCATGGCGCCAGCAGCAGCAACAAAGGCAGTGGTGGAGGACAACAAAACTGACTCATACATCCCTCCCCCTGCTGATGTCCCCTTTACTGTATCACACCTATTTCCTACCCTCTATGCCACTGGCCCCCTCATCACCAAATTCCCCATCAAAATCTATCCACTGATGGACATTGGTTGCCCCTGCACAGTGATTAGCCTTGAACTCTGTGAGTGTCTCAGCCTCCGACATTATCCTCTCCCTAAAAAGGAAAATAACATGTCATCATTGACCCAGCAGAAAATCAACTGTGAGGAATATGTCAAATTAGAGCTGCAATCAGACCAGGGGATATGGAAATCAGGAGTCCACAAGATGAAAGTAAATAAGGGATTATCATTCCCCATTATATTAGGAATGCCATTTCTTTCATCAGAACAGATTGTGATTGATACCCATGAGCGAACCGCCATTGACAAATGCTCCAGTTTTGACCTCCTAAATCCACCCTCTCGAACACCCCAGCCCTGGGGCAAACAATGGGTTACACCTCCACCAACACCAAAGAAAATTCAGACTCCAAAACCACCTACACTGGAAAACTCCAGAGCACCAGCACTTGCTGGATGCCTTCTCCCTGGACCCATCATGGCTGCCATGCGAGACCACATTGAAGGCCTAGCATTCCAAGAACTCCTCAAAGAGAAAGATGTGAAAATGAAACTCAAATTCACCAACCACTTCCTACTTTGTCTCCCTGATAGCACTGAAGATATTCCCAGCCACATGTTCCACCGCATCTGACTCAAAGACCCCACCAAGGTTAACAATGGCAAAGGATATGCAGCTCCCAAGAAATACCAAGAACCTTGGAAGAGACTGCTGGATGACCACCTCAAGGCTGGCCGCATTCAGCCATCCTCCTCAGAATTCACCTCACCAGCATTCTGCGTGCCGAAATACATTGCCAGGGTACCTGACTTAACAGTTGACCCTTGGTGGGTGAACAACTACCAAGCACTCAACAGTAACACTGTATGAGACAACTTCCCCCTACCCCGCTGATGATACTCAACCTGGGAAAACCACCAAAACAGCCAATGAGGCAACCAATGATATTTGCACGAGTCAGAGGAAGGGTGCAAGATGTTCCAAATATTCATAATCCAACCTATGGAAAGACAACTAGTTGGTACTAGTCATAAAGGTAGTTCTATAAGAGACAAAGGTATTTGGCATGGTTCAATGGAGTATCAATCGATATTGAGGACGATCGACAAGATCAATGGCAAACAGTGTTTATCGTTGAGGGTCGATGTGCGAGGTCTAAGGACTTTTGGTGGATCAATAGTATATGAAGGTTATAGCCAATGGCTATGAAGTGTTGGAATGGTTACTAGTGCTAATGATAAGAGGATCGAAGGAAGATCAAGAACGACGATGGTCGCAGAGGTTTCTCATCGATCGAGAAAACTCATAGAAGCTCAGATTGTTTTTGAGGATAGACTGGATTCTTAGAACTTTATACAAGGCAATAGGTGAAGATGATTTTGTTTATTTTCAAGTAGATACTACAGAGTTTTATATGTTTTAAAGAAACTTCCTAAAATGGTATAAGAAACATGTGTAGTGTAAGGGGACTAGAGGGTGTCCCACGTGTTTCTCCTATTTTTTACGTTTGTCCTATATTTTTTCTCGCCTCGTTCCCTTCTATTCTTCATTTTCTATGATTTTTCCCATATTTTATTACTAATTTCCCTTTCTATCACATTTGTGCATGTTGACAGTTTTATATTTAGAGACAGAGTACCCTTCCAACATCTACCCCTTGGTATTATGTCATGTGGTGGCCTTGATCAGCCTATCTCCGCCTTTTCTATTTTTAGTTATTATTTGATTTTTGCAGTTTTCACATATACTGGGCACTGGCAAAGGGATCTTTAGAGTTTTCTCTTCGGTTTTCCCTTTGCTAGGTGCACCCCCAATCCCTGTATTATGTAGCATAATTTTAACTTCGGATTTCCCTTTGCTAGAGGCTGAGGTTGCCCTTATAGTAGAAAACTCTCCCCTAAGGCCTGAAAATCGCAAACGCACTGCCCAAGATAGGCAGGTACGGACTGGACAACACTTCCCAAAGCTCCACAGAGTCCCTACACACCGTTCCAGATAGTCTCGCCTTTATTATGCTGCCATTTTCGCCAAATGCACCCCCTAGCGCTATGGATGCATCAGAGCGCCTCAACGCGCTTGAAAGCGACATTACTGGAATATGTGTGCAAATTGATTCGCTTAAATCTACGATCGAAAACTTCATCAGAACACTTCAGACCAGCTCCACGACTAATATTTCCCCCATTATGACTCCAAGCGCGCCCAACAACGATGCGTCACCAAACGCACCCAAGGAGCATGCCCAGATCAAACCGTCCCCCCCCCGCCGAATTTAATGGTGTGCATGCGCAGGGACATGCATTCCTTAACTCCTGTGAGTTGTATATCAGTCTCCAGTCACATCAATTTGTTGATGAAACTGCAAAAATTTATTGGGCCTTCACATACATGAAATCTGAGTGTGCCTATCTCTACGTGGACCATATTCTGCGACAAACCAAAGAACTCGTCCCTACCTTTCTCCACTTGGGGTGACTTTCAAGCAGAGTTCGTACACCACTTTTGTCCCCTCAATGAGTGCCACCGAGCAGTGACACGACTTGAGTCATCCTCGTACCACCAGGCACATCAATCCATGGACAATTATATCAATGAGTTTAAGGACTTGGTGGACATGGCAGGATATGGGGGTGGGCTACCAGTGGTGGTGAAGTTCCGACAAGGCCTCAACCAGGAGATTCAGGACCAGATTGCCCAGATGTTGGAAGGACATCCGGCAGACGATGATATCTATGCTTGGTATGAAGCTGCTTCCCTCTGTGATGAGAACTGACTCACAAATGTGGCATTCAATGCTGCATTCCAGGCTCCAACTACCACTTCTACATCCCACATCTTCAATCGAACCCTTCCCCAATGCAACCTTATTCCTGTCCATCAAACTCCTGCACCGGCTGTCAATGTTCCGGTACCAATGGATGTCGATGCAGCCCGTAGCTGTGCACGCAGGTTAAACCTCTGCTACCACTGTGGGGAAACTGGACATATGGCTGGAGCATGCCCCCATCGTCAGGATATCTGCATGCTCACCCCCGAGGGACGAGATGAACTCCTCTAGGACCTGTTGGCGCTTGTAGATGTTGAGGAAGCGAAGGGTCAGGTTGCAGAGGAGGTCAAATTAGAGGGTGTAGAGGAGCAGGATTTTTCTATTTGCAGCGAGTGAATCATATGCCCTCGTTGCCTGTCCATAACCACTTTGAAGTTTTGTCAGTTGAATCCCCGGAGAATGAATCTGATTTCATGACTATTCCCCTCTCTGAACCTTTGAAGTCAGGTGAAGACGTACCTGCCCCTCCTCTCTCTACCTCTACCTCACGCCCCAAAATTAAATCATGGGAGCGCAAACTACCATGCAAATATATTGTTGCATCCACTCCCTCTGCACACTCCTTGAACCTGGCGATCAAACTACAGACTACCAACACTGGACAGATACTTGGTGTCTCTGCGCTCCTAGACTCTGGTGCTACTGGTCTCTTCATTGACACTGACCTCGCACGACAACATCACCTGAATACTCGCTCGCTCTCACGTCCGATACCTGTTTATAATGTGGATGGATCCCCAAATGAAGCTGGTGCCATCCGAGAGGTTGTGGACCTGGTCCTCCATTACAAAGATCATAGTGAGCGTACACCTTTTGCTGTCACTCAGTTAGGGAAGCAGAAGGTGATTTTGGGCTATCCATGGCTTCGAGACCCAGATGTTAACTGGCGTACCAGGGAGGTCACCATGAGCTGATGTCCATCCAGCTGTCGCACCTGTTTCACAGAAGCCAGACAAGAGCGCCACGGACAAAGGGCCTCGGTACGATGCACTCAGAAGTGTCATGCTGGACCCCTACCTCTGCCTGATGTGGAGTTGGAGGGGGTTCCTGATCTGATACCAGACTCAGATGATGATGAGGAGGAAGCAGAGGAAGTTGAGGAAGGGGATTGGATTTTCTACACTGTGATTTGTCCATCGCATGAGGTGTGTGCTACATCGAACATATCCCAGCGCCTTGCCGAGGCCTTCCACAAAAACAATACTGCTAAATCCTCTACTGACTCCTTACTCCCTCATCTTCATGAGTTCGAGGATGTGTTCTCCAAGGAATCATTCGATTCTCTCCCTGCATGCAAGCTGTGGGATCATGCCATCGAACTCATCCCCGGTGCAACCCCTTCCTCCTGCAAGGTCTATCCTCTTTCTCCCAAGGAACAGTGACAGCTCGACCAATTCATCGACGAACACCTAACCTCTGGACATATTCGACCATCCAAATCGCCCATGGCCTCTCCCTTTTTCTTTGTCAAGAAGAAGGATGGCTCACTTCGTCCAGTTCAAGACTATAGAAGGCTCAATGACATCACAGTCAAAAATCGCTACCCACTACCTCTCATCTCCGAACTTGTGAACCAACTCTGTGGAGCGCGATACTTCACCAAACTTGATGTCCATTGGGGTTACAATAATGTGAGGATAAAGAAGGGAGATGAGTGGAAGGCAGCCTTTCATACCAACCGTGGTCTTTTTGAACTGCTCGTCATGTTCTTTGGCCTTACTAATAGTCCTGCCACCTTCCAGACCATGATGAACAAGATCTTCCACGACCTCATCCTCAAGGGTGTCATCTGTATCTACCTTGATGATATCCTCATCTTCACTCGCACAGTGGAAGAGCATCGTCGCATTATGTGCCTTGTCTTGGACCGACTTTGACAGTACAAACTCTACCTTTGCCAGGACAAGTGCGAGTTTGAGAAGACCAAGATTGAGTACCTCGGCCTGATTATCTCGGAGGGCCAGGTAGAGATGGATCCAGTCAAGGTGAATGGGGTCACGGCATGGCCAACGCCCACAAACAAGAAAGAGGTGCAGTCCTTTTTAGGCTTCATCAATTTCTACCAGCGTTTTATCAAGGATTTCTCACATCATGCACGACCACTGTTTGACTTGACTGGCAAGGAGGCATGGCAGTGGGACAATGCACAGCAGGAGGCATTCGAAAAGCTTAAAGAGATGGTCACTTCTGCTCCCTTGCTGATGATTCGCGCCCTTTTTGTGTAGAAGCCGACAGTTCTGACTTTGCAATGGGCACCGTGTTGTCTCAGCAGTCTCCAGAGGACCAGAAGTGGCATCCTGTTGTGTTCTACTCCAAAAGCCTTAGTGCTGTGGAACAAAACTATGAGATCCATGACAAGGAGATGTTGGCAATAATGCGTGCGCTTGAGGAGTGGCGACACTTCCTCGAGGGTGCCCTACACAAGGTGGAAATTTGGATGGATCACAAGAATCTCGAGTACTTTATGACGGCCAAGAAATTGAACCGTCGTCAAGCTTGTTGGTCCCTGTATCTATCCAGGTTCGACTTCTCCTTGCACCACCATCCAGGTCGCAGCATGGGGAAGACCGATGCCCTCTCCCAATGTGCAGATCATGGGGATGGTGGTGACGACAATCAAGACATTGTGTTGTTGCAGCCAAACCCATTTATGATCCGGGCATTGGAAGGTATCACACCCCAGGGCGAGGAGCAGGACATCCTACGTGACATCCATCATGCAAACCGTAGTGGTTTATACGAGGATGTCGTGGCCCGAGCTGTTAAGGAACTGAGGAAGGGATCTACCCTCTCCTTACGTGTGGCAGAGTGGGCTGAAAGGGAGGACTTGTTGTATTTCCGGGATCGCATCTACGTACCCAACGACCCAGACCTTTGTCGACGTATCATATCCCAACACCACGACTCATGGATTGCTGGTCACCCTGGATGCTGGAAGACCTTGGAGCTCACCTCACAGAATTATTGGTGGCCGCAGATGTCACGGCTCATTGGTCAGTATTGTTGTACTTGTGACCTTTGCTTATGCACCAAGATTCCTCATCGCAAACCCATTGGTGAGCTACACCCTCTCCCTGTCCCAGAAAGTTGTTGGGATGTTGTCAGTGTCGACTTTGTGGTGGAGTTGCCAGAGTCGAATGGGTTTGATGCGGTGATGTGCACAGTTGATTCCGCAGGGAAACACACTCACTTCATTCCCACTCACACCACTATCAGTGCCCTGGGTGCCGCCCACCTCTATCTTCACCATGTCTGGAAATTACATGGACTCTCTGGTGCGTTCCTTTCCGACCGTGGCCCTCAGTTCATAGCAGAGTTCACTTGTGAGCTGTACCGATCAAACTCCTCGCTTCGACTGCTTATCACCCACAAACTGATGGCCAGACTGAACAAGTCAACCAGGAGTTGGAGCAGTACATCCATGTCTTCGTCAATGAATGCCAGGACGATTGGGACAATCTCCTTCCCCTGGCCGAGTTTGGATACAACAATCATGTCCATGCTTCCACTCAACAAACCCCCTTCTTCTTGGACACTGGATGGCATCCATGCATGGGATTCGAACCTCACCAAGCCCCCTCACATATTGAGACAGTGAATGAGTTCACAGAACGCATGAGGGACAGTTTGGAGGAAGCGAAGGTGGCCTTGGTGAAGGCAAAGGATGACATGGCACGTTTCTACAATCAACACCACTCTCCAACGCCACAGTACAAGGTTGGTGATTGAGTTTATCTTGACTCGAGTGACATCTCCACTACCCGTCCATCCAAAAAACTCTCCCATCGCTTCCTGGGACCTTTCCCCATTGTCAAGTGCATTGGAATGCATGCCTATCGTCTACGCCTCCCAGCCTCCATGTCTAGACTTCACCCAGTCTTCCACATCGTGAAACTCCTTCCAGCTCCTCAGATCCTTTTCCAGGACGCCGTTATGACCACCACCGCCACCTACAGTCGTGGAGGGAGAACCCCAGTATGAAGTTGAGTCAATCTTGGACAGCCAGTTATGTCGAGGGAAGCTCCAGTATTTGGTACACTGGAAGGGTTATGGGTATGAGGAGAACTCATGGGTCAAGGAGTCCGATGTGAATGCCCCTCGGTTGGTCAAGGAGTTCCACCAATGGCACACTGCTGCACCACGTCGCATTCAAGTCAGTGACTTTGGTCATATGCGATTTCGAATGCATCGGGGCAATGCATCTTAGAAGGGGGGTGATGTAAGGGGACTAGAGGGTGTCCCACGTGTTTCTCCTATTTTTTACATTTGTCCTATATTTTTTCTCGCCTTGTTTCCTTCTATTCTTCATTTTCTATGATTTTTCTCTTATTTTATTACTAATTTCCCTTTCTATCACATTTGTGCATGTTGACAGTTTTATATTTAGAGATGGAGTACCCTTCCGACATCTACCCCTTGGTATTATGTCATGCGGCAGCCTTGATCAGCCTATCTCTGCCTTTTCTATTTTTAGTTATTATTTGATTTTTGCAGTTTTCACATATACTGGGCACTGGCAAAGGGATCTTTAGAGTTTTCTCTTCAGATTTCCCTTTGCTAGGTGCACCCCCCAATCCCTGTATTATGTAGCATAATTTTAACTTTGGATTTCCCTTTGCTAGAGGCTGAGGTTGCCCTTATATGTAGAACATGAGGCAACAGATATGAGTTAAGACATGAGGCCAAAAGGAGACTGGAATCCAAACAAGAAAGAGATATATCATATGATGAAGGAGTAATAAAGGGTATAGAACTAAAAAGAGACTGTCCTTTGTGTATAAACTGCCCTAAGTCTCACAATAATCCATCCAGCGGGTTCTGTATGTGATAGGGACTTGGAACAAGGCTGACCTACCATCAACAGGTTTGAGCATGAGTTGGAATACTTCCTGGCACATGGTATTCCACCATTTAGATAGCGAATGCGGTGCCCGATGTCACTTGTAGTCTCTCGATATCAATTGATAAAGCTCGACAATGGTCAATGATGTTTGATCCCAGTCATGTTGATGGCAATCGGGCATCCAACATTCGGTGATTTGCATGTTCTATCTGGGTCTTGATCGCAAACCAGAACAAAATCCCACCAGCAACATGGGGAAGTGCTGATATCAAGACCAAGGAAGGATACTATGAGGCGATGTGTGACCTTTTTGAGGAACTTAGCCTTTGTGACCTTGACTGGAAAGTGGAGCAGATTGCAATGGACAACTACCCTTTGTGGCAGGCAACCGGGGCCAAGCAACAAGAGAAGAACTCAAACTCCACAGTCCCCAATTCCAATGGACAGGCCAAGTGTCTTCATTGTGAATTGATGAAGCTCAGTTCAAAAAGGAAGAAAGTGGAAGATGTTACAGTGGTGAAATCAGTTGTAGATGATGGGGCAATGACTGAAGGCAACGCTCAGGTCTGTTTATTTATTGGCTTGTGGGCTTTTGGCTGCTGACAATTGTGGAGGTGGGGACAGTTCTAGCTCCAAATTTGGTGTCATCCCAGGAGAATCCTGAGTTGGCCCCCCAACATCAACCGCCATGGTTGGCTGAGACCTTACAGAATCCAGGAGAACATGAGTATACTCAGGTAACCATATTCACAATGTTTTTGGCCATTGTCCAATGTTAGTTAGGATGTTGTTTCCCAAGACTCAAGCCCTACTATGAACACTGCAGCTTTGGAGAATGATGTCAATAAGCCAAATAACATAACTCTGCCATACTCCAGGTTGGTATTCCTTTCCCTTCCTATGCGAGGAGAGCTTCCTGACTAAAATTTCCATGTTAATGAATCTGCTCTCCCTTTCTGGCCCAGCTTTACAGTGGTTGGAAAGTCTTGCCGACTCTCTGGGATCCAGCAACCTTACCAGTGCAAGTCCCACTTTGGAGACACCTGTGTTACCCCCTGTTGTGATCTCCCCTGTCACCCTTACTGGGGACAAAACAAGCCCTGCTGGAGGTGATTTGACAAACAATTCAAGTGCTCCCAATATGATCAACAAGTTGCCATGTCCTACCATAGTGATCTCAGGTGCAGATTCTGCAGGCTCTATGACCAGTTGTGATGGTAGAATCACTTCTACAGATGGTCCTTCTATTACTGATGTCCATGTAGTGCCTACCACCCCTGTTATTCTCTCTACCAGCTCTACAGATCCCACTGTCCCTCCTGCTGTGGCTGCGGCCACAGCTATGCTCGCAATCCAGAACACTCCACCTGCCTCCACCATTGCAGACAAAGTCACCACCATGCCTGTGGCCCCTCCTGTAGCACCTGCAAAGAAGTCTGCAAAAATGTGGCCTGGTGCTTCAATGACTCCTACATTCAGATCACTTTTATTTTTGTGTTTAGTCTTCACTCAGTGAGACTCTCTCAGAAACCTGTGTGCTAAAGACTGGTGTCAAAAAAACCCAAATGGTACAACTGCAGAATTCAAAAATTATTTTGATAACCTGCCACTCTCTGAGTTGAAGGTATGTTTGCATGTGATTTCTAGTTCCACGTACATCTCTAATCCTGTTCAACATTAGACATATCAGGATCTCACAGAGAAAAGGGTGCATAACATAATTTGTTTCTTGGACCAATCATTGGATAATTGATAAATATAACAGAAAGTGGCAGGAAAGGACAAATAGACAATGTTGACAAATATCACAGTGTCTCGCTCTCCGTTGATTACATAGATATTGATACAGATATAGATGTTTCTGAAATCCAATTGCATTCTAAATCTTATTGACTAATCTTGATATCGAAATTCTAATGTGGTCAAGAAACACTATGATGAACAAAGTATCACACAAGATCTCGTGAGGTCTCGAGGTGTACTGATTGCACCAGATGAGAATGTTGTAAAGTGTGTCAAATTTCCCTTTTGCTCGTCGCCAATTGGACCATACCAGTAAAAAGGGATGATACCGGTAAAAAGGGACAAAATTGCTACATCTCTGTTGATCTCACTCAGCTCTGAACTGATTTTGACTAGGAATGAGAACTGGGAACAGTTTTCCCTTGGTTCTCCCTAGAACAAATCAGAGATTTCATGAGGCACTGTCTTGCAAGATTTTTGGAGATTTTTATGTTTGGCAGATATGCTAGTGTTCATTCTGTCTTAGAGCACCTACTTCAAAGTACTGAACCAGTCATCACAATTTCAGAGTTTTGTTTGTTTGTCTGCAGGGACATTAGGGTAGTACACAGTAGATGAATTGGCCAAATTTGATGCCAAAATCCAAACTGAAATCCATCATTTTGGCCATATCCATTTTCTTGACCAAGCCATCAAATTCCAGAATTCAGCTTTGATCGCAAGCACATTTGGTGTTGAGATCTGTAACACTGTGACATGACCAATGCTTACAATCTTTCTTGTGTTCTTCATGCTGAGGCAGAACCCTCAACTTCATCTTACTGGGAAACTGTAAATACAGAAACTATGCTAAAGAGACAGTACTGCCATAGCACAACTGATGGTAAGCCAAGCTGCAAGGCTCATTCCAACAGTGCAGCATTGTGTTGACACCCTGATGGGAAGGTGGTGGGAGGTGTTGCCACCATGTTGGTTTGGGGCAGGAGCACCATGCCAGACCACAGACAAATCAGGGGAAGGGTAGGTGCTTTCTACTTTTCATGGGTTGTAGTAGGCTCCTTGCCTGAGATAAATACAAAGGACTAGTTAGTAGTTTATCAAGAGGCTAAAATAGCTTACTTAGCATGACACAAATGTGCCATGATGTGGAAGTGGTTGAGTACGACAGAAAATGAATGTTTGTCAGCATTTCTGTATTTGGAAGGTGTCACAGTGTCACGGATTTTGACGCCGAATGTGCTTGCAACCTGAATTCGATGGCTCGGTCGAGAAATGGATATGGCCGAAATGACGGATTTCAGTTTGGATTTTGGCATCAAATTCGGCCAATTTCGTCTACTGTGTACTACCCTATTGCATTGACAAGAGCCCAATTGGAATCATGTAACTGTGAAATAAGTACTTGTCCGGGAGCGTATGTACGAAAGGGATTGAAGAGGTGAGTTAAGCAGAGGAAGCATTGTCTTCGTTCACGAAGCCGCGGGAAGGATCCCGTCTTTTGTCTTTGTTCAGGTTCTTCGGAAGTCTTCCTAGATCTGATGCCAAAGTAGAAAAAAAAGAATCACAGGTTATTCGACCATAACCTTCCATTGAAACCTCAGCATTTCCGCGTTGTGGGTTTCACAAGAGCCTTTCAACTCTGTTCCATGTACCTAAGATATATGCACAGTGAAGCCTTGGGTGAAATTAAGCCCGACATTGACGTCGAGCACCTGGTTTTGGGCATCGTACGATACCTGACCTTGTCCAACAACTTTGAAGTTCACCATCACCACCGTCGGCGCCTTCTTGACACCAAGGAACCTCACCACACTTGCCTTCACTCCCGTCTGGAACCCAAACTTCCCATTCACAGTGAATATGCCATTCTTATAAGTCATCTTCACTTCCGTCGTCTTGGGCTGAATAATCGAAACCCCATCGTCAACATACAACTGCCCCTGAGCCGTCCCATCCATTCCAGGAGCGACCACAAACTCAAAATCGTGTGTCCTCAGTTGCTTCGTGGTCATTGCAGATTGTGCACGCAGAGGCAAAATCGTGCCACCCCGTATGTGCAATGGGATCTCGGTGAACGGGACATTGTCCAGAGTGATCATCGATCCTGTACCCTGAACAGGCGCCAAGCTGGTGAAATTATAGAAGATGTCGTGAGGGAGGTAAATTGAGACGGAAGTCGCGTTTTCTTCTGTTACCGGGGACACAAGGACGGAATTGCCGTATAAGAACTGAAGATCAATATCATACGTTTTCGGGTCCTTTGGGTATGGGAACCACAAGGGTTGAAGCACGGGTGTCCCGTCGGTGTTTGCTTGGTGGAAAGCAGTATATATATAGTCCATGAGGCGATAGCTGCACGCGGATAGTAATTAGCAAACGATTACTAAGATCAATAGATGAACAGACCGAATGTCGATAGCATTTTGAGCTGCTTTCGTCACACTGGGCCAAAGATAGAATTCTTGGGCTATGGACGAATCTTGATTGTGCTGTTTCGGAAGTAAGTACAACATTAGTCACCTATAGGATAACAAGCTAGAAACATAAAGACTCACGTTCCGCATGAACGGATAGAATGCCCCCAACATTCCCCATCTCGCGCAAAGGGTCTCGGTCGTATTGTCACCGAACCCACAAATATCAGCCCCAACCATTGGAACCTGATAAACGCTCGCGAAGCCCAATATCCCCGAGATAGAAATTCGGTAATGTTCCCACAAGCTCAAATTGTCGCCGAGCCACTTGCCCACATGCTTTCCAGCGCCAGCGAACGTTGAGCGCGTAATCACAAAGGTCCGGTTCCCAGGCCGCCGTGCGAGGACTGCATCGTGTGTTGCCACGGACATCATCTCGCCGTAGAGATTATGCGTGTCGTACTCTATTAGGCCGTTCGCATGTTTTGCGGTAGTCTGGAGCGATAATAACATAAGCCCACAACCCGTGTAAAGTGGAGATACTACTAACTGGCGCGGTTTTGTTAGAGAGGTCGCCTGCTGCGTTGTTGATCGCGTACGGCGGGTTCAAAACATTGTCTCTCTTGCTCATCATGTTCGTCGAATTGACAAAGATGGGCGCGTTGGGATCAGGAGGGAGTGAGGTGCGATTTGGCGGTAATTGCTGTTGCATGGCTTGCTGAAAGGGATCTGCGCATGGAGAATTGCAGAACTGTTATATAGGAAAGGCGTTCAAGAAATCTGTGACAGAGGAGCAGCTAGAGAGGTGAGACCCACGCTGGAAGGTTCGTTCATGTCAATCCAAGCGCCGTCGATGTCGATTCCGTTGGTGGGGTTGTAGAACAACTGAAACTCGTTGGTCCAATAACTGTACGCGACCCGTTAAATTTGATCAGAGAAAATCATTGAGTAACTCCATGGAGTAGAGCTCACGCTTGTGTATTTGGGTTGAACCAATCTAACAAAATCATGAGACCGTATGATACCTGAGGCAAACTTCACTAACCTGGATACACCACAACACCTGATGGTGATATCAGTCAATAATGTATACCGCAGAAACGCCTTCTGTACACACCAGGCCACACCACCCCGAGGCTATCACTTCCATTCTGAGCTTTCAGCCAAATGTCGGCCACAGTTCCGCGGTCATATGGACCGTAGCTTTGACCAGGAATATACGCGACAGCAGGGTCCGTCATTAAAACTGAGAAAGAATAAACAATAAGCTAACATCCACCGAACTCCCAAGCGTTGACTCATACTATACTGCTGATCGTGAGAATGAAGATAGCTGACGATCTCTCGCATTCTACTGAGAGGGAAATATTGGGGATCGACAGTGAAAACACGACGCTTGTACATGTAATCTGTACGCTAGACATCAGTCGCTGAATATGCCACACGCCACGGTGGCAGTCGTACCAATATCGGTCCACATAGTTTCCAGTGGTATATTGGCCGCGGAGTAATTTGTGATCACGTCTGCCACAGCGATGTAGTCTAGAACAGATCAGCTCGGTACCATGTCGTGACACGATCCTTCACATACTTTGGTAACCAAAGCGGCATTGATGAAAGCCAAGAGACCAATAAGGCACCTCTGCGGGCGTGCCTACAACCTGCGCATATTGTCTGGCAACGGCAGCAGGATCACTAGTGCTACCAGCAAGGAAGTAGAAATCGAGCACTCCGCCAATAACATTATACTCCAATGATCCGTTGGTGAGTTTGACATCCATGCCGTTCGAATTGAGCAAAAACACGCCGTGAGTGCCAGTTGGACGGTGTTCGAAGTAGATGGGGTGGTTCCCATAAAGATTAGTGTTGTTCGGGGTGCCATACGCATCACGAGACCACAATGTCAGAGTAGTGTTCGCACTTGGGAGGCGGAACGGGTTTGTGTGCTCCCCGAGGCCGTAAATATTAGCATTTGCTGGCAAAGCGGTCTTGACACGAAGGTATTGCGGCTCGAAGATGAGGGGATGAGATTCCGTGGAGAACAAAACTTCAGCAGTGTGTGTACGGTATATAGAGAATGAGAATGGTGACACAGTGTAGTTGAACTGGATCGCGGCTGAACGTGGTGAAAGATTTTGTTGAGCCTGTGGGCGTGGAAGGACAGAGGCAGGGACTTCGTATCGGGTAACAGCAGGGTCAGTTATTTTGACATGAATCCGAGTATCTGGGTAACGTCAGTAACAAGCACAAGCTATATTTTTTCGAATGCCGTGAGCTTACCGGTTTCGTACACCACGTTCAAAGTAAGTTTTTGCACATCCGTTCCGAACACATTACATCCTTGACCGTTTAAGATCAAGTCTGCTGTCAACAGAGGACCATTGTTCTTGATATTCGTAGCACTGTATCCTGGGCAAGCATCCAACACGTTCGGGTCCACCACTGTGCCTTCAACCGAGGATGCAAGAATTGCGAGGCCAAGGGTACTCAGTACGCGAACTGTTGCGCGACGCATAGCTACCCCAAGGTATGCCAGATGGGACAGAATCGTACTGCAGTCTTCCAATTTGTAGTTCCTCAAAAAGGGCCATCAGAAATCAACGGCCTTCATCACATGAGCGCTCCTCCGCCTGATACTACATGATACACAATGATCCGAAACACTAGTTTAGGGTTAGGACTCAAATAATGCCGGCAGATGACTTTAAGTAGATATTATAAGAATGTCGAGCTTACCACGACGCGCTGGCATGTCCGTATGCGTGTGGCCTCGTGATCTATATAACTGGGTGAAGTTAATAATAGGGATGGTCTTCGGATGGTCGGCCAGCTTCCGCCTCATGACTCCAGATGAATTTTGGCAGAAAAATAGGCCGGGTACAGTGGTCCACACAAATTTGGGAAATTTTGGGGTAGGCCAGGTGCCATCCGGACAATTTCCGATGCAGCTGTCCAGACGAAAGGTGCCTTGTCAGAATCAGGGCACCTACGGGTGATGTTCATTGTTGACGTGACCACGGTAACGTGACTTGTACAATTGCGTCCGAAACCCTCACTTGCACAATATTTTCTCGTGTAGCATCACTGAGAGCTAATTGGCACATAGTCAACATCAGTGAACTGGACGGAATGAGAAATTAGCGTACACTTCTATTGGAGCTCACTAAGGCGGCGTCCAACCAGTTCACAGCATTCACCATATTAGTGATAGCATCATTGTGTCGATCTCTTCCTGAGGGTAGCTATGTGTGGTCGTTCTGTGTGTCATGTTTCGTACGATTGGAAAACAATGACCAATCAACGAGAAGGCGAGTAAAGAGCCCGCGTACATTCTTCTTTCTTTCCATGTTGCCTAATTTCTGACTGGACCCAGTCAAGCCCAGTCAACACCACCCACCATGTTAATATGGATGAGTGTCCGTTATCGACCCTCTTCCTTCACGAAGACGTCTTGGCGCTCTCGCCTATGAGCAGGACCTACAGGCGTGGAGGATTACAGAGCTCGAGGCTGGAAGGGCTGACCCTGGTAGACCCTCGTACGATGAGGTGAGTGGCGGCCTTGATTCGCCTGGTGTGTTTGGTGGCATGTCGGTAACACAACATCGTTACCATTGCGCAGGGACCTTCCCCGCCTTCTCAAGGGAGGAGGGCGACGACTAGATCTTCTATTATAGCAGGGATTGTCCTGGCATTGATGACCCAACCAGTCGCAACCACTTTCCGATCATCAATACCCTCTCCATACCGTTCTCCCTTATCCACAACTTCCCACGGATGGTCGCAATTACACCACACCACACCCACCAACAGGAACTCATTACGATGAGCAGCGAAATTCTACGTCTGTGTTGGTGGGACCCGTCTCCCGAGATGATCAATGAACTCCGGATTCAGAATCTTGCTGAAAACCAACACAACAATACTCCAAGCGCCAAACCCTATCCTATCCATCATGTGGACCCAGCCATGGAGGTAGGGAACGGGGGCATTCCCGCCTGCGATGAAAAGAGCAGAATCTACAGCGAATGGAGTCACTATTTCGTGTTGATCATTGTGGAGCGTGATCAACTTGAAGTAATCGTTGCCGATCACAACCATCAAAGGCGTCTTGACTCGGACATTGACAACCTTGATGTCGTGAGCAAGTTACTCTCGAGTCTTCAAGTTGAACTTTCTGTGGGAATTCTCCGCTTTCTAATTATAAGTCCTTTGCCTCGAAACAGTGACACTGTGAGGTCCTCGCATCGTCACCAACTTCGTTTGGCTTCAAACGACATTCATACCCGCCAGCCAGACAAGCGCTGCTTGAAGCGCACATCTAGCGGATTCTAGTCATAGCCACACCTATCGACATCGAGTCATGTCAGACATCTCAAGAATCTATATGGTATTTCATATGTGAAGATAAAGTAAAGTTGCAAAGACTGTGCCTAGGTGATTACAGCATTTCCATCTCTGTCCAAGTTCTGTATCTACTTGGAATTTCAATAACTCATGAGCATGTTGGCTGAACAAACGTTTCGCTCCGTCCACTTCATCCAGATAGGGATGACCATCAGCAATCGAGCACTTGACTACTGCAAGCGAAAAAATACCGCGCAAGATCAACAATTACGAACTTCGTAGAAATAGAAGTCAAACTTTCATTTGACTTTGGCGACGAGACAATTTGAGTGAAGCAACCACCGTGGTTCGTACTTATTCATGGCCTCCTGAGCTTAGAATATAATATTACAATCCTGCGTTGTGTAATACGGAACGACATTCACATTCTTCAAGTTTTCGGGAGCAGATGTGGCGATTCTTGCCGATCTTCATATGTTCCTGTCACCGGGCACGATAGAAATTTCCGGTCACGAGAACAAACACCGTCCGGCAGCAAAGCCCATTCACCCTTTCTAGCAGTTTCTAGCCCTTTCTATGTATTGATCCGTTATAGGTCGTGGAAAGGAACGTGCTATATATCAGTATATATATACCAATATCAGTCATACTTCTATCCGATGTGCCCTCGTTCATCCGAGTCAGTTCCATACAACATCAGCGGAAGGATTTGGGAATCCCCGGAGACTTCACAGATCCTCATGTATCTACTATTATGTACTATTGACTGTACTCACCATGGTGACAATTTTGGCAATGAGGAAAATAAGCCCATTTGAATGAAGAAAGAACATATCGGCCGGCAGCGTCACAAGGTGTCCTTTAACAGCCTTTAACAGCTTTAACCTGACAAGGAACAAAAATTTGCCACCGGAACTTTTTAATGAGTCGTCCAGGAGAATTCAGGAATAGCGTTACCCCTTACAATCAATCTTATATTGCAATTTAAGGCTAGGTAATCCGGATAGGTTGTGGACATTTGAGGCTGATCGGCCTAGCGTTGCCAGGTGTTGCCGCGATGTGAGGTACCTTAAGACCAATTGAGGTACCTCGGTTGCCTTATTGGGAGCCTACAAATTTCCTGATCTGGAATGATTGATAATCGATAATCAGTCGATCGCGTCTTTCACTCTAATCTTAGTACGCGACGCGTCTGTTCATCTCCTGCCTACTCGATACGACATCTAGCTAGCGACTTCTACTTGCTTGTACCCTATGGTTGTATTCCCAAGCCTGTACCCCTCAATTTCGGCTACAATTCCCCTGGGGGGTTTTTTTTTTTTTCAAAAAAAATTGTTCAGGTTTTATTGTTGTGGGCATGTACACCCCATAGCTAAAAGCATGAACTTCTAACCAGAATGTACTCCCCACATCATATGTGCTGATATGTGTCTTGAGCCATCATCTTGTATAACTGCTCTTTACATGGTCATGGTCCCTTCTCAGATGTGGTGCCATCTCCATCTCCTGGTACTCCAATTACACCAACTCTGGTCAATCACCCTCATTATACTCCTTATTTGACAGCTTCCTATTACTCTTGGCCATACCAGCTGTGTCACCTCTACAGCTGCAACATTTCCGCTCTCACACACTCCCCTTCTCACAATTAGTGATGTGCAAGGCCTGGCTTCAAGCCATCAAGCCCCAGCTGCTGAGCCTTAAAAGCCTGAGCTGAGCCGGGCTGTACTGATGGCTTCATAGGGCTCAGGTCTCAGCTTGCACTTGACAAAGCCTGAGCTGGGCAGCTCTATAGTCTTGATGTGTCAACCATCATACCACGTGCAAAAATCTTACTTTCAGTTCTGATCACAACAGGTTTTCAGCCACACTGATGTCACAAATTTGATGTTTCCCAGGCCCTAGGTGAGTCTGTGTGTCCATTTCTTGTTCATACAAACTTATTCTTTCAATTTCTAGGATCTGATTTACTTAGGTGCAACACAAGATGACCAGTGCCCAATGGTGCCCACCCACACCTCCTCCCCATAATTATGGACAGGATGGTGACGAGGGACACTGGGAGACCTAGGAAGTGGGATACCCAATGTGGTAAGCAGCTCCTGACCTCTCCACTCATGCCACATCACTGACACCCCTAACCCCCTCAATCTAGGCATCCCGCTGAGCACCTGCCCCTCACCTGTGAGCCACTGCTCACAGGGTGGATTGTGGGTGCTATGGATGGAGGGGATGGGGGGAGCCCAGCCAGGAATCACAGCAGGGACAACATCAATGAACAACAACCACTACAAGCCCCACTTGCAGGGTGGCCTGTGTGGACTAGAACAATGATGCTGTGAGCCACTGCTCACAGGGTGGATTGTGGGTGCTATGGATGGAGGGGATGGGGGGAGCCCAGCCAGGAATCACAGCAGGGACAACATCAATGAACAACAACCACTACAAGCCCCACTTGCAGGGTGGCCTGTGTGGACTAGAACAATGATGACCACAATGGTGAGGACCACAAAAATGACCAGGATGGCAAGGATGGCAAGAACACAAGGACAACAAGGACAATGAAGACAGTGAGAACAACAAGAACAACTGGGATGGCAAGAACAACAAGGACAATGACTACCAGGACAACCAGACAATGTGGAGACAACAACAACAAATGAAGTGGGATGAGCAACAAATGGTGGGGGGAAACAAGCCAGAGTGAACAACCAGTTAACAGATGAGGACACAACAATGGGGACAAGTGACTGGGGCCCCTCCCTCACAAAAAATGTGAGGGAGGTTTTTTTTGTTGTTCTCATCATTAATTATTTTGTGGCTCCTCCCTCACTTTGTGTGAAGGAGGTTAGTTAGCTCAATAAAAAACCCCAATGCTTGTATTGTCTCCCATTGCATTTATTCAAATCATAATAACATTATCATCTGTAGCATAGGTGTTGTAGTTAAGTTATACGGGTTAGTATACAATACAAATTCACTATGGTCAACAATCTAGAACATCAAATACAAGGCAAAAATATACTCAAAACCACAGTGGTGTTGCACCTGCAGTATTTAATTATACACCGTGGTAAAAACCTGTCACCATAGTTGCAGTGGTAGAATGGGTGCAGAGTTGGCAGGTGCCATGGTGTGACCCATGATGAACCCTATCAAGAGCCCTGGGGTGTTTGTGGGTGGGCACATAGTGGTGGGCAATGCCTTCAGCAAGGACATGAGAGCAGACATGAACATGTGGAACTGATTAGCTGCATTAAGACATGGTCTCCACATGAAGCTCTGGTCAGACTCATTTTGCATTGGACAGAGGGCATCACCATAGTCCATCTCATAGCTTTGTAGTGGGTCAACCAAATATTTCTTCAATGTATCCACCTGCCACCAGGTATCTAGTGCTGTGCTTGGCCTGGCCTTAGGCCATGAGTTGAGCCAAGCTGGGCCCAAATAGGCTGAGCCAAGCCAAGCCGTGATGACAGCTTCATAGTGGCTTTGGCCTGGCTTGCATGATTGAAAAGCCAAAGCCAGGCCGTCAGGCCACAGCTTTTCAGTAAGTTATATTCTCAAGTTAACTTATAAGTATGATTGGATTTTGAGCGCATCATCAAAAATGTCATTTATGGCTTGGGTAATCACACATCATCAAACTGAACACCCGCCATTGTTCCCTGTCATTTTTCATCCTTATCACCTACTTTATGGCTCCTCATTCAACTATCTGCACTTCCCTCTTGATCTTCTCTTTTGCTCAAGTACATGTACAATATAACCCTTTGTGACCTGTCCTTCAACTGTATATGACAACCATTAACCCAATGCTCACTGTCAATTTTTGCCTCAACTTACACCATACACACTCCTTCTGTGCCCAAAATGTCCACTCCTGAAACCATCAAGCAACTTGTCAAGGAGATCACTGCTCTCTCAAGCTCTTTGTCAGATGCTGTACCAAAGGGATCCAAGGACAATAAAATCTGGTCCGTTATGAATACTAAGGAAGGTGATATTTTGCATGAAACCTTCAACTGCCAATTTGATGCATTGTTTGGGGAGGATTGTTGTGATTCTGGTGGCCACCTTCACTATGTCTGCCAGGGCAAACTTGGAATGGGTCTTGTCACATCTTACCTTTCAAAAATCAACTGGATCAAAGATTTTCCCCTGGATCTTGTGGAGCTCAAGTTGCAATGTCTCGTCAATGAGCTGAAACATCTCCAGTGAGTACCTAAATGATCATTTGCAATTTGTATTGATGGATTATTAGACGAGTGGATGTACCTTGCCCAGCACAAACCATCAACCCCACAGCAAAGCTCAAGGACACTGCTAACACTGAGGCACCTCAACTTTCTTTCCAGTGCAAAGCTGTCCAGGATTTCCACTCCCAACAAGCCAACAAGAATGACCCTCGTCCTGCATCTTTGACAGTGGGTGCCAACCCACATGTGCCCTCCTCAGTCAACATGGGTTTGACTCCACAAAACAAGTGTAGCATCTCATCCATCAATGACAGTGATGCTGAAGATGGAATTGTTGACCAGCCAGTGCCACATATGTCCTGTTTACCCCCAAACTTTATTTTCTCATTTGTGGTACATCCTTTATATCCAAAAAGAAACATGCAACGTTGGCAACAGTTGAAACAGTTGATGATGTGGACATGATGGATATTGAGGAGAATATACGTACCAAGGGTATGATTTTTCCAAATCATGGAAGTTCATCAATTTAAACTCATGTTTTTTGATGTTTTAGGTAAGAAGAAAGGTGTGACCCTTGGAAATCCACAAGCCACTGATGTTGATGGCCTACTCATTGATGTGGATGTTCAGCTGGTCAATGACAATCCATCTACATGTGAAGATAAGCAACAAGATGTGGACAATTTCTTTCATGCTGCAGTCATCAAAGATGTGAATGGGAAGTCAAAAAAGTATCACATGTGCAAACTATGCCCATGAGTTCTTGCATCAAAATGTTGTAGAGTATATACTGATTTGAGATGTCCAGAGGCAACAAGAGTCTTGTCAATGAAGTCACGACTTTGCAATGCCATCTAGAAGCATGTCATGCAGTATGTGATTCTCACATTCTTTCATTCGATTTCTGATTTTTCTTCTCTTCAGGGCAAGTACTGCAACTGGGCTAAGAGTGCCAACTTTGTCTCTAAGCTTCCCAGGGACATCAAAAAGCAGAAGGCAGCTGCAGAAGAGGCCACACATACTCTGGACCATGATCTTCAGGAGAAAAAGCTTTCTGACCAGGTTGTTCCCTACTTGGACAAACTCTTCCATTGAGTAGCAGTGGAGTGGCTCATGGCTATGGATCAGGTAAGAAATTCATTTTACAACTAAATCTTCTATTTTATTTCTTTCTTCACAGCCAATCCAAGCCCTTGAACATCCTAAGTTCAAGGAGATGATTGATGTTGCTTCTTGTGCAACAAATGGTGTCAAGATTCCCAGTTGGAAGGCAACCCAGGCAGAAATCATGCGCATGTTCAAAAATCATCTTACGACATTGAAATCCCAGCTCAATGAACATATTCTATTGATCTTTCATTTGTTTCTCATTGTTTCACATGGTCCTACCATACAAGGCAAAGTTAGCTTAACATGTGATGCATGGCAGGCAGGCAATACAGATGGATATTTTGTGGTCACAGCACACTGGATTGAGGAGCCAACACCTGGAAAATGGGAACTTAAGAGTGCTTTAATTGGTTTCACATGACTCAACAATGCGCACAATGGTGAACAACTTGGCCAAGCTCTATTCAAGATTGTCAAACAAGTGGGAATTGAGCATAAGGTATGTGGATCATTGTTATCAAGCTCTTGCTGGGCTTATCCTCTACTGTGAAGGTTGGCCACATCACCTGTGATAATGCAAGCAACAATCCAATGATGATGAAGGAATTCACTGCACGACTGAAGACTGCTACAGGCAAGAAGTACAACTGGAGGAAGAGAAAAATCAAGTGCGCTAGTCCACAAACTTACTGGGTTTAGTTACTCACAAACAACAGCTGTCTCGCCCATGTCATCAACCTGGCCATGCAGATGCTCATCTCGACCTACAGCAAGTCACCCCATTTCGATCCAAAGCAGCCAGATGCACATATACCGACATCCTGTGATGAGGTGGGGCTTGTAAGGGCAATTGTAGTCAAGGCAGGAATCAATACTCAGCTGGAGAATGACATTGCTCACCCCTGATCAGGAACACTCCTCATCGAAGCAAAAAGAAATGTGGAGAACTATTCAGATTAAGGCAAGTAATGGGCCTGTAGTTCAACTTATACTTGATGTGAAGGTGCAGTGGTCATCATCATATTTGATGCTTGATCGTGCAGAAAAAAAAAGGATGTACATAATTAGTTCCAAACAAATATCTGTATTCATTGCTTCTTTTCTGCAGTGCATTGATGCTTTTGTTGATGAACTTTGTTGGGAAGAACACGACTCTGCAAAATGGGATAAGATACATGAACTGAAGCTTACGAGTGAGGAGTGGGTGCAAGTAAATATCTTTCTTGGTTTGCTAAGTGTATGTCTACCATTTTATATATATATCAAAGCTTGACATTCTTCAGCATGCTGATAATGCTCAACAGGCATTTTCATCTGACAGTGTCCCAACTCTTCATTATGCAATCCCCACACTTGAAGCCCTTCACCGAGCATGGTCTCATCAGGCTGACCATTCAAAATTTCAGCTGTTTGCCTCTGCCCTTCATGCTGCATGTGAGAAGATTGACGAGTACTATGAGAAGACAACTGAATCTCCTGCATACATCATGTCAATGAGTATGAGTTTTTACCTCTTGTCCTGCACCCTTGATGTTGCTGATGTTGGAGCAGACTATATACGCTGCACAGTGGAAGAGACAACACGTTCCTTACAACCTACCTGGGGTTTACTTAGACTTACAGCTAGGGTTAGCAGAGGTAAGAACACTGTATTCCTACTACGGTACAGGTTCTCCTTATATACATAATAATAAGGATGTCACATGACTCAGGAATGTGTTTACTGCATGTATGCGCAGTAAGCACAGTAACATGCGTATGCTGCATGTATTGCCTCATGTATACAGCATGCATCACTGGGATTAATTTCAACAGCTGATATATCTCTAGTTCTTAATCCAAAGGAGAAAATGGGATCTTTCAAGAAGCACAGGTCAACTGAGCTCCAGGAGGAAGTCCTGAAATGTGTTGAGGAGGAGGTATATATGAGTACCCATCTTCTATTTCATGAGCTAATTAGTTTTAGTTCAAAGAGCGGTGGCTACAATTGTGTAGTGGTCCCACGACAACACCATTGGTACTATCAACAAAGAACAAGGGACTGCATGCTCTTCTTCGAGAACTTAGTGATGATGAAGAAGACATGGCGGTGGATACAGGGGTGGATGTACCAGATGATCCTCAACAGCCATGGCTTCATGGTTACCATGGCTATATGGATGTTCATGAGCAAGTGCCAGAAGGCTGAATGGCAGTCCAGTGGTGGGGTGTAAGGATTTTGAACTGAGTACTCTGACAAGTGGCTAACAAAATCTCATAGTACAATGCACAGTGCTATCATCCCGCATGGGGTTCGCTCGCATGCAACTATCTTGCAATTATGTTGTCATCAGTCTCAAGCGAGCGTGCATTCTCGCAGGGGGGGATCACAATATCAAAATGCTGCAGTTGTCTCAAGGGTGACATCGTGGAGGCTCCAGTGCATCAAGTGTGCAATCCAGCATGACTTACTCTTCTGAGAACCTTCACCATCATCAACATTAGAATTGGAGGAACATGATGAAGAGCTAGTGGATGTGGCTGGAGGGAATTCAGGGGACCCTGAGGAAGAGTCAGCTGTTGAGGAGTTTTCTTGGGATGAGCTACTGATTGAGGAGTGGAGGCCATGGATTGGTCTGATTAGCATAGTAGCTTCTGTACTACAGGTTGGCAGACCTGTATGAAAAAAATTAATGTTTTTACATATCAAAGCTGTGGTTGATGGCTTTGGCCTGGCCTGGCATTTGAGCAAGCCAAAGCCGGGGCTCTCAGGCCAAGCCAGGCTGGAACAGCACTACAGGTATCAACCAAGGTCATCCAAGTCAAGAGCAGGAACAGGCCAGGCTGTGCTTACATGTTCTCCAACAGCCCATCCTCCCCACCAGCAAATCTTGCACAGAGACCATCACTTGCCAATTGGTGCATACATGAAAGCAATACTGGGCACCACCTCTTTGGAAGCAGTGTGTGGTGTACATCTTGGGGAGGCCATCTGCTGATGCAAGCAAAGATCAGCTGTTTTTCTGTGATCCCTTCAAAAACTGCATTTTGAAATTCTCTGGTATTTTGAAACCCATAATTCATGATAGTACAGCTTGTAAAATGATGGGGCCACTGTGGGGTGGAGTGGGAAAGCTTGTGCTGAGTGGTGTGGCTCGTCTAAACCTAAAAGGGTAAGATGACATAAATTTCCGGGACTCCACTGACCACAAACCAACGAAACCGCAAACCTCAAAAGTGGAACTTCCGCCGATAAGTTTGCTCGACGCCTAAGGTTCTCTATCAGATTTCAATTCGCCAAGCGGGCGAGCACACGTTTCAGCTCTGCTTTATTCACGACTGTAACCTCCAGCATCGTGGTACGATTTTCACGCAGTTTGAATGTGAGCGCCACTACGCTTCTTCTGTCACATGTACTTCCTTAGTGTTTGTGATGGAAGATTGTTTCTCAGATTTTTCCCCTAGAGGATGACCTAGAGCAGAATGTTCTCACCCTCATCGCCTTGAATCGGATCTGAACTCTTAGGTTTTCTACATCGACGGCAGGTTGGTGGGGTGTTCGTGGTTCGACATCCAGCTTGCGCGACTCAGTACCAATAGCTGTACTTAATCACAATTAGGCGGCCGCTGATACCAATCGTTCCTTTGCTCAGAGTCCTTGGATTTCGAATGGTAATGCTTACTCGCATTATTACATCTAATCAACATCACGTATGGGCACGCATATCGGACTACTCGTTTCAAAATCTCCAAGTAGCATATCGACCGAAGTGCCGAGCCCAGCCGGTAATGTTGAGCCGGATTTTGACGTGGCAGCATCAACTTCTATTTGTGCGGATGCAAAAGTCATGGGTGCAAATTTATAGACCGGACCCTGAGGGACCCCCAGTATAATGTGTCCCAGGACCCACATAAATTACAGTATTTCATTTTCCTGCGCACCATCATCATGGCATACACTCAAGTAGAAGACATCGACAAGGTACGACACTAAGTTGTTACTATAGTCAACTTTGTTTGACTTCATCTGATATAGCATTACGCGGCACTTCGTGCAGGGTTCAAATCTGGAAAGCTCAAATCCGTCGCTTATCGCAAATATCAACTTCTTCAGCTCGCCTACTTAATCCGAGACAACGAAAAACGATTTGTAGAGGCTTTAACTTCAGATTTAGGGAGACCAACATTCGAAGGTTACTTGTAAGTTGTTTGCATTCTTGTTTGACGTCCTTCCAACGTTGTTAGCCTCGATATACATCCGACCATTACAGAGGTGAAGCATGCATGGGCCAATGTGGAGAAATGGGCCAAACCCGAGAAACCACCCTTTTCGCTCACCTATCGTGCTATGCGGCCTGTGATTTACAAGGAGCCTAAAGGAGTCGTGCTCATCATAAGTCCCTTCAATTACCCAATGTATCTGATCATTCCACCTCTTGTACGACCTTTGTTATGCTTTCTGAGGGACTCACCTTGATTGTGATAAAAGGCCGGTGCTATTGCAGCTGGATGCGCTGTACTTCTCAAGCCCTCTGAATCGTCCCCAGCAGTAGCTGCGCTCCTTACGGAGTTAGTTCCCAAGTATCTGGATCCAGATTTATTTCGCGTCGTCAACGGTGCCATTCCGCAGACTAGCAAAGTACGTCGCAGTGCATACACGTGGATATACAACTCACGCTTTCTGCTCTTATAGCTGCTTTCTTTGCAATGGGATCACAGTATGTGTCTCGCTTCTTTCGAGTTGAAACCTTATGTATCAGTGGCGACAATCAGTTTTTTTCACCGGTATGCCGTATGTCTGTTCTGTACCGTATATTCCCTTATCCTCCGCTCTTCCTCAGGCAGTGGACGTGTTGGCAAGGTCGTTGCAGAAGCAGCTGCCAAATTCTTGACGCCAATAACTCTAGAGGTATGTTTTATCTTCATTTCGCTTCTACGTCGCCGAGTTGACGTTTATAACCGCAGCTCGGAGGTACCATCCAGAATATTTTTCTCCCTATCCATAAACCTAACGAGATATACAACCATAGGCAAATCCCCTGTATTCATCGACCCAAAATGCGATCTCCAACTAGCGGCTCGGCGAATTCTCTGGGGTAAAGTTGTCAACTCTGGTCAAACATGTGTCGCCCCCGACTACATTCTCGTGCCCAAATCGTGCCAGGACAAGTTCGTAGAAGCTTTGAAGGCCGCGTCAGTCATCCGATACTCACCCATTACTCCATGTGCTTATACTGCATCCGGCAGACATGAAGTATTTTATCCAGAGTTCAATAAGCCATCGTCCGCTTCTGCTTTCTCAAAAATGGTGACGCCTCAGGCTTTTAAACGCGTCAAAGGGTTGTTGGACAAAACAAAGGGCAAGGTTGTCATCGGTGGCGAGACGGACGAGGCCACGAAGTATATTGCACCGACTGTAGTTAGCGACGTACCATCGGATGATTCATTGATGAGCGAGTATGTGTTTACTTCGCTCTCCCCTTTCATTCTGTATGGCTGATTTGGGTATTTGCATGTAAGGGAGATCTTCGGTCCTGTGTTGCCAATTGTTCCGGTGGAGGATCTGGACGAAGCTATTGCGTTTGTCAATGCTAAGTAAGACGTTGCTTCCTTCTTCTGCCCGATTTTAGGCTAAAGTTGATTTCAGCGATCACCCACTGGCGCTATACGTCTTTTCGCAAGATGGAGAGTACAAGAAGAAAGGTGCAGTGTCCTTGGAATGCATTTCCTTTTGGTCTCCAACTTTGACTCCGTATGTCATTCATAGTCTTCAGCAGCACGCAGAGCGGGGCAGTCGTTGCTAACGAAGTCATTGTCCACACCGCAGGTCAGTCCTGTCACTTGATAACCGTCCGTAACTTACCAAACACTGTAGCTGACGGCTTACCTTTCGGCGGTATTGGACCTAGCGGACGTGTGTTCTTCCAACCAAATCTTTTGAAACGCTCAATCTCACGAGTTGGTTGATATTAGAGGGCGCTCATACTGGAAAATACACTTTCGACGTATTCACACATCTGCGCTCGTCATTAGACTCACCCGGATGGTGATTCGATTAAGCTTTATCTCGATGTTCCATGCTCTGACCTAATATTCTTTTATCAAGGCTCGACAAGATCGTGTCGTTCAGATTCCCTCCGTACAATGTAAGTGATTCGGGTACTGACCATCGGCGTTTAATGTGTCCGTCTTGCTATCTCGCAGGACTCGAAACTCAAAGCAGCGAGCTGGATGGTCCCCAGTCTCCCTGCACGGCCGTCGGGACCACCGAAGGTGGCAGCACATTCTAAATGGTGGAGGAAATCGTTTCTTTTGGCTCTGCTTATCACTATTGGACTAATCAAGCGGACGAAGATCTCCGGACGTTAACCATTGGCGTCGTCTCAACCCAAGCGTTTTCTTGGTGGTGGATTGAGTTGTAATGATATTCCTTGCTAGTGGCTATTTAGAAGGAGGCTAGTATGTACGCTTTCTCTGGGGCGCACACTCCTTATGTACATCCTTCACATGGTTTCAGTGTACTAGTAATGCACGCTTGCGTGATATGGCGTTGCTCGTTACCGGGGGAGATCTTTGTTGAATCCTTGTTCAGATCAAGGGTCGACGAAATCAGCCTGAACCCAGAGAGCATATAAAACCCCAACGCTACGATGAGTGTCGAGGCAGTTTGCCCAGTCAGAGTCGCTGAGGGCATGAAGATTAATATGAGAGTTGCCCCCAAGATATAAATTATATAATTTAAGATTTCTTGTGCCCTTGAGGTAACGAACTAGCTGTTCCAATGATTGAATATTCAGAATAACTGTCAAGGAATTACGAGAGCTGTTGAACTGCATGGTAAATGTTGGTGTGAGTTCCAATTGCCAAGTATAATAGGCATCCAACAAGGGACCCCATGATAGGGGAGCTTGTTAAGCTCGAATTGAAGATAGGGCTTTACGATCAAAACGACACAGTTTTGAGCCAGGCTCCAGGGCGCAGACACTAGGTGTGCATCTTTCTGATCAATAATTTTGTCAATAAGTACAGTCTGTTAGTCTCCCGTAGTCAGACAACAATGATGTAGATGACAGTCAATCGACTTCAATTGTAGCAGTCTGTGAGAGTGCAACTTTGCGTTGTAGGAGACGGGTATGCCTGTTCGGCAGTGTGTTATATGTATAATGTCGGTGGATCCTGCAGGCATGGGATGTTGATGGTGGTGGACTTACGAGGTTTGTGTAATTCTGGTGGAGTGTACTACGTAGTGCCAGTGGGTGCTGAGGGTTCTCTCAGTGATGCAGTGTATCTTAATCTGGCAGGTTTTCATGCTGCAGCTTTGAAGTGTGAATTTTTAAACTGCTGTGTGAGGTATCTCATGATATACATACACTTTGCATTGGGCCAGGGTATGCTGGAGGTCGTCGTGGTCATCGTCGAGGGTTGTTGGATGTTATTTGTCGTTGATGTGGAAGGTTGGACGTTGCTTGACACGTCATATTCTCACCGATTTCCTTACCTTCATTCCTCCTTATGCCCAGTTCGCCAACATGATATTAAAGATAAAAAAACCCGTCGACTACTCTTCGACATGCACTGGGGCCATGTAACCCACGCTCTGGGTAGTCCAAAAGGCCGATGGCCCCCTGTCTTCGAAGTGGGCCTGTAGCATTAATGACTAGTGTTCCTCAGGCAGCTTTTTTTCAATGGGATCATTGAGAGAATGTAGATACGTATCGTGCGAATATCATCGTTTTGTGGTAACGCGCGCGCGTACTGACACAGCGGGCAAGTTCCGAGGCAGTTGACTCGTAGTTGACTCACGGTTTACTCGCGGTTTACTCGTGGTTTACTCGCGGTTGACACCTCATTACATAATCCTACCAAATTGAGATTGATGCTTGATTGATGCATTCTCTCTAGGGTTGCCGAAGTTCAGTTCAGTCCAGTTCTTGGCACTTTTTGCCCAACCGTGAACTGAACTTTCGCTAATTTTCTAGAACCAAACTGAGAACTGAACAGAACAGGAAAGAACCGGTTCTCAATGGTTCTGTTCAGTCCAGTTCTCAGTTCGAACTGGTGAACTGAGATTAAAAAAAATTTAAAAAGTGCTACATACCAATTTCCACACACCAGACAAGCCCAGTGACATGTACAACTTCAAGTACATTCAGTTGTTAAAATCTTATGTATTCGGAGGTACAACACTATTATGTACATAAAAAAAACTAAGCCCCCTCATGCAAGCGCGAGGGGACAGAGCAACAATATTAAACTGAAAAAATAATAATTCCCACCCCACACAAAATGTGGGGGGAGGGTCATCCCATCATCCAGAGCATTTAAAATAAAATAAAACTAGAGTACCCTCCTCTCGCAAAGGATGCGAGGGAGGGGGGTTAAAGGCATGGGCCCATGGTACCATCATGTTGTGTTGTGTTGTCGTCGCCTTCCTCGTGGTCATCCCACCGTTTGCTCGTCCCCCATCTTTCTGGTGATCCAATTGGTCCTCCTCCTCCTACCACCCTTGGTTCATCATCGAGCACCCACCTGTCATTGTCATCAGCAGTTCTGGTTAGTACCTGAGAAAATTTGTTGGTAACAAAATAATGAAACGAGAAAGAAAAAAAACTTACCAATTGCCCAAGAGACGTTTGACATCTCTAGGGACTTTTATTTGCTTGCTTTGCCTCCTTGTTGTCTCCCCCTCATCTCCTGCCCTCTCATCATTCCATTGTCATTCCGTTTAGTTTGGTGGCAGCATTGCCATTCTCTCGTGGATTAGTTGGATGCATTCCCATGAGCATTTACTTGTGGTGGTGGTTGGGGGTGCTTCCGTGGTCCTTTTAGTGACCACTGTCATTGCCCGGGTGTCATTTTATTGTTATAAATCAAACCTATAAGAAATGAAAAATATAAGCCGAAAAAAATATAGGAAATGACAGTGTGGGGCACCCCTCAAAAAGTTTGGTTCAAACTGGTCCAAACCTCGGTTCTCTTGCTACACCCATGTCCTGAACTGAGAACCAGAACCATTACGTCCAGTGGCTGGACTGAACCAGAACTGAACAGAACTATCGGTTCAGTTCTACCAGTTCTGGTTCTTTGCATCAGTTCAGAACTGAACTTCGGCAACCCTAAAATTTCTCTCAAGAACAAACTGTTTACAGCTGCATTGGCTATGGCCACCAAATCTTGCCTTTAGCTTGAGCAACAACAGCACCAAAATGACAGGACAACAACTGACAACTGGGAGGCAATGAGGACAAGGGAAACTGAACAAAAAAAGCCCCAAGAGACATCACAGGTATGTTTTCTCTGTCTTTTTTCTCATTTCATTTTCATTTTACTAACAAACTTTTTAGGTACTAATTTTAATTATTGACAACAATGAACAGAAAACATGAGCAAACAATGGGACAGAGGGGAGAACAACAATGGGACAAGGGGAGGGAACAAGTTAACAACAACAGAACAATGGGGCAGGGAATGACAATGGGATGAGGGGAGGGAACAACAATGGAACAATGGGGTGGGGAATGACAATGGGATGAGGGGAGGGAACAACAATAGAACAATGGGGCAGGGAATGACAACAACAAGAGGAGCAATGAGGAAACCCAAACAGCACCTCCAACTGCTGCACTGCTGTGAGCATCTGCTCATGGGGTACAAGTAGGGTGAATCCTACAACAATGGAACCATATTGTAGTTCTGATTAGAAATATTAAAATTGTTTCAGTATCAAAGTACAAAGTTCAGTTTTTCTAAGTGAAACTATAGCTATAAGATAGATCTCATTCAGAACAAATGTGATCACGTGAAATGTGTGACATTTGAATAGACTTCTGCTAAATTCACTTCACAGCACATTTAAAAAAATCCATTTCCACAAAGCTATTTAAATCATACATGTCCAGGTTATATTGTTTTTACAATAGGAAAAACTTGACTGTAGAAGTTGCCATTAGGTTTCTGGAAGTAGGAACTTGACATTGTGACTACATTGTCACAGCATCCAGATTCAGCACTTGCAAACCTAATGACTCCTCAGCCTCAACACCTTTGGAGAATGTAAAGTAACAGATCATTAATAAAAATGATTTCCAACAACTCTGTGTGGCCAGAATTTTTCAAAGTGTCATCAAAATGACTGCCAACTATGATCTAGTCCAATGTCACACATTTCATGTGATCACATTTGTTCTGAATGAGATTTATCTTAGCATGAACTAGAAGATCAACATTCAGCAATGAATATTAATCATGGAATAGTCATTACAAAGGTACATTACATAACTACAAATGTCAAACACAAGTCAAACATGAGTTGCCCACAAGTCAACTACAAGTCAACTACAAGTCAACTGCCTCGGAACTTGCCTGCTGTGTGAATGACAGCTGAGTGTTGGCTGAGTGTGCAGATGTCAGAAGTGTCACACCAGCATGTACATACAACATTTCAGGCTAGTAAAAACTGTGCCTAAATTTACAATTTTAGTAAGTTCCCTGAAAATTTTCCTGAAACCTTGAGACTTCCCATTCCAGATGGCCTGAAATGATGAAATCTTCACTGAAATTATTGATTTCATTCCCAATCCTGAAATCACAAATTTCAGCAAAGTTTTTAGTTTGCCTAAAAAGTTGAACTCCCTGGTGTGTGTATACTTTACTCTATAGCTATATTTGGGCACATGGATCATATTTTTTGAGAAGGTGATGGTCTCAAGGAAGCAAAATGTGCTTCTACAACAGTTTGGACTTTTAGACAACATTTAGAGTGGCAAGCCTGAATTGCGGTTATGCAGTCAAATTGCTACCAAGGCAGATCAAGAAATTTCCCAAAGTCAAAGTGGCAAACCTTCTAGAACTATAAGGATGACACAACAGGCAAGTTTTGAGGCAGCTGATTTGTAGTTGATTTGTAGTTAACTCATGTTTGACTCATGTTTGACTGGTAGTTGTCATTTGTAGTGATGTAATATACTTTATTAATAACAATTCATTTCATGAGTGATGTTGACACTGAATGTTTATCATCCAGTTCATGCCAAGTTCATGCTATAGTTTTAGCTGAAAACTTTATTCTGTACTTCAATGAACAATTTTATTATTTCTGATCAGAACTATGATACATTGCTGCCAGCTCACAAGCTGCTGTTTCCACCTCTGATCTATACTGTGAGCTGTTGCTCAGGGTGGTAGTGAACATTCATGGTGGTTCTGTTAGTAATTGAAAAGAATGCAAATAACAATGAAAAGACTTACAGATGTTGGGTGTTGAGGGTGTTGACAACTTGACATGGTGAGTTTGGCAGGTTCCCACACATTGCATGATCATGCTTGCAGCAATTTTGAGTTCCTTTGTTCTCCACGTGTTTGTGCATACTCATCTTCTGGCTTGACTGGATATATGGACTCTTTATTCCATCATCTTCTATTGACTCTGAAACTACAATGGATCCTCGTGCAAGTTCTAGTTCAGGGGAGGCTGGCCCATCTCAGGCTAGACTTGGCAAGCACAAGCATTCTCTGAGCAACATGAACCCTGGTTCAAGAGCTTTGCAAGCAAAGAAAGCCCACAAGGTTTTTGCAAAGCAACCCAAGAAGCCCAAGAAGCATAGTGATTGGCACATGAGAAAAGGAGAGGTACCAAAGGAGGCTGAGGAGACAAAGGTGTATTCAAGCACTTTAAAGTCTAAATCACTTTCAGGCTGCACTTGAGCTTCATCTTTGTGTCCTTTGGGGCCTACCACACCAGACTACTGTCCCCCCCAAGGTCACAGAAGATGACAAAGTACCCTTCACCCACCGCTTTATTTCTGAAGCACAGTTGTGGAACTCTGTCACAGCCAGTCTTGACAACAACTCGGCTAGCATTCAGGACACCCAAATGAAAGTGTGTGAGCTCCTTAACTCTATCTCAGACTCAGTTGGGATTATCACCAACAATATCAAGTGCATTCTGGAATCCCATCTGTTGCTCATGTTCAGGTTGGTGGCATGCCTTGGGCTTCAACAGTGGGCACTCAATGTCTTGGGTAACAATCCGGAGTCCATGTATAATCTCCTTCATGAGCACATTGCCCTCTCAAGACATTTGAGCAGGTCTCGGATGCATTTGGATACTCTCACATGGGAATGAACCTGTCGTGTGTCAATGATTTTGCACTTATGTGTAAACTTTATCAAAGCTTTGTTTTCTCATATATGCATGGTATTGATGGTCTTCCTGTCTGGTGAAGATAATTAAGCAGATTGTTATAATCTACTTCAAGAAGGCAAGGTGGCTTTGCTAGAATATCTGCCACTTCTGTAGGCTGGAGAGGTACTGGATGGTCATCCATGGCTATGTCTCCTGGCTCAAGAATATCACATAATTCTTTTAAATGATCTTCACTGTGCAGTAAAGCATCTACATGTGCTTGATGACTCATCTGACAAAGCATTGTAAGATCTAAACCCCCTGATCTTGGTATTAGCTATCAATTTTTGAGCAAAATAATTGAAACACATATGGAGATGATAATTGGTGTTCATTTTTTGCAACTTTCCATTCATTCATTCACCTGGAAACTCACTAAAAGAAGCCAAAGGACCCCAATATTTGAGAAGAGCACCATTATGCATTGCATAATGATGGTTTGGCTTGGATGGACAATGTGGAAAAAGTTGTTGAATAGCAGTTCAATATTGAATATAATGCTGAGTATTGGCATCGGCATCAGCATTGGAGGTTTGATATGCAGCTACAATATTTGTTGCTGCAACAACATGATAGAAGCAGTAGAAGTGCTGGTGGTGGAAATTTGTGGCAGTAGTCATGTACCAGAATTCAGGAATAATAAGGGGAAAGATACATGTGAAGAGGGTGAGATATTCCCAAGCTTTGAGCTTGCCATGGCTTGGTTCACCAAGATTGGTTGGTGGTCTTTGTATCCATGTTGGAAGAGTGATATCATGAATGCAATTTCTTATTGCTTGTAGCTCAGTTTCTGTGAAGCTAAAAGGCAAAGGGTCAACAGGAATATAGTTATCATCATCATCATCATCATCATCATCATAATTGAAGTCATATGCATAGGGATTTGTGTGGCTCTGTGTGGCTGTAGGTGTTGATGATGAGGATGAGTCTGATAATTCAGAAGAAGATGGTGAGGGAGACATAGGTGGTGGTGTATGGTGCATTGCCATTGCAGCCTCAAGATTATGTTTAGCTGCTTCTTGAAAAAGGTCATCCAATTCTTCAGCAGAATCTGATACATCTGCCTCACTCCACTGCTCATCCTTTTCCACCTCTTTAACTTTTTGGCTTTCATCCTCATCCTGTCCAATTCCCCAGAGTGCATGAAGATGATGCTGTAAAACACCCTCAAGCCAGTTATGCATAAAACCTAGTACAACATGTTTGACTGGATCCCAATATGGAAGATTATGCAGTGGAGAACATTGTAGCACCATGTCCCAAAAAGCCAGTAGCCTTGCGACTTTCCTCAAGATCAGCAATAGTGGGTGCAATTTTTGCTTTCACAGAGATGCATCAGGATGTCTAGATGTTGGCAAATTTTGGCCTGGTGCAGCACCATACTTGGCAACAGATTTAATAACAGGTTCAAGAAGATGAGAGATGGTTGTGGGGTCAGGAAGATGGGGAGGAGGTGTGAGACCAACAATAAATGTATTCTCAAATCGATACCAAAGATGAAAAGGTAAGTTCAAGCAATAAAGCAGGATTGCTCCACAAGACACTTTTTTGCCTATATATAAAATAAGCTGTGTCATAGTCTATGCAGAATTTGTTAATAACTTACCAGCAATCTTATTGGTATAAGGATTGAACCAATCAATATAGATTCCAAATATTAGATGATAAGGAGACTGTAGAAAACCCTGCAAGTCATCCCAAGCAGGACTATCCTGGATATCATTCATAGTGGCACCAAAGGCAGCTGGTATATGGTTTCTGTGGTGGTTGAAAGCCTCATGAAGGCTGTCTTCAATGACCTTGGAAGATGAAAAGAACTGAAGCCAAGAATCAAAGGATTGTGTAGTGTATAGATGACATGGGACCCATTTAGGCCCATTTGGAGTATTCTGAGTTGTCCAGAGTTTTGTGTTACAGGATTGTGATCTTGGGGATGCCTTCCACTGACATTGCCAAGGAATAGGATGAGAAAAGAGGAAAAAGCACTTGGGGCAGCATGCTGTCCAAATAATTTCTGGCTCTGAGCAGTGAAGCTGATATGCTGTATGGACTGTTGGAGCAGACTATATACGCTGCACAGTGGAAGAGACAACACGTTCCTTACAACCTACCTGGGGTTTACTTAGACTTACAGCTAGGGTTAGCAGAGGTAAGAACACTGTATTCCTACTACGGTACAGGTTCTCCTTATATACATAATAATAAGGACATCACATGACTCAGGAATGTGTTTACCGCATGTATGCGCAGTAAGCGCAGTAACATGCGTATGGTGCATGTATTGCCTCATGTATACAGCATGCATCACTGGGATTAATTTCAACACCCCCCCTCAAACTGTACAGCGCTCTAAGCAGCTAAGTTTGAATCTCGAAAGTAATTCCGAGAGAGTCTCTAAATTTCCTGAATAGGACGGCGCCAAGGTTCTTTGTGAACATGTCAGCCGGGTTATCACTTCCAGGAATGAAAACGACTGTGACTTTGTCATTTTCTATGCATTCGCGGGTGTAGTGGTAGCGAATGTCTATATGTTTGGTCCTTCTTTCCTGAACTGGATTTGATCCAATAAAGATGGATCCCTGATTATCAGCGCAGATTGGTACACGCTTCAGTGTATATCCAAGTTCCTGGAATAAGGACTCTATCCACACTATCTGCCGACAAGTGTCAGAGAGAGCCATATATTCGGCTTCTGTGGATGACAGTGCTACAGTTTTTTGTAAATGGGACTGCCAGCACACAATGCCACTTGCTAGAGTAGCAAAGTAACCCGTTGTAGATTGGCGCTTGACAGTGTCAGCTGCCCAATCAGAATCTGTGAAGGCCTGCAGCCCCTCGGATTTCTCTCCATCATAGACTATACTGTACTTCTGGGTTCCCACCAGATAGCGCATTATGTACATTGCTTTGTCTAGATGTTCTTGGCTAGGATTAGCCGAGAATTGCGACATCTTGATTACCGCGTAAGCGATATCAGGTCACGTTCCGAGCATCAGATACAATAAAGATCCGATCACAGACTGATATTTCGATCTAAGCGCTGCGTTTGGCGTCGCTGTGTTCTCCGACAGTTTGTAGCCAGTCGGGAGCGGAGTGGGGGCAACTTTGGCATTTGTCATCTCGAACCTCTCGAGCACTTTGGTGAGATATTCTGTTTGATCGAGTTTGACTTTTGTAGCAGTCTGGGTGATGCGCATGCCTAAGAATTCCGTGACTTTTTCAGTACTACGGCACTCCCAATGCTTCAGGCAAGCATTCTTCTTTTCATCCACAAGTTTCTTGTTCTTGCCCATGAACAAGCCATCGTCAACATAGACTAGCGCAATAATGATGCTGCCTGTCTTAGGATCCTTGTGTATGAAGATGCCGGCATCGGAGCTGGCGCGCACAAACCCAATGGTGCGCATAAATGCCTCTAGCTCTTTCCACCATGCTAGTGAAGCCTGTTTAAGGCCATACAATGCTCGGTGTAAGCGCATTACTTTGCGCTCTTTACCCTCGAGTCTGAAACCCTCGGGTTGATCCATATAGATCTCCTCATCAAGTTTGCCATATAAAAATGCGGTTTTTACATCTAGACCGGTCATATACATGCCTTCTAGAGATGCAAGGGCAAACATGAGGCGTACAGTCTCATAGCGGACTACTGGTGAGAAAATCTCATCAAAGTCAACGCCTTCGACTTGTGAAAAGCCTTTGGCCACGAGTCTGGCTCGTTTTCTTCCGTCCGATTTCACGGAGAAAACCCATCTATTTTTGATTGTTTTCTGATCATGTGGAAGATCGACGATATCATAGACTTGTCGCTTGCGAAGAGCCTCTAACTCTTCACGACAAGCCTGTTTCCACTCAAGTTGCTGCTGCCGGGGTAGGCGCGCAATATCGCGAAATTGGTTTGGAACTAGGCTTTTTCCGCTTGATGGTGTGACTGCTTTTGATAACAGCCAGCGGATAAGCTCATCTCCACCTTCCTTGGTTATCTTTTTAATATAACCTGCTTCGTCCAGTTCCCCCATTGGGTAATCATGTTCTTGATTATTGGAATCAGGCACACTCTCGTGGGGTGCCGAACTCGGTCCAGCAACCGGTTCTTGCTGTTGAGGTCGTGGTCGTGTTCGGTTATGATCCGAATCTTGACCCACAGACTTCTTCCAATATTGATCACGCGCAATGTCTCTCTCTATGTCAGAGGGGAGTCGCTGTTCTCCATAGGTATTGCCAGGACGGTTTGGGATTTTCCTCTGCCTGCCTGATCGACGGGGCAATTGCTGCCATTCCTGTTGATCTTCACGTCTTGGACGAAAGTCCTCAGTGTTAACTGGAGGCGGTGGAGGAGGAGCGTTAGTCGCATCATCATGCGCCTTTTGCTCACTTGGTAAATCATCATCATCATCTTCTGATGATGGAGGAAGGGGCAGATTTTGTGGTGGTATAGGGTCATCACCATCCGTTCCAGATGAGTGGTCGTCATCTTCTGGTTCTGGAGGTGGAAAATCACCAAGGTCTGTCTTGGCAGGAGTTTTAGCTCCGGGACAGCATGGGAACATTGTTTCATCAAATAGTGCCGTGGCACCAATGAATATTGCGCCATTTTGTCGCATGAAACGATATGCTTTAATGCCATCTTCTACTCCAAGGTACGTCATTAACTCCAATCGAGGAGATAATGTTGTTGGACGTTTTTCCTTTGGTAGATAGACATAAGCACCGCAACTGAAGACCTTCAGATTGTTTAGATCTGGGCGGACCTTTGTCAGGTCCTCAAAAGGTGTCAGCCATTTCAGGTGCCTTATTGGGGTTCGGTTGTATAAATGTGTTGCATGTTCTATGCAAAATTCCCACCATGATTGTGGTAGACAAGCGGTGAATCGCAAGGTTTGCGACTTTTCCATTATTGTCCTTATGGCGCGCAGATCTGCGCGCCCGTTCTGTTGATGAACGTGGGGTGTGGACATCTCTATTTTGATGCCTAAATCCTTGAGCTGTTTTTGTAGCTCACAATCCTTGAACTCCCCCCCTGGATCAACATGCCAGCGCTTGATTGTAGCGCCATATTGGGTTTTAGCCATCGCTTGAAATTGTCTAATCACTGCAGCAGCATCAGATTTCTTTCTGAGACATTGGACCCAAATATGTGACGTTTTGTCATCCAGAAATACAATGAAGTATTTATGTTTGTGGTACGATAGTACCGGGAGTTCCTTTAGGTCGGAATGTATTAATTCAAAGGATTTGTCAGCTCATGAGTCTGACTTGGGAAAAGATTTTGAGGTCATTTTCCCTTCTGCACACCCTGGACATATAATTTTGTCTTTAGGAATAATTAAATTCCTTGGGAATTTTATGGTGCTTTTAGGCATTTTCCCTAGCGCCTCTTTGGATGGGTGTCCAAGTCGCCTATGCCAAGTCAAGTAGTCAGCGACATAGATGGTCGCGACATTAACCTTTTTGGTGCTCAATATATGAGTCCGAGCCCAATAGATCGTGTCATTCCTCCTTAGAGGGACACAATGCATGATTGGGTTTCCATGCTCGATAAATGAGATGTGTGCGGAGGAACCACACACATCACTTCCGTCTTGTAAAAAGACCCCCATTGACATCAATCGAGTATTAATGTCGGGTATGTAGTAGACGGGGTATAACCACGTTTCATGTGTCTCTGACTTCCTGTGACATACTACCTGGTGTTTAATGAAGACTGCTCCTTTTCCTACTATATGAGTAGTACCAGTGGCCATTTGGACCAAGGTAGAGTCCTTTCTTGGTAAAGGCTCGTAAGAAGCAAAATCTTTTATTTCACCAGTGAAGTGTTTTGATGTGCCTGAATCCATGATCCAGTCGGCACCTTTCTTACAATCTCCCTTTGCACACATAGCACATATATTAAGATCTAAATAATTCCATGATACATTTAATAGTGGTAAAATTTCACATGAAAAGTTCGCTGTATTCATAGGAATATTAATCTTAGTGCTTGTGGCAGGGAAAAGGACTGACCTGTCATCATACACCCCTGTATCAAGGGGTTCATCGATGAGCATTTCGTTGACAGCTTTCCACACTTCCTCATCAGACACCGGAGGTTCAGATCCGAAGGAGACGGTATCGTCTTCTACCTCCTCAATCCTAGACTCGGGTTCTGGTTCTATCCTTCTTCTCTTTCCTTCTCGCACTGTCAGGTGCTCTTCCAGCGGTCGCAGATTTTTCACGCTGCGCGGAAGTTGCATTTGCTCGAGGGTGTCTCGAGCTTGCTGATATTCGGCATAAACCGAATGAGAGGTAGAGGCCGCGCCCATATATGCCTGTGCAGGTGGTCAGCGGCGAGGATCCCTTGTGGGAGTGTGTTCGCATCTTTCGATGCGCTGTATAAGCGGCATCGGCGGTATGATGGTGCCTTTACCATTTATGGTGGTATAGGCATTGGAGGCGAGGTGGGTATGTTTCTCCTTCGGCTTCTCCTCCTTAGTCTTTCTGTCCCCACATCGTCCACGCTTTCGGGACGAGTCTCCGTTGCTGTTTTGCCCTTCTTTGGGCTGCCATTTGGGGTTTCCCCCTTTGCGCTTAACAGCAGAAAGTTTGTTGGCCTGAGGCTGGCCAGCGGGCTTTCCTACTGCTGTGCGCCTTGAGGCTTCAGCGACAATGGAGTCCTTGACATGTTTAAATGTCAAGGCGCTAGTAGCGGTCATGTTAAGGACCGTTGCGGACAAGGAATCGTACTCGCGCGGCATCGCAGCAAGTAGAATCATTGCTTGCACTAGCTCGGGGATGGCGACGTTAGCAGCTGTAAGGCGCTCAAATTTGTCTGCCATTCTAGCAATCTCCGGTGCGGGGTTCGCAGCTGGGATCTTGATTGCTATTGCGGACCTAAAGTCCGCAAAGACTTGGGAGGGGCTGTCCACACCATAATCGGTGCGGATGAGATCCCACACCTCCTCAGCAGTGTCCTTTGAGTTGGCACGCTGCTGAATGGAGGGGGCCAGGCGGAGCACTAGGCTACCAATGGCCTGGTCATTTTTGTTGCTCCAGGTCTGGAGCTTGGCATTAGCATCTGCTACCAAAGTAGCATTCGTCGCCGTCAAGGGAGGCGCCGGGGGCGGTTTTTGCTCCGCCCCGCTAGTTATTTGCCAGAGGCCCTGAGACCTGAGCCATGCCTTCATTGAGTCGGCCCATTGAATGTAATTTGATCCGTCGAAAGTTTGGACGAGTTTCTCAAGAGTTGAAGACATGATTTTGTGGTGGCAGCTGTTAAAAGCGCTCAATCAGTCTTTTTACTCAATAAAACACGTTTAACGTTCTCAGGAGAAAACACTCCTTCAGAGTGGTTAACCCTAGTCAACCTAGGTTTTATGTGCAGCTCGCAGGGAGCGCAATGCAGCTCACGAAGAGCGCAAGGTTATAATTTGGAGACGATGAAGTCAACGTCGTTCGCAGCCAATTAAGGCGCGTTCGCGACGTGCCCAGCAGGGCCCATAACCTGTTGGAGCAGACTATATATGCTGCACAGTGGAAGAGACAACACATTCCTTACAACCTACCTGGGGTTTACTTAGACTTACAGCTAGGGTTAGCAGAGGTAAGAACACTGTATTCCTACTATGGTACAGGTTCTCCTTATATACATAATAATAAGGACATCACATGACTCAGGAATGTGTTTACCGCATGTATGCGCAGTAAGCGCAGTAACATGCGTATGCTGCATGTATTGCCTCATGTATACAGCATGCATCACTGGGATTAATTTCAACATGGACATCATGAGGAAGTTTGATGTTTGGAAGCTTGACATTGAGTCCAGATGATGAAAGAGCAACCTCAACAATAGAGAGAGTCACAGAAATAATAAGTTGAAGTCCTTGTAGAACTTTGTTGGTGATAGAATGACTCACACCAGCTCTATTGTGGAGCCAGATGACAAGGAGGCAGATCATCTTTGAGATAAATACTGTAGAAAAGTTGATATCTGCATAATTACTATTAGTCTTGATCTAACAATAACAATGTAGCACTTACCTGTGGGAGAATTAGAAGCTCTAGAACATTTTGGTGATGGGCTTGGGGATGATGATTGCTGCTTCCCCTTTGCCAGTTGTGAAACAGGCCATTTATCCTGTTTCTCATGCTTCAAATGGGTAGAACCATCAACATACTGTCCTGGCTGTTCAACACCATTGATGAAGATGGTTTTTGTGCTACAAATTGTGCAGTTACATATGACTGGAGGCATGGTGAACTTGGTGAAGCCTCAGTGAAGGAAAAGAGGGGGAAAGAATGACAGCTGTTTTGGACCATTTTAATAGAAACATCAAAATTGGTTGCTATTGTAACTGATGTACATCCTCTAACCGTCCCATGCAAGAGTCTGATGCCTGTCACCATAGTCACTATCATGAACCTATTGATTTAAACAGATATTTGTTCATAAAAGGACATCAATCCAAGTGCTCAATTTGGTAGGATTATGTAATAAGGTGCAAACTCCAGTCAACCATGAGTCAACCACGAGTCAACTATGAGCCTCTGCCACGTGGCTCAACATGAGTGTAGCATAAACAGAGGTCCGTAGAAAATATTGAACGTTCCGAGAACTAATCGATAAGGCCTGGATGCACCCGAATAAGGGATAAATGTCGATAGGAGCAACTAAAGTTACTACTCACTATGAGAATCCAACTGGGTGTAGGGATGCCGCAGTCTGGTTCTGAACCAAAGTTCGAACCTGAACTTTTCAGAACTGGACCAAAGTTCGGTCCAAGGTTCGATGGTTGTGCAGAACTGGACCACAAGTCCGGTTCTGGGTTCGGGCAAGGTGGAACCTGGTTTGAACTGAACCTTTTTTAATTGTTGTGACATCTGAAAACTCTGGAGAAAAGAGTTTCCCATGTTACTGCTAGTAATGATCAGAGTGCAAGACAACCTCGAGCCTCTTCAACCTCTTCCGCATTCCCAAGATTTTGATCAGAAACTCATTGGTGCACAGTGGATCAATTTGAGTGACGTCAAACTGGGTTGTCATCATACAGCTGTGCACTAAACAAAGACCACAAATGTGGGGAAAGGACAGGGACTACACCGACCGACAGATGAGCACAACCAACGAGATCGGCAGGTGTCAAAGAGTGGGGGAGTTCCAGCGAAGGGGTTACTGCGAAAATTGAAATGATCGGGGATGACAGCAGGGACGAGGATAACCGGGACTTGGAGGACGACAAGAAACTGGGACCACAAAGACAAAACAACACTGAGGTGGCCATGACCGACAACGACAATGACACATGACAGGCTAGACAGCACGACTGAAATGAGAGCAGGAAGACCAATGGAACCCCCCAGGTGGTGAGGAGAATGACCCGGATTAAATGACAATGACTTGGATGGCCCTGAGAACAAAACAGTGGGACATGATGGGTAGCCCTCGATCCCTTCATGCCAGTGTCCCCCCATCCCTGTAACACAACACCACGATCCTGGAATGAGCATCTTGTATTTGAACTGTACTTCAATCTAGTTTCCTGTATTTATGTCACTCATAGTATACATGTTTTACTTTTTCAAAATCATATGAACCACGTTACAGATTTTTTGTGCACAAAAAAGTTCAGTTCTCTGTTCGAACCCTTTCTGAACCTGAACCAATGGTCCAGTTTGGGGTTCAGCAGATTGCCTGGACTGAACCTGAAGTCTGGTTCTAAGTTCAGCGAAATTCTCAAAGAACCAAACCAAACCAAACTTCGGCATCCCTAACTGGGTGAGGTAGCAACAGCTAAAAGATAACACCAGCTGGATCCTGTGAAGTGAGGCCCTAACTGAGTATATACCTATGAAGAATGGTGGAAACCCTCACAATGTAAGTAGTTGTTGAAGCACGAGATGGAACTCTCGAGGCAAAGCCTTGGATAACAACCAAATGCAATAGTGAGAGGCTGGACCAACAATGAGCGCGAAGCGCTTACCTGTGTTGCTTGTAAACGAGATGGAGGTTGAAAGAAAGCAACACAAGAAGACCTCCTAATCACACTGAAACTTCCTATAGCCCGGCATCTGCTAGACCCTAGCACCTGACTATGGACAGCACGATTAGGAGATTGAGCGGAGCTCGGCACGGATAGCGGAGCTAGGTGTGAGATGGCTTGGAGCGGCGCAGAGGCCTCCGAAAAGGCTCCTTACCCTCGAAACCCGCCTTTACGACGATCAACCGCGAGTCAACTGCCTCGGAACTTGCCCGTTGTGTGACCGTCATAGTTTCTTCGTCGATTATGTAATGTGTTATTGTGCCATCACTTTCAAACAAGTCGAATACGGATTGTTCCGAAAAACTAGGACGGTAAACTTGAAAGCGACTTAGCTACTTACTCCACCAACTAAGGACAAGAGCGCGATGCTGAACTTCCTATCTTATATCGCAGGTGTCGAAATCATTGGCAGCTTTAAGGTGAAATTGTACTAATATGTCAGTTGACCAACATGAGACTGCACTATACGTCTCCATCAGTTGTCATAGGTCCTTCATAGCTCCATGGAGGTCTGTCATTTAGTCCCTACTTCAATTCCCTATGATGAAGCCAGACCTTTATGATACAACATAGATGCGTACCAACCAGGTCCAACCTGTGAGCATACCTACTTATCGTCTCAGACGTCTCTTTGTTATATCCGTTTTGACAGATGCTGATGGACACGTCGAACATAGTTCGGTCTTTTTTTAATTTTTTAATAGAGCACTTCAGCACTCCCGGTCAGAGTGGAACCGAAAGCACATTTTGAATGAGCTTTGCTCCACATCGACCTGTCATCGGCTGAATGGAATACTAGATTACTCTCTCAGCTTTCTTGAGTCGCGTATACAGGCTACACGGTCTCTGTTAATGCTTTACAAGTCAGGCCGAGTAAATGAACGAGTTTCGAAGTTGTTGAGGTCCACATCGGTTGGAACTTGGCTCACGAGTCACCAACCTCCGACACGAGTGAGTGGGGCAACTTGCCCAAATCCATTCAGTAAGTTTGACCGAAATTTGCTCAGGAACGACCGAAAACAAGGTTTGACTGGGCTGCTGAAGGGCAGGAAAGTGCTCTAACGTAGCACAGTTTTTTTTGAGCCGCTCCAACGGCTGATGATGTTTAGGTGACATTGGGGATGCGTTGTCTGCCCATTTCTGTTATCTTTCTCCATCTTGATCATCTGCGGTTTGTCTAGGAACCTATTCTCATCGCCAAAAGCAATGGTGCCTAGAACTGTCGGACGACATAATAACTTGCTCTGATAAGTGATTGGGTTCATAAAACATTCATTCACACTCTTGCCGTATTCTGTTACCGAACGGGGCAAGATTTTTTGAAGGTTTGGAAAGTTCTTTGTTCAAATGAACCAGATGTTCAAGTTGTTGCCTTCAAGGCTAGAAAATGACAGCGTGTAGGCTGTTCTATTTATAAATCTATGAACTTCCAGTTTCGGCAAAGAGTCAAATTTCTCCCAACTCTGACGGTGTTTCCTACGGTATAACGCAAACTGTTAATGATCTTCGATCCAAAGCTGTCAGTTTGTTGTTCTGCTTTCTCCTGGTTTACTCCAAGTTTACTCCGTTCGCACACAGGATAGGGCCTCACGAATTCTGTGACCTGTCATAACTCGGCCCGCTGTCGATATATAGTGATAGGTTCTCTGACCGTGACCGTACATGGCCGCGTATCCTCCCATCCCATCCGCTGTAGCTGCTACACTCGTAGCTCTATTTCTGGTTCCCCGTATTGTCAATGCATGGGTGGCCAGATCGAAGGTACGGCATTGGATTGTAGACGCAAATTACGCAACAAGTTTGAGTTAACGTTTTATGTAGCTACAGCATCTCCCAACGGTTGGTCCACTGGGAATATTTGGGTCGTATATCGGGGCCTATAATCTCCTTTTCGATACCCACGACATGATTCAAGATGGCTATGACAAGGTCAGTTGGTCTTCGTATTCAATGGGTTTGCTCTATCAATATCATCGCGTTGCAGTACTTCGGGGCCGCGTTCAAGATTCCCTTGATCTCGAGATGGGCAATTGTAATCACTGGACCCGAGATGATAGAAGAAGTTCGAATGGCCAGTGATGATGAGTTATCCTTCAATGAGGCCATCTCGGATGTATCTAGTCCATTTATTACACTATAAAATTGGTAGCTGATGAGATGCTATTCAGAGTCTACAGACGGATTACACCATGGAGCGTGACATACACCTCGATCCTTATCATGTTCGTTTTGTACACGTATCGCTCACGCGGAACCTTGGCGTCCGCATCCCCGATATGCAAGATGAGATCGCTACAGCTTTTGCAGACCTTATCCCTGCGAAAGACGGTATGCGTTTGAGGTTCACTTTCATATTTTGCTGTACACTGAGGGCATGCATTGACAGAATGGATCAGGGTTCCAGCATTCAACACTGGGAAACAGCTTGTTTTCAGGACCACTAACAGGCTCTTTGTTGGTCTTCCGCTGTGTACGCAGAACCTCCATTATGCATATATTCTACCCAGCAGAACTGAGTAATTTGCAGGTCGTGATCCCGACTATAGAGCTCTCAACGATGAATATTCAAACGCTCTCTTCAAAAGTGCATTTATAATTAATCTTGCCCCTGACTTCTTCAAACCGTGCGTCCGCTCTTTTATCGAGTCATGACGTCCATCTCATTGTATGCTGTCAGTATCGTTGCTCGATTACTATTCTTCTACGTTCCGGCTGCTATAAAGCGTGGACTCAAACAGATTGGCCCGCTTGTGGAGGAAAGACTTGAGAAAGAAAGACAGCATGGTCCACATTGGCCCGGCAAGCCGGTCGGTCCCAAACAGAACTTTCTTGCTTTCCTGCTTATCGGCTCTCTCCAAGGATGACCTTATCACTTGGTTAATAGAGAAGGCACCAGCGCATGACAGGTCCGTCCGCGCTCTAACTATCCGTGTCCTGGCAGCCAACTTCGCCGCTCTTCACTCCACGTCAATGGTAAGCACATTTCTTGATGTCGTACCCTCAGGACGGATGTACTTTCTGATGTCACCCTTTAGGCCATCACGCATGCGTTATATGATCTGGCGGCATATCCATCTCACGTACCGGCGTTAAGAGAAGAAGTAGAGGCTGTCATTAATGCAGAAGGTCTGACTAAGGAAGCGATAGACAAGATGTACAAGCTCGACAGCTTCGTCAAAGAATCACTACGCCTTCGTGGGAGTGCAAGAGGTATGTTGATAATTATATGCATTTTCCTCGTGATTTGACACTCTTTTTGGTCAATTCAGTGAACATGCCACGCAAGGTTGTGAAGGACTTCACCTTTTCCAATGGAACAGTCATCCCTGCGGGAAACACAATAGTTGTTGCCGGTTATGCCATGCATCATGATGAAGTAAGTCTTTGTACCTTTTCTCGTAAACATGCTGAGCATGACGCTCGATGTGCACAAGGAAAATTACCCTAACCCTGAACAATTCGATGGGTGCAGGTTTTCTCGGATGAGAGAGGCCGAAGAAGAAAAGGTCAAATACCAAACCGTCGCGCTTGGCCTGGACTATGTGACATTCGGAAATGGAAGACATGCATGGTCACTGGATTTCCCTTCAGTCTCCCTTCGTTGGATTAATCCGTGTTTCATGCAGCCCTGGTCGATTCTTCGCTGTCGCTGAACTCAAGACGATGCTTGCTCACGTATTACTAACGTACGACGTGAAATTGGAACAAGAGGGCGTACGTCCCGCAGACCACTGGTTCACATTTACTGCGATGCCGAATCAAACTGCTGGGCTCATGTTCAGAAAGCGATCTTCTTGACTTCGTATCTGTTCGGTCCGAGATGTGAATTGTGGAAGAATTGTGTAGGATATTTTATTCAAAAGAGTACTTACATCTCGGGTACTAGGGTTTGGGGTGAACGACCTGGACGATACAGGTGCGGACTTGAATTACGAGTCCTGAGTTTACGAAGGATTCGTCCCGGGTTGGCAGAGGATTTGACCGTATCAATGTGGCATCTCGGCAGATGACTTTCAATTGAATGTCCACTGGCCGGCTCAACGGCAAGTGGCTCGAGATGCTGAGGCACGAGAAATCACAAGCAAATGTAAAGCGCGTACACTACATACTGTTTCTGGGCGGACCTTGAATTTCGATGAGTTTTGTCACACTGTCTCTCCTCGCTCTTGAACATGGGCTCACCACCCCAGAGACTTGAAGAGAGTGTGTTACTGTAGTTTGGTCTAGTGTAGGTGTCCTGTCAATTCTTTTCGGGCTTTGGGAGTGATTTTTGCCATGGTGAACAAGACATTTTCATTTGTATCACTGTTTGATCACTCCGGCTACTGTTTCTCGACTACTTCCACATCTTGTATTCCTTAGTGAAATCATACATACATCCGTTACTACTAGTCAATTAGACCCCGTAAAACTCCGGGGGGATTGCGCAAGCAGATAAAATGTAGAAATTGAATTTCAGACTCCGTGGGAGATTTCAGACCAATTGGGCGATATAGTATAATTTTAAATTGATTATCGGCTTTTGCTGCTACTATCACATGATATGGTTTTCAAAATACCAGAGTTTCAAAATGCAAGGGCAAAACTTTGCTAGGATATATCACCTATATACTATGCCATTATAGATCATAATGTTGAGGAATGCCAATTATCACACCGTGAGCATACATGATTGCATCTTTGATGTGTGTGCTATTTTTAGTATATCCCTTTGATGTGTTGTCTTATGCCTCTTCTTTATGTAGACATATATATATATATATATATGGTACATAGTTATCTGATCACCTCAGTCACTTATACAGAGACTGAGGTGAGCATTCTAGATATTATTTGGTTATGGATCAATACTTACTGCACCTATAGTTAAACTCTGATTATGCTAGGATTCACTTTCTACACATAAAAAATCAAGAAGTTCCATTGTGCTTGGTTTGTGATGTTGCCTGTGTTGCAAGGGAGGAATCAAAATCTGATTGAAACAGTCCCAGCTTCACACTGTGGGCATCTATGGTGATGGAATGGCAAGGGGGATGACAACGACACCTGCAAATGAGCCCCACGATGACCGAAATGACAATACATGACACATATCATTGTTTCGCTGTAAGTTTCTTTTCTTTTATTTTTTTCTTATTCAATTGTACTAATAAACAATTCTACTTCATTTTCTAGGGAAAAACTCGACCAGCTATGCTGAAAATGGGCATGTAAGTTTTTTTCTTTTCTTTCTTTCTTATTCAATCATACTAACCATTAGATTAATTGATTTTTTAGGGAAAAAACTCGAGGAATCACCCCGAAAATGGGCACCCCACGCCCTGGGTAATGAACGAAGGAGGAAACAAGAGGGGTGGAGTGGAGAACAGACAGCAACAGGAGGGGATGGCGCTTGGAGGCCCATATAGGGCAGGTATGCACCCCACCCCTCTTTTACCTGCTGCCTCACGCTGACAACCCCCCACCACCTTCCCCAGGGCATGATGAACCAGCACCTGCCACATGTCCATGAGCAACTGCTTGTGGGGTGGATCATGGGTGCATCCTCTGATGATGGGGATGAGGGTGATGATGAGTGCAACCTGGCACCCAGCACCACCACCGAGATGACCAGGCCATGGCACCAGACTCCTCCACTACAAGCAACTGCTTGTAGGGAGTAAGGCTGGTGCATAGGAGGTGGAGACGACATGGCGAGGGGGACAGGGACAGGGACAATGACGATGGGGATGTGATGGGACAACAGGCTGACAATGAGGCATCAGGGGTCTGGGGGATTTTTTGGCTTCTTTTGAGTAGATTTTGTATCTTAGTGGCTTGAAATTTACTCCAATACATGATGAAACTATTCTATCAATGGGATGAAAAAACATTATTGGCAGGTTCTTTCATTCCTCTTAAACCCCTGGAAAGTTGATGAAATTCAACCCAGGTAGAGGGGTGTGCTTTATGCCCATATAAAGATGAAAACCATCCCATGGGATGAATTTGGTGTGGGATGAACTGGGGACAAAATGTGGGAGGTTTTCATCCCATTGACTCATCCCTTACAGGTAGGAAAAGGCATTCTTTTTCACTCTTCTTAGTGGTAGATTTTCATGCCAACTCCTGATGAAACTTATTCCATTTTGGGGTTTATCAATACATGAAAACTATACCATAAATATATCATTTTACACTATCTAAAGGTATGAAATGTGGGATAGTTTTCCTACCCCTCGGGCCCCATAGTGTCAGGCATCACTCAGCAGAACACTGTACAACTTTCAAGATATCATCTACATGCATAGTTAAAGCCTGGTGTGAAATTTTGGGGCATTCAGATAGAGAAGAAGGATTGAATTTGCATGACAATGTGCACTTGATGCTCATCAGATTTTAAAGTTCACCACTCTGCATTTTGTTTGTTGCTATCTTACATCACTGAGTAAGCAAGCAGAATTGGCTGTATGAGTCAGCATGACAATGTATGATGAAAGTTTTGAAACTCCCAATTTTTGGGGCTTGCACACTTGGCTTTCTTCTGTCATCCATTTGCTGGCACTGGACCATCTCCACACATTGTTTGCAGCCTGGTGATGGGTCCCTGTGGTAGTATGTATGGGTCATCAGACAGGTATTGGACAAGGTCCAGGTCATAGTTTGGGGGGTGGTTGTAACAGGCATTGTTGCCATTGTCAAGGCAGTAGCAAGGGGAGGTTCAGGGTGTGAGATGAGGGGCTTGGGAGTGTTCTGGGGTGTTGTGAGTTGGTTTGGGAGTGAGTGCCAGCATTTCCATGGTGCTGGTGGCTGTTTCAAAACTGGGAGTGGGTTGTGGTGGCTGTTGTCGATGATGTTGGTATCATTGATGAGCTGATGGGGGCTGTGCAACCATTGTCAGTGATGATGTGGTGGATAATATAGAAATCCAACCTAGACAATACATGAGTAATCTCAGTCTGTGTATAACAGACTTTATTAGAGCTACTACTATACCTAGACAATACATGAGTAATCTACAAACAGTATAGTAAGTAACTGTAACTGATCAATGAAATGGTATCCACTCACCTCAATCTGTGTATAATAGACTGAGGTGTGTGGGTTTACTAGGTCTGATATATATACTGTAAGTATGACAATGAGATATAGATAAAAGGGATGTAATAAAGAGATAAGAGACAAGGGGAGCATGCACATCAAAAAGCATACTATAAATAACACAACACATCAAACAGCACCAAAGCACATGTTCACAGTGCAGATCTCAACACTTGAATACTCCTCCTTGCATGGAATCAGGAGAAAATTAAGCAAGACCCAGAAACCTGCAAAGTCTTGTGAACTGTTTGTATAAGGGCAACCTTAGAAGCCACTTAACTCTCAGTAAAAAAGGATTTTCCAGGAAGTCACGTGATTGTCAGACTATAGTCATGTAAATGTCAAAAAAACAACAAACTCTTGACTATTACCTGACTATTTGACATTTACATGACTATAGCCTGACAGTCACATGACTACAGGAAAATTCTTTTTTACTGAGCTTAACTAGTGGGCTAGCAAAGGGAAATCCAAAGTTGTTATTATGGTACATATTACAGGGAGTAGAGGCACATCTAGAAAAGGGAAATCTGAAGAGAAAACTCTAAGGACCCTGGAGTAGTGTGATTGGGTCATCACATGACTTAGTCAGTAGAGTAGTCACACTGGTTGTAGTCAGGGACATGATCTGATCCTTGCCACACCATCGCTATAGGAGATGCATCCAGTGTCTCCAGCCCCTTTGCCAATGCCCAGTATATGTAAAGACTTCAAAAATCAAATAGTAGCCTAAAAATAGAAAAGGTGGAGATAGGCAGATCAAGGCCGCCAAATGATGTCACACCAAAGGGGTTGTCAGAAAGGGACTCCGCCTTTAAATATAAAACTGTCAACATGCACAAACATGATAGAAAGGAAAATTAGTAATAAAATAAGGAAAACCATAGAAAATGAAGAATAGAAGGAACTGAGGTGAGGAAAAATATGGGACAAATGTAAAAAATCAGAGAAACACATGGGCACCCCCTAGTCCCCTTACAGTTTGACATCAAGAGCCCTGGTGAAAAGGTTGGCAATATTATTGTGAGTGTTGACATAGGATATGGCAAGCTCCTGCAATTGAATTTGTTTGCACAAGAAATGAAATTTGATATCAACATGTTTCACTCTTGAGTGGAGAAGGGGGTCTTTGGACAAGCTGATAGAGGCTTTGTTGTCACAGAACATTAGGGTTGGCACATGGGGTGCATTGTAGAAAATTAATCCTAGAGTACACAAGAAAACTCAGTCGTTGTATAAGTGACTCTAATATTATGCTGACCATACCTAGAGTACACAAGAAAAGTATATGTATGGTAAGTGAGCAGTTAAAAGTTAATAGCAATATAAGTACCCACCTCAGTCTTTGTATAAGTGACTGAGGTGTCTAAACTATGAAGCCCAGTATATATACATATCTGCTGAGATAAAGAAAAACCATTGATAAAGGTATCCATTGGACATGCACATCAAAGGGATGCACTAAATATAGTATGCACATAAAATGTGCCAAGATGGCCACAACAAATGATGTGGTGATGTTCCACTCATGGTGTGATTCTCAACACTCCTCCTCACTGTGAATACTCCTAGTGTTTAAAGGTCCAGTCCAGTCCAGTTTTTGACTTCCAAATGGGGCAACCGGCAACCGCAACTGGTCTAGGACTGACCCAGACATTGGGGGACCACAACCAGACCCTTTAGGACCAGTCCTAATCAGTCCATGGACTGAAAAAAGACTGGTTTGGACTGGTCTTTTGTCATAAAACTTTTCATAGGAAATAACCCATATTTATCTCAATAATTATGATAAGTACCTTATATACATTAAATTAATGGATAGATATTGTAATTCCCCATAGACTGGTCCAACTTTTAAGGAATTCTGCCAAGATTTGACTGAGATATGGCTAAAACTGAAAGGACATGCATTCAAGTTGTGGTTTGTAGTTTGTAGTTTGTAGTTTGTAGTCCCAACTCATTTGGGCTGTTGAATCAATAAAATCACATGGTACAGATGGTTCAGTGTGTTATTTTTATATTTATGATGTCATATAGCTGTACAAAAAAAATTATAGCTCAGGTAATAAGCAATGCTCTGATACAACAAAATACTTGTACAAAAATGTTTTTGGTCATATCTCAACCAATTCTTAACTGTTTTTGATGATCCAGGGACCAAAAATGAAGTAAATATGTGTGGGAGTAAGGTCAAGCACATCTTGGGACAAAAGACTGGTTGCAACTGGTTTAAACTGGTTTCTCATTGGTCCTACTATATTTTTTAAAATGAAAGACCAGCAACTGGACTGCAAAAGACTGGTCCATAAATAGACCTCTGGTCTGGTCTTTTCTGGTCCAATTCAGTCCAGGTTCAGTCTTTTTTTTGGTCCTATGGACTGGACCTGTGAACACTAAATACTCCTCCTTGCATGGGATTGTATTAGCAGAGACCTAGGGAATTACAGAGGTACATAAATTGTTTGATGTCCAGTGCCTTTGTGAACATGTCCACAACATTTTCATGGGTATTGACATAGGACAAAAGTAGTTCATTCGATTGAACCCATTTGTGAAGGAAGTGGTATTTAATGTTGACATGTTTAACATGGGAATGGAGAAGAGGGTCTTCAGATAGGGTCTTGGTAGCAGAGTTGTCACAATAGATAATTGTTGGGAGAGATTGTTGATGGTTAATGGAGTCAAGTAAAATGCACAGCCAAATACATTCTTTAGCAGTTTCAAAAGCAGTGATGTATTCTGCTTCACAGGAGGATGTGGCAACCACTTTCTGTTTGCGCATGGTCCAAGAGACCGCACCTTATCTGAGGGAGCACATGTAACCACCCACGCTACGATGCATGTCAAGGCAATTAGCCCAATCAGAGTCACTAAAAGCATGCAGAGTGAAGGGACAATCACTGCCAAGGTAAAGTTTGAGGTCTCGCATTCCCTTCAGGTAGCACACAAGTCAAACAGCAGCTGCCCAGTGAACAAAAGAATAACAGTCAAGGTATTGTGATAATTGCTAAACTGCATATGAAATGTCAGGGCGTGTGGATATGGCCAGGTAAAGCAAGCACCCAACAAGGGATCTGTAGGGAAGTTTGTTGAGCTGCAGTTGGTCCTCAGATAATAGCAAATGATGATCAACATGGCAGAGCTTGGAACTGGGTTCTAAAGGAGCTGATACTGGATGGGCATCTTTTTGACTGAACTGTTCAATGATTTTGTCAATTAGAGCCATCTGCAAAATTGCAACTGTACACATGACTCTGTCCCAGGTGATAGCTATCCCAACAATAAAGTGAGCAGTGCCCAACTCAGAAATAGTCCACACCTCTTTCATCTGGGTCTTGAATTGCTCATTCTCCTCCTTTGAGTCTGCTATGGAGAGATAGTCATTGACGTGAACTGCAGCAATTACTATCCCCATGTTGGTAGTATATGCAAGATCTGCAAGATAAACAGGTAAACCCCCAAGTGATCATCTGCGCATTAAGTGTTTGGTTCCATATGCATCCACTCTGTTTCATACCATATAACCCATGTCGAAGTTGCCATACCCAGTCTTCCCTTCCAGGTTCCTCAAAACCAGCAGGTTGTTGCATATATTGTATCTTGTTGGCTGGTAGTAATCCATAGAGAAATGCCATTTTGACATTGACTTGTTGTGCGTCCCAGCCCAGGGAAGCAGCTATGTGTAAGAGAATCTACCAAGATTCCATGCATGCAGTCGGTGAGGTAGTTTTAGTGTAATCCTTTCCATAGATTTGTTCACAACCTTTGGAAACTAGATGTACTTTCCAGCGAAACACTTTCCCAGTCTCATCCTGCTTGATATGGAATATGGGCTTCCCTTTTGGGATCCGTTTCCCCTGAGGCACTTTGTTTCATGGTACAAGTTTGTAGACTCCCATATCCTTCAATGACGTGAGTTCATCTAAATACCCCTCCCTCCATCTTTCAGCATTGGCAGTGTTCTTGGCTTCCTCCCATGTCTTGGGCTCATCTTCAAATTGAAGAGACTTGGGGTCAAATTCCATCATCTCCAAGATCAAAGTGGTAAATTGATGTGCCTGATCACCAAGATCAAGATTATTAAAAGATTGCTGTAGTTCTTTGATCACTTCATGATCATGATTGGCTGTTGGCCCTGATGTGTGATCTGCTTATGCATGCTGCTACAGTAGCAGCTCTTTGTTCATGGCATGCCTCCTTGATTTGAGTTGCACTCTCATGGGATTCCTGAACTGCTATATCAGTTCTGGTGCTGTGTGTTGGACCATTCTGATTCTTTTCTGTGGGGATAGGTATATGAGCCAAATGTCACAGTAGAGGTGGTGCCTGTTGTCCTCCGGCTGCAGGAGAGTGGTCCATAGTCAAGATGTGGGTACAGGTTAATTCATCATCATCATTGTTGTCCACAAGCAGGGGTGTGAAAACAGGATAATCATGTTTGGGTGTTATGGGGGTTAAATGTGTTTCTGGAATGGGAGGTACAGGTGGCATGTGACCATCATGGCTTTCAAGGAACTTAACATGGTATGAACTATGAACTTTTCCCATAGCACAGTTGTAACATTGGTAGGACTTTGACTTCAGGTCATATCCAATTAATACACATTCAATGGATCACTCAAAAATTTTTGGGTTGTCCTTTTTGGGAACACGAATGAAAGTGTGACAACCGATTTCATGCATATAAGAGCTGGTGTTCGTACCATAATTCCCAAGGTGTATGTCCCTGCAATGATCATGTTGTAGTCTTGGCATGTAAGTGAGACACCATCAGGTCAAATTCATCCCAAAGGAAAGGGGGTAGACCTGAATAAATATGCATGGTATGGGCTTTAGCCATGAGTGTACAATGCATGTGTTCAACCCATCCAATATGCGCAGAAGTATGGGGGGCAGTGAATCATTGGTCCATCCCTCAAGTTCTTAACCATGCCACCATCTCATGTGACTTAAGTTCCCCATTGTCAGTGATATAAATTCCCACTTTAAGTCCTGTCTTGTTTTCTCTGGCATGTAGAGGTATTGACCAAGGAAAAGATGTATAATTGTCAACTATGTCCATAACATATGAATTCCCCATATGAGACATAACAGCATGGGGGCCAGATAGGTCCACCCATACCTTCTCTAATTTCCTCATAGCCTTATCGCCTAACCCATCCTCACACTTTTTGGGAACAGGCATCTTTGTCTGTTTACCAAGTAGACATGAGTTGCACTTGGGTGGTTTGGAGGTGGATGTAATAGGCGCACCTGTGAGCAACACTTTTTTGGCCATGTCCCAGAGAGATTGGTAGTTTGCATGGCCAAGGCAATGATGCCAGGTTTTGAGGTTGGGAAGTTTGTGTACAGTGAATACATGGTTGATGGTTGTGCTGTGGAGATTCAACGTGTAGAGCTTTTTGGTAAGTCTAGATCCCCACATGATAAATGTGCCAGTGGACTTGTCAGTGATCCAGCATGTAGTACTGTCAAAATGGGTGACAGCATTGGAGTTGTCCGCCAGTGTGCCCATGGATATGAGTCTGACTGCTGCATTTGTAGAGTGCATTACATAAGATAATTGATGTGCCCCGTGCAACTCTCAGTTTGATGTCACTGATCCCGATAGCAATGATCAAGGAACCACCTACACCTTTTACAGATCGAGGTTTCATTGATTGTAGAGTGAGGAAGTCTGATTTGTCAAGGGAAATATGTACCATTGCACCTGTGTTGATGACAAATGGATGGTCAACTGTGGAAATTTGGGATTGGAGAGTTTGGTGGAGGGGTTTGATGGATGATGCATCCTCCATGGGGTTGGAGGTGTTGTGTGTCCAGTCAATGGTAGTAGTGATCTCATCCTTGACAACAACCCAACCTTTGTATTCTATGTCCTCAATAGCGGTGATAGGGAGTGGATCACTGGCTATACCAGTAAAAGTGCTGGCATCAGTCTTCAAGGGCAAAATGTCAGCAGGATCAGCTATGATGGTGAAGGCTTTACCATTGACGTTCTTTATCGTAATTGGCACCTTTGGGTTAGGGTGAGTAATGGTACTAGGTTTCCTCCCTTTGTCCTGTGCTGCCTGTTGAGCAGTGATCGACTCTTCTATAGATTTGCTGGCCATGCCCCCCCCCCTGACTTGATGCAGTACTCAATGGTATGGCCTAGCTTTTTGCAGATAGGATTTGCGCAGGTCAAAGAATTCAAGAATTTGTTGGATTTAACATAAGCAGTGAGGGCGATGGGAGGATGAGGATCATAGCGACTACTGTTCTCAAGGAGGGATTGCTCATTCTCAAGGAACAAGTGAATATCCTTGGCAGTGTAGGGAGATTTTGTGGTGGCAGCTGCTATGTCCCAGGAGATGATGGAACACGCATGGGGGAAATGGTCACCAAGAGAGTTTAATAAAGTGATGCAACAAAGTAAATCTGGCTTAATGTCCCCCATAGCACATGCACGATCAATGAGAGCACAGATTTTGTTGGCAGTCTCAGGAAGGGGAGTGTCAGGTGTGCATTGGATAGTAAGAGCCTGCTGTAATAATTGAACCTGTCGAACTGGGCCCTCAGACTGATGACACTTTTGAAGTGTTTCCCAACTGGCAGCAGTGCCCTCAGTCATGTTGATGAAGGGGCATTCCAAGGATGCAATACTGGATGCAATGAATGCGTATGTGAGACAAGAGTTGGCCTTCCAGTTGCTAAAAGCATGAGCCTCTGAAGCGGGGGGTTCAGCAATTTCTCCAGTGACATATTGATAGAGACCATTTAGTGAAAGGGCAATCGTAATCTCTTCATACCATTCTTTGTAGTTAGACTTCAGTTTGTCCAGTTTCTTGCCAGAGTATTGGACAGATAGTTTGATCGGGGAAATGGAAGGGATGTCAGAACCAACTGTCATTGTGTTTGGAAAGTGTCAAGAGGACGAGAGATGGAAGATAAAAGGGAGACAAAGCTCATTAGGGGGAATTGATTGCACAAAGGGCTGGTAATGATCTGAGTTGGGATACTGATTCAGGTGTCAGACAAAAATTGGTCAAGTGGCTAGGAGATTTCCTATTGTTACCTAAAGGAAATGAGAGTGGCCCATAACCTGTAGAAAATCAATCCTAGAGTACTCGAGAAAACTCAGTCTTTGTATAAGCGACTCTAATATTACACTGACCATACCTAGAGTACACGAGAAAACTATGTGTATGGTAAGTGAACAGTTAAAAGTTAATAGCAATATAAGTACCCACCTCAGTCTTTGTATAAGTGACTGAGGTGTCTAAACTATGAAGCCCAGTATATATACATATCTGCTGAGATAAAGAAAAACCATTGATAAAGGTATCCATTGGACATGTGCATCAAAGGGATGCACTAAATATAGTATGCACATCAAATGTGCCAAGATGGCCACAACAAATGATGCGGTGATGTTCCACTCACGGTGTGATTCTCAACACTCCTCCTCACCATGAATACTCCTAGTGTTTAAAGGTCCAGTCCAGTCCGCTAGGATTAGAAGATGGCATTAAAGTGTTTTGACTTCCAAATGGGGCAATCAGCAACTGCAACCAGTCTAGGACTGACCCAGACATTGGGGGACCACAACCAGACCCTTTAGGACCAGTCCTAATCAGTCCATGGACTGAAAAAAGACTGGTTTGGACTGGTCTTTTGTCATAAAACTTTTCATAGGAAATAACCCATATTTATCTCAATAATTATGATCAGTACCTTATATATATATAAGTACCCACCTCAGTCTTTGTATAAGTGACTGAGGTGTCTAAACTATGAAGCTCAGTATATATACATATCTGCTGAGATAAATAAAAACTGTTGATAGAGGTATCCATTAGACACACACATCAAAGGGATGCACTAAATATAGTATGACATGCACATCAAAGGGATGTGCTAAATATAGTATGTGCATCAAACATGCTGAGATGGCCACAACAAATGATGCAGTGATGTTCCACTCACAGTGTGATTCTCAACATGCATAACCAATCACAGTAAGTAGTGTACAAACCCAAATACATTCTTTCACCACCTCAAAAGCAGCAACATATTCAGCCTCACAGGAGGAAGCTGCAACAGTCTTCTGCTTACAAGCAGCTCATGAAATTGCTCCAGATCCAAGTGAGCACATGTACCTGCCTAGTATCCAGACAACTGGCCTAGTCAGAGTTGGTGTATGCTAATAACAAGATGGGGTTATTCCCTCCCAAGTAAAGTTTGAGATGATGTGTCCCCTTAAGATATTGGACAAGGCATAAGGCAGCACACCAATACTCAAACAAATAAGAGTCCAGGAATTGGGAAAGTTGTTGATCACAATTGCAATGTCAAGCCAAGTCAAAATATAATAAACAGCCAATCAATGATTGATAGGGTAACATAGCTAGTTTTGCCCATTCCTCTGGAGATAGTGTGGTGTGTTCAATGTGACATAACTTCTGGCCTGGCTCCATTAGTGCTGATAAGGGGTTGGCATCAGTCTGACTGAATTGAGAAACAATTTTGTCAATCAGCACTGCCTGTGATAAAGCAACTGTCTGATGCTCCCTATCCCAGGAGATGGCAATGCCCACAACAAACTGTGCTGTCCAAAGCTCTGAGATTGTCCAGACTTTCTGCATCTAAAATGCTCATTCTCTTCCTTCTGGCTGGTAATAGATAAGTAGTCATTGACATGTATGGCTACTATAATGGTGCCAGAATCTGTCTTTCAATAATAGATAAAGGACTCACATGAAAGTCTTGTGAAACCCCAGGCAATCATTTGCACACTCAGTGTTTGATTTCAGATGCATCCACTCTGTTTCATACCATAAAGTCCTTGTTGTAACTCCCATGCCTAATCTCCTTTCCTAACTCAAAACTCACTGGTTGTTCCATATATTGGTTGGTAAGAGTCCATAAAGAAAAGCAGTCTTGACATCAATTTGTTGAGCATCCCAACCAAGTGAAGATGTAAAAGAATTCACCAAGGTTCCATGTGCATGGTAAATGAGGTGGTTTTTGTGTAGTCCTTGCCAAAGATCTGTTCAAAACCTTTAAATACAAGGTGCACCTTCCAGTGAACTGGTGTTCCATTCTCATCATGTTTGATGTGGAAGACATCCCTTATGTATGTGGCATCCTGATGGCACAGAACTATGTGTGATGAGTTTGTATTACATTCATATCCTTCAAGGACTTGAGTTCATCACAATAACCCTCCCCCCAACACTTGGCATCAACTGAGCCCTGTGCTTTCCCCCATGTACATGAATCATCTTCAAATTGAAGTGATTCAGGGTCTATCTCTGACATCTCTAAGATCAGGGTGTATAATTGATGCACCTCATCACCAAGTGCAAGGTTACCAAATGATTCCCAGAGAGTGTCTCAAGTTGATCATGATCAACAGATGACATCATCCAATCATAATTGGTGGGTAAGTGATCAGAAGTAACAATATTATGGAGTCCCTCCAGGATTTTCTTCTGCTCCACATGTTGTGTCCTAACATGCTCTGCTGAGTTCTTGGAGTTGCATATTGCATTATCGAGTTGGGTAGTATGTGGTCCACCACTTGGGTGTTTAGCTGTGGGTATCAGCACTCTCAAAGATTTATGAGGACCCACATTCTCCAGTAGATCATTGAATGTGGGTATTGTAGGGGGTGTCTCCATGGGCTGTTCAATGGAGGGTGTTGCTTCCAGTGTATCATCATTGAATTTAACTGGGGTAAAGGTATTTGGTGGATTTTTGTCAGTTGGTTTGGATGTATGCCAATGATGTGAAGGGATAGACAGCATAGGTGTGTGGCTTTCATGACTTTCAATAAACTTGACATGGTACAAGCTGTAGACTTTACACATCCCATGATGATAGCAACAATACTTGTTCTAGTTGGGCCATGGCTGTGCCTGGCATGTATGAGTCTTCTGAATCAATCATCTTCTTTATCACAGACATCAGGAGAACCCAAAAATGCAAAAACTCAAATTTTTTGTATGTTCAGTAGAAATAAGATATCTTAGTTTTCCCTTTGCAAGCTTGTAGATAGGGGGGTGTACAGGCCCTGATGATCTCTACTTGTCCATAACATTCACAGATGTGGAATCCAGCAATTCCAGTTGGACTCTGGGGATTCTGGTTGGAATAACCAGATTCCAGGTACTTGACAAAAGTACTATAGAAGGTTGGGTAGTTGGCCACATGATAGTCCTGGAGGAAAGGGGAATGACTATGAATGACTAGTGGTATTTAACCACCCCCAGGACCTTGTCTAGGCTGTTGTGAAGCAGTTGGTATATGCTTTGTATTTTTACACTCAGTATTGCACATCTTGTGAATATTTTCTGACAGCGACTGCCAAATTAAGGAAAACTGGCAAGTCGGCCAGGTGTGGGAAACCATGCTGATACGTCGCATATCTTTATCGTCCAAAGTATCTTTGACTGTTAACAAGTTACTACTCTATATACAGAGGTGTAATTACAAGAAAATATACATTTCAACTCTGATAAAACAGTTTCATGCCTTAAAATACATTTGAGATGTCCCTCCTACTCCCTGCAACATTCTCAGCCCTCATCAATGCAGTACTGGGTATGTTGCTTAAAGAAGGCCTCAAAATCTTAATAAATACATGCCTGCATCCTTTTCTTCCATTTTGACCTCTGTAATTCCTTCTGTACTTCTGGTGCAGAAATCTGGCTGAGGTGGCATCAGAGAAGGAACAGGAGGTTGACTGTTGGATGGACAAATCCTTTGTGAGGGTGCCTCAAGAAAGTCTCATAATAATATTTAGTGATACTGCTATGCACCTGTATAACTAGTTTTGCCCCAATGTTGTCCCCAGACAAAAAATTCATTCTGAAGTACAGATATGCCAAAAATAGCATTTTAGTGTAAGCATGTCACATATGAGAGAAGAAAAATGTATAAAAATGATGGAATATCATACATAGGGCAGGAATAGTAATGGGAACAACATATCAGAAGATTGGAGGCAGCAGAGGGACCATGCATTCACAATCATTAACTCAAAGTCACAGTGTTCACAGCATCAATAAGCATGTTACCCAGCCTTATGAAAGAACTGGAGTGGTAAACAAGGTACATAGAGGCACAAGGTTGTAGGAGGCATATGTACAGCAAGTTTTGAGGCAAGAGGAAGAAAAATGATGCTCGATGCAGTGGATTACCATATCGGGTGCAGTCAGATAATAAGAAAATATGTCAAAACAACATTTTGGCACACATCAAGCCATCTTATCTGAATGAGGGATGAAGATTGGTGAATGAGGTTTGATATATACCTTCCTTAGGTCCAATTCTCAAAATTAAAACACATAACAACTGAACTCATCAGCTTTTTATCCATTAAATACCTGCATGGCTGAGTACCCAGTGTGGCCGAGTAGGTGACCGGCTATAGTATACCATATTGGATAGTCAAATTTGATATATTCAAGTTCCAAGCTCTTTGAAGCTTCATGAAGTGCCTACAAAATAAATTTGTGTGAAGGAAAGACTGAACTCAAGACCTTTTAATGGTATAATCACATATACTGTACAAGTGTGCTCAACTAGTTGAGCCACAGGAGATTACTAGTAATAACTATAAGGTTTGTTTATGACACTCACACTCAAAACTGTATTTTCATCTTCCTCGAGGGAGGTGCTTGTCACATAATCAAGATCAAAAAATTGAATAACTACATCCCTCACACAAAATGTGAGGAGGGAGTACTACAATTATATACAAACCCCTTGCCCATGCAAAATGCAGGGGAGGGGCATTAAAACAAAAACAAAAACATCCCTGCCCCACACAAAATGCGGGGGAGAGGGGGACCTGGTCCTGTGCATTGGCGCTGGTGTGTTGGCCTCGTGGATGTGTCAGTGCATTGATGCAGGTGCATTATCCTGGGTGCATGGGTCCCACTCCCATTGTCCCTGGCCACCATCCCTAGTGGTTGGGGGTGCTATGGTGGTAGCCATCATCATCATCTTGTTCTCCTCCCTGTCTCTCGCTGTTGCCATCCCTGTGCCTGGTTGTCCTGTAGTCCGGCCTAGTCTTTGTCCCCACCATCTTTTCATCATCACTGTCATTGCTATCCACCTCCTCATTGTCATTGTCCCCATAGCCCCCATCCTCGCTGTGTTGGTCAGCCTTTCTTGCTTGTTGTTGTCCTCGCCATTGTCAGTCCCTTCATTTTGGTGGCAGTGGTGGTGGCAGTGGGTTTGGGAATTCCAGTCATTGTCATCAGTAGTTTGAGTTTGTAGTACCTAAAAAGTTGTGTTAGTAATAAGAAAATGAAATGAAAGAGAAAAAAACATATTACAGGCCCAAGAGATGTCTGTTGGGCCTGTTTCATTGTCATACCAGCCATCTCTGTCTCCTGTGCCTTCCTTGTGTGCCATTGTTGTCCCACCCTGGTCACTGCTGCCACCATTTTTGTTTTGGTTGTGTCGTCCCCCTGTCGTCATCCTGGGAGTTGTCGTTGTCATTGTCCCTGTTGTTGCTGTGCCTTTGCCATGATTGTCATCATCCTCCCATGTTCCTTGCTGTCCTCGCCATCGTCCTTGTTGTCCTGGTTTGGTGCTGGGTCAGGGTTGTCGTTGTTGTCCATAGTTAATACCTAGAAACTTTGTTAGCACCAAAAAAAATGAAATGAATAAGAAAAAAACTTAACTACAGCCCAAGAGACATCGGTGACACCTCTTGGACCCTTTTTGTTGTACGGTGCTGCATCATTTGCCTGCACTTCCCTCTTGTCCCATCCTCATCATCCCCCTCATCATCTGCCACAGCCACTATTTTTGTTGTGTCATCGTCCCCATCCCCGTGATGTGATCCATTATCCACCCTGCAAGCAGATGCTCACAGCAGTGGTGCAGGTGTGGATCTGCTGTCTTGGTGCCATCTCATGGTAATAGAACTTGAAGATCAAATTAGAACATTAGTTAGTTGAAAATAAAATAAAATAAAAGAACTTGAAAACCATTACTTAGGGCCCAACAAACAACTCTTTTGTGCATATGTCGTGCTGCTGAGCTTTTTGAGGAAGTGTGACTCAATGTGACAGTTTCCTTTTTCATTCAAAATCTGCATGTCAGTAAAACCCACTGAGTGTGAAAGTCTATAAGGGGCTGAGTTGGACTGACTTCAAAATATAAGCCTGTCTTCAGACAGTGTTGAAACTTCGACATCTGCCGAGCAGCCATCAGACTTAACGTATCACTTTTGCTGGCTGGTTGGTTGGGTTAAAAAGATGAGTCCTCGTACCTCGGACTCGTAATGCTTTGGATTTTGGTTCATAGCACATTTGACTGAATGTCCATAGATCTTGGGGTTGTTCTGGTTTTGAATAAAAACAAATGCCTTGTACCCAATCACTCTCATGTAGGAGTAGTCCAGCTTTTTTTCATGCCACATTTCCCAAGGTGTAGAGCACTGCAATGAACATGTTGTAGTTTTGGCATGAAGATGTGACATGGTCAGATATAACTCATCCCAGAGGTAAGGCAGTAAGTTGCATACAGTACTCACCTGGTCTTTTGTACACCACCTATCCTTTGTACACTTTTGTATGCCCTCCTTCACAGACCTCCTGATATTCCCTGGTGACTATGACACTTCCATATGTTAGATAAACCTCTTTGGAAGATATGTGGACCATAACAATGTCTGTCCTCAAAGTTTTCATAGAATGGTGATTGATCTCAGAAGGGGTAGGAAACCTGATTTCCAAATTTGGCCCATCCTGATCCTTTGTACACCAGTAATTTGACCATAGCTCAGTCAGATTTGCACTGTTAAAACTGGGGTTTGGAATATAGCATGTACAAGTACATTATGATAAATCTGCCAGCTCAAAATTGTAATAAATGATTGTGGAAGTTGAAATTTGGTTTTGGTGTCCAAAGGACTGGGTGATAGTGTATATGTGCATTGAGCACACCTTTCCCATCAGTGTTTGGTGCATACTTTCAATGTGGCCAATGTGTGCTGAAGTGTATGGAGCTGTAAACCTATGGTTGGTTGTATGTATTAAGCCACACTTCCATTTTGTCTGATTTTAGCTCTCCATTGTCAGTAATATGTGTCCCAACCTGCAATCCTGTCTCTCTTTTGCATATCAACTCCCATGCTTTGAGCTCTGGGTATGTGTCACCCTTGTTTTTAAATGGTATGGACCACAGGTGTGAAATACAATCATCCACAATATTCATAACATACAAATTTCCAGATTGTGACATTGCAGCATCCATGCCCTCCATGCCATATGCTTCCAAGGATATTCATGTTTTCCTGGAGAGCAAACAGTCCCTCTTGGAGAGTGACAAGGGCAACAATGATCCATCCTCCCTTGCACTTGCTATGACCTCCAAACTGTCCAAGTCATTTAGCACCATTGTTTGTAGTAATTGTGAACACATGATACATACCACTGAGTACTGCATCTCTAAAGGTGGAGGAATAGTGGGTAAGACCATTGAGGAGTTGAAGATGGTGTGGAAGAAATCTAGCTCCAAGGCCCCCAAGCCTACCTCAAAGGTTCCTGTTACCATGAAAGACAGTAATGGTCAGGCATTCACTGTGATGATTGACTCTAGTACCCTGAACAATGCTGAGGCTACTAAAGGTGAATTTTCCCACCTAGCTAGTGACCCCCTCCTTCATGCTTCTATTGAAAGGGTCAAATATTGGGTTTTTAACCATGAGGGGGGGGGGACTTCTTAGTGAGTGCAGTGAGAGTCAAAGAGAGACCTAGACATCTCGTATACTCCTATTGCAAGTAGTGAGTGTACTACATTCTATAAATAGTGTGTGCTATTAATGACATTATGTACTCGGACCAGGAATGGCTTGCCTGTATCCCAACACTCCCCCTCAAGCCTACCATGATTTGAGTACAGGGGAATGGTTACTTCATCCAGGTGTGTCAAAACCTCTGTGTGGTGGAAAACCCAGTGGGAAAAACCTATCCACACACGAGGAAAGCTACTGGGTTACTAGTGTGTTGGCTGGATGCCTATCTCTTCTCTATGTTGCATAAATTTTGGCTTTGGTAGAGCTTTGTTTAATACATATGCAGTTTGCTCCAGATCACAACAGTTTTGTATATCAAGAACTTTTTCATTCACAAGGTTCCTGACCCAGTGATGGCAAAGAGTGATGTGTTTTGAACATTGGTGGAATTGTGGGTTGTGTGTTAATACTACAGACCCCTCATTGTCCCCAAAAATAATCATCGGGTCATCCTGAATAAATCTGAGTTCACCATATAAATTTCTGAGCCAGGTTGCTTCATGTCCAGCTTCCAAGAGAGCTACATATTCCACTTCCAAGAGAGCTACATATTCAGCTTCCAAGAGAGCTATGTATTTTGCTTCCATGGAGGACAAGGCAATGATCATTTGTTCCTTTGATTTCCAGGTCACTGCTCCCCATGCTGTCAGGAAAACATATCCTGTTGCAGGCTTGTGGTTGTCCACATTTGAAAAGGTAGTGTCTGCATACCCATAGAAGAGATTACTTGCTCCAGTTGCATCCTGAGATCTGTGGTAACTGATCCCAAGAGTTTTTGTACCTGCAAGATACCTGAGTATCCACTTTAATGCACCATGGTGTTGGAGAGCTGGGGGAGCAGTGTAGGCAGCCAATTTGTTCACTGCATATGAGATATCTGGTCTTGTGGAGTTTGCAATAAACTGTAGACTTCCCAATAATTTTGCATATGAATTACTTTGGTTGGGTTCATTGTGATCCAGATTTGGTTCTAGCTTAATATTTGGATCCATAGGTATACCAACAGGGTTTGCATTGGCCATTCCCTCCTTGAGGAGGATATTCTCAATATATTTCTGTTGAGAAATAGTGACAGAATTGCTGGTGCAATTTATCTCTGCACCAACAATCTTGCTTGGTTCCCCAAGGTCGCCATTCTGAGAGCTCTTTACACTGCCCCACATATTCCTCTAGGAATCCTCCAGGAATCCTGGTTATCCCTGCCACAGCCATTGTTCACCAAATGTTGCATTCCTGGCTATTTTTCCTCCAGTGGGATTCCTGGTTCAGTCCTGGTATATTCCTGGTAAATCAGGCTCTTCCTGGTACTATCCCAGGAGTTCCCCAGGACTTGGACTCTCAGGAATCTGGGGGGACTGACCAGGAATCCTGTAGGACTAACCAGGACTCTATAAGAGAACCAGGACTCTATAAGAGAACCAGGACTCTGTAGGACTCATCAGGACTCACCAGGACTCACCAGGACTCACCAGGACTCACCAGGAATCCTGGGGACTCTACTGGGATTTAACCAGGAGTCCTTACTATTAAAAAGGAAACCTTTGAGGATTGAACCCAGGACCTCAGGCTTGAATTAAACAGGTGCAATATACCATAGTGCCATTCTAATATACAACATAAGTTGATCTAAGTACCACATCGAGTGGCTGTGTATGACAAAGCATACAGCCGTGTCATCAATGTTGCCAGCTCATCATTCAACCACCACCACCACCATTGACAATGCCCCCTCCGCCTCCCTCCCTCCCTCCTTTCTCTCACCACCACCACCACCATGCCGTTACCAACTGCCACCCCTCTAGCCAACAACAAACATGCCACAATGCACAGAAAATGGGTCCAAAGGATGTACATTGTCATTTGGGCCCCAGATAAGTTTTTTTTTTGTTCATTTCATTCTTTTTTGATTAATATTAGTTTTCTTTTGAATTTTTATAGTTTCTCATTGTATGATGTGACCCGCCACTGCCACTGCACCCTCCACCACTGTGAGCAGCTGCTTGCAGGGTGGAAACGTGGAGCGATGATGAGGACCACAGAGATGGAGACAAGGAGACACAAATGACAAGAGTAATGGGGTGGCAAGACCCAAAACAACGAGAGCAGCGGGGTGAAAAGACAAGGACAGGAGGACAATGGATGACCACAAAAACAATGGGACAGGGAGGACAATGGATGACAAGCATGACCCAGCACCCAGCACTGCCACTGCAAGCAACTGCTTGCAGGGTGGAAGGGGGGTGTGAGGATGGAGATGACCATGCAACAATGACAGGACACCAGCACCAGGGAACACAACAGCGGGAGACAGCCAGGATGGCAATGACCAGGAAGGGCATGGCAACCAGGAGCAGCATGGAAACGATGCCCAGGATGGCAACAACGAGGACAGCAACAATGAAGGCCCAGCACCCAGGATGACGGGGACAGGACAACAGGCACAACTCACCAGGCTGCCCCCACATTTTGTGTGGGGTGGTTTTTTTCATTTTTTATTTATGGTAATACCTTCCCCCTCACCCATATTTTATGTGGGTGAGGGGTTTTTCTTTATAATTGTAGTGCTCCCCTTGTGAGATTAGTTTTATATGTATATATTTGTAGGACTCCCCCTCACACCTTGTGTGGGGGAGGTTTTTTTTTTATGTAATTAATGTAGTTAATAAATTTTATTTGATCTTAATTGTGAGCTTCGAGAGAGAAATACCCAAGTTTGAGTTTGAGGGTATAAATACACTTTTATATTGGCAGCTAATAATTCTCCTGTGGCTCAACTGGTTACGCACTTGTTTGGTTTGTCATGTGATTCTTGATCATGAGTTCTAGAGTTCAATCCCTGCTCTGAACAAGTTTATTTTGTAGGTACTTTGTGAAATTCATGAAGTCTGAAGCACTTGAAACTTGTAAGATATCTCAAATTGACTTTCCATTATGGTATGACTTTAGGGTACTGAGTCCCACTGGATTCCTGGAGGATTCCTGGTCTTCCTGGTAGGACTACCAAGATTCCTCCAGGACTATGTGGGGCAGTGTAAAGTTCAGCATTCTGAGCATAACACATTCTTCATCTGTTCCATCATCATGTTAGACAATGCAAAGAGAAGCAAGTCGTCAACCCAGATGGCCATAATCCAATGTTGTCTCCATCCCATTGAATGTAAATGCAAGAATCCATGAGTAAGCATCTGTAGCCATGAGACTTGAGTTTTTCATTAAGCTGCTTATTCCACTCTCTCCCAGCTTGTTTTAGGCCATAGAGAGTCTTGACCAGCTGACATACTTAGGGCAAGGCAGGGGTTACCCCTGGGTGTCAAATCTCATACCCTTACCCCTACCCCTGAACACCCTACCCTTAGGGGTAAGGGTATGGAAACATATAAGGGTTGCCAAAAGTATGGGAGGGTTTGTCAAGGGTACAAGGGTTTGGCACAAAATCTACATATTTAGAGCAAAATTCATTTGAAAAGTGTTGATAACTATTGTATTTACTATTAATATCACATATTAATAGGCAATAGCACGGGTACTCCTGTGGGTACCCAGAGCTCTACCCGTACCCATACCCACATGGGTAGTTACCCATCAACCCACGGGTTGGTACACAGTGGGTACATGCAGGTACATGCAGGTGTCAATTTCCGCATGGGTTTCACTAAGTATATAAATTATTCTATCTAAACTAAGAAATATTTAATTACACTAAGAACCACCCCCACCTTGCATTTGCGAGCGAGAGGGGGGTGGTTGTGAGTTTGGGGCCATCATCGTCCCCATTGTCCTGTCCCATTCCGTCACCCTTCATCGTTGGCTGCTAGCACCCATGATCCACCCCACGAGCAGTGGCTCGCAGGGCTGGGTGTGGGTGCTGGGTCGTTTTCCATCATTGGGTGCTGGTCATCGGGTTCCCATTGTGTTCGTTGCCCCACTGCTGTCCCGTTGTCATTGTTGTTGTCGTGGTTGTCAATGGTTCAAAGTAGTAGTAGTACCTAAAAACATTGTTAGTAAAAAAAAGAGAAATGAGAAAGAAAGAAAAAACTTACCTGTGGCCCAAGAGACGTCATCCATCTCTTGGGCCTTTTTTTCCTGTCTGGTTTGCCTCGTCATCTTGTAGTCGCCTTGTCCTCCCTGTTTTCCCTGATGCTGGGCTGTCTGTCGTCACTCTGGGTTGTTTCACACCACACAGCCCACCCCACGAGCAGGGGCTCATGGCAGTGGTAGGGTGGTGGGGTCATCACCATCTAGAAGTAGCAATGTTAGTACATTAGTTAGTCACAATAAAATGAAAAGAAAAAAACTTACAGTGATGGGGGCGGGTGCTGGGTGACTGTCATCATCATCGTTCTGGGTTGCTTCATACCACCCAGTCTGCCCCACGAGCAGGGGCTCATGGCAGTGGTAGAGTGGTGGGGTTTGTCACTATTGTCGGCAATAACTAGAATTAGTAATTAGTTAGCAACAATAAAATGAAAAAAAACTTACATATGGCCCAAGAAATGTCATCGATGTTTCTTGGGCCCTTTTGTGGTTTGCTGGGGCTTGGGGCCCTCCTCATTCAGTCATCTTCACCTCAAGTTTGCAATTGAGGGGGTGGTCATGATGTGGTGGCCATCCTAAACTAAGAACATGTTAGGAAGAACAAAGCAAGTACAAATATAGGTAAATAACACATCAACAATCAACGAAGATGTGTTGTACTTACTTGCTATGTGTGCACACAAGACCAAATGGTCTGTGCACCTCGGGGTATATAAACCTCCCATTTCTACATGTAAGCTGGGCTTGCCCCACTTTTTATTTTTTAATAAGTAGTTTGTATATTATGTATGATAGTTTGTATATTATGTATGATAGTTTGTATATTATGTATGATAGTTTACTATAGTTAGGTATTAAACTTTGGACCATTGCCTCCCTCTTGGTGATGGGTAGCTACAGGTTACGGGTCATGGAATCATGACCCATACCCATGCTATTGCCTAATGATACTCAACCTGGAAACCCAAACAAAACCCACAAAAAGGTCTCAAATGGTATAATGCAAGTTAGAGGAAGGATGCAGGGTGGTACTAAATATTGCTGTCGGCAATGAGCATGAATGCGATGTGATGTCATGCTGTATAAAGTACTGCAAAAGCTTGCAAAGAAGTCCAGAGAATTTTGAGGGTGTGGAAAGTTGTTTCAAAGATTTTTGAGGATAGTGGTGAGAATAGGGTGTGGATAGTACACAATGGTGATGGGAGTCAAAGGTGACAAGAGATGATTGAGATGATAGGAGAGAGTTTAGAGATGGTACAATGAATTTCAAAGAAGTTTGCAATGATTTGCAGAACTTTAGAGCTAAGATGAGGTGCTGGAACTCAAGAGGGAAACTCCTGAGTCAGACTAATACAATATACAAGGGACTGATGCGACAATATATTCTTTTTGTTGTATAGTAGTACAAGACTATGTAAGTTTTGGGGAAATAGTACTAAAAAGGAAATAAGGCCATGAGGCTCCCATGAGGCAAGGAATAAGACAATAAAGAAGTATCCAAATCACAAAATAAATGAGAAATGATGTGAGGGGAAACATGTAGAAGCATAATATATCAAAGGTACTTGTCCTATTGTTCCAATATATCATGGAAATGTCAAAAACACTGCAATGTGTCCTAAAAAGCGAAATGTCTTGTCTCCTCATGTCTGGTGTGCTCAGAATGTGATGTGGCAATGTGTAGCAAGTGTGGAATGTGTGTCTGAAGGTTGGGGGAATTGTATTACAGTGGCCGAAGGCATACAAAGAATTTTGAAGTATTGCAAAGAATTTTGAAGCATTTTTGTGACTTTGTAGAGGTTCATAGAACTTCAGAGGGGTTTGTATGGGTTTGTAGAGTTTTGTAAAGGTCTGTAGAGACTCATAGAGCTTTGACAATGATCATAGATGTGTTCTCTGAGCTTGAACGACAAGGTGGACCTATCATCATGTCAAAGAGACAATCAACCCCAAGACAAGCTGCTCTGTTTGCAATAACTATTACCTAGACACACAGGCTAGCATTACATTCGAAGGCCACCAGAGATGCACATACAGACATTAGTAAACTGGGAGACACTCCTAGGTGTTAGGAAACTACCCCATTACCTAATAAAAAATTTTCATTTTTATTTTATTATGTCGAATTACGCTGCATGATGCCAAATGACGCTACACTTTGATAGCGTGAGAACTTTATTTCGCACGCATCAAAATGTACACGCATGTACGAGTGTGTCGGTAACAACAATGTACAATATATGTAACATTGTATATAAACCCTAAATATATGCCTAGGGGACCCCAGTTGTGTTCTCTTAGGTATTCCACCTATGTTTTCGGTGTGAAAGGCCTATCTCAACAAACTCACCTATTAATAACCCCTCGCATCAAAACCATCAATTCCCCCATCACAAGCGCAGATCCCACCCCCTTCTTGTAAAGAGAACCCGCACAGTCTTAGCTAGCAGATAGTGGGTGTTGCCCTAACAGAAGAACACAACTTCCCATATCAGTGCGCCTTCTCTTACTTGCGCATACATCATTGTTTCACCACACCACATCCAATTACTCATCCTTTTGGCACGAGCCGGAAGTACTTGTATATATGTAATCTACCTTTTCTTTCGTAAGCCGATGCCAGGCCTCGCCTTACATTGCGACTGCCAGTGATTGAGAGGCAGCGCTCATCATTAGGACAGCTGCAACCAGACAACTGATTGGATCTGGTTTAGTTATGATTTACATCACTCTGTTCAGACAACTATTTTAGTTACAAGCCAAATTCAGTGTTATCTCCAAGATCAGGCACTGTTGGAAGGGTTATTGATCCAAAGTGTCAAATTAGGCGCCTGATGAATGACAAACAATTGACAAACAATTGACAAACCATCATGTGACCCATAAACATTTGGAGAGGTCCCAAAGAACCAGTCTTGAATTTGTCAAAGAATTGATTCATCACAGATTTTACAATTATGTCCAAACCTTCAACTTCTAATCCCGGCCCTAATCCTGTTCCCATACCAGCACTAGAGGCGAAAATTGATGCACTTACAGTGCAAATGTCACAATTAGTGTCAGTGTTGGCAGCATCACAGCCCAGACAAGCAGAAGTACAGCCAGAGATGACAGGAGAAAGAGATGATGAGATGGAGGAGATGGTGGAGTGGATATCGCAGGAGGATGAGATGGCAGAGAAATCTGGAAATGGAAAAGCATGCTTACCTAAGTATGCACCCCCACAAATCTTTGACGGTACCATGGAGAATACAAAATCCTTCATCAGCTCTATAGTATTGTACATCCATGGGAGGAAGCCAGAGTTTCATACAGCCAAGTCTAGGATTATGTTTGCTCTCTCATACATTCAGGGGGGGAAAGCACAGTTCTGGAGAAACAAGGCTATTAATCAAATTGCCATGGGAAATAAACCATTTGCAACCTTCAAGGAATTTCTGGAGAGATTGGAGGCACAGTTTGGAGACCCTAATCCAAAGGCGACAGCCAATGCTAAATTAAAGACCATGCGCCAAGGTTCCTTAACGGCAGATGAATTTATTTTGCAGTTCAAAGCAGAAGCTTCGCAAATGGACATGGGAGAAGCCGCATTGGTAGAGTTTTTGAAAGCAGGATTAAATCCCTCTTTATTCAAGTCTATCTACTGACTACCTTCTATGCCAGAGAAGTTGGACGAGTGGTATAATTGGGCAATCCACCTTGACCGGCAATATCAGCAGGAACAGGCGGAGTCAAAGTTGATGTACAGAAGTAGTAAATTTGGAAAGTCATCAGGAGGAAAGTCCAAGAAAGGAAAGGCGCCTCAGGTGCAAGCTCTGAGGGCACAGCCACCGGCCATGGCAGTGATACCTATAGTTATAGAGTCAGCAGCACCAGCAGAGGCAATGGAGGTTGATCAAGCAGGGAGACGAGCCCCACTTAAATGTTTTAACTGTGGGCAGTTAGGACACATTTCTAGGAATTGTAGGCAGAAAAGAAAGATTAGGGAAGCTGCAATCGAGGAAGTGAAGATGGAGGAAGGTAAGCAGAAGAATTTTGTGGAAGAGTCCCAGTGAAGGTTTCCCCATTGGTGACCCAGAATCATTACAATGTATTAGTATCCGAGGAAACCCAGAGCAAATCAGAAAAGGAAATCGAGGAGGAGTACAACCATTCTGAATCACGTGACGAAAAGGAGTACAACTGTTGTCAATCACGTGACAAAGAAAATTGTCACGCATCATTTCTGAAACCCCTAAATTCTTTATTTGCTCTGCGCGAATAGAACCCAAAATCACCTTGACTGTGGGACTGAAGACAGTGGACATGCATGCAGCGATTGATGTGGAAGCGTTGCTTGATAGTGGTGCTACAGGATTATTTATTAATTGATCCTTAATTACCGGAAACGGTATTAACACACGCAAGCTGGCACAACCTATAATGGTGTACAATATTGATGGAACAGTCAATCGTGGAGGAACTATCAAGGAGGAGGTGACTATGGTACTAAAGTATCAGGAGCATCAGGAGCGAGCCATATTCGAAGTGTGCAATCTTGGGAAAACCAATCTAATAATAGGATGTCCATGGTTATGGAAGCATAATCCCGAAATTGATTGGAAAACTGGGAAAGTACAAATGACTCATTGTCCTAAGGAATGTAATGTGTATGGGAGGAAGATGAAGAAGGAAAAACGGAAAAAGAAAGAGAAAGAATGTCTGAGGAAGTATTCTGTTATGATGGAGGAAGTGGAGGATGAGGAAATGCCAAATGAGGAAGTTCCGGTCATGATCGAGAAAGAAGAGCAGAAGCAAACCTTTAGAGCAATTTGTGGAGGACAGTCATGGGACAAGAATATTGTGAAGGTGGAGAAGCCAGTGGAGGAATGGGTGCCAAAAGTGTATCATGAATATCTGTCAGTGTTCCAGAAGAAAGAGTCTGAGTGAATGCTGGTACGGAAGCCATGGGATCATGCAATCAAGATGAAGCCAGGGTTTGTGCCGAAGAAGTCGAAGGTATATCCATTATCTCTGATGGAACAAGAAGAAGTGGATGCATTCCTGAAGGAGCAATTGCGCAAAGGATACATACGACCTTTGAAATCACCGCAGATGTCACCAATATTCTTCATGCCAAAGAAAGACCAAAGGAAGAGGATGTGTACAGATTATAGGTATCTGAATGAGTGGACAGTGAAGAACGCGTACCCCCTGCCATTGATCTCAGAAATAATTGACAAGGTGGGAAAAGCCAAGGTCTTTACAAAATTGGATTTATGATGGGGATACAACAATGTACAAATAAAGAAAGGAGATGAGTGGAAGGCTGCATTTACCATGCGTTGAGGATCCTTCGAGCCGCTTGTCATGTTTTTTGGGATGACTAATAGTCCCCAACCTTTCAAAATATGATGAACGACATTTTCAAGGACATAATAGACAAAGGTGTGGTAATAATATTTATTGACGACATTCTGATATTCACAGAGGATGAAGAGAATCATGAGGTGATAGTGCAGGAGGTGTTATGGAGGTTGGCAGAGAATGATCTATTTTTGAAACTGGAGAAGTGTGTGTTTGGGGCAAGCAAGATTGAGTTCCTAGGATTATTGATCGGCCCTGACAGGATCAAAATGGATCTGATCAAGGTACAGGTGATCACAGATTGGCCTGCGCCCACCCGTGTCAAGGAGGTTCAAGCCTTCTTGGGACTCACAAATTATTATCATCGCTTTGTGCACAATTTTTCTAAAATTGCTGCACCCTTACATAACCTTATGCAAAAAGGAGTAGTGTGGAGGTAGGGAGAGCAGCAGCAGACAGCGTTTGAGGAGTTGAAGAGGAGGTTTGTGGAGGGACCAATATTAGCCCCAGTGGATTTCACACGCCCTTTACGAGTGGAATCAGATGCATCCGATTTTGCTACTGGAGCAGTATTATCAATGCTGTGTAAAGATGACAAATGGCATCCTTGTGCATATTTGTCCCAAGGATTGAATGATGTGGAGAGGAATTATGATGTGCATGACAAAGAGATGTTGGGGATAATATGAGCATTGGAGGCGTGGAGGCATTATTTGGAGGGATGTACGCATGATATTGAGATCTGGATGGATCATCAAAATCTGCAATACTTCATGTCTGCTAAAAAGCTTAATCACCAGCAAGCGTGTTGGGCACTATTCCTATCGCGTTTCAATTTTCACTTGGTCCATAAAGCGGGAAGCTTAATGAGGAAAGCAGATGCATTATCCAGACGTATTGATCATAAAAGGGGGGTGGAGGAGGACAATAAGAATGTTACCTTACTCAAATCCAAATACTTTCGCATTTGTGCTATGCATCAAGGGCATCTATTAATAGATAGCTTGGAAACAGAAATGTTGTCTAAAATTAGACAATGTTCGGAAATGGATGATGAAGTAGTGGAAGCCGTGAAAGCTCTGAAGGGAGAGAAGAAAGGTAATATCAAAGGAGATGAATGGGCTGAGGAACAAGGGTTGGTGTTGTTTCAAGGAAAAGTGTATGTACTGAAGGATCAGGATTTGCAAAGGGAGATTGTCTGGTTACATCATAATACACCGACTGCTGGACACCCAGGAAGATGGAAGACATTGGAATTAGTAATGAGAAATTATTGGTGGCCCGGAATTTCAAAGTATGTGTTGGGGTATGTGGATGGATGTGATACGTGCATGTGGGGGAAGAAATTTCCAGAAAAACCTGCAGGAAAATTAATGCCGAACCCTATACCTAAAGCACCATGGCGAGATATATCTGTGGATTTTATTACCGGATTACCCGAGGCTCAAGGGTACGATGCAATATTTGTAGTATGTGACCGCTTCACAAAGGAGGTCCATATTATTCCTACTACTACAGAAACCTCATCATTGGGCTTGGCGCGCCTCTATCTAAATCAGGTATGGCAGTTACATGGGTTACCTGATACCGTTATCTCTGATCGCGGACCACAATTTGCTTCCACATTTATGCAAGAACTGAACAACATATTGGGAATTCAAACTAAACTATCTATGGCATATAACCTGCAGACTGATGGGCAGACAGAGAGAATGAACCAGGAGTTGGAGCAGTACCTACGTATGTTTGTCAACTACCAACAAACCGACTGGCCCGAATGGCTGGCAATTGCCGAATTTTCCCACAATAACAAATTCCATTTGGCTACTCGTATGTCACCCTTTTTCGCGAATTATGGATATCATCCTCGCATGGGAGTAGAACCCAGAAGGGCAGTCAAAGTACAGTCAGTAAAAGACTTTGTATCTAAGATGCAAAAGGTACAAGAGGAAGCAGAGGCGGCATTGAAGAAAGCACATGATGACATGATGTGACACATGGATCGTACTCGAGCACGCGCTCCAGAGTACAAAGTTGGTGACTTGGTGTGGCTAAGTACCAAGGACCTGAATATTCCACAAACTTTGAGGAAACTTACGGAGAAACAAGTTGCCCCCAATATGCGATCTCTAAAGTGATCTCACCTAATGCGGTAGTGCTAAAATTACCCCAATCATTCAAGATTGATCCTGAGATTAACGTATCCCGCCTATGCCCTTACCGCCCACCCACTATTCCTGGCCAACAAACTACTCCACAACCTCCAATAATAGTAGAAGGTGCTCCAGAATATATAGTTGAAGAAATTCTAGACTCATGTCTTCGACGGAACAAATTGGAGTTCTTAATAAAGTGGAAAAACTATACCAACAAAAATAATTTGTGGGAACCTGAAGAGAATTGTAAGCGAGCGCGTAACATGATTGCCCAATTCTTTAAATGTAATCCAAATGCTCCGCGTTGCATTGCAAGAATGGTGTATGAGGGGATGAAATTCCGGCCTTACCAAAATTTCACAGAGGGGACAGACATAATATTTTCTCACCTGGAAGTTGAGGCATAAAAGGGGGGTAATGTTAGGAAACCACCCCATTACCTAATAAAATTTCATTTTTATTTTATTATGTTGAATTATGCTACATGATGCCAAATGATGCTACACTTTGATAGCATGAGAACTTTATTTTGCACGCATCAAAATGTATGTGCATGTACAAGTGCGTTGGTAACAACAATGTACAATATATGTAACATAGTATATAAACCCTAAATATATGCCTAGGGGACCCCAGTTGTGTTCTCTTAGGTATTCCACCTACGTTTTCAGTGTGAAAGGCCTATCTCAACAAACTCACCTATTAATAACCCCTTGCATCAAAACCATCAATTCCCCCATCACGACCGTGGATCCCGCCCCCTTCTTGTAAAGAGAACCCACACAGTCTTAGCTAGCAGATAGTGGGTGTCACCCTAACACTAGGAAAGTTGGTAGTATAGCATCAATTTTCTGCCAATATTGCCAATCTGAAAGGAGTGCCCTGATACAGACTCCAGTCCAACCCACACCCAAATTTCATTGCATGCACTCAGCATATCATCCCAAGCCCAAGCCTCCCAGCTGCCATCTCCTGTGATATATGCAAACAGTGGTGCCTCATCCAGTACAGATGCATAACCATTTGGTGCCAAGCAAATGATTGTGTAGGATTGCTGAAATCCTCTCAGGATGTGAGGACAGTGTCTGCGCCTTGAAACCCAGTAGTTTTGGACCAAGGGATGTGAAATACTGTGTATGGCACATCACTTCTTGTTGACTTCTCTGAAACTAATGCTCCTTTCATTGCATGATATTTAGAATCAAACAACTGCACAGATGGGGGAGTTGTTTCACCTAACTGACAAGTGCCCCAAAAAGTGGCTTCCACCAGGGCCAGGAGAGCAACATCTTTTGAATTAGATGTGGAGAGGTGTTGTTGTAATGCATACATGTGCTGCATAGTAACTGGAGACCTAGATGCACAATGGGAAGTGGCTGGCACATGTTTTTTGACCCCTTTACACACAATGTCAACCTGAGAAGTCTTTCCATTCCAAGGTGCTCCATGAAGGGAGTGCCAGAACTGTAAACCAGACATCCAATTTTTTGCACAGTCATAAGACACTCAGTGAGCTGCGACATTAGCCAGGAACACCAGCAGCAAATCACCAGATGCCAGCATTCAAAGCTCTTCAGAGACCTCATGACTATCACAGAATTGTGTAAAGTGAAGAAGACCTGAAGCATAAGAATGCTGAGTATTCAGTGCTAAACTTGCGATGGAGACATCCAGTAGTTGTTCATAAGCTTCAGACCCCAACAGCTGGGTTGTCAAAGTCCATCCTTCTATAGCAAATAGTGTTGTCCAGGACAATAAATGCAAAGAAGCAGCGACCTGTGGTTTGTATGGAGATACATTATAGTTGTCTCCCTCTTGTGATTTTTGGATCATGGATGTAGTCAGGAAGCATAAGGCAAGACCTTGCAACAGGAGTAAAATAATTATTTTACAGGGGTCAAGTACAAGCTGAGCTTGTCAGGTAGTGTCACAGTATGAATGATATGTAAATGAACATCTGGCAAGATACCTCAAGAGATGGCATCTGCCTTGTTTACAGCAGACTCCACATAAACTGGATCCAAGGATATGCTTGCCACCACACAGACAATCCCAGCCTGACATATTGACAAATTTGACATGAAATTGTGACTCTGTCCTCGCTGGTGAGCTGCTATCACTCCTTGATTATCTGAATGGAGCAAAATTTGTGAGTCACAGAACCCGAGATTGATGAGAATAAGAGCCACCAATTCCACATCCACTGTTTCCAGCCACCCAATATCACAACCCAACCCCTTCCAATCCAGCTTCAATCTAAAAGCAGCCCAGTGTTCCCCTAAAACAATACCAATACCCCATGCCATAGATGCATCGACCCAAAGGTCAATATCAACTGGAGTACCCTTCGGTATAAGAGATTGTTTGATGGAGCCATCAGAGAGTGTCAGGGACCAAGCTCGCAGCAACAATAATACAGAGGGAGGAGGATATTGACCAGCAAAGGGATTCTCATGAAAGGACAATATAAAAACTGAGAGAGGCAGCAGGAAAGTCCACATATGTACTTAGACAAATGACAGATGGGATAGCACTCCAAAGAGCTTCTGGATATCTTGTAAAGTCATATGAGATGTTGAGAATGAAGCCAGAGCTGAGTCGACACTACCTTTGTTTTTGATCCATTTAGGCTCTAAAACTGAAACTGTTCGCTCCACCAAAGAGAAGACAAAGCCCAGAAAATTGAAGGACACTGCAAAGTCCTGTCCTTTATGCTTGTGCCATGGGATCCAGAGCAGAAGTGCAGTTATAGTCAAAGTGAAACAAGGAACACATCAAAGAGAACAGTCCCTCTGAAGAAGGAAAGCAAAATACCACCACATCATCAACTCACTTCACAAATGGGCCTACCTTTTTGTATTCCCAGATTACTAACAAAGCATCAACAATCTCCCATAGTAAACCATGTGTGAATGCAATCCCAAATGTGACACAGTGTTCCAGCCAGAACAGACCCTGATGATGTACAACCATCACTCTCTCATGAGCTGGTAAAACAGGAATAGTGCGATAAGCCACCTCAATGTCTAGACTGCATGCCTCTGCACCCATTGGTGCTGATGCAACCTATACTACCTGATCAGCAAAACTGATAATAAGTGACGATGAAGCAACAAAGCAACAAGAGTGATAGAACATCACCAAAGATGTTTACAAGGACAATCACTGACCCACAAAGGCAGGATACGATGCAAGAGACCAACAAAGGTGACAATAAAATATCCATTTTGCAACACAACAAAGTGACAAGAAGACTATGAGAACAATGCAAGCAAACCACATACAATCTCAGCTACCGCCAATGCTGTAGTCCAAACCATAGCAAAATCATTGGAGTTGATGTGATCATTCATGGACTTTCCATCTGAGTCGGTTTTTGAGGAATTTTGGCAAACCTGAATCTTCTCAGGCTCACCCATCCCTTGCTTCTCAATCACCAACAGCAAAGGAGTAGTGACAAAAGGTTCACCTAGGATAGCATCAATCTCCACACAAGAGAAAGGGCCCGACATGCAACCCAGAGCCACTTCATCAGCCAAGAGAGTGTCGAGAAAATTATCGTAGCCTGCACAAGAAAAATGATTTGGAGGGATCTCAGTTTTGGAAAATTGAAACACAGCTTTGGAAATAGGAAAGCCTGATTGCAAATGTTGAATGCGATCTGGAAATTGTTTTGTCAAACCATGTGCATGATGATTTTATGAAGAAGAATCAGGTCCTGGTGCTCGACAGGAGAAGGCAAGGGCAAAATGATTGGCATCTCCACAGAAAGAGCAACAGTGTTAAATTTGGGCTTGGGAGCCATGACCTTTACAGAGACACTTGCCTCCAATGTTGAATGAGATGCACAAGGAAATGTTATGGAGTTTCGAGAAAAGCCCCTTCCCAGAGTGTCTGGAGAACATTGCCTTGTTGTCTGGAAACACCTCATGACTGCAGGTGCTAAAGCAATGTCCGACTCAAGAGCAGATGATGCACCCTGAGATGCCAGAAGATTCCAAGGTGCTAGCAGGAAAGGAGGAGGACAATGAAGTACGAGAGTAAGGTTTCCAGGCATGCACAGATGAATGAACAATCGAGGAGCACCCGCCTCGATAGGGAGACCGAGGGCAACACTCAACCAAGTTGGCCACTTGCTCCAAAACTGCCGTTGACAAGAGGTCTACTCTGATGGACTGAAACTTAGTTTTGTACAATGTTTCACAGAAAGCTCATGCATCCAGAAGGTAAGATGAGCATTTCAAGATATCAAAGTGTCGATAAGCTGTGAGGAGCATACAAAAATCAGAATGAGATGTGATCCAGTTGAAATGAAGACACCATCAAGAGTGGGAGTGGGAAGATGATAGAGTACAGAGAAAGGAAAGATAATTCCTCCATGCTTCCTCCCAAAGCTCCTGAGCAAGAACAGCTTCACTCCCAAACTGCTCTGTAGACATCAGATTCTCTGCCCTACCACCCAGGGTATCTGGTTGTTTCACATAGTCAAGAGAACTGCCAGCCAGATGCATCATTTTCCAGGCCTCATTGGAAAAGAGAGTTAATGGAAGGTATACACATTTGTTGAGGAAAACCATCAGCTGAGGCAGAATCTGTTGATAAGCTGCAGAGTAAGTGGTGGAAGCAGAACCTTTGATGTTGGTGATGAAGGGGTTCAAAGCTGTGGAAGAAGCAGAAGATGGTGGAGCAGCACCTGCAGCAGTTGACGAAGAGGTGGAGGAGGAGGCCAGGAAAGCAGAAACACAATGTTGTGATGAAGGAGAGAGTCGACTGAGCAGTAAGAGCAAATCAGGCACAGAAGGAGTGCATGAGGCTGCTGAAGAAGTTGTCGATGAAACCAGGGGAGCAGATGGAGCCAGGGAGCTAGTGATTGGTGGTGGGAGCAATGGAAGCATTGGAAGTCACAGGGACATTGGACATGTTTGAAGACAAAGGTTGGTTGACAACCATTGTGGAAAGAAGTGGTCCTAATGGAGTAGCATTTGCCATAGCTGATGAGGATGACCCTGATGATGCAACTCCTGTAATAGACAAAGGAAGGAGGGATTCCAAGGGTCCCAGAGCCATTCATTTGGCCACTGAATCAGCATCCCTTTTCTTTTCTTTTCCAGCCATGAACAATCCAGATTGTGTTGTCCTATGGCACTATTAAGAGCCACTAGAATGTCATGACTCTGGTTGGAAGTCAGGAAGAAGGTACACTGGGCCTGTGACAATGAAAGGGTAGGATTCAGCATAGTCAGCCTTCAGGTCATATTGTTGCACAGATTGCAGTACTTTACACTCCCCCCCCCAGTCCGAGCGGAGTCCACTCAGACACACTCAGACACTCGGACTGTCCTTGGACTTCACTCAGACTCTGCTCGGACTCTGCTCGGACACTCAGACTTCACTCGGACTTCACTCGGACTTCACTTGGACTCTGCTCGGACACTTGGACTGTCTGAGGACTGCACTTGGACTTTGCTTGGACTTTGCTCAGACTTTGCTTGGACAACATCAATTGTGCATTTACTTACACCTTTAAAGTATTGTCCAAGTTCCAGACTTACAGAAATTCTTATAAGTCTCACAAAATGATGTGTGCACAGCAGGAATTGAACCAACAGACTTCTGGACTAGCAATCACATGATGACCAAACATGCACACTCTACCACTTAAGCCAAGTAGTCATTTAAAGTCACATACATTATATCTATTTATTACTGAAATCTAATTTTTATATATATCATGAATAGATTATTAAATTGACCCCCTCGCATCTGTGCAAGGGGTAATTAATATGTGTAATACTAGGCCCTCCCCTCGCAAGCTCAAGGGGAGGGGCCGTAACTATCAATAATAAAAATAAATTAAAAACACCCACCACAAGCAACTGTTGCTCGTGGCACCGTTTGTCTCTCCCTGGGTCGTCCCATGGCTGTCTCGCTCTCCTGGCCCCATTCTTCTCCCCCCCAAACCACCCCACAAGCAGATGCTCATAGGCATGGGGCAGGTGTTATTGTGGGTGTCCCCACTCGTCATTGTCTCCCTTCCCTCTCGTCTCTGTTCCCTCTCATCTCCCTTCCCTCTCATCTCCCTTCCCCCTCGTCTCCCTTCCCTCTCGTCTCCCTTCCCTCTCATCTCCCTTCCCTCTCGTCTCCCTTCCCCCTCATCTCTTCCCCCTCACCTTCCACCCTGTGAGCAGGGGCTCACAGCAGTGGTGGTGGTGGTGTCCCCCCATCGTTATCGTTGCCAGTAGTAGTTTGTACCTATAAAAAGTTAGTTAGCATTGAAAAATGAAATGAGAAAAGAAAAAAAAACTTACCTAGGACCCTAATTGTCATTGTTCCACCCATCGTCCACCCTATGAGCAGTGGCTCATAGGGCTGGGGTGGGTGGTGTCATCATTCCCTGTCATCGTCATCGTTGTTAGCAGCCGCTCTCCCCCATGCGAGCAGTTGCTCACACTGGTGGGGGTGGGTGCTGGGTTGTGGTCTCATCATTGTTCCTTGTTTGGTGGTTTTGGGGTCATTTTGCTGCTACAGTATAGATATAACCTATAATTAATGAAAAAATGTGTTAGCTTAAAGAAAACATGAGAAAAGAAAAAAGAAAAAACTCACCTGGGGCCCAAATGACAATAGAGTCATTTGGGCCCATTTCATCGTGTGCTGGCATGGGGCCCATGGCTGTGGGGTGTTCAGGGGGCAGTGGCGGCAGCAGGACGCGGGAGGGAGGCATCGTCGTTGAGTGGTGGTGGTGGTGGTGGTGGTTGGTGATGATCGATGATGAGCTGGCATCATCATTGGTGATGCGGCTGTGTTGATTTGTCATCACAGCCGGGGTGGTACATAGAGAGATAAAACTATCTACCTGTAATGATACTTTAGTCTAACAGTTATATTGTTGCCTTAAATGTACTTTATCATGTGACTACAAGGGTTCAATCCCTGCGGTAGCCACTGATTTTTCAGTCAATTATATAAGCAACTCAGACAGTCCTAGGACTGTACGAGTGCTGGTCCACTCAGACTCCACTCGGATGCTCGGACAGTCCGAGGACTCAGCTTGGACTCAGCTTGGACTGGACATCTAGTTTGGCAGGACTTTCAGCCAAAGAAGTCCAAGCAAAGTCCAAGCAAAGTCCTCAGACAGTCCGAGTACAGTCCAAGTGTCTGAGCGGTGATAGGTCCACCTTGTCGTTCAAGCTTGGAAAACACATCTACAATTGTCATCAAAGCTCTACAAACCCCTCCGAAGCTCTACGAACCTCTATGAACCTCTACAAAGTCACAAGAATGCTTCGAAATTCTTCGCGACACCTCAAAATTCTTTGTATGCCTTCGGCTGCCGTAATACAATTCCCCCAACCTTCGGACAGCTCTGGACATACACCTGGAACATCGTCGATGAGTTCCGAACCAGTATCGAGCAATATCGCAGTGATATCGGCCTTCAAACAAGTCCAATATTTCCTCGACCGACTTTGAAAATCATCGAACATCGCAAATCAACATCGGACACTATATTGCTATCCGAATAATCATCACACACATGCCAGATGTATCCCCTACTATTGTCGAACAATATCGCACTGATATCGGGCCATGAATGAAGTCCGAAGAATCTTCAAAAATCTTCAAAAAACATCGTTGGACACAGTATTTCCTGTTCGAATGATCTTCGGATGCATGCTGGACACATGAGACACTATATCAAGTATGTTGAACACATTTTGACTGCATGTGCACGCATACAATCTGCTCAAAGCAGTTTCTGATCTTTTATTCAATTTATAACAAGGACAGTCCAGTTTTAGCTATTCTTTCTTATTATTTCTTCATCATGTGTTATATTCACCCCTTCTAGTCTCACTTTATTGTTCTTATATACTTATATTGTCTTTGGCCTCAAGTTTTCCGCATGTTTGCCTCATGTTCTCTAGCCTTTTTAGGTACTTTCTTTATTTTATATAAAAAGATGTACTAGATACAAAGAAAAACAAGAAAGTCATCGTCTTCCTCCCAGATCACAGTGATTTGAGAGTTTGGTTTAGTCTTATTCAGTCCAAAGTTTGGTGTTTTACACTAAACTTCCTCAAAATTCCTCGCATTATGCTATTTTCACTCTCGCTTCCCTCGATTAGCCTTTTCTTCACTTCTACTACTCATCTAGTCCCCCGATCTTGCATCCAAACATATCTGCACACTCGAAATTCCTCGAGACTTCTTTGAAAAATATCGCGACATCTCGAAAAGTATCGTGACATCTTGAAAATCATCGTGACATCTCAAAAATCATCGCAAGTCCTCGAAAATCATCACAAGTCCTCGAAACACATTCTTTTAGCCTCAAACTGCTTCGATAAGCAGTCCTTCTATGGCTATTTGACAGTCGATCTGACAGGTGACGTCTAGAGGGCCTCGCATCCTTCCTCTGACTCATGTTATACCATCCAAAGCCTTTTTGTGGGTTTTGTTTGGGTTTCCGGGTTGAGCATCATCAGCGGAGTCTGCTCGGATTGGGGGGGGGGAGTGTAAAGACCTCCACAGATTGTGCCATGACAGAGGGTTGAATGTGTCCTTCAGTTCCTGAAGATTGTGGAGTCATTTCAGTTCTCTCTCAGAAGAAATCACGTAGCATATATGAACAAAAAAACTCGCATAGGGGAAAGTTTTGTATCGTTAAGTCTGGTAGAGTGATATGGTGAGAGGAAGGTTACAAACTTTCCCATGACTACAAAGCCATACGTTTATCGTATTGTGATTCCTCATTCTTTTGTTCCTCACTGACTCATCACCTCTCATCCTGAACTTCTAATAAGCATACCCCTAACCCTTACCCCTCATACCCTTAGCCCAAAAACACAAGGGTATACCCCTACCCCTTCCAGCCTTGATTTGACTTGTGCTAGCTGAATGTTTGATGTTGGCCCACCATCACTATTGAAACCAAACATGGAGTGATATGTAGAACCCTTCAAGGGAGCAGCTGCATTGCCAGTCAGAGCTACAATAATAAAGCAGTGGGATTCATTCCTCAATTTGAAAAATTTAACAAGAGCCTTTAACACTTGAATCTTTCCAGTTCCTGCCATTCCAGCAATATTCATTCTCAGTTGTTTAGAATCTGAACTACAGGCATGATTAGCAACAATGTGAAATGCACAATCCTGTTCCCTATTTAATTCCAATCTTTGGATATGAAAGAGCAACTCATAAAAGACTTATTGACCACTTTGACCTTGTTTGGGATGAACACATTCAAAGTACCATCCAGTTTGGAGATAGTCATAACAGTTAAAGGCCATGCTCTTTCTTCAACAATTTCAGCATGTGCATTGGCCACAACAGTTTTTCACTGGCTTGTGGTTTGCTCCACCTGTAGAGGATCTGGTGAGATGTTCACATCATCAGGGAGTAAGTCCACTCTACAATCTGTCCATCCAAGTGTAGTCAACATCCTTCTCATGAGTGCTCTCCACACTTGCTGGGGGCACAAGTCGCATCCTGCAAATAGAGAGCCTCGATGATGGACCTATCCCTGAGTCATTCCCAGCCTGTGAAACCCCAAGATGAGGACTCAATGACATTGATATCATTTACTGTAAAAACACCACCCTTATCTTGGAGACCATCAATACTTCCTGAAACTGACAGCGCAAGAGAATGTGTGCAATCAGATTCCTCGTTATCTCTACTGCAAAATGTATATAGGTGTCTCCCCAGCCTCCTACCCATGCATTCTGGAAGAGTCTGCAATCACTCACTGTGGTTTTCATTCTCATGCTTTGATTGTCCAAAACCTTCTTTTTTGTAACTCTTCCAGAGGGCCTGGCACCAAACATTTGTCAATAGACAATCGCCACCATTATGAGTGACTGGTCAATGTCCATTTTAGTTGTATATTTAATCACCCACTGATGAGGCTCAACCCAGAAACCCAAACAAAACCTACTAAATGGCTTTGGATGGTATAACACAAGTCAGAGGAAGGATGCGAGGCCCTCTAGATGTCACCTGTCAGATTGACCATCAAATAGTCATAAAAGGACTGCTTGTCAAAGCAATTTGAAGCTAAAAGAATGTGTTTCGAGGACTTTTGAGGATTTTCGAGGAATTTCGTGGCTAGATCAACAAATTTGGAGTGTGCAAATATGTTTGGACGCAAGATCGGGGGACTAGATGAGTAGTATAAGAGAAGCAAAGGCAAATCAAGGGAAACAAGGGCAGAAATAGTGTAATGCACAGATTTTCGAGATGTTGCGATATTTTTCGAGATGTTGTGATGAATTCGGAGTGCACAAATATGTTTGGACACAAGATCAGGGGACTAGACGAGTAATAGAAGCAAAGCAAAGGTGAATTGAGGGAAATGAGAGCGAAAATAGCGTAATGCGAGGATTTTCAAGGAATTTCAAGGAAGTTTAGCATAAAACACCAAACTTCAGACTGAATAAGACTAAACTGAACTCTCAAATCACTGCGATCTGGGAGGAAGACGACAACTTTCTTGTTTTTCTTTGTATCTAGTACATCTTTTTATATAAAATAAAGAAAGTACCTAAAAAGGCTAGAGAACATGAGGCAAACATGTGGAAAACTTGAGGCAAAAGACAATAGAAGTATATCAGAACAATAAAGTGAGACTAGAAAGGGTGAATATAACACATGATGAAGAAATAATAAGAAAGAATAGCTAAAAGCCGACTGTCCTTGTTATAAATTGAATAAAACATTGGAAACTGCTTTAAGCAGATTGTATGCCTGCACATGTGGTCAAAATGTGTTTGATATACTTGAGATAGTGTCCCATGTGTCCGAAGATTGTTCGAATAGGAAATACTGTGTCCGAAGATTTTTTTTGAGGTTCAAGGTTTTTCAAAGATTTTTGAAGTTTCTTTGGACTTTGTTCATGGCCCGAAATTGGTGCAATATTGTTCAACAATGGTAGGGGATATGTCTGGCATGTGTGCGATGACCATTCAGATAGCGATATAGTGTCCGATGTCGATTTTCAATGTTTGACTTTGATGATTTTTGAAGTCAGTCGAGGAAATATTGGACTTGTTCAAAGGCCAATATCGCTGCGATATTGCTTGAAACTGGTTCGGAACTCATTGATGATGTTCCAAGTGTATATTCTGAGCTGTATGAAGGTCGGGGGAATTGTATTATGGCGGCCAAAGGCATACGAAGAATTTCAAAGTATTGCAAAGAATTTCAAAGCAATTTTTGTGACTTTGTAGAGGTTCATAGAGGTTCATAGAACTTCAGAGGGGTTCATATGGGTTTGTAGAGCTTTGTAGAGGTCTGTAGAGACTCATAGAGCTTCAACAATGATTGTAGATGTGTTTTCCAAGCTTGAATGACAAGGTGGACCTATCACCGCTTGTATGATTATAAAACAATTTGCCGCATTCAGTTATACAGCCTCGACATGTCGCGTCTCTTATAGATGACATTGCCTCATTTGAACAAATCTGAAAATGAACTAACGAAGTCTTTGATGTCCACCCATGTCTATGGCAGTTGCAGATAATCCAATCAATCCTTCAATGGAAGAATGATGTCATGTCAATAGCAGGAATGTGTCCAGATTGTTGTAACACTACTCAACCTCAAAATACTCCCCATTCCACATGTCAGCAGCAGAGTGTCCAACAGATCCCACAAGAATGGCACAATGCGAGCCATCCCAGTTGCCATTTCATCCATTTGAAAACTTTCCAATTGTCCAATGGACACATTTGATGCACTGAAGTGTAATCCATGATCTGGCTTAGCTAGTTCAGTAACTTAGGCCTGGTAGAGCTGCTTCATTGCATCATGTTGGGCTTGCATCATGTCAGCACTTGTATTCAACAACACAGTGACAATTTTGTCCAACTTGATCTTCAGATCATTTACAAGTGGATCAGTTGACAACTGAACATCGGAGAGCAGAGCCAACAGAAAGTCTGATAGGAGCAGTTTATTTTGATGGAAATACAATAGGATTGGTGCGACATTGGGGGAGCTGGTGCTGGCCATTAATGAGATGAGTATTTGATCCAATCTGAGATGCGATGTGTCAAGGCTGTATAACCGAATGCAGCAAATTGTTGTATTCAAAATTGATTGTGTAATTATACAAGTGGGTGATTAAATACATGACTAAAATGGACATTGACCAGTCACTCATAATGGTGGCAATGTCTATTGACAAATGTTTGGTGCCAGGCCCTCTGGAAGAGTTACAAAAAAGAAGGTTTCGGACAATCAAACTGCGGGAAAGCTGAGAATGAAAACTACAGTGAGCGATCATGGACTCTTTATGGCAATTGAGAGTGATCTGCTGGTCTTCCGTCAGCCTTAAGTCAAGTACTATCAACTTTAGTAAAATTCAGTTATTTGGTTATCTGGTCCAAAGGAGTGAATAGCTACCTAGGCTACTGTAATGACTATCCATTGTCAAATAACTTGTTGTGATGCGTTGCAGTGAAGAAGTTCCTGAATAGATGTGGAATGCCAAAAGGAGACAATTTCCAGTGTTGTGTCCCAACTTTAGGGCATGGCATGGGTATGGGTAACACCATGTGTTTCTGGTCACAGGTATGCATGGGTATGGGTATGGGTATGGGATTGCCATACCCAGGCAACACCGTACCCTTTTCCACGGTGTTACGGGTATGTGCGGGTATGCCAGTACCCAGATTTTGGTCAGGTGAGTGATTATCTGTGTTGAGATTTCGAGCTCAGCCCTCAGTTGCCTGCAGTCACAGTAATATTTTCTTGTTACATGTTACATTCTATTTATGGGTTACTATGTATCTATGCTACAGTTTCACTTGATGCATATCATAGATATTGTTTATTATTTAATGATTAGTATATAAAGCTTGTGTATCATAGTAGTCATGCTCTTTGAGCACTTATACAAATGGGCTCTGCTAGAGTTGGTTGTCTGCAGCTTCTGGGTGAGGCCTCTGCTTGAGGAAAATTCCAACAATCTGACCTTGTTGATTACTCATGACATGTCTAATTCTAAACTATAGGATGATCCAACCACCACCATAGCACCCCCAACCACCGCTGTGAGCAACCCTCACTCCAAACATGAGAGGGGGGTCACTTTCTATATATTAATTTAGTGTAATTAGATTATTAAAATACATATTCATATCAATAACCACGGGTAACCCACAAAAACCTGCAGTAACACCGTACTCCTACCTGTGCGGGTATGGTGTTCACAAGTATGGGTAGGGGTATAAGAAAATATACCCAAGGGTTACCTGTGCCGTGCCCTACCCAACTTGTTTGGTGCTGTTTTGGCTGCACAGCATCAATTACCTTGCCTCGAATCCACTTGCACAAAAGCTGTTGGAGGCATTTGGCAAGCGAAAACTTGATTCCATCTCTTTTGCATGATGTGGAGGGGTCCAGGAAAATGATTTTTTAACAATGGTAAGCCTATCTGAGTGTACATCCTTTGAGTCAGTGCTACTATCAAGTACTCGGATACATCTCCTCCAAGTGAACATTCAAGAGGTCCAGATCCATCAACGGCAGGTCATGGACAGGGTGCCAACCAGGAAAATGAGTTGTATCATCTAAAGCATCCACATTCCAGCCATGATCTTGTCCAGGGAAGATGTGAGGAGTGAACTCATTTGCTTGTTGGATTGGGGTATTGCAAAGTGTCAAAGATGGGATCATGGGATCCAACCATTGAACTTGCTGATGAGGTGGGGCATTGAAAGGGATAGTGAATGGGAGTGAAATGGGGTGCATGCCAAGAAATTGCTCATGCGGCAAACTAAGGTGTGGCAGAACTACTTGTTAAAACATGGTAGTAATCACAGATAGCTGATCTTGTGGGCATACCAGTCTGTCCAGTCAATCAAGATGAGATTGCTGAGGCATTTTCCACAGTGATGAACATACTCCTTAGTTTCTGGCTGGGATGGTCTTTGCAGAATGCATGCCATGCAGCAATATCTTTGGGCAATAAAGTGCACAGAACTTGTTGAGATACTGAATGCTGTTCATGCCGATGGTCTCAACCAGCTCATCAGTACATCTGTGTAATAGCAATTAATGATAAAGTCAACAATCAAGATATGGACTTGCCTTTCAAGGTGTACCATACACAGCTTGATGAAAAACTGAACAAGAGACCTTGGACTTGGGCTGCCTCCATATCCAGTATAATGGCAAGGAGATGACCAGATTTATCAAAAACCTTGAATCTGACTTGTTAACACATAGCTTTTTCAAGGGAAGTGAAAAGGGCTTTGAAAGCATAACCAAATGCTTCGTGCATAGCAGAATTGCAGTATAGCCATGCAATGGTAACACCTGACTCAGTGCACAGTGATTGAGCAATTAGAAAATGTGTTTACTTTGAATATAATTGTCAACTTACGCTCATTTGTTTTGGCATGCCAGATAACAAACTCACACTTGTCTAACTCACCACTGACTTGTTTAAATGTGTAGTCTCCAATGAGATATTGTGCAGTATGAATTAAAGATGTGAGAGCTGGATTCATGGTGACTGCAAGCTTGATATCACCTTCCATATGAAGATGCCAGATGTACTGGTCATTTGATGGCAATTTTTGGTCCTGTTCATACTGATCGACAATGCCTGTAGATCCAGTTTAATCAGCCGCTGACACATCAGCTAGTCTAAGTTATTATTTACTGCCATTGATATCCTGCTGGTACCTTTTCATCCTTCTTCTCTCAAATTTTCTCTCTCGAAGCTTCCTATTTTGAAATGCATCATGCTTAGTGCTCAATGATGAGCTGAGAAGTGTGAGAGTTGTAGAAGCTGGCCCAGAAAGATTAGATAGGTGCATCATGTACCTGATCTGCATCCTCATCATTGTCAATTCTGTCAGTGGTGGCATGCAAAATCCTGAACGCATCTAGACATTGTTGAAGATCATCCATTGCAGCTGTTGATGGCTTTTTCTTGGGCCAGGGAGGGTGGGAGTGGAGACCTTGAAAGATTACAACAAGTTTGGGGCACCAAGGATCTTTTGATGTGTAGACAATCTTCTTTGCTGGGCACTTGAAGTGAACCAATTGACCAGATACTGAATGTCCCTGGTGAAAATGGGTATGTTCTGTCCAGACTCAAAATGTCAACACAAGAATCTTGTTAGTGAATGAACAAACCCAGATTACTGACTACAGTATTTTTGTTTTCCATGCCGAGGATGAAGAAATGTAGAACAGCTTCCCTCATATACGATAAGATCTGGTAACATGATTGGTTGACCATTCATCAACTGAAACAAAATGCCCTCATCAACCACAGATGGGATTGGCACATAAATATGCTCCCATCATTCTCCCTTTGTCCACTTGCTGCAGCCAACAAAGTATGCTTTACCCTCCACAGATGGGGGCTGTGCATGAACCATCAGTTTAATACATTTAAAATAAACTCAAAGTATGATATGCACATTTTGGAGAGGTCTTAATACAGCTGAACCATCACACTGCTTCTTGCATCTCAACATGATAATCAACCAATAAAATCTGGTATAGACATGGTTACATTCAAAAACACTCTACTGAGTATGTGGCCCATATGCATCAGTCACCCCAAGCACAGTCTCTCCATCACCCTTGTTTTGAGCCTGCTCAGCCTCAAATATCTCTACCATATTGCTGGAGTCACCACCATTGGTCCACTCATAGCCATCAAGAAATCTCTCATCAAACATCTCACATTGGAGGGCCCCATCGCACTCATGCATGGAACAGCAAGTTGGCAGCTGGTTGAGGAGCATGAGCTTAATATTGTGAGAGGTACTGCCATTTGTGCCCCTTCCCCATGAATCTTGATCCTGGATTGAGATCATCAGTTGTTTGCAAGGCTTACTAAAGAAGTGACGACCACATTGATAGGTCCACCTTGCGCTCTAAGCTCTGGGAACATTTCCAAATGCATCGACAGACCACACACTCTCCCAACCCCTACAAACCCCTACAAACCCCTACAAACCCCTACAAACCCCTACAAACCCCTACAAACCCCTACAAACCCCTACAAACCCCATGAAACCACTCCGAGACTATTTTGAATGATTTCAAACGACTTCGAATGACTTTGCAACACTTCAAGCAAGTTCGAATGACTTCGCAGCACCTTGAACACCTTTGGCTGCCATATGCTTATTGCACCACCCTTCAGACACATGCAGCACACCTTGTATGAGTTAGTGCATCGCATATCGAGCACCACTGGACACAAGAAGACACAACAATGGGATTTTAGGATGCGATTGTGGCACTTTTGATGTCTTGATGAGATATTGGATCAATAGGACAGGTACCCATGATAAATCATGACCCTATACATTTCCCTTCTCATCATCTTTCATTTATTTTATGATTTGCAAAGTTCTTTATTGTTTTATATCTTGCCTCATGTATTCCTCATGTTTTATTTCCTTTTAAGTACCATCTCTTCCAAACTACTTAGAAGGACAGAATAGATCATCCTCTTACATCAATAGTCTGATTTAAGAGCAATTCTCTTGAGTCCAAGCCTCTGGTCTTAGTCCCAAAGTTCAGTGTTTTACGCCAAATTTCCTCAAACTTCTCATACTAGCTTCTCGAAACTATTGTCTATTGTCTATCCCCTCTCAAGGCCTTTCTACATCTTTATAGTCTATCCTCAGCCTTCGACAAAATTGTCCTCATCCTCTATAAGTCCCTCAAACATTATCGCAGCACTTTGTACACTCTCGAACCTCATCGAACATCATCAGACCCTCTCTAAAGTTGTTTCCCTAACCTTGGGTAACAGCGGTGATATGTAGTACCACCTTGCAACCTTCCTCTAACTAGAGTTATACCATTCGAGGCCTTATTGTGGGTTTTGTTTGGGTTTCCTGGTCGAGCATCATCAACATACCTCTGCGTTAAGGAATGTATCAAGACCCTTTGGCTTTCTTACATCATTCCTATCTGAAATCCTAGCATCATCCATAAAATCAAGAATATATGTGGTGTCCATCTTGGGAACTGGCCAGTGATGTGGAATGCTGTCAAGATGTTCAATGGCATCTACTTTGACCTTCCTGGTGACAATGTACCACCCATTGTGATCCCTTGGAAGCTCATCAGAGCAGCTATCAATGTGTGTCATGACATCTGAGTTGGGTTTGTGAACCTGTTTGGTCTTGTTGTCAGAGGAATTGTCATCCAAATCCATTCACAATTTCTGAAGGGTTCAATGCATGCTGCTTTGCAGGGCGCTTGTTACCTGTGAATGGATCAGCACTGTCATCTGAAATGACAATGACCTCCCACGTCAGTTTGCAATCTGTGTTCAGTGCCTGAGATTGCCAAAATCAGTATATGGATGCCTGGGAATATCAGAACATAAGATGTGCAACCTGGGTGGGTTCTATTTTAACTGTTGCTGGTTTTGTCTGAGACTTCCTTGGTGACATCCTGCTAAACAGAGACTTGAATCGGCAGTATTCACAGTGCCGGCATCACTGTAGACCACTCCCCTGGGCTTGCTGACAGACTCTCCAATAGAATTATGAATGAACAGCTCATATTGTTGGAGATTCACCCATTTTCCAGCATTTTTTGCACTCAGAAAGGGATGCACCACAAGCTCAGATGGCATGTCTATTTCCAATCTGAGATCTTGTCAGGCTCTGTGTTTGACAACAGTTGGTATCAACACACCTAGCCAGTCCCTCTTGTAGACATTTAAGTGTTTCTCTGTTGCATCATCAAGATTCTGTTGAACCCAGTTAGGAGACATTTTTCAGCAGCCAGCAAGATGGTTGGAAGGCAGAAAGCAAGGGAACCTCTTGACAACATCTGCTGTTGCTTTTCACAGTACTGGTGAACAGGGACGATGCATGGCCTGGCCTAAAAAAGTATAGTTTGCATTTCATACCTGAATGGCTCATACACTCATTTTCTTCTCGCCTAATTTGTGGCACACAGGGAGGAATAGTTATTTGAGATGTAAAATAGTCATTCAGACAGAAAATAGTCATTTGGATGTCTGGACCCATAACCTAATAACCTAATAGTACTAAAGTTGTTCAAGTTGTACCTCCCTTAAGTCTCTGAAATGATTGGCCATCACCCTGAGCTGGTGAGTCATCAATCTAAGATGGTCAGGTCTCAGATCTCAGCCTTCATCCAGAGGGGCCCAGGACCCTGTACACATCATTTTATTTTTTGGGAACAAAATTTATTGTTTATAGTCAAGTGTTTCTTGTCAAGCATTCAATATTCAATGGCATGTAGAACAAATGTAACATCGAAGGAGAGGTGTAGGCAAGTATAGGTTTGAAGTTCTGAGGATAACGGCAAAGAATGTCGCGTTGTCAAGTAGTGAATATGACAGTTCGCTATGTGTTCTAATGTTGTGTGGCTTTAAGTCATATATTGGGCTTGTGCATGTGGAGCAGAAGGGAGGGTCAGTGGGTGTTGGCGGTGCACAAAAAGCAACCAAAATACAAAAAAAAATTTGTGCCTCCATCCACCATGCCCAACATTGAAGTTGCTGAATTCACCACTGGCAATACCAAACCTGTTGTCTGCCAAAGATGTCTTCAGTCCTTTCAAGAGGGGACAGACCTATATTTTATGCAAGATAGAAAGTCAAGTGTGCCAGGCAAACATGTCTGTGCAGGCTGTCATCAATATTATCTCAGAAAGATGGAGAGTTGCCAGTGAGAACACACCTCCAGTTCGTACCACAGCAGTCTTGCTTTGTTAACATGGTTGCCCTCATCCCTCATTAGATTCTTCCAGCACAGTCCACCCATTGTCTTTCAATCAAGTTCTCTCTAAGCTGAAGCCATTCTTGGATGGGACGGCTGGAGAGCAAGAAATATCTATCGAGGGAGTCTCGTCAAAAGTGGTTGATGAGTTAACAAAGAAGTCTAGAGCATCTGAGTTGCCAGGTTGGGAGAATCTAAGGTGTGTCTGGTTCCTCTAGTTTGCCGTCAATCTAACATTGCCAAAGGATTGATTTTTCGCGAGACAAGCTGATTGTACACTATCCATCATTTGGGCACGAGATCATGGCAACTCTTTTTAACATCATCGACACCAAAGACCCTAAAGGTCGCTCTTTGTTCTCTTCACTCACAGGTATGGGTGTTATCAACCTAGGAAGTTCTGCGGATGTTTCATTGGAGGATGGGATCAAAAGCCCCGATTTCAGTCTTTATGACCATGATCCCAAGGAGGTCGCTCTAATGCAATTATGGCCGACGGTCATCTGCGAAGTGGCATATAGCGAGAGATCAGAGAAGCTCGCATATGATCTTGGGAGATTTGTCGCTTGTTCCCTTGGCAGGGTGCGGCTAGCAATTGGTGTGAATATTGAGCATAATCGGGCCACGGAAGGACAACCGCAACACCTCAAACGAGCAACATGCGCGTTCTGGGAAGTAGAAGACCTTGATATATTTGCAACGTTCGAACAGGCAGGCTCTCAACCACTGGGTTGCCTAATCAGATGCGATGGTCATGCTGACAAGGCAGATGATTATGTCGTGCCCCCTGCTACCAAGTTTTCTTGTGTTTTGTTGATCAAGGGAGAGTATTTTAAATTTGTAGTTTCCCAATGCGCTCTTTACACGGTGATTCCCTTTGTTCTTGACTGCCTCTCGGTCGGCTCACTTTGTGTTCGGGGTGCAGATTTTTCCTGAAAAACTCAATGGGCCCACAGAAATTCATATCTTAAACAAACATCTTTATTGTAATTCTAAGGCCGAGGATGAAGACAAGCCGGCAATTGTCATTCTGATGTCAGAATTTCGATATGCAATCAACCTCCACAATGCAAAACAGTCTTCTCTAGAAAATATTCTCAGTAAGAAGTGGTATGGGGAAGATATCTCGCTGGTGTACAATGAGGAGAGTACTGATGCAGTCGTTCGAGGTATTAAACGCCACTGGAAGAAGCCTCGCACGGAATGATAATGGTAGGTAAGTTGGAACACGTAGCGAACCGTCGTATTCACTACTCGACGACGCGACATACTTTGCCGTTATCCTCAGAAATTCAAACTGAGAAGGGTGATGGCCGATCATTTCAGACTTAAGGCCGAGCAGATCACTCTCGATTGCCATACTCTTCCATCTTTCTTCCAGAGGGCATGGGTAGGAGGCTGGTGTCTCCCCACCTTTCGAATGGGACAAGTTCTTCTTTGACTCACATTTTACGTTCTCCCTCTATAAGTTTTACCTCAAGTCCCTCGAAGCCTCCCAAGTCTTCTACACAACAAGGTGTAGAGATTAAGATAAGTTCTCAAGTTTCTAAGTTTCACGGTCCCTCGGGCCCAAGTTTTCGAGTTTCACAGTTTTTACTTATTATTTATATGTCGAAGGAGTCTACCCTACGACTTTTCCTTCTCGTTCTACTTGATCTCGACGACTTGACGCGTTTTCAACAGTTTCTCCACATGATCTTGTTGATCGGGTCTCCGAACGTTGTTGATCACTCTCATACGACGTGTTTCGTATCGATCGCGTCGTTGCACGCCCAATTCCACCTGACGAGCCCAACAGCTCGTCCTTTCTACTGACCGCTACCCTTCCCAAAAGTTCTTGCTTACCTTGTACCACGCGACGGGCCGACCAACGTCAACGGACCTCGAGTAGACCGTACTCTCTGCCACATCGCAATGATCAGTTATTTGTCCTTGAGCGCTTGAGCTTCGAAGAAATTCCTTCGACAACTGGACTTTGGGTAATGTCAATCCCGCGCAATTGGGCCTCAAGTGAAAAACTCCGCTCCGTAAGATCTTTGGCGAAAGCAACAAACTAAATTGATGCGGAAGGGACAAAAGATGAGGGTTACGACGAAATGCAAAGCGGGAGTCGCAAGAGTTTGACGATACAAAACTTCAATCCTCCTTTTTCGACATTGTCCAAACAACAATACCCATCTCCCTCTCCTCCCTCTTCCTCACACCCTCAGGCTCATCCTCATTCTCAACCCCAACTACATCCACACACGTCTCCAAGTCACAATGGACCCGCCCACGGCTCGGAAGCCCCAACAGATCCCACACTTGCGCTTCCATACGCCTGCACTACTATGCAATCCACTTTGATCAGCACAACAAACTTCCGAAGACTAGTTATGGAAACAGACTTCACGGGTGCGCGCCTTCATCAGTGGGTATCGCCGTCCGATAGAAGTGATGTCAACTTGCATTGCTAGATCACGATCGTCACCTTGGTCTTGGACATCATCCGAAACACCCTCATTTTCATGCTCTTGACCTACGTCTTCCCCATACGTGGAGGCGGGTCCGGCAGCCACCGCTGGGTCCGAAGTAGGAGGTGACGGCGGACGATAGTCATTGTCAACCTCCGTACGTTGTGAGCGAAATTTTGATGTTGGAATCGATATATTACTGTCTGCACGTGGGTGACGATACGGAGAGGAACAAGGAGAGAGGACTGAGCGCTTCGGAGAGGGATAAGACTTGCGTGCGGCGGACTCGGGCCCAAGCTTAGCTCCACCAAGACGCGGAGGGGGTAGGAACGTAACCACCCTCGTTGCCGACGTCGCACTCGTCCCCGTCTTCCAATCCTGTTTCTCGACCTTTCCAATGCCCTGCCTGAGGGCCCTTGGAAGCTTGATCTTCCCGCTCGTCTTCACACCAGACAGTGCTGGCACACCACTACAAGGAGAAAAGAAGAGAGGCAAGTCAGATACCAGGTCGGGAGACGGAAGCGTACATTTTAGTTTTGGCTTTCTTCAGAGGAAGTGTGCTCCATTCTTCGTCCTGGGCTTCGTGTCGGTTGGAGCCTGCGAAGGCGTACGTGTTGATGTTGCTTATTTTCGCATTTCTGACCTTCGGCTTCCGCCTGGCATCGTTATGGTGTTGAGCTCTCTTTCTTGGTAACGGGGCTGGCGATGGCGATGGCGATGGCGATACAGTGCGTGGAAGGGAGGGTAAACGCTCCCGCTTTCTGGGCTTGAGGGCTTGGGTATGGGCGTTGTTATAGTTCCATGCTTGGGTGTCATACACACGTTTTTGATCTCGTTCGTCACTGGAGTCACACTGTTGCATATACCTGAACAGCGGAGCGGAACCGGATTGTTGCCTTGTTGCTTCATTTGTCAGAAATCGTGTCGAGTTATTTTGCTCCTGATAGTCGTCCACGTCCACATCGATAGGGTATCCTTGTTCTTGTGTCATCCAGGGATTGTTTGGCGGTGGCGCATAGAGAGCCTGAGTATGGATAGTTGATGCTGCATTCGTATGAGGCGTGGTCCAGCTGGGTGAAGAGCGCATATAGCCATGATGAGCTTTGTCGTGTTCGCCTCCCATACCTTCGAGAGGAACAACACAATGTTCCTCTTCTTGCTTGACGTTTCCTATGCGGATTCACCGAAATCAGCATCAACAACACAAGAACGATAAGACCTCGTGAACCGTCTGTAGTAGGGAATGAGCAACCCATACCGATCCTAATTTGACGCTGAGGCGAATGTTGGTGTTGAGAGTCATGTTTGACGAAGTGTCCAAGTTTTGATTGTAGTTGAGGTGATGGCTGCGATTGAGGTTGTAATCCAGGTCCGCTTCGAGAGAGCCCAGCTCGAAAAGAACTAGCAAAATCAAAAGCACAAGGGAGAACACAGGTACTAGCAAAAGCACGAGAACCAGGAGTTGCACCAGTAGAAGCAGAAGATTGGGTATGTATATATGGATCCGATGGCTTGAGAGGAGAAGAAAACGGCATTGGAACCGGTATTAAAGTCCTCGGGACAGCACGAGTATTAGCATTGTCATTATCTTGCATGAATGAAGGCAATATGGGCGAAGAGAACGGTCCGCCGCACTGGGGTCGGAATCTCGAATTGTGGTTATTGAATCTGAGGGCGGATTGGGGTGCTTGTGGGAAGTTGTTTTGGTTATCGTGACTTGTAGCGGTATGGAGTGCGGCCTTGGGCATTGAGGCGTGGGAAGAAGGCGGGGAAGTAGGAGCAGCCGTAGGTAGTGCACGCCGGCGGAGGTTGTGACGAGTTTCATGATTCGGAGCATTGACCGGAGAAGAAACAAGGTCATCTTCAGGGCGATGATCATTATCCTGGAAACTATGCGAATGTCCATCATTATGTGGTAAGATCTGGGCTGGAGTTGAAGCGGCTTGACTTTGAGTGGGTATATGCGTCTGTTCTTGCCGCGAGCGTGGTTTTGACTGAGAATCGCACACGGGTATACATGGAGCAGCGGCGTTGGCAAATTTCACAGCATGGTGCAGTTTCTCATGAACCGAAGCTAGGGCAGGAGATGAACCCACTGGCGGTCGTGACCCGATGTCAATTGCGTCCGACACCCCGGGAGTTGATAACTGTACACGACTAGGTCTAATCGCAGTTTTGGACATGGGGAACAGCGTTCGGAATGGCACAGACTTCCGTTGCTTCGTCGATATTGTGGTCTTCACCGGCGATGGGCAATTGATAGCTTTCGTCAAAGATTTTGCATGCGCCCCTCCTTCAACAATTTCATCGGCAGCACAACATCTCGAAGTCACCGACCCAGGTCTCAGTGCATTGATGGACTGCGACTGGCCCTGCGATCTCTCCGCCTGTTTCTTGAATCCATCGATAATATTTCCTTTCGAATTCGACTGGGAAGCCTTGGCCTTCAAGCTCAGTTTCTCCTTCACAGGTTCACGCCGTGAAACGACCCCAGTACCAGCACCATGTATACGAGACGCAGCATTGATCTTGGCGATACTAAATGGGTTTGGTTTGTAGAGCACTGTTTCTTCTCGTGATGAGAGGTCGAGATCGTTTAGTAGTCTTGTTTCGTCGAGGTTGACAGAATCAGCGTCCGAATCAGAGTCAGAGTAGAAGTTAAAATTTGTGGACCTGAAGCTGAAAGACCAGTCCGACGTCGTGCTCGACGGTTTGTTCGTCGAGTTCGTCATGGCGCCGGTCGGAGAGCAGGGACATGTTTATCACTGTTTGCATCATTGGCTTCACTATATAATAATATTAATACCACAAGACAGGCTTGCCCCGCATCATTATACCGTGGTTCAACATTCAATACAGAGCGTAAGACAGGAGTGAGTTTTTTTTTTAAAACACATTTTCCCCATTGAAACGGACGGAGGTCTGTGGGATGATCGTGTCGCTAGGCTTGCACGCCATCGTTATCGCCAAGTTATCGCTAACGAAGACTCTCAATTCACCTTTAGTAAAATCATGTTCTCATTTTTGCATTGCTTGTGCTCTGCGCCCTCTTCAGCTACCACTCTCCTGGCCTGTATAGAGGCACGTAGCAGCAGCTTAATTCTTATCCCAAAGTATGTATGAAATCAAATATAAAATTAACATAGTATGTCGGGTCACAGGAAGGTCAAAGTTCGAGACATCCCGTACACCGTCTTGCCCGACGGAGTAAGTATATGCTGCTTTCGCTTGCGTGTACGTACTTCTCTCTTGTCATGTTCTCTTCTGAGAAATTTTATGAAAGGATTCCCTAAAACACAAAGAAAGCTCGCATACACGTCATTACTACAAAGTATTTCCACCTCCTAATTTTGTCGCTTCTCCGGGTAGCCGGCAAATACCACTAGGCTCAGATCACTTTTCCTGTCCGTGACAGACCCCGACTTGTTACGCGGCGGGGGCGGGCCCCGGTTTGCCGCGCACAAGGTGGAAAAGCTTACGTGGGTTGAGAATCGCAATTACTTGTTGTAGTTAAATGAATATCATACGACATGGATGATGCCTGATACGTGATGGATAATACATGGTGGATGGCGTGTGGTATGTGTAGACAGGGTGTATGTGGTTGCATTCAAGCTTAATTTGAGTTTAATTCAAGTCGGGGGTGCCGTGTTTCGTTCATATGTATCAGATATTGATGGCCGCTTACTATTTACTATTTCATGACATATCTACTGACTTATTTTGCGAGGGAGAGTGACCCGCAGGGTTCATGATTCAAATCAACACTCTTTCAAGCAGCTCAGATCGGTTCAAATCTCTCTCTCTCTCCTCTCTTGTCTTCTGCTCGTCGTCATTATGCATGTATGATTCCTATGGCAAGGATACATGACCTTGACGACTTTGATAAATCCGCGCCTGGATCAGCGACTGGGCGCTTTAACGAGGTTGCAGAAATTGTATAGTAGATCTTTCGTTAATTACCCTTGCGCGTTTGACAGGTGTCGCAGTTCACTAGCAGCATTTATTGATCCACTAAATCGTACACTCTTGCTCCTTACCAGACCCGTGGCGTAACATAGGATTGCTTATACCCCTGCCCCGGCCAATTATCCAGTATCCGATATTGATAGCCGTCAACCCATATATCAGGCAACACTTGCCTGAAATGCTCTCTATCCCCAAGTTTAAAATTGGTAACACCGCGCACAACAATTTCCGCGACACGACGTGCATGCTCTATGATAGGATTGCCACAAAAACTATGGCGATGAGCTGCAAGACCAGCCGAAAAGATCGAAATCTCAGAGACATATGGTAAGCTGAGTGACAAGTTGATCAAAAATGAGATCTATAATAAGTCTGAGATGGGTCCGAAAATGCAGTCAAATAGTCACCAAGACCTACCGTATCATCAACGTCCCTGTAACCGAGAGTGTAACGGTCAGCCGAAGGAGGGGCTTCAACAGAAATTAGAGCCACAGATAACGATTTGAGCTTGTTGCATTGGGAGAGCACAGCAGCCTGAGAGATGTCGTGCTGATTGTAACACCATCCTCCTTCGTAGGCTGGTCGGATCGTCAACATTCGGATGGAATCCACGTGCTTGGGCAGCACGGACACATAAAGTCGTTTACTGAGGGCATCAGATTCCGCCGCACTGTTAAACGAAATGGAATTGAATTCTAGTGCCTCTATTCCAGAGTATGAGCCAAGATAGTCAAGAATGACATCGGTCACTATCTCATTGATGAGGACCTGCTTGAGATGTATCTTCTCCCGATTCAATGCTGCGTAGAAATCGGGAATTGTAGAAGGACGTTTCCACATGTGGTCGATAGATTCATCATCTGTTGATGGCGGCGCATGTATGTGGTACAAGTTCAAGCTGACAAGTGAGCGAAGATGGGGAAGGGTAACAGAATCCACGCGGGCATGCATCCAATGCAGTGAAAGATGGGTCAGTCGGAGCGGACTGCTTTGAGGTACTTTGCTCAACAGATCGTGCAGAGTTGGGGTCTCTGGAGAAGCGTCATACATCTTGGTGTCGACTTCGAGATGAGTCAATTGGGGGCTTTTGGCTATCGCTTCCGCAAGTCCGCAGATGATATGAGAACGATAATCGGTACAGTTACCAGAGAGCGAAATTCTCTTCAAGCCAGATAGACGATCCAACTGTAGGAGTGGGAATGGATCACCATGAAGGGTAAGTCGAAAACCTTGGAGGTGTGGTAGGCCTGTCAGGGCATCTATGACAGTGCTCTGCGTCCACGACGGATCACATGAATTTACGACCCATCTACATATTCCTCCGTATGAAATGATCAACAGCCTAAAGAGCAGTACGATTACTTACACGACACTTTCGAGGTTTTTCAGCGACGAGATTGCCGACTTCAAATACCGTTTCATAATCTTCTCGGCAGAGACGCCAGTGGATTCTCGAGTTATCGCCGTCTGTCTACGGATTTTATATGAAGCAATATCCTGACAGGACTGGCGAGATACTCACTTGAGCTTGTTGATCGATGAAATTACTGACCCCAAGTACCGCTTCAAAGATGAATCGTTGGCCTGGAAATGTTCGATACCTGTATGCATCTCTTGAGGAAGGGAAGGCGAAAGATGCTTGATTTTAAGTGTGCGTGCAAGCCGCGCCACTCGGCTCTTCTGCGAAGCGAGTGTCTTCAGCAGGCACGTTGACAGTTTCAGATTGCCCTTAGTAATTGAAATGACCAGCGTGGAGAGGACTTCAGATTCAAAGGCGATGTTGAACCGCGAACAAACCAATCTGAGCGTCTTTAGCTCCCGCGGAAGCAGCTGAGCAGAGAAGTTAGGGTAGCTTCAATCTGCTCGCAAGGCAGGACATACACTACCTATTTCCTGTGTTATCTCAATCGGAAAACTGAGAATCTTTGTCTTTGCAAGCTTTGTCATGGCGGGGGCTGATCAGAAGGCTGTTGACCTTATCCAAGGCTCCAGCACCACAGCTGTGAGACACGTGATGGAATGATGGATCGCAGCGGTGACATGCCTGAGAATGCGATGGACGGACGATACCGTTTCATCATCATCATTGCAGTGGTGGGTGATGCATTGATGAGCCAGAGAAAGTAGGATGAAAAACTTGTGTTGTGAAGGTGGTTTGCTAATTGCAAGCAGCAAAACGTATGCTGCATACACCCTGTAGATCAGAAGACTGATAATGTTCGCAGGGAGTGGCATACAGGCTCTTCAGGTTCACGTTCTAGAAGAACTTTGAAAGTATGTACAGTTGATGTTCTCATAATGCATAGCATCGGGACCAGCCATGCGGCAATGCATTATGAGAATTATGCATGACAGAAAGTGTCACATATTGTGACATGCATGACATTTCCCAATATGGTGACCGATATTGCTTGGAAATTGCCTCCCTTACTGTTCATTTCTTGATCATTTCAAGGTCTGCAATTGTTATAGTATAAGATGCCAAAAAATCGGCCTTGACACATCATTGCATACTTATTCTGCATACCAAGCATATGTACAACATCGTGGGAAATGGAGTTGGTAACTCCCAGCACATTGCGTCTGACCAGAACTGCACAGAATTTGACTAAAAGCAATGTGACACCCCAAATTGAGATTGAATCACACTAATGTTGTACAAATATCTCCTATTAGTCAAAGAAATGGAGTCACAATACTGAAATTTACGTGCCATGCTGCCAGATTTTCAATTTCATAATGCATAATTCATCCTTTGGGGTTATGCATTATCCAATATGCATTATGGACCCCATATCCCTGCGTACCACCATGGTTCCAATGCAAATGCCATGCATTATTAGAATTATGCATGATTACGTTATGCATTATGAAAATATCAACTGTAGAAACTTTTCGTTCAGATTTTTTTTCAAGGCAAAAAATGACAGTGTTTGTTTACATAACAACATCATATTTTGCACGTGATGTACTATCATAGGTCCCCATCTGGACCGTCCTGGGTAAGGCTCCAACCATATACAGTCGGCTTTCTCATACTGCATAGCCTCGGGACCAGCTCTAACCCTATGCAAGATGAGATATATGCAACACGGAAATATGTCACACTGTGGGACACCCGTGACCCCCCTACAAAGTGTGACATCGATTCAGCCATTTTATACAGCTGTCGAGTATACATTCAACTACTCTAGTTTACTGTAAAATAGCTATCTAATGATGATTGAGTGCAGTTGAGAAGATCGTCGCGCTGTAGCTGTGCTCTGTAGCTGTGCAAATGACATGGCAATTCAAGAGAAGAGTCGATTTCCCCATAGTTAATGCATGCTTTCTCGAGCAATGCACACAGATTTATAACCTCTCGACGAGGAAGATGATACTTATCATCGTTGTCTTCATCTGAGTCATTGTCTGAGTCATCGAGCTCAATTATCTCACCCCATGCGATGGCCATCTTGCGCTGGACCTCAGCAACAATCTCCACATCACCTCCTTCAAATCTATATGGTGAATCACCAATTTCATGTTCTTTGATTGGGTCAACAAGGTCCTCAAGGGTGGGTGGGGGTCCTATGATTCGCTTGTGCTTGACTAGTTCCTTGACAGTGTTCATTAAGTTTTTTTCCGCTTCGATGATTTGAGAGTCGGAAATGGATGTGGGATCAGATCGTACTTGAGCTAGTGGAGGTAATCTGATCATTAATCGCAGCAATTGAGTTGTCGAGGAAAGTTGTGCTAGCACTTCTTGCGCTTGTATTACATGGCCCTCCGCATTCATGACCGCGTCAAGAGCAGGTTGCCAATCTTGTGCATTGTATCGACTACCGAGATGTGTTTTCAACTGTTCCTCGGCAGCAGGTAAGGTCATGTTGCTTGTTGCAAAGTTTCGAAGTATTTCCCATGCGCCACAATCTGAGTGCAGAGATGATGTCTCGTATATGTCATCTTGTAAGAGTTCCCTGTAGAATAAATGGATAAATGTACAAGATAATCAATTTCTGCCACTGGTGGTTATGTACCCTTGAATTTTTGTGTGGCCCCAGCAATTCTTAATCGTCGATGCCTCCACCTGTCTCCATGCCATGCACGCCATCAGCATTCCTTCCATCAAATTAATCTTGTAAATGTCATGTTCCCCTGCCTCATCCCTCTTGATCGCTCAAATGCAAAACTCTCGGCGGTAGTGAGCTTTAAAACACCTGATGATTCCTGCGTCAAGTGGTTGGACAAATGAGGTCATATTGGGTTCAAAGAACACAAGGTGAATATTTTGCGGCTCATACTGAATATTATGACCCGAGAAGTTGTCGAGTGTGAAGCAGATATGCCAGTTCTGCTGGCACATTTTTATGTCAAAATCCTTGATATATCTGAAGGCAGTCACAGATTAGATCTGCTGCCCTCCTTATGAGAAAATGATTTGCTTACTCTTCGAACAACTCAGAGGTCATCCAAGCCTTCTTGTTGTTCCGATAGTAAAAACTGCGCTCAGCAGGACTCTGCTTTTTGAAGCAGCGCAGCTTTTTTGCCTTACCAATATACATCGGTGGTAAGCACTCACTTCCATCCGTGTTACACGTGAAGAACATCGTAATCCTAAACTTTTCTTTCTTCTTTCCAGCCATCTGCTTTGATGCAAGCCCTCGATCTGGAGGTGCACTAATGGTTTAGATTAGGACACTGTCACAGTGACGATAATCAATTTTTTCTGCTTACAATGCAAACAGGCTGCTTTCATCGCCATTCCATCGATCCTGCTCAGCATATGTCGCCAAAATCATCCCTACATGCTTCTGTTCTTCTCTCACAGCCTCGATATCAACAGATCCTGCTTCTCCATGTCGATGCCTCTCCTTGTAGCCGTACGCCTTACAGAACAGAGCAATCCAACCATCTCCACTCAGGTGCTCTGCTTCAGGGACATCAAACTGTTCTTCAAATTTAAGTCGCTTTGCCTTCAACATTGGGCCATTAACTGTCTCTCCCTTCTCCTCCATATGCCTTACCCAGAGAATGAGGGCCCTCTCAACATCAGGTCTTGTGATGACATGCGGACGCTTCAAAGAAAGCGCATTAGGGTGAGATGTGATGCGTTTCTCGAGTTCTTCCCATGACTTTATCTTTCTGGACAGGGTACACTGGTTGAATGACAATGCACCATCAGACTTCAAAGCAAAGTGCTTCATGATGTCGCCTTGGGTCATTCTGGGGTGCTGGTCAATGAATGCAAAAACTGTCATCCAGTCGTGCAGAGTCAAGTTTTTGTGCTTTTCCTTTACCATCCTTGCAGAAGTTTTTGGTGCATCCTTTGGAACAGGAACCTTGGGCTTTCGCTGGTAGGGTTTGGGCTTTTCTCGAGGCTTCCAAGTAGGCTCTGGGGGCATTTCGTCAAACACATAAATTTTTGAGGAGTTACTTATGAGGCAAAACATGGCATTAATTTTTTTCGCACTATACTTTCCTTGGAAGTAGCTATCATTCTTATATATTGTGATTCTGGGCATGACCAAATTGCCGACTGGGTGATCTTCCACAATTGCTGACACAAATGCAGTGGTTTGATAATGCATATTGCTGCCCCCAGACCTATGCGTTATGCACCTCATATCCCTGCATCCCATGGTGGTTCCAATGCAAAAGCTATGCAACATGAGAATTATGCAGGATTACATCATGCATTATGAGAAAGTCAACTGTAGTATCCATATATGGCTTGGAGTGTAAATATATGGATACAGTAATTTATACACTATATACCATATAAATACAGTTATATGGTTGATATATATGGTTGCCAAAAAAATGGTAGTTTTATTATTTTTCTGGTATCCCATGCTTTCTGTGTACAGGGATTGGCTCGTTCACATCAAACAAACCTTCACGAATCCATACTTTTGACAGAAGCGCTTCCGAAATGGTCTCAGCCTTGAGAGATGATCGTAAATCACTACATATGTGTCGCAATTTCGAGAAGGTCCGTTCCACTGAAACACTTGTAGCTGGGATTGCAAGGAAATCCCGAGCCATGCGAGCCAGAGTGGGGAACAGTGCAGCATGTTTCTGTTTACTGATCAGATGCAAGATCATGAATTGCAATGGGCCAGCTTACCTTCCACCACGCAAGTGAAGCTGCAAGACCTGTGTGGCCTCCTTCAAACTTGAAATACCATCTAAGCTCATCTTGAAGTTGATTTTCACTTTCCACCACAGGTGCTGTCACCACCTTGAAGTCACAGATATCAGCTAGACAGTCCATGCAGTTGAGAATTGTTGCTCATATTTGGAAAACATGCAGGTACAAATCCAAAACCGAGCCTAATTTATATGCTATAGGATTCAACCCAGAAGTCACTATATCCGCCCTGTAGAATAAATCAACAAGTAAGAACACAATCTAGAAGTGGCGGTTTACCTCAATTCAACATGTTGAAGGCTAACACCCATCATCGCCATCGATTTAATGTTGTGGCAACATGCATATAGCCCAAATTCCAATAAGTTGCCATGGCTGGGGGCAGACTGTCTGATGGAAGCTCTCGTATACTGGAGGATCTGCAAGAGAGACACAGAAGCAAGTTTTGGTTGCAACTAGAACTTGGTCGAGGCAGTGACAAAGCACACTGCCTCAAAGTTTTCCCACGTCACCAGTCCAACCATATACTCTTACTCTATACTGTATATTTACTGTATATAGCTCTTTGGCTGTTTGGCAGCATACAGATACAGTTACAGATACGGTATTTACTGTATATATACAGTAGGTATATGGTATGGTTGGAGCCTTAACCCTGGGTACTGGGCCAATCTGGTATTTACAGTCTACAGAGCAAAAAACCTAGAGATATGTATGCTTGAATTTGAAGAAGACACATACAGAAAGCTATATACAGCAGCAGATTGACCAGTGGTAATGCTTCATTGAGTTATGATGCTGTTCATGTGGCATGTTGGCTGTCTCAGCATGATTACTAAACATTTCAATATGGGGAAATCTCCCACTGAATTAGTAGATTGCATTGAGAAAGTTGCAGTAGTTCCCTTCATTTTGCATGTCTCATTTCATGCAAAAGTAATAAGATGAACTACCTAGGCCATGACTGGCCCACTTCCCAGGTTTTGTTAATTTGGCAGTCACCCTCAAAATGCATCAACATGAGGTGCCACAGGATGCATACAACAATGGCACATATCTGAACTTCTTCCTAATACCCCAGATGGCCTACATGCTACATTTGAAGACTTGAAATAATCTGCATTCACTTGTATCTCATCACAAACCCTTAGGTGGTCCAGTACCTGACCTTTGATAGTAGTTAACGCGACGTGTTGTGATAATAAATACAAAGTTTATTACATAAGTAGGCCTCTGGCACACATTGCTCACTGTTGTCATGATATATTTATTATGCATTATCTACATCCATATATATACATCATCTACATCAGTGACAATGTATACATCAGGAAAATCACACATTATTTTTGACTTTTTGACTTTTTTTGACTTTTTTGGCCAATTTTTAAAGTCAGAAAGTTGATTTTCCCTCCAAAAATGATGCTAAAATTACCTCAACTTTACTAACATTTGACCTGAGCTATACCACTTTCAACTTTGTGCCTTGTTCAGCCTTGGAGTGGCTTTATAAAGCTAGAAAAATAATGTGTGATTTTCCTGATGTATACAATATAAGTATACATTAATCTAATAAGACTTCATATTCTTTATTCTTCCACTTTCATTTGAACTTGGCCATATTGCCTTGATATTGTGGACTGACTTGACTCATGATATTCCCACATAGAACTGCCTATGTGTAAAGACCGGACTTGCTGAAATCCAAACCAACATGCTGCACTGACTGCCCTTGTGCTTTGTGTTGATTGATATTGAAAAGCAAAGATGAACTGCAAACTGTAGTCAAGAAAGAGTAAAAGGCAGTTTTGTGCCTGCTCCCCCTTTGTGTCGCCCCCATCCTTGTTGCTCCCTGTTTCCACCCCACAAGCAGTTGCTCACGGCGGCAGTTGGGAGTGCTATGGTGGTGGTGGCATCCTTGTTGCTCCCCATTGGTGGCTGTAGTCACCCAGAGGTGGCCGTCATTACCTAGAATGGAAGCAGAAAACCCCCCACTTGCATTTGCAGCGAGGGAGGGGGTGGTCATCCCAGAACAAAAGAAGAAACCCCCCCCACTTGCATTTGTAGTGAGGGAGGGGGTGGTGGCAGCCATAGCTGCCTAGAATAGAATAAGAAATCACCCCACTCACATTTGGAGTGGGGGAGGGGCCATTGTTGCTGTTGCTGCCTAGAATAGAACAAGAAACCACTCCACTCACATTTGGAGTGAGGGGGGGGGGTTGTCACCCAGAGCTGTGGCCATTGGTGTTGGTGTTGGTGTTGGTGTCACCATTGATGTTGCCATTGTTGTTGTTGTTGTTGATGATGTTGATATTGTCGATGATTGTTGATGTTGATCAACAAAGTCAGATGATTAGGCATGCAGCTATCGGTACCCAGAAAACCCATACACACCCATACACACCACGGTAATTGGTATGATATTGCCTGGGCACAGCAATGTCTGACCCTAACCCATACCCAAACCCACCCATGAGCACATTATCATGGTGTTACCCTTATCTATGTCACACCTTAGGTCCCCTAGGTGTATATTTGGGGTTTATATACTATGTTACATATATTGTGCATTGTTGCTATCAATGCATGTGTACATGTGCATACATATTGATGCATGCAAAATAAAATTCTCATGCTTCATGCATGTAGCATCATTCAGTGTCATTTAGTGTAATTCAACATAATAATAAAATAAGAATGAAATTTATTAGGTAATGGGTGACTTTCCGTAAGTGTTTATTGAGGTGAATAGAATAAATTGGACAATCAAAGCTGAAATTGCCAAGGTCCTGGGCCGCCATCATGCCATCGACATTGCTTAGACCCTTGAATAAACCTTAATCTGTTGATAGGGTAGACCCCCCCTAAATAGATTATTTTTGATGTGAATAAACACATTTTGTCCAAATCCTGCATTCAACCAACATGACATAATCCACTCCCATCCTGCTCCCAATTGATGTCACCGCTCGCACAGTGTTTGAATTCCATTGGGGTGAGTAATATATTGAATATCGCTCACCCGTTTGCCCCGAAGATCCCAAATGTGCCTCTTTTGCCTGAACTCCATTCTATTTTTGGGTCTTCAGCCGATGTGAAGACAAAATTTCCCTTACCAACATCCTGTGTCTAACTGCCACTATCTGACATGATCAGATCCTTTTTTTGGTCTCCAAAGGCAATGAGATGAGGACATTTGTGCTACATTTGGTAGAAGTTGTGATATTCAAGCACAGTAGATTTTTTTTATCAGAATGTCTTATGGTTTACTTAATGGAATAGAATATCTGATTAAAGTGGTGATGGTCAGATTTAGAATCAAGATCAGCTGTATATTTTATTCTCAAAGCTTATGGAAAGTCACCCAATGGGGCTGTTTCCTAACAGAGATGATTTTTTTGTCCTCTAAATATCATTCACACTGCATATGATTTACAAAATATCATTACATTTTCTATATAATATATATATCTGATATGTAAGTACACTACATATACAGTTCCCATTTGTTGCAAGGGCTCTTCATCATCCCCCTGTTCCCTGCCTGTCATCATTCCCACTCCCTGTTAATTTGGTGTCATTCATCACAGGCATGGGATGGGCATATTGTTGGTTACAGGTGTTATTGTGGTGTTTTTTTTTTTTTTTTTTTGGTAACCGGTTTGAGCCCGAAGCCCATGGTCAACTCCAACTACACATAAGATGCGCATCTAGGAGGACACCGGCCAAAGAGAATGCTTTTTACACACACCATTAATGGTAGTGTGGGACTCCACTGTCTTTCAGCAATACCCACTAAACTCTTCGGAGGGATCAGGGTTTGAACCAAGAGTGCAAGGGTATGTCCCCCTGAAATGAGATGATGGAGTTAACCATTGAGCCATCTCACCCCTGTGTCATTGTGGTGTTGTTATTGTGGGATCTGGTTTGGATAACCTAAAAATGATGTAGAAAATTATTTCAAAAATAAAATGAAAAGACAAAAAACTAACCTGGGGCACCATTCCCATACTGTCATTACTGTTGTCATTCCTCATTAGCTGTACCCCCCCATCATTTCATCATTCATGCTCCTGCATCCTGTATCCTCATGGGGTGGTGGGTACTGGTGGTCATTGGTGTCCATGGAGGTTGTGGGGTGGTTATGCTGGTGCTCTGGTGCACTCCATGGTCCTGGTGTCACTCCAGTAGGCAGGCGAAGGTGGTGGTCAGCTCCTCACTGGTGATGGTGCTGGCCATGTCATCCCTGCCATCCCTGTTTGCCCCCTCATTGTTGTCACTATTCCACCTGCTATCCACCTCATAAGCAGTTGCTCATGAAACTAGAGGCAGGTGTCATGTCATTCAGTGTCATTGCCAGGCCCTTGTTCATGGTTTCCTGTGTGGAGGTAGGTAGGGGGTCAATGGTGAGATAAGGGGTTTACAGGAGTGTGCTGGTGTGAATATCCCAACCCTCAAGTCTCCCAGTGCCCCTCTCCATCACCCTAGCTCTGAAATTACCTCACATCCCATTTGAACAGGGAGGAGAGGGTTTGTGCAGTGGTGGCCATGTGTTGGTTGGCTCACATCAACACCTATCTGTAAGGGGACTAGGGGGTGCCCCATGTGTTTCTCCTATTTTTTATGTTTGTCCTATATTTTTCCTCACTTCATTTCCTTCTATTCTTCATTTTCTATGATTTTTCCTTATTTTATTACTAATTTTCCTTTCTATCACATTTGTGCATGTTGACATTTTATATTTAGAGGCAGAGTACCCTTTCCAACATCTACCCCTTGGTATGATGTCATTTGGCAGCCTTGATCTGCCTATCTCTGCCTTTTCTATTTTTAGGTTATTATTTGATTTTTGCAGTCTTCAGCATTGGCAAAGGGGTCCTTAGAGTTTTCTCTTCGGATTTCTCTTTGCTAAGTGCGCCTCCAATCCCTGTAATATGTACTATAATTTTAACTTTGGATTTCCCTTTGCTAGTCCATTAATTAAGTGGCCTCTAAGGTTACCATTATACTATCATTACCAGTAATTCAGATCATAAAACTACATATAGAACAGCGGACAAACACAAAAAATACTTACCTAGGGCCCAAATGACATAATCATTGTTTGGGCCCAGTTGTGTCTGATATTGGTCATTTCCAAGCAGTGGCAGCTCTCGCTAGGAAAAGGTTGATGGTGTGATGGCAGTGGTAGAGGTGTGAGAGAAGGAGGGAGGTGGTGGCAGCAGGGTGAGTGAGAGTCTCAACTTGAATGTTCAACTTGAACTCGAGTCATGACTTTGAACATGGTTGCCCCATGGGGCACCAACTTCACACAACACAATCTGCCAGTGATAACAGGCTGTATATGGTGCAACACATTGTCACTACCATCTTCAAGTTCTTTATTTGTCTTATACTCTCTTCATTTACTAACATCTGTTTTATTTGTAAGGCATGACACGGGTACAGGTAACACTGTGATAATGTGGTCATGGGTATGGGTTGGATGTTGCCATACCTGGGCAATACCATACCTGTTCCCGTGGTTGTATGAATTTTGTTTTTTTTTTTGTTTTTTTTTTTTTGGTGGAGCGTTTCCCACAAGGGGATGGCATTGGGGCTCTAACAAAGTTACAGTCCCATTGCCCGCTAGGGGTTCCGAGGATTCTTAGAAGATGGAGAAGTGTATATACCGCAAGGAAATGCATTTACGCACAGAGTGTGGGGCTCAGCTGGTTTTGGCGTGAGGGCGGGTTTAACCCATGCCCTCTCGTGTCGACCAGCTCCTACCCGCTTACCTCTGTCCAATTGCTGGGGAGGTCTTCCTCATTCTCGAGGGTATTTTTCCATGTACTTATTACAGCCTTAGTTCGAAGACTTTTTCTCCCATATCTGGGGCTGGTCATGGAGCAGTCAGTTTCCAGTCGGTTATCCATCGTTTTGTACCATCTATTTCTAATCTCATCTGGTGTATGGGAGTTGTTTTCATTCCGAATCACCCTATTGCAGCATAGTTTCCAGATTAGGTGTGCAGATTTGGATATTAGGATTCTCCATAGTTGGTTTTCCCCAGGGGGGGATTTTCCATCGTTGTTTTGAATTCAGTTAGGGCGCAACTTATGATATTGCCTATCCAGGGTTGTCGCCATTCAAGGCTTTTCTGGGCCCACATTTGTTTGGCCAGTTCCCAGACTTCTTTTTGTCAGGGGACTCACATCGGGTCAGAATATGGTCCATTGTTTCTGGGACACTGCAGTGTGTGCAATCACATCTGTTTTGAAGTTCTTCATGGAAATTTTCTTTCAGCCAGTATTCGCCGATTCGGTATGCATTGTGTGCGGCCATCCACAGGAAATAGCGTAAGTTTCTCGAGAAATCTTTGTGTCGGATGGCTTTCCAGATCTGGTCTTCACTAGGAATTTTTCCAGTTGTGTCTTCCACTTCGTTTTGTATTTGGTCGATCATTTGGGTCATAGCCCTTCTCTGATGTAAGTTGGATTGTGTTTTCTTCTGTTGGATGCCTTGGTATGCTAAGGATTGTGTTAATTTACTTAGCTTCACGCCTGTTAGCCAAAAGGTTGGTTGGATGGTTAGGTTGATTTCATCTGGGTGTTCTTTTTGTGCTCCTAGATTTGCCATTTGGTCTGCTCCCTCGTTTCTTTTGTGTCTAGAGTGGCCTTTGACCCATTGGAGCATAGTTTTTCCTTTCTTATTTCAGAGGGTCGCAACAGTTGCTTGGAGGGTCTTTGCGTTAGCCATTCCTATGTATCCATGGTCTTCGTGTTGGGTCAAATTCTGGGTGAGTGCAGTGATTGCATATTTGGAGTCACTCTCAATGTATAGGTTAGGGATTCCATGGGTTTCCTCTACAACAGCTTTGATTGCGGTGAGGTTGGCTGCCTGATTTGTCTGGGGGAGTGTTGGGGGTAGTCGTAGTGATCTGTTCCTTGGGTCTCCTTCTTGGTAGAAGATTCTGGCACCTGCTCAGGCTGTAGTGGTTCCGGTGTCAAAGGTGGACCCATCTGTTGCAACTATTATGCTGGGCCCGGGTTCAACCTCAGTGTTTACAGCAGCGCCATGCATATCACCTTCGGTGAAGACTCGGAAAATGTCCTTGATTGTGGCGGCAGTCATTAGGGATGGGGGGAATGCAACCCATTCATTTGGTTCATTTCCGGGGGCATTGGGGGTTATGTGGGGGATTTTTGTAGGATTCCACTTGGGCGGTAGGGTTTCCAAAAGGTTTTTGGTGAGCTTTATACAGTCCGAGGGGTGTCTGCAGCCGGTGTTCCGGATGGTTGTGCATGCATTGCATCTGCAGTACCAGGACTCCTGGTGGCCATCAGTGTTTTGGTAGTTGGCGAGTTTCTCAGTGTCACTCACAGTTGAGATATGGTGTTTCTCGAGGAGGCACTTGCTGTTTGGGGAGGCTATTAGTTGTCGGATTTTTCGGTTGGCTTGGGTGTGGTACCAGATTGGTAGCTGCCCTGCAACATCTTGAGTGGTGGTGAGGATTTCGGTTCGTGTTCCATATTTCCTTGCAGTGTGGATCATGTTTTTTATTTCTATTGGGTTCTTGTTGTTCAGGTGGTTCCCAGTGTAGGTCTTCCATGTTTGTAGGAAAATATTTTTTCGGGTTTCAGGTCTGATATTTTGCTCCATTTTAGGTGTATTCATTTTTATTATGGCATCAGCATAGTGCGTCCACAGTGCACGTGAGGGGCCGAAGTTTAGGTAGCTCTTCAACCACATCAGTTGGATGGCTTCATTTCTGGCTTGAATGTCAAGTAGACCTCTCCCCCCCAGTTCCTTGGGCGCCAGGAGCATACTTTCCTTCACTGGACTCATCTTGTCGCCCCATATGAAGGTGCATATGGTTTTTTGGATTTGTTTTTCTATTGGTTTGGGGATTTGTTGGGTCTGGGTGAGGTATTGTGTGCAACCACCAACAATTATTTGCACGAGCATTTTTTGTCCTTCGATTGTGGGTTTGGAGTGGTCCCAGCCTGCTAGGGCATTGTTGATTCTCTCAATGATCGGAGAACAGGGTGTAGCTTTGGGGGCATTGTTGCCAAGCCAAGTGCCCAGGATATGTATGGATTCCCCATCCTTTGCGATATGAATACTTTTGGGGATCTTTTCATGTTTGGCTTTGGCCCTCCTTTCTTGGGTAAAATTTTCTCTGAAGGTTTTGCTTCCCATAGGTATTATCTGTGTCTTGGTTGTATTGAATTGTGCACCGGCCACATAGCACCATTGGTCGAGGATCACAGTCAGGTCTGTTAGGGAGTCTGTTTCAGTGAGGAAGGTTGTTGTGTTGTCGGCAAAGAGCATGGTGATTAGTCTCTCTCTAGTTCCAGGTACGTTTAGTCCTTTCAAGTTGGATTTCCTTAACATTAGGCTTAAGGGTTCAATTCCTAGGTTAAAAAGGAGGCATGATAGGGGGTCTCCTTGGCATACACCCCTAGTTACTTGGAAGTGGGTGCTTAGGCATCCATTTATCATCACTTTTGTTGAGGCATTTGAGTATAGGCTTTGTATGGTGCATATGAAATGGTTGGGTATCTTAAAGGCTTTAAGGGTTTTCCACAGGTAGTCATGCTCTATTTTATCGTATGCTTTGGCTTGGTCAAGGGCAACGATCATCCCATTTTCCTCAGTTGCCTCTGCATAATTCAGGACAATTTTAATTAGTTGGGTCTGTTCTGATATTTGTCTTCCAGGTACAAACCCGGCTTGGCTCTTGTGTAGTAGGGTTGGAGCGGACTTTGCCAGGCGCATTGCCAGGACTTTGGTCATCAGTTTGTAGTCCGTGTTGAGTAAGGTTATAGGTTGGTAGTTCTCAATCTCATCTCGCTCTTTCTTTTTGTATATGGGGCACATCCATCCATCAGCAAAGTTGGAACCGAGGATTGTTCCATGCTGTTCTATGTCGTTGAATGCTGTGGTCATGAGGTGTATGACGTCGAAGGGTTCTTCTTCGGTTCCATGTTGTTCTCATTCTTGGGCGATTGATTTCCACATCTCATAGGTTGCTCCATCGAGCCCTGCGGCCTTATCATTGTCAGATAGTTTCAGGGTGGTCATCACTTCATCTTCAGTGATCAGGGAGCTCATTGTCTGGGTGTCCACAAAGCTAGGTTCCATTTCAATGTTTTCTAGGATATTATTAGTTATGTGGACACTTGTCTCAGGATTCTGATCTTCACGTCCTTGGTTCTGTAGGCTGTCATGGTATGTTCGGGCTAGTTCAGCCATCCGTTGTGAGTTCCTTTCATGGGTTTCGGGGGTTTGGGTTCCATTGTTTGGGATTTGCTCGGGTTTCTTAAGGGCAAATATTGGGTCCCTAGGTTTCATTTCCTTGTTAGATCGGATCCAGTACTTTGACATGGTCTCCCCCTCTAGTCGGTTTTTAATTCGCACATTCTTCCTTGCATTTTGGTGCTTCTTTTGTTCTAGTTGGGTTATCTTCTTGGTGAGTTCATGAGTTTGGATTTGGACACCTTCATCCTGGGGGCCGTTTTGTAGTGCATTAAGTTTGGTTTGGAGGAGTTGCATCTCCTGGGTCACTTTGTTCATGGCTCGTTCTATTTTACATGCTTCAGTCAATATCATGTGTTTGAATTTGGTATACATTGCCTGTGGGTTGTTCTCCATAGTTCTCTGCTCAGGTGAGTATTTACGGAGTTTTTCAGTCATTTGTAGTCCAGCCTTTTGGGCGGTTTTCTTGAAAGTGGTGTCCTTGTATATTTTGGGGGATATGGACCATCTCCCCTTTCCAGTTTCAGGGATGGCACTGTTTGATAAGTTGGTGGAGACCATCCAATGGTCAGCATTTGGGATCCTGGTGGGGTTAATTTCCCATTTTTGAGAGTGTTCCAGCAGGTTATTGGTTATATAGATCCGGTCAATTCGGGATCAGGCCCCAGTGGCAGTTTGGTGGAAAGTGTATGCTTTTGTATCGGGAAAGGTAGAGCGCCAGCCATCGTGGAGTCTCAGACAGTGCTTCAGTTCTCTGAGTGTTTCGGGGGAGCGGTTCCTTTCCTTATGCATGGGGAGTCGATCAATTTCATCTTCGACCATGTTGAAGTCTCCCAGCATAATTTGGGGTCGGGGGAGCCGTTGATTGTTGGTAAGGTAGGTTCTTATATTTTTCCAGAAGTTAGTATTTTCCATGGGGGAGTTTGGCACATAGATTGCCAAGAAAGTGAGCTTTACCCCCCTACTCTAGTTGAGGGTTGTGAGCATGGCTCATCCAGGTATTATCTCATGTTGTGTTATGTGGTCTGTATTGACGAAAGCTTTATTCAGGACTACTGCAATTCTGGTTTTTTGTGTCGGGTTGGCAGGGTCTGCAGATGCAAGTATCCGTAGGCATCTATTGAAGAGGTTCTCAGTTTCTATTTTCAACGGTTTTCATCCATGTGTGCTTCCTGTACTGCAAGTATCCCTATACATTGTTCTCTCATAAGCTGGTTAATGTGCATCCATTTTGAGCCTTGGGCAGTTTGACCATAGCCTTTAATATTCAGGGATGCAACTTTCAAGCTGGCATGAATCTTTTTTTTATTTTGCCTTCTTGTCGTTGGTGTAGGGTAATGTCTTTGTTCATCTGGTTGTAGGCCGTTGGAGCTTGGTATGTTGTCCCATTCTTCTAGCGGATTGTCTTCCTCTGCATCAGGATCAGGGTTTGTGCTGGGCTGTTCATCTCTATTCTCATTGTTTGGAGGGGGGGGTTGTATAGTCTGGTTTGGTACGGGATTTGTTCCCTGGTAGTGATGAGGTAGTTCATATGTGGGGTCTGGTTCCCTTGAGTGGTGTCGTGTTATGCCATCTGGTGTGGCCCAGCAGTGAGGTCTTGTAGAGTTCCTTTCCTTAGGTGTCTGAGCTGCAGGTGCCTCAGGACTCCTTCTGGGAACTCTCGATGGGGTGTCTGAGGCATGACATTGTCTTTGCTAGTTATTTGGGGCATGGTTGCCTGTGCAGGCTGGCCAAGCCCAATTGCACAGGGATCTTGGGGGGCTGCAGAGGGTTCAGGACTTTTGGGTGGTTTGAACCAATTCCCTGCAGTTTGGTTAGGCTTCCCCCATAGCCTAGAGCGAGTGGTTGTAGCATCTCCCATGGGGCATTTACCCAATGGTAGACACAGTGCGACCCATTGCTTATGCAGTGGTGTCCATGTCCTGAAACATGGTAGCGTGTTGGGCACTTTGCGCGTATCTGGTGATGAAAGGGTATTCATATTAGAGTACAGTACATTTGGGCATGTGTCAACAGTATCTATTCAGGTCATTGCTTCCTCCATTTACATTTATTATGGACTGGGGGATCAGGGGTGAGGTATCCAGGATCAGGGATAGGACCTTTCCAGTCATCCACACTCGGGAGGGGGCAGTTCTCATTGCTATGAGTTTCGGCTTTGCACCAGACGCAACCAAAGGGGGCCTTGTCTGGTTTGAGGCATACAACTTGGTCTACTAAGAATGTAGTCCGACGTATGATCCGTAGCCACGCTCGGTGGTCCTTGAGGTTGTCAGAGACAGGCATTCCTTGCAATTGCCATATTGGTTTTTTAGAGCCATCCCCCACGGTCCAGGGAATGAAGGTGAGTCGGAAGGTGGAGAGGGATATTAGGACTCGTTCCGTGACTGTGGCACTGATTCCCATTTTAGCTAGGTGATTATTCGTTATGTTAGAGAAAGTGCGGTTGTCCATTAGCGTGGTGGTGATTGTGTGTAGGGCATTGATCATATGTGTGTGTGCAGTAGAGACAAAAGGGCCAGCAAAGTTAACGATCACCCATGACCTCGCCTGTGGGTCAATACGGACAGCGTTGAAGGCAAGGTGTTGGGCATTTATCTGAAAGGCAAAGGTCTGTTGCCAGAGAAGTAGTTGGCAGAGGGGTTCAGGTGAGTGGAGGAGTAGGTAAGGGAAGGGTTTCGAGAAGCGAGTTTGTGGGTCAGGTTGGAGGTTTGGGGTGGGACATGTAACCTGGAGGTGGTTGCTTCCATCGAACCTGAAAGACTTGAGAAAAGTTTTGAAGTCTTTGCTTAAATCGGGATGGTCTCGGGTGAGGTGGGACCCAGCTCCAAAGGGTATGAGAGCAGTGTAGTGTTGGGGGGAGTTCTGGACTTGTCTTAGGGTCTCCTCATGTAGGTTGCCAAAAAGCATTGCGTAGGATGGTGTAAGTTTGGGGAAGTGTTTGGTTGTGTAGGGTAAGGGTGTAGTGGGTGGCATTTCGGGCATATTTCCGGCTTGGGTAGTCCCATAATGTGGGGTGTGTGCTTGGTTGAAGGTGTTGTTCATGTCATGGGTGGCTCCTATCAGTTCCACTATCACGGTGGGGCCTTCGTGGGGGAGGTCTGCATTAGCATCGATTGGGGTGAATCGTAGAGGTGTGGGTGCATTTTGGATTTCTCCATCTTCAAGAGGTGGGTTTTGGAATGCAGGGGGGCAGTATGGTATATAGGGGTTCCTGCGGGGTGAGTGGGTGATTTTCTTCGGGCTGGTGGAGGACTGGCCTGGGTTGATTATTTTTGCACCTTCAGGTATATGGGGGGGGTGTTTTGTGGGGGAGTTCGTTGTTGTTGTGAGGGTTTAGGTTCATCAGTTGTGGTTGGGCTTGGTGGTCATTTCCTTTAGCTTTTTTCCTTGGTCTGGAGTTGTCAGTCTGCAGCTCTCTACGGTATTCCAGGTCTGCAAGAGTTAGGTCATTATTGGGGATGCTGTATAGAATCTCTAGATGGATCTCGTGGGCCCACTCACCCTGTGGTGTACTGGGTTGGTTTGGTATTTGGGGGGTTCTCTCTGGGGGGGGCATTGTAGTATTGGGTAGGGCATGGGGTTGGTTGAGCATGATAAGGGGGGCAGAGTGGTAGTGGCATTTAAGGGTTAATGTGTTCTTTGTTTGTTTTGGGTCTTTGTTATGTGGTGATCAGGTGATATGGGATGTCTCGGTTCAGGTGCAATGGTATCATTGTAATACAATATACATCAGTAATTTCATAGGTTCCCATGCATGAGTTCATGTACGGAAGGGGATGGTATCAGGTATAGGGAGTTCTGTCAGGGGGCTTTCTATGGTGTTACAGGTTTCGGGAGCGTTTGTAGGCTCCACCATGAGGGGAGTAGGAAGGGCCGGGTGTACGTTCTTGTTCCCGGTTACCTCTTCCTCCTCTTCCTCCTCTTCCTCCTCTCATTCCCCAGTCACCTTCTTGGAAGTGGTGGTGGGATCATCGCGTGTCTTTGGATTCACGGGCTTGAAGAACCTTGTCGGGTATGTGTCCTTTCCATCCTTCGATGAGGGGGAAGGGGCACATATACTGTGGGTGGGTCTCATTCTTGCAGAAGTTGCATCGTCTGATGATGTGGAAAGTGTCGAGGGGGAATATATGGTCAACAAGGTAGGAGGCATTTCGGATGGACTGGGTCCACTCATTGTGGTTGTTATTGTTAGAAGAGATCAGTCTCGCCATCAGTTGCCATACTTCATGGTCGTCTGCACCTTGTTGAGAGAGAGTGATTGTCGTTAGGTGGAAGGAGGATAGTGCATCTTCAACCCTGCTGTCGAGGTCTAGGGGGCTGGCAATCTGAGCGTAGCATCAGTCTACAGTGTTTCAGAAGTCCGGGTCATGGCTGAGAACAGTTTTGATTGTAGCAAGTGCATTCATCCTAGCGTAGTGGTCGTTGGCAACATAGCTGCCCGATATGTCGGTGACGATCCATGATTGCATTGATTTGTCGAAAGGGAGTGCATGGAAGGTGATTTTCTTCTGTCCTCCTTCTTTGCTAGTTTCGAAGGCGAAGGTTTGCTGGTAGAGGAGATATGTTACGAGCTCTCTTGGGGCATTGGTGAGGAGTAGGGTATGTGGCTTCCCGAAGTCATCAGTGGGGGGGTATTTGGCTCTTGGTGCAGTAACCCTTGTCATCTCAGAGTTTTGGTACCCAAGGGATCGGATAAAGTGTTCAATATCTTTTGTTATGGTGGGGTTCTCTTCAAGGAGTCGTTTCCCACCGCCGTAAGGTATGATAGCGAGGAAGGCATTGCGGTTGCTTTCGATTGCAGTCGTGGTTTCGCTATTGATGTTCCCGGTGATTGCATGGTAGGGAATCACGGTGCGTGGAAAAATGGCGGAGGTGAAGGGCAGACTTGACGCCTGCGGGGTGGTCGGTTCCTCTCCATGTTGGTTGGTTTGGAGGTGTGGGTTGGTGGTGGCAGGGTCATCTTTATCAGGTGTTGCACTGGTCATGGCATGGTCTGATGTTTGGGTCTGTGAGGGTGGAGGGTTAACGATGGCGGGTGTGTTGGGGGTGCAGTTTTTGGGTTCGTTGTAGTCTTGGAGCTGTGTATTGGGGCCATGGTTAGTTCTTTGTTCTTGTGTCGAAGATAATATGCACATGTTCCATGTCTGCGTCTGTTGTATCTGGTCGAAGCTCGATAGTGTCGGTACGTTTTCGTTTACTGGTTGCAGTGGAGGGGGTGGCAGGGGGGCCTGAGTGTATGGGAGCCAGGGTGGTCGAGTGAGTATTTGGGGGGGAAGCGGGGGGATGACTGGGCATGGTTGGTTTTTGGGTTATAGGTCAGATATTTCTCTTTGTCCCTTTGACACGGGCTGCATGGCTGTATCAGGTGTTTAGGGCAGGGCGTGACAGTTAGGCAGGGGTGTGGAGTGGCTCATATATCGTATTGGCTCATGGGTCATGGGGTGGTAAGCCCAGTTTGTGATGAGCTAGGTTGGTCTGGAGACTCCCAGGTGTCGTGTATCATGTAGTTGGTCAGGAGAGGATGCGGTAGGCTAGGTTTTTAGACGTGTATAGCTCGATTCGGTGGCTCGGTGGTTCAGATTGGACTCAGGTGTCTGTGAAAGGTTTGGATCCCGTTTCCTCCACTAAGATTAGTAGAAGGCACCTTGTTTGCTTCCCCAAAGGTACTAGTCTCCCTGCACCTCATAGAGGCCAGGCGCTGGACACCATGATGGTGGTCCTAGTGCAAGGAGTTGTATGGGTTTTGTGGGTACCAATAGCCGGGTGCTCAATCACCTGACTTTGTTGATCAACATCAACAATGATCAACATCAACAATGATCAACAACAACATCAACAACAACAACAATGGCAACAACCAGCCCCCTCTGGGTGACCACCACCACCCCCTCCCTCACTCCAAATGTGAGCGGAGGGGTTTGTTATTCTATTCTAGGCAACAACAACCCCCTCTAGACAACAATGGCCACCCCCATCCCCTCCCTTGCTTCAAACATGAGTGGGGGTTCTGGTTTTTTTTCTAGGCGACAACAGCCATCCCCATCCCCTCCCTTGCTTCAAATGTGAGGGGGGTTCTAGTTTTCATTTCTAGGCGACAATGGCTACCCCCCCCCTCCCTCACTTCAAATGCAAGGGGGGGTTCTGGTTTTTGTTTCTAGGTGACACCGGTGACACCCACCCCTCCCTCGCTTCAAATGTGAGTGGGAGTTCTAGTTTTCTTTTTCTAGGTGACAATGGCCACCCCCCCTCCCTCACTTCAAACATGAGTGGGGGGTTCCTGTCTTTTTTTCTATGCGACTATGGCTACCGGCACCCCCTCCCTTGCTCCAAGCGCGAGTGGGGGGCTCTTCTGATCTAGGCAACGATGATGACAACCCCTCTCCCTCACTCCAAATGCAAGTGGAGGGTTTTGTAGCTTACTTATATATATATTTATAATAAAACTGTAGAAAACCAAGTGAAACTGCTCAAACCTGTAGTAAATCCACCCAAACCTGCAGTAACACTGCACCCATTACTGTATGGGTATGGTGTTCATGGGTATGGGTAGGGGTTGAGTAAAATATATATAAGGGTAACCCCTGTCATGCCCTATTTATTTGTTATTAGGTTCAATCTCAAAGAGGGGGATTGAGGAGGGGAGGGTCCATCCAGGCGAGTTCTGGATGTATCCATATCATTCAATGCATGCTAACCACCTACCATAGTGCCTTATCAACTATATTTATTGACAAGACCCATCTGAGCCTGTTTAAACAACTATTTTGATGTTTATCTCAAAGGGGGGGTTGAGGAGGAGAGGGCCTCTCTGGATGAGTTCTAGACATATTTATATTATTCAAAGCATGCTAATGACCTATCATAGTACCTTATTAACTATATCTATTGATAAGACCCATCTGAGCCTGTGTTAAACAACAATTTCAATGTTTGTCTCAAAGGGGAGGGGGTTGAGGAGGAGAGGGTCTCTCTGGATGAGTTCTGCACTTATTCATATCACTCAAAGCATGCTAATGATCTATCATAGTACCCTATCAACTATATCTATTGATGAGACCCATCTGTGTAGAGAATTGACCCTAGAATAAACAAGGCTATACTCAGTCCTTGTACAAATGACTGTATTTGGTTATACAATATCTAGAATAAACAAGGCTATACTAGTACAGTAAGTAATCATCATAGTGTGACATCTAAGATCATACTCACCTCAGTCCTTGTACAGATGACTGAGGTGGCAGATTGTCTATCTATCAATATATATATGTTCTGTCAAACAAAGAGAAAGAATGAGAAAGGGAACCAAGGCATTTGTTCATGTGCATCAAAGGGATGTGCTAAAAATAGCATCCACATCAAACATGCCAACACTTCTGCATTTAGTGATGCATCATTCCATGGTGTGTTTCTCAACACTTCTCCTCACTGTGGTACTCCTCCTCACATGGAATTGTATTATTGTAGGCCTAGGGAATTCTGTAGGTAAGTGAATTGTTTAACATCTAGGGCTTTAGTAAACATGTCAGCAACATTTTCTCAGGTATTGACATATGTGAGGTGCAGATCATTGGACTGGACACGCTTGCAAAGGAAGTGATATTTAATGTCGACATGTTTGACATGGGAGTGGAGAAGAGGGTCTTCAGAGAGAGTCTTGGTAGTGGTATTATCACAGGATATGATGGTGGGGGAGGTTTGCATGTAGTCAATAGAATCAAGTAAGGTTTGTAGCCAGATACATCTGCAAAAATCAAATAATAACCTAAAAATAGAAAAGGTGGAGATAGGCAGATCAAGGCCACCAAATGACATCATACCAAGGGGTAGATGTTGGAAAGGGTACTCCGCCTCTAAATATAAAACTGTCAACATGCACAAATGTGATAGAAAGGAAAATTAGTAATAAAATAAGGAAAAATTATAGAAAATGAAGAATAGAAGGAAATAAAGTGAGGAAAAATATAGGACAAACATAAAAAATAGGAGAAACACACAGGGCACCCCCTAGTCCCCTTACAAACATTCAAGGATTTTTGGATTATCTTTCTTGCAAATTAGGATGAATGCATGACAGCCAATTTCATGCATGTATGAATAATCTGGTTTATGTTCATGCCATAGTTCCCAGGGTGTGATCCCCTGTAGTGAGCAGATCATATGTTTGGCATGCAGATAGACAGCAGTCAGGTAAAAATTGTCCCAAAGATATGTTGGCAGGCATGCATAGATACACATCATCTATGCTTTTGCCATGAGTGTCCTATGCATGTGTTCAACTTGTCCAATGTGTGCAGATGTGTGTGGGGCAGTGAAGTGCTGTTCAGTGCCTTGAGATTTGAGCCAGGCTTCCATTTGATTTCACTTCAGCTGAGTACTTTACACTCCCCCACCTATTCCGGTTGGATTCCGGTTCATCCGGCCAGAATTTCTGGAATTTCTGGAATCCGGTGGAATTTTTTTTGTATGTAGTTTTCCCTATGCAGCACAATTCCGGTCGGAATAAGGATCCAATTTACAGCTGGAATCCCCAGAATCTGACTGGACTCATCACAACCAGAATAACAGGAATAACCAGACTAACCGGAATAACTGGAATGCATGTGCTTTCCCAAATAAAAGTTCAACACACATCAAGAATTGAACACTCGACCTTGGGTCTGCATATGTAACAGCATGCTTAACCACTGAGCTACCAAGCAATTATTCTTGGGCATACATTTAATACTTTTATTACCCAACCAAGGTACATAGTTAATCACAGCCATTAACGGAATAATTAATAAGTATGCATACACATGACATGTGACACGTGACTGCCAGCTCACAACCACCACCACCACTGTCGCCAACGCCGCCTCCTCCTCCTCTCCACTCTACCACCACCACTGCGTGCGCACCCACCACCACCATTCCCACGCCCAATGCCACCATCACCACCACCTTCAAACGAGCCGACTGGATGGAACACGGGCCCAAACAACGCAGATCACGTTGTTTGGGGCCTAAGTATGTTTTTTTTTCATTTGCTTCTTGTTTTTTCATACTAACTAACTTGTTTCATTTGTTTTATAGGTTCTACTCGACTGCCAGGCATAACATGGGCCCAAACGACGTGATTGGACAGAACACAGGCCCAAATGATGCAGATCGCGTCATTTGGGCCCTAAGTAAGGTTTTTTTCATTTGCTTTTTGTTTTTATAACTAACTAACCTTTTTTTTAGCTTTCTAGGTTATAATCTACTGGCAACAATGCCACCACTCACAAATGAGCCAACGCGGGCCCAAACGATGCAGATCGCGTCGTTTGGGCCCTACGTAAGTTTTTTTCGTTTGGTTTTTGTTTTAATAAACTAACTAACTCATTTTTTTAGTTTTCTAGGTTATAATCTACTAGTAATGACACCACCACCCGCAAACGAGCCAACACGGGCCCAAACAATGCAGATCGCGTCGTTTGGGCCCTATGTGAGTTTTTTTCATTTGCTTTTTGTTTTTATAAACTAACTAATTGTAATTTATTGCTTTTTAGGTTGTATACTACTGGGGATGACCTGCCACGACGAAAAACACGCAACCCATGCCCACGCCCTCCTCCCCATTCAAATGGGATGTGAGGCTGTTGACACGGGCTAGGAGGGTGCAGAGGGATGCCAGGAGACCCTGGAAGGGGGGTACCTGCCTAGTAAGCACCCACCAATTTCTGTACTTGTGCCATGTCGCACTGACGTGCCCAAACCCCCCCCCCCCCAAAAAAAAAGAAAAAAACAGAAATCCAGACAGGGGATGACAGCGATGAACAACAACAAGCCACCCACCCCCAGCCTCATGAGCAACTGCTCGTGGGGTGGATTGTGGGTGGAATGACGCCCAGGCACAGGGACAGGAGACGACAACGACACACCACCCGCCCCCAGCCTCACAAGCAACTGCTCATGGGGTGGATTGTGGGTGGAACGACAATGACAACAAGCCACCCACCCCCAGCCTCACAAGCAACTGCTCGTGGGGTGGAACATGGGTGGAACAGCGCCCAGGTGCAGGGATAGGAGATGACAACGCACCACCCGCCCCCAGCCTCACGAGCAACTGCTCATGGGGTGGATCATGGGTGGAAGGACAGACAACGGTGGGGTCGCGTCCCCTCCCCCTCCCCCACACTTTGTGTGGGGAGGGATTTTTTTTGTACTTTTAATTATTTATTAGTATTGTGCCCCCCCTCCCCCATTTTGCGTGGGGGAGGGATTTTTCTCTTCATGTTTTTACCTCCCCCCTCACATTCGGCGTGAGGGGTTAGCTTTTTATGTATATAAATAAAACTCCCTCTCGCATCTTGTGAGAGGGAGGATTTTTTGTTTATCTATGTAATCACAATCATCCCCACTCCCTCGCATTCAATGTGAGGGATGTGGTTAATTAAAAAAATTTGATCTTTCACTACTCCAAAAAAAATTAGAGTGTCATGAATAAACATTATATTACTATCTAATAATTCTCCTGTGGCTCAACTGGTTAAGCACACATGTTTGGTTTGTCATGTGATCACTCTAATCAAGATGTCTTGAGTTCAATTCTTACTCTGCACAAATATATTTTGTAGGCACTTTGACAACTTAAGACTTGAAATTTGACTATCCATTAGGGTATATACTCTAAGTTGAGGATCTGGAGTAACCAGAATCTGGTCAGAATAACTGGAATAACTGGACTCCGACCAGAATAACTGGACTCCAATTGGAATAACTGGACTCTGACTGGAATAACTGGACTCTGACTGGAATAACTGGACTCCAACCGGAATAATTGGACTCCAACTGGAATAACTGGACTCCAACTGGAATAACTGGACTCCAACCGGAATAACTGGACTCCAAACAGAATAACTGGACTCCAACCGGAATAGGTGGGGGAGGGTAAATTACAGCTTCAGCTCCCCATTGTTGGTGATGTAAATTCTGACCTTCAAGCCTGTTTCATTTTTGTGGGTCATTTTTGTGGGTTAACTCCCATGCCTTGAGCTCTGGGAATGTGTTGTCCTTGTTCTTCAATGGTATGGACCACAGAAAGGAAGTGCAGTCATCAACAATGTCCATCACATATTCATTCCCAGTGCATGATATAACAGGATGTGGACGCAACAAATCTATCCATACATTCTCTAATTTCCTTGTAGCCTTGTGTCCCTCCCCCTCCTCATGCTTCTTTGGTACTGGTGTTCTCATCTGCTTTCCAAGGATACAAGCATCACATTTGGGCAGTCTCGAGACCATAGAGACAGATGTACCTATGAGTGTTCCCTTTTTGGTCATGTCCCACAGGGATTGATAATTTGCATGACCAAGGTTATGGTGCCAGGTTTTGAGTGTGGGGTTACCATAAACAGTGAAAGCATGATCAGCAGTTGCACTTGGTGGAAAGAAGGGGACCATGTGCGATGAAGGCACCCATAAATTTGTTGGTTATCCAACAGGATGATGAATCAAAGTGGGCAACACCATTGGAGTCATCAGTGAGTGAGCTAATGGAAATGAGACAAACACAATGTATAGTGTGTTACATAAGATGATTGATGCACCCCACACCACATGTACTTAGGGAATGTCATGGGCTACCCTGGGGTTTTTCAGGGCAACCCATGCCCATACCCATCAAAATCTGTACCCATACACAAGGGTATGGGTTCTGATAGGTACAGGTCATGGGTTGGGTATAACCCATGGGTATCAAAACCTGTACAGGATCGAAACACATTAAAAGCAATCGTTGATCATTTATATGTTTACACATATTTGTATGCTCACCATATCAACCACCACTCTTGACAATGCTGCCACCTCCCTTCCTCCTACCCATAGAACCAATGACAGAAATGGGCCCAAATGACATTATTGTCATTTGGGCCCCTGGTAAGCTTCTTTTTATATATTCTTTGCTTTTTATTTTTCAACCAACTTATATTTTTTGTGTCTTATAGGTTTTGATGTATAACAACAAAACAACATCAGGACAACAGCGGTGGCCACTTATGGGACCACAAAAGCACCCCCAACCACTGCCATGAGTGACTGCTCATGGGGTGGGAATGGGTCCAACTACAAAATGGCAAGAGAACAGCAACGTCGCCACCAAACCAAACGAAAATGGAACAAGGACAGAACAATGGGAGAGGAGGGGGAGACAACGAGGAGGAGGCAAGGCAAACAAAAAAGGCCCAAGAGATGTCAAATGATGTCTCTTGGGCCATTGGTAAGTTTTTTTCCTTCTATTTCATTTTTTGTTACTAACAAACTTTTTTAACTACTAACTAGAACTGCTGACCATGCTGATGATGACAGGATGACAAAGCCAACCCAGCACTCACCCCACACTGCTGTGAGCCCCTGCTCGTGGGGTGGATTGTGGGTACTCGACAACAACAACAATGTGGAGAGGGGAGGACAATGTCAACGACAACGAGGGGAAATAATTTATTTAATAGTATTTGGCCCAAGCCCTACATTCATGTACAAAACCTGCCATGCCCACATCATGGGTGCAGGTTGGGAAAGGGTTACTAAACCCCAACCCATACCTGTACCCTCATGCACCCATGGCATCTACCCGCATGGGTTTACAAACCCATGACATTCCCTACACATACTTTGATATCACCAACACCGATAGTGGAGATGGAAGATCCTCTGAGTCCTTTTACTGATCAAGGTTTAATGGGATGAAGGGAAATGAAGTTTGAGTGATCCAGGGCATGAGCTGAGGCACCAGAATCCACGATGAAGGGGAAATTGTCAAGGGACATTTGAGTTTGCTTTGTCTGATTTAGAGGTTTGGCTGTGAATGTGTTCTCAGTGGCTGGGGTGTGGTGTTGATAGTGTTGCCTTGACCAACTTGGGGCATTTTTGTATTTTTAAAATAACTTGACACAATGCACTCAACCTGCTTAGTGTTGAGAGAGGATCCATCAACTTTTGGGGCTCCCTATCCATGTAAATACTTTCAGAATTCTATACCACTTATTGGTATTGATATTGCCTTTGAATCATTTTTTGCAAGTCAACAACCAATTGAGGAGGCATTCTCAAAATCAAGCATTCTCTTTGTTATCATCAAGACTACTATCTGGCTGCCACAGGTGATGGAATCATCTATGACATGTATGAGATTATGGAGATCATTACACTAGATGATGCAGCAGGGTACTTTATGCTTGCAGATTATTTTCAATTGTGTCCATCGAGTATCTAAGTATTGTAATGAGAACAAGTACAAGGTGTTGATTAAACAGAAGTTACAGAACAGGAAATAATCTAGTCTGACAGCACTCAAGCAATGCAAGACACAGACCACATCTCAACAGCATCCTGTAGTGCAGCTTCTCAAAGACCACATCACTAAGCTTGAAGTCAGTGCAGAATTGAGAGAGGCATATCTTGACCTGGAAGGCAAGGTGGGTGGAGCAATGTTGGACATTGAAGATCATAAATTGTAGTGGCAGGTATAAGAGGAACTGGTGGGGCTGGTTGTGGAGCAAGTGGTGGTGGCAAATCAGCATGAGGCCCAAGAAGTTGATGGACGATATCATTGCCAATGGTAAAGTTAAATATAGGAGCAGCTGATGAAGCATTCTTCTGGTTCTGGGCATTGAGCCGATGTTGAAGGACTGGTGATTGCAGACTAGTGGTATTGAACAGTCAATGATTAGGGGGATTCTTGATGGTGGCTTGTTCCTTGCTTTTCAGCTAGAAAAGACTGGTCAAGAAGCAAAGAACATGCACATAGTTATATACATACCATGGCTCATGCCCAGCAAACAAATCTTTCATGATTTAGCAGAATATGGACCTTTGTTTTGGGATGTGGGTAGCAGTAGGTGCCAACACAGGTTTCCTGCCACTTGTCACACTTCCATTGTTCCTGCAATTATTGCACATTGCTGGCCTTTGCCACATTGTCAGGAAGCAGTGTGGGATCCTTTACCTTCTTCAGGAAGTTATCAGCCAAGTCCAGATTGTCATACTGTATGCATATACTTACCTTCTTCTTTGTCTTAGCCTCCTTCTATAAGGGCAACCTCAGCCTCTAGCAAAGGGAAATCTGAAGTTAAAATTATACTACATATTACAGGGATTGGAGGCACACCTAGCAAAGGGAAATCCAAAGAGAAAACTCTGAGGACCCCTTTGCCAATGCCCAGTATATGTGAAGACTGCAAAAAATCAAATAATAATCTAAAAATAGAAAAGGTGGCAATAGGCAGATCAAGGCCACCGAATGACATCATACCAAGGGGTAGATGTCAGAAGGGGTGCTCCGCCTCTAAATATAAAACTGTCAACATGCACAAATGTGATAGAAAGGGAAATTAGTAATAAAATAAGGAAAAATGAAGAATAGAAGGAAATGAAGTGAGGAAAAATATAGGACAAACATAAAAAATAAGAGAAACACACAGGGCACCCCCCTGAGTCCCCCCTAGTCCACCTTCTTTTCCTCATCGCTGTCAGCAATGTTTTCCTTATCTGTTCCAGATTCTTTTTGGGAAATGTGATATTGATTGTGGGCATATCCATCTTGGTTGCCATGGTCTTGACACATCGTAACAGTGATGAATAGTTGGCCTTATCTGCAAGTGTCATACTTGGCTTCAGAAGAGGGTGAGGGATATGGAACATGATGTTGTAGTCATTCAAGTTTAGTGTCTTTGGTTTTAGGGCAATGTCAATCTTGACTAGTAACTGAGCTTCACCTCTGACCATTTTAAGGAAGTGAAAGCACCAGTCAAAAACAAAAGCCATATGTGAGTGCTAATGAGTACTGTTGAGTTGTCTTCATGACACCTTTTGCAGCATCCCAAGAACCACAGGAGACAATGGCCACTTACCTATTGAATATACTCTCTGTGATTGAACTGAAGAAGCCAGTATCAAAGTGCATCACAAAGAACCTGTCACTTGTCCTCTCATTGTCCAAGCCTTGGGAAACTATGGGACTGGGCAACAGACTATCCTCTTCTTTGGCATCATGCCCATCTTCCTGGTCAACAGGATTAGCATCAGCTTCAGGTCTGTTGGGTAGTTCAATGATCTTGGCATTGTCAGCACTGCTAGAGTTGGAAGATTCAAGCTTGCAGTCGTGTTCATGTATAAATCATTTAGCTTTGTCCAAGACCTCAATAATAGAAGGCTTCTGCCTTTTCAAGGGAGGGTTAGGCATTGGTATGGTACAGAGAAGCAGGGAAAAGGTATAGAGGTGATACAAGGAGAATGAAGCATGAAATCTCACAAAGTCCTAAATTTCATCATTGATCAAAAATGTCCAAGAACTGCCATCATTTATGAAAACAGCTATAACTAATAACTGTCACAGTTGCTTACTTTTTCAGAAAAATGCACTGAACCACAGTTCAGTCCAGTTTGGGCTCAGTCTTTTTCCAGTCCTATAGACCAAACCTTAAAACACTAGGAACAACTACCCTTTACCCCTGATAGGCAGCCTACTGGACAAGTTCCGAGTTCTCATTTATGAGAATGAGGCCTGTTCAGTGTGGGGTGAGTGTGTGTCTCATACAATCTATCGTTGCCACAGCATGCTCTATAAATAGACATGGGTTTTCTTGGGAGAGCATTGCAAAATGCAAATGTGTGCGGTGCCGCCGGTGCGTCCCTTGTGGCATCTCTCTTTGTGTACCTTACAGGTATTTTGATCCCTGTTCACTGCCCAAATGTCTTACACTGAGTTCTCTTTTTCATTTTGACATTGATTTTCTTGATTACAGATCTTATCGATCACCATCATCAATGATCAATGTGCATTGCATGTAGACTTCAGTTCAAGTCTTCAACTATCAACATACGTCCAAATGCATTCAACGAACCACATACATGGTCCCCTCAAGCTCCTCAAGCACTAGGATGTGACAGCTTGACATTGTGTCAGCCGTGTCCAGCAAGATCCGATGTGCATATATGGTCTGAGGGATTGTTACCAGAATCATCGGTGCATAAAGTTTTCAAATGTATTGTAATCTTAAAACTGTTTATGTACCACGAGATACATGATTGCCGCTCAAGACGACAAAGTGCATGGAGGCAGTGATCAGGGGCAATACAGATGACAAACTCCTATTCTAATTGGAATTCTATTTTTCCAACAAAAATACTTGCGCTCACCTCCTAGCTGTTGTCTCAGCGCCAAAATAGAACCCTGGTCTGCACTTCAAGGGCTAAACGCAATGGATCCCAAATTTGACTTTGTGAATGCCCGTGAGTGCAAGTGCTTGATGGCTTATTGTCATTGCTCGAGGTTTTGCAGGTGTTCACTTGAATGATTTGATAGTCAATCTGGCAATCACGGAGGAACAGGATCAGCTGGGAGCATTATTTGTGGTGAGTTCTGGGCTTGCAACTCCTTTACAGAATAGTTGTCGAAGTCATTTGCAGAGGCAGCCTCATTGGGAGGAGATGTTTGCAGTCAGATGGCATCCCAGTCTTCCAACATGGTGTTTGTTCAAAAACTCGGGTGTGGAGGGAGAGGTTCAAGAGGCCATCTTCACTCATCAGAAAAAACACTTTTGGACTCAGAATACTTTCAGGGTTCCTGACTGTTCTCAGGGTACCTGGCTCTTCCCAGGGCTTCTCAAAGTATCTCAAGGGAACACAGGGTACCTCAGAAACACATATGGTTTTTTAGTAAACACCATGAGTATCTACCACAGTAATTGATCTATATTTCTACTTACACAAATCAAAACTTCCATAATGCAAATGATACATCAACATAAGCCTCTCGACCCACTGGGCCATTGAATGACATGTAACTAGATTAGAATCAAATATAGCATCATGAAAAACAAAGCAGAACTCACCGTGTTCTGCCAGACCCAAATTGTAACATCTGCAAAGCAAAAACTTCAAAATGCAGAAGAACGGATTGACTTAGGCCTCTCGACCTTCAAACGACATGTAAATAGATTAGAATCAAATATAGGATCATAAGAAACAAAGCACAACTCAACGAGTTCTACCATACCCAAATTGTAACCCCTGCAAAGTGAAAACATCGAAATGCAAAAGAACAAATTGGTGTAGGCCTCTCATCTCACTGGGCCCTTTAAGCGACATGTAAATAGATTAGAATCAAATGTAAGATCATGAAAAACGAAGCAGAACTCATTGAGTTCTGCCATACCTAGTATGTTGTAACCCCTACAAAGTGAAAATGTCGAAATGCGAAAGAACAAATTGACGTAGGCCTTCCATCTCATTTGGCACTTCAAACTACATGTAAATTAGTCTCGATTCCAGACGTTCTATCACAGGTGGAAGGATCCGAGGGAGCTCGAATCGGAGTGCGAAAAACAGAAACAAATGAATGTGATAGAACATCTGGTGATATTCGTATGGGCGGGTGTGGGTAAGTGATCATGTGATCTTGACACATCATAGAATACACAGTATATATATGTGTACCTGTGCATACAGCCTGCGATCGCATGATGTCCACTGTCATTCCTGATAGTGATGCCTCAGATTCAGACTTCGAGGAATCCTGGGTTAGTACTGCACCTGAACAAACCTCAAGATCTGACCCACATATCCAACAAACTAACCAATGTCAACACTTTCTGGAGGATACTGGCGACATTTCTGACTGCGTGCTACAGGTTCTTGATGGATACACTACACCTCAATCTTCCCTTGTTTCTTTGGGCAATTAGCTGGAATGTCCCAAAGCTCATTTCCAATAATCGTGTCCACTTTGCAAGGACAGCACTAATGGTTAGCGATGAACTTCCAGGGATACTAGCACACAGCCATAGGCCTCCTTACTCTCATGGTCAAGGAATACACACAAAAGTTGCTAGGAAAGCACTGAATGACTGGGCTCTGGAAACTATTTGTGACACCTTGGACGAAGAACTGTCTATACTGAAGCAGACAATGTCCCTCCCGCAACAAGATCTATCTGAGGAGGTTTTTCTTTCCATCAGCTGGAAAGAGATGATACCGGAGGTAAAATCTAAAGCACCAACATTGTGGAAACTTTTTCGCTATACACTGTACACTCCAAGGCAAGAAGAGCAAAATCAATTGAAGGACCCCGACGTGGTGCAGTCAATGACATCTGTTTCTGGAACTTCTAACTCTTCCTATTGGCTAGGTGACTCTTACTATGATATCAATGGCGTCATTCTCACGTTCACATCTACCTGCCAGGAGTAAGGTGGCTTTCCACTGAAAACAGCCCGAAATTGGCTTTCAATGGAATGTCGAGTTGCAGCGTAGTTGTAATCACGGCTTTTCGTAGCAGATTTGCGAGCAGAATTGAGAAGGTTGTCTGAGTCCAACATGATTCTCAATACATTCAGTAGATCATTTGTGTATGCATCAAGATCACATGATCACTTACCCACACCCGCCCATATGAATGTCACCAGACGTTCTATCACATTCATCTTCTTGTCTTTTTTGCACTCCGATTCGAGCTCCCTTGGATTCTTCCACATGTGATAGAACATCTGGAATCGAGACTACATGTAAATATATTAGAATCAAATATAAGATCATGAAAAATGAAGCAGAACTCACCAAGTTCTGCCATATTCATGTTGTAGCCACTTTGAAATGAAAACATCAACATACGAAAGGACAGCATATCATAGGCCTCTGTGCTCTGAATGACATGAATATTAGATTAGAAAAGATCACAAAGCAGAACTCATCAACTTGTTACAACTTTACAAGTTGTAGGTCATGGTGTCATTTAGAATGGACTCAGATTTAGTGTGCACTGGCAAGTGAGGTGAAATCTCAAACATTTTATATAGAACTATTCTAGATTAAACATGAGAGCAAAGCACAAAACACAGGGAAAGTGTTGTGTCAGTAAGAGGGGTGGGAAACAACTTGGTCAGCCAAATTGTTTCCCATGAATCTTGGCATTTTTTGAAGAACTCCATGCCTTACCTGCAGTTGGACGAGGAGATTGCAGTCCTTGTTCATTACCTCAAGTTCCAACAGGTAGGGATCTGCATGGGTTTGGCATACCCATGAGGGAACAACACCAACAACACCAACAACACCAAAGACAAGACAACGCTAGCAGCAAGAACAACAATACCACAGCAATAGCAACCCCAACAATGGCACGTTGGACAGCGCTCGGGGGTGTCACTCCCTCCTCATAAGTTTTATTCGTTTTATTCTTCGCTTTTACACTAAATCTACTGGTTTTACAGGCTAACACTCATGACACCGCCCAACGCAACGATATGAACACACCAGCTGCCACGTCACACCAACTGCCCCACAAGGGATTACAATGCCAGATAACAGGAGAAGCAATGCAGGGAAAATACTTGGGAGGTGATACCTCTCAAGCTGTTCCTATGTTCTTTTTTTTTTTGTTTCTCAATCTTCTTTTTTACTGATTTTGTTCATCTTACTTCTGTAGGCCACACCATAGGGTGGTGACATGTCCCCCACACCTCATGATCTGCCACATGAGCCAGGGAGCCAAAAACAATGCCAAGGGACTTCAACAACACCAAGGCCACACCTCCAGCATCCCAACCTGCCACATCAACACCACAAATGAAGAGCACCAACGACACAACGGGGAGGACTGTGAAGACAACAAAGATGAAGATGAAGATGAAGGCAAAGATGGCAAAGATGAACACAAAGGCAAAGACGGCGAACAAGGCCAAGGACAAGGACAAACACAAGGACAGGGATGAGGATGGCAGCGACAATGCGGGTCCCGGGCCCTCTGGTATGTTTTTCATTTCTTCTTTTTTATTATTTTACTAATCTTACATTGGTTTTAGTTACTATGAGGTGGGAGGGTGTGCCTCCCAAGCTAAACTTATCTTCTTTTCTTCTTTTTCATCCTCATCTTTTGTTACTTACAACTTCTATGAACAGAGTGCAATGGAGTGGAGAGCAAAACAGTGGTGATGCATGTCAATGACCAAGGGCTAATGAGCAACACAGGAACACAGGGCTGCCAACCACAATGACGGAATGACGAGACTGGGGCCACTGAGGCACAGGAGCACAAATGACCAGGAATACCAATGATGACAGTGACTCAGCACCAACAAGGTCCGGCCAACAACAAAACCACTGGGAAGCCCTAACAATATGCAGGGAGCATGCACGACACAAAGGCGACAACTAAGGTGATGAAACCCTGAGTTGCAGCAATGCCTCCAAGATCTGGTATGTTTTCTTTTTCTTTATTCTTTCATTGATTTGTTTTTTTTACTAATCTTATCTTTATTCTAGTGACTACAGGCTACAAAACACAGTGAATGGGCACAAACCAACACCAGGCAACACTTGGAAGGAACCTGGACCATTCACTCATCCATGAGCGAAGGCAGTGGTGGTGGAGTAATTTACCAATTTTGTGTTTATACATTCCATAAATAATATCATCATTGTCGACCATCAAAGCTGCTAAAGCTGACAAGGCTGAGAGGATAAGGAAAATTGAGCCATCTGAAAGGCGCTCCTTATGGCTTTTGATGATATTTGTGGGACCTTGAGATGCCTTCAGATACCCTGGCAACCCCACTCAACCTCAACACTTGTTCCTCTGAGTCCCTGGGAGAACTTTTGAGCTTTGGAGCCTTGAAAGCTCTGGGAGCATCTGGAAGCAACCCAAAGTCTCTGAAGGTGTCCTGGGACACAAGTCATTTTTCCTGATGCTGTCCAGGGGGTTTTAACAGAATTTCAGCTGCCTCCTTTGGAGAAAATCCCTAGGTACACAAACCTACAATTGTCCATGGATGATGCTTACTGTGCGTAGTATGCAACCTGCCAAATATCATTACCTCCACCAGTCAATCACTGTAAGTGGACTCGACACCCCTTTTTTTGGTGAGGCAGTGATGGCGGTTAACGAGATCTATGGGATGTTTGATCGGGCATTCACTCATGGGGCACTGGGTCCCTGGAATCTCACAGAATGTCACGGCCTGTCAATTGAGGTGTCTAATCATTATTTTACACCTGTAAGACAAGGGTTGGCATTGGCGAGTGCACCATTCCAAGAGAATGTAGACCCTTGTGGTGTCCTTGCAAAAATGGTTTTACAACAACACCTGGATGACTTCCACCAGGAATTGGTATCACACTTTGTTTTTATCACAACTCACTCAATTCTTGACCATTTTGCTTGATCTTTGGTGGGTTTTGTAGCTAAGACCTGTGGGTTTATGGGTAAAACCTGCCACGGGTATGGGTACAGGTACAGCGCGAAATACCCATGGGTTACCCATGCAGATCCCTGATTATCAGGCCTGAACAACTTGCAATGGACAAAATGAAACTGGCTGGGATCAGCAACTGGCCTACACCAAGAATGGTGAAGTACATAAGATCCTTCTTAGGATTTGGGAACTTCTACCAAAGATTCACCAGGAACTTTGCAGATTTGGCCTGACCATTGAACAACCTGACAAAGAAGAACCAAAAATTTGAATAGACAAATGACTATCGTAGTCATCAGCAATTATTAGAAACGGCAGAAGTAGAGATCAGTAGGACAAGCAGATGGAAATAACTCAATGCGAGACTTCGAAACCTATTAGCACACTGTGTGACGATAGCAGTTGAACCAGGTTTGCAATATCATTACCCAAGCGGCGACCACAGATATGTCTCCTCGCTGATTGCACAAAAGAATTCACAATGATGAGTAGCTCACGATGGGCAGACAGATTTCTGATGATCTGACGATGCAGTGGTGAATGCGATCTCATTTGTTGACAAATTTATCTCCACTGGCGGGAAGCATAGATCCTAGATCGAAAGCAGGCTTCGAGATAGATCCGTGAGAAGTCCAACTTGAAGGCATCTTTTAATCGATATCTTTCTGATCGGTGTACTTGGTGTAAAATGTCAATTCTTTCTATGTATCTGCCAGCGATTGGATTCGAATAGCAGAACCTTATAAAGGAACGACGTGCCCTGATGGTTGTGAGTTGTTGGTGCACTGGTGAACACAATGGTTGATCCGAGGAAAAGAATGGTCCCAAAAGTATACCGTGACCATTCCGTAGATTGAGTTCGATGCAATGTCGGACCAGGACCCGAAGTTAAAGGACGCGGGTAGTAGGTAATGGGCAGGTAATGGGCAGGTAGGGACAACGAACGATTGAATAAAAATGGGCTATCACCGCACCTCGCTTTCGTATCAGGTGCCGTTGAGCAGTTAGCGCTTTAGCAATGACGCGAGGAGCAGAGAATTCACGAGGGCCGAGGCGTTTCAGGATAGAAAATACGAAAGTATGATCAGAACGAAGCAGAGTGTGGATAGTTCAAGGTCACGGTATCAAGCAGTGATTATTTATTGCAGTTCTGGAATAAAGATTAGTGTACCTTGGCCTTTCTCAAGTTCAACATTAGTTACATAACGTTGAACTGAAATTGTGCAGTCGTTTCGAGACATATGTGGCATAGATCCAGGTGTTTACATATGGCATGTATGAATGACGAAGTAGCAGTGGAAAACGAGATATGACGGGCTAATAGTACAAGCACAAAAAGAAGAAACATCAACCTCACACCTCCGTTGCAAAAAACCTCTCATTTGTGCACGTCCATCCCGACACAAAGTTCCCCTCGCATCCCAGATCAACAACAATCTTCATCTTGAATATAAATTCGGCCTATTCCATCGGCCACGAACGTAAATCAAGATCCCAATCATCTTCATCTTCACCGATATCCGCGTCAGTGTCGTACACCGATATCACGCGACGCGAAAGGGGCGATTTCGGATGGAATTGTAAAGGCGTTTTCCGATTGACGATGGAGCGAGAAGTGACATTCCTCCGAAGTAACATTCGCGCAACGAGTTGATCCATGCTCCCAATCGTATTTTTCTTCCTCTTTGTCTTCAACTTCGTCGGCCGGACACAATCCCGCTCTTCCCTATCGATCTGCATCATGTCTTGATTCCCATCACTACCATCACCGTAAGGAGCGCCGGCCAAGCCACCGCCAGCGCCAACCATCGGTCCGCCATCATCCACCTTCACACCTTTCTCGGCCAACTTCAGCCTCAGCATAGCCGCAACCTCTCGCCCTCTCTCTTTTTCCCGCTTTTTCGTCTGCCGTGCTTCCCATCTCGCGCTCACACCTGATCTACCTTCTTCCAACGCCTGCTCCTCCAGAATCCGTGCGTTGCGCTCCGCCACTTGACTCGCCTTCCGCAGATCCCACAGACGCCGAACCTCCGGGTCTGCACAGCCCTCCAACGCAAGTTGCGAGAGGTCAAGTTGAAAGGTTTCAGGCGAGGGTGAGCGTGGTGGGGGGACATCGTTCGGGTCGTCGAGCAGCAGGAGACTTCGGCTACTCGTGTGTGGCGAGTATGAGTAGAGGTCGACTTCGGAAGTCTTGAGGATGAAAAAATCGTCTGTCGGGTCGGCACCTGGTAGTGCTAGAACGGTTTGGCCTGGAGAAGAGGGTGGAGATAGGGAATAGTCAGTCAAGTTGTCCTGGGTATCAAAATATGGGGTATTCGCATTTTGCTCCTCTACGATTTCATGCATGCCATCACCTTCAAGCTCCAGAGAAGGCGAGGGCACCGATGGTGAAGACGGTAATTGAACACAATCCAGATGATCGAGATCTAGCGTCTTGGGAACGGGGGACGCAGGCGGTGAGGGCAGAGGCGACTCAGGCACCGAATCAACGAACATATCACAGGACCAGGGATATGGTGATGGTGGACTTTTGTCGAGAAACTGAGGGGGAGGAGAAAGTGGTTGACGAGTCCAGGACCCAACGATACCGAGGTCATCGGTGGCATGATCGAACAAATTTGAACGAGATTGGTGCAATAAGAAAGAGCGCTCCGGGGACTGTGGAATTTCAGACGGTATCCCATTTGTGGCCCACTCGGGGGACACTGGCGAGGTAGGCTGGGCATCATCTCGCGACAAAGGCTTGTGCAGGAAATGCGATGAGTCCAAGTCATCCGATTCTGGAATAGATGCTAATATATTGTCATCTAATGGAGGTAACGTCTGAGTCTCGGTTGGCAGCGTGGGGGGCGGCGAAATGGGGGCATGGCAACCTAGGGAATCATGTCTCATTACAAGGGGTGAGTCAAGAAGGCCTCCGAAAGGTTTGGACGAGGGGCACCGCTCCGGCGTGAAAACGTGATCTGCGTGTAAACAAGGTAGCGGTACGCTCCTTTTTGAACCAGAAGTGGTTGAAGGTGGCGACGGATATCCTGAGCGAGCGAAACTTGCCTGTGATTCGAAATCGCAGTTGCTGGATTTTTCTGAGAAGTTTGAACAGTGTTGGAGAAGAGGTATTGTAGGAGAATTTGAGCACTGATCACAAGATATGCAAGACGACGAAGAGGCAAATTTTCCTGAGGAAAAAACATAGGTTGGCGGGTGCCAGTGGTGGTATGTGCAGGACATAGTGTCCAGAGAGACCCCCATATTATTTGAATTGTTCATTGTAAGACCTAGAAGAATAGCAATGCAAGTTAGACAAAGCGACACTCATTGACTACTGAAAAAAGACAAGGGTTACCCAAATGTTCATCCGACTACAAAAAAGCATTATACAAAAAGAAGAAGCAAAAGATACAAAGAGACCTTGCAGAATCGGAGGATGGGGAGATGATGGTTGGTATCAGAGAGTTGGCTCTAGCATACAACATTCTCCACTTCGGACGCCCGGTCAACACGCCCCCTGCCACATGTCAGTACATTATGTCAGCAATATACAGGCACCCATGCCTCGAGGCAAACTCGTGCTCATAACTGTCGATCCACATATCACTGATCAGCCTATCGATCAAGGCCTAAATACTGCTGTGTTGCGCAGTGTGCTCAGTACCGCATTTACGGACCAGCATATCTACTCTTGAAACAAGTCTACATAGGCATGAAAATATGGAGGCTGTGCAGGGCGTAAACACGTATGCATCGTATGTGTAACCCCGAGTGTCAGATGTACAGTGATAACGCAATCGTCATCGAAGTCGGTTCATCATCCAGACCCCGGCCTTGGGGTGCCGTTGGGAACGTATCTCCGAGTCGTACACCGGTTAGTTCTGCGGTCGGTTCAACGCTTCATCCCAGAAACAGGATCCGCGTGGTATCATGATCAGAAGACCGAGTTACTCCGACGTCATTCAAGCCATCACACCATGGAATCATGTTTGGTTCCCCTTCATTTTGATCCCCACGAATTGGGTTAAGAGGCCCTAAAGAGGCCGAAGAAGCACACCCAATAGGGCATGCCAGTGGAGTGTGATTGCAGGTAGATCTCCACAGCGTCTTTGGAGGCACTACGCTCTTGCGTCCCACGGTAACAAATACAGCGTTATTTCGCAGTGTAGGACACTGCTGTTTGGAGGTGCGTCTCCATCGCTCATTTGTCAAGAGGCCCTTGCAATTGTGCGGCCCTGACTGACTGGCAAGTGACAAATTTTAATAAGCTTCTATAACATACTGTGATATACCTATCTTTCCACATTGTTGAGTCATCATGCATTATCATTCAATGCCATAACAAGTAACGATATCGATTGAACGCCCAGCTGAGGCCAGACGACTTCTCACTTCGAAATCGGAAGCTTTCTTTGTACAGCTTCGTTGCCGAAATATTATTCGTGTTGCATTGCGCGTACGTCAAATTCTATTATGGACTTCTGCAATACACACGGTTTGACAAGTGGCATAAAGAATATTTAGCTTCCTCGGGAAAATTATTGTTAAAATCAGCGCACATCACGAGGTCAGGATTTCCGTGACAGATCTCATCTGAGCCATCATCTCGGACAAGATTATAATGAATCAAGGTATACATATAAGCGCTGAGAAGTGGACTAGACGCAGCTAGACGCTGGGCGTCAGATATCCACGATCGGCGTCTATTTAAGGCTTTTTTACAGCCTTTTCAGGCCTGTGTGGGGTAGTAAGCGCCAACCTCGGCGCTTACCACCATACTTTTGGAACTGAAATAGTCACTCCACTCGTTGGGACGTGTGTGATGCTCTTAGTCGTTCTCTGGCTTCCATTCCACGCTGGAAGTCCTGGCTTGCAACGTTCTCAAGGATGGAGCTTTGATTAGTTAGTGCAGCCGCGGTGGCGGCTTCTCGGGTTACTGTATGGCTAGGTAATATCCATTCTGCGGACTAGCGCGTATGGGACAGTGCTGAAGTTGGCATCATCCAAGGACTACTTTCGTCGTACTGCTGTGTCCTGGCTTCAGGTGATAACGATGACTCGGATGCTGGCCATTGATAGATATCAGCGACATTTGTGCCGTGGAATTGGATATAATTCTCGGCAGAACGCTACTATACTTATATCTCAACCGGAACTGGCGGGCACTCCAATTGGCATCCTAACTGTTTGGCCTCACTTCTCTTCCATTCTACACTTCCAGTGCCGATGAAGCTTTGATCGGCTACTAGTCCAGCAATCACGGCGGGCTTCTACGGCTGATATGCATTTTACGGACTAGTATACAGTAGTACACGAGCACCTTTTGACTCCAATATCATACTAGAGGGTGGTGGTTCTGTTGCCTCATATGGTCTTGTCTTTGTTGGCGGCCCCATTCGGAAATAACCATCGACAGCTTGTGATACGTGTCCCCTTGGTTATACAGCAGTATACTTCCTATCGCATTAACTGGTTCGCTCTGCGAACCATGCGTTGCTATTCACCCCCAGCAAGTTCTTTGCAACGCGTGATTTTCAGAAAATGCTGTCGCTGGATGCGCGAGCAGCCTTCTTACATAATACAGCTTATAAGGTAGAGGAAATCCATATGCATCCAATGTCACCTGATTTGGCGAAAGTGCAAAAATTCGCATATCAAAGAAAGCACATGAATTTCAAGCCCAGAAAATTTATTTACACTTCATGAGTTTTTGGTGGTTGTACATTTTTGAGGCATCGGCATGAATAAATGATATGTGTTTTTAATGGGGCCCGGCAGGGCCCTGCGAAAAATTGTAGCAGAGAAAGTGGTCATTGCCTTTTTGGGAAAGTCAAAGCTCATCCTCGTTCTTAAGATTGTTTCTTAGCTTCCACAGGCCTGATTTGACTCAAATAAGTTGTGGTGACAGTATGTAGGACCCCTTGCTTGAGTTGTCATATGCAAAATCTGTATTCAGCTTGTTGATCTTATATTCTGTAGTGCAATGTTGACTGCTCAATGACTCAGTGAATGTTATAAATTTCTACACCATGGCTGACACTCTAGCAGTGATTTGCATGTAAATTTGAACCATAGCTTCTGATTTCTCTTCCAAATTACATCAGGATCAACAAAATTCGACATCAGCTTGCAATGAGTCTTGTGTACCTCATAAGAGTGATTGCCAAGCCTCTACAAAGCTGATTTTATGTATCTAAGGTGCATTTTCATGAGACTGGACCATTTTTATTCAACCACTATTCATCTGGATCTGTGCATCATTGGCCAATGCTCAGAAATGCATCTCCAGTCACATTTGTTTATTGATTTCCTTTTTAGGACATGACATGCACTGAACACGTTTTGAGCTCCATACCACCATTTTCACTGAAATAAACATCTAGAGCATTATTTTGAATGCTATTCTTAGCAATCTCAAGCCAGATTCACCTTTATGCACCCCTGTCACCTCGATTTGCATCCTGATATTTTTGCATTTCCTTTTTGGAATAACAAAATGTCATTGACTTTACATGAATGTCATTTGGCTTCCACACCACTGTTTTTGCTCAACAAAAGTGTAGGATCACCATTTTGAACACTTCTCATCAACTTCTTGGGAGCAGAATTTTTAGTTAAGTCCTCATTCCTGAGATCTTCACATCGAACACGGCAGATTGGAAGGACTAAGCCATTTAAAAAAATTCCACTCTGAAGACTTTGATTAAAGCATGTATGAGAGTATTTCTTCTCATACAAAGTATATGTGAATTATTGTGCATGCTTAGAAAAGTACCTGTACCACTTTTCACTGCGAGTGTCAGAGTTTAAATTTGGTGAGGATTGCGAGGCCCCATTTTTAAGAGATTCTACGGTGTCCAAGTGAAACAAACACATGATCAATTTAGTGCATGCTAAGGTCTTGTCACACATCAGTCACAGCAGGAACATTGGATGCATATGGATTGCCTCTACCTTAAGGTAGACGACTTTCATAATCGACTAAGGTCACATGGAGTTACTTCAATGTGACAACCTGGTCAAATTCAAGGGGGTGTCAGCACCTGAATCCCGCACATCAGGGGGTCCAGAGGACCCGCTAAAAAAATTTTTGACATTGAAGTCTTGAAAGGTCAGTTCATGTCTAGGGTGTTCTAGAGCTGCAAAGTTGGCTCCAAAACATGTTCTGTCTCTTGGTTTCCCCACCCAATGCAGCAGATTCAGCCTCCAGCCCACACTCAGTGTTGTTCCTGACCTTCCCTAGTATATTATAATAATGCATTGGCATCATTGTACTGGAAATACCACCAAACCTTGTCAATTCTTTCAAAGTATTTAAATTGTTGGAATTTGGGTTTGCAAGTTGCGTGATGCTGCCCCCTGTTATTTATTTTCTACAAGACTACATTTAGTTTTCTTAGGTTTCTCGTTATGGTTTGCAGTTGTGGTAGTCTGACACACAATCCGTTTGCCTCATGAGCTCACCAAGGCGAAACAAAAATATCTGATTGGGGTTGTCTCACCTTTGTGAGATTACCAGATAAGTAATAGGTGCACTGGTGTACTAGTAAATCAAGTGTAAATAGCTGGCTGATAAGAGAGGAAGAATGGGAAAATTACAGAAGAGCCTTCAGTGCACAAGGTAGCAGACACTGAAGGTGTATAGGAGGTGTGATGACTGAGGGAGTTGATCACACAGGTTGCGAAACACCTCGTCCACTCATTGACTCGAGTTTGACATGCATGTGACAGGCTGGTTGATGATTTTGATTTGGGGAGTTACCCAAAATAGGCTGACATGTGATGGGAAACAGAAGGATGGGGAGGGGGGGGGCCCAGATGGCCACTTAAAAAAATTATGAGTGGATGTCTAAAATTTGTGGCCTGTCACCCCCTTGGTCAAATTAGGAAGTTTTTTGGCAGAGAAACCATGGAACACTGTTGAAAGTTAATCCTAGTGTAAACAGGAGTAGAACTCAGTCTCTGTATAAAGTGACTATATTTCTGGTGTACTGTACCTAGTGTAAACAGGAGTAGAACTACAAGTACAGTAAGTAATGATCTATAACTGAGTAATGATATCAATATGCACCTCAGTCTCCATATAAGTGACTGAGGTGCTAATGACACTATCTACTGTATATATATATGTGTCATGTATGATAAAGAGGAAGGGTATAAAGGTATCTATGGAATGCACACCTCAAAGGGATGTGCTGAATATAGTTGACGCATCAAAGGCGTGCCAGCAAATATGATCAATGCACCAAAGGCATGCCAGAAACCGTATTTGGTAATATGGTGTTTGTGTGTGTTCACAGTGTGATTCTCAACACTCCTCCTCACTGTGAACACTCCTCCTTGCATGGAATTGAGCTAGCATAGTCCAAGGAAGCCCTGAAGATAAGACATCGAGAGCCTTTGTGAACATGTCCACAATATTTTCGCAGGTATTCACATAAGTAAGTTGTAGTTCACATGATTGAACATGCTTCCAAAGAAAGTGATATTTGATGTCGATGTGCTTTATGTGGGAGTGAAGGAGGGGGTCATCAGATAGAGTTTTAGTGGCTGAGTTGTCACAGTGAATTATAGTGGGGGATGATTGTTGGTAGTCGGTGGAATTAAGTAATGTGCATAGCCATATGCATTCCTTGGTGGTTTTGAAAGCAGCAATGTACTCAGCCTTGCAAGATGAGGTTGCAACGACTTTTTGTTTATGGGCTATCCAGGACATGGCCCCAGAACCAAGGGAACATATATATCCACTGACACTCTGACATGTATCAAGGCAATTGGCCCAGTCAGAATCACTGAACACATGGAGAGAAATAGGATGGTAATTACCCAGATAGAGTCTTAAATCCCTTGTACCTTTGAGATAATGCACTAGCCTGATAGCCGCTGCCCAATGCTCGAAGGAATGGCAGTTGAGGTACTGAGAAAGCTGTTGGACAGTGTAGGCAATGTCTGGGTGTGTGGATATGGCTATGTAAAGCAAGCATCCAATGAGGGATTGGTACGGTAGTTTAGTGAGCTGAAGTTGTTCATCGGGGGTCATAGACTGATGACCTGAGCAGCATAATTTTGATCCAGGTTCCAGAGGGGCAGATACTGGGTAAGCATCTTTTTGACCGAATTGTTCTATGATTTTGTCAATTAACGCAGTCTGTGACAGTGCAACAGTCTGATTGGGACAGTCCCAGGTAATGGCAATTCCAACTATAAAGCACGCTGTACCCAGCTCTGAAATGGTCCAGACCTTTCTCATCTGATCCTTGAACCATTTGTTTTCATCTTTGGTATGGCAAGCTAGAGTGATCAGCTGAGTTTTGGTCGGCTGTAACCTTGAAACAGTTGGCCATCAACTGTCAGCTGTCATCCTGGAAAATCCAAGAACCTTGGACACCCCATTAGTTGAAAATAGATTAGAATCTACTATCTAACATCAAGTATCTCCAATTAAGCAGAACATGTCGAAAGAGAACATTCATAGGCACAAACACATATGTAATTTATCCTTTCTAACTTTTTAACTATCACCCCTAGCATTTGCATGAGGGGGCTATGACATGACATGAGTGCTAAAATGAATTGAGGCGGCATGATATTACTACTAAATAAACTAGCCCCTCCAGCTTTGTGTTTTGGGTGAGGGGGAGCAGCAAAACCAATTGAAATAGAAAAAGAAGAATAATCCTTCCCATCTTGTGCGAGGGGACAGGCATCATCGGGGCCCCACCATCATCCCTGTGTCATCCCACTGTTGCATCATTGTTGACCAGTTGGCCTCGCCCTGTCGTTTCCCTGTCCCTGTGGCACTCCCTATCCACCCTACAAGCAGTTGCTCACAGCGGTGGTGGCAAGTGCCAAGTTGTCTTCGTTGCCCTGAGTCATCCTCGTTGTCATCCCCCATTGGCATTCATCGATGGCTGTTAGCACCCAGTATCCACCCTGCAAGCAGTGACTTGCAGCAGCAGTGGCGGGTGCTAGGTTGTCCCTTGGGCAGAACCTATTTTGAGGGGTGGCTGGACAGTTAGTGGCAACATGGTGAGAATATGGGGATAGCGGGTCCTTACCTTGCGGATACCCCACTGCACGGGCCTCCTGGCACCTCCATGGGGTCATGCTAGACCCAAACAAACCCCCTCACATCTCATTTGGATGGGGAGGAGGGGCTGGATGGGCAGCGTGCGTCATCGTTGTACATAGAAAACATAACCTAAAAAAAAAGAAAGAAACTCATTAGTAATTAAAAAAGAAGTAAGAATACATTGAAGGTACTTACTTATCTTGTTTTTTTTTGAGGAGCCCCATGCCCCAAGAGGGGGAGTCGATGGTCGTCAACACTGGGATTCATGGGTGCCAACATGGCATGTTGCAGCCATGGTGGTTACTGTTTGGTGGGGTCGGGAGGGCGTAGTGGTGGTCGAGGTCACCATTTAAGGTGTTGTGAGAGGGAAGGGGGATGCGGCGGTGTTGTAGAGGATGGTGGTGGTGGAGACAGTGGGGAAATGTTCATTGTTTGGGAGGTATTGCCTCATATGGCAATGTCAGTTGCTTGATCTCGATCACTAGCAGTGGCAAGCACTGTTCAATACTCGATTCTACATCCTTCTGAGAGCAATACTGGTTCATTTGGTGAGATTCCAGTTATGGCTCCTTCTCTATTGGAACTATGCATATCCCACTCCCCTTAATCACAGGTGTAGTGCTTCATTGTCAATTGTTATCTAATTGCCAACTAATTGCCATTTCAGGCTGGTACTCTATCTCTCATAAAGGATCCAGGCAGCTATTCACTCTGATAAGTGCTCAGTTATTGTTTTATTATGGATGCCTTCTTGCTACCAGTAGTCTTTTTTTTATGCTGTATTGAGCTATCTAGGTACCATTATCCATGAGTAAGCCCATCAACCCCTCTCACTTGACCACCTCACCACATCTCTTTCATAGGCTATACCCCAATTATGAGACATAGAGATAGCTCACAATACTTCACTCCAATGCCCTTGACCATTATTCAATGGGTTAGGATAACTGGAATAGAGATTAAGTGAGTATGTGATGAAACTATTTTCCAGGACAAATTATCGACCATCAGGGTTGAACCTGGTGTATTTCTGTGAGGTAATAGACTATAATATCCATTTTTTATGGCCTTTGCATGATGGGAAAAGTTGATGTTGCATGGTGAGTAAAGTTCACTTCTGTTGATGGGAGACCCATGCCCTGGTGAGCTGGGACTTTGCTGCTCCACCCTGGTGCATACCTACCCTCATCATACTTTATCAATAGGCCTAGGAAGCGAAGGAAGCGAACATTTTGGCTCCATGGATCTCACACGGTATGTATTCCTCCTCCTGACCATATTTTTGCTTTCTGACTGTATTGACTATCTTAGGACATTATGCAAGAATTGTACAGTGCATGTAAGACCTAAATTGACACCTTTTAATGCACTCATAGCCAGGGCAATGCACAGAAGAAATGGTAAGTTGCTATCTCCAAATCTCCCATCCTACCACTCATACCCTATTTAATGCTTAGACCTTGCTACACATGCCTGTATACTATGTTCCCTACTCTTAGTTACATCTCCCCACCATTTAATAGGTACAGTTTTGGTGATACCAGAACAGTTGAATAGAAGATACCCTCTCCTCCTCCTCTCTATGATTTTGCTTTTTCCCATGTTATCCTCTTTCTCCTGCATTTAGAACTACTATCCTCCATCATGCATCATTGTGTGAATAATACTTCCAAGGACCCTTTGTAGAAGAGTATAACTAGTACAACACCACGAGATATAATGACATTTCCTAAAATGGAAATGCTGACAGGGTTTTGGACTGCCAGTGATTTGCTCATTTTCTCAACTATGTCGTCTCATCCCACCTCTCTCCCAGCCACCCCCCTCCTTTGTCTTTCCATCTTACAGTGTGTTTGTAGCATGTAAAGTAAGTTTCTCTTCTTTTGCCCTCTTGCCCAACTACTAACTTTCGAGATAGGTAGTTTTTTCACTTAGACTTATGTTTTTTTTTTCCCTTTTACTAATATTCTAACACAGGTATTCACAGGTAGGCCAACAGGACCCCAACAACTATGGCTCCCACCACCCCTGGCACCTGGCACCACCGCTGCGAGCCCCTGCTTGCAGGGTGGATGGCAAGGCCTGTCAAATCCAACAGTACTGCCAAATGGAGACCACGAATGCAGGGAAACAATGGGGACTACACCAACCAACAGATGAGGAGCACAAACAATGGGACCAGCAGATGTGGGTTGAACAAAGAGGATGACACTGACACAACAACAACAGCACTGATGACAAAACAGTGAGGCATGGCATGGCAACAAAATGATGGGGGAGTACCACCACTGAACGACAAAGGGGGGGCAGGGATGATGGCAGGGACGAGAAGGATGTCAAGGAAAACTGCAACCATGAAGACAAGCAAACAACACCAGGACAGCCACAAGGACTGACCAGGACAGCAACAATGCACAATGGGGTAGGTAGCACAACTGAGAGCAAGAGGAAGACTAATGGGAGTGCCAAGTATGGAGTGAGGAGGAGGATGACTGAGACAGAACATCGATGGTCCTGAGAACAAAATGGCAGGACACGACAAAAACGATGGGTGGCCCTCATTTTGCCCTGCCTGATGGTCAGGTGCCACGATGCACAAGGCTGCTCCTGCCCCAAACTGACACCTTTGTGCCACAGTATGACCTCCCCATCCCACACTGTACTCCTGGAATGAGCATCACAGCTTGGTTCACCAACCCCATGTCATGGGGTCTTTACTTAATGTAGTTTTCTGTATTTATCTCACCAATTTTATGTTTTTAGAAGTTGTCTAATTGACTCACATGCATGTAACAGCAACCTGTCTTACTCACTACTCAGACTCGGACATGATGCTCTTCACTTCCATCCTCAGAACTTTGGTACTATACTTGTCTATGCCCATGAATATTCCTCTCTTTTGACATGTTTTCTTGTATCTGCATAATTGGAGATACTTGATCTTAGATAGTAAATTCAAATTTATTTTCAAATAATGGGGTGTCTGAGGTTCTTGGATTTTCCAGGATGATGGCTGATGGTTGATGGCCAACCGATTCAAGGTTATGGCTGACCAAAACTCAGCTGATCACTCTAGCTTGCCATACTTTGGAGTCCACAATTGACAAGAAATCATTGACATGGACAGCTGCAATGATAATCTGTGAGTCTGATTTATGGTAGTATATGCAAGATTCACAGGACAGATGGGTGAATCCCCAGTCAATCATTTGAGTGTTAAGTGTCTGGTTCCATATGCTTCATGCTGTACAGACCCTGCTGTGGTTGCCATACCCAGTCTTCCTTCCCAGGCTCTTCAAATCCAGTTGGTTGTTGCATGTATTGTATCTCATCATCTGGTAATAGCCCGTAGAGGAATGCCATCTTCACATCGATTTGTTGTGCATCCCAACCAAGAAATGCCACTAAGTGGAGAAGTATACACCAAGATTCCATGTGTGCAGTCAGTGAGGTAGTTTTAGTATAATCTTTGCCATAGATTTGTTCAAAACCTTTGTAGACAAGACATACTTTCCACCTAACTGCTGCTCCGGTCTTGTTCCACTCAATATGGAACCAGGAAGACTGGTTTCCCTTTTCGGATCCAATTCCCCTGAGGGACATCACATCGGGGAATGAGCTTGTAAAACCCATGTCTTTCAATGACTGCAATTCCTCTATGTATCCCTCTTTCCACCTCTCAGCATCAGGGGAACCCTTAGCTTCCTCCCAAGTTTTTGGATCATCCTCAAATTGAAGTGATTCCAGATCAAAATCTGTCATCTCCAAGATTAGGGCCTGAAATTGATGTGCTTGATCACTGAGATCAAGATCATTGAATGATTGATGCAGTTCCTCAATGATGTCACGATCATGATCGATTGAGGAATCTAGTGGGTGATCACTATTGGTTGTTCAGGTGGCTACCACTGCAGCTCTATGCTCCCGGTGAGCCTCTTTAACTCAAACAGCACTGTCATGCAAATCACGAATGGCAGCTTCAGTTCTAGTGACAGATGGTCCACCATCAGGGTGTTTCTCTGTGGGAATTGGTATGCACAATGAGTGATGTGGGAGGGGTGGAGGGGATGGTGTCCTTTGTCAAGCTATCTGGTGATTATCCTCAATGGGTGGCGCATGATTGACACTGTCATGTTCATCATCAATGTCATCTAGAAGTGCAGGAATGAAGCTCATTGTTGCATTTTTGGTCTCATTAAGATTCCCATCATCTCCCAGAGTAGTCAGTTTGGGTGGTGTATGACTGTTGTGGCTTTCAAGGAACTTGACATGGTAAGAGCTATGGACTCTCCCTGTAGTTCAGTTATAACAATGGTATGATTTGGATTTTGGATCATATCCTATCAGTACACATTCAACAGAGCATTCAAAAATTTTGGGATTGTCTTTTTTTGGTATAAGAACAAAGGCCTGACACCCAATTTCCTGTAGATATGAGTAGTCAGGTTTACGTCCAAACCACAGTTCCCAAGGTGTACATCCCTTGTAGTGATCCGGGGTGATGCCCAGTATTTACATATATTTACTTAGTGTTTGTGCAAGCCACTGGTCCCTTTATAAGGGCCGGTTTTAATTAGATGGACAGACTTTTTACACAACAGCAAAAATATACGTTAATCATGTTCTTGCAGCGTGTGATATAAGTCTACCCCCTCCGCTTTACTACACTTTTTTGAACACTCAAATCCATTATTTTACCAAAAGAATATCCACTCGACTTCACCTTTGTGAATGTCATATTGTGCCATAATATCAAAATCGACCCTGATGCCACCAGCGACAGTTCATCTAGACTCGTGATCCAAGTTTGACACTACCTGCGATGGACCCCAGCCCGACTGACACGTCCTCTACGAAAGTAAAGAAGAAGACCGCCCGAGCTAGGACTAAAGGTGGTTTGGATTCAGAACCCCCTGGTGACTGGTCCCATAACCCAGCTGATGGGAATCAGTTGAGTGCCATTGAAGAAGTCAAAGAAGTCGATTCGGTGTTGAGAGCGTCGACCCAAGATCCAGTCCCTGCTAGCAGGGTCCATCGTCAGAATGATTCACCTTCCCCATCTAGGGTGTAGCATGGGTATGGGTAAACCTGTGGTAAATGGCCCACAGGTTTGACAGGTATGGGTACAGTTGCCGAAATGCCGGACCTGTGCCATACCATACCCATTTTGGTGGTGTCACGGGTATCAACGGTTATTTAGGTCATCGGCTGTGGAAGATGCCAGACATCGAAACGACGGCAAAATTGTTGTTTGTAAGTATTTCAACTTTCTTATTTCACAACTAATAGTTTTGTTAGGTCCTACTCTAGTGACACGAAGCATACGAAATGGGCCTAAATGACTTTGATTGTTGTTTGGGCCCCAGGTAAGCTTTTCTTTGTTCATATCTTATTTTTCTTTATTCAACTAACTTCATTTGCATTGTTTACAGGTTTTAACTTACAATGATGCGACTACCACGACAACAATGACAACAACGCCAACAATGGCCACCATGGCCACCACACCATCATCACCATCACCACCACAGCACCCCCAACTTCTGCCGCGAGCAACTGCCCACAGGGTGGAAACAGGGAGCAATGACGGGACAAGGACGGGATGAGGCACAGGCCCAAATGACATGTATTGTTGTTTGGGCCCCAGGCGCATTTCTCTTATATTATCTACAAGTCTTATCTCACCATATTGTGCCCAAATGATGACGGATGTCGTTTGGGCTCTAGGAAAAGTTTTTTTTTGTTTTCTTTTTGTTTTTTCAACTAACTAATATGTTCATCTTGTTTATTAGGTTCTAACTATGTTATAACAAGGAGACGATGCCTCCACGCCCACCTATGCCCACCCACAGCAATGCCACAATGCCACACGACTGAAAACCAAAACGGATGACCTCCCTCCCACCACTCCCCTCCATCAACACACACCACCACCGCTCCTGTACCTGCCACCACATTGTCTAACACTGGACAATGGGACGGGGATGCGAGGGACAAGAACGACATCAACAACGAACCACTGCCACCGTGAGCGACTGCTCACAGGGTTGAAATGGGGAGCAACGAGATGGGACGACAACACCAGGGGACAGGGATGGAGAGGGGGATTAATGACAACTACATGGGCAGCGATGGCAATGAGGATGGCGACGAGGAAGGGGATGACGATGAGGTGAAACAAAAAAAGGCCCAAGACATCGGGCCACAGGTGAATTTTGTTCCTTTTCTCATTTCATTTCATTGTTACTAACCCCAAACATTCTAGGCAATGATTTTACTATTGACGATGACGGGCGCCCCCTGTCTCACCCCCACCACTGCCATGAGCCCCTGCTTGTGGGGTGGTTAGGTGGTAGCAAGACCATACACTCACGATAGCAGCACCCCCAACTACCGCCGCAAGCAACTGCTTGTGGGGTGGAAATGGGGAGAAAGGACAGGACAAGGATGGGGAGGATGATCCAGGACCACGAGGGGCAGGGGCACTACTGTGAAGAAGGGGAAGGACCTCTCCTTGCCCCCCATCTTGTCAGTGTTTTTTTTAATTATTTAGTATTGTATAGAATTATGAAATACACAAATCCCTCCTTTGCTCTTCTTGAGTGGTGGAGGTATTGTATACAATATGTAGTTGAGTTAGTAAAGATACATACAAATGCAGAATGTTCAACAGTGTAGAATGTCTAAATATGAGGCAAAGATGTAGTCAAACCTACGGTGTATATACATGGTGTCACACCTGTGGTGTTTTATGACAGACCATGGGTTAAACCTGTCACCGCAGTTGCGGTGTTAGAATGGGTGCGGTGTTGACAGGTGCGGGTGTGGTGTGTTAAATTTTACCCATGGTGTGACCCGTGCTACACCCTATCCCCATCTCCTCCCCCCTCTTCAGGTCCATGCTCTCCAGAGAGTATGCCCAGACTCTCCCCTAGTCGGGAGAGCCAGTCTGCCCCTCACCACGAGAGAACCCCATGCACCCATCTGGTAGACCAGTCTCGACTCCCTCACCCACACCTATGGATGAGGGAAGTAGCAAACGACGTCGAGAGGAGAAGAAACCTGAAAACATCATTCCACCTAGCCAGGAGGAAAGGAGCATAGCCTCATACACCACTCTGGCCTGTGAGATCATCAACAGGCACCTGGATCAGGACAGTTATGACCCAACTCAACTCAACACGCAAATACAAGAGCTGATGAGGGGGTTCTCTGTCCAAATTTGTCATGAATCTGGTAGTCAGGGCCCCGCCTCTCCTCCCAGTTGGGAGGAGAATAGTACTCCAAATCTCCCTCGTGGTAGGACCCCCGCTTCAAACTGTAGGGAATCCGACATTGGGACCCCTCAAAAGAAGTCGGTTCACTATGATGGAGCCAGCAAAGTGGCTCTTCAACAATTCAGAGACTCCGATCTCTGCAAGGGACAGCATACCAATATCCCAGACCAGGGTATACATTTTGATGTCAAGGGATTCCCATATGAAGAGGCCCCCTCTTCCAAGGAAAGCCTGCATGGCCAGGCTCCTAGCTCTATCCATCCAGAGCAAGGAAGAAGAGAAGAAACCCCTGGGCGCAGAGGGCCAAGGGGAATTGGAGGTGGAGGAGGCGACTCCTCCCCTTCCGACAGCGACAGCGATGATAGCGATAGAGATGAGGAAACTCCTCCTCCCAGTGATGAGGAGGATGAGGTCAAAGAGCATAGCCTCCTTTGCCCTAATTCTCAGTCCCACTCAAGGTCGAGACCCAACCCAAGCATCAGTCATCGAGGAGATACCCTGTCTGCCTCTGCTCACACAGATGCCCGTTCCCATCGACAAGGGTACGGTGGGGAGCTTGAATCTTACCGAGATAAAGGCACCCGTTGCCCTTCCAAATATTTGAAGGTGATGCATGCCAAGTTCCATCACCAGATTGACAATAAGGTGTCCACAACCATGGAATCGCTCCCGGATCGAAAGAATGGACCCCATGTTCCCACTCCCCCAACTTATGGCAGGAGCTCGGATACTGAGGTGTTCAAATGGTGGCTGAATGCTCTCCTTCAATAGTTGAAGGTGAGCAAAACATGTGGTCCCAGTCTCGATGCTAAAAGGATCAAGTATACAGGCATGTAACTAGAAGGAGTAGCCCTGACCTGGTTTGAGGACAATGTGGATGGAGTATACCACCACCGGGCCCAGTGGTCTTTTAAGGATGTGATCACTGGTCTATATGATCAGTTTATACACGACAATGCTACCCATGATGCAGCCGATCACTTTGCAAAGGTGAAATATGATGTAGTCGAAGGAGTCATGAGCTATTACCATAAACTGGAGCGATATGCTACCAGGATGATCCGAGCCCCAGACCGTTTCACCTTCAAGACCCAACTTTTGTCTGGGTTACCCCAGACTATGGTGTCTTTCATATTTGACAAAGGCTGTTCTGCAGAAGCCAGTTCCACAGATACCATCCTGTACTATGCCCGTGAGGCCGAAGAAATATTCAGGAAGAAGAAGAGATACCAGGAGTGTAAGCGCCTGGTGGAGGCCCTGTCTTCCAGTAAGGATGTTCCAAAACCCAAGGTGACCACCTCTGCCTGGGAGGGTCAGTCCCCTGAGTGATCTTGCAAACGAACCCAAGATCCACCCAGGTGCGACAGTCGACCTAAGAACAGGGACAGGCCCAATAGAACTTGCGAAGTGTTTTCTGCGAGGAAGGAACCTCGTCAGGAGGATAGGAAGGCACCCATATCTGGAGAGTGGACTCCCAGAGATCATGCCCCTACTAAAAAGTATGAGGAAACCAAGCCTCCTCCCACCTGCTACAAGTGTGGGGGATTAGGTCATTACTCCACTGATAAGAAGTGTCCTGAGTACAATACCCCAGGACAATCAAAACCCCATATGGGCGCGAGGATGTACGCCGCCCACGAGGAACTTGATGGCGCCAAGAATGATCCCCCTCCAGTGGAGGATGAATGATTGGCATTAGTTCATAGTGATCCTGAGGAATCAGACCAGGACGTGTTGGGATCCCAATACAGTTCTGATGGGGATCCATACCCCCTGAACTCAGACAATGAATCAGGATGTGATGAAGGCAATGACCCAAACAATTTGGAGCCATCCGGGAGGCAATCTATGATTATGAGTCAGATTCAGCATCTGACTCGTGTCCCTCCATGCAATCGGTATCTGACTCAGAGGAAGATTCTGAGGAGGAGACGGTTGAACCAAGTCATCCCCCTGAGCAGATGGGGGTGATCACTGACTTCTCCCCTCCCATCTCCATGAACCTCAGGCGCCCCCCTGCCCTGAGGAAGTCATCCAAGAAAATTGTCCGACCTCCTCAAACTGAGAAGAACAACCAATGCTTCATCATAAGGATGAAGATCCATGGTCTCGAAGCTAACATACTTCTAGACTTGGGGTGTATGGCAGACTCAGTTTCACCTGAGTTTACCGTATCTGCAAATCTGAAAGTGCACGAGCTGGAGGAGCCAGTACCCCTCCAGCTAGGTATGGTGGGAAGTCAGTCCAAAATCAATTTCGGGCTCTTTGCAGAGTTCAAATTAGGGACTGTAAGAGCCAATCATTATTTCAATGTGATCAACCTCAATAGATATGACGCCATCGTGGGTATGGTGTTTATGAGGAAATATGGGCTCATCCTGGACTTCGAGTGAGACCAGGTGTGGTTTCAGGGCCAGGTCCTCCCCACCATTGTCGAGAGCAAAAGCACTTTTTGACAAGTACACAGATACGCCATGAGAACTCAACCTGTACAGGATGAGTGACTTGACAGCAGCCCTAGTGCTGCTGTCAGCGTATTGAAGGATCCCAATAAGCTAGGGATAAGTTTGGTTTCAGCCCAGCCTCCATGACAATGAAGGAGGAGAACGATGTGGATCATCCCCATAAGGGGCATGGATTGGGGACATCAGACCCCATCCTCCTGGGGCCTGAAGACGAAGACTTGGATTCCTCAAATAAGGGCCTTGACCAGGAGCCGGAGAGCAACCATGAGGACTCTGGCAATTGGGATGAATACGTTGAGGAGTTTACTTGGGACAGATACCCCGAGGGACCGAATTGCAGAATCGATCTAGGTCACCCCACAGTGCAGGAGGTGGTCTCAGAACAGCAACTGTCGGACCTGAATGAAGTGCTCTTTGCTATCTGCAAAGAGCTAGCCAAGAGCGCAAAGGCCCAAGGACCTTTGGGCAAGAAGGACATTCTCCAGTTGCAGGAGGAATGGCTTGAGGTCTGCAAGGACATCCTGCAGGGTGTACCAGAATGACCTCCCCCAATGAGGGAGATCAACCACCAAATCCCATTGGTGGATGAAAAGAAGAGGTATAACTACCACTTACCTAAGTGTCCCAACTCGATGCAACAACCCCTCGCTGACAAGATCGAGAGGTATTGTCAGGTGGGATGGTGGAGACCAGTGCCCATGGAGCAAGCCACTCCAATGCTGGTGGTCCCCAAGAAAAATGGGGACATCTGTACCATGGTGAACATGAAAAAGAGGAATGACAATACCGTCAAGAATGTGACGCCTTTCCCTGATCAGGACCTGATCAGGCTGGATGTAGCTTGAGCGAAGTATCATTTGAAGATTGACTTATCTGATGCTTATGAGCAGATTCTGGTTGACCCAGAGGATGTCTGGAAAACAGCGTTTGCGATGGTACTGGGCACTTTTGAGAGCCTGGTGATGCAGCAAGGCAACTGCAATGCCCCAGCTACTTTCCAACAATTGATGAACTCCATCTTCAGGGAGTACATCGGATGGTTCATGCACGCTTATCTCAACGATATCTTTGTGTTCAGTGACTCAGTCGTTGAACATCAACACCACCTGCAGCTCATGTTCAATAAACTATGAGAGCACAAACTGTACCTTCATGCGGATAAATGTGAACTATATGCCGAGAAACTTGAATGTCTCAGCCATATGATAGATGACAAGGGCCTCCACACTGACAGCGATAAAATGGCAAGGATACAAGAATGGAAGGTGCCTCAACACTATCATGAGGTTCAATGGTTCTTGGGACTAGTTCAGTACCTAGCCCACTTCCTTCCTAATATTTTGGCATACACCAGTCCACTCTCCACTATGATGAAGAATGGACAATCATTCCATTGGCATCCTCTGCATGATAGCTGTTTCCAGACTATCAAAGACATCTGTTGTTCGACCCCAGTTCTAAAACCCATCGATGCCAGCTCAGAGGAGCCCATCTGGGTGATTTGCAATGCTTTGGTATTCGGGGTTGGGGCCATGTATGGGCAGGGCCCTGAATGGCAGAGCTGTCAACCGGCCAGATTCCTATCCAAAAAGTTCTTGGATGCTCAAGGGAACTATAGGACCTTTGAGCACAAAACCATTGTGATCCTTGAGGCACTTCTCAAGTGGGAAGATAAGCTGATAGGTCGGCGACTTCACATGGTGACAAATCACAAGGCCTTGAAGTTTTTCCAGACCCAGTGTCGATTATCAGCCCATCAGTCCTGGTGGATGGAGTACCTCTCGTGCTTCAACTTTGACATACGGTATGTCAAAGGGAGCCTCAACAAGGTCGCAGATGCCCTGTCCCAGTATTACCAGTTTGATAACTGGGAAGACGCACCCCTGGTGCAACATTATGTGTTTGCTGATGTACACCTTGATCCTATGCACAAGGATTTGCCCTGGGATCGTCATTTGGAAATTAGGAATTGAGTCATCGAGACACGATCCACCAAGGCCCAGGTCCATCGAGCAGAAGAGCATCTAAGAGCCTTGCATGAGTGGGTTGAGGATCGAGAACTGGCTGCAGCGGTGCTTGCTGGTGCACAGGACAAGAATGGGACGGGAGGTCTTAAAGAGCCCCGAGGGGAAGACCCCATGGTATATGAATCCCTAGCCAAGCACCAGGATTTGAAGGTGTCCTTGTCAGAACAGGACCCGATGGATGAGGACATCCAACAGGGATATAAGGAGGACAAGGTATTTGCCAAAGTCCTGGATAACCTGGAAGATCACCCCAACTTTGAGGTGATCGACGGTATAATGTGGATGAAGAACAAAGGAGGAGAACACGTTGTGTGTGTTCCCTCAGCGCCCTCTAAGGACACGACTTTACATGGCCATATCATTGACCAAGCCCACTCAATTGTCGGGCACTTTGGCCCAGCAAAGACCTCTGAGTATGTTAGGTGATGGTATTGGTGGCCTCGCCTCCAATACAAAGTGGATAAGTTCTGCGAATCATGTGAGGCCTGCGTTCGGTCCAAGGGGGAGTATCGCTCCCCCATGGGTAAGTTACATTCATTGCCCACCCCGATCCGTCCTTGGGAATCCATAGGGATGGACTTTATTGGTCTGTTCCCTGAGTCAGAAGGGTTTAATTACCTATGGGTGGTGATATGCCGATTGTCATCTATGGTGCACCTGGTCCCCATAACAATCACCACCACTGCCTCTGAGTTATCATCTCTTTTCATCAAAGAGATAGTTAGGCTGCATGGGTTTCCTGGCTCCATCGTTTCAGACCAGGATTCCAAGTTCACCTCCCACTGGTGGCGGGAAGTCCACCAAGTCTTGAATGTAAAGCTACTGATGTCCACCTCCTTCCATCTTCAGATGGACGGTGCTACTGAGCGAGCCAATTGATCCATTGCTCAGATCTTACAGTCTTTCGTGGCTTCCAACCAGAAAGACTGGGTCAAATTCCTGGCATTGGTGGAGTTCACTATCAACTCCACCATCAATTGGGTTACTGGGATGGCTCTGTTTGAGGTAACCTATGGGTATCTTCCTCACATGATGCAAGAAATACCTACTCCAGAGCAGGTGCCACCTGGAGTATGGACTTTTGCCATGGACGCATTATGCAACATGGCAATCACTCACGACAATATTATCACTGAGCACATGTTCCAACAGTTCCATGCCAACAAATGGTGTGGAAAGGAGCCCAACATCAGACCAGGAGAGAAAGTATACCTTTCTACCAAGAACCTGACATTGCCCAAGGGGAGGGCCAGTAAGCTCCTTCCCAAGTTTGTAGGACTGTATGAGGTCCTGCAAAGCTACCCAGATACTTCCAATTATGATCTGGACTTACCTTCCAAGCTCCAGAGTCGGCAGATACATGGCAGATTCCATGTGAACCTGCTATGTCCCCATTATGAGAACGATGACACCCTGTTTCCCAACAGAAGGTGCCTGGACCCTTATGACCTCGGCACCCCTGACGACGCTGAATGGTGGGTCGAGGAGATCACGTCCCATTGTTGGAAGGGTTGTGCATTGGAATTGGAAGTGAAGTGGAGCATGGGCGAGTCAAGTCCACTTGGGAACCGCTGGCCATGTGCAATGAGTTGGCTGCCCTGGATGCTTACTTGGCCCTTGTGGGTGCCAAGGAATGGACGGATCTGCCCAAGCGTGCACCAGCATGCAAAGGGCGATAGACCTTCTCGACTTGGTTGAGAAGGCCAGGCGGCTGTGGGCCTGGCATCTTCCACAACAGTGGGAAGATTTGAACTCTTCAGGCATGATGGTCATGTTTTTCCTGAGGCGTGGGAAAGTGCTGTACAGCTGACCGGCAGAGTTGAATCAATTTTTTTTTCTTTTCTTTCTTCAAGTCCGACCATTCATCATGGATGGCCAGTCCAACAACTACTTAATGGACGACTTGCCAACTTTTCACCATTTTCGTGAGGCCAACGTGCCTCAAAGGGGGAGGGATAGGAGGGAGGAAAGGCAAGGAAGGAGGGAACTTGAACCCCCATCAATGCCATGGATGTGGATGGCTTTTGCACCCACTACCCACCGCTTCCACCCGCCTCTCCAAAACTTCACCGCCAGGTCCCATCCCTTTCCCATTCCCGGTCTGCCAACTGGGTACCCGCTCCGAGGGAACCTCTGTCTATGGCCCCAGAACTACCCTGAAGTGCAGTGGAGTTCAATTACTGGGCAGTGGCTGCCCAACGAGAAGGAAATGAACTGGACCTTCGATGGGCCCAGTTGTATGTATGCATGGCCAGTCTAACCACCCCTGTGGCTTGCACGTCACTCATCAGCTACGCAATTGCGACCTGGAGACTTCCCAAGTGGTTGCCCGTGGAGTGCCAGTCAGCTAAGGGAATCCACCAACTCCAGGACCCTGACCGGATGCCTCAGCCTCTGGTCAACAACTCACCAAAGTCCTGGGCATGGTTTATGCATTGCCAACTATTTCAATTCTGGAATGCCCCCAGGTTGATACTGGATCACTCATGAGTTAGCCTCCCTCGTGTTCGAGAAATGCTCCTCATGAGGCAACAAATTCCTTCTGGGATTCCCCAGAAGCAAAAACAACTCTTACAATTACTCCTGGCAGAAGTGTTCTGTACCCCCAGGTTATACTGAAGGACCCGCCAGGAGCTACACCTATCTATGAGCATTTGGCATGATCAACAGTTTATGTTGAACATTTCTCCCAACATCACTATCAAGGATGTGGTTTGCCATCTCGCTCTTCTGGGAGTCTCTGACCATGAGATCAGAGAAGCTTATCATTATGGGCTAGGATGGGTCACCAGGGCAGCGGAGTCGCGATGTGAAGAAGACTCAGCTCCGGCTTCAGACGTTCTCCAACGTTTGAAGCAGTTACCCACCCCTGACACCTATGATGCCTCTTTGATGATGGAACCCCAGTGGTGGATTGCCCCACCGGGGAGCAGGTGTTTAACTCAGCCCCCACCTCCTAAGCAGAAACGAGACCCTGATGCACTCAACCTTGCATTTCCCCTAGGAGGCCACCCAGGGTTGTCAGTGTCCATGCATGTTGCACCTCGATGTCCCATGTCTCCTACTGCACCTACCCCTGCTGCTCTGACCTCGGTGGTCTCCCCACCAGCAGGCCCATCTGGCTTTCGATCCCTCTCCATTCATCCTAACTTGCCTCAGGCACAGTTGAAGATCGATGCATCCACAACTACAGTTCCCTCTGCCATCGTTCCCCCATCCACCAATCCTATTCCTACTCAGCCCATCATTGTGGTTGAGTCCAATCCGATCCCTGGAGTCCCCGAGCCGGTTCAAGGGACTGCCTCCCAAGTGTTGGTGACCCCAGACTATGCTGATGGGGGATGGACCTATGTGGGTCCCCCACATTGAACCAAGGCTGATAAGAACCATGCCAAAAATGAGCAAAGGAGACAATGTGCTGCTGCCGCGAGCATGGCTCCAAACGAGTCTGGAGCAATCCAGTCTAGCTTCCCCACCACATGGGTCACCCAAAGTCAATGGAACAAAAAGGGATATGACACCAAGGAGACTGACTCGATGTCAGAGACTGATGAAGAGGTGGGCTCCATGACTGCTCCCCTCAGAGGAGAACAGTCGCCCAGGCCTTCCCCCGTTCCTCTGACCCCCATCTCCCAAACCATGGCTCCTCTGACCCCCACTATTCTCTCCACTCTGCTTGGAGGTGGGATAAATCTTGATGACCCTGATGGTATGGAACCCTTGCCTTCCACCACCTCCCTACATGGCGAGGAGGCAAAATAACCCCTTGCACGACTCTCGTCTCCACCCCGCTCGGATGTGGAATGGATTCCCATTGCCCTGTCTCCTTGGGACTTAGTTTCCTTCCCGCCATCATGGTGAAGCTGAACCTTCTTGTACATGTCTTGTTTCTTTTGGGTTTGGCTTGGACCCAGAAGGGGAGAATGTAGTGATCCAGGGTGATGCCCAGTATTTACATATATTTACTTAGTGTTTGTGCAAGCCACCGGTCCCTTTATAAGGGCCAGTTTTAATTAGATGGACAGACTGTTTACACAACAGCAAAAATAGATGTTAATCGTGATCTTGCGGCGTGTGATATAAGTCTACCCCCTCCACTTTACTACATCCCTGGACTGATCAAGTGGTGGTTTTTGCATGTAGATGAGATGCTGTCAGGTAGAATTCATCCCAAAGGTAAGGTAGTAGGCCAGAATAAATCCTCATTGTATGTGCTTTTGCCATTAATGTTCGATGCATGCACTCAACATGTCCAATGTTTGCCGAAGTATGGGGGGCAGTGGATCGCTGATCTGTACCACGAGATTTCAGCCATACTTCCATTTCATGCGACTTAAGTTAACTCACCATTCCAAAAGGATCTGTTGCGAAAAGGCCCCAAGTATCACCCTTCATAAACCTGTCAAGTTCCTCCATTTTGAAAGTGTTCAACATCTGAGAATGAAACCAATTGATTTTATCCCGAAGATCTATCGACAGTGACTTTATTACAAAAAAGAAGGTTTCGGACAATCAAACCGCGGGAAAGCTGAGAATGAAAACTACAGTGAGCGATCACGGACTCTTCCAGAGGGTATGGGTAGGCTGCCGCTGAGTCTGCGAACGTACCGGTCCAGCCGAACGTCATGCGACCAGATCTATGAATTTAAATCTGTCACCGATCATTTCTTTAGAAGAGATAAAGACTGCCTACTGGCAGACTACCCCTCATCCGAGTCAAAGATTGTCGTTCAAAGAATATCTGTACCAGTGAGTTGATAATCGGATCCACTAGCAACCAATCAACCGATTCCTACGTAGACATCATGCGCTCCCTCCCCCGCTGCCAAACATGCTATGACCTCGACCTCTCCAAGATCCCAAAGCCTCATCGCAACGGCGAGTCTTGCTCTATCGGCCAAGTCGCCTACCACTGGATCAAGTCCTCTGAGCTGACTGCATCCGCACACGACAGTTTTCGACCTGGCAGCTATAATGGCAATAGTTTCCGGGGATGTATGACCTGTCTCATGCTCAGCAAAGCCGCTGAGACGTTGATCACCCAGGCACAATTGGTAGGTAACCCGCAAGGGGGCAAGTTTGACGATTTAGAGTATCAGATTGCAATCACTGATAAGGATGAAGATGAGGGGGTAGGCGAGAAGTGGTCGAAGAAAATCAAGAGCGGGAGGCCTGGCTCGCAGAGTTTGCATTTCATACTGAGGGTTACTCCACCTGGCAGCAAACAACGTGGCAGTTTTCAAGAAGAATTCAATGTTGAGTTATATATCCCGCCTGGCGGTAAGCTTCCGCCTTACGATCGCCATCAAACCATGGGAAACTTGCTAATCACAACACCCTCCAGCCCCTCCCTCTCCGTGGCCAGCCATCGGTCGCGCAGGAGAGGTTCCTACCAATCCAAGCGGAGAGGAATGTGCCAGGATAATTCAACCATGGCTGCAGGCATGCGGCCAATACCACAAGATCTGCCAAGCAGCATACCGCACACCTAACCAAGCCAGTCTGCTCCCAAAGAGGGTCCTCGATCTTGCTAACAACGCGGTCCGCCTTATCGAAACGGGTGGTCAAATAGCCCCCTACATCGCCCTCAGCCACAGCTGGGGAAAGCAGCAGCTCCTGGTGACAACGCGAGAGACATATGCAGCTCGAATGCGCGGAATAGATTGGCAGAGTTTACCGCCGACATTTCGAGATGCTATTAGCATCACACGCGGTCTGGGAATCCGCTACATCTGGATCGATTCCTTGTGTATTATCCAATGCGACAAGCTCGACTGGGAACAGCAGTCGGCAGTCATGGCCAACATCTATGCGGGCTGTTATTTGAATTTAGCAACCACACGATCTTCAGGCGGATTCGAAGGATGTCTAGGACCGAGATGGACATCAACTAATTCGTTGGCATGGGCGGATGAGTTCTCGCGCGCTATCTCCAGGTCGGATAAGGATTCGAAGAACGTGTCACGTATCCGCAAGCATGAAATCCGTTCTTTCGACGTGGATATTTACGATGTCAATATCCGAGTGCGCTTAGCCTTGGAATCGTCGCATGAATCCCTCCAAACTCCCCGCTGGATTCAACAGCACGTCGATACTGCACCACTCCTTCAACGTGGCTGGGTCTATCAAGAGAGATTTCTCTCTCCGCGTACCGTGCACATCCACTCCAACGAGCTAGTCTGGGTCTGTAAGGATGCAGAGCTGTGTGAGTGCGCAGCGGTCGACGGCCTAACGCCGGGCGGCGATGGTTGGGGAGCTTCGAAAGATCGGATCGGAAACCTTGGTGCACTGAGGAATGATATGAAAGCATTGCATGGCCTTTGGAGGACGATCATCGAGGACTATAGTCTTTTAGATCTCACGTATGAAACTGATAGGTTGGCTGCACTGTCGGGGCTAGCAAGCCGCTTCAAGGAGTACTTCCCTAGGAACGATCACTACCTCGCAGGGCTTTGGGAAAGTGATCTTGGCAGGGACTTATTATGGGAATGTGGGGGAGCAAACCTAACGAAGGGGCCTAACAGGCAAAGAACTGCACAGGGGCCATCTTGGTCCTGGGCTTCTCTTGCGTGGGGAGGCGTCGATGGGTCAGATATGGACTGGGAGAAGGAATCGAAACCGAAACTGGTTTCATGGGGTGGGACGGTGACGTATGTACAAGATCCACGATTCCGCATCCTTGAAGCATCCGTCCAAGTTGACGGCGTGAATCCGTATGGTTCTGTTACGTCTGGCCGAATAGTTGTTCGTGGCGCTACTGTGGCAGTCGTGATGCCTGATTCTTCCAAAAGGCAGACAACGGGACGCCTGGCCTATTCTTCATTCTTCACCATCTCCGAGGGGAGCTTTAATTCCCTACACCTAAACTATGATACTGCTGGACTGGAGCAGGGCGTTGAAAATGCGAGAGATGTTGAGGGGAGGACAGTATATTGCCTGTTCATAGGGACATTTACGGAAGTGTTTGATGATTCTCCTCATGGGCATGTGAACTTGATGGGGTTGATGTTGCGGCCTTCGACGAAACAAAGGGGAAAGTGGGAGAGAGTGGGGAGGTGGAACCAATTTATTGAGGATTGGGTGAGGAAAAAGGATGTTTGGACCAAGCAGGCTAAATTGGAGAGGTTAGAAATAATTTGAGATCAAGCTGGAGTACTAAATGTAAAGAACCACCATCACAATCGTTGAACAATCTCTTTGCATGCTGAACCCAAAGATTCAACAAGCTGAGCTCGACATTCACCCGTTTTCGTCTTTCAGTTCCAGCTTCAGGGTTGCAAGGTTCCCAGATCTGACTTGTCCAATTGGGCCATGGCTAAAGCCTGGCATGAACGAGTCCTCCATTCTAAAGTAATGAGTCATACAAACAGAAAAATTTACAGCCAGTCGGTATGGAACATATTACAGTTCAAGTTATTCCTATAAGAAGTTATCATCATAATTGTTACTAGGTGAGGACTAGATATGGAAACAGGATCACAGAAGTTCATAATCCATAATGTAATGCACAGTTTGCATTTCACCATCACTTTGCATATATTGCCACAACTGCTTCTTTCCCTCTGCAATGCATTAGATCTGTTGTAGATTGCAATAGTCCCTCATATACCATGTTAGCACCAGTTGTAATACCATTGTGAAACCATAGTTGCTCATTAACAACAATGCATGATATATAATGTGCTTCTCCATGATAGATAATACCTTTTAGTTTTATTGTAAAAGGCTGATTATTTCTGCTAACAATTGTCACTTCTGGGTCTATTTTTAAATTTTTTCCTTCAAATTCAAATATAAGTATAGCTGGAACTGACACAAAAGAATATGAATGTATGAGATGTTGATTGCATTCAGAACATCTAGACATTGAACCTTCCTGATGATTCTGAATCCAATCTTGTATTGATACATAAGGACTTGTTCCAGAAGACAAAATGCAAGACCAAACAGAATGTTGACGAGTTTGAGCCTGAGTCAATGTATGTTCTTGAGAACATGTAAGTTGTGAGGACACAATTTGAGTGGGTGTTGTAAACATAAGCTGTAATAATCTAACCACTGATGTATGCCTACCCCACCACAAGCCAGCAATTCTTAAGTCATCCAGTTTATGTCTAAATATGTCCCTCACATTTTCTAATAAAGTCTGACCATCTAAATGACTTTGAAATCCATTGCATATATCCTCAAGTATATCATCATTTATAGAACCAGAAGTATGACTCCAATACTCTGGATTAGTCTTCCACACTGCATAAAGGATAGAAAAGACAGAGTCATATGCGCAACTGTTATTGCTCCATATTATACCAAGAGGGACTGAGATATGGTAAACTTCATTACCTGTTGTATCAGAACTTTTATTACTGCTAACTCTCAATCTTTTAGGGCTGTTTAACAGTCAACTTTTCATTGATAGTTACATCCCCAAAATTTCTTTTCAAACTGACACTGGTGCCATTTGAATCTTCTGGCTGTGTTCAACTGGCAAAACCAGCAGCAAGTCTAAAAAGATGAACAAGAGGCAGAGGCTAGAACCAAGCTTAGCAGAATGGAAATAGATGAGAGGAATAGGGGAGGGACCAACCTGGGCATGGGGGTGGAGAATAGGGCCGGAGTCATCCAATCGTCCAGCTAGGCATTGACTATGACATTATATCCAGCAACTATCAAGATTGATTGCCGAGGATGATGTATAAGATTGGACACATAGAATCGGATGCCTGGAAGGTCAGACAGACCGTCGTAATACTGGAGAACTTGAAATCAACCCTAGATCAACCACGTATCAAGGTAACTTTCAGATTGCTGTAATAGCCATGCCTTCTGGCCACAACCTCAGTGTTGTTGGTCGGACGGCTATTACACAGCTGCAACCGTGACATCAAGGCTATGAAATATGTCCTGTGGGTGAGGCAACCACAAAAAAGAAGCACCACAGTGGGCTTTGTGACATGGGTAAGTATTTGCAACACCGTTGAGTTTCTTAGTAAGAATCTGACAGCAAAGTGAGCAAAAGAAGTCAATAGAAAACAGATGTGAAAGATTCTCATTGAGACCACCCCTCAAGACTAATTGCTCCTCTCTGATCATGCCTCCTAGCAATTATCCATATGGTTCTCTATGCTATGAAGTAATCGACTGGATCATAGGACTCAGTTTTATTAGCTTGTCCTGTTCCAGCAGTATTGCATGCTTGGAAGTTCATCTACAATGGCTTACTCTGCAACATACATCCACTACCTTCCATACTATCCTCAATAATCACCCCAACCCTTTTGCAATATTCAACATCAAATTTGACAACAATATGGCCTCTCACAAAGCACCGGTTGCTAAAACATTCCTCCACTTTGGGCGATGGCTGGATCTGATAGACAGCTTGCAAACGTCAAACATGTCAATGCATTTGGTGGTAGTTGAGTCAGACAACCATCGATCAACAATGCATACTGGAATCACTGATCAAATATTTGACATGTTGGAAGGAAGACGTGCTTTCAATGCCTTAACTGAGCTTTGCATTGAAGTTAGATCACCATTCACTCACTTCATTGCCATTCCTGTGTTTCCAAACCTCAAACACCTGTACACTGTGATGAGAGGAGTCCCCATCTGCATCTTGAGGAGGAGGCATCAGACATCCCCTGTCAGATCTCAAATCGAGCTCCCTAGACTTAAATGCCTTGTTGTCAATACCAACAGAATTGGAAAGGTGTTATTTGGAAAGCTTCCCTCTGTCACAGTGCTGATGATGCATTGTACAAGCATGCACAGCATCACAGAGTATGGCTCTACTCTTCACCACACCCTGGTGAGCACAGAGGCCTTGTTCACAGACTTCCGTGCTATTGCAAAAAACCTGACTGAAGTTGAAATCTCTGTTAAAGTAAATTGGCTGCATGATCTCAGGACAGTCCATTTACCTGCTGCCACCAAGCTCTTTATTTGGGCAGCAGGTCACTACCATGCCAGTCCCTTACTTCCTATGGTCAGGATAGATGCTCCACTGTTGGAAACAGGGAACTTTTATTTGGCCAATACTCGTTGCATTGATTTTGCCGCCAGCACTTTCCAATCGTCTATCAAACATCTCACCGTCATGACCCTGGGTCTCACTGCGCCTCAGCCCAGGCTCTATGCATCCACACCCTGGACCTTCTATGACTGTTTAGTTCCATTACCTCAACTGGAGGATGCTTTTATTGCTGTTCATGGCATTGAGCTCACCCCCACTGATTTACCGCAAATCAAATGGCCCATGCTTATAGAACTCATGCTCATCCTTGAGCCTGGAATTTCAAACCTAATGTCTCACATTTATCTTCCCTCTATTCAACAAGCCTGCATCATCTTCCCTGAATGGTGCACAAAGTCGCTCTGGCTAGAGAACTATGTTTTTGAGACCAAGATAATGGGTTAGAGTTGGACCAGGAGGAGGACGTGTAGGGCAGTGATACCACAGACTCAGAACCAGACGATGTAGATGAAGGCGGCTCTCTGCCAGAGCAGAATCGTGATCATGATCCTGAAGATGGGACTGATGACCAATGCACTGATGAGGTGCTCACTGCCATTAGTCTTGGGGTACTGATGTGTTACAAGGAAGAGATCGATTCCTTTGCCCATTATTTTCCACATGCATCTCTGGCCAAATGCTCGAATCTGCAGCCTCCAGATGAACATCACTTCGATGTGGTGCCACTTAATATATTCAAAATTAATTCATAATTATAGAACACTTAGTAACAAGATATAGTATTTCTTGGGGTTGTATGACTACTGTTACATGCAAATGCAAATACATTTTTTTGGAACCAGCATGGCAGTGGCATTGTCGTTCTTGTTCTCCCTCCCCACTGTCTCCCCTCCTCCCCCTCATTCCCCCAGGTGGTCTCCCTGTCAGCATCACCTCCCTTCCCCCTTGGCTGTCATCACTGTTCCACCCACCATCCACCCCACAAGCAGTTGCTCATGAGGCTGGAGGTGGACAGTGCTTTGTTCAGGGTAGTTGAACCCATCATCATTGTTCCACCAGTGCTGGGGCCTGCCAGGTCAGCTGTGGTCGTTTGGGTGTGCTGGCATCGTCCTCAAGTGCTAGCACCCGCAATCTTGGGGTGCTGCTCCTTGTTGTGGCCACCAGTCGTCGTAGTAGTAGTTAGTACCTAAAATTTTCATTAATAACAAAATGAAATGATAAACAAAAAAAAACAACTTAGCTATGGCCCAAGAGATGTCAACGATGTCCCTTAGGCTAGTTGCTGCTGTTGCCACCACTCTGTCTCCACCCTGCGAGCAGTTGCTCACAGCGGTGGGAGGGGGTGCTGGTCATAATGGGCATCATTTAATGGCCTCCCCATCATTGTCGTTGTCATTGTTCGTGTCGTTGTTCATGCTGGTGTTGTTGTTGTTTGTGCTGGTGCTGGTGTTGGTACTGATGTCATCATTTTGTCGTCATCATCCTGGGGTCCTGGGGCTGTTCATCGTCATCGTGGAGTTGTATGTCAGGGTTGTGTGTTGGCAGTGTTGGTGTCATTGGTAGGTATCATCTGTCACCTCCTCTGTTTGCCTGCGATGTTGTGGCAGCCCCATCGTCTTGTCATTCCACCTGCAATCCACCCCACAAGCAGTTGCTCATGGGGCTGGAGGCAGGTGGTATGTCGTTCATCACTGTGGTTGGACCTCGGTGCCTTGTTTGGGTGTTGCTGGGGCCTGCAGGGTCGATTCTGGTTGTTTGGGTGTACTGGTGCTGGTGCCTTTGCTGGCATTGGTGCTGGCTTCTTCATTTTGTCGTTGTTGTGGGGTCCTGGGTCTATTCCTCATCGTCCTGGGTACATGGTGCTCATTTGAGTCTGATGTTGTATTGTGGGTGCTATAAGGGCAACCTCAGCCTCTAGCAAAGGGAAATCCGAAGTTAAAATTATGCTACATAATACAGGGATTGGGGGCGCACCTAGCAAAGGGAAATCCGAAGAGAAAACTCTAAGGATCCCCTTGCTGATGCCCAGTATATGTGAAGACGACAAAAATCAAATATAACCTAAAAATAGAAAAAGGTGGAGATAGGCGGATCAAGGCTGCCGAATGACATCATACCAAGGGGTATGTGTCAGAAGGGGTACTCCGCCTCTAAATATAAAAGTGTCAACATGTACAAACATGATAGCAAGGGAAAATTAGTAATAAAATCCAGAAAAATCATAGAAAATGAAGAATAGAAGGAAATGAGGTGGGGAAAAATATAGGACGAACATAAAAAATAGGAAAAACACACAGGGCACCTCCCTAGTCCCCTTACAGGTGCTCACCGGGTGGGTATCCCCTTGTGGGGTCTCCCGGTGTCCCCCTGCTTGCTCCCGACCCTTATCAACACCCTCATATCCCACTTGCACAGGGAGGGGAGATTTGGCGACCGTTGGTGTGGTAGCTTGGTTCACATCAAGACCCTTTGTGAGATGGAGTTTGGTTCCTAAATAATGCAGAAAAACACTTAATTAGTTGAGTAAAAAATGAAGGAAAAAAAACTTACCCTAGGGTGCTGTTGTAGCAGTGTTGCTGAGAGTGGTGGCAGGTGGAGATGGAGTGGTGGTTGCTGATAGTTGGAGTGAACTGTGAGACTTAGTTTCCCTTTGGGTCCAAAATCCGCATGTCGGAAGATCCCGCTGACCTTGAAAATCTGTAGGGGCTGACTTTCAAAAGAAAGCTTATTTGGCACTGCACTTAAACCTGTATTTTGATGGCATGTTTGTCAGGTTATAAAGACGAGTCCTCATACCTCAGACTTGTAACCAGAGCGAACTAGAACAAATTTCATCAATCAATTTGATATATAGCCCTCTTGTAATTGAGTATTGAGACACTTTCCATATTTCTTTTAGTCAAGTCGATGTCATGAAATCAAAGAAAGAAATATTAAGATTTGATTTGTTGGGTTTTACAATCCTCCTTCTAAATTATCTGATATTAATTGAAAATGGCTGACAAATCATACTCGAGTTAATAGTGTGACTCCCTCAGGCTGTCAGCATCAGCCCCAGCACCCACCCATGGGCCTCTGGAATATATCTAGGCAGCTGTGGAAGAGTCCACAGCTATCACCTTCTACAATAGTGATGAGTTATGGATAATATGTAGGCACTTACCATTGCAGCTTTGAGATCTTTCCAATACTGTAATGTTTGAATAAGCTACATGTGTGAGGTGTGAAATATAACAGGAACCTTTATTTCACTTGGTGAGAGACTGTCAAAGTATTGCTTGAACTCCATGGTCAGACAAAGAACTACTCAGATCGCGAGACCTGGCTCAGCGGAGTTTCTTGACAGACTGAGCAAGAAGGATACACGTATCATAGATGGACACCAAGCGCTTTCTGCTCCTTGACTTCTTCTGGCTGGTGTTAAATGTGATATCGTGGGGAGGTAGTTTTTCCAGTGTCTCAGTGAAAATCTCAATCATGCCATTGTGGGTCAAGGCTGATTCAACCTGTGGACCATTCGGGTACATAGTGTAGAACAGAGCCATGACACACAGTTTGAGATCAGTGAAATATGGGGCAAAGCGACCCACAATGCATTTCTCAAAGGCATGCGTGAGACCCAACTTGTTAGTCCCCAAGCTTTCTAAGCTTTCCCCTGCTGTGACCCAACTGGCATATTACTGTGTGTCATGTTTCCACTATTTCATCTGCCCAAGATATCTAATTGTTCTTCTTTAGCTCTTAAAACACTCACCACTGTCAAGGACCTTGTCCATCATGATGTCAGCTACAACAACATTCTTCTACTTGATTGAAATCCTAGAGATGCTACATGTGGGGACAGCAATGAGAACCATGTTAATTGACCTCAAGTATGCTGCCTCAATGGTTGCTGCCCAAGCCATGGCACCCGGCTGGCCTATGGTTAGGGATGCCGCAGTCTGGTTCTGGGTTTGGCCAAGGTGGAACCTGGTTCGAACTGAACCTTTTTTGGTTGTTGTGACATCCAAAAACTCTGGAGAAAATAGTTTCCCATGTTACTGCTAGTAATAGCAGATGGAAGTCCGATGCCCTCTTCTCCATGTTTCCTACAACAATCCCGATGACGACATGATGTGACCCAAAAAAGGAAATAATGAGCCACACTGTCCCATGCTCTCATACAAACCACAAACATCGATGGCAACCACAACTGACCTACCACCACATGTGACATTGTACATATCAAATATGCTGGCTGCAGGTTGAAGGAATGCTAGGGAGGTGTTCCCTTCCCAAGCTCACTACAGGTATGTTCTTTCACATAAAATTATGTTGTTTTTCTTTTACTGTCATTCTAACCTACAGATATTTGCAGGTAGGCCAACAAGTGACCCCCAACCATGACAGCTCCCACCACCTGTGGCAAGGCTTGATCAGAGTATGAGACAACCTCAAGCCTCTTCAACCTCTTCCACATTCCCAAGATTTCGATCAGAAACTCATCAGTGCACAGTGGATCAACCTGAGTGATGTCAAACTGGGCTGTCATCATACAGCCATGCACTAAACAAAGACCACAAATGTGGGGAAAGGACAGGGACTACACCGACTGACAGATGAGCACAACCAACAAGATCGGCAGGTGTCAAAGAGCAGGGGAGTTCCAGCGAAGGGGGTACTGTGAAAATTGAAATGATCAGGGATGATGGCAGGGACGAGGATAACCGGGACTTGGAGGACAACAAGAAACTGGGACCACAAAGATGAAATGACACTGAGGTGGCCATGACCAACAATGACAATGACACATGATGGGCTAGGCAGCATGACTGAAATGAGAGCAGGAAGACCAATGGAACTGCCCAGGTGGCAAGAGGATTATATGACAACGACTCAGATGGCCCTGAGAACAAAACAGTGGGACACGATGGGTAGCCCTCCTGATCCCTTTGTGCCAGTGTCCCCCCATCCCTGTAATACAACACCACAATCCTGGAATGAGCATCTTGTATCTGAACTGTACTTCAATCTAGTTTCCTGTATTTATATCACTCATAATATACATGTTTACTTTTTCAAAGTCGTATGAACCACGTTACAGATTTTTTGTGCACAAAAAAGTTTGGTTCTCTGTTTGAACCCTTTCTGAACCTGAACCGATGGTACAGTTTGGGGTTTGGCAGATTGCCTGGACCAAACCTGAAGTCTGGTTCTAGGTTCAGTGAAATTCTCAAAGAACTGAACTGAACTGAACTTCGGCATCCCTACCTATGGTAAGCACTTTATTTATTTCATATATTTTAGCATCCTTCATCTGGAAATCGGCAGGGGTCCAGTATGACTAGACAGATTTAATCAATGATTAACACTCTAGGGGACAGCCCCTTTTATGGCTGTCAAACTTCTCTTGGAAGGCATGACTGTGACACATCGTTCTTCCCATGCCCTCGAGTCCCTGTTCTATGTCTTGGTATTCATCTGCACCAGCTTGGAGGGGCCATCTACCCCTTGCTTGCTTGCCAACCTTTTGACTTTCATGAGCCTTCCTCTTGGGATCCACAGAACAAGGTAACAATTTGATGTCGTATCGGTTCCATATCACTGTTGCCATATATGCCATGATGCAGATGGCCAGTCGAAAGTACTACTCCATTGATGGTGATGTCCTCTGAGCAGAATAACTTGGGAATACCCCAAGTGCATTAGGGTTGTTCACAGTTGGCATTTTTGGTTCATTTTTCACTCATTTTTCAATCATTTTCTGTTTCATTTTGATTCCATCTTTCTCAAGAATGGAACTGAGAATAATGTAAGATGAATGTAAAATGGAACCCTACCCTTGCTTTTGTAAAAAGGGAACCAAAAAATGATCATTTTTCATCTTTTTAGCACTGTGCCTGGCAAGAAAAATGCATTTTTCTAAAATTTCCTTCCCAGGGTGTTCACGGTAACCATTTTTCATGTCATTTTCCATTCCATTTTTTGTTCCCTTTTGTTTGTTCCTCTAACAAATACACAAAAATGAGTCAAAAATGAGTTTGAAAATGAGCCAAAAATGGCCCAAGAATGGCTACTGTGAACAACCCTATTGCTTTGGACATGGGACGAGGCTGCTCAATCCATGCATCTTTAAGAATATGACTTTCCCCCCTATGCTCCACTTCCCACACACATGTCATGTGGCTGATAAGAGATTGTGTCGCATAGATGAGTCAAACAACACTGAATCACAGCCCAGCACATGTGATAGCTTCAACTTTGTCTTGTCCCATAATTATGGTCAGATCATAGCCCACAGCTTCATCATTCCCAAAACAAAGACCAACATGGATTTGGATTCAGATTCAGAGGTCAGCACGATGCATGCCATGTTCAATATTGAATGTTTTGTCCTTGATGATCGGTGACTGTAAGATGAAACTTGGTTTTATTCCAAGTGCTGATGATAGGAATGAAGAAGCAATTTGGCTGGGTATTTAGCATGATGTATGATTTGTCTGTGACGGTATGAACAATCCTGCTATGTTTGTATTTTGAGTTGGTGACTTCAGTGACAGTGCAAACATCCCACCACATCAGCAAACTCTGGTCGACCTACACAGCATTACATAGCACTGCATAGTGCCATAGCACTGTAGCATGGCTCTTTAGTTTTTTAGAAGGCCATAGCACCCTGTCATGTCTATGTAGTGCATGGTGATAGCTATATAGCACTCTCTAGTGCCTTCTAGATACAGTACTTCGATATGTAGTACTCTCCAGAAGTAGCACTAGGGCATGTAGAGTTGCCAGGCCAGCCCAAATGCAGTAATACAGATGCTCAGCAGTGGTCGACTAGACAATTAAATGGGAAATTAGAATGGGCAATTGGATCAGATAAAAGCATCAAATTCATTGCAATATAATAATTCTATAAAAATGAAACACAGAAAAATTTCCAAAATGAAATGAGCATTAATCAAGCAGCACATGGAGTCCATGATTGCAACAGACATAACTCCCTCCCTTAATGATTGCCCTGTAAAGCAGTCAACTGAAAAACCACAAAGAGTGGAAATATAGCCTACATTCCCTTTTTGGCCCATTTACAATGGAGGGTGGCAAACTTGGGGCCGTGATACTCATCAAAGTTGACCTTCTCGATGAGATCCAAGATGGTGTCATGGGCAGAGCTGTAAAGTTCACCCTTGAAGCTGATTTTCTTCCATGATCCAGACTCCCATTCCTCGAGGCAGTTGAAGATCTGTGATGTATTAGCTGATGATACTTTATCAAATGGGAGATACAAATGCAAGTCATTACCAGTGCAATGGCACACTCTGGAACCTCATCTGCAAAGTCATCAGGGAAGAGTTGAGCTAAACCATTGTTGTTGGCATAGTAAAATTGAATGACCATCTCTTCAATGCATGGATGGGTGAAGTTATTTGTTTGGCCCTGCAGAAATGAAAATCAGATGGATGGGCTGGGTAGAAATAGAACTCACATTTTCATCATGGCCACCCTTGTGAAAAAGACCTCCCTGAGTTACCTTTTTTACTTGGGTTCCAATAGTCTGATAGTAACCATCCTGGTTGCCATCCTCAAAGTCAGGATCAGTAAGCACCTCTGCATACTTTGAGTGAACAATTTTGCAAGCTAAAGTTTTCATAGTACCATGGAAGGTGGCCACTTCCTGGAAGACCTGTTGTGGCATGACTGAGACCAACCTCAGGGCTCAAATATATCTGACACTCACCAGAACATTGATATCTTGATTATGAGAGAAATCTGGAGAAAAATGAGCACCAGACACCAAATACCAATGTATGCTTACCATTCTCAACCATCCACCTTTCGGCCTGACACTCTCCAAGGGCCTTTGTCATGCATAAGGTAGCAATGTTTAGATCTCATTCATGAGTTGGAAAAGCTTGGAAGAGTGCTACATCATGCTGCATTCTCTTCTTTGCATGCCCCTGAACCTCCTGCCAACAGGAAGGATAGAACTGAAGAGTGGTAGCTTTGATGAACTTGTCCCATTTTGAATATTGTGGCGCCCATCGAGGAGAGGCCGAATCCTCTGATTTGTCATCACAGTCCTCAGGATCTGAACATGGTTGGTCAGCAGCCATGCAAAGTTGTGCTGGATTGGGAGGTCAAATTGATCTGTTGTGATGATGATGGTCCTGAAGAACATCATATGAGCCATCTTCCTTGTGGCCAACCTGTATCAATCGAAGTCAGGCATGAATAACAATAGAGCATAGAATGATGATTCTCAGTCTCAGATAGGAGAGAATCTTGGGAATCATCATGAACTGTTTGACAATGGTGTGCTTCAGCCATAACAGGTGTACAGTGAAAATGCATACAGTGATCCCCATTTGCATCATGAAGGTCTGGTACTGCTTGATGACTGTCTTCACAAGCCAACTCCTCCTCCATCTCTGTCGAGGATCTTTTTCAATAGCAATATGTAACAAAATGAAAAAAATTACCTCGCTCATTAGCATCATCAATGACACCAGGGTCATCAATGATCATTTGATCCTCTTCCTCGTTGTTGGAACTAGGATCTGATGACTGACAATGTTCTTCATATTCATCATCATTCTCATATTCTTCAGCTCTACCTTTGTTCTCGTATTCTTTGGCTCCATGTTCAGTCTCATATTCTTCAGCTTCTCCTTCATTCCCATATACTTTGACTCCTCCTTCATTCTTGTATTCTTTGGCTCCACATTTATTACCATTGTCATCATCCCAGCCCTCATTGTCTTCATTATGATCATTAGATAGTAATGGTGGTAGTGCTTCGGGTAGCTGGCATGTACTGTTTCCCCCAATTTCCTGTAGTTGGCAAGGATTTCCCTGGGTATACTCAGAAGTCTGTAGGGCATTGGTACAGGAAACACTTACCTTGATGGTCAGAGCAGGAGATGGTCTTAAAGATATTGATGTCCCAAGTGAGGCAGTAAGAGGATTCAGAGGAGCATGCCTGCGCAAGGTATTGGAGTGAGGTCCCAGCTTCCCAGCATCCAAGCAAGAGCCCTTCCACACTAATGGAGCAGGCCCTGCAGAGGTTATGAGTGGGGCAGTAAGAGGATCAAGAGGAACTTGTCTGCGTGAAGTATTTGGGTGAGGTCCTGACTTCCCAGCATCCAAGCAAGAGCCTTTCAGCATTAATGGAGCTGGTGCTACAGAAGCTATGAGTGGGGTAGTAGGAGGAACATGCCACAAAGTATCAGAGTGAGGTCCTGACTTCCCAGCACCCAAGTGAGAGTCTTGCAACACTAGCAGAGCAGGGACTTTCAGTCTGAATGTGGCACCACTAGCTGCAAGTTGTAAAACAGGCTGCAATGCACCCTGCAAGGGGCATTCAGGCTTGGAGGGCATTCTATTATTTTCTGGTTTCTTCATGAGCCTTAAGACAGGAAAGGCACAGGACAATATTTCACTTACTGCCTGTTTTTTGTGCTTTGACAATGGTGGGGCCATGTCACTATCAGCTACATCCTCAGGAATGCCCTCTACTTGCTTTCTGGTGTGCTTGGTGGAGGGCTGCTCAAGATCTGGGTGGATTAGTTTCTTGATACTTTCAAGTTGAGCTTTTTTCCCTCCTTTCCCATGTGTGGAATGTTGAGGCCGATGATTCTCTGTTACAATGAATGATAAGTGCCCTAGTAGAAATAAGAGATAACTGACACATACCTTTCTCCATGGCTGGAATAACCTCACTTGCAACAGATTCTGGTTGAAGTTTGGCACTATCTGCATTGGTCAACATATTAGATAAGGAAGGCTTGGAAGGGACGATGCATGTTGTAGACCATAGATTTTGGGTGTCTAAAAAATATAGCAGATGAATATAACAACAATGAATAGTGCATACTCAAATCAGTCAATGAGGTCTTCTGCTTCTGAGACATAGCAGTGGCAGCAGCGTACAACTTTGTTTTCATCAGTTTTGAGGACATATTTGACAATGGGACTGAAGGCGCATATTCTTAGTCAAGTAAAGTTGTGGGGATAGAATTTGAAAATTTACTGTTGCATGATTTTATATTTGTGCTGAAAATTTCAAATCAGGGGTCCTGCCAAGAGTCAAGACCCAGTACGACTAAGACAGAAGCACACTAGGCATCTCAAGCAATACGACCCTTTGGAAAACAGATCACATGAGTAAAGCCTGAGCATATGAGTGCATGCCAAGTTTGTTTACTCACTTCATGACTTTTAATTTCTCTTGCTCCTCATGTCACCTAACCGGATAGCCAACTAAGACTTGTGCACTTGCCATGGCCTCTCCTGAGGACATGTCATATCTTTTCCACTGCCTCTGGACTCTCAGCCCCCTCTTCTCCTCAAGGATCACTCAACCTGATGAGACACATGGTCACACACTTTGGCAGTATGCTATCTTCCATGAGGCGCATCGAGAGTTGTCACAATGTGTTGTTGTTACATTCCCATGTAAAAATATATCATTGGCCAATACACACATTTTCTTCCTAGAACCTTAGGACAAATTTATTTCCACTAGTTTACTGCACTGTTTGATGTCATACTGTCTTGATTCACCCCACTGAATGCTTAAACCCAGTCAAAATCACCTTGGAGCTGAGCGAGGGAAATCGAGAAGCAGCGATGACATAAACTTTTATCAATCAGTATCAACACAATTCTAATATTGATGCACTACCCTGATTTCTCATTGATATCAGTTGGGATACATCTATATACAATGACCATATTTTTAGATATACATCCCTCTCAATTGCACTGGAGGAGGAGGACACAAATATCTAGTAATTTTGGGGCTCATCGATGATAATTGTTTATTACATAAGATCAACAACAATCCACAATAACGCTAGCATGGATATCTATGTGGAATTATCATATATATCACCTCCGTTAGCAGACACTAGCCATCCTACTTCTGTTAGTTTTCCACAGAATATTCAGCTGGCATTGAAATGTTGATAGAAACCATACTGCAATTTACCTTTTTCTTCTGTTCTTCATACTGCTAAGAAGCAATATATCAGATCTCTGCAGTTAATTGTACTTGAAATCCATGATTAAACACTCACCTTTAAATCTTCTGGTGACAGGTTATCGAAGTACATCTTGAATTCTACCATGGTTCCTCATGGATTATTCAGGCACCAATCTTGGGAACAGAGACTCCGGGTAATACATCAGCGCATCAGCCAAGTCATAGAGCAAGTCGTTCAATGTTTACAACAATAATTGCACCTTGTGGTAGTTGTTGTTTCAGGCCACATCTTCGAAGGCTTCTTGGCAGCTGTTGGACCAGGTGTAGTATACTTCGATGTTCCTGTGGCAAGACCACTGTGGTATTCTGGGTTTCCCATGATGGGTGGAGAAGAAACTACAGCAATAGATGGCTGCATCATGCAGTCAGGAGACAAAGCCATCATGGTGGCAGAATCACTTGAGATAGTGGCTGGAATGAGATCATTCAACATTGGTGAAAAAACAGTGGGAGTCGATATGGCAGCTGGAGCTGATGCGGCTGGAGCTAGAGCTGACATAGCAGCTGGAGTGAGATTACCTGAGGCAGTGGCTGGAGTGAGATCACTCATAAGAACAGCAGGAGTCAATATGGCAGCAGGAGTTGATGCAGTGGTAGCTAGAGTCAACATAGCAGCTTGAGTGAGATCACTCATGGCTGGAGTAAGATCAGTCGAGGCAGCAGTGGCTGGAGTAAGATCACTCAAGGCAGCAGTGGCTGGAGTAAGATCACTGGAGGCAGTGGTGGGTGGAGTAAGATCACTCATGGCAGCTCGAACAGATAAGGCCATTGATGCAGACAATGGAGCAGGATCACCCAAGCTAGGGACCATGGCATGAGCATCAGTTGAAGACGCTAGTGGAAGGATCACTATCAATGCAGACGGTGAGGCAGAATCACTCAAGATAGGCACTGGGAATCCAGTTGAAGTGAGTACGTTCATAGAATCCAGGAAACTGGCTGGTAGGGTCATGGTATTTTGTACCTAAGACAATGTCAGTTGTATCCATTCTTTTGTCACATATCGAGACTCACTTTGAAGCTAGTATTAGGTGTAGCAATGGCGGGACTAGTTTTATTGTCAGTAACTGAAGCACTGACTTCGAGGCTAGCATCAATTGTCAGAATGGGAATGATGTTGACTGTTGGTATGGAAACTTCAGAAATGTTCATATCAATCATTGGATCTGCAGTAAGATTATGCATATCAACATCAGTGGCATTGACCACTGAATGCTGACTCACCTAACCATGGTCAGTACATGGTCAGATATGTGAGGCTCAAGCAAATACTCACCGCCACATTGCTTTCACCCTGTACCATATCTTTGATATCGCTCACCAGTTCAATCTTTGTCTTCTTCAATGCTAGTTTTGTTGATGCTTTGCGAGCACACTTTGAACCAGTTTCCAGAGATGATAGCTCCTCATCGACATTCTCCTGCTTCATTTTTACTTCAGAGGTCTGCCGATTAACGTACCAAGATGGATAGTTGTCTGTCACAATTTGCTCTGCTTTCCAATCATGCTCACAGAGTCATAGTTCCAGAAAATGGGATGCCATTCCATTGCAGTATTGTTTCCTGGTCTCAGCATCCACTTGTCCCCATTTTGATGGAGCTGGTCCTCTTTTAGTGATCGAAACCCAAATAGTGCATGCAAACTTGCACATTTTGGAAGCCCTGTCACCACCAATTACTGTACCATCTTCTTCTTCAACAAATCACATTGTGACATTGATTCCTTGGGCTGCATGGCTCCTCCCATGACCCTGGGGACCTAAACTGACATTGTGAACTATGCCAGATATTGATTCTGTCCACTGTCATTTCATCCAAAATTTGACTTCAGGATAGTCCTTCTGGGATAGAGATGACAATGATGAGTCCACTTGACTAAGCTGGGAGTTATCTCTTGAATTTGGGATAGCCGCAAGAGGTGCACTATAAGCTTCACTTGGGGTTTGTGAGCTGCTAGCACATTTTTTAACAGTTGATAATTAAATATTACCAAAGCATGTTGTATCGTGTCTCAATCACTATATTTTTCTTCTCTAGATTGGCCGAGTAATTTTGTAGGTTGTTGACCTCCTCTTCCAGTGTTCTGACTTGTTCATGTGAGGAGCCATACTGTGGATGATGAAGCCATGCAGCTTGTGCAATGATAGAGCCTTGGTAGTCTGAAGAGGTGTTCTAAAGTATAATAACCTCAAAAGGACTCTTGAAACACTGAAATATCCAGTACTCACACTTAGAGGGTGTGCTATCAAAAAGAGTGGAACCCCGAGACACATAAGACATTGGGCTGATACTGCAACCAATAGAGCTTCTTGAATTTGCACCTGGAACAAGAAACATGGCAAAATTAATAATGGAGCTTGGAGCTCGGAGTGCTGGAATGGCTGAAGCTATGATATGAGATATATGAGATCTATATGAGAGAATAAAGCGCTGCTGGCACTTTCACCATGTTATGATCTTATTTATTTGTACCATCCCAAAATAGTCACTACAATTTAGTACAAAAATGATGACACTACATGTTGGGTACAAAATTGAAACATGAAACAATCATGATAGAGGTACAGTGTCATATAAGTCCTAAAAAGCACAAGCTAGATATCCTATTTCACTTGCCTTGCCCTCTTGGGCATATGAGCACCCATGTCATTACTTGGCCATTTGCTGACTATATTGAGCTTCAAGATGGGCTCCTCAACGAGCGCCTTTTCCAGAATTGCAGTCATGTTGTCATATGTGAGTCCATTGGGCTGGATGGTGTGGTCAGGACCACCTGGGAGCCAAGTATGGGAGAGTTCAAGGGCAAACGGCGCAAAATCATGCCAATAGTCTGAAAAGTACAGGACAACTGTGAGATGCAGACCACACATGTGCCCAGCTTTGGTCCAGCCAATAGTGGTGAGCTTGTTGTCGCTGAACCAGGCATGCATGGTGTTCTTGGGAGAAATGTTGAATTTCGGTCAAGGTACTCCAGGTCCACTGGTGAAGGTGCAGATATAGAAAATAACATAAAGGAAGGATTCAAGATCGTGATGAGGTTGGTGGATGAACTTTTCATCAGTGTTAAGCAGGACCTCAATCGCCATGAATGGTGGGGTGCCCTGATTAATATAGGATCAACTGTTTGGCTCGTAGTGTGAAATGAAGGATGAACCCGCCTGTTCTTCAACTCTTCAGCATCGTCATTGGTGGGCTCTTCAATGTCTTTGTTTGTAAATGGCAGCCCAAAGAAGGGCAAAACAACAATGGAGAGTCATCATGAAAGTGTGGATGACACGGGGACAAGAAGACTAAGGAGGATAAGCCCAAAGAGAAGCATACCCACTTTGTCTCCAGTGCCTTTACCACCATAAACGGTAATAGCACCATTATACTGCCAATGCCGCTCATTCAGCACATCAAACAGTGTGACCACACTCCCACAAGGGACCCTCACTGCCGACCGCCTGCACAGGCATATACAGGTGCGGCCTCTACCTCTCATTTGGTTTACACCAAATATCAGCAAGCTTGAGACACCCTCAAGCAAATGCAACTTCCATGCAGCACAAAAAATCTGCGACCACTGGAAGAGCACCTGACGGTGCGAGAAGGTAAGAGAAGGAGGATCGAACCAGAACCTAGGATCATGGAGGTCGAAGACAATACCGTCTCCCTCAGATCAGAGCCTCCAGTTTCTGATGAAAAAGTGTGGAAAGTTGTCGATGAGATGCTTGTTGATGAACTGCTTGAAACAGGAGGATACGCTGACAGGTCAGTCCTTTTCCCTGCCGCAAGCACAAAGATTAATATTCCAATGATTACAGCGAACTTTTCATGTGAAATCTTACCACTATTAAATGTATCATAGAACTATTTAGATCTTAATATATGTGTTATGTGTGCAAACAGAAATTGTAAGAAAGGTGCTGACTGGATCATGGATTCAGGCACATCAAAGCACTTCACTGGTGAAATGAAAGATTTCGCTTCTTACAAGCCTTTACCGAGAAAGGACTCTACCTTGGTTCAAACAGCCACAGGTACTACTCATATAGTAGGAAAAGGAGCAGTCTTCATTAGACATCAGGTAGTATGTCACAGGAAGTCAGAGACATGTTGATAGGTTGTCTCCTCAGCTCACAGGCTGATTCACCACTTTAACCACATTCTAATCGCATCAGCTAACTCCTACGATGTCCCAGATGCAGCATGACCTAGTCTATCAATCACAATATCATATCAACTGCGTTGAAACATCACCAGAAACATCAATTGTACCGAGAAACCACATCGCACAACCTTAGGACTATGTTGAAAGCCCCTAAGATCCCTCTAACTGACCATTGAACATCCCCGATCAACTTCGAACAGCGGCGACCGTGATTGAACATTGTCGACCATCATCGAGCATTATCGATTGATATTGAGAGACTACGAGCAACATCGGGTGCCACATTTGTTATCTATATGGTGGAATACCATGCGCCAGGAAGTATTCCAACTCATGCTCAAACCTGCTGATAGTAGGTCAGCCTCATTCCAAGTCCCTATCACATACAGAACCCACTGGATGAATTATTGCAAGACTTAGCATGGTTTATACACAAAGGACAGTCCCTTTTTAGTTCTATACCCTTTATTACTCTTTCATCATATGATATATATCTTTCTTGTTCAGATTCCAGTCTCCTTTTTGGCCTTGTGCCTTAACTCATATCTTTTGCCTCATGTTCTACACATGTTTCTCATGCCATTTTAGGAAGTTTCTTTAAAACATATAAAACTCTGTAGTATCTACTTGGAAATACAAGAAAATTGTCTTCACCTATTGTCTTGTATACAGTTCTAAGCATCCGATCAATCTTCTAAAACAATCTAAGTCTCTACAAGTTTTCTCGATCGACAAGAAACCTCTGTGATCATTGCATCCTCGATCTTCCTTCAATCCTCTTGTTGTTAGCACTAGCAACCATTCCAACACGTTCTAGCCATCGGCTATAGCCTTCGTATACTATCGACCTATTAAAAGGTCCTCGGAATTCACACTTCGACCATCGACAATAAAACATTGTTTGCCATTGATCTCATCGATCATCCTCAATATCGATTGATACTCGATTGGACTGTGCCAAACACCTTCGTCTCCTATAGCACTACCTTCACGACCAGTACCAACTAGTTATCTTCCCATAGGTTGGACCACAAACATTTGGAATGCATCGCACCCTTCCTCTGACTCATCGCAAATATCATTGGTTGCCTCATCGGCTGTTTTGGTGGTTTTCCCAGGTTGAGTATCATCAGCGTGAAATGCAATTATACCCTGTCTACTACATATCCGACTGTAATACTCAATTACTGTCAATGGGCATCTTTTTACAAGATGGAAGTGATGTGCATGGTTCCTCCGCACACATTTCATTTTTCAAGAAAGGAAACCCAATAATGGATTGTGTCCCTCTTAGGAGATGCAACATGATCTATTGGGCTCGGACTCATATATTGAGCACCAAGAGGATCAATGTCGTGACCATGTATGTCGCTGACTACTTGACTTGGCATAGGCGACTTGGACACCCATCCAAAGAGGCGCTAGGGAAAATGCCTAACAGCACCATAAAATTCCCAAGGAATTTAATTATTCCTAAAGACAAAATTATATGTCCAGGGTGCGCTGAAGGGAAAATGACATCAAAATCTTTTCCCAAATCAAATTCACGTGCAGAGAAATCCTTTGAATTAATACATTCCAATCTAAAGGAACTCCCAGTACTATTGTACCACAAACATAAATACTTTATTGTATTTCTGGATGACAAAACGTCACATATCTGGGTCCAGTGCCTTAGAAAGAAGTCTGACACTGCTGCAGCGATTAGACAATTTCAGGCAATGGCTTTGACCCAGTATGGCGCTACAATCAAGCGCTGGCATGTTGATCCAGAGGGGGAGTTCAAAGATTGTGAGCTACAAAATATGCTCAAGAATTTTGGCATCAAAATAGAGATGTCCGCACCCCACATTCACCAACAGAATGGGCGTGCTCTGATAATGGAAAAGTCGCAAAGCCTGTGATTTACCGCTTGTCTACCACAATCATGGTGGGAATTTTGCATTGAACATGCAACACACCTATACAACCAAACCCCAATAAGGCACCTGAAATGGCTGACACCTTTTGAGGACCTGAATAAAGTCCACCCAGATCTAAACAATCTGAAGGTCTTTAGTTGTGGTGCTTACGTCTATCTACCCAAGGAGAAATGTCCAACCACATTAGCTCCTCGATCGGAGTTAATGTTGTACCTAGGATTAGAAGATGGCATTAAAGCATACCATTTCATGCGACTTAGTGGCGCAGTATTCATTGGTGCTATGGCACTATTTGATGAAACATTGTTCCCATGCTGTCCTGGAGCTAAAACTCCTGCCAAGACAGACCTTGGTGATTTTCCACCTCCAGAACCAGAAGATGACAACCACTCATCTGGAATGGATGGCAATGATTCTATACTGCCACAAAATCTGCCCCTTCCTCCATCATCAGAAAAAGATGATGATGATGTACCAAGTGAGCAAAAGGCGCATGATGATGCAACTGATGCTCCTCCTCTGCCACCTCCAGTAACCACTGAGGACTTTCATCCAAGATGTGATGATCAACAGGAATGGCAGCAATTGCCCCATCGATCAGGCAGGCAGAGGAACATCCCAAACCGTCCTGGCAATACCTATGGAGAGAAGCGACTCCCCTCTGACATAGAGAGAGACATTGCATGTGATCGATATTGGAAGAGATCTGTGGGTCAAGATTCAGATCATAACCGAACACGACCACGATCTCAACAGCAAGAACCAGTTGCTGGACCGAGTTTGGCACCCCATGAGAGTGTGCCCAATTCCAATAATCAAGAACATGATCACCCAATGGGGGAACCAAATGAAGCAGGTTATATTCAAAAGATAACCAAGGAAGGTGGAGATAAGCTTATTTGCTGGCTGTTGTCAAAAGCAGTCACACCATCAAGCAAAATAAGCCAAGTTCCAAACCAATTTTGTGATATTGCACGCCTACCATGGCAGCAGCAACTTGAGTGGAAACAGGCTTGTCATGAAGAATTAGAGGCTCTTCACAAGTGACAAGTCTATGACATTGTTGATCTTCCACATGATCGAAAAATGATCAAAAATAGATGGGTTTTCTCCGTGAAATCGGACGGAAGAAAATGAGCCAGACTCGTGGCCAAAGGCTTTTCACAAGTTGAAGGTGTTGACTTTGATGAGATTTTCTCACCAGTAGTCCGCTACAAGACCGTACACCTCATGTTTGCACTTGCATCTCTAGAAGGCATGTATATGACTGGTCTAGATGTAAAAACCGCATTTTTATATGGCAAACTAGATGAGGAGATCTATATGGATCAACCCGAGGGTTTCAGACTCAAGGGAAAAGAGCGCAAAGTAATGCGCTTATGCCGAGCATTGTATGGCCTTAAACAGGCCTCACTAGCATGGTGGAAAGAGCTAGAGGCATTTATGTGCACCATTGGGTTCATGCATGCCAGCTCCAATGCCAGCATTTTCATACACAAGGATCCTAAGACAGGCAGCATTGTTATTGCACTGGTCTATGTTGATGATGGCAAGTCAAACTCAATCAAACTGAATATCTTGCCAAAGTGCTCGAGAGGTTCAAGATGACAAATGCCAAAGTTGCCCCCACTCCACTCCCGACTGGTTACAAACCATCAGAAAACACAGTGATGCCAAACACGGTGCTTAGATCAAAATATCAGTCTGTGATTGGATCTTTATTGTATCTGATGCTCAGAATGCGACCTGATATCGCTTATGCGGTAATCAAGATGTCGCGATTCTCGGCTAGTCCTAGCCAAGAACATCTAGATAAAGCAATGTACACCATGCGCTATCTGGTGGGAACCCAGAAATATAACATTGTCTACAACGGAGAGAAATCCAAAGGGCTACAGGCCTTCACAGACTCTGATTGGGCAGCTGACACTGTCAAGTGCTGATCTACAATGGGTTACTTTGCTACTCTAGTGAGTGGCATTGTGTGCTGGCAGTCCCATTTACAAAAAACTGTAGCACTGTCATCCACAGAAGCCAAATATATGGCTCTCTCCGACACTTGTTGGCAGATAGCATGGATAGAGTCCTTATTCCAGGAACTTGGATATATACTGAAGCGCATACCAATCTGCGCTGATAATCAGGGATCCATCTTTATCGGATCAAATCCAGTTCAGGAAAGAAGGACCAAACATATAGACATTCACTACCACTATACCCATGAATGCATAGAAAATGACAAAGTCACAGTCATTTTCATTCCTGGAAGTGATAATCTGGCTGACATGTTCACAAAGAACCTTGGCACCGTCCTATTCAGGAAATTTAGAGACTCTCTCGGAATTACTTTTGAGGTTCAAACTTAGCTGCTTAGAGCACTGTACAGTTTGAGGGGGGGTGTTGAAATTAATTACCAATATTGTTGCATGTGCATATTCTCCCACATTAATTACCAATATTGTTACATGTTGCATATGCATATTCTCCCACATTAATTCCCAATATTGTTACATGTTTCATATGCATATTCCTCTGGAGTCATGTGATATTTTTATTATTATGTATATAAGGAGAACCTGTACCGTAGTAGGAATACAGTGTTCTTACCTCTGCTAACCCTGGCTGTAAGTCTAACTAAACCCCGGTAGGTTGTAAGGAACATGTAGTCTCTTCCCCTGTGCAGCATATATAGTCTGCTCCAACACCAGGAACATAAAAGGTGTATTCTACAATGTTTCTTTCAGATCCCTTCTAGAAACATTTTCATGTTCCCTTTGTGTAAGCTAAAGAAACACTTTTCATGTAATTATGCCTGTATCTGCAGAAAACATTTAACATGTAATTTTATTATGTGTTTCCTAGGGATACATGTGTAACCATGGTAACCCCTTTGTTCTTTGCATGTGTCCATAGAAAACACATAATAAAATATATGTCAAGTGTTTTCTGCAGATACAGCCATAATTACATAAAAAGTGTTTCCTTAACTTACACAAAGGGAACATGAAAAATGTTTCCAGAAGGGATCTGAAAGAAACATTGTAGAATACACCTTTTATGTTCCTTGCAGATACAGCTTGGATACATGTAAAATATTTCCCTGACATTTCTTTTACATACATATTAAGAATATCCAAAGGATATACACATCAGAGTCTTGAAACAAGTTTCTAAGGCTGTGTTTCTGTGGGAAACACAGGTTAGCCCCAGTAGTGGTCATAGTCTGACTTGAATAAATCTCTATGATCACTACTAATCTAGAATTCTACTGATATACCAGATAGTGACTCTCATCAATTATAAAGGTGTGAAATGTCAAGTCAAATTGATCAATAACTTTGTACAAAGCAAAGTAGGTTTTAGTTGTTTTCAGCAGTTGAGTAGCCTATATCAATCCATGCTCGCATCTGGGTGCCATACTGAATGGTCAACCAAAGTAATCTGGAGAACCAGACATGGGATTCAGACCTAGTGAAATGTCAAGATCCAAAATGTTCTTACAGAAATCCAACCCAAGTCACTAGTGCAGACAAGGTATTAGTTGCAACTATGCCAATGGTATTGATCATGGGAAGAATAGCTGTTACAGCAATTGATATCACGAGTGACCTGAAACCACTAAAATAGATTGTTAGTCGGCGACAAGGAAATTGATGAAAGACATACGAGCTGGCAGCTATAGACTCAGCGCTGAGATCATGAAAAATGTCGACACCGTACGCAGAGCATGGACCAAGGGTCATATCGACCTGAAAAGAGTAGGTAAATAACTGAACTTTCAAAGGAGACAAGATTCTACACATACACCCAAGCCATTGAAAAACAAGCAAATGAGAGTGAGTATCAACCCAATTTTTCCTGGCACGAATGCAACCAGGAGACCAGAAAAAATCATGCTCAGTGGAACAAATAACAGTGCGCCAGGAATTGCTGCTCTGAGCCGGTCCTCGGGGTACCAAACCCCACCGCGACGTTCCTTCCATTTGATGATGTATTTGTCAGACAGTCTTCCTGCCAAAGGAGCAGCAACTGCATCATCTTTCAGTGATGTAATTACATCAACAGTGTCAACACTGACCAACACTGCCAAGCCCCTGAGGCAAGAAACATGCTCCAATAAGGGCTTCATTCGAGATACCATATCCAGCCCCCTGGATCTGAAGTTAATACCACATCATCGGTGGTGACGAAGTTCTCACTATTGTATATGCTAATGGCACCATCAATACTATTGCTGGTCAGTGAGAATGGAAGCGGAAACGTCGTGGACTTGGAGCTTACCATAATCCGCCAGGAGTATAGCGGTTGATGCAAGACACTGCTGAAATCAGACGGCATCAAAGACCAAACATATGACAGCTACCCACCACCGCCATAAAATTGGGACTGCGGAGTAGCAAGAGGGATTTGAAAGGGTTGATGAATACCACAATGCGTGGTGCTGCCCCAGTAGGTGTGAGTCGTAATTTATCTATCCCTCTTGCACCAGGATGACTAGTTTCGGGGAAGAATAACAGAATCGACATAAAGATCATAAAACCTGAGACACCGAAGGACGCTTGCATAACACGCCACGACGCATAATGAGCTGCAAACCCTAAGATCCAAACGATAAGAAACGGATCAACAACACAGAAATCGTATATTCAGTCACCTCCAATCGGAGGTGCCAGTGCTGGTCCGAGGAGAACGGCCTAGATACGGATTAGTGAGCGCTTTCCGTGTGTATTCCTTCGCATGACTTACTACGAAGAAGATTCCCATCGCTGTTCCGCGTTCTTCCAGTTTATAAATGTCTCCAATAACCCCGGCACCTACCGATATTCCTGGCGAAGCACCAAATGCTTGTACGAATCTCCATACCATCAACTGAGGAATATTCGCTGCAAGAGCAGTACCAACAGAGCCGATACATAGAAACGGCAATCCGACAAGGAAAACTGGCCTTCTACCATCTGTTAACCGGAGGAATGAGAGATTATCGATTAGACCAAAGTAAATACTTCATGTGACTCACAGAACGTGGAATATGACGCTCCTATAAGAGCACCTACGCTCCCAGCGAGAATAGACCCACTGACCGCTAGGCTGATAACAAGAATCAGTTGATCGTTTGGACGAAAGATAACGGCATGAGCCTATTGACCTCACAATCGGTCCGGTTGACTCGAGGTCCTTGGCGATCTGTGGAATCGATGGCAAAAAGGATCCGGCCACGAATACTTTGCGCGATCCATTAGATAGTGATTGCAATCGATCCAAAGGAGCATACATACACGGAAGTAATCCACACCATGATACCAAAAACAAGATGATTCTTTTTCTTGGGTTAGAGAATCGTTCATAGACTGCCTCATGTTTCAAACCAGGCTCAGACAGCAAAGGGGTTTCCTCAGACGGTAGAGACGACATTCGATGGCAAGTAGCCTGAGAGTCATCGTAACTTTCATCAAGTTATATCAACACTCGTCGAATTCGAACCCATCGGCTCGGGCCGAACTTGACGAGGCACTATCAAATCTGCAAAGCAATGTAAAACTTCAAAGCTTCACATATTGCACTGGCACCCCTTCTTCAGAATTACAATTTGACGGGCAGTAGGTGACCATGTCAGTGACGGTGCAATAAGAATATGTTATTACAATTTTATTGTGTTTGCTTGTATATTTTCGTACCTCCGAAAATGTTCTGATAAGGGCTTAATATCCAGAAAGACTTATCGCCGAAGTCAGATGATTGTTATAAGAATTCATTAACGACCTTCCATATCAAAAAGTTCTGTATTCTTATATTTCGGTCGGCCTACGGGAGACTTGACTAGACAGGACCTTGACGACAACGATTGGACGGTGGCGCTTGTTAGGAGCGACTTTGCGTATTTCTCAATCTTAATATAAGTCGAGTAAAAATGAACGAACTTAAGAGACGAAGAAAAAAGACTCGCGTAACGGCTCGGGAGGTGGATCCCCCGAGCCGAGCCCCACCCTCCCGACTTGAGTCATCATTCCCATTCCCTCATCGTTGTGGTTCCCATTGCTGCATTCGCCGCGCCTGTCGTCCCCCTTCTCTGTCATCTGCCTCGTTCTCACTGGGTCGTTGCGGTCGTGCTGGTACATAGGGCAGGAGAGGGTAGCCGCCTGCCAAGTTAGCCAGAGGTCGTCGTGGGCGTCGTGATCACTAGAATGAACGTTCGTAAAATAATGAAACAGATGAAAAAAAGGACATAAAACATACCCGGGCTTGGAAGCAATGTCCCCGAGCCCTGTGTCTGTCGCCTGTCTTGTCGCTCCTGCCAGGTGGCGTCGTTGTCGCTGTCACTGTAGGACGTAGCGGGGGGGACTAGCTCCCTGTGGTGCCATTGTGGGCACCGTCACGGTTCGTAGCCGCTAGAATGATAACGTCAGTGAAAATCAACAAAAGAACGAGAGGAAACAAACCCAGCCCCGAGCCCCCTTGAGCACTGTCCTTCCGTGCCCTCCTTGTTGTTGTTCTTGCCTCCTGTTTCGATGGTTCGGCCCACCGTGTCGCTTCCTCGTTGGTAGGGGCTCGATCGTTGGTGATGGGGCTGGCGTTCGGGCCAACTCTTGTCGTCTGTGCACTAATTTAGTTTCATCCTGTAGTACGACTACAGTTGTGGACAATCAAAGTCAACCAATTTGATATCTCGTAATTGACAATTTTTGGCATTCAAATTTGGATTCTGCTCATCAGAAAACATACCTCCAAAGTTTTTCCCACGACATTCTAGGGTAGCCAAATTTTTTGGCTCATTTTTCGCAACATTGTGTACCCCTTTTGGGGGTCTAAGCAGCAAAAATTATGCTGCTAGTACTATCACTTACCGAGTGTTTTACCATGGGTACTAGTGTTTCACCACCACACTGATAACACTTTCTAAGCCCCAAAACATCTCCAACCATCTTCAAATTGACGATCTGAGAGGTTATAAGTATTAAAAACATTCCTCTGATTTTTCCCTGATTTTCGGTTGAGGTTGAGGTTGGTAAAAGCTACATTATGAGGGGTGAATCACATATTTCTGACATTGAGATATGAGGAGTGAACCAATCCTACCCATTTTTTTTCTCAAAGCAATAATATCTATTTCCCATAGACTGAGAGTAGTTGCACCATGATCATAGAGCAGTTTTTGGTTTTCTGGCTCACCGTGACATTTCATGGACAGAATTTAAATGCCGACAAGTGTGCTATTTTGGGCAAACTCGATCAACAAATGTTTTTACAAAAACATACTTCGCCTTGTCAGATGCCAACATTGGATCACAGAATTCTGCCATCAAAGGCATTACTTTTGCATGACATGGTGGTGAAAGACTAGGTACTTTTTGACATGGGGGCTTGTCGTTGCTTCATCTTCACCTTTCATTGAGATAATTAGATTTTCTGGAAGCAATGAAGCCTATCTTTTGAACCATGTATGCCATCAGTATAATTTTGTAGTCGATGTGGTGTAATTTAGTAATCAGTAAATCGTGGTGAAATACTTGGTAAGTGATAGTATGTTAATCCATAATACAGAATCATATTTTGAGTGATTGGGTTCTCTGAGGTACAGATATCCATGAATTCAAAACAATAGGCCCCTCCCGAAAAATTACACACATGATTGTGGGGCTAAGTTTTTTGATCCCCAAAAGGCCTTTTAACAAAAATCGTACCATATGATGTTGCCACCAAGAGGTGTCCCACCGATCGCAGCCATAGCTCCCACAGGGGGGTACCTCAAAAAAAGGAAGTTAATGTAAGCAAGGCAAGTGAATGGGAAGATGTAAGCAAGATGGCTCAGCAAGGTCGGCATCTCAGATGGCTTCTGTGATAAACGTTTGGATGTGTATCTGCAAACATGTCAACATCAACATCTCCTTCTCAACATGGAAACCTCATGATATACATAGTGCTCCATATCAACCACATTCCTTTTCAACTGTCCCTATATTATCAAGTATTCTCTCTCTGGCTACAAATTCCACTTCCTCTTGCCATATCCCTTCATCCTTTCTTCCAAACCCAACTACTGCTAGTCTTGTATCTAATGAAAATACACCACCCTTAATCATGCTACTCCTAATGAAGTTCTCTGCACACACTGTGTTATCTATATCAATCATGGCATGAATAATCGCACAAAATATCTGCTACATCAACATCAGAAAGGCCAGATATGTAAAGTGGGCTTTGATAGTGTGTATCTAGCCCCTTCAATATATTCTATATCTTTACATTACATCCTGCAGATTTAATTCTATTGCAAATTGATGCCCTCGGATGAATTACAATTCTGGTCACTCAAGACAGTGACTTTCAAATCTCATCCTCATCCTCGCCCCTCTCTTCACCTCCGTGCTCTGGTGGCAAGACTATTTTGATGTGCTCTCACACTTATGATTTCAAGATTGCTCCCACTTCAAAAATCTCAAAGCAGAAGGCATGCACAAATGTTCTGATCCAATGCAAATTTTGCCCAAATATCCATTGGAAGTACAACATGCACTGACACCTCCAGGAGCGACATCCTTCTTGGGAAAACAAATTGGCCACAGGAGTGAGTGAGCTCAATGAATTCTGCGAAAAGATCACAATAACCAGTGAGGAGGAGAATAGGCTAAAGATACCAGAAAGTAAGCAAGGTTGGTCCACAGGCATATACACTGATGTGTATGATTTACATCGTCTGAACCACCTCCCATCTATACACGATGGCCAAGCAGACTCCCTGCAAAGACCAAAACAAACATCTTTTGTGCCTTCTCTTGAGCCACTTCCTCTGATTTCTCTTCCGATCTTACCTAGATTTAATTACACTTCAGGTATGCAGAAAATGTCTGCTTATAGCAGTACAAATGTATTTTCTTAAATTACTTATCGTATATAATCTTTCATTTCAAACTTCAGGTTGCACTGCACTGCCAGTTGGAGTGGTGTTGATTCAAATTTGATGGCAACTGTTCATGCCACTGACATGCCATGTCCCAGAAATCCCCAGTTGTGCTTTGTCATGAATGAATCTGATGGCCACAATTGGTGGATCTGACACCTCTTGGTTGCCACCTAATACTGGATCTCTCGCGTAGCTTTCGGATGTTCAAAATAGGCTACAATACTATCAAAATTCAGTACACATTTTTGGGAGGTACAGTAGTACAGTACTGTATTGAATAACTTTAGCTGAACAGAAAAGTGCTGGTAAACTTATCTTATCCTCAAAGAGACTAGCAACTTAAATGACCAGAAAAAATAGATTAAGATTGTGACAAATTCTGATAGTCTGCTATTCTTAGTGGAATGCCCCTTACCAAATGTGTTTAGCATGCCACATCATGATGACATTAGCCATGTGACATTTGGAGGTGTGTCTTCCCACCTCTGATCCTCCTGTCAGTCTTGAGCACCTTCCAAAAGCCAAGATAAGCCTTGGAGGAGGCAAAAGAGTTGACCTGTTAGTTTAGTAGCAAATATTTCCATATTTGGCAAAGTTTATTTGTTTTATTGTGGCCGATTGGTTCCATGTAACCTTAATATTTTTATGCAATCAAATGCAGCTAATCAAGAGGAGTCGAAAGCACTATTTTTCAAGATTTTACTAAATTTTTAGGGGGTGGCCAAATTTTTGAGGTACTTGACCTAATTTTTTTTGAAATTGAGAAATCTGCTTATAGAAATATCTTCATTAGGCTCTATTATACATGTTTGGATGGTTTTTGAGGGCACTGGATGTTTGTGCCAACCTCCAAAATTTGGTCACTAAAATTAGGTGACTTTGTTTGTCTGCAACTGTAACTCTGCATTAAAAAAGAAATGAGGGAGAAAGGAATCCAATTGGAGGCAATCTGAGTTTGGTTATCTGATGGAGTCCATCTTTGTGGATCTTATAAGGGCAACCTTAGAGGCCACTTAATTAGTGGACTAGCAAAGGGAAATCTGAAGAGAAAACTCTAAGGACCCCTTTGCCAATGCCCAGTATATGTGAAGATTGCAAAAATCAAATAATAGCCTAGAAATAGAAAAGGCAGAGATAGGCAGATCAAGGCTGCTGAATGACATCATACCAAGGGGTAGATGTTCGTACTCCACCTCTAAATATAAAACTGTCAACATGCACAAATGTGATAGAAAGGGAAATTAGTAATAAAATAAGGAAAAATCATAGAAAATGAAGAATAGGAGGAAATGAAGTGAGGGAAAATATAGGACAAACATAAAAAATAGGAGAAACACACAGGGCACCCCCTAGTCCCCTTACAGATCTCTGTTGCTCTCTGTAAGTAAGCAGTGGGAAGTAAGCAGGTGTTGGGCCATGTGTTGAAGTTTAACATTGTGCCTACGGAGTTTAAAAAGACTTGACATTGGGTACAAGGATGAGACCCCATGTGATTGTCTAACAAGGCATGGATCTCAATGCCTGTCTCTCACAGCATGTCTGGAAAATGGTACTTAAAAGGGGAAAAGTTAGGCCAAGTGACAAAAAGGAGATGAGCTTGGCTCACAATTTCATCTCAGCTGGAGATTCTGCTTGACAAAATCATGTAGGATAGCATAACATCTATGAGTTTGTATCTCTATCAATGTAGTTTATATCTCTGAGATGCTCAAAGTGGTAAAGCTATAAAAGGCCTGAAAAAAGATAGTGGAAAAGTCATGAAAAAAGTGGCCACCTAGAAAAGTGGTGAAAATTCCTTAAAAATCAGATGTAATTTTGCTGATGACTGGGATGACAGGGGTGAATAAGATGGGCAGTTGAAGGCATTACTGGGATGGTAGTAGACTGTAGGACTTGGTACATTAGGAGGTACTTGCTCCCACTCTGTAGCAATTGGATGGGGGCCTTGATTGAGCTATCCTTCCTGTAGCTTCCCAATGGGAGTTATGGAAGCTGTCATTTATTGCCATTTGCAGAATAGTTGGTGGAAGCATGTATCAAACAACAAATTTGGCACATTCTACAGTGAATCTTCTGTGAGTGATATCTCAACAACCACAACTCATATGATCATAATTTTTAGTGCTGCAGACTTGGCTATGGCATGTACTCTAGAAAGCCCCATCCTTTTATTTGAGCACTTTTAGATTTTAGCAGAACAGGTGCTCAAAATAATCATCTATTATGAATAGCACAAGAACTATGCAATAGAAGAATAAGTACAGACTATAGAGAATGTATTTAGTACATATACAGCCCAAGTGAGATCACAATCAAATTATGAGCTCATCACCATGTGCATGTGATGACCTCAACATTCAAATCGATTATTACATGGGCAGGCATTTCAATTAAGTAACTAAGTCAAAATTAGCATGGAATTAAGGCCCTATTCAGGAACACTGTTAGGTTGAGGTTGGGTCAGGTTGGAGAAAGTTTGCCTTTGTCCAAACTGTTCACACATGTTAGGAAACAGCCCCATTACATAATATATTTTTATTTTTATTTTATTACATTGAATTACACTGAATTACGCTACATGCACAAGGCATGAGAATGTTATTTCACATGCATCAATATGTATGCACATGTATCATTGGTAGCAACAATGTACAATATATGTAACATAGTATATAAACCTAAATATATGCTTAGGGGACCCCAGTTGTGTTCTCTCAGATATTCCACCTACCATTGTGGTGCAAAACACCTTTCTCAACCAACTAAACTATAAATAGCCTCTCACATCAAAACCATCAATTCCCCCATCACCCACGTGCATCCAACCCCCTTCTGGTGGAGAGAACCTGCATGGTCTTAGCTAGCAGATATAGGGCTGCCAAAGTTTGGTTCTGTCCAGTTCTTTGAGAATTTTGCTGAACCTAGAACTGGACTTTAGGTTCAGTTCAGAGAATTTGCTGGACCTTGGACTGGACCATTGGTTCTGGTTCAGTAGGGGTCCCAACTCAGAACCAAACTTTTCATACTGAAATCTCCATTTACAACACAGTGAAGTAGTCTACTTAATTAGACCTCCAAACTGTAATCATGCTTAAGATCAGCTCCTGAGCTGAGTATAGGTGAGTCATTGTTGGGATCATTGTAAAAGATGATATCAGAGGTGTTGAGGAGACTTCCATCCACTGCAAGTGCACATTGATCAGTGGCTGCCATGAGAAGAGTGAAGAAAAACTGATGCATCACACCAAGCTTTAAATCCAGTCACTGGTCTAAAGGTGAACTCTAAAATCCTTTCACTATTCCCTTATGAGCAAGGGGTCTGATGAGACCATGAATATTGGCTAGTGTTGTCCAGTAACAGGGGTAAGGTGTGACAAAGACTTGACAACAGTGCAAGCTTGAGATCCAGAAAAAGTGGCCATACAAACTGGGGCAGCACCCACTATTGAGAGTGTGCCTCCAATAATGAGAAAAGATGGCAATTTCCCCTGCTTGCTGCACTCTAGAAATGGCATTGAATGGTGATGACAGTGGCAACAATACAAACAGACCTGTGAGAAGGTGCCTCTGATAACAAGAAAGGTACTTTTCCCTGCTCATTGCAATCTGGACATGGTATTGGAAATGAATTGATGGTGGTGGCAATACAAAATAAGCTGCCCCACTATTGAAAGGTGCCTCTGATAATGAGAAAAGAAAGATTTATACCATGCTTGTTGCAATTTAGGATGGCATTGGAAGATAGTGATGGTGATGGCAAGTACAAAATCTAGCTACCCAGTATCAAGAGCATGTGCCTCAGATGTGTCAACTGACCACTTCTATTGATTTCCAATCTATTGTTGCTTTCCAGACAAATCAAACTTATCACTACAAGTTACATAACAACTAACCAGTTCAGTTCAGTCTGAACTAAGTTCATTGCAGTTCTCAAATTTTGCTTTTTGCCTGAACTCAGAACTGGACTGGTGCTCCAGTTCTGTAAAACTATCAAATTTTGGTCCAGCCTGGGAAAGTCAGGTTCAAACTTTGGTTCAGAACTGAACTGTGGCACCCCTAAGCAGATAAGTAGGTGTCACCCTAACAGAAGAACACAACTTCCCATATCAGTGTGCCTTCTCTTTTGTGCATCTGTCATTGTTTCATCATGCCACATCCAATTACTCATCCTTTTGGCATGAGCTGGAAGTGACTGTGCATATGTAATCTACCTTTTCTTTCATAAGCCAATCCCAGGCCTTGCCTTACATTGCAACTGCCAGCAATTGAGAGGCAGCACTTGCCATTAGGACAGCTGTAACCAAACAACCAATTGGATGTGGTTTAGTTACAATTTACATTACTCTATTCAGATGACTATTTTAGTTACAAGCCAAATTCAGTGATATATACAAGATCAGGCACTTACCTGAAGAAGTGATTCATCACAGATCTATCTGTTATGTCTGAACCATCAACTTCTAATCCCATCCCTAATCCTGTTCCTATGTCGGAAATTTCTGGATGGCATTATAACCTCACCTAGATTATATGTGGATTATCACTCCCTCTCAGCTAGTATACTGGGCCCTAATGTGGAAAATCTATTACCTACATATGTAAACTACATTATTGAACTGAACCCGAGACTTGGTAGCTAGCTTAACATCAGTTCTGAGTGTCGATTTTAATGGGTTATGGCAGTTACGTGGGTTATGTGGGTCATATTAGTGTAAGGGGACTAGGGGGTGCCCTGTGTGTTGTTCCTATTTTTTATGTTTGTCCTATATTTTTCCCCACCTCATTTCCTTCTATTCTTCATTTTCTATGATTTTTCCAGATTTTATTACTAATTTTCCCTTGCTATCATGTTTGTACATGTTGACACTTTTATATTTAGAGGCAGAGGACCCCTTCTGACACATACCCCTTGGTATGATGTCATTCGGTGGCCTTGATCCGCCTATCTCCGCCTTTTTCTATTTTTAGATTATATTTGATTTTTGTCATCTTCACATATACTGGGCATCAGCAAGGGGATCCTTAGAGTTTTCTCTTTGGATTTCCCTTTGCTAGGTGTGTCCCCAATGCCTGTATTATGTAGTATAATTTTAACTTCGGATTTCCCTTTGCTAGAGGCTTAGGTTGCCCTTATAATTAGGTTATACTGCATTACATAATTTTGTGACATACCTACCCCTGCACTAGAGGCAAAGATCGATGTGCTTACAGCCCAAATGTTGCAACTAGTGTCAGTGCTTGTAGCATCAGATGCATCACAGCCCAATCAACCAGAAGTACAGCCACAGATAATGGCAGAGAAAGATGATGAGATGGAGATGGTGGACTGGATTTCACAAGATAATGTGCAGATGGTGGAGAAGTCCAAAAATGGAAAGGCATACTTACCCTAAATTTTTGATGGTACTATGGAGAATACCAAATTGTTCATCAGCTCTAATAGTATCGTACATCCATGGGAGGAAGCCAGAATTTCACACAGCCAAGTCTAAATTATGTTTGCTCTCTCTTATATTCAAGGGGGAAAGCACAGTTTGGAGAAATGAGGCTATTAACCAAATTGCTGGGGGAACAACTTTCAAGGAATTCTTGGAGAGATTGGAAGCTCAGTTTGGGGATCCTAATCCAAAGGCAACAGCCAATGCTAAATTAAAAACTATGTGCCAAGGTTCCTTAATGATGGATGAGTTTATTTTGCAGTTCAAGGCAGAAGCTTCACAGATGGATATGGGAGAGGCCACATTGGTAAAAATTTTGAAGGCAGGATTAAATCCCTCACTATTCAAGTCCATCTACTAACTACCTTCTATGCTGGAGCAGTTGGACAAGTGGTATAATTGGGCCATGTGCCTTGATTGGCAATATCAGCAGGAACAAGCTGAATGTATGGAAGTAGTAAATTTGGAAAGCCATCAGGGGGAAAGTAAAGGAAAGGTGCCTCAGGCACAAATGGCAGTGCAAACTCTGAGGGTACAGCCACCAGCCATGGCAGTGACACCTATCATTGCAGGATGTGGTGAGGGTATTGCTGTTGGCACAACCACCATGAGCACCTTTTGGACGTACCAACTCCTTCCACATCTGCAGCATATTCTTCTCAGTTCTTTTACAGTCTAACTTTCAATCAAATTGTTGGATGTACTTACCCATCTTTCTTGCTGCCAAACACAGTCACCACCTGAATGTTTACAGATGAAGTCCCCATGATGGCTAGAAGCACAATCATCCTGTTTGATGAGGTCATTCCTGATATTGCAGACCTCAATCCAATCATGTGCAGTCTGGAAGATGAATATAACAATGGCCAATGTTCTGTTGTACTAGTGTTCCATGATCAGTATTCAGATGTTACAACTGAAAATTTGTGCCATGCAATTGAGTCATGGGGACACCACTGTTTTCAGGGTGAGCCCATTTCAGGCTAATTCTCTCTGGCTATCCCTGTCTCCCAAGGAAATTTTCTAAAACACAGTAGTATATATTCAACTCAGTTTTTTGTTTTAAGAAGGCTACAGGATGGGTATGGCATAACTTTGTGAGTTTTGCTTCATTTCTGATGATCTTACATTTGATTCTAATCTACATTCATGCCATTTGAAGGTCCTGATAAGATGAGAGGCCTGTGCTACACCACTTTTGCAAATTATGATGTTTTTGTTCTGAGGAGGCTACAGGATGGGTATGGCATAACTTTGTGAGTTTTGCTTTGTTTCTGATGATTTTACATTTGATTCTAATCTACTTTCATGCCATTTGAAGGGCCTGATAAGACAAGAGGCCTGTGTTGCACCACTTTTGCAAATTATGATGTTTTTGTTTTGAGGAAGCTACAGGATGGGTATGTCATAACTTTGTGAGTTTTGCTTCATTTCTGATGATCTTACATTTGTTTCTAATTTATTTTCATGTCACTTGAAGGGACTGATGAGATGAGAAACCTGCATTGAGCAGTCTTTGTGCATTTTGAGTTTTGTTTTTGCTACATTTGTTTCTAATATATTTTCATATCATTTAAAGGTCTTAATGAGACTGGACAACATCCAACACCACAAAATAGCACATTCTACCTGGATCCCATGGACAGCTGTCTTTACCTGGGAGACTTGGTATCAATCTCTGGACTCTGACTTTTTGTCAGTATGCCACTGTGGCCACTGCATATCAAACCCCATGACTAATACATGCCCTATTCTCAACAGTGCACCATGACCACCAACTGTGCATGGTGGCCGCACATCAAAGTCCACAACTGATCTGCACCCACTGACTGCACATGGGGGCTGCATATATTTTAAATTCTGCAAATGATCTGTGTCCTATATCATATAACCTCTTTTTGTGGTCTTCCTGCGTTGAATGATGAAGGGTTCCCCTAACTCCTAGCTACTCAGCAGCCCAGTACATTCACCAGTTCTTTACTCTGGAAAGTTTCTTCAGCACACTGGCAGACTTATACGCACTGTTGTACAGCTCTTCTCTACTCTTCTCATCATACTACCACCTCACCATAAACATGGCAGGACGACAGACACAGATGGCACAAACAATTCCCCTCCTGTGTTGTGTCATGTGCATCCTCTCCAGGACCTTCAACTGCCGACAAAGCTCTAACTGAACATGAAAAGTTTGATGCTGCTTTTGACACCTCAATGCACTCAGATGCAGATGTACTTGGTAAGTTTACAACTTTTCTATTGTAACTTATATTGATTGATTATAGCCACTCAGATCAAGACATGGACCTCAAGTGTTTATGAACACTACAAGATGCCACCTGAGATTGTGCACAAGGTCAATGACATACAATATATATTCTTTTGCAAATGGTATGTACATAGTTCTGCAAATCTGATTACTATTGCTCATGAAGTACCAGCAACCCTTCAATCAAAATGTCTCATGTTTGCCATAACAAAAGTACAAGCAACCTCATCCAGCATGCTGATACTTGTGATCTGGGCACTGTGACTGGTTCAAGCTCCATCAAGGCCTTTGCACATGGATCAACTTACCACTCTGCCAAACACCACATGAAGATTGCACTTTGGGTTGCATGGCACCACCAACCTTTCTCAATCATACAAGATGAGGAACTACTCAACATATCTCACGACCTCAACAATCAGTGTGTTACACCATTGTGGGTGATGGTCTCATGGGATGTAAAGGAGATCTTTCAGATGAGTCGGAAAAAAGTTGCTGGAATCCTTCAGGTATGTCATTGTTAATGCAGACTTTGTTGAAGGATGCTCACTTCCTGGCAAGGCATATCCTGGCAAACTTTATCTTTGTGTTGATGGCTGGACTGCACCACAGGTTATCACTTTTCTGGGCATCACTGTTCATTGGATTCACGAAGGACATATCACATCTGTGATTCTAGATTTTATTTGGTAATTATTCAAGTTTGACTCATCTCGTCTCCACTGTTGTTCTAAGGATCTTACCATAGAGTATCAAGGGCACACACTAGCATGTACTTGGCCAGTCATCTCTCTGAATGTTTACATGAATATGGAGTCAAAGATAAGGTAAATTGTTTTCATCATTCTGAGTCACAGCACTGATACATGGTTTGTTGTGCAGGTCCTGGCCCTCATTGCTGACAATGCATCAAATAACAAGACAATGGTGGAGGAGTTGAGTGAGATTGTTCCAGTATTCCAGGGGTCTCAAACCTGTGTTTGATGCTTTGCCCACATCCTTAACCTGGTTGTCAATGTTAGTCTCCTGTCCCACAAGTTGCTGCCATGTTTTCACTATATTTTCAGGCCATCTTATCACAATTTAGCTGAACAAAGAAGGCTAAAAAGCCAACAGATGGTGAGACCGATGACAATGATCACATGGAGCCAGATGTTCAGGGTGTTGATGAAGATGATGAAGACAATGTCAACTTGGAGGAAGATACTCAGGACAATGATGAGGGTGCTGGGGGTGGGGACAAGGATGAGGATGATGAGATTGATCCTGCTGTGGATGCAAGCAATGTGGAGATGATTGAGAAGGTTTTGAAAGAGATTGCTGAGGAGGGCCAGCTCTCTCCCCTTACTGATGAAGAAGTCCAACTTGGGCAATATTCAATTGCAAAGGTAGGCTCTGTGGATCATTGTTTATATCTCACAGATAAGCTGATAGACTTGACCTGCAGCTCCGCAATCTGGGGAAGAAAATATTCAACAGTCTGGTTCTGAAGACTGACCTCAAGATGGCATGCATTGTAAGCAAGGTCAAGCATCCAAATGGTTCAAGATGTTGCCACACAATGGAACAGTACTACAGAGCTCATTAGGTGTGCTATTGAGCTTTGAAAACCACTGTTTCTGCTGGTCATTGACAAGGAACATAATAAGCCATGTGGGGTTCAGTTGAAGCACTTTCAGCTCTTGTCAAAGGAGTGGGATCTTTTAGATAAACTATATCCACTTCTTGATGTGTGTTCACTTTTTCTTTTTCATCATCACACTTTCCCACTTGACTATAGGTCTTTCTTTTTGCCATGAAGAAGATTTCTGAGAATAAAATCCCACTGATACATGATGTTATCCCCATATTCAACATCCTCATGACCACTCTTGAGAAGTTCATTGATGACAGAAAGCTGTGTGAGCAGCAGCCCTCCATGGATTTTCTGTAATGAACAAGTACTATGCATTCACAGATAAGTTCATTGTCCATCACATTGCTATGAGTTTGTCCAGTATTTTTTCAATGCTTGTGTTGCAACTTGTTCATCATTTGCTTTGGTGACTGACAGTACTGCACCCTTGATACAAGACATCATACTTTTTGAAGGCAAAGTGGCCTCAAGAATGGATTAACACTGCTATATTGATCTTCCAAACAGAGTGGGAGACTAACTACAAGCAAACTCAGGCAATGGAAATGGACACTAGGTGTATATCAACTACTGTGGTAAAGTTTCATTGCAATAAATTATCTGTCGATGCTGACTTTGTTTCAAGGTTTTTCAGGGGGCACAGAAGTATTTTAAGGCCCTTGATGGCACTATAGTTGATGGTGACCCTGTAGATGACTGGCTCAACAGTCCTCTGATTCCTTTGTCAGTTGATTCTATTACATATTGGACTGGGATGGGATGGGCCACCCTCTGTTGCACATGGCACTTGATTTTCTCTCTATTCCCAGTATGTAATTTGCTTGTATCACATGCCAGTTCTGAGTGACATAATCTATAGCAAGCTCCACTGATGCTGAGTGGGCTTTCTCTTGTGGTGGTCTCACAGTGTTTAAGATGTGGCATTCCCTCTCTAATGAGTCCACATGTGCTGCAACTGTTCTCAGATCATGGTGCTCCTTGCCTGGAGCTATTCCCCTTGTTGAGATTGTTGCCCTGTTCAAGGACAAGAGCAAGTATTTGAAGGGGAAACAGGCAGAACATGCTTTTGGGGCTTCTGAACCCAAAGTTGTTGATGTTGACATGGTTGTATTGTAGTTTTGTTGTACTCAACTCATGAGTGTAAGATACTTGCAATGACACACTCATATGGATCTGGGTATAACATTTGAACCCCAGTGAAAATTGGACCTGACTGTGCTGAGAAAGAACATTAAAGAACGATATGGGAAATTTTATTTTGATTGTGATTGATATCGATTGATTTGATGTTTTGAATTCTAAATCTTCCTATGATGTTCACATCCTTCGACAAGTACATTGAGCCTCATAGAGTTTCCTGCAGCCTGTTGGATCCATGTTGGACACAAAGCAATGTTTACATGTGCACTTTACACCTCTTCACACAAATTTTTATGAGTGCCACATAAAGGTACATCAATATATCAATATCTTGCATGAGCTTTGCATTGAATTGCACATCTCACACTAGCAGTCATATATTCACATAGACACCTACGTCAACTAGCCAGTAAGCTGCAGTACGTCCAGTTAGTGTACTAATCAAGACATTGACTAGTCAGTATGCCTGTCCCCCTCCACTGAACCTATGCCCTCATCTTTGATGACCTAACTGGACACACGAAATTCTTATATCCCCACCAATCCACTCCATCCTTTCCCAACTCTACTGGAGTAATCCAGCTGCCTGTAACATCTTCAGTGTCTCTGAGTCCCATCCAGCTGCCTGGACCATCCACAACATCTGCAGTCTCTCTGAGTCCCACCGATGTTGGCAAACCAATTGTCAAAGAAAAACCCTTTATATGCACAAGCAGATTCTCGGCAAACACATATTCTGCATGATGCCTGAACCACTCTCTCTTCTGTTGCTCTAAATATTCATCCTATAAACCAGAGACAAACCTTTACCGCAAAGCCTTAATGTTGAGCTTGTGGAGAACACCTGAATGTTCATTGTTCTTACTCAAGACAATGAGTGCCAATGAGCACATGGCAGTAATGGGACACACCGACAAAGAACATGGGGTTAGTAATGCATAACACATTTAATGCATTAACAGTCTAATTGTGGATGAATAGCCTGGTAGATCTATGTGTAGAGGGGCCTTGAGGAAGACCTAAGGCCTAGTGCACAGTGGGGTGCAAGGTGCCAAGATTCAATACACAACATTTGGTTGATGCATAATTTCGCTTTCCAGATATTTTTTATTTTATTGCTACTTCTCATCATGTTGTATAGCAATCTGATACTCAGTACTCAAGTAGCTCAAGTACTAGTCCCATGCAGTACTCACATTCTTTGTCCATGTCGACTACATCTTACTTGTCAATAATATACTTATCAGATCAGTCAGAATCAATGGAATTCAAATTCTTGGCACTTGGGATCCCACACCCATTTTGCTAGTCCTGAAATTCTGTAATGTTCCTTAAGCCTTTCCACCACTTTCTACCTAGTTTATGATGCTGCCAAAATACTCTGAGAAACCTGCCACTAATAGGCCCAGCAAAGAATACTTCTGTGACTGCTCTAGGTTTTGCAAAGGTCAACAAAACAAAGTCTCTCGTTCCATGCACCTTAGACATGCACCATCTCGCAATGCTGACCTTGAGAAGAGATTGGCACACTTAGAAGGAGTGACAATTCCGCTGCCATCCAAATGACCAGGACATCATGGGAGGGAGACTCTGGACCATTCAATTGAGCAAGCCTGCCACAAGAAAGCTTATTAAACACAGCAAATGCTGCAACACCAGTGATGGTATGTCATATTCAATGTTAACCCTGCCAGTGGTTCACTAAACAACTCTAGTCAATTCCTGAGGCTCTGGACACAGACTTTGACTGTGGAGCAGTTGTTGGAATGCCAGTGGAAATGATGGGTGCAGAGGCCCAGCCAACAGATCCAGACACACAAACAGTATGTTGCTAGTATGAACTAACTACTAGATTTTTATGAATGACATCACAGTGGACAAGGATCACACTCAAGCCACCCCTATGCCTACCCCAGAAATGGACAAAGACCATATAACAAATGTCCATCATAACCAGTGTAGCAGATGCAACTTGGAAACAGAGCTCAATACCGCTGATGAAATGCAGGGAATTCTTGGTGATTCTGGATGTCTGGACTCAGAGCAAATCTCTCCTCCAAGTCCAACCTTTGATCTCAATGGACTCTCTGATCTTGCACACCAGAAGGATCTAAAGTTGTCTATGGAATTTATTAAAGCACTGGAAAGTACTTCTCTTGATGATGAGCATAATCGACTGGACTCAGATCATCTTCATTGCTTGTGGAATCCGCCAACATCATGCGCTGATGTTTGATTTCTGTCTGGGGTTGGACTTATTCCTCACAAGCATTAATTCTTCTCAGGACACATACACAGCTTCCCAAGATGCTCCTGGACCACAGTTGCAAGCACAGTGGCAAGATGTTGAAGGTGTGAATTGGATGAGATATTGGAGGACAAAAACAAGTGAGATCTTTGCTGAACTACAGTGGACTGGTGGAGTGCTGTCTGCTTTTTCCGACTTCCTACACTCCAGTGCATATCCTGAAGAGGTCAGAAGTGGTCATATCAAGGACACTGACATGGTTCTGATGCTCTCCATGGATGGGGCCCAACTCTACGAGCACAAAACATCAGATTGTTGGATCTATATTTGGATCATATTTGACCTTGCCCCCAACTTAAACTACAAGAAGAGATCCGTCCTTCTGGGTGGTTTTATTCCAGGCAAACCAAAATTTGTTGAATTATTCCTTTTTCCAGGATTACATCAGCTTGCTTCTTTGCAGTGTGAGGGCCTTTGGATTTGGGATGCATCACAGAATGAGGTCTTTGTGTCTAAACCATTTTTTGCCTTGGGAACTGCAGATGGTCCTGGTATGGCATGTCTGAATGGACTTATTGGGCATCATGGTAAACATGGATGCCATTTATATTGCTCGATTCCTGGACAACACAAGCCTAATGGGCCACATTATTATCCAGGCCTTCTTAAGCCTGACAACTACACAGTCGATGGGTGTGACCCTGGTGACATATCATTTACAAACCTTCCATCTTGCTCCCAGGCAAATTATATCACAAACCTTCACCATCTCATGTCTTCTCCAAATGAAACAAACTATAAGAAATGACAGCTTGCAACAGGGATATTGAAGCCAAATATCTTCCTTGGTCTACAATGTGACAAGATGCTGGGTATTCCAGGTTGTTTTGGTTCTGACATCATGCACCTTGGTTCACCAAATTTGCCTGACCTTCTGATCAACTTATGGTATGGCACTTTCGATTGTGATACAAGTGATAAATGCTTGACCTGGGACTGGGCCAAGCTCCAAGGCAGTACATGGGTAGAGCATGGGGATCAAGTCACTGCGGCTACACCATATCTGCCTGGTTCCTTTGATCAGCCTCCATGCAATCCAGCTGAAAAGATATCAAGTGGTTATAAGGCCTGGGAATTTCTTCTGTATCTATTTGGATTGGGACCAGGGCTACTATACAGCATCCTACCACAGAAGTACTATCAGAATTTTTGCAAACTTGTCTTTGGGATGCGTATTATCCAACAATACCATATTATCAACGAGGACCTTTCAAAAGCTCATGCAGCCTTACTAGAATTTGCATATGAATTTGAGCTGCTATATTATCAGTGTCAAATGGATTGCCTTCACTTTGTGAGGCAAAGTGTCCATGCATTGACACACCTTGCACCCAAGGTTATTCAGATTGGACCACCTGCCTGTTCATCACAATGGACCATGGAATGCACCATTGGGAACTTGGGCCAAGAGATGCACCAGCCATCAAACATGTACACCAATCTCTCTCAGAGGGGTCTTCTACAATCTCAGATCAATGCTCTCAAAGCAACGATACCAGATCTTGAACCATCACCACCTGTTGTGCCTTGAGGGGGGAAGGATATCAGCTATGACAATGCAACAATGGCAACTGACCATGTCAGCGCGGACTGACAACACAAACAGGGGGGATGACACTCAGCAACACAATGAGGGATGAACGGGAGGACAGCAGGCAACAACGAGATTGGGGGAATGACAGATGACAATGTGAACAGGGGAATGACAGACAACGCAAACGGGGGAACAACAGACGATGCAAATGGGGGAACAATGGATAATGCAAATGCAGGAACAATGGATGATGCGAAGGGGAATGAATTGTGGGGAATGACTTACAAGCAGCAGTACCCACCCTCGCTACCAACATGAGACAGTGGGACCTTTTTTTTTTTGTTATTCTCATTTGCTCTTGCCGTTAACAGACCCCTACCCACCCCTTCTCTGCCTCCTGTAGGTGGGGGAGGGGTTTTTCTGTCATGTTTTATTTTTTTTACTTTCCTAGCATCACACAGCTGCGAGCAACTGCTCACAGGGTGTAAATGTAATTACATTTATTTAGTATATAATAGAATTTAGTCAGAATTGAAAATAGTAGTAAAGACCGGTCACAACCAGTCTTTTGGTTGCGGTCCTGTGAATTTGAGTGTTGGTCTAGACCGGTTGCCCCTCTTGGGGGTTAGAAAAACCAGACCAAACCAGACCTTAAAACACTATGTGCATTGCAGACAAAGGTATCTTAAAGCTTGCTTCTTATAGTGAGTCAGCAACACAGTATTGTCTTCAATGAGCAACTGAGTCATTGTGATAGTGGTCATTGGTTAAGATTGATGTCGGTGCTAGGGAATTTGCAGGAGGGCACTAACTTGAAACAAGTGTCAATTCTAGACTACGTATGATACACATGGACTCAGTACTAGCAGCTTATCAGTTATTGTCTTCTACCTCTGTTTGGAGAGGGTTGTCCAATTCTGTTATGATTTGTTATCTGGACCCGCAAGACCGGGCACTTCATTTTTCTCGTTCGACTCGACTCACTTCCGACGGGAGACACTTTTATGCATGGCGACTCCATGCACCTGAACCCACTCCCATGCATGCTGTGACATGACAGCCCTTTGACATGAGGTTCGTGACATCGGACGCCTCATGCAAGGCATGAGGCCTGTCTTTTCTATTGTTCTTTCTATTTATACTTGATAATGATCCTACATTCCGATTGGACAATAGATATCTTCGAACCGTATATAAGCTGTAGTAATACTGCCTGTATTCCTCAGCTTGACCTAATTCAAATAATGGTCTTAGACTCAACCAGAACACTTGACAGCTTAGGAAGCCCCTAGCTGTGATAACTCAAACTTGACAGTTGGAAAGCCTCCAACTGTGATACATGAACTGACGGTCTACTCAGAAGCCTCTGAGTATGGATAGCCATATCGACTTAGGAAGCACCAAGTCCCAAACAGAACCCGATACAGTAAGAAAGCCTCTTACTGCAAGAACTGATACAGTTGGAAAGCCTCCAACTGCAACATACGAAGACTAGGCTGAGTTGAGACCTATAGTCTTAACAAATTCTCCCCCCACCTCAATATCATCCAGGATAGAAAAGTCATATGGTTCATCCTTCATTTCCAATTTCCCTGCTACAAATCTGCTCAAGCTATTAACCCATGTATCATCGTAGCAGTTCTGCAGAAGGCCTTTTGGAACCAATGCATCATGATTGACCTTGTCACTATGAAGGCACTGCCATTGGGGATGACCACCTGGGCATCGATGTTGGCCAACATTCCTGGTTTTTTTTGCATGGTAGATTTTGTCCAGACGATACATGAACATCCAGACAAATGCCAGCTGGGTGAAACACGTGAAAAGACCTTGGGAGTTTTTGAATAGTCACTTTCATCTGAACTGATGCCTCTGGTTCCGATTTGCTCCATGAGGTCAAGATGGATATTCAATAAAAGAGTACATAGGTGCAGTGCATGATGCCAGATGGACTCAAAACACTATGGTATATAAAAATCCCTCACATAATGCCACTGCTTGCCGCTGCAAACCATGCCCAGCATGCCTGCCGAACTGAAAGATGTCAGTATACAGTCACGTACTGTGCCTGTCATTGGACTAGGTGGAATGAGCTCAGCCAGGAAATTTATATGGCCAATACGACTGACTGTGTGTCCAGACAGCACTCATGCCCCTAATGGATGCCCCATAGTAAGAATGTTGGATAGTCAGCTGATGCATTAAGCCATCCCTTCTGACCAAACGCTCTGCATAGACATACACATATATACCTCTGACCCCAGATAAGAAGCATTAAATTCATGTGCATGCCTCATTCACCTTCGCAGGGGTACTTGTTTCTTGTCTCCTGTGCCTTGACTTGGGGATAGGAGCTGCTGGTACCTTGCCTTGATCTAGTCATCTTGCCCTGGAGATGGGAGTGTCATGTGAGACAGCACTTGCATGCTCAGCTCCACCACACAAGTAGTTGTATTATAAATAGTGCTGACCAGTGCCTTATGCAGATGGAAATGGGTCTCAAATGTGGCCAATGTCTGATCCTGCATAAGTTGAAAATTTTGGCCACAGGCCTGATGAAAACTGAGGAGGGAAATGCAATGTTATGTGGACGGATGTGGACTTTTGTTGGCTGGCCTCACTGCAAAGTACAACCAATTGAAGCCTGGGGGCTTGCTGATGGTGCCTAACTACCACTGTACCTTGCTAAACTTTAATTTCCTGGTGATGAGTGCACCAGAGTCTAATGCGACTTTTCTGGAGATGCTGAAAGCTACATTCTGAAGTTTGCATCACAATGCTACACATTATGGTGTAAATCATGAAGACAAATAATTATACAACACAATTATGTAACTATGAAGGGCTATCTGAGCGCCATCTGGACATATCATGTAACAGCGTGAAGAGCAGCTGTGCTCGTTTCCAAAACACACATGTACTCCGAAGAAATGAGGTGGTGACTCAATGAAGTCAACGGTCCAACCCCAGAGTTAAAAGTGGCATGAATCGAGGTGCCAGCAGCAAGATCCTTGAGCACCTGTTGGTGAAGCCCCAGCCATTGAACAATTGCTTCTCTAAGCCATTGCATGCTTGCTTCCCATAATCTTGTGGCGACCCTTGCAAGTGTGTCAACAACAAGGTTAACCCAGCAGATGATTGATGGAAGAATATTGATCAACCATGATGAGCTCGGCCTCATGTTGTACATTGAGCCTGCATTGCCCAGATTCACTACTGTTGGTTTTCAAGTTTATAAAAGCTTGATTGAGGACTTACATGTACTTTATAATAAAAACGAGCTGCCAAGAATGCTCCAAGAGCAACCAAAACAAACAATGATGCATCCTTGAGCTGCTGGGCATTGATGACGGCCTTAATGAGCATCTAGTTAACAGTTTAGTGTCACACACTGTTGAGGGACTGACAACCAAGATACCTTCAGATATCTTGTTTTCTCTGCAAGCTGCTCCAATAGTGTTTGGTCTAGCATCATTACTTAAGCTCTTGCCAGTCAAAGGCTTTGTGCACATACCAAATTTAGCGCCCCAGATCTTGATCTCGGAGGCATCACCATTAGATATGGTGGCCAAGAATTCATAGCCAGACATGCTGTGAGCCTATGGCAGCAAAGTATTGATCATTGAACTTGTTCCCCTTTGCAAGCCCAATAAAGACTTATGGTGAGGTAGTTCATGGAAGAAGCTAAAAGCCAGTGGTAAGGAGGTCTTTACACCCAAATGGATCACCTTCACTTTGTGAGGCAAAGTGTCCATGCATTGACACACCTTGCACCCAAGGTTATTTAGATTGGACCACCTGCCTGTTCATCACAATGGACCATGGAACACACCATTGGGAACTTGGGCCAAGAGATGTGCCAGCCATCAAACATGTATGCCAATCTCTCTCAGAGGGGTCTTCTACGATCTCAGATCAACGCTCTCAAAGCAATGATACCAGATCTTGAGCCATCACCACCTGTTGTGCCTCGAGGGGGGAAGGATATCAGCAATGGATACATTCTTTTGCAAGCGAAGGACAGCTATCTTCAGCCTATACCAGATATCAAGAAACAAGCATTTTCAAATTACTTGAAAGACACTCATGCCTTGGAATTTGCTGAAGACTGGTCCCTGGGGGTTGCTAAATGGGCAAGGCTACATCTCCCTAATGGTCAAGTAGCATGGTCTTCCTGGAAGGAGAAACTGAAACCCCTGGAGAAAGTAAGAATAGCATGAAATATTAAGGTGTGTACTGTTTCAGATCACTCTTTGGATCTTTTATCCAACCTCACATGAAATTAGTTTCAATCTTCTGCCAATGGAGGAATCTGTTTTGCTGAAGTCCATTACTATTTTCGATCACTCATCAAGGATATTGAAAAAACCCTAGCAATGGTTTCACTCTAGCCTACTCACATCCTCACAAAGAACTTTATGAGTACTCATTTCAGACATTATTGTCTTGTACATATGCAGGTGACATGCATAGCAATCTCTGGGTAATTGATGCTAAGTTGATCAAGAGTGTGGTTGCAATGGTTCCTCATGATCCATTTCCTGGGGAAACTCTTGAGCGCTATTTTGTAGTTGAAAAACCTGGACATGATGTAGCTTGTCTTTGAGGAGTTGTAGAAGTTGCCGTAGATGAGGAATAGAATTCAATATTCAATATTCAATAACAAGTCAAATAACTCAGAACTGTACAGTTGTATTAATTGTATTATTAGTGGCTTACATACTACACATCATACACACCTTTCCTCCACATTGTGTTTTCATAATCTTCATAATACTAGTGTCACCCTCTCAAACAACCATCAATATTGGTTCACAATCCACTGATTCATCGATTTTCCCTCACTTTACATCTTCTTTTTGCATATTTGTACTTATATAAAGGTGATGGATGGCATCTTCTCTCTCTCTACCTTCCTTGACCACTCTTGTTTTAGCATTCTCCATCAAGTTTCCTGTCCCTCCATGACTTCACAGTTACCGAAACTCCATAATTATGAGGTTGACTCTGAAGATCCCTCCGAGTTCCATCCACATCACAGCCCTGATGCAGCCATTGACTCATACCTTGCCACTGCTCTTCATGGTCGAGATTACACTCTTGAACACACACAGGCAGTCCTGACAAAAGGCAAATGTGCCCTATGTCCTGCTGCTGCCTTGGCTTCTTCAGTAACCACCATTGTTTCTCATCTATATTCATCACTTTTACCTGGGGAAGCTTTCCTTGGTCCAGTGCTCGATTCAGCTCTTTGAAAAGACCTTACTGGCCATACTATCACCACATCATCTGTGTTCCTTGATATCCTCTTTCCTGATGATCAACTTCCCTTCCCACTTGATGACACCTTCGAAAGAATGGGACAATCTTTTTCAGTCCAAGACATCGAGCAGAAACCAATCTGGGATGCTGAAAGAATGTGGCTTCACCTGATGAAGGATTATTCAGAGGTCATGGTGGCTGATTGGTTAAATCATGTTACTCTCGCCATGGAATGTGCAGCCTTGACCACCAGCAGTCGGGTCTGGTCATACCATAGCTGCAACACTGCACCAGTTGGGAGCTCCATCATTAGGAAACCTGATCTCATCCTCATTGATAAAGCCTATCTAACTTGTCTTCAGAATGAGCCAGCAACCCATTCTGATTGGTGCTTTATCCACGCAATCTGTGAATCGACCTCAACAATGATGGCAAGGTCCAAGACCATAATTGACACTATAAATGCAAAATCATATGTGATGTTTGTGTGCCAAGCCAATTGTCATTTCATTCTTGCTCTGGCCTTCACGGGCGGCAATGCTCTCTCTCACTCTCACTGATCATGATGGACAAGCTCAACTCCTTGATATCCCTCTGCATAGTAGTGGGAAGGTGCACGCAAAGATGTTTTTTCGAATTATGGCATTTTTCATGTTTGGAGAGGCTTCTGACATTGGGGTTGATCCGAATGTAGACATAAATCGTTATGGGAGAGTGACACAGATCAGAGTCTCCAGAAAGTCCTTCCGGGTCCACAAGATGATCTACAATCTTGACTCTCTTGTTGGTCGTGTGACTAAAGTCTGGGTTGTGAGCCATGGCAACACATTCTTGACACTCAAAAGATTCTTGGATTCAGGCATGTCTTGCGCAGTCTGAACTCACCATTTTGGAGCTTATGCAGGGACATGATGCCATCAAAGGGTCTGTGCCATCGTTGTTCTGTGGCGAGGATGTCCAGATCAATGGCCAAAGAGACTGCACTGAGAATTACTGCAAAGATTTGCATGGATGGCCATTTTCTCAACATGTCCATCATCGCCATGTTTGCACACCTAAGGTAGAAGACATCCATAACCCACCAACACCACGTGTCATTACTTTTGTGATGGTAACATGCCAAAAAAGGCGAAAATTCTTCAAAACAGCTCTAGAACATGTTGAGACAAGATTCTTCCAGTTTTGTTCAATATGAACCCTTTGGATACATGTAGAGGCCTTGTATTCCAAACCGCATCATGTAGGAATAAGTATTGAGTGAGGAATTCAACAATAAATGATTATAACTGTGTACTGATTGATCAACTGTAAATACACCTACGACAATCATCTAAAATATGTACTATAATGTGTGAAATTTGATAGCTGTGCTAAGCTGCCTTTGCGCTTTGTCCCCATGTGGCCAGTGCATGCAGGAGGTGTCGTGCAGCCGGAATTGCCAAATATGACATGTTATCTATAGACTTTTGAATTCCAATTTGGGTACATCATTTTACATAAAATTGACCTTCTGGGAACATTCTAGTACATATTTAGACCAATTCCTATTGCCTATATCTTGTATAAACTGCATATGTGAAGTTCTGAGGAGCATTTTTCCCATTTTGGTGCGAAATTTACCAATTTGGCAGTTGTCACACTGTCCACGTGATGTTGGTGGGTTATGGATGTCTTCTACCTTATTGGAGAATCACTGACATCGTTCAAGTCAAAGAAAGAATTAATTTCTGTAATGATATCTCTTATGTGGGGTAAGTGGTCCATCTACTCTGTGCCTGCAATGAAGTTTACAGCAAATCTACAGTTCATAAATATCTTTTTGAAAAACTTCAGATTCTGCACCATGACATCAGTATCAACAACCTTCTAATTTCTCGCCCTGATGCTATGTCCAATGCAGTTGGGCTTTTGATTGATTTCAACTTTGCGTGTCTCATGGATGAGTCAGATGCCAATGTGCTGCCAGCAGGTGAAACATATGCCTCTAGCTTTGAGAATATTTCCTTGTGCATGGAAACATGCAAGGCTAGTGGAACTGGCAGCAGTATTGGTGATGTTAGGAGCATAGATGGGTTTGGCTCAACCAATGAGGATATTCCGGGGTTTCCCCCTTTGCGCTTGACAGCCAAAGGCTTATTGGCCTGAGGCAGGCCAGTGGGCTTTCCAACTGCCATGTGCCTAGAGGCTTCAGCGACAATGGAGTCCTTGACATGTTTAAATGTCAAGGCACTAGTAGCAGTCGTGTTAAGGACTGTGGCAGATAATGAATCATACTCGCATGGCATTGCAGCAAGTAGGATCATCACCTGTACTAGTTCGGGGATGGCAATGTTGGCAGCTGTGAGGCACTCAAACTTGTCAGCCATCTTAGCAATCTCTGGTGCAGGATTCACAGCCGGGATTTTGATCACTATTGCGGACCTGAAGTCCACAAAGACTTGGGAGGGGCCATCGACACCATAATTGGTGCAAATGAGGTCCCACACCTCCTCAGCAGTGTCCTTGGTGTTGGCACACTGCCAAATGGAGGGGGCCAGGCAGAGCACTAGGCTACCAATGGCCTGGTCATTTTTGTTGCTCCAGGTCTGGAGTTTGGCAGTAGCATCCGCTACAAGAGTAGCGTTCATCGCCGTCAAAGGAGGCGCCGGAGGCAGTTTGATTTCTGCCCCGCTAGTTATCTGCCAGAGGTAGGGCACGGCATGGGTAACCCTTGGGTATATGTCCTCATACCCTTACCCATACCCGTGAACACCATACCTGCACAGGTATGGGTACGGTCTTACCATGGGTTTCCATGGGTTACCCATTGTTATATGCAGGTTTTGAGAATAATACCTATTTTAATAATTTATTATACTAAACTAAGTTAATAGAAACCCCCTCACTTGCATTTGGAGTGAGGGAGGGGGTGGTGGACCTATTCTAATAAATAAATTACATTAAATTAATATAGAAAAACCCCCTCCACATTTTGAGTGAGGGAGGGGGTGGTGGTGCCTATAGTCAATGAAAACAAAACAAAAAAACCCCCCTCTCACATTTGGAGTGAGGGAGGGGGGTGGTGCCTGTAGTCATTGATCCCCGTTTCCACCCCATGAGCAGTTGCTCATGGTGGCAGTGGGGTCCTCAGGTCCTCCTCCTGGTCATCATCGTCATTCCACCCACTATCCACCCCATGAGCAGTTGCTCATGAGGCTGGGGCAGGTGGTGTGCCATCGTGACATGGCGGCATTGGCATGGGGTCATTCCATGTGAACTCCTTGTTCTGAGGGAATTCCAGCCTAGGAGATGAAAGAAACAAAATAGTTAGTTTACAAAAAAAGAAATGAACAAAAAAAAAACTTACCATGGGCCCAAATGATGCAATCACATCATTTGGGCCTGGGTGACGTGGCACTGTTGGGTGTGTGTCATTAGCTGTTGTCATCCATCATTATCAGTAGTTTAGAACCTGAAAAAGAAGAAACATAATCAATTAGTTTGAAAAAACAAGAAATGAAACACTAAAAAACTTACTATAGGCCCAAACAACGATTCATGTTGTTTGGGCCATGCTATGGTGGTGGTTGGATCATCGTATAGTTTAGAATTAGACATGTCGTGAGTATTCTTGTCATATAGTTTAGAATTAGACATGTCGTGAGTATTCAACAAAGTCAGATGATTACTCACCTGACCAAAATCCGGGTACCTATAAGGGCAACCTAAGCCTCTAGCAAAGGGAAATCCAAAGTTAAAATTATGCTACATAATACAGGCATTGGGGACACACCTAGCAAAGGGAAATCCAAAGAGAAAACTCTAAGGATCCCCTTGCTGATGCCCAGTATATGTGAAGACGACAAAAATCAAATATAACCTAAAAATAGAAAAAGGCAGAGATAGGCGGATCAAGGCCACCGAATGACATCATACCAAGGGGTATGTGTCAGAAGGGGTACTCCGCCTCTAAATATAAAAGTGTCAACATGTACAAACATGATAGCAAGGGAAAATTAGTAATAAAATCCGGAAAAATCATAGAAAATGAAGAATAGAAGGAAATGAGGTGGGGAAAAATATAGGACGAACATAAAAAATAGGAAAAACACACAGGGCACCCCCCTAGTCCCCTTACATCACCCCCTCTCTAAGATGCATCGCCCCGATGCATTCGAAATCGCATACAACCAAAGTCCGTGACTTGAATGCGACGTGGTGCAGCAGTGTGCCGTCGGTGGAATTCCTTGATTAACTGAGGGGCATTTACGTCAGACTCTTCAACCCATGAGTTCTCCTCATACCCATAACCCTTCCAATGTACCAAATACTGGAGTTTTCCTTGACGCAAATGGCTGTCCAAGATTGACTCGACTTCATATTGGGGTTCTCCCTCGATCACTGTAGGTGGTGGTGGTGGGTGTGAATGGCATCCCGGGAACGGATCTGGGGGAGCTGGAAGCAATTTGACGACATGGAAGATGGGATGGAGTCTGGACATGGAGGCTGGGAGGCATAGACGATAGGCATGCGTTCCAATGCACTTGACAATGGGGAAAGGTCCCAAGAAGCGATGAGCGAGTTTCTTGGATGGACGTGTAGTGGAGATGTCACTGGAGTCAAGATAAACTCAATCACCAACCTTGTACTGAGGGGTTGGGGAGTGGCGTTGGTTGTAAAATCACGCCATGTCGTCCTTCGCCTTTGCTAAGGCTGCCCTTGCCTCCTCCAAGCTATCCCTCATGCGTTCTGTGAACTCATTCACCGTCTCGATGTGTGAGGGAGTTTGGCGAGGTTCAAATCCCATACGTGGATGTTGTCCAGTGTCTAAGAGGAAAGGGGTCTGTTGAGTGGAAGCATGGACATGGTTGTTGTATCTGAACTCAGCCAAAGGAAGGAGATCATCCCAATCATCCTGGCGTTCATTGACAAAGAGGCGGATGTACTGCTCCAGTTCCTGGTTGACTCGCTCCATCTGGCCATCAGTTTGTGGGTGATAAGCAGTTGAAGCGAGGAGTTTGATCCCCAGGAGTCGGTACAGCTCACGAGTGAACTCTGCCATGAACTGAGGGCCACGATCTGAGAGGAAGGCACCAGGAAGTCCATGTAATTTCCACACGTGGTGGAGGTAGAGTCGAGCGGCACCTAGGGCACTGACAGTGGTGTGAGTGGGAATGAAGTGAGCACATTTTCCCACTGAGTCAACTGTGCACATCACCGCATCAAACCTGTTTGACTCTGGCAATTCCACCACAAAGTCGACACTGACGACATCCCAACGACTCTCTGGAACAGGAAGAGGGTGTAGCTCACCAATAGGCTTGCGACGAGGAACCTTGGTGCGTAAGCAAAGGTCACAAGTGCGACAATACTGACCAATGAGCCGTGACATTTGTGGCCACCAATAGTTCCGTGAGGTGAGCTCCAAGGTCTTCCAGCATCCAGGGTGGCCAGCAATCTGTGAGTCATGGTGTTGGGATATGATGCGCTGGTGAAGGTCTGGGTCATTGGGAACATAGATGTGATCCCTGAAATACAACAAGTCCTCCTTTTCAGCCCACTCTGCCACATGTAAGGAAAGGGTCGATCCCTTCCTCAGCTCTTTAACAGCTCGGGCAACAACATCCTCATGTAAACTGCTATGGTTTGCGCGACAAATGTCACGTAGGATGTCCCGCTCCTCGCCCTGGGGTGCGATGCCTTCCAGTGCCCAAATGGTGAACAGGTCTGGCTGCAACAGCACAATGTTTTGGTTGTCACCGCTGCCATCCCCATGGCCTGCACTCGGGATAGGGCATTGGTCTTCCCCATGCTGCGACCCGGACGGTGGTGTAAGGAGAAGTCAAATCTAGATAGATACAGGGACCAACAAGCTTGACGACGGTTCAATTTCTTGGCCATCATGAAGTACTCAAGGTTCTTGTGATCTGTCCAAATTTCCACCTTGTGTTGGGCACCCTCGAGGAAGTGTCGCCACTCCTCAAGCGCACGCATTATCGCCAACATCTCCTTGTCATGGATCTCGTAGTTTCTCTCTACAGCACTAAGGCTTTTGGAGTAGAATGCAACAGGATGCCACTTCTGGTCCTCCGGAGACTGCTGAGACAACATGGCGCCCATCACAAAGTCAGAACTGTCAGCTTCTACACGAAAAGGACGCGAATCATCAGCAAAGGTAAGGATCGGAGCGGAAATGACCATCTCCTTAAGCTTTTCGAACGCCTCCTGTTGTGCATTATCCCACCTCCATGCCTCCTTTCCTGTCAAGTCGAACAGCGGTCGTGCATGATGTGAGAAATCCTTGATAAAACACTGATAAAAATTGATGAAGCCCAGGAAAGACTGCACCTCCTTCTTGTTCGTGGGTGTCAGCCAAGCTGTGACCCCGTTTACCTTGATAGGATCCATCTCCACTTGACCCTCCGAGATAATCAGGCTGAGGTACTCGATCTTGGTCCTTTTGAACTCGCATTTGTCCTGACAAAGGTAGAGTTTGTACCGTCGAAGTCGCTCTAGGACGAGGCGCGTGATGCGACGGTGCTCTTCAACCGTGCGAGTGAAGATGAAGATGTCATCGAGATAGATGCAGACAATGCCTTCAAGGATGAGGTCATGGAAGATGTCATTCATCATGGTCTGAAAGGTGGCAGGGCTATTAGTAAGGCCAAAGAACATGACAAGCGGTTCAAAAAGACCACGGTTGGTACGAAAGGCTGCCTTCCACTCATCTCCCTCCTTTATCCTCACATTATTATAGCCCCAATGGACATCGAGCTTGGTGAAGTATCGGGCTCCACGGAGCTGGTTTACGAGTTCGGAGATGAGGGGTAGTGGGTAGTGATTTTTGACCGTGATGTTGTTGAGCCTTCTGTAGTCTTGAACCGGTCGAAGTGAGCCATCCTTCTTCTTGACAAAGAAAAAGGGAGAGGCCATGGGTGACTTCAATGGTCGAATACATCCAGAGGCCAGGTGCTCATCGATGAACTGGTCAAGCTGCCGTTGTTCTTCTGGAGAAAGAGGATAGACCTTGCAGGATGAAGGGGTTGCGCTGGGGGTGAGTTCGATCATGTGATCCCATGGCTTACGCACAGGAAGAGAGTCGAATGACTCCTTGGAGGACACGTCTTCAAACTCATGGAGATGAGGGAGTAAGGAGTTAGTAGAGGATTTAGCAGCATTGTTTTTGTGGAAGGCCTCAGCAAGGCATTGGGATATGTTCGATGTGGCACACACCTCATGCAATGAGCGAATCGCAGTGTAGAAGATCTGATCACCCTCCTCCCCTTCCTCTGGGTCCTCATCATCATCATCCGAGTCTGGCATTAGATCAGGAACCCCTTCCAATTCCACTTCAGGTATAGGCAGGGGTCCAGCACGACACTTCTGAGTTCGTCGTATTGCCGCCTTCTGTCCACGACGTTCTTGCCTGGCTTCTGTGAAACACGTCTGACAGCGGGATGGACATTGGCTCATGGTACCCAGTGTGCCAGTCGACCTCTGGGTTATGGTCTCGAAGCCATGGATATCCCAAAATCACCTTTTGCTTTCCTAATTGAGTGACAGCAAAAAGGGCACCCTCACTATGATCTTTGTAATGGAGAACCGGGTCTGCAACCTCTCGGATGGCACCAGCTTCATTTGGGGATCCATCCACGTTATATACAGGTATTGGATGTGAGAGTGAGCGAGTATTTAGATGATGTTGTTGTACCAGATGGGAATCGATGAAGAGACCAGTCACACCAGAGTCCAGGAGCGCAGAGACACTGAGTATCTGTCCAGTGTCGGTCGTCTGCAGTTCGATGGCTAGGTTTAAGGAATGTGCAGAGGGAGTGGATGCCACAATATACTTGTGTGGTAGTTTACGCTCCCATGATTTAATTTTGGGACGTGGAGTAGAAGGAGAGATGGGGAGAGCAGGTACGTCTTTAGCCAACTTCGAAGGGTCAGAGAGGGGAGCAGTCACAGAAATGGATTCATTCTCTGGGGATTCAACTGACAAGACTTCAAAGCGGTTATGGACAGGCAGTGAGGGCATACAATTCACTCGCTGCGAATAGGAAAATCCTGCTCCTCTACAACTTCCAACTTAATCTCCTCTGCAACTTGATCCTTCACTTCCTCAACATCTACAAGCGCCAACAAATCTTGCAGGAGTTCATCTCGTCCCTCGGGGGTGAGCATGCGGATATCCTGACGATGGGGACACGCTCCAGCCCTGTGTCCAGGTTCCCCACAACAGTAGCAGAGATCCAACTTACGTGCACGGCTGCGGGCTGCATCAACATCCATTGGTACTGGGACATTGACGGCTGGTGTGGGAGTTTGACGAACAGGAATGGGGTTAGGGCGGGGGAGGCTTCAATTGAAGGTGTAGGGTGTATGAGTGGTAGTTGGAGCACGGAATGCAGCATTAAATGCTGCATTTGTGAGTCAGTTCTCATCACAAAGTGAAGCAGCTTCATACCAAGCAAGGATATCATCGTCCGCTGGGCGCCCTTCCAACATTTGTGCAATCTGGTCCTGAATTTCTCGGTTGAGCCCCCATCAGAACTTCACCACCACTGGTAACCCACTCCCATATCCTGCCATGTCCACCAAATCCTTGAACTCATCGATATAGTCGTCCACGGATCGACATCCCTGGTGGTAAGCAGATGACTCAAGTCATGTCACTGCTCGGTGGTGTTCATTGAGGGGGCAGAAGTGGCGTATGAACTCAGCTCGAAAGTCACCCCAAGTGGAGAAAGGTAGAGAACCGAGTTCTTTAGTTTGACGTAGGATACGGTCCACATAGAGATAGGCGCGTTCAGATTTCATGTATGTGAAGGCCCAATAAATTTTTGCAGCCTCATCGACGAATTGATGCGACTGGAGACTAATGTATAACTCACAGGAATTAAGGAATGCATGTCCCTGCACACGTGCACCATTAAATTCGGCGGGGGGGGACGGTTTGATCTGGGCACGTTCCTTAGTGGACGCGTTTGGCAAAACGTCGTTGTTGGGTGCGCTTGGAGTTGTAAAGGGGGAACTATTGGTCATAGGGTTAGCCTGGAGGGTCCTAACGAAGTTTTCAATCGTAGATTTAAGTGAGTCAATTTGCGTGCGCATTCCGGAAACGTCGCTTTCAAGCACGTCGAAGCGTTCTGATGCGTCCATGTCGCTAGGGAGCGCGTTTGGCGAAAATGGCAGTGTAATAAAGGCGAGAGTATCTGGAACAGTGTGTAGGGACTCTGTGGAGCTTTGGGAAGTGTTGTCCAGTCCATACCTGCCTATCTTGGGCAGCACATTCGCGATTTTCGGGCCTTAGGGGAGAATTTTCTACTATAAGGGCAACCTAAGCCTCTAGCAAAGGGAAATCCGAAGAGAAAACTCTAAGGATCCCCTTGCTGATGCCCAGTATATGTGAAGACGACAAAAATCAAATATAACCTAAAAATAGAAAAAGGCGGAGATAGGCAGATCAAGGCTGTCGAATGACATCATACCAAGGGGTATGTGTCGGAAGGGGTACTCCGCCTCTAAATATAAAAGTGTCAACATGTACAAACATGATAGCAAGGGAAAATTAGTAATAAAATCCGGAAAAATCATAGAAAATGAAGAATAGAAGGAAATGAGGTGGGGAAAAATATAGGACGAACATAAAAAATAGGAAAAACACACAGGGCACCCCCCTAGTCCCCTTACAGTACCGGCATACCCGCACATACCCATAACACCATGGAAAAGGGTACGGTGTTGCCTGGGTATGGCAATCCCATACCCGTGCATACCCATGACCGGAAACACATGGTGTTACCTGTACCCGTGCCATGCCCTAGCCAGAGGCCCTGAGACCTGAGCCACGCCTTCATTGAGTCAGCCCATTGAATGTAATTGGATCCATCAAAAGTTTGTACAAGTTTTTCAAGAGTTGAAGACATGATTTGTGGTGGCAGCTGTTAAAAGTGCTCAATCAGTCTTTTACTCAATAAAACACATTTTAATGATCTCAGGAGAAAACACTCCTTCAGAGTGTGTAACCCTAGTCAACCTAGGTTTTAAGTGCAGCTCACGAAGAGTGCAAGGTTATAATTTGGAGACAATGAAGTCAACATTGTTTGCAGCCAGTTAAGGCGCGTTCATGACGGCCCATAACCTGTTGGAGCAGACTACATACACTGCACAGGGGAAGAGACTACATGTTCCTTACAACCTACCTGGGGTTTAGTTAGACTTACAGCTAGGGTTAGCAGAGGTAAGAACACTGTATTCCTACTATGGTACAGGTTCTCCTTACACTACTGTGGCTGACCTGTGTTTCCCACAGAAACACAGCCTTAGAAACTTGTTTTAAGACTTCTGATGTGTATATCCTTTGGATATTCTTAATATGTATGTAAAAGAAATGTCAGGGAAATATTTTACATGTATCCAAGCTGTATCTGCAAGGAACATGAAAGGTGTATTCTACAATGTTTCTTTCAGATCCCTTGTGGAAACATTTTTCATGGTCCCTTTGTGTAAGTTAAGGAAACACTTTTTATGTAATTATGGCTGTATCTGCAGAAAACACTTGACATATATTTTATTATGTGTTTTCTATGGATACATGCAAAGAATAAAGGGGTTACCATGGTTACACATGTATCCCTAGGAAACACATAATAAAATTACATGTTAAATGTTTTCTACAGATACAGACATAATTACATAAAAAGTGTTTCTTTAACTTACACAAAGGGAACATGAAAAATGTTTCCACAAGGGATCTGAAAGAAACATTGTAGAATACACCTTTTATGTTCCTTGCAGATACAGCTTGGATACATGTAAAATATTTCCCTGACATTTCTTTTACATACATATTAAGAATATCCAAAGGATATACACATCAGAAGTCTTAAAACAAGTTTCTAAGGCTGTGTTTCTGTGGGAAACACAGGTCAGCCCCAGTAGTGGACATTACTCTCTATTCAGTCAACTATTTTGGTTGAAGCCAAGTTCAGTAGTATCTTTTGTTAGGAACCCAAAGTCCTTGTCAATATTGCTCGAGAGACTTCGTACGTAGTGTAATTATTATTTTGGTATCTATATATAATACAAACTGGAAAGGCTATGATAGAAATAGAGGTAAATGAGGGAATGGTGGCGACAGGAGTCCTGTTTAAAACAGAAATATTCCTAGCAGTCTCTCGCGACGCGTTCGATAATCCGACACTATAGTAATATTGATGAGGGGAAAAGATTGTTGACGAAGGATTGGATGGGTCGCAAGTGACCTCAAAAGTGCACCATTTAATTATCTTCTGCTTTAGTAAAACCAACATCATTGCTTGCTCTGATTCGGTCGCCGTATCGGATGATGAGCCATAGAATTCTGGCAGACGAAAAGTTAGCACAAGGTCAGTGTCACAGCGTACGTTCTGCGCTTACACATATCCAACCCAAGCTAGCGCAGCCGCGATGGCATATGTTGCTGCAATTCCGATGGAATCGATGAGAGGAAGAACTCCGATGAGAGCCGCAGATATCAACCAAGATCTGAACCCACTGATGATGCAACGTTACATCGGTACAAAATCGCGAAATGAATAATTAACCACAAACCTGTTCGCTGCGACGCTCTCTGCACTACGTGTGTGCATAACATCAACGAGATACGCCATACTTGGTCCGAGTACCATTTGAACCTGTGAGACGCTGGTTAAGTTTGCGATCAAAGAACAAAGAACATCCTAAGCTAACATACCCCAACACCGTTTGCGAATAGGCACACTAAAGTAAGTGCCAGTCCCACATTGCCACCCACGAAGTCGCAGCATAGACCAAAGAATAGGGCTGAAAGAGGCACAATAGTCCAAGCTGCATATAAACTGACTCGTAACCGATCTTCAGGACACCATACGCCGCCACGACGTGCTTTGTACTTGACGACAAGGTAATCAGATATTCGTCCTGCGAGGGGCGCTCCCACTGGAGATAATTATTCAGCATTCTGAACATCCATGTTCGAAAAACAAACCCCACCGCAGTCTCCGAGGCCATTTGGCAAGAAGCAAGCTCCAAGGATAACCTCGTTCTGGATATTGTATCGCAATCCCTTCATTAGGATAACGAGTGAGCGCTCCTGACCACTATAGTGTAGTCAGGTGCTTACAATAGTATACACCAACGGAGTCAACATCGCTAGAAGCAGTTAATAATGTGCAGGACCCATAGTAAAACTGAAGTGATTACCGAAGTCTGTCAACAACAGGAGGCTACTTGCGACACACTGTTCAGCCCAACATCACGTTAAATAATACGGTGTATAATAACCAGCGTGATCACTCACTACTCCCATTAACAATGGACTACGAAGCAGCCATAGCGGTGTTAGAGGGTTTATGAATTCGAACGACCAACGACGACCTGTTTCCTGACATTTCTTGTCTATACCTCGAGTGTTCGGCGGCATCGTCTCAGGGAAAAACGCGATTACACATGCCAAAGCGAGTACCCCTGAGACGGCAAGCACAAGCTGCATGATGCGCCAAGAAGCATAATAAGCGGCTAAACCTATCAAGCGAGGTGAGAATTACACGTCATCACCCAACATCAAGTCGCGACGATCATTACTCACCACCAGCAAGGGGCGCAAGCGTCGGCCCAAGCAAGACAGCCTGCGAAAAGAAGAAAAAAAAATGATCGGATCAGGGCGAGGGCGCTATACGCTTCACACTAACCATAAGAAATATCCCCATGGCCGTACCGCGTTCTTCTAACCTGTAGATGTCGCCTATAACGCCCGCACCAACCGCCAGTGGCGGTGAAGCACCAAAAGTTTGGAAAAACCTCCAGAACATCAGCTGGTGGACGGAACTTGCAAGTGCGACGCCAATCGAGCCAACACAAAGCAGGCAGAGCCCGTAGATATACACTAGCCGGCGGCCATCTGTATAAAATACACAATTCGATGGTTGGACAGAATTTGGGGTTGCGCATAAACTTACAGTACGTGGAATATGAACCTCCGAATAGACTCCCAAGCCCGGCTGCAAAGACAGAGACACTGAAGGCGAGGCTGTAATATCCGGATGAAGGTAAGGTTCTTCAAGTCGCCGACAACAAAGTGACGTACTAACCTGACTACAGAACCAGTCGAATGTAGGTCGTTCGCGATTTGTGGGATCAGGGGAACAAAAGAACCAGATATTAACACTGTAATGAGCAAAGCGCATTTAAGGGCCAAGAAAAATAGTATGATGAAGAACATACGAGGTAATAATCCGCAAAATGATACCATGGCCAAGATCATCGCCTTTTTGAGAGGAGTAAACCGGTTGTAGGCATCCCCATGGTCGAAAACGACATTCGGTAGGCGTTCGGATGTCAGCAACGAGGTCTCTTCAGAGGCCATTTGAAGGAGGACTTCAGCCTTGACAGGTGGAGGATATTTAGTATTAGATTAGTTGTGTGACAATCACGCTATTTGACGTGAACTGTAACCGTTGGACATGTTCAATGGAAGCGATGGAGAAAATGATGCCGGTTCGGAGTATTTTCGCCGACTTCAAAAACCGACCACCGCCCTTGTGTTAGGCTCGGAACTTAGCTTTTAAGTTGAGTCCGAAGGCGATAGGCGGCTGCATCTTAATTGCATCCTGTGCTACTAGGCTATAGAGCGTTAGTATAACAACCATTCAATCTAATCTTACCTCTGATGGCAAGCCTATGCAGCTATCGGCAAAGCGCCTTACGTATACTCACTGACAAACGTCGGGATCGCGGATCGCGGATAGCGGGTATACTGCGGACTCGTGGTTGGAAATATGGTTTTTCTTCAAGCTTTTGACCATCTGCAATCTCGGAGTATTTCAGGCTGTTCCCAAAACCTCTTAGCGTATCTATCGCTTGTAGCATGTTGATTACAGAGCTAGGTTGCTCAATCCACCAAGATTCTTCTGAGCGCGAATGGCCCGGTGAGCTGGGTCCTGCTCCTTTCTGTTGGCGAGAACCTAGGGACATGCTGAACCATTTTTATTCAATGATCGCCAGGGCCGGAATTGTTCAGCAATATGGTCGTACGCGCAAACAAGGACACGCAGATGAGCAATCTGTGGGTCGCCTAACCACTGGCAACTGTCATGTAAGTTCATGTAAGTTGGTAGGAGGGCAGTACGTATTTGATATGCCATCCAACCCGCAACTTGCATTTTGTAGAAAGCAGTGTCGCGTCCGCCGCCCGAAAAGCCCATGAGCATGTGACCGACAAAACAACTGAAATGACTAGTACTTAACGCATGAATGACAGATGAATCGATGACAAACGATGACAGTAACCTGATCTCTTAATAACAACATACCATATGCACCTGATCTGCTTGATTTGACCAAGATCGTCTGTATTCCTTCAGCATCGCTGAGCTGGGAAATGTAATTTCTACGTACTAAGTAATTGGAACGGATTCGCAAACCTGTGCAGTGATATAGCCGAATTAAAGCAGATGATTATCAATAAAGTTAGCCAATACAAAGGGTCAGCCACAAGTTATCACTGGTAGTGGTACCGCGACTCACTGGCAAAGGCAGGGAAGACAGGGAAGACGTCGGTCAACGAGACATTGAACTTATGGTTGATAGCTCCACATGCTACCCAGAATTGAGTGGACAAGAGCGCGGACAAATACAATCAAATAACGGGTTTCCGAGTCTCCCAGGTTCGCCACCGTGGCCGCTCCAGAAGGAGAGAGCTCAGCTTGCTCCGAGTGTAGCTCTGGGTTGTCATAGTACTTGTACATGTCATTCACAAATGGATTCCAATCTGTCTGAGCGATCCAAGACCGGTAAGCAATCAGCATAGATGACAAGTTCAAACTCTTCTGTTGGATTCTCAACACGTCCAGCCCCTTCCCGGTCCTGATTGAGAAGGGTGAGACAGTAGATGACCTGAAGAAAGCGATAAAGAAGGAGTTGGAACATGCCTTGGTTGGCATCGACACCAACAGGCTCGATATATGGAAGGTGAGCGCGTCCTCCCAGCATGTGTCGATTGGGAGATCTGACGTTCGGGACGCTATCCCCACCTATTCATTCTTCTGAACTTTGGTGTGAAGCTGCGATGCAATCAAAGTCCGCAGGAGACCGCAGACTGCGTTGAATTAGACCCTCTCGATGAATTGTCGGAACATTTCTCATCACCCCCTCGCAAGCACCTCCATATCGTTGTGCAACTTCCGCCCTCCCATGAGTATTCTCGTCATCTCTTTATTTTGCCTGTTTGCCTGAACAATGCGCCACTCCCTATATTTCACAAACGTTTTATCCTGTCCCATTCCCTCTCTTCCCCTTTGTACGTTCTCTCTTCAATGTTCGCCCATCTTGTTACCCCTCAATATGAACAATCCAGTTACTCGTCCACAATCCCCAGGATCTCCCGAGCGTTCTGCTAAACGACCCCGTGTGGAAGACTGCGAAGCGCCGCGCACCCCTCGTAATCAAGCAGCATCGCTCAAAGAATACCCGCGTTCCCCACCTTCCCCGAACGGTGAGAATCAAGCAGAGAGTGGATGGTGTGCTCAGCCGAGTCCGCGAAAAGATAAAAAAACATTTTTAAGGAAAGTCGATCTGTATGAGTCGTGGAGACCATCTTGTGATGATAAAAGAGTGGCGGAACACCTCGCCCAGCTGTGCATCCCTTTTGCCGGTGTACCTGCAGGATTGTACAGAGGAGCTTACAGATCTGCCGCCGACACCTCAAAGGAGTGACCTATTCTACATGAAATCCTGTCTGCGTGGGGCAAAATTGGTCACACCATCGTATCTGGAATGGGACTATCCCAGAAAGAAGACGAAGAAGTAGTGAATTATGGAGTCCTGAAAACAGATATACCGTGGCACACTCGTACGCGAACTGGGGCCTTCGAGTCATTCAAAGCACAGTCCGCCTATATTTTGAGATACTTGCCCCCCCCACTTGGTTGAAAGCCTTAGTGGTCAGTCCTTGCTTCGTCGTTGCTGGTCATGGTTTCAGGGGAGCTAAGTCTCAGACATTACCTTGATTTTCATTGACACACAGTGCCGCTCCAGGCATCGCTTCACCGTAACTTTCCTGGATATTCTGATTGCTAATTCCTTTCGCTCGCCTCACAAATTATTAGATAAATACATCCACTCTGTTACATCTATCAGCCCATCTGATACCCCGAAATGTGTGGCGTCCGAAGGCCTCGCCACCAACATACGACAACTACCCTTCGTCGACTTAACGAAATTTACCAAAGGTGCGGTAACCAATCTCTGAATTCGCGCTCCCAATGTATATTTGGCCCCACTTAGATCCAACGGTTGTCCATCGTTTCGCTCATATCATTTGCTCATGGATCCTTGGTCGTAAGGATGTAGTTTTAGACGACGACGAGAAGCAATGGGTTGAATTTGGCTTCGCTCAGTTCCGTGGCCTCAACGACAGTTCGAGCAAACGAGCGCTGATTGACGAACCTCTCATCATTCTTGCTGCCGCCCAACATCTGACTACGGACACAACCGTGGGGTTGGTCAATCATGTTCTAAATGGTCTATGCAGTACTGAAGGGGCAGGGCGAGGTAACCAAACTCGAGGAATTAGTTGTGGTGTACCTTGCTGAAGTGTTTGGCCCAAGTGTGCATCCATGCGATGTCTTGTACTTCGGTGAGGATATCCCTATTTGGGCGCAGTCGGAGGGTGTCTCCGATGGGAATTATCACATAGTTGATTACTCACTGGCTGATCTGGTGGGGACTTCAAGTGCCCTCGGGTGCGTTCCAAAGAACGCCTCTGAGACTGTCGAGATCCGTATATGGTGATGTGCTTCCCCGACAGACGATAAACATAAGATGTCATGCTTACCAATAATCTCCTCTAAAGGAGATTATTTACGTTCACACGATTGAAATGCTGATCAACGGTATCAAGCGCGCGTGAAATCAGGCTCGATACCGATAGATGTGGAAAAAATTAAATAAATAAACAAAAAAGTCTTGGATACTGAATTGGGAGTGTGCATACTCACTGTCGAAGGTAGCAAGCCACTCAGGCATTAGAAGTATTGTATTCAATTTGATCCAACATTGATAACATGCCTCTAAGAGCTTTGCCCTCAATGGTAAGATATTTGATGCACGTTCAGCTCCCTATCAAAATTTTCTGTGCGCTATGCGCACTCTCATCTACACCATGTCAAGATCATTTTTATGGCTGCCTCTGTGGCCTCCTAGTTATGTATTACAATGACTTGGAAGCCTGAAGTTATATGTCAAATTCTCAAAGAATGGGCTGAGTGAGTGGTCACAAATGAAATTTCAATCAGTATTTTACAACAAAACACCAAAGCCTATCTTGCATTAAACACAGGTTGGGCACTGGGACTACTGTATTAGATGGCTGTTTCATGAACAGCAGAGGAGATAAGAATAGTGAAGATACATCAATTTTTAGGAGCATAGTTTATGGTTGGATGAATAAACCAACATTTTAATTGTAAAAATCAAGGTAAGATGTTTAGCTCATGGACATTTTGAGCACAGCAATATTGAACATGCCACCAGGAAGTACTTCTTGCAGGTAGTCCACCCTGTGACTGCCAGGGGACAATTATCATTAGCGAAACATGAAACACTGAACTGAGATTTATCAAATGCAACACATTCTTAAATAATCCCCCAGAATCACTATTTGCTATGCTATGAACATCCCCCTCATAGCTTGAAGGTGCACAGTTGTCATTCAGACACCTCAAGCTTGTTGCCATGAAACTGACCATGTTTCATTATGTACAGAACACAAAAATGACATTGCTTAGCACCTAAACTTCTGGCTACAACTCCTCAACTAGGATTTCAGACCTACAATTACACACAAGGTCAATGAATTGGGCCTCCAATAGGAAGCAATGAGCATAGGAAACACAAGAGTGTAAGAATGTCCGCATTTGGCGTGGGAAACGCTTACAAACTCCGCTCACTATCAGTGTCAGTATCGGCCACACCTATCAGTATCGAGCCTGAAATCAGACTATATATGAGTGTCCACACGAATTTATAGTCTGACTACGGGAGACTAACTGGTACATATGTTGTTGACGTGACAATTGAAGTACGGCCACCCTCAACGCCACACCTTACATCTTTTGGCCCACACTTACACTCAAACTTGACCAAGTTGGCGAACAACCCTCGCAGCGATGCTATCTACTTATTAGTCAATACTAATGTGAATACATAAATTCCTATAGTCCGTGGGGGGAAAGCAGAGATGAGCACAAACCATGTCACACAAAAACATAAAGCGAAAACCCAATTATGATCGTGAAGGACTACTACCACTTGGTAACCCTGACAGTTTATTATTCGCATCAATATCCTCAAGCTGCTGACTTCGCTTGTTGGCAAGTTCAAGCTGCCTTTTCAGACTCCTGAACACACCGCAACCAAATGCATCAGTCACCTTCTCAGAAACGCAGCAAAAAAAAAGAGAAAAAACCCACCTAACAATCCCCTCCAACTCCAAAACCCTCTCCTTCCCTCCCTGCTTCGCATTCTTCGTCCTCTCCATCTCTGCCTTGATCCTGCCCTCATACTCCTTCACCCTCGCCTCCCACTTTGCAATCGCCGCCCCATGTGACTGAGTCGTCGTTGCAAACTTCTCCTCTACAGCCAAGAGCTGATTCTGTGAGATATTCAACCGGCGCTCCGCATTCACCGCACGTGTGCTTAACGACCGCAATTCCATCGTCTCCGAGGACTGCCCCGGGCGCTTCATCACTGTCAGTTGTGCAGCCATCTCTGCGTTCGTAGCCTATACATTTTTCATGAACGCGTGAACGAGAAACCGTAAATACAGAAAACAAACCTTGACAGCCTCAAGTTCGCCCTCCTTCGCGCTGAACTTGCGGCGCCATGACACTTTAGTATCGGCGTAAGATTTGACGCTTGCCTCGAATTTGTCGATCTGCTTCCACCGGTTATCCAGCTGTTTCCGCATGTCGTTCATCTTTTCCACAAACCGCGCCTCTACTTCCTTGCACCGCTTGTCGAAATCGAGCTGTATCTGGCTGAGGGCCTTGAGTCGCGTAATAAGATTGTCATGGAACACGCCAAAGTTCGTGAAAGGCTTCGTCTCTGCCTGGCTACCCTTCTTCTACTCAACAAAAGAAAAAAAGAAAGAAAGAAAAACAGCACGGACGTCAGGGAGAATTCAACAAGAATGAAAGACAATAACAACACACCGGCGTCTTATCCACCCCCAAAATCTTGTCCATATACTGATAGATCGTCAACAGCAAGGTATTCCTCTCCGTCAACTGATCCCTATACTGGCTCTCCACACTCAACAATGCCCTCTGGTCTTTCGACAACCTCCCCTCCAAATCGTTCACACGTCCCTTCATCGCCCCCACCTCTGCCTCCGCTGCCCTCCAGTCGCCCTGCACTTTATCCAGCTTCTCCGCGATATTCAGCCGCGCCTGCGTCTGCGCCGCCAACTGACTCCTCAGGTCCCTGTTATCCGCATGCAGACCATCGAGCGCCCCCTCCCTCTCCCTCCCTCTCCCTTCCCGCTCTTCCAACTCCTTCCGTGCTCGCCCCAACTCATCCTCCACCCTCTCCAGATCACGCTTCAAACGGTCCGCCTCAAGCTGCAACGAGAACCTCGCAGTAGTATGCGTCTCTCCAAGCCTCTTCGACTCCGCCTCCAGCGTCTGCAACGAACTCTGCACCGCTTGCAAATCCCCCTCTCGTTGGGAAAGTAAACCCTGCGTACGTGCCAACTCGCTCATCGCATTCTGTAATGCCCCTTCCTTGTCGCTCAGCAACCGCCGTTGGCTCCTCAACTCGGCTTCATGCTCCCGGTCCGCAGCTTCTAGCTCAGATTCAGCGCGCTCGCGAAGCTGCTGCTCGCGCTGCGCCTCCGCGACGAGGTCCTCCACATGTCGAGCGAGCTCTTCTTGTCGTGAGCGGTGCGCATGGATCTCGTTGCTGCACGTCTCGTACAGCTCTGTTGTTTCTTGCAGCTGAGATTTAATGGTGGAGATTTTCTGGGGAAAGGACGGAAAATGGTCAGGTGGTGTAGAGGATGTGTAGGTATGAAAGGCACATTACCTCTTTAAGAGCAGCGGTTAATGCCTCAAGCCGCTCTCGCTCGATAGAGTCGTCTTCTCGTTGCCGATCGCTGTCCTCCTTGATCCGATCATTCTCGTCCTCGATGAGATATATCTGTTCTGAGAGCTTCTCGATTGTCTGGTTCAACGCCTCGATCTCGGCATCCTTCTGCTCAGACTCTTGCTCAAGATGCGCAAGTGCAGCCTCGAACTTGGCATGTAGATCGTTTGTGTTAGCTTCCAGCTCCGAAATATTGAGCCGTAGTTCCTTGGATTCCGCCTCCCTCTCTGCAAGGACCTATATATCACGATGGTTGAGCACCAAATAGAGAGAGATCAAGAAACAAACGAACATCACGTAACTCCTCTACCTGCCCCTTCGCTTCCTCAACCTCACCTTTCCAGTCATCCTCCACACTCTCCACTATCCGCCTGTGATCTAGCACAAGCTCCTGAATCTCCCTACTCTTGACCTCCACATCATCCTCCTTTTGCTGCAGCTCAATCATCACCGCCGCAAGCCTATCCCGGAGGGCATTCATATCATCCTCAACAGCCTCTCTCTCCTCTCTCTCCTCCAATACCTGGGCCCGGCTCTCGCTCCGTTCATACGACTCAGCCTCCCGCTTGCGATGCAGATCCTCCACTTCCAGGCGCAAAGCCCCAATCTCGTCCATCAGGTCCTCACGTTCGTCCTCCTTCTGCACAATGATCTCGCCGTGCTCGTCCAGCCGCGCTCTTAGTTCTTCGTTCTCACCCTCCAGCTCTTCCACGCGTCTCTTCAGTCGCTCTCTCCGCCCTTCCCCATCACTCTGCAACGATTCATCCCCTCTCCTCTCCACCAATTCTCTCAATCGCTCCATCTCATCCACATTTTCCTCCAGCAGCCCCCGCACATTCTCTAGTTGTTTCTCAAGCACCACGTTCCTTTCCTCCATTTGTTTGAACGCCTCTTCGTCCACTCCACCCCCTCCGCGTCCCCCATTCCGAAGCCGCGCACGAAGTTCACTTAGCTCGCGTTCGCGTTCCTCAAGTTTCTCCTCGAGCTCCCGTTGGTGGTCCTTCGTCCCACCTGCCCGCTGCAGCTCTCGCTCGAGCTCAAGCACAAGTTTCTTCAGTTTTTTCATCTCCATCCCGCGCTGCTGCACCTCGATCTTCAAGTTAATATTCTGCTTCAACGCTGCCTCTGTCTGTTCCGGCGCGAGGCTTGCTAGCCGTTCCTCCAGAAAATGCACTCGCAGCTTGATATTGAAGTTCTCCTTTTTGAGGTTGTCGATGTGCTACAATGAACATAGAATTATTATTATTACGTTATAGAGATCAAAAGAACAATACAATGTGAAGGGCCACCCACTTTTTCTTGATCGCGTAGGGTCAGAGCTGAGCCTTTTGTGCCACCTAGAGTTGCACCGACACTAGCTCTCGTCCTCTTTGGTCGGGTGGCCATCGGGGTATCAGGGCCATCTGCCCATCGCTTCTTTTCAGCCCCAGGGGTATCAAGTAGATCATCGCCTTCCTCCTGCGTCTCTTCGTCAAGATGGGAGAGTGTACCCAGGCGCCGCGCAAGAGCTGTAGCATCCTCAGTTTTCCTGCGTGTGAATGCAGTAGATATGGCAGGTGGCGACGGTGTTGCGATTGGAGCTGAGGATTGAGCGGTGGTATGTGAAGAAGAAGAAGGAACGCGAATATTTCGTGCTGGAGTAGAGAAACCTGAAGCTAGGGAGCCTAGGGAGATATCTGGGTGTGTTCCGTTGGAGATAGTCGAGTTTTCACGGTCGGGCTGGGCGAACAGTGCCGCGGACATTTTGAGGCCTTGGGTGCCACCCTCTCCGCCTTATTGATATGGCTATCGCCACGTATTCCAGTACAGCTTGATATTATTTTAAAAAAATGTCCTGTATACAGAGCTGCTCACCGTTAATATGGATAGTTTGGGATGTGGGTGATAAGTTGTCGTGTTGAACACGGTATTTGGCTGCAACCGGTAATCCAAACAGGACGAGGCTCCTTTTTCAGTTTCGCATGTATAAGAGGAGCTTACGGCCCATGCCTTTGTCATGGTGTAGGAAGTGGATGACGAATGCAGTTCATAGCAGGAGAATGAGAATGAGGACTAGTGAGAGTACAAGGACAAGCACTAATTTACACTAGGAATGCCATTTCTTTCATCCGAACAGATTGTGATTGATACACATAAGCGAATGGCCATTGACAAATCCTCTGGATTTGACCTCCTAAATCCACCTCCTCAAACACCCCAGCCCCGGGGGCACACGACAGGCCACACCTTCACCTACCCCAAAGAAAATTTGGGTTCCAAAGCCACCTACTCTGGAAAACTCTGGAGCACAAGCACTTGCTGGATACCTCCTCACTGGACCCATCATGGCCACCATCCAAGACCACATTGAAGGCCTAGCATTCAAAGAACTCCTCAAAGAGAAAGACACAAAAATGAAACTCAAATTTGCCAGCTGCTCCCACTACACCTCCCTGATAGCACCAATAACATCCTGTAAGGGGACTAGGGGGTGCCCCGTGTGTTTCTCCTATTTTTTTACATTTGTCCTATATTTTTCCTCACTTCATTTCCTTCTATTCTTCATTTTCTATGATTTTTCCTTATTTTATTACTAATTTTCCTTTCTATCACATTTGTGCATGTTGACAGTTTTATATATAGAGGCAGAGTACCCTTTCCAACATCTACCCCTTGGTATGATGTCATTCGGCAGCCTTGATCTGCCTATCTCCGCCTTTTCTATTTTTAGATTATTATTTGATTTTTGCAGTCTTCACATATACTGGGCATTGGCAAAGGGGTCCTTAGAGTTTTCTCTTCAGATTTCCCTTTGCTAGGTGCACCTCCAATCCCTGTAATATGTACTATAATTTTGACTTTGGATTTCCCTTTGTTAGTCCATTAATTAAGTGGCCTCTAACATCAGGAAAAACCTGATTTCCTAATTCAGGCTTAATTCCCATCTATTACTAATATAATCAAATGTAGTTATTTAGGTTATAGAAACAAGAAAGGTTACCTGGGCTGGGTGTTGTGTTGGTCTTGCATGTGATGTGGCACCACTGTGGCCATGTGTCATCCTTGGTAAATGTTCAATGCTGTATTTGGCTGTGATATGGTGGCCATGGTTGTCGCTGCTTAGAGAGATGGAAGCTTGTGGAAGGGGATGGGGATGGAGACAAAGAAGAGACAAAGATCTGGTTGAAGAAAAACCTTTGTTTGGTCTATGTTTGATGCATGTTGAATTTCCAGCGGGGTTTGAAATGACTTGGACATCAAGATGCAAGATATGTGATGCATGTGATAGTGGCTGCCGTCAAACTTGAAGCACGTAGATTCCAAGTTAAAGTTACTACTAGTTCTTCTAGTATCTGCTCATGTAAATTACTGACTATTTGTTACTTTATGTCAGCCAATACCATACATCTTACACCATCTAGCAGAACAACCTTTAGTAGGGTCTGAAATGGTCATTTCGAGCTATTCAACCTATGATACATAGTCATGCAGTGTTCTTTTTTGTTTTCCTTTCAGAATGTTTTTACAAGTAAAATATGGAAATCCACTGAAATTAGTGGAGTAGTAAGTACCAGGCACACTGGGGTGTTCAGATTTTCAGGATAAATTTACCAGGGTTCCGGAAAACTTTTAGTGAGCTAGGGAAAACACAGCCTAAAAGCTGGAATAAGTAGTGTTTGCCGTAAATCTCTGCCGCTTAGTGATGTTACTATGCATTAGTCACATTTGTTAGATTCTAGTGGTAATGATGGATGCAGACACAACACGACACATGCTCAATCATGCGCTAACCCCCTCCTCCCCATCAAAATGGGATGCGAGGCCAACAATAGCAGATAGGAGATGGCCAGGAGACTCATGAAAGGGTATACCTGCAAGGTAAGCACTTACCAACCCCCTGCCATGTTGCTGACAGTCCCCTAACCCCCCAGACTAGGAATCCCCACCAATGACACGACAATGCCACACACACCATGCCAACATGACCAAATAGCATTGAATATTTACCAAGGACAACTAGTGTTGCCATGGCAACACTAAGGACGACACATGGCCACAAACCCATGCTCAATCATGTGCTAACCCCCTCCTCCCCATCAAAATGGGACATGAGGCTGACAATAGCAGATAGGAGACAGCTGGGAGACTCGTGAAGGGGTATACCTACAAGGCAAGCACTTACCAACCCCCCACCATGTTACTGACAGTCCCCTAACCCCTCGGACTAGGAATCCCCACCAACACGACACTATAATGCCACACACACCACACAATCCACGCATCCAGACACCTCCACTATGAGCAACTGCTCATAGAGGGGAAGCTGATGTGTACCGACCAACAGGGAGTGTGAGCACCAGCATCAGCACTGGCCCCAAGCGCCACTAGGAGAGCCAGACAATGATGCGGCTTGCTTTGGCAGCAGGTGCGAGGGAGGAGGATGGGCAGATGGGCAGATGGCAACACAATGATGGCATGAGGGAAGAGAGTGTACTACAGAGGTGTTGCCAGTAGTTTGCATTGTTAATGTTGTTGGTAGCAAATACATCTGGTTGACTACTTCTTATCTGGTCATTCAAATAATGGAGGAAATTTCAATAAATGGTTGTGAATTGTGTGTTAAGAGCTCCTAAATTACTACTTAATTCCTACTAATGGTCATTTTTCATTGGTAAAAATAAATGAACCAGTCTAAAAGTTCCTTTTTTCTGGGAATCTTACTTATGGCCAGAAACAGCACTTATTTAGCTTATTGTCCATAATAAGAGGTAATAAGCATTAAATTTCTGGTAATAATGTCAAATTCCCAAATCCAGTTTTTCCTGATGAAGGTTGCCCTTATACATCCCAGGCCACATGTTTCACTGCATCCAGCTCAGAGATCCCACCAAGGTCAACAATGGCAGAGGATATGTGGGCCCCAAGAAATACCTGGAATCTTGGAAGAGATTACTGCATGACCACCTAAAGGCTGGCTGCATTTGACCATCCTCTTCAGAATATGCCTCACTGGCATTCTGTGTCCTGAAATACATTGCTGGGATACCTGACTTAACAGCTGACCCCCAGTGGGTGAATGACTACCAGGCACTCAACAGCAACACTGTACGAGACAATTTCCCTTTACCCTGCATAGACAATATACTTGCCAACTGCAGGAAGGGAAAGATATTTGGCAAGAACATCCTGACAACATCCACCTCACCACTGTAAGAATGCTGTGGGGCCTCTATGAATGGACCATCATGCCACAGGGTGGATGCAATGCTCCAGCAACACAGCAGTGCTGAATGACTGATGTGCTCTGAGGACTCCTTGGCAAAATCTGCCTTGTGTATCTCAATGATCATCATCATATGGTCACAAACCATGGAGGAACATGAACAAAACTGCACCACTGTTCTTGAGGCCCTCCAAAAAGCCAATATTGACTGTAACCAGGTAAAATCAAACCTCTTTGCCACTGAATTATGTTTCCTTGGACACATCATCTCTGGGGCTGGCATCAAACCTGACCCCCAGAAAACTGACTGTATTGCCTCCTGGCCACAGCCAACTGCCACCAATTTCAGGGGATTCCTGGGACTCACCAGATACATCACCACCTTCCTACTGGCACTTGCTGAATATACAAGTATCCTAACCCCACTCACCTGTGAACCTATCTCCAGCATGGAGATAGACAAGCACTAGATTGGGAAATAAAGGAATATTGGGACTTACTTCTAGTCACACTGATATAACAAGATACAGTGTAGTAAGCTAGGTTTTATGGTAGTGGTTTGAAGTCAAGAAGAAGATAACTAAGATATCAGTAATCATTTGTGATAAGTAAGTCATAAACACATCATAACAGTAGTGTGTTGTAAGCCATGCTTGCACCCTCCCACCCTTTAAGAACAGCAGGGGGGCCAAATGCAGCCATAGCAATCTGAAAGTAGAGAAATATGACATGAAAAAAAAAAAAAAATTCAATCCCAACATCAACATCATGATGGGTGCATCAAAACCCAGTGGGAAAAAGCTACCATGTGTTCCTATACCTTATGGCTCAACCAGTCATCCAGCGCTTCACAGTCTTCAAGTTCTTAATGTGCAAGCCAGAGGTCATCATTAGGTCCATAGCCAGCCCAACAAATGAGGTATTGGAAACTGCATCCCTGCTTTTGCTCATCCACAAATTTCTCCACAGTGTACTCTTGAATCCAATCTGATGTTAGCATGCATGTATGCTCATGGGAAGGGAACAAGATGGGATCATTCACTTGATAGTGCTTGAGAATTGATGAGTGAAATGTGGGAAACACATCAGGTGAGTTCAGTAGATCTAGAGTGTAAACTGAAGCATCAGGGAATGCGGAGATCACAGGGTGAGGACCATCAAAGCATGGGAAAAACTTAGCAACTCATCCTTTGTCGCCCACTTTGTATTCTTGCCTTTGGTGCAGTGTCAAAAGCATCACCTTGTCCCACCTTGAAAACCTCTTCCTTTCTGTGGTTCTTGTTTGCCCAGAAAGCTTGAGATATTTTTGACATCAGCAAGGCATCTCTAGCATCAGATTTGTCAATCAAAATTTGACTGCACACAGCCCGCACATCAATTTCTGCCTCTGGTGGCATAGTCAGTGATGCAGATACCAAGGGAGGCAGGATGCAAGGTGAGCAGCCCATTTGCAACTAGAAGCCTGAGAACTTGGTGAAAGTGTTCACCACATTCATCATGTTGAACCAGATCAGAGGTAACACGCACACACAACCCTTTTGGTTCCATTCTATGTGGAATTGCATACACTGATTCAGGGTTTTGTTAGTCTGCTCACTACCACCATTGGTCTGGGAGTGGTATGCTGTTGACATTTTCAAGTGTACACCTGTCAATGTGTGCAGTGCTTTCCAGAATTTTGACATGAAAAGTTTATCATGGTCAGAAATCAGCTCTAGTGGCAAGCCATTTTTGCAATACCATTCACTGAAGAAAATGCTTGCTAATTTTTGTGCAGTAAGGTTGTTCCTAGTAGGAACAAATCACATATCTGATCCCAGGCAATCAGTCATAGTGAGGATGCAGTTAAATCCTTCATCCTCAGGGAGAGGCCCCATGAAATCCAAACATACAGAGTCTCCATGGACATCAGGTACAGCAAGGGGGTGAAGTGGACCTTTCAGTTTGCTCATCAGTCCCTTATTTTGCTGGCATTCTATGCAAGTGGGGATGTAAGCATTTTCCAGATCTTGACACATGTTAGGCCAGTAGTATGAATCTTGCAAAGAGGCATAGGACTTGTCACTTCCAAAGTGGCCCAGCAAATCATGGCCAAGGGCAGAAAAGGTCCTCTCAAAGGGTCCCATAGTGCAGGATGATCAGGCGGTCACCAATGTACCACAGTTCATTCATATAATGTATGCCAGGGATGCTGTTGTCAGTGGTCCACAGTTTCTTGGAGAAATCATCATTCATGTACCTGGCATGAACATCACATAAGATAGGCAACGGTCTTTTCCATCATGCGTTTATGTAAGCAGAACATTGCCTTCCTGCAACACCTACTATGCACTACACATTACAATTTCCAGACATCTAAGTTCAGAGGATTGTAACTAAGATGCCTGCTGATAGTTTTCTGCAAATATTTTATTATTTTGGACTCACATTGGAGGAGTGATGGCTACAAAATCCAGGTTGGGACTTGCCTTCTAAATGCTTTCTCTATGGATTTGAATGTAAATGACACAATTTTGAGAATGGGACATGATAAGATTTGGCCAGGTCACATGACCAACATGTGATATCCCTGCAAAGAATTTGAGCCAGAGGGATGGCAGGAAATGGGCAATACAGCCTGCTTTGACATCTAAGAACCCTCCTACTATGCCACAAAGATCTAAAGCTACCAGAACTCATATTCAGAACCTGTCCCATAGCTCTAAACACTCTCAAAAGCCCACAGTCGAGGAAGTTGAGGATGAGGAAGCACTGGTTCCAGTATTTTATTTGCAACCTAGTCCAATGGAATGTTCCATCAGGATCTCAGCACCTGAATTAAATCAAGATCTGCTTGAGATTTTCATGTGATTTGGCAAGCTGGAGGAGGACAAATTACCAGATATGGATGAGGATGCCAAGGATGATGGCTTGTCCAGGGACTTTGAAGGTGACACTGAGATCAGGGAGATTTCCAAATTGCAAGTCTTCATGGAAGCCCTTCAAAAAGCTCAGACAGCTGCAGCAGAAGCTGAGCAAGAAAAGGAAAAAGGAAATAAGTGGCCAAAGCGATACCTCAGAAACTCAGCCAGGACAAAGTGGCGATGGGTACAGGACATGCGTGTGCTTGAGAAGAAAGGATACATCTCAATTGACAAGTGGTTTGGGAAGTCAATGAGGCACACAAAGGAAATGCAGAACAACACCAGTTTAGGCCAGGTGCCTGAATACATCTCAAGTGATGAGTCAGATGATGGGTTGGAAATTACAGGGGTACAGGGAGGGATTTCATCCACAGAAATGGTCAGTCCCTGGATTTCAAAACAAGTAATTGATACTGACAAAACACAGGACATGGAAGTCATACATGAAGGTGAACCAAAAGGCTCATCCGATGAATTGAGTGCCGCAAACCCCCAGCCACCTGACCCTTGCAATACCCTTATGGAGCTTCTGTGGCAGCTTTGGGAAGGCCAGAAGCCACATGACAACACCCCTGCAACTGCATCTGATGCAGTGCTCAACCAGTTGCATTGGAAAGATTTCCCAGCACTTTGCTGGGCATGCGCATCCCTCACAGTTCTGAGCAAGGATAAGAAGATAGATGTTGTATTCTGAGCACATATAATGGGGATGGTTGGCACACTAAACCTTTATCTGGATCCCGAGCTCTCATACACCTGGCATGAAGCCTCCTTGATTGTGTCAAGATCTCAAGGACATGGACCTTATCATGTGAGGAACTTATGCACTTGGATCCATCAGTTCCTGAGCCATGGCAAACTCCCATTCCATTGATACAGCCAGTTTCATACATCCATTCTTGAAGATGAGGACTTCACAGAGGAATGTATGTTGATGGACATGAGCGCGAGGACATTGTGGAGTATCGGGAAAGGTTTATCCAATGATGGAAAGACTATGAGAGGTGAATGGTCACATATGACAATGATGGTAACATTGACAACATACTGGCAGGTTTCCTGGTGCCCTCAGGCCAACCATTCAAGATAATTCCTGTTACACATGACAAATCCATCTTCTATGAGAATGATCGGAGGCACAACTATTGGTCACACAAAGATGACAAGGCAACCCCACAGAAGAAAGGTGAAGGCACATCGTTGATGGTGTCAGATTTCTTGACGACTGAATGGGGCAGGTTAATGCATGGCGATGAGTGAATCTTTTCCCATCTCTTTCAAGATGGAACAATGTTCCTGAATCTAGGAATTTACAGGGAAGCACGAATCATCTTCAAGGCAGGCAAAAATTGAGATGGTTACCTTACTGCTGATAATCTTATCCAGCAAGTTGATAAGGCGATCAACATCTTTGAAGGCTGGATGAATGGCTTTGCAACTGGCCTGTTCCTGTTCAACAATGTGCTAAGTCATCAAAAGTGAGCCGATGATGCTCTTTCTGCTCAAAAAATGCCAAAAGGTCCCAATGAAGGCTGGACACATCGCAAAGGTGGAGCCCAGATTAGTCTTTGAGGGTCCAGTTGCTGCAACCAAAAAAAAACTGGAACTCAACTGGACCCAACCGCAAGCAACTGGTCTTTCCAGTTGCAGTTGGGCCTTGTTGTCAACAGTTGCAGTTGCAGTTGGTAGGCTCAGGCTCGCAAGTCCAACCAATTGGAACCGGTCACAACTGGTCGCAACTGGGTGGCCTTACCTTGCTACTCAATCTTAGATAGTACAATTTTTATTTTATTTTCTATGTAATTTACTTACTCCATAACAAATTTGGGGCATGCCCAAGGAATGACAGGTTGGATGGGCAAGGGTTTATATATGTTTGGGCCATTTGTATATGTTTGAATATGTGTGGTGCAAGTAAACAGCAACATGACATGTTTGTTTGTATGTGCTGTCATTCACTTCTCATGACAACGACAATGATGGCCACAAACAACATGGGCCCAAATGACGTTATCATCGTTTGGGCCCATGGTAAGTTTTCTTTTGTATATCTTTATGTTTACTAACTTTATTTCTATGTTTTTAGGTTGAAATTCTGTGGTAATGATGTGCGCTGATGCATACAAACCACACCCACCCGCTCTACCTCCTCCTCCCCATCGAAATGGGATGTGAGGAGTGCTGATCAGTCAGGAGGATGGGGAGGCACACCAGGAGACCCCAGCAGGGGGGTACCTGCCAGGTAAGCCCCCCCAGCCGCACCCACCTCCATGCCACGTCCACAGCTAACCCACCCCACCTAGATGCAACACACCCCTCTCTCGCTCCAAATGTGAGATGGAGGGGTATGTTCTTTTTCTATGGCAACACCCCCCTCCCTCACTCCAAATGCGAGACAGAGGGGTCTCTATTATGTTTCCAGCACCACCACCCAGCCTGCGAGCCACTGCTCACAGGGGGAGATGGGGGTGCTGACCAAGAGGAATGACAATGGGGGTATGACAGGCCACCACACCAACCCGACGACAATGATATGGCACCGCTGCAACATTGCCAACCCCAACAACGATGACAACGATGTGGCACCGCTGCCATGTCACCAACACCCACCGCCAACCCCAATAATGATGACAATGGCCCCCCATCCCCCTCTCTTGCTCCAAACAAGAGCAGGGGGGGGTTCTTGATCTTTTCTACGTGACTACAGCTACCTCCCCCCCTCTCTCGCTCCCAACGTGAGCAGGGGGAAGGTTCTTGTTATTTTATTATTAGTTTTATTAATACATTTACAAATTACTGTACATATGTATGGTTGCAACTGGTTGGAACCAGTTGCAAGCCAACAACAACTGGTCACCAACTGGTTGGCCGCAGTTGCGGTTGCGGTTGGTGGGATTTTGTAAGTGAGACAACCCGACTAGACCTTCAAAGACTAGCCCAGATGCAGAACACAACATTAGTGGATGGCCGAACTCAAGAACTGTATTATCCTGATGATCATCCAACAATGCCTGGATGGTTCAAAGGGATGGAACAGATCATCAAAGAACAAGGTTTCTGGCCTACTGGTGGACTTCTTGCACAATGTGAAGGGTTCAAATGTGAACCCAGCATGACAAATTGTTGTTGCTGCCATTTTTTATTCACGCAGCCTGATTTTATTTCACAGAAATTGCAACTTGAAGAGTTTGTCACATCCCATGGCCATATTTGTGATTTTTACCCAAAATATCACTGTGAGCTTAATTTTATAGAACAGTATTGGGGTGCTGTGAAGCTTTGGTATCGTGTTTCCACTCAAACAAACAATGTCATTGAGATGGAGAAAAACATGCTAGCATGTCTTAATGACATTCCTCTTCTCCAAATAAGGTGGTGAGTACTTCCTTAATTATTAACCTCCTGCGTTGTCACACTGATACAAAATTTATGTGTATAGATATGCAAACCACTCAGCGCATTTCATCTCTGCATATGACCAGGGTTTGTCTGGTGTGGAAGCTGCATGGATCAACCATAAATACCACGGGCATCAGACCCTTCCACCTGTAATGGCTGCGGGAGTGAGGAGGGCTAATGTTGACATGCCACTGCCTGTAGAGACTACATTACCCCTTCACTTATGTTGAAAATTTTTTGTGAGCAACATTTGGCCACTCTTGGTGCTTAGAAAGCTCCTTACATAAGGGTGATGGAAAAGTAAGGCTGAACACGAGTGCACCCATGGGTGACCTGGATCCAAACTCGTGAGTATTATTGTGCCAAAAAGCCATACTCAGATCCACATGAGTATTTTCCCATGGATCACTCGGATCTGTGAGTGTAAAACTCACGAGTATGCAAGTACTTGTAAGTCTTAGAGTAGAATGAGAACTCACAGGTAACTCATGAGTACCTGTATCTTGTATCACACAAGTAGATAGAAAATATACCAGTACAACACTGATATTAAGTTATCTGAGTAACTGAACTTTCAGTTAGTGTATAATTTGATAACACCTGGGCAGTTCCTTTTGTAAATCAGTATTCTACACCCTATATAGTATACATCTGTGCTACACAATGAACTAGATGAATGGTCTAGCTGTTCTTTCATGGTGAACACCCTTTCCTCCTCATTCTTCTAAAAACCTTACAACACTGTAATTCAATAATGCTGGGACTATTCCTTTCGTAAATTGGGGATTCCCACTGCATCTAGCATATATACATTTCCTCCAATGCACTACTTAAATGGTGCAGCCGTTAATGTATAATAACCACCCTTCCTCCTCATTCTTCTCAAAAACCTGTAGCATTGTAACTCAATAATGACAGAACTGTTCCTTTTGCAAATTGGTATTCAATAAGGTATATAGTATATCTACATTTCTCCCAATGCACTAATTTAATGGTGGTGCCGTTAATTTATGATAAACACCCTTCCTCCTCATTCTTCTCAAAAGCTCGTAGCACTGTAACTCAATAACAACATGACTGTTCCTTTAGAAAATTGGTAATAAACAAGATATATAGTATATCTACATTTCCTCCAATGAACTAATTTAATGGTGTAGTTGTTAATGTATAGTAATCACCCTTCCTCCTCATTCTTCTCAAAAACCCATAGCACTGTAACTCAATAACAACACAACTGTTCCTTTCGCAAATTGGTATTCAACAAGATATATAGTATGTTTAAATTTCCCTCAATGCACTAATTTAATGGTGCAGCTGTTCACCTATAGTAAACACCCCTTCCTCCTTATTCCTTCAAAAATCCGGAGCAGTGTAGTTAGATGATGCTTCAGTGATTCATTTCATAAAGTTGGATTTCCACATGGTATATATTATGTTTACACTCTCCCCAAACCACTAGGTGAATAGTGGATTGGTTCATGCACAAGTACTTGTACGAGTACTCATGGCCTCCAAAAGCCATACTCAGATCTGCATGAGTATTTTCCCATGGATGACCCAGACCTGTGAGTGTGCATACCCATGAGTATTCCCACGGTTCAACCCACAGGTACCTGTGAGTGACCCACACTTGTGTTCAGCCTTATGGAAAAGACTGTTGCCTATCTTAGGAATGACTCCTCAGCAGCAATGTTCATAATGGTGTTGACAGTGGCTTGCTTCAACCAGAGGTCCCAATGACCTGGTGGGTCTGACATGTCAATGTCATCCATTTCATTGATTTCATTACAATGATCTGGTAAGCGAGACAATGCATCCATGACTGTGTTGTCTTCACCCCAAATGTAGATTATAGTCATGTCAAATTGTGACAAGTCTTTCTGTGTTTCAAAAATTTCAAGTGTCTGATGGTCTGTGTAGACAAGAATCAGAGAACCTAAAAGGCCTGAACACCATTTCTTAAGAGCACAAACAATCACTAACAATTCCTTTTTGTGTACAGGACAGTTTTTCTGTGCATCCTTTAGCTGCATAGAGTCAAATGCCACTGGTCATGCTGTCTCCCAGGTTTTGCCCCAACTCAGGACTGTGCCAGCACAGAAATCACTCACATCACAAGTGAAAAAAAAATTGTTCTCCCCAGGGTTTGTGTGGTCAACTACTGTAAGGCACTCATGACCAACAACCAGTGCCTTGATTGCATCAAAGGCACATTGGTGTTCCCTTGTCCATGATGGGAAAGATTTTTTGCATTTCTTAGCAGTGAGCAGTGTTAGGATTGTGCGATGGTCCATGAGGTAAGGCAGGAAGGATGTGATATACTGGACAAGTCCCAAGAAACTCTGGACATCCAACACAGATTTTGGCACTGGCCATTGCAAAATCTTATTGACCTTTGATGAGCAGGCCTGAATACCCTCATGCAAAATGTGGTGTCCTAGACATTCCAGCTCTGTCAGAAAGAACTGAGATTTCTTCAGATTGCAATACATGCAAGATTTGCACAGAGCATCCATAATCAATTTGAAGTGTTTCATGTGGTCTTCTAACAAGTCTGACCAGATAATAATGTCATCAAGATATATTGGCATATGAGGCCTAGGAAAGGATGCAACACTTCTGTCACTCAATGTTGGTGTACAGGGGTGTCAAGACTGATTCCTCCAACTGGATTTCCAATTGTTTTCCACCACCTTTCCCAGCTGCCTTGCATCACAGCCCACCCCCTATCAGCAGCACTGCCTGGAGATGAAATTCCCTCATTTCCAATTTGACAAAATAGTTTCAGGATATTTGTCTTGGGAGGCCAGTTTGCAAATTATCACAGCCTCGGAAACTCCAATCACCTCCAGTCCTTAATATTTAAGCTAGCTACCTTCATCTTGTATTAGGCAATTTGTAAATCAACAAAGTCACCCAACTTAATTCCAACCAAGTTAAATGCCTCCAATCCCCCTCTAGGCTCTAAGTTGGAAGGAAGCCAGAGCTTCCAACACTCGAGACTCATGGGCACAGAAACATGTAAGGAACTTAGTATATTTCGAGGGGGGGAAACTAGGATACAGTACAAATACTCAAAGTATGGACTATATACTACTGGAATAACCTGTGATAATACTGAAGCATGTGATAATGGTGTGATGATGTAAGAGGCACTCTTACATAAGTCTACCTCAAACTTTACCTCGTTCTCCCCAGAAAACCTCTGGACCTCTTATCTCCCTCTTAACCCTTGTCTTGAAATTAGGACACTTGACAAGGAGAAGGGTGCAACTTCTTACAAGTTGAAGCCAAGTCCTTTCTGTTCCCCTCACACTTGGTGCATCACATCAAGTGGACCCTGCCCTGGAATCCCATCAGGTTTCCTTCCCTGCTTCTGTCCTCCCTTATCCTTTGACTGCTACTGACTGGGTATGACCAGAAATCTGATGACTTCCTTTGTTCAAATCAGAACTTAACAAGGGGGTGCATTGCAGAGCCCTTGTAGCATGACAAGCCATTCATAGAGACCCAGAGGTGTTGTTACTGTGGTGAGATGTACACTCTCAGGGTCCATTTTCATATGGAAAAAACTGTCAGTCATGTCTATTTTGCTCCAGATCTTGCCCTTTTCAGCATCCGCAAGGATGTCATCTAACCATGGCAGTGGGTGGCTATCTGTGACAGTAATCACATTTAGCTGTTGGTAGTCATTCACCCAGTGGGGGAGTGCAGCACTGTCAGCTTTAGGCACTAAGAAGGCAGGGGAAGCATGTGCAGAGGAAGAGGGTCTGATGTGCACCTGAAGATATTTATTGATTAATACACTCCATGATTCATAGTGTTTTTGAGAGCAAGAGTACAAACATGTGGAAATCATTTTGGATGCATCTTTCAAGATGATCTTGTATCACATAGTGCCAGGCATCTCGTTCACATGCAGGATAGGTTCGAAAACATCTGAGTATGATTCTTTCACATCTCATGCAAGCTGTTCCAACTGGTTTTTTGCTGCCAGCTGTTCAATATATACACATACCACACCAATCACATCCACAGGTGTTACTGGTTCACAAGTTGCATCTATTAGAGGCTTGCAAGCATCACATACCCCATGCAGCTCAGCCAGCAACAGCTTGCAGTTTTCCACATTTGCCACAATCACATCTTGAAGTTTATGTGGGGGTGGTGACAGCTTCGCACATGCAGTGGGGTGCAGCAAGTCAAAAATTTCTGAATTAATAGTGGGTTTTTTATGGACATTTACAGTGATGTTATTAGTCTGTAAAAACCACTGAGGCATAATAACAAAACTTTTTTGGTCCTATCTTGACATTATGTACAAAAAGTCCTGAAATGCCAGGATAAGTTGTAAGGCTTCAACAAGCAGATTACATCTCAAAATTCCAAAAGACTGTTACATAATCAAGGACTGGACCTTCCAGCACTAAGCACAACATTGTGCAGCATTGCTGTTGAGAATCACACTGTGAGCAAAACACCAACACATCATATGATGCAGCTGTTCCAGCACACATAATGTGCATGCTATATTTAGTGCATCCCTTTGATGCACATGTCTGATGGACACCTTTGTGAATAGACTGATTGTCTCATTGGATATGTATATATATATATATGATGACCATTAGTTTAGACACCTCAGTTGCTTAGGGTTTTCTAGAATGATTACTAGGTCCTGGAATATTCAATGAAAAATAAAGTCATAGCCATGTGTAAAGGTCAGGTTCAACTTATCAGTTGTTCTTGTTTTGGAGCAAACAAATAGCCTCAATCTTATCTTATCTCTGAGCATCTATACCTTATGACTCTGTGCCTAGTATATTGATGTTCCTTCAAGTTATGACCCATTTTGATGTAAATCTTCATTTGGCACCTGATTAAGACCTTGCTAGTGCATCCCTTTGATGTGGGTGTCTGATGGACACCTTTGTGAACAGACTGATTGTCTCATTGCATATATATATATAATCACCATTAGTTTAGACACCTCAGTTGCTTATACAAGAACTGAGGTGAGTACATATATTCCCACTATTCTTAACCTATTACTTACTGTACCTACAGATTATCTTGTATATTCTGTGGCTCTCAATGAGCTGCACAATCTATGGGTGGGGGAAGATTCCTCCACCCTGTCTGATGATGATGATGACCCTGCTACCAGTGAGGTCATTGAATACATCCAGGGCAGCACTGAGCTGGCCTCTCAGGAGATGTTGAATGGTGTTTGGTGGTCACAAGACATGATTGCTGCAACTCATGATCTGGCCCATGAGCTTGAGCTCGAGGCCAATAATGTCCAGGAGCTTGGCAATGCCAAGCTCCTTTATCCAGAAGAGCAGCAGGAGCAATCCCATCTGCCTCTCTCCACATCACTGGGTTCATCTGCCATCCCTGAGCTGGAGGAGGATGAGCCACTGTTGTCAAGGGATGAGAGGGTGGAAATTAATGCCACCTCTCATGGCTTCTTACATTTACTGGACACTATGACGCTATTTGTCAGTACTGTCCATGTGTCCGCCGTCCCTCCTAGAGAGAGGGACACATGGTGTCAGATGGCATGGGAATTGTTCACTGCCATCTGGCAATTTTCAGAGACCATGTCAGCACAACTATTGGCCACCATGGCACCTCTAGACCTCACATCCCCAGCAGCCTTTTGAGCTTCCTACGCAGCGATGCAAACTGCTCAAGCTGCTCCTCAAGCAGCAGAGCTTCAATCTGGGGAACCCTGGTCCCCAGAACAGTACCATGATTGTCCCAGATGGCCACACCATAACTAGTGTGGGGCATTCCGCTCCACACCCATCACTGCCAGTCCACTGGCTGCTGTTGGGTTGGTGACAAGTGTCACTGCCCTTTACATTCTCCCCGCTGCGGGGGGGAAATTGTTATCAAGTGCATGTGCCTGGAGTGCATTTACTTGAGGGGGGCCATGGCCCCCTGCCTACAGCAGTTCTGGTGAATAACCAACCACCTCATTACTGTCATGTGCACTGAGATGTGGTGATGGTCCATCTCATTCACCTGAGGTGGTCATCCCTTGCTGGCTGGCAAAGCAAATACAGTTATTCTTCCTCCCTTGGGGGGAGGATTTATGGTGAATTGACACTGCTCAGTGACTGCTCTGACTTCAGTTGGATAAGTGGCTGGGGGGACTGGGATAGCACCAGCTGGCAATCTAATGGCTAGCTTCTGCAGGGGGGCCTCCAGATTATTGCCTTTCCTGTCTGAGAGGACAATGTTTGTGGCCCGCCTGCCTAAAGTGGCTAAAATGAGGACCTGGGATGGGAGATGGGTGAGGGGAACACGTAGCTAGAGTAGTACCTGAGTTTGTACCCTGACCCATGGACTGCGTTCAAGCCCCACATTATAAATTGGTGACCCAAAAAAAAAAAAAATCTTGTACATTCTAAAATTGATTTTCTATAGGTTATGGGCCACTATTGTTCCCTCTAGGTAATGACAGGAAATCTCCTAGCCACTCATCTGTTTTGACACCCAGATCAATATCCTGTCATGGATCAGTACTCTTTCCTTTGTGCAATCAAGCCTTTAATGGACTTTGTCTTCCCCCTACTCTTGCTCCCCTCATCCTATTGACGCTCTTGATGATGTCCATCAACTCTGACCCCCCCTAAATCTCCTTGATCAAACTCACCAAATGTTAATTTTTTGAAAAAAAATTCTGTGCAAAAGTGAAGTTTTGCAGGGAATTTAAGCTTTCAGTGTATATATTTACTTAAAATTATAACCATATACTTCCCATTCTGCAATTATCAAATGCTACTCACTCTAGACCCTCTCTTTGACATGGTATGAGGTTGTGGCAGTTGTCCCTAAGTCACAAGTTAGGTAAAGCTCTTGACTCAAACACCATGAGTTAGTCACATGACATTGCAAAATGTTACAAGATGAAAATTTTCAAGGAATAACCAGATGTCCTTTGAAGTATAGAGATATTTCATTGTGGAGGCAGCAATATCTTGTGAAATGATGGAGTGTGCATGAGGAAAGTGGTCTCCCACAGGGTGATGCATTTAAGTAGATCAGGTTTTATGTCCCCCATAGCTAGGGTGTGACACGGGTAACCCAAGGGTACATTTTTTCATACCCGTACCCATATCCGCGAACACTGTACCTGCATGGGTAGGGGTGCGGTGTTTATCATGGGTCACCATCGGGTTTTGACTCAACTACATATTTTAATAATATAATTACATTAAACAAACATAATAAGAATGCCCCCCTCTCATGTTTGGAGCGAGGGGGGGGCCTGTCATCACTGAGAACAGAACAAAAAACCCCCCCTGCTCACATTTGCAGTGAGAGGGGGGGGGGTGCCTTCTCATTGTCTCCATCCTCATTGCACCCCATTTCCACCCCATGAGCAGTTGCTCATGGCGGCAGTTGGGGGTGCTATGGTGGTGTTGGCAGTGGTGGTGGCCATTGTCATCATTGTCATTGTGCCTGCTCCCCCTTCTTGTCATCCCCATCCTTGTTGCACCCCATTTCTACCCCACGAGCAGTTGCTTGTGGCGGCGGTTGGGGGTGCTGTTTGTGCAGTACTGGTCATGCCCATCGTTGTTGTCAGTGCCCCCTCTCCGCTTGTCGTCCAATGTGTTGCCAGTCCCATCCCTGTTGTTATCCACCCTGCAACCAGAGGCTCGCAGTGGTGGTGGTGGTGGGGTGCTGTCGACGGTGTTGTCTTGCTATTAGAACCTAAAGAGCAAATAAGTTAGTTAGAAAGAAACAAGATTGAAATATATATAAAAATACCTAGGGCCCAGATGATGATAGATGTTGTTTGGGCCACGATAAGACCCCCTCCATCTCACTCTTGAAGTGAGGGAGGGGCTGGCACCAGAGAAGCAGAGACCTCTGTCTCACTTTTGAGGTGAGGGAGGGGCATTGGCTGGGCCCGTACGTCGTTGTAGACAAAAGTGTAACCTACAATCAGCATATCAACAGACTCACATGACCGGAATCCCAGTACTGGCATACCCATAACACTGTGGAAATGGGTACGGTGTTGCATGGGTATGGCAATCCAGAACTGTACCCATACCCGAGCATACCCATGACTGGATTGTTGAGAATCACACCATGAACTCACATGAACACCATATTACCAAATACAGTTTCCGGCACGCCTTTGGTGCATCAATCATATTTGCTGGCATGCCTTTGATGTGTCAGCTATATTTAGTACATCCCTTTGAGGTGTGCATTCCGTAGATACCTTTATACCATTCCTCTTTATCATACATGACACATATATATATACAGTAGATAGTGTCATTAGCACCTCAGTCACTTATATGGAGACTGAGGTGTGTATCGATGTTATTACTCGGTTATAGATCATTACTTACTGTACTTGTAGTTCTACTCCTGTTTACACTAGGTACAGTACACCAGAAATACAGTCACTTATACGGAGACTGAGTTTTACTCCTGTTTACACTAGGATTAACTTTCAATAGGTTATGGGCCACTCCTGTTGCACTTAAACAACGGAAGAAAAGTATCCTAGCCACTCTATGTCATCCTCTTGATCTGCTTGTCTGATCACTTGCGGATCAATTCCTTTGTCTTTCACAAACACGCCTGGTATTCCAGCACATTTCTCCCTCTCTTCTTTGACATTTTATAGTCTACCATCACCATCCTCCTATTATGGGTGTTGACACAACACTACTGTTCCCCCCTCCATTTCCCTCATCAAATTATCTGTTCAGTATACCGGCGAGAAACTGGACAAGCTCAAGTCTAACTACAAAGAGTGGTGTGAGGAGATTATTATCACCCTCTCCCTCAATGGACTGTACGAATATGTCATTGGTGATATTGCTGAACCCTTGTCCACGGAGCCTCGCACCCTTGCCAATTGGAAGGCTAATTCTTGCCTCGCATATACATTCCTCACGTCTAGTATCTCCCCTTCTGAATGACAATTCATTGATATTAAAAAGGGTCCTGATGCTAATTGGAAGATTCTTCAGGATCAACATCAAAAAGAGGGACCAGTGTGCCAAGTCCAACTTTTACAACAGGCACTTTTTATACAGTGCACAAAGGACATGCCACTCCCAGAAACGGCAGAAAAGATTTGTGCCCTCATCGAGCACGCCTTCGCCATGGGAGATATAAAAGCCGATCTTCTTTGTTGTATCGCACTCCTCAATTCTCTCAGCAACAATTTCCCTCATGCATGATCCATCATCTCCTGTGATATTGCTGCATCTACTACTACAACTCCCTATGCATCCAGGGACATACATTTGTTCCTAGAAAATGAACAATCTCTACTCAAGAATGATCAGCATAACTGTTCCCACCCCAACATCGCACTCACTGCACGGGATAAACCCCACAAGTCATCCAATATACCTACATGTGCAAATACGATCTGTAATGGAGTTGGGCATACTAAGGAGTACTGCATTAAGCCGGGTGGCAGTATGGCTGGAAAGACCATTGCAGAGTCAAAGGCCGCACTCTCGAATGCTACACCCAAAACTAATCACTCTAAAATCCCCATCACTGTCAAGGACATTAATGGCCGAGCATTCACAGTCATGGTCAATTCCGAGAATGCCCCCCCTTCTGTTTCCCCTCACCAGGAGTTTGCAGGTATTGCATCCGATCCAGTTCCAGCTGCAGCCATTGAAGAAGTGGAGTATGAGGGTTGGGTTTTTACTGAGGAGGAGACAGTCACTATTGACTGGAATCATCATGTCTCTATGCCTCATGAGGACACGTTCACTGTTGAGCCTCTAAGCCAGACATGCCGATCAAATCTTTCCCTCAATGATTACCCTTTCATAGTTGACTCAGGAGCAACTGTACATATATCACCTGACAAGGCAGACTTCCTAACCTTACGCCCTATACCGTCTCAACCTGTCAAAGGGGTTGGAGGTTCCTCGACTGTCACTATCGGTGTCAGTGACATCAAATTGAGAATCACTCGGGGTGCATCAATTATGTTATGTAATGCACTCTACATTCCAGATTTGGCAGTCCAACTTGTCACTGTGGGCGCACCTGCAGATGATTTGAACATTGTAGCCCATTTTGATATTTCTGCTTGTTGGATTACTGACAAGTCCACTGGCTCACTCATTGTGCGAGGCACACATCTCTCCAAGAAACTCTACTTACTCAACCTCCATACTGCTGCTGTCAATCACACCCTATCTATCCATTGCTCTGCTGACTTGGAAACCTGGCATCGTCGCCTTGGTCATGCAAATTACCAGTCTATCTGGGACATGGCCAAAACAGGTACACTCACAGGTGTGCCCCTTGCCTCCACGTCTAAACCACCTAAATGTGACTCATGTGTACTTGGTAAACAGACAAAGATGCCTGTACCCAAGAAACATGAGGAGGGACCTGGTCATAAAGTGATGAGGAAGCTGGAAAATGTGTGGGTAGACTTATCGGGACCACATGCAGTGAAGTCTCGTACTGGGAATTTGTACATAATGGATATTGTCGATGACTTTACTTCATTTCCTTGGTCAATCCCCCTTTGCAATAAAGACGACTCTTTTCCTGAACTTAAAGCTTGGGAGCTTGCTCAAGAAAATGAGACTAGACTTAAGGTTGGGACCTATGTTACCAATAATGGAGAACTTAAGTCGCATGAAATGGAAGCATAGCTGAAATCTCGTGGTACAGATCAGTGATTCACTGCCCCCCATACTTCGGCACACATTGGACATGTTGAGCGCATGCATCAAACATTAATGGCAAAAGCATGTACAATGAGGATTTATTCTGGCCTACCACCTTACCTTTGGGACAAATTCTACCTGACAGCATCTCATCTACATGCAAAAACCACCACTTGATCACTCCAGGGATGTACACCTTGGGAACTGTGGTTTGGACGTAAACCTGACTACTCATATCTACAGGAAATTGGGTGTTGGGCCTTTGTTCTTATACCAAAAAAGGACAATCCCAAAATTTTCGAATGCTTCATTGAATGCGTACTGATAGGATACGTACTGATAGGATACGATCCAAAATCCAAATCATACCATTGTTATAACTGAACCACAGGGAGAGTCCATAGCTCTTACCATGTCAAGTTTCTCGAAAGCCACGATAGTCACACACCACCCAAACCAACTACTCTGGGAGACGATGGGAATCTTAATGAGACTGAAAATGCAACAATGAGCTTCATTCCCGCACTTATAGACAACATTGATGATGAACATGACAATGTCAATCATGCACCACCCATTGAGGATAATCACCAGACAGCTCAACAAAGGACACCATCCCCTCCACCCCTCCCACGTCGCTCATTGCACGTACCAATTCCCACAGAGAAACACCCTGATGGTGGACCATCTGTCACTAAAACTGAAGCTGCTGTTCTGGATTCATGTAACAGTGCTGTTCGAGTTAAAGAGGCTCGCTGGGAGCATAGAGCTGCAGTGGTAGCTACCCGAACAACCAATGGTGATCGCCCACTAGATTCCTCAATCAATCATGATCGTGATGTCTGCATCAATCATTCAATGATCTTGATCTCAGTGATCAAGCACATCAATTTCAGGCCCTGATCTCGGAGATGACAGATTTTGATCCGGAATCACTTCAATTCAAGGATGATCCAAAAACTTGGGAGGAAGCTAAGGGTTCCCCTGATGCTGAGAGGTGTAAAGAGGGATACATAGAGGAATTGCAGTCATTGAAAGACATGGGTGTTTACAAGCTCATTCCCCAATGTGACATCCCTCAGGAGAATTGGATCCAAAAAGGGAAACCGGTCTTCCATATTAAGTGGAACAAGACTGGAGCAGCAGTTAGGTGGAAAGTACATCTTGTCTTCAAAGGTTTTGGACAAATCTATGGCAAAGATTATACTAAAACTACCTCACCAACTGCACGCATGGAATCTTGGCATATTCTTCTCCACTTAGCAGCATCTCTTGGTTGGGATGCACAACAAATCAACATGAAGATGGCATTCCTCTATGGGCTATTACCAGACAACAAGATACAATACATGCAACAACTGACTGGATTTGAAGAACCTGGGAAGGAAGACTGGGTATGGCAACTACAGCGGGGTCTGTATGGCATGAAGCAGAGTGGGCATATATGGAACCAGACACTTAACGCTCAAATGATCGACTGGGGATTCACCCATTTGTCCTGCAAATCTTGCATATACTACCATAAATCAGACTCAGGGATTATCATTGCAGCTGTCCATGTCGACGATTTCTTGTCAATCGTGGACTCCAAAGACAAAAACAAATGGTTCAAGGATCAGATGAGAAGGTCTGGACTATTTTGGAGCTGGGTACAGCGTGCTTTATAGTTGGAATTACCATTACCTGGGACCGTCCCAATCGCACTGTTGCACTGTTGCAGACTGCGTTAATTGACAAAATCATAGAACAATTTGGTCAAAAAGATGCTTACCCAGTATCTGCCCCTCTGGAGCCTGGATTGAAATTATGCTGCTCAGGTCATCAGTCTATGACTCCCAACGAACAACTTCAGCTCACTAAACTACCGTACTGATCCCTCGTTGGATGCTTGCTTTACATAGCTATATCCACATGCCCAGACATTGCCTACACCATCCAACAGCTTTCTCAGTACCTCGACTGCTATTCCTTCGAGCATTGGGCAGTGGCTATCAGACTAGTGCATTATCTCAAAGGTACAAGGGATTTGAAACTCTATCTGGGTGGTGACCGTCCTATTTCTCTCCACATGTTCAGTGATTCTGACTGGGCCAATTGCCTTGATACACATCGGAGTGTTGGTGGATATATATGTTCCCTTGGTTCTGGGGCTGTGTCCTGGACAGCCCGTAAACAAAAAGTCATTGCAACCTCATCTTGCAAGGCTGAGTACATTGCTGCTTTCAAAACTGCCAAGGAATGCATATGGCTATGTGCATTACTTAATTCCATTGACTACCAACAATCATCCCCCACTATAATTCACTGTGACAACTCACCCACTAAAACTCTATCTGAGGACCCCCTCCTTCACTCTCGCATAAAGCATGTCGACATCAAATATCACTTTCTTCAGGAGCACATTCAATCACGTGAACTACAACTTACATATGTGAATACCCGCAAAAATATTGCAGACATGTTCATGAAGGCTCTCGATGTCAAACAATTCACTTATCTTCAGGGCTTCCTTGGACTACACTAGCTCAATTCCATGCGAGGAGGAGTATTCACGGTGAGGAGGAGTGTTGAGAATCACACCGTGAACTCACATGAACACCGTATTACCAAATTCGGTTTCCGGCATGCCTTTGGTGCATTGACCATATTTGCCAGCATGCCTTTGATGTGTCAGCTATATTTAGTACATCCCTTTGAGGTGTGCATTCCATAGATACCTTTATACCATTCCTCTTTATCATACACAACACATATATATATACAGTAGATAGTGTCATTAGCACCTCAGTCACTTATATGGAGACTGAGGTGCATATCGATGTTATTACTTGGTTATAGATCATTACTTACTGTACTTGTAGTTCTACTCCTGTTTACACTAGGTACAGTACACCAGAGATACAGTCACTTATATGGAGACTGAGTTCTACTCCTGTTTACACTAGGATTAACTTTCAATATGGATATCCACAGTGTTACACATACCTGTGTCACACCCTATGTAAGGGGACTAGGGGGGTGCCCTGTGTGTTTTTCCTATTTTTTATGTTCGTCCCATATTTTTCCCCACCTCATTTCCTTCTATTCTTCATTTTCTATGATTTTTCCGGATTTTATTACTAATTTTCCCTTGCTATCATGTTTGTACATGTTGACACTTTTATATTTAGAGGCGGAGTACCCCTTCCGACACATACCCCTTGGTATGATGTCATTCGGTGGCCTTGATCCGCCTATCTCCGCCTTTTTCTATTTTTAGGTTATATTTGATTTTTGCAGTTTTCACATATACTGGGCACTGGCAAAGGGATCTTTAGAGTTTTCTCTTCAGATTTCCCTTTGCTAGAGGCTTAGGTTGCCCTTATAGTAGAAAACTCTCCCCCAAGGCCCGAAAATCGCGAACGCGCTGCCCAAGATAGGCAGGTACGGACTGGACGATGCTTCCCAAAGCTCCACAGAGTCCCTACACACCGTTCCAGATACTCTTGCCTTTATTACGCCGCCATTTTCGCCAAACGCGCTCCCTAGCGACATGGACGCATCAGAACGCTTCGACGCGCTTGAAAGCGACGTTTCCGGAATGCGCACGCAAATCGACTCACTTAAATCTACGATTGAAAACTTTGTTAGGACCCTCCAGGCTAACCCTACGACTAATAGTTCCCCCTTTATGACTCCAAGCGCACCCAACAACGACGTTTTGCCAAACGCGTCCACTAAGGAATGTGCCCAGATCAAACCGTCCCCCCCCGCCGAATTTAATGGTGCACGTGCGCAGGGACGTGCATTCCTTAATTCCTGTGAGTTATACATTAGTCTCCAGTCGCATCAATTCATCGATGAGGCTGCAAAAATTTATTGGGCCTTCACATACATGAAATCTGAACGCGCCTACCTCTATGTGGACCGTATCCTACGTCAAACTAAAGAACTCGGTTCTCTACCTTTCTCCACTTGGGGTGACTTTCGAGCTGAGTTCATACGCCACTTCTGCCCCCTCAATGAATGCCACCAAGCAGTGACACGACTTGAGTCGTCTGCTTACCACCAGGGACGTTGATCTGTGGACGACTATATCAATGAGTTCAAGGATTTGGTGGACATGGCAGGATATGGGAGTGGGTTACCAGTGGTGGTGAAGTTCCGACAGGGGCTCAACTGAGAAATTCAGGACCAGATTGCACAGATGTTGGAAGGGCGCCCAGCGGACAATGATATCCTTGCTTGGTATGAAGCTGCTTCACTCTGTGACGAGAACCGACTCACAAATGCGGCATTTAATGCTGCATTCCATGCTCCAACTACCACTCATACACCCTACACCTTCAATCGAAGCCTTCCCCGCCCTAACCCCATTCCTGTTCATCAAACTCCCACACCAGCCGTCAATGTCCCAGTACCAATGGATGTTGATGCAGCCCGCAGCCGTGCACGTAAGTTGGATCTCTGCTACCGTTGTGGGGAATCTGGACACAGGGCTGGAGCGTGTCCCCATTGTCAGGATATCCGCATGCTCACCCCCGAGGGACAAGATGAACTCCTGCAAGATTTGTTGGCGCTTGTGGATGTTGAGGAAGCGAAGGATCAAGTTGCAGAGAAGGTTAAGCTGGAAGTTGTAGAGGAGCAGGATTTTCCTATTCGCAGTGAGTGAATCGTACGCCCTCACTGCCTGTCCATAACCGCTTTGAAGTCTTGTCAGTTGAATCCCCGGAGAATGAATCCATTTCTGTGACTGCTCCCCTCTCTGACCCTTCGAAGTTGGCTAAAGACGTACCTGCTCTCCCCATCTCTCCTTCTACTCCACGTCCCAAAATTAAATCATGGGAGTGCAAACTACCACGCAAGTATATTGTGGCATCCACTCCCTCTGCACATTCCTTAAACCTAGCCATCGAACTGCAGACGACCGACACTGGACAGATACTCGGTGTCTCTGCGCTCCTGGACTCTGGTGCGACTGGTCTCTTCATCAATTCCCATCTGGTACAACAACATCGTCTAAATACTCGCTCACTCTCACGTCCGATACCTGTATATAACGTGGATGGATCCCCAAATGAAGCTGGTGCCATCCGAGAGGTTGCAGACCTGGTTCTCCGTTACAAAGATCATAGTGAGCGTGCCCTTTTTGCTGTCACTCAATTAGGAAAGCAAAAGGCAATTTTGGGATATCCATGGCTTTGAGACCATAACCCAGAGGTCAACTGGCGCACCGGGGAGGTTACCATGAGCCGATGTCCATCCCGCTGTCGGACGTGTTTCACAGAAGCCAGGCAAGAACGTCGTGGACAGAAGGCGGCAATACGACGAACTCAGAAGTGTTGTGCTGGACCCCTGCCTATACCTGAAGTGGAATTGGAAGGGGTTCCTGATCTAATGCCAGACTCGGATGATGATGATGAGGACCCAGAGGAAGTGGAGGAGGGTGATCGGATCTTCTACACTGTGATTCACTCATCGCATGAGGTGTGTGCCACATTGAACATATCCCAACGCCTCGCCGAGGCCTTCCACAAAAACAACGCTGCTAAATCCTCTACTAACTCCTTACTCCCTCATCTCCATGAGTTTGAAGACGTGTTCTCCAAGGAGTCATTCAACTCTCTTCCTGCGCGTAAGCCATGGGATCACGCGATTGAACTCACCCCCGGCGCAACCCCTTCATCCTGCAAGGTCTATCCTCTCTCTCCGGAAGAACAACGGCAGCTTGACCAGTTCATCGACGAGCACCTGGCCTCTGGACATATTTGACCATCGAAGTCACCCATGGCCTCTCCCTTTTTCTTTGTCAAGAAGAAGGATGGTTCACTTCGACCAGTTCAAGACTACAGAAGGCTCAACAACATCACGGTCAAAAATCGCTACCCACTACCCCTCATCTCCGAACTCGTAAACCAGCTCCGTGGAGCCCGATACTTCACCAAGCTCGATGTCCGTTGGGGCTATAATAATGTGAGGATAAAGGAGGGAGATGAGTGGAAGGCAGCCTTTCGTACCAACCGTGGTCTTTTTGAACTGCTTGTCATGTTCTTTGGCCTTACTAATAGCCCTGCCACCTTTCAGACCATGATGAATGACATCTTCCATGACCTCATCCTCGAAGGCGTTGTCTGCATCTATCTCGACGACATCCTCATCTTCACTCGCACGGTTGAAGAGCACCGTCGCATCACGCGCCTCATCCTAGAGCGACTTCGACGGTACAAACTCTACCTTCGTCAGGACAAATGCGAGTTCGAAAGGACCAAGATCGAGTACCTCGGCCTGATTATCTTGGAGGGTCAAGTGGAGATGGATCCTATCAAGGTAAACGGGGTCACAGCTTGGCCGACGCCCACAAACAAGAAGGAGGTGCAGTCTTTCCTGGGCTTCATCAATTTCTATCGGCGTTTTATCAAGGATTTCTCACATCATGCACGACCGCTGTTCAATTTGACAGGAAAGGAGGCATGGAGGTGGGATAATGCACAACAGGAGGCATTCAAAAAGCTTAAGGAGATGGTCACTTCCGCTCCAATCCTTACCTTTGCTGATGATTCGCGTCCTTTTCGTGTAGAAGCCGACAGTTCTGACTTTGCGACGGGTGCCGTGTTGTCTCAGCAGTCTCTGGAGGACTAGAAGTGGCATCCTGTTGCGTTCTACTCCAAAAGCCTTAGTGCTGTAGAGAGAAACTACGAGATCCATGACAAGGAGATGTTGGCAATAATGCGTGCGCTTGAGGAGTGGCGACACTTCCTCGAGGGTGCCCAACACAAGGTGGAAATTTGGACGGATCACAAGAACCTCGAGTACTTCATGACGGCCAAGAAATTGAACCGTCGTCAAGCTCGTTGGTCCCTGTATCTATCTAGATTCGACTTCTCCTTACACCACCGTCTGGGTCACAGCATGGGGAAGACCGATGCCCTATCCCAACGTGCAGACCATGGGGATGGCAGCGGTGACAACCAAAACATTGTGCTGTTGCAGCCAGACCTGTTCACCAGTCGGGCACTGGAAGGCATCGTACCCCAGGGCGAGGAGCGGGACATCCTACGTGACATTCGTCGCGCAAACCGTAGTGGTTTACATGAGGATGTTGTCGCCCAAGCTGTTAAAGAACTGAGGAAGGAATCGACCCTTTCCTTACATGCGGCAGAGTGGGCTGAAAAGGAGGACTTGTTGTATTTCAGGGATCGCATCTATGTTCCCAATGACCCAGACCTTCGCCGGCGCATCATATCCCAACACCATGACTCACAGCTCACAGATTGCTGGCCACCGTGGACGCTGGAAGACCTTGGAGCTCACCTCACGGAACTATTGGTGGCCACAAATGTCACGGCTCATTGGTCAGTATTGTTGCACTTGTGACCTTTGCTTACACACCAAGGTCCCTCGTCGCAAGCCTATTGGTGAGCTACACCCTCTTCCTGTTCCAGAGAGTCGTTGGGATGTCGTCAGCGTCGACTTTGTGGTGGAATTGCCAGAGTCAAACGGGTTTGATGTGGTGATGTGCACAGTTGACTCAGTGGGAAAACGCGCTCACTTCATTCCCACTCACACCACTGTCAGTGCCCTAGGTGCCGCTCGACTCTACCTCCACCACATGTGGAAATTACATGGACTTCCTGGTGCCTTCCTCTCAGATCGTGGCCCTCAGTTCATGGCAGAGTTCACTCGTGAGCTGTACCGACTCCTGGGGATCAAACTCCTCGCTTCAACCACTTATCACCCACAAACTGATGGCCAGACAGAGTGAGTCAACCAGGAACTGGAGCAGTACATCCGCCTCTTTGTCAATGAACGCCAGGACGATTGGGATGATCTCCTTCCTTTGGCCGAGTTTGGGTACAACAACCATGTCCATGCTTCCACTCAACAGACCCCTTTCCTCTTAGACACTGGATGACATCCACGCATGGGATTTGAACCTTGCCAAACTCCCTCACACATCGAGACAGTGAATGAGTTCACAGAACGCATGAGGGATAGCTTGGAGGAGGCAAGGGCAGCCTTAGCAAAGGCGAAGGATGACATGGCGCGATTTTACAACCAACGCCACTCCCCAACCCCTCAGTACAAGGTTGGTGATCGAGTTTATCTTGACTCCAGTGACATCTCCACTACACGTCCATCCAAGAAACTCGCTCATCGCTTCTTGGGACCTTTCCCCATTGTCAAGTGCGTTGGAACACATGCCTATCGTCTACACCTCCCAGCCTCCATGTCCAGACTCCATCCCGTCTTCCATGTCGTCAAATTGCTTCCAGCTCCCCCAGATCCATTCTCGGGACGCCATTCACACCCACCACCACCACCTACAGTGATCAAGAGAGACCCCCAATATGAAGTCGAGTCAATCTTGGACAGCCGTTTGCGTCGAGGAAAACTCCAGTATTTGGTACATTGGAAGGGTTATGGGTATGAGGAGAACTCATGGGTCGAAGAGTCTGATGTAAATGCCCCTCGGTTAATCAAGGAATTCCACCGACGGCACACTGCTGCACCGCGTCGCATTCAAGTCATGGACTTTGGTCGTATACAATTTCGAATGCATCGGGGCGATGCATCTTAGAGAGGGGGTGATGTAAGGGGACTAGGGAGGTGCCCTGTGTGTTTTTCCTATTTTTTATGTTCGTCCCATATTTTTCCCCACCTCATTTCCTTCTATTCTTCATTTTCTATGATTTTTCCGGATTTTATTACTAATTTTCCCTTGCTATCATGTTTGTACATGTTGACACTTTTATATTTAGAGGCGGAGTACCCCTTCCGACACATACCCCTTGGTATGATGTCATTCGGTGGCCTTGATCCGCCTATCTCCGCCTTTTTCTATTTTTAGGTTATATTTGATTTTTGCAGTTTTCACATATACTGGGCACTGGCAAAGGGATCTTTAGAGTTTTCTCTTTGGATTTCCCTTTGCTAGAGGCTTAGGTTGCCCTTATACCCTACCAATAGCAAAGGTGAGGTCAATAAGGCACAAATTTTATTGGGGGTCTCAGGAAGGGGGGTGTCAGTTGTGCATTGGACTGTTAGTACTTGTTGCAGCAACTAGACCTGGCAGACTGGACCCTTGGATTGGTGATGCTTGCAAAGTGTTTCCCAGTTAGTAGCAGTGCTCTTGGTCATGTCAATGAAGGGGCATTCTGAGGGCACAATGCTGGATGCAATAAATGTGAAAGTGAGGCACAGTAATATTCCCCATAATGTAGTCATAAAGACCATTCAGTGAAAGGGCAATCATAATTTATTTGCACCATTCTTTGTAATTAGACTTTAATTTATCCAGCTTCTTGCCAGAGTATTGGATGGAGGTGAAGATTTTAGTTTAATACAAGAATTCTGTGATTGTACATCTGATGATTGTGCTACTTTTCCCAAAGGTCTCTCAACCTGACAATGTTAAGGTTCATCCATTTTTCAACATGTGCAAACATCTCACACCACAGTGTGGCTGTTGACTGCTGCCTGATTACTTCTGCTTGATCACTGTAGTACCACTGTTTGATGTTGATACTTCAGCTATGACCAATGCAAATTAACATACAATGACACTCGAGCCATCCAGCCTCTACAGTGGGAGCCCCTGGGTGGCAAGGTTCAAGATTGTGCCCCATTCATCTCTCTCTCTTTCTCTTGTTCTCTTGGAGTCAACTGTGTTACAGTGTATAGCTGCTTTTAATGTGCATACAGTCAAGCCAAGTTCTGGTGTTTGTTCTTCCCATAGTTTAACTTGAAATCAATTGGTTTTTGACATGAATAGTCAACCATGCTCTCCTGGCTGTTTCTGTTAAGATAGGGCTCATTCACTCTCAACTACATCACATGTTCTGTGATGCTACTGTGACTGCTTTGTAATCATCCCAAATGCACTGCAAAGTTTCCAGCTATCAATGTGCATAGCATTGAAAATAACTAATTGTTGCCTTTTATGTTGTGCATAGCATCTAAGATTGAGATTCTGCTGGCTGTGCCTTCCCATAGACTCCTGAGCATGATATTTTTCTATATGTGATGCGCCCATATTGGGTTTGCCAATCATTGCTCAAAATGGAAGAAACTGATCAAAATGCTATTACTCTAGATACAGGACAAAATTTGATGATCGGTAACCGAGACCCTCTTCAGAAAGGAATTTCAGGGGGGGTTGGGAAGTCATTTTGTCCCAAAATGATTTTAGAAGCTTGAATTAGAAAAATGGTGAAAATGTCACAAATTGTCACTCTTTGGTCATGTGATGTAATCGAGAATGAATGAGCCCTATCTTATCGTTTACTGGAACACATTCTACATATTTGTGCTAGTCACCATTTTCAGATCAACCTCAAGTCTCATGGATTAGAAAGACCTGTTATGTCATGCATGGTGAAACATTGGGGGGACTCAACACAGGTGGTAGCATACATGATACATGAAATGAGAGGTAGATTTCAACAAATGGAATTTGTTGGAATTCACATTAGCAGTGGCAGAAGGTGGGCATGAGGGATTGTTGAGATCCATACTACATAGATGGGATTTGGGAACACCCTGATGCCAAGGCTGACAGGAGGATTATCATCTAAAGATGATTCAAGTGCAAAGGGGGTTGCATGACAACTGGGGCTTTTGAAGCCGTAGACCATGGTGAATAATTTGCAAGGAGAATGGCCTAGCTGGGCTTGGCATGGGATTTCTTTCATGATTGTCAAGGGTATTGAAACCTGCATGGGTATTATCCATGGGTAGTTGCGGGTGCAGGTATGGGTATAAAATTTGTGACCCTCCACAAACCCATACCTGCAGCGCACGTTGGCGGGTTTCATTAGCACTCAGTTCTGCATTTGAAAATGCATCAACAAGAGAAAACATGTGACTCTGTCATGGTTGACTCAACAACAGGTCTGTTGAAATTAATCCCTGATACATGCTGTATACATGAGGCAATACATGCAGCATACACATGTATACATGAGGCGATACATGCAGCATACGCATGTTACTGCGCTTACTGTGCATACATGCGGTAAACACATTCCCGAGTCATGTGACATCCTTAATATTATGTATATAAGGAGAACCTGTACCATAGTAGGAATACAGTGTTCTTACCTCTGCTAACCCTAGCTGTAAGTCTAACTAAACCCCAGGTAGGTTGTAAGGAACGTGTAGTCTCTTCCCCTGTGCAGCGTATATAGTCTGCTCCAACAGGTTATGGGCCCTGCTGGGCACGTCGCGAACGCGCTTTAATTAGCTGCGAACGACGTTGACTTCATTGTCTCCAAATTATAACCTTGCGCTCTTCGTGAGCTGCATTGCGCTCCCTGCGAGCTGCATATAAAACCTAGGATCACTAGGGTTAATCACTCTGAAGGAGTGTTTTTTCCTGAGAACGTTTAACGTGTTTCATTGAGTAAAAGACTGATTGAGCGCTTTTAACAGCTGCCACCACAACATCATGTCTTCCACTCTTGAAAAACTCGTTCAAACCTTCGATGGCTCAAATTACATTCAGTGGGCCGACTCGATGAAGGCGTGGCTCAGATCTCAGGGCCTTTGGCAAATAACTAGCGGGGCGGAGCAAAAACCGCCCCCGGCGCCTCCTTTGACGGCGACGAACGCTACTGTCGTAGCGGACGCTAGTGCCAGGCTCCAGACCTGGAGCAACAAAAATGACCAGGCTATTGGTAGCCTAGTGCTCCGCCTGGCCCCCTCCATTCGGCAGCGTGCCAACACAAAGGACACTGCTGAGGAGGTGTGGGACCTCATCCGCACTGATTATGGTGTGGACGGCCCCTCCCAAGTCTTTTCGGACTTTAGGTCCGCAATAGCAATCAAAATCCCGGCTGCGAACCCCGCACCGGAGATTGCGAGAATGGCTGACAAATTCGAGCGCCTCATGGCTGCCAATGTCGCCATCCCCGAGCTAGTACAGGCCATGATCCTACTTGCTGCGATGCCGCGCGAGTACGATTCATTGTCTGCAACGGTCCTTAACACGACCGCCACTAGCGCCTTGACATTTAAACATGTCAAGGACTCCATTGTTGCTGAAGCCTCAAGGCGCACAGCAGTTGGAAAGCCCGCTGGCCAGCCTCAGGCCAACAAACTTTCCGCTGTTAAGCGCAAGGGGGGAAACCCCAAATGGCAGCCCAAAGAAGGGCAAAACAGCAATGGAGACTCGTCCCGAAAACGTGGACGACGTGGGGACAGAAAGACTAAGGAGGAGAAGCCAAAAGAGAAACATACCCACCTCGCCTCCAACGCCTTTACCACCATAAATGGTAATGGCACCATCATACCGCCGATGCCGCTCATACAGCGCATCGAGCGACGCGAACACACTCCCACAAGGGATCCTCGCCGCCGACCGCCTGCACAGGCATACACGGGCGCGGCCTCCTCTTCTCACTCGGTTTACACCGAATACCAGCAAGCTCGAGACACCCTCGAGCGCATGCAACTTCCGCGCAGCGCAAAAAACCTGCGACCGCTGGAAGAGCACCTTACGGTGCGAGAAGGTAAGAGAAGGAGGATAGAGCCAGAAACCGAGGCTACGATCGAGGAGGTAGAAGACGATACTGTCTCCCTCGGATCCGAACCTCCGGTAACTGACGAGGAAGTGTGGAAAGCCGTCGACGAAATACTCGTCGATGAACCCCTTGACACAGGGGCGTATGATGACAGGTCAGTCCTTTTCCCTGCCACAAGCACTAAGATTAAAATTCCTATGAATACAGCGAACTTTTCATGTGAAATTTTACCGCTATTAAATGTATCATGGAATTATGTAGATCTTAATATATGTGCTATGTGTGCAAAGGGAGATTGTAAGAAAGGTGCCGACTGGATCATGGATTCAGGCGCATCAAAACACTTCACTGGTGAAATGAAAGATTTCGCTTCTTACGAGCCTTTACCGAGAAAGGACTCTACCTTGGTCCAAACGGCCACTGGTACTACTCATATAGTAGGAAAAGGAGCAGTCTTCATTAGACACCAGGTAGTATGTAATGGGAAGTCAGAGACGCGTGAAACGCGGCTATACCCCGTCTACTACATACCCGACATTAATACTCGATTGATGTCAATGGGGGTCTTTTTACAAGACGGAAGTGATGTGCGTGGTTCCTCCGCATACATTTCATTCATCGAGCATGGAAACCCAATCATGCATTGTGTCCCTCTAAGGAGGAATGACACGATCTATTGGGCTCGGACTCATATATTGAGCACCAAAAAGGTTAATGTCGCGACCATTTATGTCGCTGACTACTTGACTTGGCATAGGCGACTTGGACACCCATCCAAAGAGGCGCTAGGGAAAATGCCTAAAAGCACCATAAAATTCCCAAGGAATTTAATTATTCCTAAAGACAAAATTATATGTCCAGGGTGTGCAGAAGGGAAAATGACCTCAAAATCTTTTCCCGAGTCAGACTCACGAGCTGACAAATCCTTTGAATTAATACATTCCGACCTAAAGGAACTCCCGGTACAATCGTACCACAAACATAAATACTTCATTGTATTTCTGGATGACAAAACGTCACATATTTGGGTCCAATGCCTTAGAAAGAAATCTGACGCTGCTGCAGCGATTAGACAATTTCAAGCAATGGCTAAGACCCAATATGGCGCTACAATCAAGCGCTGGCGTGTTGATCCAGGGGGGGAGTTCAAGGATCGTGAGCTACAAAAACAGCTCAAGGATTTAGGCATCAAAATAGAGATGTCTGCACCCCACGTTCATCAACAGAACGGGCGCGCAGAGCGCGCCATAAGGACAATAATGGAAAAGTCGCAAACCCTGCGATTCACCGCTTGTCTACCACAATCATGGTGGGAATTTTGCATAGAACATGCAACACATTTATACAACCGAACCCCAATAAGGCGCCTGAAATGGCTGACACCTTTTGAGGACCTGACAAAGGTCCGCCCAGATCTAAACAATCTGAAGGTCTTCGGTTGCGGTGCTTATGTCTATCTACCAAAGGAAAAACGTCCAACAACATTGTCTCCTCGATCGGAGCTAATGACGTACCTTGGAGTAGAAGATGGCATTAAAGCATATCGTTTCATGCGACGAAACGGCGCAATATTCATTGGTGCTACGGCACTATTTGATGAAACGATGTTCCCATGCTGTCCCGGAGCTAAAACTCCTGCCAAGACAGACCTTGGTGATTTTCCACCAGAACCAGAAGATGACGACCACTCATCTGGAACGGATGGCGATGACCCTATACCGCCACAAAATCCGCCCCTTCCTCCATCATCAGAAGATGATGATGATGATTTACCAAGTGAGCAAAAGGCGCATGACGATGCGACTAACGCTCCTCCTCCGCCGCCTCCAGTTAACACTGAGGACTTTCGTCCAAGACGTGAAGATCAACAGGAATGGCAGCAATTGCCCCGTCGATCAGGCAGGCAGAGGAAAATCCCAAACCGTCCTGGCAATACCTATGGAGAACAGCGACTCCCCTCTGACATAGAGAGAGACATTGTGCGTGATCGATATTGGAAGAAGTCTGTGGGTCAAGATTCGGATCATAACCGAACACGACCACGACCTCAACAGCAAGAACCGGTTGCTGGACCGAGTTCGGCACCCCACGAGAGTGTGCCCGATTCCAATAATCAAGAACATGATCACCCAATGGGGGAACCGGACGAAGCAGGTTATATTAAAAAGATAACCAAGGAAGGTGGAGATGAGCTTATCCGCTGGCTGTTGTCAAAAGCAGTCACACCATCAAGCGAAAAAAGCCTAGTTCCAAACCAATTTCGCGATATTGCGCGCCTACCCCGGCAGCAGCAACTTGAGTGGAAACAGGCTTGTCATGAAGAGTTAGAGGCTCTTCGCAAGCGACAAGTCTATGACATCGTCGATCTTCCACATGATCGAAAAACGATCAAAAATAGATGGGTTTTCTCCGTGAAATCGGATGGAAGAAAACGAGCCAGACTCGTGGCCAAAGGCTTTTCACAAGTCGAAGGCGTTGACTTTGATGAGATTTTCTCACCAGTAGTCCGCTACGAGACCGTACGCCTCATGTTTGCCCTTGCGTCTCTAGAAGGCATGTATATGACTGGTCTAGATGTAAAAACCGCATTTTTATATGGCAAACTTGATGAGGAGATCTATATGGATCAACCCGAGGGTTTCAGACTCGAGGGTAAAGAGCGCAAAGTAATGCGCTTACGCCGAGCATTGTATGGCCTTAAACAGGCTTCACTAGCATGGTGGAGAGAGCTAGAGGCATTTATGCGCACCATTGGGTTCGTGCGCGCCAGCTCCGATGCCGGCATCTTCATACACAAGGATCCTAAGACAGGCAGCATCGTTATTGCGCTAGTCTATGTTGATGATGGCTTGTTCATGGGCAAGAACAAGAAACTTGTGGATGAAAAGAAGAATGCTTGCCTAAAGCATTGGGAGTGCCGTAGTACTGAAAAAGTCACGGAATTCTTAGGCATGCGCGTCACCCAGACCGCTGCAAAAGTCAAACTCGATCAAACAGAATATCTCGCCAAAGTGCTTGAGAGGTTCGAGATGACAAATGCCAAGATTGCCCCCACTCCGCTCCCGACTGGCTACAAACCGTTGGAGAACACAGCGACGCCAAACGCGGCGCTTAGATCAAAATATCAGTCTGTGATCGGATCTTTATTGTATCTGATGCTCGGAACACGACCTGATATCGCTTACGCGGTAATCAAGATGTCGCAATTCTCGGCTAATCCTAGCCAAGAACATCTAGACAAAGCGATGTACATAATGCGCTATCTGGTGGGAACCCAGAAGTACAGTATGGTCTATGATGGAGAGAAATCCGAGGGGCTACAGGCCTTCACAGATTCTGATTGGGCAGCTGACACAGTCAAGCGCCGATCTACAACGGGTTACTTTGCTACTCTGGCGAGTGGCATTGTGTGCTGGCAGTCCCGTTTACAAAAAACTGTAGCACTGTCATCCACAGAAGCCGAATACATGGCTCTCTCCGACACTTGTCGGCAGATAGTGTGGATAGAGTCCTTATTCCAGGAACTTGGATATACACTGAAGCGCGTACCAATCTGCGCTGATAATCAAGGATCCATCTTTATTGGATCAAATCCAGTTCAGGAAAGAAGGACCAAACATATAGACATTCGCTACCACTACACCCGCGAATGCATAGAAAATGACAAAGTCACAGTCGTTTTCATTCCTGGAAGTGATAATCCGGCTGACATGTTCACAAAGAACCTTGGCGCCGTCCTATTCAGGAAATTTAGAGACTCTCTCGGAATTACTTTCGAGATTCAAACTTAGCTGCTTAGAGCGCTGTACAGTTTGAGGGGGGGTGTTGAAATTAATCCCTGATACATGCTGTATACATGAGGCAATACATGCAGCATACACATGTATACATGAGGCGATACATGCAGCATACGCATGTTACTGCGCTTACTGTGCATACATGCGGTAAACACATTCCCGAGTCATGTGACATCCTTAATATTATGTATATAAGGAGAACCTGTACCATAGTAGGAATACAGTGTTCTTACCTCTGCTAACCCTAGCTGTAAGTCTAACTAAACCCCAGGTAGGTTGTAAGGAACGTGTAGTCTCTTCCCCTGTGCAGCGTATATAGTCTGCTCCAACAAGGTCAACAACAACAACATCAACCACCACCACAGGCTTGACAATGGGCAGTAACAACAAGGGCAATGCAACAGCAGCAACAACAACAAAAACTGGGGCTCAAGGCCCAGGTATGTTTTTGTTTCTTTGCTAACTTGCTAACCTATGCACTGTGAAACGAGGCCCAGATGACTACAAACATCATCTGGGCACTAGGTGAGTTGTTTTTTATGTTCCTTTCTAGTTATCTTCAACTAACTAATCTTTTCTTTTGATTTTTAGGTTATAATGATGTCACAGCCCCCAAGGCAGTGCAACCTATGGCTAGGGTGTAGCACAGGTGACACCATGGGTTTCACTGGCAACACCACACCTGTCACCTGTGACACCATAATACCTGTACAAACACCATACCTGCAGGTATATTTCATATCAGGCTTTGTGGTTCCAAAATTCTTCTGAGCTCTTTGTTTTGAGTTAAAAGAATTTTTATCAAGTTTTGTGAGAATCAATTGTTGTTACACTCTGTTAAGACATGTATCTGCCTAGTAATGTGGGATCTTATGACATACAATGATCTAATTTAGTGAAGTTGATGTTATTTTGCATGGTGACCTTGAGTGTTCCTTCCAACACTCAAGGTCTGCCCAGATAGAATGCAGCAAATTAGTAGTTTCTTTGTGTTCTTCATGATGGATAAAAAAGGTTGACAGATGATTTGTGAAAGATTTGAACATTATATCATAATTTATATGTGGATTCAAGTATTGAAGCAATAGAAAAGTTGGATAACTTTCTAGTATAGCTACCTCTTATCTTTGTTTTAGCTACACATAGTTTATGGCATGTTATTCAAGTGCTACTGGAGGTTTGAAACACCATACAAAACCTGTGCTTATAACCTGTATCACAACTCAAACCTGTGACAACCTGCAACACCATGAGTACAGGTGTGGCGTTGCCACAGGTACAGATATACAAACCCATATCTGCACCTGTGCTACCTGCAGGCAGAATACCACAGGTTCACCTGTACCTGTGCTACACCCTACCTATGGCTGCCCATGCCACCGCTGCGAGCCTCTGCTCGCTGGGTGGACAACGGAGCAATGACAATGAACAATGCCCCCAGCCCCACGAGCCACTGCTTGCAGGGTGGTCATGGGTGCTAACAGCCAACAACAAGGGATGATGGGACAGAGATGACAGGAGCAGGGAGACCCAAGAAGTGGGATACCAGGACACACCCCTACACCCATAATCAACTGCATCAACACTAACACCACCTATCCCCACCAAAACAGAATCAGCAGCATCTCGACACAATGCAGCTAAAAAGGGGACCACAACCACAGCTCCCCTCCACGACTGTGAGCACCTGCTCACAGGGTTGGTCGAGCTGATGGCCAGTGACAGACGATGATGACGACTTATGGTGCACCCCCATGCCTACGAGTAACTGCTCATAGGGTGGATTGCAGGTGCTACCAGATGACGACAGGGACGATAGGGGGGATGAATGGTCCCAGCATCACCAAACTCCATGAGGCATGACATGGCACCCACCCCCAACAACAAATGCTGCACCATCTGTTCCCAGCCTCATGAGCAACTGCTCGTGGGGTGGATTGCAGGTGGAACAGTGACAATGAGATGACAGGGGACAATGACAGGGAAATGATTCCCTGTACCTACTCCTCCAACCCTGCAAACAATGATGGGGGCGACTGGCTTGAGCTAGCACCCCCCCTTCCACCATGTGAACACTGGCTCATAGTGGTGGTGGTGGGTGCTACTGGGCCATGACCTCAAGTGAGATGAGCACAGGGATGACCAATGATGCACCCACAACCCAGCACCCCTCACTGCCACTGCGAGCAACTGCTCACAGGGTAGATAGGGAACAATGATGGCCAATGAAAAACTATGGATGATGGATGACATACCATGTGTACCCTCCCAACCCCCAGGTACCCCTACCCATACCCGCCGAAAACCCATACCCTCAACTAAGGGTAAGGGTTTTGATGGGTGCAGGTACGGGTAGCAAAAAAATACCTGGTGTTAAGACTATTGGTCTCAACTCAGCCTAGTCTTCATATGTTGCAGTTGGAGGCTTTCCAACTGTATCAGTTCTTGCAGTAAGAGGCTTTCTTACTGTATCGGGTTCTGTTTGGGACTTGGTGCTTCCTAAGTCGATATGGCTATCCGTACTCAGAGGTTTTCTGAGTAGACCATCGGTTCATGTATCACAGTTGGAGGCTTTCCAACTGTTGAGTTCGAGTTATCACAGCTAGGGGCTTCCTAAGCTGTCAAGTGTTCTGGTTGAGTCTAAGACCGTTATTTGAATTAGGTCAAGCTAAGGAATACAGGCAGTATTACTGTAGCTTATATATGGTTCAGAGAATGTCTATCGTCCAATCGGAATATGAGATCCTTGTCAAGTAAATATAGAAGGAACAATAGAACAGTAAGCCTTATGCCTAGCATGAGGAGTCCAATGTCACAGAGTGCTGCGGCGCAGCATGTCGAAGAACAATAGCAAATAACCCTCATGCCAAGCATGAGGCGTCCAATGTCACGGAGTCCGATGTCATGGAGTCTGACATCACGGAATACTGCAGTGCAGCATATCGATTGACAGGAGTCAGGTCAGGGGGTGTCTCCATCGGAAGTGAGTCATGTCGTGTCAGAAAGGAAAAATGAAGTGCCCAGTCTTGCGGGTCCAGATAACAAATCATAACACCTGGGGGTTACCCGTGCCAATCTCTATATTTCTTTGAGATGGTAGAATTGGGTGTGTCAATCGCAGCCAAGTGACAAATGTAATTACTGCCTATGTATTATAATGGGTTTACACCACCGCTTGCAAGGGGGTGTTGGGATGGGAATCCTGAACCAGACATAGGGGGGGTCAAAAAATCTTTTTTGACCAAGGGTGAAAATGATGTCAATAGGCGTCAGTGAGTGATGACTTGTTGTTTTAGGCTCTGTCAATTATTGGTATGCATCTGTACTAGTACTATCTTCTACTATAGTAATTGATAGGAGAATCACTTACAGCCATTTCTGAAAACCTTGACACTCCATCAATTTTTTTCTCAGCTCTCGAGCAATATAATAAATCAGTTGATATATGAGATCAGTGATAACCAATCAATGGATTACCCAAAATGGATGGATGAGATCACATGTCATCAGTGTGTCAAAAACATTGTTCAGTGCAGGTAATACTTGTATGTTCACCCATGCTACTCCTTCAAGTTGCCAGGATCCTTGAGAATATCATTTTGACTCAACTGCAAGTACATATGGTAGTTTGTAATACCCAAAATGGTTTTTTGTTGCCATGTCTACTTTTTTGTGGCATACAAGGTTGGTTGAACATTGTGCTGGAGTTGGCAACATCAGTAGTCATTCCAGTGTTGGCACAAGTACGTGAAGTTAGTGGCAAGGCTAGGACGACTTGAGACTTGGGGAGCATGAGAAGTTACCTCATATGGCAGGAGGGCCGTGGAAAAAAATCATGACTTCATATGAAGAATTCCGGTTTTCTGATTACTCTGCTGGGTATAAATAGATGCAAATATCGGAAAAAGAACTAAAAATTAAAAGAATTGCTGGCTCCTTCCACAAAAGGCTGCAGCCATTTTCTACTAATCAAAAAAACTGCAACTGGACTTAGGATTCTTCACAACTACTATCAATCCTTTTCAAAATGTCTTTTGGTGCTGTTGGTAGTGAATAAGCAAACAACAGGTATTTTTGCTAAACAAATGGACCAGGTCCTCATAGAATAATATGAGTATAATTGAAATCTACAGTACATGGACATGTGAAGTACCTGAGTCTAACCTTTTCATGTGTATTTAGCCCACAGCTGAGAATCTGAAATCTGGGGATGTGACAACTGCCTAGAAGGTCACTGACTGCTGGGTATACTGCACTACAAGTTGCTTGAAACCTCCCTGATACCTGTGGAATATCTTCCAGTAGTTTGATAGTAGATTCATAGCAAAATATAGGTGTGCAGATTAATATTGAGGAGTGACCAAGAAAGACATGATCCTAAGCAAAGTCTTGTCTCATTTTTAAATTACAGCAGGGGATATTAAATGGAAGACATCTGAAATGAACTAACAGTGCTTGTTTGGAAGATACAGCTGTGGATCCAGAGTGGAAACCAATAATATTGGGTGGATGGCTAATAACTGACCCCTATGGCAGATAACTTGTGGCAGTGCCACTGTCAGGCTAATAACAGCAGATCAATTTCCTCGGCCCATAGAAGCCCAAATAATTTTTTGAAAAGACAGAAACACCATATTATTGTTGTACTATTTGCATGTAAAACAAGGTAGTATGACAAGCAGAAGTACAACCCAGAGAGACAAATGTCGTCGTGAGCACGGCAATTGCCGTGGCTAATAACGTTATTAGACACCCAGCACAGTGATCGGTAACTCCCGGTAAGCCGTGTTAGAATTCCCGACACCCTGGCTATGAGTAATATTTTCCCACGCTGCAAAAGGTTTGACGGCAAAACCCTTCTCCCACTACCGTGTCAGGGATGCTCGTTTGACCTCTAGCTGTTACCATCAACTGTTTCCCCTCTTGCGGCACGTCAGTGTGATGCTGATTATGTAACTTAATCCTGCTCTAGATCCATGAGTGCAGCAGACTTCGTGAGAAGGATATATAGTGCGCCAGAAATGAGTATTTCCAAGTCCCCAGTACCCCATTCAAAATCACCGGCATCCCGCATTGCGACTTAGGTGCATCTTTCTTTCTTCCTATGTTCTTTAGACCAAATCGTATGTTTCCTATAGTTTCGACTTCATTCCATATTGTGAGACTATACACCATGAAAATGTCAAACAATTTGGGAGACCTATTGGAGAATTAAGCAACATTGAACGGCTTGAAAAACACAGACATCGACGCACTCCTCCTGTTCGGACATCATAGACCCATCCCGTAACTACAGTTCCTGTCAGCACAAGCGGGTTTTCCCGCAAGTAATTAACGTCCTGCTTCACAGATTCCTCCAGGTTACTGAATTCCAAGAAATCAATGTTGTCGACCGCTTTGGCGACGGTAGCGTTCTTAGGATCTGCGTCTTTGACAGTCTTGCGTAACTGGTCCGTGGTGAAAGTGAGCATCCCACAATTTGTGTGACGAACGATAGCTATCTCCCGCGTGCCAAGGAGCCTCTGCGAAATGATGATCGAACGTAAAGCATCTACACTTGAAAGTAGATAAGGTAAGCAAGATAACGAACTTGCCGGTACTAGCAGACATACGCGGAACCCCCAGCGTTCCTTATGACGTGCGCCTCCCCAAGTCCGATCCCGAGCTGACTGGCGGATCTGCATAGTGCGAAGAAGTTTAGCACGATAGACGTAAGAAATGGTTGCCACTTACTCGACACGAGCATCCATGCAAGTGACTAATGTCAATGGTAATCGACACCGGTAATTATTGACCTTAACTTGAAATCTTTACAATATCATTATGAGATACATACCAACAACGTAAGCCTTTGATGGCGAGGCAGCCAAATGACCCTGGTCGAAGGTCTCGATATAGGACTTGTTCTTAGTGACGAATTCCTGATGAGCAGACATGAAGGACTTAACGTCAGGGGATAAAGATAGAGGCGAAAGGAGGATTGGCCAATTATATGGGTTTGAGGTTTGTCACTTGCATACTTAGTTACTTGCGCAATATCTCGTCTCTGATTGCGTGATACAATGGTGTGAATTGGGTGTGAAGTCGAGTGTGGGTGAAACAATATTGGTCAGCCCATGCTGCGCTGCTAGCGTGTAAAGACTGTTCACATCGTTCTTCTCTCTGTGTGCTACCCACTATAGACGTAGCTGCAGATTCATCATTCAACCCTATTCACGGATGCAATTTCGTCTTCATTCCTGACGGATTCACCTCACGTGGTCTGTCACGCCAGAGCGGAAGTGGAGCACCATGTATAGCCTAGCTACCCGGCGTTTGATACGAGCGGCCTCTCTACTGAAGATATTGGCTCGCTTTCTCATTAGCAAGAGCTTCTGAGGCCACGACGCCAACTTGAAGGGCGAGTTGAACCAGTCGCCGTGGGTAAAGTCCAGTGACTCTTTGCATCTTCCACTCTCCGAGTTTATAAACGCCGTCTTCTGCCTTTGGATTTTCTTCAAACAATTCAGAAGCTCCGAGTCCGTAGCCCGAGTTAACGTTTATGATACCATGTCGTCGTTCGTAATGCCAGAGTGACTCGTCCTCCTTATGCAAATATCGTCCAAGCGATTGACTGAATCCATGAGGAATCGAGCCACATGCTCCTGTGGATAAAAGTTTTCTCCGAGTCGGCGTATACGTAGACTTGGGTTCTTGGGTTCCAAGGGTTTCAGAAGAAACGGAAGTAGAACCTGGCATTATGATTTATCAGAACAGACAATTGCACTGGCCAGTGGCAACGCGTGATTGATACATACATCCCGTGATTAGACTATGTAATCAACTATAATCAGATGTACACTGCGATGAGCTTGGGCATTTTATCCACCAACTATCAAAGAAGTTCTGATACAGACGGTATGGCACACGTATAGATGCCATCCACGATTCCACTTGGAACAAGTGGATTAATGTCGGGATACAGAATGTCTTAACTGCAATATCGGGTTCTTCACTCCTAACCTCATCACCTTTTCCCCCTCCCTACCTGTCCTTAGATATACACGCTTCGTTACCTCCAAGATACTCCAGAAAATGTGCGAAGGCCTCTTCATAAAGGATGTGAGGACTCAAATCATAAAGGCTTTGGAATTGTTAAAGCTTCCATAATTGGTTGGTCAGTTTGCTGTGGCTCGCAGCTGCAGGTACCCCTGTAGCATTGCCAGATCTGCGTCCCGTTTTACCGTATCTTCTTCCATAGTAATTTTGGATCCGAATGGGGTGGTTAGCACACACCATGGCTTTCCATCCAACATAACAGTTGCTCGAAGCCGCCCCCGAAGGAAGATCTCCAGCGGACGACAAAGTCCCCCGAATATTTGACGTCCTAGCGATTACAGCCGAACCCCCCCCCCTTATTCAAGTTTGTCGTCATTCCATTATTATCTGAGGATCCTGAATTTAATCAACGGCGTTACTGGCGTCTGCAGATAACCATAGAGGTCGTATTTGCGATTCTGCTAGCCCGTGTTGGATACGGTGAATACGAATCCGAGGAGATTATCTGTGTCCAATACACCGTCTCAACCCTCGTTCTACAAAAGCTCGAACACAAGTCGTCAAGGTCTCAGAAAAATCGACTCACTGGTATGAAGAGGACCCTCGGGAAAAGCGGCCTCAGTCAACACCCCCACAAGAAGGACCGAATCGATGAAGGTGCCCAGGAGGGACTAGGGGAAAAAAACGCCTTGAAACGCCCAGTAGAAACAGGTAAGTCTGACCTCAGTGACCAAAGCGGTGAGCAGTCTTTGGGTCAAAACCTGTCATCTCAGCCATGAGTTTCTTCAGAAAGACCCCGTTATGGAGTCCACCCTGATGAAAGGGGAGTCACGTCATAATTCTCAACTATGTATGATGAAAGTGTGCAAACGAAAAGCCTGTCTGAAGATTCAGTGTCAAGTCCCAGCAACTCTGCCTTTGAGGATGGCGTTGGTGAGTAGTTCCTGGCATGAACACTCCATTTTGCTTAGTATTCCACCCATCAGTAGGTTGACAAATATGTTTCCAGAGGTTTCTCAACCTCAAAAACCTTGAAAAACATCAGAAAACCTTGGAAATTTGAATACCTGGAAACTTAAGTCACTTTTTCTGGAAACCTCACTAGCAAGCATTCTCTGGAAACCTATGAAACCTCTAGAAACCTTGAAAGTACAGCCAAGAAAAAATGCTTATTATAGTAAGTTTCTGAGTTTCCAAGTTTCCAGGTATTCAAAAACCTGGAAATGGGTGAAAACCAACGAAAACCTGGAAACTAAAATGTCATCTTCCTGATGCCCACTTCCTGTTAAAGATAATCGTAGTAGTATGTGGCAATTTGGACCATCGTATCGATCTGATATGATCATTGTTGCCGCGAGGGGTATCAGCCTTGTCTCCTACTGTCATCCAAGCTGCGTTATCTTTGTCTACGAAAAGTTAGATGAATGTATATGCATATCTTGCTGTTCACGTCGCGACCCTACTGCCAGCCGATCCTAATAACCCTAATGGGAGATATGAATCATATGATATATCAATAATTGAGGGATCGCCGATATGTTGCAGATGAACGTAGGATTCTTTAAAAGTTGTCCGTACAGTTGATGAATGGTGAGTCGACCTTACACAATAACCCGTTACATTTTTCGACACCAAAAACTAAAAACAACGTATTTGATTTTTTGAGCTGTTAGATCTGCGGCTCGCGCCAGTCTGAACAAAATTGGGCCCGGGGTTTGTCCGAACTAATTTTTTTTAGGGATCAGGTCCTTCGGGAGTCCTTGTTCAACCCCCTGATCAACGGAAGACGCGTAAAGTCCGTCTTCCATCTTTCCGTGCCGGAGCGCCGAGGAGCATTGTAATGTAAACAAGTCAAAATGACTGTTGCTTGACAAACTTGGACGATAAAACGTAACTTCTCCGCGAATTCATGCTATGTAAGTATAAGCACTCTTGTTAATTTCTTTGCCTCGTTTTGGATCCCTTCTATATGCCGCTTTTCGACCCTTTGACTGTTTAGTACTAACTATGGAGCAACAACGGACGAGCACTGGCAGATATACGAAGGGGGGCAAGAGTCAAAGTAAGTTGTGATTTTCGTATTTGAGTTCGGGGGTGTATTCCTATAGTAACGTTGCTTGCAACGGGCGGCGCTGACAACCCTAGTTCGTTTAATGCAATTGCAAGACCAAACAGGAGAAGGGTAGTCTGCCTTGCCGTCGCCTTTCCAGAACAAGTTTCTGTTCGGCAGGAAGTGCAATGCGCGTAAACATTCAAATGAGGACGTGCCCATATGGATCCTCAGTGATGCTGAACGACCAAAGATCCTGTGACTATTTTTCTTTTCCACGTTTTCTCACTTTGAAGCGCAGCGGAATGAGCTTAACCGAAGCGGCCCGCGATACTTGTATATTGGATCCACTTTAGCGTGACAGCGGACCTTCTCTGCTCCTGCCAGAAGTGGGAAAGGCCAAAACAGCGCTACTCGTTAAGCTTTCGTACGGTAGACTTGAATAGTCGAATCGATTGATGATTTTCCTTTATACTTTATACAAACTTGTACTTTAACTTGTTCACTTGTGGAGTATCATGGGCTGTCACTTTTAAGTTATGTGCGATCCTTCATCCGATGGCGCTGGGAATCGTTATGTACTTGTCTTGCATCTGCAATGCTTCGTTTTGCAATTGTTCCCATGTCCAACTTCCTTCTGACATCTGACCGGTCAGAATTTCCAAAAGAAACGGGTTATGAATGTATTCACATGCCTCGTGACTACTTGACATGTCCCACCCATCCGCATCCATGCATGCATGGTGACGAGAATCAGTACTAAAAGGGTCCCAAGACCTAATCTCCAAACGTCTGCTTCCTAGTTCAACGTATCTGTTCCAGCTTCTCCATTCGAATGACTACGAAACGCTTGTCCAAAGTCTTTTCGCACTTCGTACCGCAGAAATTGTCGAATGGGCCTACGTCGCCTTCGAACGTGAAGGAGGCAACCGGTGCAGCGGGAGACAAGGAATCGAAGGTAGAAGAGAAATGGAAGAATCTCCCGACGTTCGATGAGCTGCCGACCTTCAAGGACATGCCTGGTTGTGCGTGGAGCGTGTGGGGAGAGAACGACCAGCTTGGAACAGTGAATCTGTTGACGGAGGAATTGGTTGCGAGAGCTGCGAAGGAGGAAATGAAGTACGATTTTTAGTTGCTTTTTTTTTTTGCGTTTTGAGCCGAGTTGTTGATTTCTTTTCATTTCTTCCGTAGGGTTGGGAAGTCTGTTTCGTTGAACTGGTGAACAGGTTTCATGATGGTTCTGCCTGCGTATTGACTCTTTTTTTTTCCACGCTTAGGCCGTTGAATTTCCCGGACAAGCCATTGTATGGCAGGAAGTCTCCACAAGTGAGAATGGGTCTTCGTGAACCGACCAAGGTTTCGAGAGACGACGAGATTCACATTGTGAGTTCTTCCTCGGTGCTGTCTGTTTCTACATTTATGCTGGCTTAGAACACCCAATCGGGGTCGCAATGGGACGGGTTGCGGCACTTTGGGATCGTGGACCACGGCGTATGTTATAACAAGTACGTTTATCTGTCGATTGCTCGATTGCGAGTAGGTAATTACAGGGAATTGTACAACATAGCACCCCCAACGATTCAATGCCAATAGGCATCTTCCCCATGCCAGACCCTAACAACATCGACCCCAAGCTCAAGCACCTCGGTATTCAAAGTAAGTTGCTCTCCTTCGCAATTTTATATGTTTCGTCATCGCTTTCCTTCCCGTATAGACTGGGCCGACCATGGCATCTGCGGGCGTGGCGTCTTACTCGACTTGGTGCGGCACAAAAGCAAAGCTGGGACTATCCCGCTCCCGTACGACCCGTGGTTGACATACAGGTTCAGTGTGGAGGAGCTGGAGGAATGTGCTCAGGCGCAGGGTGTGACATTTAGGAGAGGAGATATATTGGTATTGAGGGTGGGGTTTATACAGAAGTATAATAAGGTGACGACAGAGGAGCGGGATGCGCTTGCGGGGAGACCAGAGACTTCGTGCGTTTTTTTTTTTCCCTTTTGGCTGTAGTTCTTTGGTGATGGTGTTGCTGATTTGAGTTTCTGTGTCGGCTGCCAGTGCGGGGATCGCACAGACGGATGATATGAAACGTTTCCTCTGGTGAGTAGATTCTTTTCATGTGGAATGGTGCTCGTTGGATTGATGTCGACTTCATAGGAATAATCATTTTGCGGCGATCGCCGGTGATCAGCCGGCGTTGGAGGTGTGTTCTATTGATCCTCAGGCTTTTCCCCTAACGCTCATAACCTGTTCAGAGTTGGCCACCACCTGAGGGTGTACATCACTTGCACCAGGTAAGATGGCACGGTCGGTATTTCACGTCCTAGCTGATTCCCTTATTTCGGGGCCTTTAGACTATTTTAGGGTTAGTATCCAGTTTCATCGTTTATCTGTGTTCTCAGGCTGTTCAATATGATTTCACTAACTGTCTGCCACGTTGATCACAGGCTGTGGGGCATGCCTATAGGTAAGTAGATGATCCATGCTCAACGGCGCGCTGATGGTAGATTGAACATATCCAGGTGAATTCTTTGATGTAGAGAAGCTCTCGGAGACGTGTGCGGAACTGGGGCGATACACGTTTTTTTTCTCTTCCTGGCCGCTGAATATGTAAGTCCCCGTTGTCTGTCAACTCGAATGTTTGGAAATCTGATACACGATTCCTGATCAATAGAATCGGAGGTTGTGCGAGTCCACCCAATGCCGCTGTAAGTTGACGACTTATGTTGTATGTATCCAGCTGCGGTAGAACTGATTATCGATTCCGAAGGCTTTCTTTTAACGATCGGAAATTAAATGGTATAGAAAGTAGCATTGTCCCTCATGTTTTCGTGTCGATCATACTACCTTGTAACAACATATGAAACTTGATCCGTGAACTCGTACTCTGCTAAGTAATGGGTATGTACTGGTATCTAGAATCTCAAGGAGGATCACATAAAATAAGTAAAAGTATTTGAAGAAGACAAAGGAAAACCAAAAACCAAAACCTGTCCGTCCAGTCGAGATCGAGAATCTTGACAAATATTTTGTAGGCATGTCAAAGAGTCCGTGGGAAATGTACAGGAACAGAGAAGTCGACGGGCGCGTCTAATTCCCCTTCCACATCGTCGCTTTGCGTCCAAATCGTGTGCGATTTTACAACCTAGATCTTTAGTCATCCCATGAATCACGTTGGTGGCTCGTGGCTGAAACCCTGTTAACCTGGTTAAGGGTGGCGATAGTCAAAGACATTGGCTCCTGGAATTCCAGACTGTCAGAGGAAAGTTTGCTTGAAGTTGAGGACTTCGTGCGAATCCGCCTTGATTTTGAGTTGGACTGAAGCAATTCGATCAATAGTCCTCTCAGGTGAAGCCCAAATTCCATGTTCATCTCACGAACGATCCCATCTGGAACCCACTGCGGCAACGAGCATGGTGAAACCCCAATGTCAGAGCCCTTTATGATGAATTTATCTGGTGACAAATGCACTGACAACTTCTCAAGCAGGCGATGGCAAAACGGGCAGCATGGCTTAGAAACTCCAATGACATGCGAAGCACACTACGTCGTAAAATATCAAAGGGTGCAGAAGAGTAGAAAACAAACACCACGCACTGCAAAGTCCACCCCATCTTCTCAAGCATAGCAAGGACGTCGCGTACTGATTCATTAAAAACATTAGATTTATCGTGCGCGCAGCAGATGAGGCAGCAAAGCAGAGCCTCGCAGTGTTCCACCCCAGAGAAACCGCGTTCCTTGATAATCTTTTCCCAATTTGTGAAAAAGGTTGCAGCGCATACGAGGGTATGAGCGCATTGGTCAACTCAGCAATTACGGAACTACTAGCCGATTGCTTGGCCGCCGCGGCGGCCCCGCTGATGCGACGGGTGCCATGGCGGGTATGCTTGATGAACTCCTCATTACAGGTATCCGCGGCAAGCTTCTTCAATTCGTCGTTCAGGCTGGCAACGATTTGCACAAACTCGCCCATGTCCGGACTCTCCTTTGTCCTCATCTTGAACTCAAGCAGTGTGTCCCTGGCATTTATCACGGCCTTCTCCAACAACACTTTCAAACGTCTCCCCTCATCATTTTCCTTCGATCCTTCGATCCTGCGGAAAAGATGGCATTCCCCAAGCCTGAGAGTGACTCTGAATCCATCATCCGGTCGATTGTGTATTGTTTTACCAACAGGTGGGCTTCCTTGGCAAGGTTGGAGATCTCTTCGATGTCTGACACTGTCTCCAGGATGAAAGCCTGGATGTCAACACCGCCCAAAAGCTCCTCCAAGTCCCTTTTCAGGCTTTCGACAATGCCATCGAACAAGCCCATATCTGACCCACATTTCTGTAATCTATGTTTGGCATCCTGCAGTAAGGTAAGGTAGATCTTGTTCAGAACCAACTTGATCATGTGAAATGGGTGACATTTCAACAGACTTCTGCTGAAGTTTCTTAACAGCACATTATCAAAAAATCCATTCCCACAGAGTTATTTAAACCATAGTATTCCAGGTGCTAATGAATTTACAATAGGAAAAACTTGACTGTGGAAGCTGCCATTAAGTTTCTCAAAGCAAGAACTTCTGGATGTGACAACATGGTCACAGCAGCCAGATTCAATGCTCACAAACCTAATGGCAACTCAGCCTCACCACTTTGGGAGAAAGTGAAGTGACATATCTTTAGGGAAGACATTTTGAAACATTTCTGTGGGGCCACAATTTTCAAAATGTCGCCTAGCCAAATGGCAATCATGATTTGGAGAATGTCACTCATTTCATGTGATCAAGTTGATTCTGAATGAGATCTACCTTACCTTTCTCCTTTGACTTCTCCAAAAACATGATTATATCCTCATTAGAGAGTTTGACAGAGATTGATGCTCCTGCTCCTGATTTTGGGCTGTCAGGGAAGTCCTTTGACTGTAACAAGTCTCTCCAACTAAGTAGATGTCTGGTGACAGGCAGGGGAGGGAAAACCCTGATGATTACCCCAGAGTAACCTGTAAACTGTTTGCCAATGACATGATGGTGGAGGATGTCAATGGCATTGAAATGAGCTACCAGGAGCTTCAGCCAATTCATATATGACTCCCACAGTGGGATTTGGATCTCTTGGCCCCCATCATTTTGACGGGTTTGGGCGTAAACGCCTTGCAGGTCTGCAGCAGCAACGTCCCCGAGTGTTCAAGAACTCGCAAGTGGGCCTCGAGAGCACGGCTTTGAACCAGGGCGTGCAGCCAACGTCCAAAACAAACAGCAGTATCTAAGGCCTGGGTGAAATCCTCCGGGGTTGTTCCTTGCGCGGCATGCTTCGGGTTTCTATTTTTCTTTGGCTTTCTACGGCTTTGGGAAGACCGCCCTGAGTCGACAGCCTGATTAACAGCCTCCCGTGTTGCCTGCAGGGCATTCAGGGCTTTTCGTAAGTATAAAAGAAGGCAGCACAAGAGCCAATGAAATTCGGCGCAGGTTTCTGCGGTGTAAAGCTCGAACAGCCTGGACGCCTGCCCAGGCCTACTGCTGCTTTTCGTGCGAGCAAGGCAGGTAGTTTGCCTGTAAAGTGGAAGCCCATTGATGTGGTCTAATATCTCACGTAGATATAGGTCTGATTTAGTATACTTTTCTGGGTAAACATCGTAGCGGAACTTGAAAGATAGATCGCTACCATGGAAAGACTCCATGAAGGGTGCGGAAAGTGGATCATCGAATCGGCGTTCGATTTTCAGAGCACATGCAGCAGTGATATAGGTTTGAAAGAGTGCGGGAACCTCAATTGGCTCATTGGCTCCCAAGTGTGAGTAATTCAACATCATTGATACAATTGCGGCGTGGTTGTCAAAGGGCCAGTCATCCCTAAAGTGGGATGAGACAGGTTTGGCTTAAAATTTTCGACCTGGACATACGAATCGAATGTGGCGTAACCATTGGGTTCCCCAGACGGAAGTGAAGAAGGATCACCGTTAGCAGCAGCCACAAGTGCGGCCGTCGCCTCATCGTGAAGTGGGTTCACATCCCACCGCTCAAGTTTCAGAGAGCCGTTCTCCGGGCCATCGTGAAAGCGATGATTCCCTGTAGTCCAGATCTCCCAAGGTTCCGACTTGTTATTAGGTTGAAACGGCCACGACTTCGTGTTTCCGGACAAGCACAGTCAGCAAGTATTCGTACTTCTTGTCGTTCTCGCGGAGATGTCCCTGAGAGGGCTGAGCTCTTATTCCGGGTCTGAGTCGGCAATCCAAACCCTTGTGCTAATAACATCGAAAGGAGGGATGAGGTTGTTCTGAAGGCATGTATACTTTTCGAGGTGTGGGCAAAGTGTGTAGAAGACATCGTAGAGCTCGCTGAGGCAGACCTCGACTTGGAATCCGATTTGGACGATTCCAAGTCGGAATTCACGGAGCCTGATTGCCTTAGTGACTCCTTGAAGACCTTTGCGGAGCCTCTTATAGTGGAAAGGCAGCCACGTGCTCTGTACACGTGATCGATTGTTGTTTGTATCATGGTCACTGTTTGAATAGAAACGAAAGTCTCCTTCCCCCGCTGGACCCTGGTTCTCTGAACTTGTTTTCTATTTTCTGTGGTCCTCGCCGCCGGGGGCCACGATGAGCAGGAGGGAGTCGCGTGTATCAATGAATGTAAGGCAGAACGATGCCTTGTTCGAGTTTGAGAATTGTATGTCTCGTTTCTGTCACTATTGTATCGCCTGATATCAGGTGGCATTCAGTCAAGAAGAAGTTTTTGCTTGCCAATAAACACATAACCAAGTAAGCTTCGTTTATCTGCTTATAACTGAACTAAACACTTGCTGCTTAGACTTAATTCGACACTGAGTGTCCGTATCGAAGAACTTAATGCACAGATATCATCTCTGTATGTTGAGAATCTTCGGCTTCGTGCTTCAGAAATTGCGCTGGCAGCTCAGCTGAAGCGGGAGCGAGAAAAATCACGAAAGGTCATGACTGAGGCAGAAGCCGCTGTACGTCTAGCCCTCGCTATAACCGCGATATCTCATCAACATTTTTTTTTACAGACGCTTAATCTGACGAAACACTTATCTTACCTCCGTCAATCACTTAATATCAGCACTTCATCAAGTGCTCCCACAACACCACATTCACCTCGTGCACGCAAGCCACCCCCCAATCGCACCCCCGCAAATCCTTCTTCCAACCCGCCGCCACTGCCTCGACTTTCTAAGATCCCAAACGTTCCAGGAATCTGCGAAGAAGAAGAGCCACTCCTCTCTTCTTCTGAACACGAGATCGAGAAGCCACCAAGTCCTGTTTTGAGGAAAAGCAGCAAGTCCAAGCCACGTCTATCGGCGTCGCGGCTACCGCTTCCCGCTCGTGTTGTGGAGGCACCACCTTTGTTGCCACTTGCTGAAGCTCCACTATCTTCAGAGCTACAACAGGTCCCGGTCAAGTCGAGCACCAGGCCACGCAAGCCGTCACGGAGGCACAGCGGGCTGTTGATGATTTCGGCAGATCGTTCGCTTTCTGTGCCCAGGGCCCCTAGTCCGGCGTTTGGGTCTCCGATTAGACGTGCGGCGGGGCTGGAAGAGGAGGAGGAGGAAGTAGTCACTGTGAGTGAACAGCTAATGCTGGAGGCGGATATGGAGGTGGAAGTGGAGTTGGAGGTGGAGACGCACCCGAAGAAGGTGCGGCGGAAGAGTAAGGGCAAGGAACGGGAGGCGGAGGGGGGGGAAGGCGTAGAGTCTGTACCGCCGCTTCCTCTGCGCGAACGAGAACGAGAACGAGAACGCGACAAGAAGAGAGCGAAGGGAGAAGACGATGATGATGGTAAAGGCAAGCCCCGGCTGAAAGATGTCACTAATTCCCGCGCCGTGCTTTTACCCATAGATAATACAGGTATAAGCTCCTCTTACTCTGGCAAAGAATGCCTCTGACATGTGCGAAATTTGCAGTGTACGATCAACCAGACGAAACGGAGGTTGCCACCGGTAGACAATACCAGGGGACATCACCTACACCCTCTCAACCAAACTCACGATCGTCTTCAAGCCCTGTTCCTCCTGAAGGAGAGGGAGCGATCGGGCGCGAACGGCGCATTAGGAAGAGTGTCAACTACGCCGAACCCAAACTTAACACGTATGTTCTGCCATCTACCTAGTGCAACAAGCAACTAACAACCTCGCTAATGTACAGGAAAATGCGTAAACCCGATCCTCCACCTGGAACGGCTCCACCACCACAGACCAAGAAGCGTTCCTCCGCCGCCGCTGTCCTCCCGGCTTACCAGCCCCGACTACCAGAAGACACCGGGAACGATGCCGACAACGACACCGAGGGCGCACGGTCGTCTCTCGAGCTTCCCCCTTCCCATCGCATGAACGGCAACACCATCGACCCGACACTGTTCCCACTACCTTCTTCTCGCCCTCCTTCTTCCCTCTCGCCGACAAATATGGCTGCAATGCTGTTCTCGCCCCCTACTCCGCGGACATCGGTGAAGAGGAAGAAGAGTCGGCCACAGATCATATTGGATGAGGACGCGGAGGAGAGCGAGGGTGCGCAGGCGGATGCGGAGTATGGGTATGGGCATGGTGCTGGGTGGGTGAATGTGGAGGGGCGGAGGGGCGGGACGGGAGGTGAGGCGAGGAGGAGCGCTGCGGGGATGATGGAGGAGGCGAGGAGGCATAGTATGGCTGTTTAAAGATCACTCTGAATCTGGGAGTTCGGATCTAGATTTGGTGGTCTTGGGGAGGACAATAAGTCACGGTGTTGGATCTCTTCTACACCTGTGGGTAGAGGCTGTATGTGAGGCTGTATGTTTTTTTTTTTTTGCATTTCATTTTCAGTTTCAGTTTTTTTCCATGGCATGATGGGCTTTGACTCTGATACCCTTCCACTGCGGATGGGATGGCATTGACGTCTACAGTCTCTTTGCTGTCTTGATTGATACCGCACCACGCATATTTTTTAAAACCTCTTTTTTCGTTTATGGCTGGGGTAACATATGGCCTTTATGACGAATTGCACTGTAGATACTATTGGCAGTTTCACTTTTTTTCTACTTTCACGTCCTCCCTTACTTACAATGAACAAGCGAAGGGTGGAGAAGTAAAGTTATCATAGCAAAATATTTGATATCATACCGTACCGTATGTATCTATCGTATCATTATATGACCCGAAACGCAATTGTCAGGATTGGACTGGGTGCAAATATTGTACACAGAATCAGTTCTCACAGACAACTTTGTGCCTCAAACATTCATCGCTCCCAAACGCGTATACTGCGGCTACATCAGCCTATACATGACAAGATAATGATATATACTGCTACGGTACAACGACATGGAAATAATGAATGACTCCATACCACTACTTAGGGACTCAATTCTCTCATGTAATCATAATCGAGATCCCCACCAACCGAAACATCTTTTTCCATAAACTTACTAACCGCATCCACCGTCCCGTCCACATCAAATTGTGAATTATACCCCATCAAACTCTTTCCCTGAGCTTGGGTCGAGGCCAAGGGCGGATTGAACCCCTCTCCATGGGTAAGGTCCATATCGATGTTCATATAGTCCTCATCCCCATCATCGGACCCCGAGTCGGACGCGGCGAGCGAAGAGAGAGATTTGGCGGGGGAGGCAGCTTCATAGAGGTTCGTATTCAGCTTTTCTTTCAGAGCGTCCCAGGTAGAGTTTGTTGTTGGGAATGAGATGCCACCAGCGTCCATTCGCTCCTTTCCCTTGTCCTGAAGACGCTGTTCCTCTCTTGCTTGACTTCTTTCTTTCTCCTTTCGTGCTTCCCCTGCCCGTGAATCCGTTGGGGGAGGAACGGGTGGTCCGCTGATCATTCTTTCTATCCTTTTAGAGGATGCTAACTTTGCGATTTTTGCCTGTTTCGCAGATGCTAAAAGCTCCGCCAGTGTTGGAAGCTGCCCTGGTCGTTTTGGTGTGATGACCGCACCACCTTTCTCGACGGCAGGAGCTGGAGGGGGCGTACTTGGGGGTAAAGGACCGCTGGAGCTGGTGAGCGGTGGCATGGTGCGTGCTTTCTTGAGAGCATGATTCCCAGCAGGGGAACGGGAGCGTAAACGTTTGGTGGTAGTAGGGTTTCGCGTGGGTGTCGAAGGAAGCTGGGAGAGGGAGGATGATGATGGGGGGGTTGCTCGCTGACGTCCGTATGTTCGTGTATTAGGGGGGGATGAGAGAGGGGATGATGGTGGAACCTCGGGGATGGGAGAGGGTTTGCGGCGCCCGCCGGGTTTGTTTGGGGTGGAGGTTTGCAGTTTGGAGTCCTGGAATGAAGGTGGGAGAAAGGACTGGGTATCGATTCATACATTAATTTTCGACATTGTAGGACGAATGAAGGCTTGACCCTCACCTCTTCAGAAATATCTGCGATACCCCGCCGCGGCGGTCTGAAAATAGGGCTGCTGGAGATTTCTGGAGGGTCTGAACGCTGCTCAGCCACATTATTATTGTGTACGATGGGCGAAGATTGGGAGTTTGAGAGTCCAGAGTTCTTCGTTATATCCCGGGTGGGCTTCGGTTTTCCCATTGTCGCAAGGCTAGAGCGCTTCACTACCGGAAACCCTAACGTAGCAGCGGCTTTTGAGGCAGACGCGTTCACACTTAAGCTGGTTGATTCGATCTCCAACACATTGCTTCGTTCGGTTACAGCATTAGTGGGGCCTGTCGCCTTTGCCTTGCCCTTGCTGCTCCGATTTACTTTGGTTCCGTCCGACTCCTCCGACGGCAAGTCAGCGTCCACGTGTTCAATCGACACCAGGTTCACTCTTTGCTGCCAACTCTTGACTTTCTTCTTCAACTGCTGCTCTTCCTTCCACTTGCGTTCCCACTCGAACCACTCGCCCTCGCTTCGTGCGTTGATCCAGCCTTGGCTCGACACCGCTTTCTCGGCTTCAATTGTGGATCCTAACCACCGCGCACGTCCTCTGATACTAGGCATACGCAACAGTCGAACGAGAAGACCCCATTTTCCATCGGCTATGTCACCGTTTGCATACTTGTACGCTTCTTGTACGCGTTTGCGCAGGGAGTCAACTCGCGTCTTGCTTTCTGAATCTTCAGCCTCATTTATTTCGGCAAGTGGTTCATAGAGCGAAGGATGAGCCAGAACGACGTGTTCCTTGAACAGATTTCCAAGATAGCCCTTGAGTATTTGTGGGGTGGATGGCGTGTTGAAGACAGGAGTATAGACAGTTTTACTCAAGGCTTTCCCTGAGAATTGAACATCCATGTAGTAGCAGGTTATAGGTTTCGCAGGTTTTGAGTCTAGGTTTAAATTTAGAATCAACTCAGGATCACGTGCACTGTGCACGTGGTGTGGCCATTGATTTGGGAACAATGATTGCGCACAAGTACAGTACTGTATCAGACTGTAAGTATAAATTAACAACCGTATGGCCCCCCGATAATAATGAGGTTTCGTATCGCATAAATTCATACCGGGGGGCGGTCGCTCCAAGTTCAGTGGGAAAAAATTTCTCCAGTTTTAGGCCTATTTCTCAAAATTTCGCGCCAAAAGTTACCATGCGAACGGTTGCTGACAACGGGCCTCGAATTGCTTCCATACTACCACCTCCTGAACGCTAAAGTAAAATATATGTTCTAGTAAGTCAGGCCTCTCGAACTCCCTTGATGACTATCAATGACTATACAGGCATCCAAAATTCTTATAAGAATCATCTGCTAAACAGCTATTGGCGACACCCCTTCAAGACGAGTTCGTGACCGAGCAGAATGTTTCGACGTTATTCGATCAATTCCACCATCATTGAACCAACGTGGTCAAAGGGTCATCTCTCCGGTCGATACTTTGCTGGCTTTATATTCGGTATTCTCGGAACATTATACTATACTCGACGTACAATCTACGCAGACTACACAGCAAACGACACGCACCAAGAAAACAAAGTTCATGTGGATCCGAGGAACGGTAGTCTTCATCGCAATGGTTCTGTATCTCATCACGATGAAATGCCAGACCGCTGGGAAGACCCATATTATTATGACAAAATTAGGAGGTGCAGTGCAACCGGCACGATACAGGGAAAAAGTGGCATTAGTCGAGTGGATGCCGCGGCGGTACCGAAGTGCGTCAATCAAAATGGGTTCCACCATGTTGATCACTGTACATGTATCTTCCCAGCTATATACCTCGACGGGATGCTTGTGCGTTATCATCGGTGAAGCTCAATACAGGAACGTCATGGACCTTTTTTGGTCTTTTCGATGGGTACAACGGATGGCATAACAAAGATTACATAGCTCCTAACCTCATTCCGGCACTTTTGGATGCTCTTGCCAATCTCGCTTCAACACATCAGTTGCCCTCAACCGAGCATGTTGAAATCGGGATGAGCCCCCCACATGATCCTGAAACATCGTCAGAAGAATATTTTTCAGATGCTATGGATAGAAAAATCAAGGAAATATTTCTTAACGTTGACAACGCGGTCGTGCACCAGGGCGTTGATTCCATTTTCTCCTCTTCCTCCAAGACGGCGGCTGTGAGACCTCGCAGTCTGGCACTATCCGGAACTTCGGCTCTCATCTCTTTTTATGATCTCGAAACTCGCCTGCTGAAGATCGCACTTGCCGGAAACTCGAGAGGTGTCTTAGGCCGTCGTGTGCAGAAAAACGACGGAAATCAGAAGTTTTCTTATTATGAAGTACACGTTCTCACTCCGGACCAAACTTCGGAAAATTCCTCGGAGCTGGCAGCACATGCGTGCTCCGGATCGAATGAAAGCAACCTTACACGCGCTTTCGGTCTAGCAGCGTACAAATGGAGTCGTGAAATCCAAGAACGGATGCACAGGGAATACCTCGGTGATCCCCCAACTCCAAATATCAAAATATACCCGCATCTCACGGCTGAGCCTGTGGTTACAACGATCGAAGTCAAGCCTGGTGACTTCCTTATCATGTCCTCCGCTGGCCTTTGGAATAGCATTACGAACGAGGAAGCTGTGGGTCTAGTGGGACTGTGGTTGGATAGAGGAATGTATCAGGCTGAAGAGCGCTATTCTGTGCCAACTGCGACATCCACGCAACCGGTGTCTACTCCTCCCTCAGCGCAGATCATACATCCGACTGATCTTCCCGTCTCCTTGGGCGCGAAAGATGAGACAGTAATGTACCAAAAGTGGAGGGCAGAGAAACGATTCGTGTGTGTAGATATCAATGCAGCTGGGCACCTAGCTCGTAACGCTCTTGGGGGTGCGAATGGAGATTTGACCAATGCTTTGTTGTCCGCAGAACCGCCTCTGTCAAATAACCTTAGGTATGTGGGGCTTCATGCTCGAGATGAACGCTGATCGCTTCTTCTTTTAGGGATGATATCAACACAGCTGTCATCTTTTTCGACGGTTAATCTCACATACCGGGTGCGGGGACAACGGGACCTGTCCGGTTGATTGTTACCGGTTCATAAGGAGTTCGAGTTGGTAAACGGCACCGTTCAATGTATCCGGCCACGATGAACTGAGGTGAACACGCTATCTGACGCCTGCCCTCTACACTCTCCCTGCGTCTATGTTTGCTAAGTCTCTTGGACGTACCGACACCAGCCCAAAGCTGTTTTTTTTTCACTATAGACATAAACAACATACGGATACTGGAAACAGGCTTGATGTGACGATGGCGACCTCCTTAGTTTGCCTCACGGTTTCGCTTTTCAGTTTGGCAAGTCATGTTATGACTAAATTAGTAAGCGGTGCACGATTGGGCGTCCAGTTGTTTCCACATCGCTTCAGCGCACTGATCAGAGAGCCAGATACTGGATCGAAATGTGCATCATACTCTCTTCTAAGCTTAAGACTATTCGCCGTTGTCCTGTGTGAAGGAGTCAAAGATCGGTTGAAACCACTAGAGCCACCATAGTGTTTTGACAGACACTAAAGTCCGCCCTAAAATATTCATAGTCCGCGAGCGTTGGATACTATGACATCCGTCCCACAACCATTCAAAGTCATCATCACGCATGATGGTTATTGTGCGCCTATAAGTTTAGCTCTCGAACAGGCGACATACTCGATGGGTTATGCCAGCAAATGGCACTGTCAAAAATTACGGAGAGTAAGAGAAAGCAAATCTTGGGAACCCGAGTGAAAAGTTCAATATGTATTGCCCTAATCGTTGCTATAGGTTATCTGCTACGGTGAAGATAGTTGAAACAAATTGGGTGCAGCGCTCAGTCCTTCACCGCCCGACGGCTACTGGATAAAATTGGAGTAAATTGTACGAGCATGTAAAGAGAACTGGCGATGAGGGCATCCGCGAAGATCGGCGGACCATAAATTTTGGTAACCTTCCATAGCCTAGCTCCTGGTCAATCTCACCTAGACTGCAGTTTACGCACAGCAAACCAGGCTATCTGCATGCTCGTGTGGTTAGTTTCCACCGCCCACCTGCTCTGAAAGACCCGGTGTTCATACTTTGCAAGATAGCGGATAACGTGAGCCCGCGCGCGCCGCTGTTACACATCAACAACAGTGATCGATCAATATATGTAAGAGGGCCTACTGAGGGAGATTGTTAGGCGAACGAAACCCTCTTGCCTGATGCCTTTGGCTTTGTGGTAGAATTTACAGGTTCGTGGCTCGCATCGTCGCTTGACAAAGCTTCTTGAGGACGCCCCTTCCTAAGTTTCGCTTTCTCGTTTTTCATCTGAGATCGCTGTGCGGCAAGCAGCGCTTTGGTCTCCTTCTATTCATGAAACGTGTCGTATTAGAGAAGTAAGACTGTCTGGTTGTCCAAGCAACACAAACCAATCTTGCTTTCGAAGTTGACAAACGAGGCTTTTGAGACTGCGGTTGACTGCTCTGAAATGTTGTTCAAATGATGGCAACGAGCGGAAAAGATGTGATACCTGCATGAAAATGATGTATTCTCTCTGCTTTGCGCAACGATTTCTTCTCTTGGTCACTTGCAATCGCTGTGGCTAATTGCAAAGTATCCTGTTAAAGTCAAATCAGCGCACAATACATGTCCGCTTGTAGGTCAAACCGACGACTACATTTTTTCCTAGAAACCGCTTCGGCTTCCTTTCCTTTCCTTTGAGCGATGGCGAATCTAACTGATCCATAAACGACGCAGTTCGTGCAACGAGAACAGTATCTTTGTTCGCCGGTGAGATTAGAAAGGACTAATAAGAAACTTGTTGTTTGGTCGTTTGTTTGCACTAGTTTTTGACTCATCGACACAACATTAACTTGATACCTCCAAAAAGCGTATCCGAATATCAGCAGATCCTCAGGATAGGCTCATTGAACCATGTTATCCGCTTAGGGAACTTCATGCTATACAACACTACATAGGTGACCCAGGATTTGCTGATGCGGAAGGTCACATCGATGTTCCTAACTTTCCGTGGGATAATGGGATTACCTTCCCCCTTAGGTTCCAGAATTGGGAGATTGGACCCACTCACTTGATTAGAACTTGCATGACAACCCAGCACTCGTCATCAAGATGGCGCGCTTCGTCGAGAAGGTATGAGTATCTCCGGCTGCGCATCAACGTAGGTAAATGTGCGAATTCGCTGATAGTTGTAAATATTATGAGTGGACAGATTTTGGGCATGTTTCAACTGCTACAGCAGATCTGAGTCAAGGCATTCGAGTTTGCGTCAGCTGCTATCCCACTATCCAAGGGCAATGAAGTCGCGGTCAATCATTTATCCCCCGTGCTCCCATCTTGGCTTCTTTGCTGACGAAAACAGGATTTCTACTACACTGCTGCAAGCCGTCGTATAAAAGCATGATTAAAGTTGGTGGTCCGAGGCCTCCAATCCACTACAAGTCTTCGTTCTTCCTCTTGTAACACATTTTTCTTCTGCATCATGTGCCGCCGTCGTCTGTGAGTATCCACTTACGCCTTACTTGACGAGAAACTAGCCCCCTCCAAGTGTATGCCATGTTTACACCCAATGCACCCATCCCATTCAACAGGTAAGATCAACGCTCAAGTTTAGATCATCCGCATTGAACCTCCTTGTATTCATTTCTAGCCTGAGCAAGAAGTATAAATCTTGCATGTCCTCTTTGGTCTCGCTAACGGCTTTGTGCCAGGTTCTCTGCACCTCAGCGAACTGCAAGTTTAGCCCATACCATGACCCGAACTGTAAACCGCCTTCTTGCACGAAGACTTGCGCACAGTAGTACGTGCTCTTGCCTTGCAAAAATAATAATACAGGCTATTGACATTTATCCCCCGTTGTTCCAATTATACAGCCGTGCATATCCAGAGCAGCACAGTATGCTCACTTATTTTCTGGTTCTGCAGATCTTGAAGTTTCCTCTAGCCCGTCATATCGACAGCCTCTGCCCCGATTGCGAAGCGGCTGCTGCTGCTACTAGCTCTGGGCGTCGCCGTCGTTAAAGGTTGCCACCGTTATATTTAGATGCTTTACGCCTACGACCAAGGCGCCACCTTAGAATGGATCAGTGATCCACAGATTGTCTGTATTGTATTATAATTCATAGCTGCTGTCACACAACTCGCCCTCGGGGCCAGACACATGTGATCTTTCTAAGGACTTCAGCGCTTCAATCCTGAAATTCTACAAGGTTTAACTTCGGCTCTCATCAACCTAAAATCAAGTCGAATTTGATATCAAGAGTGCCAGGCTTAGTAGGAGAAAGCTACGTTATCGTTTCATTAAATGGGATTATACTACCTACCACATGAACGCGTGCGTGGTGCCCCAACGATACCTGTAAATCGCATGTACGCAGCCAATACGCAGCCATACCAAAAGGCTTACCAAAAGTTCCTGAATTTTCACAGCGAGCGAAAGCGGAGATAGCCGTTCCAGAGAGGGGGACCGCGATGGCACATCCTATCCTATCCCTAAGCGGTTAAAAATTCCGTTCGGAACTCCAGCCACTACATACAACAATGTACTACGATGAATCATGATACTAACTGTGCCCATGTAGTATGTAAAATGTAGTCACGAGCCCCGTTGAAATCAAGACTGTGAATGCGGTGGTAGTACTATACACGCACCTACACGCACCTAATCAATCACAATCTGGCTGCGTGGATCGACACCATCGGGGCTATTGGAATGCCAGTGATCATCATCATGGAGTTCGGTGGTTGAGTCCATGAATTCGGAAGCGGCTGCAAAGACACCCACACTTTTCTTCATGACGCTTCTGACCCAGCCACGTGTCTTCTCGCCCCAAGGTTCTCTCCGAAATCCAAGTTCCTTCCCTTTATAGCTTGCTTATCCGTCAACACATTCTCACCTGACTTCCATAGCGTCAATGCGCGTTCTACCTACATCCATCAGTAAATGAGAGCTGGAATGAAGGGAACCAACTTGAACGTACAGCTGGGCCGGTACATAGTGCGAGGCCGTCAATGGGTTTACCAAAGTCAACTACTGCAGGTAGCGCCATCTTCAAATGTGCCGCAAACAGTTGAGAAATCAACTAGGTTTGAAATGCTCCTTTCTGCGTCTAAATCTCGCATGAATGTTTGGACAGACGCAGAGGAATCCTGAAAGCACTTTCATTCACACAAAGCGGTTGCAAAGCGGTGTGTACATAAACACGCGCACCTCGGATGTAGGATCGGCGTAAACAAAGTTGAACCCAGAAAGCTCATTCTCCGAAAACTCTGCACGGCTGTCGAAGCTCTGCAACTCGTCATCTGATTTGAAGTATTCAGCAAGAATGCTGATAGCCGCCTTCCCGATTGTGCTACGCCAGTTGGTAAGGACGTTTTGCGACTGAAAACTCTTCATTATTAGAGAAATATGGCACTACAACACCGATCCGACACCAATTCCAAGTCAGGAAATATCTTCCTCCAGATCTTATCCACCGCGGCGTCAATTTTGGTTGGACAACCACTGCCGCTGTTTGCTCCAAAGGGATCCGTAGATCAGGATGGTTTACATTGGCTTGACAGTCCGCCAACCAGCTTTATAACGTAGAGAGAGGTCTTTACCATCGAAGATAGTGTAGATCTTGAGTCATCATACCTTCTGGATCTTCTTGATCCTATCTCAGCCACTGCAGCAATGGGGCGAGGCTAGACTCAGAACTCACATCCAGCTCCTGTACTGCTTCCATCAGTTCCGAGCCATACTGCACCAAAAGAGATGGACTGGGGCATTTGGTAGCCACCCCCGAAAATTCCCCTATATGTATGTGCTGAATCCGGATAAAATCTGGCATTTTGGCGGTTAGGTATGTGCCAATCCGGATAAGATTGGACCCAAGTTTGAGTGGTCCGAGAATCCGGATAAAATTTGATTCATCAGCAGGTATGTTCCCAATCCGGATAAGTTTGAGTTCAGGGTGCATTGAAGAAATATATCAAAAATATATCACAAACTTATCAGCGACAACATTGGGTGACTTCCCGTAGCGTCTGGAAACACAGATTTTGGTTTCAAATCGCATTTGCCGAGCTGATGGGTGATACGCGAGAGTGCCCTAAGACCCCCGGAAAATACTTTGCACTCCGAAAGCGTTGTAAACTTTAAATCTGAACGAGGCCTCCCCCCCCCTCTTTCAGTCAGAAATTTACTTTCTAAACTCTTTTTCCATCTCCGACTCCTAAGCGATGTCAACCTCACCCAAATCCAGCAGAATCATGACATCGGCATGCTCAGCTCATCTTTAGCCGCACTCCCATCTGAACATGGATCTCACAATTTACACTCCGACCTGGCACCCCGTTTTATTGTTTGGAAAATATTCTGCGTTTTCAAATCCTATGGGAAGTCATCCATTATGCACACAAAATAATGAACCAAGGGTCAGAATAGTGTTAGACTCTTCAGAAATTCTCCAACATGTCAAAAATGGCTATCCTCGACTTATGCAGGGATAGAGTTGTGTTTGACAAGACTCAGTGGAAATTTATGTCCTCGTCCTCCACTACAGCGCCAGAGCATTGTAGAAGCAAAATATAGGTATTTTCGAAGAAAAAATTGGGTTTTTTGATGTATATTCCATTTGTCCAGATAAAATTTGGCCAAACCCTATGTATGTGCCTAGTCTCCTGTAGCCAGACAACAAATTTCAAGATGTAGATGACAGTCGATCTACTTCAATTGTAGTCTGATTTAATTGGCACGGCCAGAAGCCTGCTCTTTCCGATGCACATGAAGGTACCCGACGACACCCCCACTGCAACTGATCAAATCCGAAGCAACGAGACCATTTGCGATGGTGATGACAGATTTTATAACTGACTTGCTGGAGTCCGATGGTTATGATGCACTCATGGTCGTGGTAGACCATGGGCTTATGAAGGGGGTAATTTTTATCCCTTGCAGGAAAACGATAGATGCATTGGGAGCGGCCACCCTCTACCTAGACAATGTCTACAAACGATTTGGCCTCCCAGACAAGACCATCTCTGACAGAGATCCCAGATTCACCTCACAGCTGTTCCAAGAGCTAGGAAGACTGCTCAGAATCAAGCTGGCAATGAGCACAGCGTACCACCCCCAGACCAATGGGGAGACAGAACAGGTGAACCAGGAAGTGGAAGTATACCTACGGATCTTCTGCTTGAACAACCAGGAGAATTGGAAGCACCTCCCGACCGTGGAGTTCACACACAACCAGAGGACACACTCCATACAAAGGAACTCCCTGTTCTACCTCATGATGGGCTATGAGCCCAAGGCGATCCCACTCCCCTACCTGAAGACAAACATACCGGCCATAGAAAAACAAATAGTTGCACTGCAACGGGCCCGAGATGAAGCGAAGGCAACTCACGAGTTGGCCAGACAAATGATGGCAGAAAGAACAACGAGGCACTTCACCCCGTTCAAAGAAGGAGACAGAGTGTGGCTAGAAGTGAAGAACCTCAGAACGATGCACCAAACAAAGAAGCTTGCACTGAAAAGAGAAGGACCGTTCTCTATCGAGAAGGTCCTGAGCCCACTCTCCTATCGACTGAAGTTACCAGAACAGTGGAAAATACACCCGGTATTCCATGCGGCACTTCTTTCCCCATACAAAGAAACCGAGACACATGGACTGAACTTCCCAGAACCACCGCCCGACCTGATAGAAGGCGAATTGGAATATGAAGTGGAAGCAATTATTGGACATAAGAAGAAAGGAAGGACCATGCACTTCTTAGTGAAGTGGGTCAGATACCCAACCTCGGAGAACTCATGGGAGCCCGAGGGAAACCTGAAACATGCCAAGACAATCCTAGGGGCATATAAACAGCGACAACAGCTGTAGAACCCCCAGGACCAAAACACCCACTGAACCAACAAAAGAAACCACAGAATGCTCACCGTCCCATTGACACTACACCTACCACAAACCCCAGCAAGGACTGGGCAAACAGTCATCGACCAATGACCACTGATGAACATACTCCCAGGCAGACCCTCGTGGGTATGCCCGCATGGGATTCCCTTCTGGATAACAAGGGACGACTGGATAAGAAGGATGTCCTTGACCTGTCCCAAATGCTGCCTCTTTGCCTGGAGGAGCACGAAGGCAGACTACACCTGGGTGAGGACCCAATATGAAGAGTGGTGTTTTGAGGAAGAGTGAGACGGGGAAGACTACATCTCGGAGGACTTCTGCGTCGACCGGACAGGGCTTCACCCTGGCATGAGGCCATTGGTGGGTGTGAGCAGACCCCTATGGATCGACCTCCAGTGGAACACCCACTACGATGAAGAGAGTGGATATAGCCTGGCGAGAAGGCTCCTGCTTGGAGAGCATGGAGAACTGGGAACCCTACTGTGCTCCAACCGATTCCCTCAGACCCTGACCCACCCCACTTCCTGAGTGGAGAAAAGAAGATGGTGATCGAAGTCAGTGACTTCAAAGATAGAGAGAGGGTGATGTTATGATTTTCTGTTATTGTAACCCACGATGACCAGATGTACACCAGCAAGACCGAGTACTTTAATTTTTCTCATTCGACTTGACTCACTTCCGAGGGGAGACCCTTTGACACATGGTAACTCCATGCACCTGAACCCACTCCCACGCATACTGTGATACGACAGCCCTTTGACATGAGGTCCATGATGTCGGACACTCATGATCAACATGCTGTGCTGCAGCATGTCCTTGACATCGGATCCTTGATGTCGGATCCATAACATCGGACACCTCACGCTAGGCATGAGGCTATTCTCTTATTGATCCCTGACATGCTGTGCTGCAGCACTCTGTAACATTGGACACCTCATGCAAGACATGAGGCCTGTCTTTTCTATTGTTCTTTCTATTTATACTTGATAACGATCCTGCATTCCGATTGGACAATAGGTATCTTCAAACCATATATAACCTGTAGTAATACTGCCTGTATTCCTCAGCTTGACCTAATTCAATCAATGGTCTTAGACTCAACCAGAACACTCGACAGCTTAGGAAGCCCCTAGCTGTGATAACTTGAACTCAACAGTTGGAAAGCCTCCAACTGTGATATACGAACCAACGGTCTACTCAGAAAGCCTCTGAGTACGGATAGCCATAACGACTTGAGGAAGTACCCAAGTGAAGGCCAGAAGCCCGATACACTAGGAAAGCCTCCTAGTGTGACACCAATATAGTTGGAAAGCCTCCAACTGTGACATACAAAGCCAAGGCTGAGTTAAAGACCTATAGTCTTAACAGTCTCCCTTGAAGCGCAAGATGCTTTTGGAACACCTGTCTGCACCTCCTACACCATCCACAGAATTCGACAAACCTGATCCCAAGCAAATCAAAATGAATCACTCGGACTTACCCCCCTCAGACAAACTCAACCAACTTTTTGATCTTTTCCAGGACTTGGGGTGGAGAACTGACATGTTCTTGCATCACTTTTTTGTCAAGGATGATGAAAGCCCATGATCACATCGTCATTCAGTTTTTCTTGGGTATTTTCTGAATGGAAAGGGCCAGTATTTCTTGGCGGATATCCTTAATGCGTGGTGGGTGTCTGGTGATAGTGATGAGTTCTCAGAAACAATGTTCTCAGTGACAACACCTTATACTGAGATGAAGAGTGTACAGCCTGCTCTGTCATTGTTTGCTGCTCAAATTGTTGAGGGATGGCTTCTACAAGAGGCTCATGTGGCCATGCATGAATCCAGTGGACTCCATGCTTCTGTAGTGAGTAAGACTCAGGATGGACTAGTCGAATGGGCTGATCTTGGTGCTTCATTGATGCTGACAGCCCAGGCTGCTCTTCAAATGTATCAACCACTGATGTTCCATTATATGTGCCGGATTGTGGAACCAAAATGTTGTAAATGGAAAGGTAAAATTACAATGCACAGCTATGAGAATAGCATCCACTATGGCAGGCATATCAACGCCGACTGAAAGTGTGTTGGTACCAATGCCAATCTGGCAGTAGTGACTTGTTCCAGGAATACTGGCCAAAAGATTTTGTGTTTCTGTGTTGTGATCGTCCCAGTTCAAGGAGTTGTACAGGCAAATATTTTTATCTCAATTGCCGGGAGGAGATGCATTAAAAAGATAGGTGTGGATTCACATGCCAAGCGAGATGGTATTGCAAAAAATAAGGGAAGGACATCCACTGTTAAGAACTCAGTGCAACTCGGGGAATGAGTCGCCTTCAATCAGAGAGTAGAGAGTATGAAAAAGCAGTTGGATTTCAGGTTGGTAGTTGGATCGTTGAATGAGATGAAGTTTAGTTGGGTGGAGCCCAAGAAGGTGAGAGATATTATCATATGGAGCTCCATGGCAAACAGTGGCTGATGTGAGAATCCAAGGGCAGTGAGTGTCATTCAGACGAGCTTTAATGAATTCCATCTGAAGGAAGTCTTTACAAAAGTGTGGACCCCACACATTGAGCAAATGTACTTCATCAAATCCTAAGCTGCACACCCATACCCAAAACTTATCATCTCGTACAGCCTTCTTGAATTCTTTGCATTTGAGCTGTTTGGGACCCGCAAGGATGACCTTACACTTAGTATGTGCCATAACCCACAATTCTTCATTGTGATGGCATAATGCATCACCTCACATCAATGCATTGATGGCTGCAACTTCAAGACCAACCTTAGCCATTTTTGAGAACTTGTTAACATTTTAGTGCCAGGAAGGTCAAACATGCAATCACATAAGTACCATCTCCAACTGTAATGGGATTGTTGGGCAGATCACAATCAAGCATGCATCCTTTGGGAACTTAGCAGCAGGGCAGAGGCTAGGGTCCTTCAAAATGGCTAGAATTATAAGGATGTACATCAGATAATAACTGGTTTTGCCACTGCCTGTCAGTGTAATTGCCAGAAGATCCATGCCATCTAGACTTTGAAAAACACCTTCTACCTGCCAGTCATGAGGCTCATATTCAATAGCAGTGCCCTTCAAGATTTCTTGGCAGAGAATGTGTCCAGCAGTGTTAGGGCAACACCCACTATCTGCTAGCTAAGACCGTGCGGGTTCTCTCTACAAGAAGGGGGCGGGATCTGTGCTCGTGATGGGGGAATTGATGGTTTTGATGCGAGGGGTTATTAATAGGTGAGTTTGTTGAGATAGGCCTTTCACACCGAAAATGTAGGTGGAATACCTAAGAGAACACAACTGGGGTCCCCTAGGCATATATTTAGGGTTTATATACTATGTTACACATATTGTACATTGTTGTTACCGATGCACTCGTACATGCGTGTACATTTTGATGCGTGCGAAATAAAATTCTCACGCTATCAAAGTGTAGCGTCATTTGGCGTCATGTAGCGTAATTCGACATAATAAAATAAAATGAAATTTTATTAGGTAATGGGGTGGTTTCCTAACATTACCCCCGTTTTATGCCTCAACTTCCAGGCAAGAAAATATTACATTTGTCCCCTCTGTGAAATTTTGGTAAGGCCAGAATTTCATCCCCTCATACACCATTCTTGCAATGTGACGCGGAGCATTCGGATCACGTTTAAAGAATTGGGCGATTGTGTTACGCGCTCGCTTACAATTCTCTTCGGGTTCCCATGAATTATTTTTGTCAGTATAGTTTTTCCACTTTATTAAGAACTCCAATTTGTTCCGTCGAAGATGTGAGTCTAGAATTTCTTCAACTATGTATTCTGGAGCACCTTCTACTATTATCGGAGGTTGCGGAGTAGTTTGTTGGCCAGGAATAGTGGGCGGGTGGTAAGGGCGTAGGCGGGATACATTAATCTCAGGATCAATCTTGAATGATCGGGGTAATTTTAGCACTACCACATTAGGTGAGATTACTTTAGAGATTGCATATGGGCCAACTTGTTTTTCCGTAAGTTTCCTTGAAGGTCATGGAATATTCAGGTCCTTGGTACTTAGCCATACCAAGTCACCAACTTTGTACTCTGGAGTGCATGCTCAAGTACGATTCGTGTGTCGCATCATGTCATCACGTGCTTTCTTCAATGCCGCCTCTGCTTCCTCTTGTACCTTTTGCATCTTAGATACAAAGTCTTCTACTGACTGTACTTTGACTTCCCTTCTGGGTTCTACTCCCATGTGAGGATGATATCCATAATTTGCGAAAAAGGGTGACATACAAGTAGCCAAATGAAATTTGTTATTGTGGGAAAATTTGGCAATTGCCAACCATTCAGGCCAGTTGGTTTGTCGGTAGTTGACAAACATACATAGGTACTGCTCCAACTCCTGATTCATTCTCTCTGTCTGCCCATCAGTCTGCGGGTGATATGCCGTAGATAATTTAGTTTGAATTCCCAATATGTTGTTTAGTTCTTGCATAAATGCAGAAGCAAATTGTGGTCCATGATCAGAGATAACGGTATTGGGTAACCCATGTAACCGCCATACCTGATTTAGATAGAGGTGTGCCAAGCCCAATGATGAGGTTTCTGTAGTAGTAGGAATAATATGGACCTCCTTTGTAAAGCGGTCGCATACTACAAATATTGCATCGTACCCTTGAGCCTTGGGTAATCCGGTAATAAAATCCACAGATATATCTTGCCATGGTGCTTTAGGTATAGGGTTCGGCATTAATTTTCCTGCAGGTTTCTCTGGAAATTTCTTCCCCCTCATGCACGTATCACATCCATCCACATACCCCAACACATACTTCGAAATTCTGGGCCACCAATAATTTCTCATTACTAATTCCAATGTCTTCCATCTTCCTGGGTGTCCGGCAATTGGCGTATTGTGATGTAACTGGATGATCTCCCTTTGTAAATCCTGATCCTTTGGTACATACACTTTTCCTTGAAACAACACCAACCCTTGTTCCTCAGCCCATTCATCTCCTTTGATATTACCTTTCTTCTCTCCCTTCAGAGCTTTCACGGCTTCCACTACTTCATCGTCCATTTCCAAACATTGTCTAATTTTAGACAACATTTCCATTTCCGAGCTATCTATTAATAGATGCCCTTGATGCATAGCGCAAATGCGAAAGTATTTGGGTTTGAGTAAGGTAACATTTTATTGTCCTCCTCCACCCCCCTTTTATGATCAATACGTCTGGATAATGCATCTGCTTTCCTCATTAAGCTTCCCGCTTTGTGGACCAAGTGAAAGTTGAAACACGATAGGAATAGTGCCCAATGTGCTTGCCAGCGATTAAGCTTTTTAGCGGACATGAAGTATTGCAGATTTTGATGATCCGTCCAGATCTCAATCTGATGCGTACATCCCTCCAAATAATGCCTCCATGCCTCCAATGCTTGTATTATCCCCAACATCTCTTTGTCATGTACATCATAATTCCTCTCCACATCATTCAACCCTTTTGACAATTATGCACAAGGATGCCATTTGTCATCTTCGCACAGCATTGATAATACTGCTCCAGTAGCAAAATCAGATGCATTGGATTCCACTTGCAAAGGGCGTGTGAAATCTACTGGGGCTAATATTGGTCCCTCCACAAACTTCCTCTTCAACTCCTCAAACGCTGTCTGCTGCTGCTCTCCCCACCTCCATACTACTCCCTTTCGTGTAAGGTTATGTAAGGGTGCGGGAATTTTAGAAAAATTGTGCACAAAGCGACAATAATAATTTGCAAGTCCCAAGAAGGCTTGAACCTCCTTGACATGGGTGGGTGCAGGCCAATCTGTGATCGCCTGTACTTTGATCAGATCCATTTTGATCCCGTCAGGCCCGATCAATAATCCTAGGAACTCAATCTCACTTGCCCCAAACACACACTTCTCTGGTTTCACAAATAGATCATTCTCCGCCAACCTCCATAGCACTTCCTGCACTATCGCCTCATGATTCTCTTCATCCTCCGTGAATATCAGAATGTTGTCAATAAATATTATTACCACGCCTTTGTCTATTACGTCCTTGAAAATGTCGTTCATCATATTTTGAAAGGTCGGGGGACTATTAGTCATCCCAAAAAACATGACAAGCAGCTTGAAGGATCCTTGACGCGTGGCAAATGCTGCCTTCCACTCATCTCCTTTCTTTATTCATACATTGTTGTATCCCCATTGTAAATCCAATTTTGTAAAGACCTTGGCTTTTCCCACCTTGTCAATTATTTCTGAGATCAACGGCAGGGGGTACGCGTTCTTCACTGTCCACTCATTCAAATACCTATAATCTGTACACATCCTCTTCCTTTGGTCTTTCTTTGGCATGAAGAATATTGGTGATGTCTGTGGTGATTTCGAAGGTCGTATGTATCCTTTGCACAATTGCTCCTTCAGGAATGCATCCACTTCTTCTTGTTCCATCGGAGATAATGGATATACCTTCAACTTCTTTGGCACAAACCTTGGCTTCATCTCAATCACATGATCCCATGGCTTCCACACCGGCATTTGCTCAGACTCCTTCTTCTGGAACACTGACAGATGTTCATGATACACTTTTGGCACCCATTCCTCCACTGGCTTCTCCACCTTCACGATATTCTTGTCCCACAACTGTCCTCCACGAATTGCTCTAAAGGTTTGCTTCTGCTCTTCTTTCTTGATCATGATTGGAACTTCCCCATTTGGCATTTCCTCATCCTCCACTTCCTCCATTGTAACAGAATACTTTCTCGGACGTTCTTTCTCTTTCTTTTTCCTTTTTTCCTTCTTCATCTTCCTCCCATACACATTACATTCCTTAGGACAATGAGTCATTTGTACTTTCCCAGTTTTCCAATCAATTTCAGGATTATGCTTCCGTAACCATGGACATCCTATTATTAGATTGGTTTTCCCAAGATCGCACACTTCGAATACGGCTTGTATAAGGGCAACCTAAGCCTCTAGCAAAGGGAAATCCGAAGTTAAAATTATACTACATAATACAGGCATTGGGGGCGCACCTAGCAAAGGGAAATCCGAAGAGAAAACTCTAAGGATCCCCTTGCTGATGCCCAGTATATGTGAAGATGACAAAAATCAAATATAACCTAAAAATAGAAAAAGGCGGAGATAGGCGGATCAAGGCCGCCGAATGACATCATACCAAGGGGTATGTGTCGGAAGGGGTACTCCGCCTCTAAATATAAAAGTGTCAACATATACAAACATGATAGCAAGGGAAAATTAGTAATAAAATCCGGAAAAATCATAGAAAATGAAGAATAGAAGGAAATGAGGTGGGGAAAAATATGGGACAAACATAAAAAATAGGAAAAACACACAGGGCACCCCCTTAGTCCCCTTACAGCTTGCTCCTGATGCTCCTGATACTTGAGGATCATAGTCACCTCCTCCTTGATAGTTCCTCCACGATTGACTGTTCCATCAATATTGTACACCATTATGGGTTGTGCCAGCTTGCGTGTGTTAATACTGTTTCCGGTAATTAAGGATCGATTAATAAATAATCCTGTAGCACACTATCAAGCAATGCTTCCACATCAATAGCTGCATGTGTGTCCACTGTCTTCAATCCCACAGTCAAGGTGATTTCGGGTTCTATTCGCGCAGAGCGAATAAAGAATTTAGGGGTTTTCGGAAATAGTGCTCGGCAATTTTCTTTGTCACATGATTGACAACAGTTGTACTCCTTTTCGTCACGTGATTCAAAATGGTTATACTCCTCCTTGATTTCCTTTTCTGATTTGCTCTGGGTTTCCTTGGATACTAATACATTGTAACGATTCTGGGTCACCAATGGGGAAACCTTCACTGGGACTCTTCCACAAAATTCTTCTGCTTGCCTTCCTCTGGCTTCACTTCCTTGATTGTAGCTTCCCTAATCTTTCTTTTCTGCCTACAATTCCTAGAAATGTGTCCTAACTGCCCACAGTTAAAACATTTAAGTGGGGCTCGTCTTCCTGCTTGATCAACCTCCATTGCCTCTGCTGGTGCTGCTGACTCCATAACTATAGGTGTCACTGCCATGGCCGGTGGCTGTGCGCTTGGAGCTTGCACCTGAGGTGCCTTTCCTTTCTCGGACTTTCCTCCAGATGACTTTCCAAATTTACTACTTCCGTACATCAACTTTGACTCCGCCTGTTCCTGCCGATATTGCTGGTCAAGCCGCATTGCCCAATTATACCACTCGTCCAACTTCTCTGGCATAGAAGGTAGTCAGTAGATAGACTTGAATAAGGAGGGATTTAATCCTGCTTTCAAAAACTCTACCAATGCAGCTTCTCCCATGTCCATTTGCGAAGCTTCTGCTTTGAACTGCAAAATAAATTCATCCGCTGTTAGGGAACCTGGGTGCATGGTCTTTAATTTAGCATTGTCGCCTTTGGATTAGGGTCTCCAAACTGTGCCTCCAATCTCTCCAGAAATTCCTTGAAGGTTGCAAATGGTTTATTTCCCACGGCAATTTGATTAATAGCCTCGTTTCTCCAGAACTGTGCTTTCCCCCCCTGAATGTATGAGAGAGCAAACATAATCCTAGACTCGGCTATATGAAACTCTGGCTTCCTCCCATGGATGTACAATACTATAGAGCTGATGAAGGATTTTGTATTCCCCATGGTACTGTCAAAGATTTGCGGGGGTGCATACTTAGGTAAGCGCACTTTTCCATTTCTGGATTTCTCTGCTGTCTCATCCTCCTGCAATATCCACTTCACCATCTCCTCCATCTCATCATCTCTTTCTCCTATCGTCTCTGGCTGTACTTCCGCTTGTCTGGGCTGTGATGCTGCCAATACTGACACTAATTGCGACATTTGTGCTGTGAGTGCATCAATTTTCACCTCTAGTGCTGGTATGGGAACAGGATTAGGACCAGGATTAGAAGTTGAAGGTTCAGACATAATTGTAGAATCTGTGATGAATCACTTCTTCGACAAATTCAAAATTTTTTCTTCGAGACCCCTCCAAACGTTTATGGGTCACGTGATAAGGTTCGTCGAGGTTTGTCAATTGTTCGTCATTCGTCGGGCGCCTATTTTGACACTTCGGATCAAAAACCCTTCCAACAGTGCCTGATCTCGGAGATATCACTGAATTTGGCTTGTAACTAAAATAGTCATCCAAATAGAGTAATGTAAATTGTAACTAAACCAGATCCAATCAGTTGTCTGGTTGCAGCTGTCCTAATGATGAGCGCTGCCTCTTGATCACTGGTGGTCGCAATGTAAGGCGAGGCCTGGCATTGGCTTACGAAAGAAAAGGTAGATTACATATATACAAGTACTTCTGGCTCGTGCCAAAAGGGTGAGTAATCGGATGTGGCACAGTGAAACAATGATGTATGCGCAAGTAAGAGAAGGCGCACTGATATGGGTAGTTGTGTTCTTCTGTTAGGGCGACACCCATTATCTGCTAGCTAAGACTGTGTGGGTTCTCTCTACAAGAAGGGGGTGGGATCCGCGCTCGTGATGGGGGAATTGATGGTTTTGATGCAAGGGGTTATTAATAGGTGAGTTTGTTGAGATAGGCCTTTCACACCAAAAACGTAGGTGGAATACCTAAGAGAACACAACTGGGGTCCCCTAGGCATATATTTAGGGTTTATATACTATGTTACACATATTGTACATTGTTGTTACCGATGCACTCATACATGCGCATACATTTTGATGCGTGCAAAATAAAATTCTCACGCTATCAAAGTGTAGCGTCATTTGGCATCATGTAGCATAATTCGACATAATAAAATAAAATGAAATTTTATTAGGTAATGGGGTGGTTTCCTAACAAGCAGGAGAGCCCCATTTGAAAGACTCGCAGGACATGATGCATGAGGGGACACAACTGTCGCGCTGAACAAACAAACAACCAGAAAAGGGAATTCAACACATGCTAACATGTGATCTGAAAAAGCACCCTTTGGATGTGTGCCAATTTATCCAGACTAGTATGTGCCATCATCTGGATAAAATCGAGGCCTAGGTCAAAAAAAATTACCCGGATAAGGATTTTTTTGTGGAGCATACATTTGTGGGGGCTTTTGGGGGTCCTGCCATAATATATTGTGGTTAATTTGCTTTCAATACACTAATTAGCTGAAACAAAATTTAGGCAAATTAGAAATAATATACAAGGGTGAATTAGACACTGCCTGGTCAATATGCTAATTTACCAGATCAATTAGGGTCTTGTGTGAAATTCCCTGAACACTACTACTGTAAACCAATCACATTCAACATAGTACCATGCAACACCATACTCTTACCTGTGGGTTTATGGGTTTGAACAAGTACCAATTTCAGTTGTACTAACATTCTAAAGAGATCAGAGGGTTGTGTGTACTTGTTCTTACTTCTCATCAGCATCTTTGTTGGAAGGGGGGTAGAGCTGGTAGAGGGGAAGTGTCTGTTGGACTATTTTTGGACTACACAGTATGACATTGGGTATTGCCAACTAGTTACAATGTTTGTTTACCTGTTTGTAGTTCTTTATGTGCTTCTTCAAGTCCAATACAAGCATGGAAATCTATCAACTGAGCTCTGCATGGTCAAGTTATTTCAATACAAGCACATCATGGGTGGCTCCTGTTCACCACAGCTGCACTGAGGATCTATTCCAGTGCTGGGACTGCACTTCTAGACTGGAGACTTGGTCACTAAGGCAACCCAAAAGCCCTGCTGGCACTTGCAGGCAGTTCTCTAAGGCCCAAAAATCTCTGGCAACAAATCTAGCTTTATTATTAACCATCCTCTGTTCTATTCACTATATAAAGTCTCACTCTAGGCAACCTACAACAAGCTGCATCACAACTACCTCCTCACACCACACCAAAACCCTACCAGACAAAAAATGCGCTGATGATACTCAACCCGAGAAAACCACCAAAACAGCCAATGAGGCAACCGATGATATTTGTGACGAGTCAGAGGAAGGGTGTGCACTGTGAGATGTTCTGAATGTTCGTGGTCCAACCTATGGGAAGATAACTAGTTGGCACTAGTCGTGAAGGTAGTGCTATAGGAGATGAAGGTGTTTGGCGTGGTCCAATTGAGTATTGATCGATATCGAGGACGATTGATGAGATCGACAGTGAACAATGTTTATGGTTGATGGTCGATGTGTGAATTCTGAGGACCTTTTGATGGGTCGATAGTATACGAAGGGTATAGCCAATGGCTATAAAGTGTTGAACTGGTTACTAGTGCAAGCGATAAGAGGATCAAAGGAGGATCGAGGACGTGATGATCGCAGAGGTTTCTCATCAATCGAGAAAACCCATAGAGACTTAGATTGTTTTAGAAGGTTGATTGGATGCTTAGAACTGTATATGAGACAATAGGTGAAGATGATTTCTTGTTATTTTCCCAGTAGATACTACAGAGTTTTATATGTTTTAAAAGAAACTTCCTAAAATGGTATAAGAAAAATGTGTAGAACATGAGGCAAAAGATATGAGTTAAGGCACAAGGCCAAAAAGGAGACTGGAATCTGAACAAGAAAGAGATATATCATATGATGAAGGAGTAATAAAGGGAAAGAACTAAAAAGAGACTGTCCTTTGTGTATAAACTGCACTAAGTCTCGCAATAATCCGTCTAGCAGGTTCTGTATGCAATAGGGAGTTGGAACGAGGCTGACCTACTATCAGCAGGTTTGAGCATGAGTTGGAATACTTCCTGGTGCATGGTCTTCCACCATTTAGATAACAAATGTGGTGCCCGATGTCGCTCATAGTTTCTCAATATTGATCGATAATGCTCGATGATGGTTGACGATGTTTGATCGCAGTCATGGTTTGTTTGACATTGATTGGGGATGTTTGATGGTCATTTAGAGGGATCTTAGGGGCTTTCGAGGTAGTCCTAAGGTTGTGTGATGTGGTTTCTCAGTATGATCGATGTCGCTGGTGATGTTTCGACGTGGTCAATATGATATCATGATCAATAGACTGGGTCGTGCTGCATCTGGGACCTCATAGGAGTTAGCCAATGTGATTAGAATGTGGTTAGAATGGTGTATCGGCCTTTGAGCCGAGGAGACAACCTATCAGCGCCCAACACAAGCATTATGCACATGGCCTGAGCCCCTGACAAAGCAAACAAATTGGTCAAGAATGCACGGCTGCATCTCCCGAATCTGCTAGGAACTCGACGCCATCGACAAAACTTACCAAACCCACAAAACCCCAAAATGGATGAAAAGCCCCAGAGCAGCACATCGAATGCTAGCCTGAGGGATAAGAGCCTAAAGAGGGAGGTAGGAAGTCAATGAAAGGACCAACAAACCCACCTGTAAAGCCATGAAAACTGCCACGTCACCAACGTCCACTGGAACTCCTGACTGAATGAGCCCAATGGGGCCAGCTAGGGTAGAATAGGGACATAGAAGGTACATAAAGCAGTGACACGAGGGAGAGACAGAACGAATCTAGTGAACACAACAACAAATTTTTGAGCCCACCCACCCAATTCCTAACATGATGAATCACGACATGCTAAATGAAAATATATTTTATAATGGGTTTGATCCACATGTCAACACTAGGAACAAAGGGGGGGAAAGGGGTAATTGGGAGATACTTAAGTGTGTGACATCCAGCTCGAGGGGGAGAGTAAGGGGTAGTAACCCTGGCTATTGTTGAGAGAGGAGGTGAAGGGAAAGAAGTAGAAGGGAAGAAGGAAAAGAAGTGAAGGCTAGGAAGGAGAAGGAAGGAAGGGCAAAGAGTAGGTGAGGATAGGCAGACAAGACACAACACAACTGCTGACCACCAACACAAGAAACAGGTGAAGGCCAGGTGGATGAGACATGAGACAACCACCGACTATGCTGACATGCATCCGTTGGAACGACTGACTGCACCACCAAAACATTGGGAGGAAGGCACAAACTTGGGATGTCCATCATGACCATAAACTGAGCCTGGGGACCAAAGTGCCAAGTGCAAACAATTGAGGAAGTCCAGCATGACTACATAAACTGCAACTTGACATCAAAACACTGGAATGCATGCACAGAACCTATCGTATGAGAATCAGTGGTACAGCAAACCAACAAATCTTTTTTCGGGAAATATTCTGATGTTCACAGTGTATCAAGCGCATCATCATTCATTCCTCATTTGACACTCCTTACATTGCTCCAATCAAGGGGGAGCCAAGTCATTCATTGAGGGGGAGTAAGTATACTCCATTTATTACATTCCTTTTGTCCTCATACTTCTTTGTCTGAGGGGGAGTGTTGGACTATTTTTGGACTACACAGTATGACATCGGGTATTGCCAACTAGTTACAATGTTTGTTTACCTGTTTGTAGTTCTTTATGTGCTTCTTCAAGTCCAATACAAGCATGGAAATCTATTGACTGAGCTCTGCATGGTCACCACAAGTTATTTCAATAGTGTCATATCTGGGTGAGTTCTCCATTATTTGTTGCAATCTTAGGCTTAATCCTCATCTGGTTTACAGTCACCTCAATGGTCTGAAGAGACAAGAGGGTCATGTTAGCTTGTTCTTGCTCAATGTCAACATCTGTGTTGGAAGGGGGGTAGCAGGAGAGTCTCTTGTATCCAGGTGAGTTCTCTGTTATTTGCCATGATCATGGGCTTGATTCATATCTAATTTGCAGTCACTCCAACAAGATGAGAGGGTCACATTTGCTCATTCTTGCTCAATGTCAACATCTTTGTTGGAGGGGGGCAGCAGGAGAGAGTCTTATATCTATGTGAGTTCTCTGTTGTTTGCCATGATCATGGGCTTGACACTGTGGACCCCCCCATGCCAGAAATTCATACCCCAATTCCCCCCTCTTATATATGTAAATTCATGCCATTATTAGTGTCTACAAGTACTGAATATAATACCTGGAGGGAATGAATACAATCCACAGAGGGAATAAATTTCATCTCAGAGTGGTATATCTATCAGTTGGTAATTGTATGATGCCATCATATCATTTTCATTTTTTTAAAGGTACAAACTGAAGTGGTGAAATTCATGTTGAAAATGGCATGTTTTCATACCATGTCATTTTTACCATGTTGTAGGCAATTCATCCACTACAGGTGGATTTTCAATATCCAGTAAATACTTTAAACAGTTGAATTTCCATTAACAGAGGACCAAAAGTTATTCATTATTTGATATATAAAATACAAAATAAAATAAAGTTAGCTTCCACTGAGGACACCCCTCCTTGTCACATCATTTTGTCCCTCATGTTGTCTGTTGGCTCCTCACTGGGTCAGCCATTCCTTTCCCTGTCATGTACTTGCATCAGCCTTGGCCTGTATCTGTCCCCTTGTGGGTGTAAGAATAGGTATACAAAATGTGAGTTTACTCAGTGTTTGTATGCAAGAGAGGGAGCCAAATGACTGAGGTGCAAGTATGATAACTACATATGTTTTATCCTATGAGTGACCATGTGTAAAGGTACAGTAAAGGTAAATAGACTAAACAGTTAAAAGTTTGTAACCAAGGAGAATTGGAAATAGAGAATGAATGTGATACTGATGCCACAAGGATCTTTGGCCTGAAGCTCAGGCATAGTCAGCTTGGTATTCCAACACTCCCCCTCAAGCTGGCAAAAGTCCAAGCTCAGATGCAAAGTGCTTGACTTTTGCAGAAGGGACGGCCTTAGTGAGGGTATCTGCAATCATGTCATCCGTGGGACAGTAGATGAGACAAAGGGAACCCTGTTCAATGATCCAGCAAATGAAGTGGAAATGAATGTTGATGTGCTTGGTATGAGCATGGTATTGATGGTCCTGACTGAGCGCGATGGCTGACTGATTGTCCGAAAAGAGAGTGGCAGGATTGAGGTTGAGTGAGAAAAGTTGAGTGATGAGTGAGTGCAGCCACAATGTTTCTTTAGCAGCATGCGTTGCAGCCACATATTCACTCTCAGTTGTGGAGAGTGAGATGATCTCCTGACATTTAGCACTCCACAAAACAGCACTGCCGTGAAGCAGAAAAGTGTACCTGGAGATGGCGTGACGATCTTCAGCCATGTTCCCATCAGCATCAGCAAACCCTGTTAACTCGCCACAAGTTCCTCCAAAAGACAACCACAGCTCATTTGTACCCTTTAAGTACCGAAAGATACACTTGACGGCATCCCAATGTGCCATGCTGGGCTTCATTGAAAAGCATGAGACAGTTTGGACTGCAAAGGAAATGTCCAGGCAGGTGCCGAGTGAGGCATACATAAGTGAACCTACAGCCTCGTGGTATGGGACATCACACATCTGAGCAAATTTGGCAGTGGTTGAGGGAGATTGGGATGAGGAAAGATGAAGGTTGGTTTCCATGGGGGTAGAAATGGGCTTGAGGTCTTGGAGGTTGTAATGATGGATGATAGAGTCAATATAGGAGCATTGGGCGAGGTGGATGGAGTGGCGTTCATGGTCATGACGAATTTTGATGCTGAGAAGCCAATGGAGCTCACCAAGGTCAGTGATTTCAACATGGTCAGAAATTTTCTTTTTGAAGTTTAAAATTAGTGAGATAGTGGTAGCCACTATGGTGCAGTTGTCAAGGTGAACAAGGATGTTGATAAGGTTACGCCCCTCATGTTGAAAGAAGACTGCTTGGTCGACATTGCAATGCATAAATCCCAAGTGCTCGACAAGGATTTCAACAAGCTTGTGGTACCATTGATGCCCAGACTGTTTGAGACCATAGAGAGTTTTTTGAAGGTGCCAAACTTGGCCAGTGGAGTTAGGAGCTGGATAGCCTGGGGGTTGTTTCATGTAGATCTGTTCTCGGGAGGTGAGTTCACCATTGAGGTAGGCACCCTTGATATCAATCTGATGGAGCTCAAGATCTAGATGGGCAGCCATTGCGAGGACTGTACGGATCGACGCAAGCTTGGCAACAGGAGCAAAAGTGTTGAAATAGTCAGCACCAGGAACCTGTGAGAAATCTTGTGCGACAAGGTGGCCCTTGTAACAGATGATGGTTCCACCTGTGTCCTTCTTTGCCCAAAAAACCCACTTTGTACCAACAATGTTCACATCAGTGGGGGGTTCAACAAGCTTGTAAGTTCCCATCTCCTTTAAGGTTGCCAACTCCTCGTGAATTGCCTTCTCCCACAGCAGCCAGTCAGGACGGCGCTTTGCTTCAGCCAAAGTCCAAGGCTCAAGTGCCTCTGCTTCACTAATTTCTGCTGCCATTGCGTACTCTTCTGTGAAGTTGGCTGCCATCATCCAATCCACTGTTCCCTCCCCCTCAAGCTCAACATTCTCATTGACAGTTGGCAACTGTACTCCTGAGGCAAGCTGAGGATCAGAAGGACATGTGGAGGTTACTCCATGGCCAGCAAGGATATCTTGGATGCGTTGGCTGGGTTTTTGAACATGCCTGGAAGGTGGTTCATCATCGGCTGGTGTCTCGGGCTGAGGTGGTGCAGGGGGAAGTGCTGTAGATGATGGAGTGGGAGTTTCAGAAGAGAGAGGTGAGGGCTGGGAGATGTTTGGGACTGGTGATTTTGAGGTAGGTTTGTCAGGGAATGTTTTGACAAATTCCCAATCCTCCCCCTCGAGATGTTCTGCTGATGCACAAATTTTGTCAAAGTGTACATTGTGTTCTGTTGTCACAGTTTGCTTGTCCAGCCAGTAGACCTTACACCCATTGCTTCTCTTATTGATGCCAATCCAACAACCCTCTCTTACATGCCCACCAAGTTTACTTCCACCCTCAATCTGCACCCAAACTTTCTTGCCCCATTCATGCACATTGCTAAGGTCAGGCTTCTTCCCGAAAGCGGCTTCAAAAGGTGTCATGCCAGCAACAGCCTTTGTTGATGTGCAGTTCATCAACCAAACAACATGTAGTGCCGCCTTGCCCCACAAAGTCTTTGGAAGACCACTTGCATGTAACAATGCATGTATCCACTCGACAATGGTGTGATTCTGATGTTCCACAACTCCATTCTCCTGTGGCATGTGATGGATGGTCAGTTTCTGTTGAGTCCCTTTTGTCTTCAGGTACAGAACAAATTCCTTCCCCATATATTTGCTGCCACGATCTGAGTGAATGATTTTGATAGGCTTCTCCATCTGCATCTCACCCCAGGCTTCAAAGTCTTTGTATGCATTGGAAGCATCAGATTTTTTGGCAAGAAGGTGGAGGTTTGTGAGTCATGTTGAGTCATTGACAAATGTGACATAATAACACTTTCCACCTTTTGTAGCCACTGGCGCTGGTCCCCACAAATCAGAGTGGATCTTGCCTCCGAATTCTGTTGTGTGCTCACCCTTTCGAGCCTTCGCGACAGGCTTTTGAGTAGCCTTTGCATAGACACAAGACTCGCAGAAGAAGTCTTCCCCTGACGATGTGGATTCTAGCTGGAGACCTGTGATGAAGCCATCCTTGGTGAGCTTCTGAGCTGCACCAACTGACACATGACTGAGACAATGATGGAACTGATCCAATGTCAGTACTTCCTCTGCTGCGCTGGCAGATTCTGGCTCATGGTCAACATGATAGAGGCCACAATGATTTTTCAGGACCTTGCTGACTCTATTTCCATCTGGCCCAGTGATGGTACACTTCCCACCAGAGAAGGTTGCTGCAAAACCCTTCTCATCTAAATGGCTGACTGAGACAAGTGTGTAGCCCACCTCAGGAGAATACAACACTTCTGTGAGTCATAACTGTGAGCTAGTGTTTTAAGGTCTGGTTTGGTCTGGTTTTTTGACCCCCAAGAGGGGCAACCATGGACCACAACTGGTCCAAACCATTGCCCACAATTGAAGGACCGCAACCAAACTGAATAGGACCAGTCCCATTCAGTTCAGTTGCCCTCAAAAGACTGGTTTTGACCAGTTTTACTACCAATTTTCTAGTCTAATTAAATTCTATTATATACTAATAAAACTAATTACATCCACACCCTGTGAGCAGGTGCTCGCAGCAGTGCCAATAGAATAAAAAAAAGAAGGCTAAGAAAGAAAGAAATAAAAGAAAAAGAAAGGCAACCTGTCGTTGTTCCTGCATTTGTTGTCCCTGCATTGTTGTCCCCGCTGCTCATTCATTGCCCACCCCGTTTGTTTGACTTCCCCACTGTTCATTGTCCCTGCATTGTTGTCCCTGCTGTTCATTCATTGTCCCCACTGTTCGTTCATTGTCCACCCTGTTTGTTTGTCTTCCCCACTGTTTGTTGTCCCTGCTGTTTGTTGTTGGTTGGCATTGTCATTTGCCATCAGCACCTCCATCTCCCCCTATGAGCAGTGGCTCACAGCAGAGTGGTGGCACTGTGACATGGCAATCACGTGTCATTGTCCAGAAATTGTGACTCTGTGAGCAGAGGCTCACAGCAGCCATGTAGGGCATGGGGTACATGAGAGGTTGGGGTGTGGGTGGGAGATGTTGTTATCAAGTGGCAAGAACCTAAAAAGAAAAAAGAATGTTTAGTTAATTAGTAGAAGTAAGAGATCAATCATAAAAATGTACCCTTATGGCCCAAACGACAATACTTGTCGTTTGGGTGCACTTTGCAGGCAACACCACATTGTTGTTGGCACAGCTGCCATTGGTGTTAGCGCCATGTCATGAGGGCATGTGGCAGGGTTGAGCAATCACATGGTGTCATTATCAAAGGTAAGAAACTAAAAAGAAAAGGTTTAGTTAGTAAAAAAGAAGAAATCAACAATAAAAACCATACCTGGGACCCAAATGACATGCTAGTCATCATTTGGGCCCACTTTGTGGTCATCTAGTTGAGGTGGGGGTGCTTCTGAGCTAGGCGGTGCAGGCGTTGTTGGTGGTGAGAGCAAACGGTGGAGAGAAAGCGGCATTGTGGGTTGTTGATGGTTGTGGGAATTATTTTGCAAGTGGTGCCACTTTCTGTTTTTTGGGATGCAAGCACAACCAAATGGTCTGTGCACAGCCATGGGGTATATAAGCACTCATTTCTTTGAATGCTTCTTCCCCCAGGCTTGTCCCATGTCCATTCCTTGACATAGTATCTAGTATAAATAGTAAATAGTATTAATATAGTACATATTAGTTGTATTTTCTTGTAAAGTATTACTTTTATACAAGTATATAATACTGTGAAAAGACTGGTTGCAACTGATTGCAACCAGTGTTTGAACAGTTTTCAAAGATTTTTGAAATAAGGCAACCGGCAACCGGAATGACCCCAAATATGGGCAACCACAACCGAAAAAAAGACCGGACCATGGTTCAGTCCAGTTCGGTCCTATGGTCATTTTTGGTCCTATAGACTGGACCTTGAAACACTAACGTCAACTGTCAGCTCGCCCATTCCAACAGCTGAAAAATTCTGTTTGTTCACAGCTCAGAATGTTTTTGGGGAAATTTTGGTGAAATTCTCTAGGTCTTCACAAAATGGGGAGAGGTGTTGGGTACTCCCAGAATCATAAACTTCAGCATGAGGTGAGTTCGCAGGGTCATTGCCAGCACCAACATGTGCTATGATTTCCTCAGTGGCCCTTTCCGAGTCCAGGTCAACACTGACAAATGAGCTACACTTGCTTCCATCAGCCCCAGATAACTCCTCGGATTCCCAGCCACCACATGGAGCAAGATCAAAACTGCCCATGTCATCCTCATTGACCTCGGAAAACCAATCATCATCACCATCAGAATTGTCCCCAGCATCTGATCCTTCAGAAGAATTTGATACACTCTGTAAATCAGGTAACGAGTCACTGTCATCCAAATCCTCCTGCATCTCAACAAAGAAAGCTCCCTCTGCCTCAGAATCTGAATCAGACTTGATGGCAGCATTAGCAGAGCTGCCCTTCTTTGATGAGCCACCCTTTTCACCACCTGGTACCTTGGGGGGCTTGTCACACTTGTCCTTAAAGTGTCCCTTCTGTCTGCAGTTCCAGCATACACCCTGAGGTTTCCTCAACTTGTCCTTCCCAGAGGTCACTGCCAAGGCTTCATCTTGACTATCAGTCTTTGACACCTTGCTGCAGTGATTGATGAGTTGCATGGTGCTTGAATTCCTCAGAAATGACGGAGATAAGAGTGTTGGGGTGGACTTCCTTCTTGGGATCATTGACACAAGCAGCTGCAATGAGACTAGAGGCAAAGTTGGCAAGGGAAGGGGGTAAGCAGCTGATGATTGTTGAATGGTAGTCCTTCTCCTCAATCTTGACCCCTACAGTGGCCAATTTCTTGTGTTCAACTCAAAGCTGAAGACGTAGTAAGTGAAATCACTCATTAACAATTATGATCGCTAAATATGTATGATTGCTTAGCGGTATGCATTCGGGCCATCCAGCCCATCCAAAACGCGGAGGCCAGGCCCTCAAAAGTTGACGAGCACCCAAAATGAATGACGAAGACGAAGGGGAAATCGGCTGAGAAGGAGAAGGGAAAAGGAAAGGCGAGAGAGTGAGAGGTCAAACCCAAGGTTGTGGTGTGGTCAAGGAGGAGATGACAGCGTCAGACACAGCATGGCTCCAGCATTGATATCTTGCGGAAGTGCTGGTGCGAAAGAAGCTGGAGGTAGAGGTACTGATGGAGGAGATCAAGGTTTTGGAGAGGAAGTGGGAGGAATCCCAATAGAAATTTGTTGTATTGTTTTAGTTTTATCATTTTTGTTGTGTCTGAGTGAGATAAGTTTGAAATGAGAAATATTGTGCATGCTCAAAACCAAGAAATGTAAGATATATGCAAATAAAACATAGGAGAGAAAAAGAAAAAGAAAGTAAGATGGATGATTCATCAAAATGAGACATAGGGGAAAGGCTCAGAACTCCATAGCTGAAAAACCCTGTCGAGCTTGCGCAAACATGTTTCAAACAATATTGCGACTTGTAATAGTACACTGTTATAAGATCGAGATTCTGTTTCAATATTGCAAGTAAGAAAAAGAAAAGAAAAATGGTCTATTCGTCTTCATCAATGTCTCCGTCGACATCCAATGTTGTTCGAAGTTGTTTGAGCCGATGATCGTCGATATCAAAGAAGTTTGGAGGAAGGGGAATCAATTTTTGTGCTAGATAGGGAAGAACTTGGAAAGCAGCTACTGGTCGATGAAGAACTGAACCATCGAGCTCACAAAGAATATAAGCGCCACTGTAGTTTTGTGCGATAACAATGAGTGGACTGAGATATTGAGCTCGCATTTTTTGATTAAGGGCTTTCTCAATCTGTGTGTTTTGCATGAGTACAAGGTCACCTTTTTTGAAATTGTAGTCTCGAATCGTTCGCTTGTGAATTTCTTTGAAGCATTTCGCAGCTTCTTGTCGAGCGGTGTAGACTCTAGAGTAGAGTACTTCGAGATCGGTCGAGAATTTCTGTAGTGCGATAGTGCATCAGGCGATGAGATTAGTGGAGGAAAGTATTGAGTTGGGTGGTGGCTGTAGATATGTCACTTCTGAGATGTTGAGAGGGATGAGTGGATGAGAACCTGTGATCACCCAATAGGGCAAACAGCCCATTCGTTTTTGAACTGTTACCCATTCTGCCCAAAAGACCGAGTAGGTCCCAACTGACCATTGAGTTTGATTGCCATTGATGGCCTTGTAGAGTGATTGTTGTATGTTGAAGTGGGCTCGTTTGACGAGGCCATTGGCACGAGAATTGTAGCCACTTATCCGAATGTGATTAATATGATAGCACTTTGACAAGTATTCGAGAGCAGCAAGAAATGCTGGGCCGTTGTCAGTAATGATCTCGTAAAGCAAGCCCCATCGACAAATGATTTCTTTGAAGATCCAATTGCCGATGGTCTTTGCTGTTTCACTGCAAAGCATCCTGAACTCCGGCCAGTACAATATCGAACATCGACCTTGTACTATATAGCAATATCCGCCAGAAGGCGGCATGTGCATTGTGTCGATGTAGACTTTTCTGAATAGGGGGGCGGGGGTGGCGACAATTGGTGGAATAAGGAGATTTCGAGTTTGTTGCAACTGACAGTAGTGGCACATTTGGATGTACCATGCAATATTGGCTTTCAGGTTGGGCCACCAGAATTGTAGGGCGACATGAGACTTCATGGCAAAGATCATTTTGTGTCCGATATGGTCATGTGATGACTGGATAATATTGATGCGACGTTCTGGAATTGCAACGATCTTGTGTTCTCCGTGATGATCTTTTTGCCATAGTTTTCTGGAATCTATGAAGAACTTGGTGCAATATCGCATGAAGGTAGCTTACTCGGTGTCTGATAGATTTGGGGGTTGCACCATATCGTCTAACCATCTATGAATGAGCAGTAATCATTTGTCTTCTTTCTTTGTTTTGTCCGATCGAGGTATGTCTTCATATGAAACATCCTCCCCCTTACTGAAATCTGAAGCTTGGGCAAAAGTTGGATAAGTCGCATGAGAGGGGAAAGGTCAAATCGAGATTGGGTTGATTTGGTGAACAAAACCATGTAGTTTGTCGATCCAGTCGGCGGATTCTTCTTCTACTTCAGTATTGTCATCTTTGGTTTGTCGAGGACATTGCAAAAGACTGTCCAGCCCATGGTGCATACCTGCAACATGAACTAGCATGAAGTGGAACGTTAAAATGGAAACAATCCATCAGTTGATGCTAGCACTAGGTGCAATATTGGGATTTGAGAGCATGTTTTACAGTTTTCCTATCAGGACCTGCTAGGCCAGGATCATAACCCATGATGACTAGAGCATACTCCGGGGAGACTGGGTATTTCATTTTTCTTTCCCTCTGCTCACGACACGACTCATTCCTGATGGGACCCTCCGATATGACTACCACTGATTGACAGGCTGCGCCATGGCAGTCCTTGACATCGGATCCATGACATTGGATGTCTCATGCTTGGCATGAGGCTTATCTGTTATTGTTCTTTGACATGCTGTGCTGCAGCACTCCATGACATTGGATGCCTCATGCTAGGCACGAGGCTTGTTGTTCTATTGTTCTCTCTATTATTACTTGACAAGGATCTCTCTTTCCGATTGGACAATAGGTAGTCCTAGAACCATATATAAGCTGTAGTTATACTCTGTGTAGTACTCAGCTTGACCTAATTCAAACAATGGTCTTAAACTCATCTGAACAACTTGACAACTCAGAAAGCCTCTGAGTTGTGATAACTTGAACTCGACAGTTGGAAAGCCTCCAACTGTGACATATGAACCGACGGTCTACTCAGAAAGCCTCTGAGTACGGATAGCCGTAACATCTTGAGGAAGTACCCAAGCGAAGGTAGAAACCCGATACACTAGGAAAACCTCCTAGTGTGATACAGCGACAGTTGGAAAGCCTCCAACTGTGATGAATGAAGCCAAGGCTGAGTTGAGACCAATAGTCTTAACAAAAGGTCAAGCTGATCTACGCAGTCCACCTACCTAGGTGCAGACACAATGTCTTTCAGACAAAGCCCAGACAGACCTCCAACCAGAGCATCATCATCAGGAGGAACCCCGTGGTATAGGTACCAGGGTCGACTAGTATGATACTCGGAACCAGCACAGAAGTGGTTCTCAAGGAGAACCAGTAACGAGGAACCCCGATACCTTGACAAAGAAGATTTCAGATCTTCCAATAAAGAAGAAACCCCAGAACAAGATCCATTCTCCCTATCTGATGACAACACCAACATGTCTACTGAACCCACCGTGTCGACCAAAGAAATCAGAATCCAAACCCCATCTGACTTCACAGGGGACCAAACCAGAACTGCAAAGTTCCTACAAGAAGTAAAACTCTATTTGAGAGTAAACCATGGGATCTATGACACCAATGAGAAGAAAATCATTGTTGCACTGTCATTTATGAATGGAGGAACCGCTGCACCCTGGGCACAGACATGGGCAGAAAAGGAAGACCTAGGAACATGGTCAACCTTTGAAGCGATGCTCAAGACAGCATTCACCCCAATTGACAAAGCAGGGAGAGCCAGGACTGAGATGAAAACATTGAAGCAGGGGCAGGACCTGGAGGACTACATTGCGCAGTTCCGAATCATGCGAGAGAAGGCAGGAATCAACGACGATACTGCCCTCATAGAGCTCTTCATGGATGGACTGAACCCAAGACTCCTCAAAAGAGTTTTTAACATGGAAACAATCCCCACAACATTGGAAGGGATGATCAACGCTGCCTCCAAATATGATGGACAATGGAGGAGAGCAAAGGCCATAACCGGGAGAGCACAAGAGGCCTTAGCAAAGAGGCTACCGAGCTCCAAGACAAAGGAAGGCCTGCTCAAGATCAACTGACTCTCCTATCAAGAGAGGATTGAGCACATGAAGAAGGGATTGTGCTTTGTATGCCACCAGCCAGGACACAGAGCAACCGAGCACAAGAAAGGGGAAACAAGGACTGAAAACTGGTCATTCCCAAAGAAGAAAGGCGAAGAAGCCTACACAAAGATCTGAGTGATCATGAAAGAACTCAATGAAGAAGGGAAGAAAAAGGCTCTTGCCTTGATAGGGGATGAGGGTTTTTGAAGAGGTGGCCTGCCTCGATGCCAGGTACCACCAAACTCTCTGTCTGCTCTGTACTGCTAGCCACTTTGAAGAATTAATCTATGCATTTGGATGTCAAAGTGCTAGGAGCAGGCAGAGGGAAAGCCGTTGAAACCAAAGCCCTACTCGACTCAGGAGCAGGAGGGATATTCATGAGCCACAAATTCATGGAGAGCAGCAGATTTGAGCTACACCCCTTGGAGAGTGTAATCAGGGTCAAGAACATGGATGGAACCCTGAACAAGAAAGGGGAGATCTCCCACTATGCCAAGGGACTCTTAACAATCAACGGAAGATCTTTCCCAACAACCTTCCTCATTGCAGGATTGGGAAAAGAATCAATCATCCTGGGTCTGCCATGGCTCAGAAGAATCAACCCAGTGATTGACTGGAGAATTGGAACCTTCCAATTCCGAACGACCGATAGAACCCACCCCGAATTCTTGTTTGGAAAAGGAAGAACCCTTATCAGGAGGGTGCAAACAGAGAAACCCAATGATGAACATCTGGCATGGCACTGGAAGATAGTCAAAGAAGAAGGGAAAGCCTTTGAAGAGATGACAAAAGAAGAGAAATGGGCATGGACCCAAAAGATGGTCACCAAAGCAAAAGAAAAGATGGCCCTCGAAACGAAGGCAAAAGAAGAAGAGCGACTGACATGGCGCCGGATAGCCACTAAAGAACCGGAGAAGCTCACCCTCAAAAAGAAACCGGCAAATGAAGAACGACTAGCAATATGCCGAAGAATTGCGGCCAAAGCAAAACAGATGGGAGAAACCCTCTGCACTAAACTGGGAGGAAGCAGAATGCCCGTCGAAACAAGGAGAACAATGATTGAAGAGGTAGAAGATGAAGAGATCACGGTCACGACTCTTCAGAATGTGGAGCCCATTGGCCCACAAGACAAAGAAGACACTGGGAAGGAAAACCCAGCACCGGCAAACCACAAACAGGCAACAGAACAGGCAATGGAACAACTGGAAGGGACACCCGAACAAGAGATCGCAGACGACGAGCTACTAGTTGCCTACATCTGAGGAGAACCCGTCAATATTCAAACCAATTAAGACACCACTGACAGAGGAGTATGACGAGCCAACTCATACTCCCAAGTGACGAAGACAATCTCCCGGATTGTGAAGGCACAAGGATCACCATGATATGCATATGGACAGAATATCTGGATTAGGGCAAAAACATCGGTCTCACAGCACCTGACACATAAGAAGGAAGGAGACCCCAAACAGAAGACCCTGGATGAACTACTCCCTAAACAGTACAAGGAGTACCAATGGATATTTGAAAAGGAAGCATTGGAAAGATTCCCAGAATCAAGACCCTGGGATCATGTGATCGAACTGAAACTGGACTTTATGGCAAAGGATTGCAGGGTCTACCCATTATCACTGGCAGAACAGAAGAAACTCGATGAGTTTCTTGATGAAAGCCTAGAAAAAGGATACATCTGACCATCAAAATTGCCCATGGCATCACCATTCTTCTTCATTGTGAAGAAGGACTCAGATGCCCTGAGACCATGTCAGGACTCCAGGTATTTGAACAATGGCACAATCAAGAACACCTACCCACTGCCGCTGGTAGGGGACCTGTTGGACAAACTGAGAGGGGCAAAATGGTTCACAAAATTGGACATCCGATGGGGGTATCACAATGTCAGGATAAAAGACAGCGATCAATGGAAAGCAGCTTTCAAAACAAACAGGGGGCTGTTTGAGCCAACAGTGATGTTCTTCGGATTATGTAACTCACCAGTGACCTTCCAGGCAATGATGAATGAGATCTTCCACGATATGATTGGAGAAGGATGGCTTGTGATCTACATGGATGACATCCTGATATTCTCCAAAGATCAGAATGAACACCAGGAAAGGACAAGAAGGGTACTGCAAAGACTGGCAGGAAACAACCTATACCTGAAGCCAGAGAAATGCAAGTTTGACATCCATGAAGTGGAATTTTTGGGTCTGATCATCCGACCCAATGAAATTGCAATGGACAACACAAAACTGGCAGGTATACAAGATTGGCCCACCCCAATGAATGTAAAAGCAGTTAGATCCTTCCTGGGATTTGGGAACTTCTACAGGAAATTCATCAGACATTTCGCAGAGACAAGCAGACCACTTAATGAACTGACAAAGAAGAACAAGATGTTCAACTGGACAACAGAATGCAAACAAGCCTTTCAGACACTGAAAAGGAAATTTGCAGAAGCACCGGTACTACTGATGCCAGACCCAACTAAACCATTCACAATCGAATCTGACACCTCAAAACATGCAACAGGAGGAGTACTGAGACAGAGGGATATGAATGGAGATTGGCACCCATGTGGGTATATATCGCATGCGCTAACACCAACAGAACAGAACTACAAGATATATGACAGGGAACTACTAGCAATAGTACGATCGCTAGAAACCTGGAGACACTACCTATTGGGTTCAGAACACCCAGTGGTAATCCTGTCGGATCACAAGAACCTAATGTATTTCCGAATGGCACAGAAACTGAACAGACAACAGGCAAGATGGAGCCTATTCTTATCAGAATTCGAACTCCAACTTGTCCATGTGCATGGATCACAAATGGTGCAAAGTGATGCATTGTTGCAAAGGGCTGATCATGTACCAGAAGAAGACAATGATAATGAAGATGTCATGATGTTACCTGAAATGGTATTCATGAAGTTCATTGATACAGAAATTCATGATCTACTTGCAGGAAGTATCATGAAAGATGACCTGGTGAAGAGCGCAATTGAGGCACTAAAGATGAAAGGAACCCCGCCAATAAAATCAGCATTAGAAGACTGGAAGATAGAAGATGGGCTTCTATTTTTCTGAGACAGGTGCTACATCCCTGACAGTGGAGATTTACGAAAGAAACTGGTGCACAAATACCATGAGGGAGTAACCAGCAGACACCCAGGACAATGGCAAACTATGGAAATGGTCAGGAGGGACTACTGGTGGCCAAAAATGATGATGTACATCAAAAACTACGTCGCTGGATGTGCAATGTGCCAGCAAATGAAGGTCAACACCCACCTGATGACACCACCTCTACAACCAATTAGATCTGAAGCAACGAGGCCATTTGTGATGGTTACGACTGACTTCATAACTGACCTACCAGAATCCGATGGCTATGATGCTCTCATGGTCATGGTAGACCATGGTCTTACAAAGGGGGCAATTTTTATCCCTTGCAGGAAAACCATGGATGCATTGGGAGTGGCCAACCTCTACTTGGACTACATCTACAAATGATTCAGCCTCCCAGACAAGATCATATCTGACAGAGACCCAAGATTCGCCTCGCAGCTCTTCCAGGAACTAGGAAGACTGCTCAGAATCCAACTAGCAATGAGCACGGCATACCACCCACAGACCAATGGGGAGACAGAATGGGTGAACCAAGAGGTGGAAGTTTACCTATGGATCTTCTGCTTGAACAACCAGGAGAATTGGAAGCACCTCCTCCCAACTGCAGAGTTCACACACAATCAAAGGACACACTCCATACAGAAGAACTCCCTATTTTACCTTATGATGGGCTATGAACCCAAGGCAATCCCCCTCCCCTACCTGAAAACAAACATACCGGCTATTGAGAAGCAAATTGTTGCACTGCAATGAGCCTGAGACAAAGCAAAGGCAACTCATGAGTTAGCCAGACAAATGATGGCGGAAAGAAAGATGAGACACTTCACCCCATTCAAAGAAGGAGATAAGGTGTGGCTAGAAGCAAAGAACCTCAAGACGACTCACTTGATGAAGAAGCTCGCACCAAAAAGAGAAGGACCATTCACTATCAAAGAAGCCCTAGGCCCACTCTCCTACTGGCTGAAGCTACCCAATCAGTGGAAAATACACCTGGTGTTCCATGCGGCACTCCTTTCCCCATATAAAGAAACCAAAGCACATGGACTGAACTTCCCAAAACCACTGCCCGATCTAATAGAAGGCGAATCGGAGTACAAAGTGGAAGCAATAATTGGACACAAGAGAAAAGGGAGAACCATGCACTTCCTAGTGAAGTGGGTCGGATACCCGACCTCAGAGAACTCATGGGAACCCAAAGGGAACCTGACAAATGCCAAGAGAATCCTAGGGGCATATAAACAGCGACGACAGCTGTAGAACCCCCAAAACCAGAAACTCCCCACCTAACCATGGCAGAACAGACACCCATAATACCCCCCAAATGATGATTCACCAAACAGTTCCTATGAAACCCAGCAAACACTGAAACCCTCCACACCCACCTTGCCCATGACCCTTCAAAATATCACCTTGCAAGAATGTGTTTCTATTACTGAAGCACGATTGATCGAATGAAACACAACCTGGAAGAAGCGATGAACGATGCTGACACCCTCAGAATTGAACAAGCAATCCAAGACATGGCTATGCCATGGTCAGACAGACAGAGAGCAGTTGAAAGGAGCCCTCACACCCCCATAGATCAGAACCAACAATGACTGACCTCACCCTTGCCTTACAATGGGCAGAAAAACAAAAACAAACCATGAACCGCCTCTGGAAATGCCTCCCCCTCTACGAGCAACCAGATGACCAGACCTTTAGAAGTCATCAACCTCACGACACCTGAACCTGAACCACGATCGACCCAACCACCTTGGTCCCCTCCCCACATGAGAAACACCAGATGCTTCATTTGCCACAAGATCGGGCACTTCGGCCTGATCTGCCAAAGACATATCTGCAAGCACTGCAAGCGACGAGGTCCTGGGCATTACAGCCCTGACTGCCCAATGAGGCAGCAGAAGGAGCAAGAGGAAGAGCAGAGGTGATGGGATTTCCTTGAATCAGGGTACGATGATTTCAATGACAATGCGATGGGGAATATGACCAGAGAACCATATGGGAGAACCTAGGAGAAAGAAGATAGTAATTCGAAGTCAGTGACTTTGAAGATAGAAGGGAGGTGATGTTACAGTTTTCCTATCAGGACCTGCTAGGCTGGGATCATAACCCACAATGACTAGAGCATACTCCAGCGAGACTGGGTATTTCATTTTTCTTTCCCTCTGCTCATGACACGACTCATTCCCAATGGGACCCTCCGATATGACTACCACTGATTGACAGGCTGCACCATGGCAGTCCTTGACATTGGACGCCTCATGCTTGGCATGAGGCTTATCTGTTATTGTTCTTTGACATGCTGCGCTGTAGCACTCCATGACATCGGACACCTCATGCTAGGCATGAGGCTTGTTGTTCTTTGTTCTCTCTATTATTACTTGACAAGGATCTCTCTTTCCGATTGGACAATAGGTAGTCCTAGAACTGTATATAAGCTGTAGTTATACTCTGTGTAGTACTCAGCTTGACCTAATTCAAACAACGGTCTTAAACTCATCTGAACAACTCGACAACTCAGAAAGCCTCTGAGTTGTGATAACTCGAACTCGACAGTTGGAAAGCCTCCAACTGTGACATACAAACTGATGGTCTACTCAGAAAGCCTATGAGTATGGATAGCCATAACATCTTGAGGAAGTACCCAAGTGAAGGTAGAAACCCGATACACTAGGAAAACCTCCTAGTGTGATACAGCGACAGTTGGAAAGCCTCCAACTGTGATGAATGAAGCCAAGGCTGAGTTGAGACCAATAGTCTTAACAGCATGCCTTTGATATACCTCGCATCGACCTCAATGATAAGGTTTTGTACCCCTATCAAATATAAATGAAGTGCACCAAGAGCTCGATATAGACCATAAAGTTCTAGTTTTGGTTGCGAGAACCAGGATTTGTGGTCGTTGAGTGTGATTGAGCTGAATCGACTGTAGTATCATTTTCGAGGGTTATCGTGGTCACATTGCGCTAAGAAATAGCCGATTGTGATGCTCGATATGTCGACTGCAAGGATGACTGGGGCATTCGAGGTATAGTCGATTGCTCGAATCACTGGCGAGTTTAGGAGTGCTTGCTTGAGATCTTCTTGCGCTGCTATCTGAGATGGGCTGAATTCAAAGGGCACATCTTTTCAAGTAAGGTTGATTAGCGCAGCTGCTCGATGTGCGAAACTTTGAATAAAAATTCGACAAACTCCAATCATTCCTAAGAATGCCTTAACTTCCATGAGCATACAACATGAACCCCACTTCTGAATCTTATCAATATGCATCATGTCAGCCATTTGACCTTGAATATTGCATTGATGACCTAAAAGGATTATTTTGGGGACACAAGCAAATAACTTTGGTCCTGAGAACGTCCCACCACAATACTTCATGCACTGGACAATGCGATTCAGGTTCTCGAAATGCTCCCATACAAATTGTCAAATGCCTGAGTTGTCAACGATCATTTTGTAAGACCCACTGATTGTTCGATATTCTGATTTCGGACCCTTCGCTGCTGTGTCATCAATATAAGGGATCGTGATATGAGGGACTTCAGGTTGTAGGTTGAAAGTGACATCGTCATGTAAGATCGGAACTGAGTTCATCCAACCCATCAGTAGGGTGACAATTCGAAGTGTGCTGAATGGGGTCTGGAAAGTTGTTAGATCTCAAGAAGATTCAGATACAAGCCTTTCATCGAATGCAACATATAAATGCAACATCCCTCCACAAGCACATCCTCCAAACTGTTCGGCTAAATGCTCGGGGATCAGGACAATGCCTGAGTGCTGAATTGTAACTTGGTTTAGTGGCTCGAGACTGTGGACTATTCAGAGTGATTTTGTGTCTTTCTTCGCAATGCAAACCCATTGCGATCAGTGTGACGAGTTTGATGACTCGTATACTCCTGTTTCGATCTTCTTTTTCAGCATCTCGCAGATCTGTTCATACAAAGCAGGCGGTATGGAGATATTGCATTTGACCCAAGGAGTGTGAGGGACGACTGGGAACTCGATAGGGGGGAAGAAATCTGGTTGAAACCTTCCTCATTCATTTTCTGTCCATGCAAACCCTGCTTCCTGGTTTTGAATGAAGTCATGCATGAGGTCTCATTCTTGAGGCCATAAGAAATTGCCTGGATGATTTTGATCGATGATGTTTTTGCATTCAAGGTTATATTGGGGAGTTGGTTTGAATATCAGAGGATGGGAATTTAGTGGAGGCATGTCTTTGAGGGGATCACCCTCGATGTGTCGAATAATTCAAAATTGATTGGGTAGTTTGGCCACGATTGGACGGACTTTCTGTGCAACTAGTTTATACTTTTTCTTCATCGATAAATAACTAGACTAGCAATTGTCAGAAATAACTGAGGAAAGGGAAACATATGACAAAGAGGTTTGCATAGGTATAAACACCATCGAGGCATTTCGAGGAACGTGGAACTTGTCGCATGCAGATAAATATAAGTCAGAAAGCGTTGTGGATAATTCTTTGGAGGAGTCGATTTTGGGGATATTTGCAGTGCGCTCAATAAATATAGAGGAGTTAGAAGAGTCAAACAAAATGATGAAAGTGCACTGTTCCAAAATTTCATTCTCTAATGCTGAAAATCCTCACAAACAACTTTGTGATGATGGTGCAATCTAGGGATCGAGGGAATGGTAGCGGTCCAAGTTGAGTTTGGATCACATATCATGATGGTTTGGGCTTTGTTCTGATAGTTTCTAATGACGCTTTCTGTTAAGACATCGAAAGGTCATCCGAGTAGAATATCGTAAGCCGGGTCCTGAATAACATGTATCTGCATGTATAAGGTGATTCCACTGAGATCACATGGTATGTTGCATGCTAAACCAAGTGTTTCATCCACAGTGCCATTGGCAGACTGCATCAGAAGCCGAATTGAGGAGTTGTATGCTAGACCAAGTTCATGACCGACATCTTTGGCCATCGAAATGATTGAGGAACCGGGATCGATGACACTTTCTACCTGGTTGTTACCATGGACATCCATAGTAACTGATCTAATCGATGAAGTTTCTTTAGCAACGACAAAAGGCTGAGGGATTTCACTGGGTCGGAGACTGCTAATATAGGTCTTGTACAGGTCAGGCATGATAATCACATTGAGACTGAAAATGTTTGTGGCGTTATTTCTGGTTTGTGGGACTCATTTCAGTGTGACCTGTTCTCTCCATTTTGTTCAAACCTCGGGTGAAAGCGAGAGTAGTTCTTCCGATGTAAGTGTGACGATCGGCATCTTCATCGAGCACAAAAAGATATTGTGCATGATTTTCTCGTTCTGTACTGGTGCTGTGTTGCATACAATGGTCCATCTTTTTCCTTACCCTTCGATGTGCCAGTGAAGTTCCTTTCATGTGGTGGCAAATAGGCATTCTCCCTGACCAATGCATATGGGTGTACCGAGGTTTGTGTTGGGGGTATGGTGGTTGATGGCAAAGTGGTCAATGCAGGAGAAGTCAATGTCAATGCCGATGTTGGAGCCGTAGTTGAAGTCAAAGGGTTGACCGTTGTCGATGAAGATGTTGAGGGTGCTGGGACTGGAGCAGTAGACATTGAAGATGCAGGGATGGGGGTTGTCATGGCCAGAACTGAATTTTGAACCTCTTTGTTTGGATGCAAAAATGGTCGACTGCTTTGAAGCGTGAATATTTCGTGCTTGAGAGCCGCTATTTTATCTTCGGTGTCAGCGGTCAACGTTGAGTTATGATAAATGCCTTTTGTCTCTGATCCCGATGTAGAAACTGCATTGGACTCCATTATCGAGTTGATCGCAGCCGAGGTTGAATTAGTTGAAGTCAAAAGTGCTGTTGGTGCGATGCTGAATAAGAGTGTGGCTGCTGGGGTTGCATCTGGGTTATGTTTCCACCATTCATCGATGCGTTCCTTGATAAACCTGCCAGGAATACTTTGAGGGGTGAATTGTCCATTTGGAAGTATGATCTTTCCTTCCGCATTTCACTTACACTTCCCTTCATTCAAGTATGACTGACAAACCATACAGTCAGGGATAAAATGTCCCGATAAACTGCAAAATATGCAAAGAAGTGCATCAATATGTGCCTGTCTGTCTGCCAAATTAGCGCGAGAATTTTTAGTACCTGCGATGTGTGTAGCGATGGTGCTAGCAAATCATTTGAACATTGCGTTTAGATCTTCGGTTTTAATCGTAATAGTTCTGGGTGACGAGGTGACCATATTTCCAATGTTCAATGTTGAGTGTGATGAAGAGGTTGATTGGTGGATTACTGAGTTCGATGTGTTAGAGCCTGCTAGTCCAAATTTTGCTGTGTTGTGAATGTTGTTGAGCGGATATGGATTGTTGGGATAATGGTTGGGGAATTTGAGTTCGAGTTGTCGAGCAATTCGTGTTACAATTTTTGTTATCGTAACCCAGGATGACCAGATGTACGCCGGCAAGACCGGGTACTTTATTTTTCTGATTCAACTCGACTCACCTCTGACAGGAGACACTTTGATGCATGGTGACTCCATGCACCCAAACCCACTCCCACACATGCTGTGGTATGACAGCCCCTTGATATGAGGTCTGTGATGTTGGACTCTCATGATCAACATGTTGCGCCACAGCATGTCCTTGACATTGGACGCCTCATGCGAGGCATGAGGCCTGTCATTTCTATTGTTCTTTCTATTTTTACTTGATAACGATCCTGCATTCCGATTGGATGATAGGTATCTTCGAACTGTATATAAGCTGTAGTAATACTGCCTGTATTCCTCAGCTTGACCTAATTCAAATAACAGTCTTAGACTCAACCAGAACACTTGACAGCTTAGGAAGCCCCTAGCTGTGATAACATCAAACTCGACAGTTGGAAAGCCTCCAACTGTGAGATACAAACCTATGGTCTGCTCAGAAAGCCTCTGAGTACGGATAGCTGTGACGACTTGAGGAAGTACTCAAGTGAAGGCAGGAAGCCCAATACGCTAGGAAAGCCTCCTAGTGCAATATGAGACAGTTGGAAAGCCTCCAACTGTAACATACAGAGCCAAGGCTGAGTTGAGACCTATAGTCTTAACAAAAGGTCAAGCTGATCTATGAAGTCCACCTACCTAGGTGCAGACACAACATCTTTCAGACAGAGCCCAGACAGACCTCCAACCAGAGCATCATCAGGAAGAACCCTGTGGTATAGATACCAGGGTCGACTAGTATGATACTTGGAACCAGCACAGAAGTGGTTCTCAAGAAGAACCAGTGACGAAGAACTCTGATACCTTGATGAAGAAGACTTTAGATCTTCCAATAAAGAAGAAACCCCAGAACGAGATCCATTCTCCCTATCCAATGACAACACCAACATGTCTACCGAACCCACCGCATCGACCAAGGAGATTAGAATCCGAACCCCCTCTGACTTCACAGGGGACTGAACAAGAACTGCAAAGTTCTTACAAGAAGTGAAACTCTATTTGAGAGTGAACCATGGAATCTACGACACCGACAAGAAGAAGATCATCTTCGTGTTGTCCTTCATGAATGGAGGAACTGCCGTGCCCTGGGCACAGACATGGGCAGAAAAGGAAGACCTAGGAATATGGTCAGCCTTTGAATCGGCGCTCAAGGCAGTGTTCACACTGATCGACGAAGCTGGCAGAGCCAGGACAGAAATGAAAACATTGAAGCAGGGACAGGACCTGGAGGACTACATAGCGCAGTTCCAAATCCTGCAAGAGAAGGCGGGAATCAATGATGACACCGCCCTCATTGAACTCTTTATGGATGGGTTGAACCCCAAGCTCCTCGAAAGAGTTTTCAACATGGAAATGATCCCTACGACCTTGGAAGGAATGATCAACGCCGCCTCCAAGTACGATGGACAGTGGAGAAGAGCAAAGGCCATAGCAGGGAGGCTGCAGGAGACTTTTACGAAGAAGCTCCCAGCCTCTAAGGCAAAGGAAACCCCACTCAAGATCAACCGCCTCTCCTACCAGGAGAGGATTGAACACATGAAGAAAGGGTTGTGCTTTGTGTGCCACCAGCCTGGACACAGAGCAACTGAACACAAGAAAGGGGAAACAAGGACCGAGGACCGGCCTTTCCCAAAGAACAAAGGCAAAGAAGCCTACTTGAAGATCTGAGCGATCTTGAATGAACTCAATGGAGAAGAGAAAGCGACAGCTGTCGCTGCCATCAGAGATGAGGGTTTTTGAAGGGGTGGCCTGCCTCGATGCCAGGTACCACCGAACTTTCCGTCTGCTCTGTACTACTAGCCACTTTGAAAAATCAATCTATGTATTTAGATGTCAAAGTGGTAGGGACAGGCAGAGAAAAAGCCATCGAAACTGAAGCCCTACTTGACTCTGGAGTGGGAGGGATATTCATGAGTCATGAATTCACAGAGGACGGCGGATTCGAACTGTACCCCCTGGAGAAGGTGATCAAGGTCAAGAACATGGACGGAACCCCAAACAAGAAAGGAGAGATTTCCCACTACACCAAGGGACTCTTGACGATTAATGGAAGAACTTTCCCAATGATCTTCCTCATTGCAGGACTGGGAAAGGAATCAGTCATCTTGGGCTTGCCATGGCTCAGGAGAATCAATCCGGTAATTGACTGGAGAATTGGAACCTTCCAATTCAGGATGAATGACAAGACCCATCCTGAATTCTCACATGGAAGAGGAAGAACCCTTATCAGTAGGGTACAAACCAAGAAAACTGACAATGAACACCTGTCATGGTGTCAGAAGGGAACTGAAAAGAAGAAGAACCCCTTAGACATGACAAAAGAAGAACAACAGGCATGGTGCCAAGGCATCATTGCTAGAGATCAAGAGAAGCTCGCCCTCAAGAAGAAAGCCGCTGAGGAAGAATGAGCACAGTGGAAAAAGCTGGCCACCAGAGAGCTGGAGAAACTGGCCGCTAGAAAAGAAGAAGGACGACTGGCATTGGCCCAAATAGTCGCGAAAGCAAGGGAAAAGATAGCCCTGAAAAACAAGAAAGAAGAACTGGCAAAAGAAGAATGCCAAGAGCAATGCCGAAGAGTTGTTGCCAAGGCGAAACTGATGGGAGGAGTCCTCCACAAAGAACCAAGAAGAAGCAAGATGCCTGTCAAGACAAGGAAAGTGACAATCAAAGAAATTGATGATGAAGAGATCATGATCATGACTCTTCAAGATGCGGAGCCTATTGGGCCACAAGATGAAGAAGAAACTGAGAAGGAAAACTCAGCACAGGCAAACCACAAACAGGCAATGGAACAGGCAATGGAATAGGCAACAGAACAACCGAAAGAGACACCCAAACTAAGGATCGAAGACGACAAGCTACTGGTCGCCTACATCTGAGGAGAACCCGTCATTGGAATATTTGAACCAGCTAGGACACCACTGACAGAGGAGTATGACGAGCCAAGATACGGATATTCTCTGACAATGAAGACAATCTCTCGGATCATAAAGGCAAAAGGATCACTGCGATATGCTTATGGACAAAATATCTGGATTAGGGCAAAGACATTGGTCTCTCAACACCTGACACACAAGAAGGAAGGAGACCCCGAACAGAAGACCCTAGATGAACTACTCCCCGAACAGTATAAGGAGTACTGACGGATATTCAAAAAGGAAGCATCGGAACGATTCCCAGAATCAAGACCCTGGGATCACGCAATCGAACTGAAACTGGACTTTGTAGCAAAGGATTGCAGGGTTTACCCGTTGTCGCTGGCAGAACAAAAGAAACTCAACAAGTTTCTTGATGAAAGCCTGCAGAAAGGATACATCCGACCATTGAAATCACCCATGGCATTGCCATTCTTCTTCGTTGCGAAGAAGGACTCGGACGTGCTACGACCCTGCCAAGATTACAGGTACTTGAATAATGGAACGATCAAGAACACCTACCTGCTGCCACTGGTGGGAGACCTGTTGGACAAACTAAGAGGGGCGAAATGGTTTACAAAATTGGACATCCGATGGGGATATCACAACATCAGAATCAAGGACGGAGATCAATGGAAGGCAGCCTTCAAAACAAATTGGGGGCTGTTTGAACCAACGGTGATGTTCTTCAGATTATGCAACTCACCAGCGACCTTCCAGGCAATGATGAACGAGATATTCCGCAACATGATCAGAGAGGGGTGGCTCGTGATTTATATGGATGACATCCTGATATTCTCCAAGGATCAGAATGAGCACCAGGAAAGGACAAAGAGGGTACTGCAAAGACTGGCAGAAAACGACTTATACCTGAAGCCAGAGAAATGCAAATTTGATGTCCATGAGGTGGAATTCTTGGGTCTGATCATCCGACCCAATGAAATTGCCATGGACAACACAAAACTGGCAGGTATACAAGATTGGCCAACCCTGACAAATGTAAAGGCAGTCAGGTCCTTCCTGGGATTTGGAAACTTCTACAGGAAGTTTATCAGACATTTTGCAGAGACAAGCAGACCGCTTAATGAACTGACAAAGAAGAACAAGACATTTGACTGGACAACGGAATGCAAACAGGCCTTTCAAACACTGAAAAGGAAATTCGCAGAAGTGCTGGTACTGCTGATGCCAGACCCAACAAAGCCATTCACGATCAAATCAGATGCCTCAAAACATGCAACAGGAGGAGCGCTGAGACAAAGGGACACGAATGGAGACTGGCATCCATGTGGATACATATCGCATGTGCTAACACCAACGGAACGGAACTATGAAATCTATGACAGGGAGCTACTAGCGATAATATGGTCGCTAGAGACCTGGAGACACTACCTAGAACACCCAGTGGTAATCCTATCGGACCACAAGAACTTGACGTACTTCCGAACGGCACAGAAACTGAACAGGTGACAGGCAAGATGGAGCTTATTCCTATTGGAATTCGACTTGCAGATTGTCCATGTGCCTGGATCACAGATGGTACAGAGCGATGTGTTATCATGGAGAGCAGACCACATACTGGAAGAAGACAATGATAATGAAGATGTCACGATGCTACCAGAGACAGTATTCATGAAATTCATCGACACTGAAATGCATGACTTGCTCGCAGGGGGCATCATGAAAGATGACCTGGTGAAGAGGGCTATCGAGGCGCTAAAGACCAAAGGAACACCGCCAATAAAGTTGGCATTGGAAGACTGGAAGATAGAAGATGGCCTTCTATTCTTCCGAGACAGGTGTTACGTCCCGGACAATGGAGAACTATGGAAGAAGCTGGTGCAAAAATACCACCAAGGAGTAACCAGCGGACACCCGGGACAATGGCAAATGACCGAAATGATCAGGAGAGACTACTGGTGGCCAGGGATGATGATGTACATCAAAAACTACATTGCTGGATGTGCAGTATGCCAGCAGATGAAGGTCAACATGCACCTGATGACCCCCCCACTACAACTGATCAAATCTGAAGCGACAAGACCATTCACAATGGTGACAACAGATTTCATAACCGACCTACCAGAGTCCGATGGTTATGATGCACTCATGGTCGTGGTAGACCATGGGCTTACAAAGGGGGTAATTTTTATCCCTTGCAGGAAAACTGTGGATGCATTGGGAGCGGCCACCCTCTATCTAGACTATGTCTACAAATGATTTGGCCTCCCAGACAAGATCATCTCTGACAGAGATCCCAGATTTGCCTCGCAGCTGTTCCAGCAGCTAGGAAGACTGCTCAGAATCAAGCTGGCAATGAGCACAGCATACCACCCCCAGACCGATGGGGAGACAGAACGGGTGAACCAGGAAGTGGAAGTATACTTACGGATCTTCTGCTCGAACAACCAGGAGAATTGGAAGCACCTCCTCCCGACCATGGAGTTCACACACAACCAGAGGACACACTCCATACAGAAGAACTCCCCATTCTACCTCATGATGGGCTATGAGCCCAAGGCGATCCCACTCCCCTACCTGAAGACGAACATACTGGCCATAGAAAAATGAATAGTTGCACTGCAACGGGCCCGAGACAAAGCGAAGGCAACTCACGAGTTGGCCAGACAAATGATGGTGGAAAGAACAACAAGGCACTTCACCCCATTCAAAGAAGGAGACAGAGTGTGGCTAGAAGCGAAGAACCTCAGAACAACACACCAAACAAAGAAGCTCGCACCGAAAAGAGAAGGACCGTTCTCTATCGAGAAGGTCCTGAGCCCACTCTCCTATCAACTGAAGTTACCAGAACAGTGGAAAATACACCCGGTATTCCATGTGGCACTTCTTTCCCCATACAAAGAAACTGAGACACATGGACCAAACTTCCCAGAACCACCACCTGACCTGATAGAAGGCGAATCAGAGTATGAAGTGGAAGCGATCATCAGACATAAAAAGAAAGGAAGGACCATGCACTTCCTAGTGAAGTGGGTCGGATACCCGACCTCGGAGAACTCATGGGAGCCCAAGGGAAACCTAAAACATGCCGAAAAAATTCTAGGAGCATATAAACGACAGTGACGGCTGTAGAGGTGGAACCATACCCACAGGGATTGAGATCCTCACCATCGTCGTTGGCACGATCCTGGCTGTGGCCGCAGCCCTGACCTTTGTATTCTGCCTCTATGCCATCTTTTGACCAAGACCCGAACCCCTGATTACAGACATCAAATTCTCCATTTTACAATGCCCTATGGAGAACCCACCTCTCAACAAGATCACCACCCCGCTGACACCACTGCCTGAGGCAGCACAAACCAGAAGAACCCGATCGTGGTCTGAGTTTGGACACAAGTTATTCCTCCATCGCACCCCTCAGCCCCAACCCATTCATCTATCCAGACCACATGCAATCAAACCCTGGAGGAGGAACAAAGATATTATTTGAAGTCAGTGACTTCAAAGATAGAAAGAGGGTGATGTTACGATTTTTGTTATTGTAACCCAGGATGACCAGACATATGCCGGCAAGACCGGGTACTTTATTTTTCTGATTCAACTTGACTCACCTCCGATGGGAGACGCTTTGATGCATGGTGACTCCATGCACCCAAACCCACTCCCACACATGCTGTGGTATGACAGCCCCTTGACATGAGGTCCGTGACATCGGACTCTCATGATCAACATGCTGCGCCGCAGCACTCCGTGACATCGGACGCCTCATGCGAGGCATGAGGCCTGTCATTTCTATTGTTCTTTCTATTTTTACTTGATAATGATCCTGCATTCCGATTTAGGTATCTTTAAACTGTATATAAGCTGTAGTAATACTGCCTGTATTCCTCAGCTTGACCTAATTCAAATAACAGTCTTAGACTCAACCAGAACACTTGACAGCTTAGGAAGCCCCTAGCTGTGATAACATTGAACTCGACAGTTGGAGGAAAGCCTCCAACTGTGATATACAAACCTATGGTCTGCTCAGAAAGCCTCTGAGTATGGATAGCCATGATGACTTGAGGAAGTACCCAAGTGAAGGCGGGAAGCCCAATACGCTAGGAAAGCCTCCTAGTGCAATACAAGACAGTTGGAAAGCCTCCAACTGTAACATACAGATCCAAGGCTGAGTTGAGACCTATAGTCTTAACAATTTGAGTCCATAAGCCGGGTTGGAATCCTCAAACATAAGCTCTGCTTTGCTTGGCTTCCAAGATCCTATTCTTTGCTCGCAAAAAGTGAGTAATGTTGTAGAATGCACAATAATACATTCCTAGATCGTTCACATCAAATATCCCAATGCATAGCTGTTCTCCCACTAATTTGTCCATGTCCAATATGCTCCACTTGCGATCGTCTTCCGAGCTGGGATAGAGTTTATGTACTGCTGTTCGAAATTTGTTGAAGGAAGTGCCTGGCTGATATTCTGGAAGCGATTCCCAGAGTTTGGAAGAGTCGATGTTGCAATAGCGACAAGCGTGTTTCTTCATTAGATTTGATTCAGTGATGCCGCAGGTTGGGAACAATAATTCAAGCTCTTCTAAGTATTGCTGGAGCTCTCGAGGTTGAGTAGGGTCAAACTTCGGAGTGGTTGAATGCCCACGAGCTGGCATCACGGTTTGGGTAGTCATGAATGTGATGACTCAAGGGGTAGGGTTAAGACTTGTGTAAAGGATGGTAGAGGTGTCAAAGTTGTTGGCAGGATGAATGAAGAGGTTTATGATGATGACGAAGAAGTGGATGACAATGTGGAAGGCGATGATATAAGTGAAGGAAATAGTCTACGATGAGTAGATTCTGCTTCGGAAATAGGAATTCCGATTGTTTGAGAGATTTGAAGGCGTGGCAAGTATCAATATGAAGGTTTCTTGCCTGTGTTGGCCTAACCCGAGGAAGTTGAGGTTGGTCCAACAATGAAATGATTCAGAAACCCTCACAGTGGGCTCCAAAAATGATGATGCTCAACCCGGGAAAACCACCAAAACAGCCGATGAGGCAACCAACGATATTTGCATGAGTCAGAGGAAGGGTGCGAGATGTTCCAAATGTTTGCAGTCCAACCTATGGGAGGACAACTAGTTGGTACTAGTCACAAAGGTAGTTCTATAAGTGATGAAGGTGTTTGATGCAGTCCAATGGGGTATTGATCGATATTGAGGATGATCGACAAGATCGACAGTGAACGAGTTTTATCATCAATGGTCGAAGTGTGAATTCTGAGGACCTTTTGATAGGTCGATAGTATACAAAGGCTATAGCCAACAGCTAGGATGTGTTGGAATGGTTGCTAGTGCTAACGACAAGGGGATTGAAGGAAGATTGAGGATGCAATGATCGCAGAGGTTTCTCATCGATCGAGAAAACTCGTAGAGACTTAGATTGTTCTTGGAAGATTGATCGGATGCTTAGAACTGTATACGAGACAATAGGTGAAGACGATTTCTTGTTATTTCCAAGTAGATACTACAGAGTTTTATATGTTTTAAAAGAAACTTCCTAAAATGGTATAAGAAACATGTGTAGAACATGAGGCAAAATATATGAGCTAAGGCACAAGGCCAAAAAGGAGACTGGAATCTGAACAAGAAAGAGATATATCATATGATGAAGGAGTAATAAAGGGAAAGAACTAAAAAGAGACTGTCCTTTGTGTATACACCATGCTAAGTCTCACAATAATCTGTCCAGCAGGTTCTGTACACGATAGGGAGTTGGAACGAGGCTGACCTACTATCAGCAGGTTTGAGCACAAGTTGGAATACTTCCTAGCGCATAGTCTTCCACCATTTAGATAACAAATGCGGCGCCCGGTGTCACTCATAGTCTCTCAACATCAATCAATAATGCTCAACAATGGTTGATGACAGTCGATGATGTTTGATTGCAGTCGCAGTTTGTTTGACGTTGATCGGGGATGTTTGATGGTCATTTAGAGGGATCTTAGGGGCTTTCGAGGTAGTCCTAAGGTTGTGTGATGTGGTTTCTCAGTACGATCGATGTCGCTGGTGATGTTTTGATGTGGTCGATATGATATCGCGATCGATAGACTGGGTCACACTGCATCTGGGACCTCATAGGAGTTAGCCGATGTGATTAGAATGTGGTTAGAATGGTGTATCGGCCTTTGAGCTGAGGAGACAACCTATCACTGCAGTTGTCAGTTGATGGTGGGCATTGGTGGCATGTCGGCACAGTCGATGTTGGTGGTGGTCATTGGTGATGTGGTACACCTGCCACATTGTTGTTGTCAGTGTCAGCATTGGTGGGAGCATTGGTTGTCACTGGCAGTGGGCATTGGTGACATGGCAGTCATGCCACATTGTAGTTGTCATTGTCAGGGTTGGTGTGGCCTTCTGTCATCCCCCCATCATCGGACCTGTCTGTCAGCACCCCCATCTCCCCCTGTGAGCCGTTGCTCACAGGCTGGGTGGTGGTGCTGTGTCAGGGTAGTTGCCATGGTGGGTTGGCAGTTGGATGTTGTGATTATCAAAGGAATGAACCTAACAAATAAGAATGAAAGTGTTAGTTACACAAATAGAAAAAAAACATACCTGAGCCCAAATGATGATTGGCATCGTCTGGGCTTTCTTTGCATTCATTTGTTTGGCCTGTCATCGGGTGGTGGTGCTGGTCAGGGTGCGGTTAGTGATCCTCCAGGTCCCGTTACCACCCTGCAAGCAGGTGCTTGCAGCCATAGTAGGCCTCATCATCATTATCAAAAGTTAAAAACCTAAAAATAACAATAAATGGTTAGTTGATTACACAATAAGGAATCAAAAGAAACATACCAGGGCCCAAACAACGCAACATGCGTTGTTTGGGCCATTTTTGCATGTGTTCATGGTAGGCAAGTAGGCTGTGGTGGAAGTGGAGAGAGAATGAAACAGCATTGTTGGTTTGGCAGCCATGGGAATGGTGTCAACAAGTGGCACCACCTTTTCATTTGGGTGTGCAAATGTGACCAAATGGTCTGTGTGCAGCCGCATGGTATATAAACCTTTGCTTTTTGCATTTCTTTTTCTTCATCAACTTCAGTACTATTTTATTTTAGTTACAGTAGGTATAGTTGGTTGCAACCAGTTAGAACCAGTTTCAATCGGTTTTAAATATATATTCAATCTATTACAACCACAACTGACAGAGTGAGAAAATTAGGACAACCACAACCTGAAAAAGACTGAACCACAGTTTGGTTCAGTCCGGTTGTGGTTTTTTTCTGGTTCGATGAACTGGACCTTCAAACACTATCAACACACTGGAAAGCGAGGTTACCAGAATATGCATGCAAATTGATTTGCTTAAATCTACAATCAAAAACTTCATCAGAACCCTTGAGACTAGCTCAACAACCAATATTCCCCCCATTGCAACTCCAAGTGTGCCCAATAATGATGCACCGCCTAATGTACCCACTAAGGAGCATGCCCAGATCAAACTGTCCCCCCCCACCAAATTTAATGGTGCGTGTGCACAGGGGCATGCATTCCTTAATTCTTGTGAGTTGTACATCAGTCTCCAGTTGCATCAATTCATCAACAATGCTGCAAAAATTTATTGGGCCTTCACATACATGAAATCTGAATGCACCTATCTCTATGTGGACCATATTCTGCACCAAACTAAAGAGCTTTGTTCTCTACCTTTCTCCACTTGGGGTGACTTTTGAGCAGAGTTTGTATGCCACTTCTATCCCCTCAACAAGTGCCACCAAGCACTGACACATCTTGAGTCATCCTCTTACCATCAGGCACATCGATCCGTGGATGATTATATTGATGAGTTTAAGGATTTGGTGGACATGGCAGGATATGGGAGTGGGCTACCAGTTGTGGTGAAGTTCTGATGGGGCCTCAATCAAGAGATTCAGGACCAGATTGCACAGATGCTGGAAGGGCATTCAGTAGATGATGATATCTATGCTTGGTATGAAGCTGCTTCACTCTGTGATGAGAACTGACTCACAAATGCGGTGTTTAACACTGCATTTCATGCTCCAACTACCACTCATGCCCCCTACACCTTCAATTGAACCCTCCCCCAGTGTAACCCCATTCCTGTCCATCAGACTCCCACACCAGCCATCAATGTCCCTGTACCAATGGATGTTGATGCAGCCTGTAGCTGTGTGCATAGGTTGGATCTCTGCTACTGCTATGGGGAAACTGGACACAAGGCCAGAGCATGTCCCCATCATCAGGATATTCACATGCTCACCCCTGAGGGGCAAGATGAACTCCTCCAGGACCTGTTGGCACTTGTAGATGTTGAGGAAGCGAAGGACCAGGTTGCAGAGGAGATCAAGTCAGAAGTTGTAGAGGAGCAGGATTTTCTATTCGCAATGAGTGAGTCATACACCCTCACTGCCTGTCCATAACCACTTTGAAGTTTTGCCAGTTGAATTCCCAGAGGATGAATCTAACTCCATGACTGTTCCCCTCTCTGACCCTTAAAAGTTGGCTGAAGACATACCTGCTCTTCCTATCTCTCCCTCTACCCCACACCCAGAATTAAATCATGGGAGCGCAAACTACCACACAAATATATTGTTGCATCCACTCCTTCTACACATTCCTTGAACCTAGCAATCAAACTACAGACTACTGACACTGGACAGATACTTGGTGTCTCTGCGCTCCTGGACTCTGGTGCGACTGGTCTCTTCATCAATGCCCATCTCACACAACAACATTGCCTGAATACTCGCTCACTCTCATGTCCAATACCTGTTTATAATGTGGATGGGTCCCCAAATGAAGCTGGTGCCATCCGAGAGGTTGTAGCCCTGGTCCTCCATTACAAAGATCATAGTGAGTGTGCCCTTTTTGCTGTCACTCAGTTAGGAAGGCAGAAGGTGATCTTGGGCTATCCATGGCTTTGAGACCATAACCCAGAGGTCAACTGGTGTACCAGGGAGGTTACAATGAGCCAGTGTCCATCCCACTGTCACACTTGTTTCATGGAAGCCAGACAAGAACACCATAGACAAAGGGCCTCAGCACAATGCACTCAGAAGTGTCATGCCAGACCCTTGCCTGTGCCTGAGGTGGTGTTAGAGGGGGTTAATGATCTGATGCCAGACTCAGATGATGAGGAGGAGGAGCCAGAGGAAGTGGAGGAAGGTGATTGGATCTTCTACACTGTGATTCGTCCATCACATGAGGTGTGTGCTACATTGAACATATCCCAACACCTTGCTGAGGCCTTCCACAAAAACAATGCTGCTAAATCCTCTACTGCTTCCTTGCTTCCTCATCTCCATGAGTTTGGGGCATGTTCTCCAAGGAATCATTCAACTCTCCCTGTGTGCAAGCCATGGAATGATGCGATCGAACTCACCCCCAGTGCAACTCCTTCATCCTGCAAGGTCTATCCTCTCTCTCCTGAAGAACAGTGACAGCTTGACCAGTTCATCGATGAACACCTGGCCTCTGGATGTATTTGACCATCAAAGTCACCCATGGCCTCTCCCTTTTTCTTTGTCAAGAAAAAGGATGGCTCACTTCAACCAGTTCAAGACTACAGAAGGCTCAACGACATCACAGTCAAAAATTGCTACACATTACCTCTCATCTCCAAACTTGTGAACCAGCTCCATGGAGCCTGATACTTCAAGAAGCTCAACATTTGTTGGGGTTACGATAATGTGAGGATAAAGGAGGGAGATGAGTAGAAGGCAGCCTTTCATACCAACTGTGGTCTTTTGAACTGCTGGTCATGTTCTTTGGCCTTACTAATAGTCCTGCCACCTTTCAGACCATGATGAACAACATCTTCCACAACCTCATCCTTGAAGGCATTGTTTGTATCTATCTCAATGACCTCCTCACATGGTTGAAGAGCACTGTCACATCATGTGCCTCATCCTGGAATGACTTCGACAGTACAAACTCTACCTTCATCAGGACAAGTGTGAGTTTGAGAAGACCAAGATTGAGTACCTCAGCCTGATTATCTCAGAGGGTCAGGTGGAGATGGATCCTATCAAGGTGAATGGGGTCACAGCTTGGCCAATGCCCACAAACAAGAAAGAGGTGCAGTCTTTCCTGGGCTTCATCAATTTCTATCAGTGTTTTATCAAGGATTTATCACATCATGCACAACCACTGTTTGACTTGACAGGAAAGGAGGCATGGAGGTGGGATAATGTACAACAGGAGGCATTCAAAAAGCTTAAGGAGATGGTCACTTTCACTCTCATTCTTACCTTTGCTGACAATTCATGCCCTTTTCATGTAGAAGCCAACAGTTCTGACTTTGCAATGGGTGCCATGTTGTCTCAGCAGTCTCTGGAGGACCAGAAGTGGCATCCTGTTGTGTTCTACTCCAAAAGCCTTAGTGCTGTAGAGTGAAACTACAAGATCCATGACAAGGAGATGTTGGCGGTAATGCATGCGCTCAAGGAATGGCAACACTTCCTCGAGGGTGCCCAACACAAGGTGGAAATTTGGACGGATCACAAGAATCTTGAGTACTTTATGACAGCCAAAAAATTGAATCATTGTCAAGCTTGTTGGTCGCTATATCTATCCAGATTTGACTTCTCCTTGCACCACCATCTGGGTCACAGCATGGGGAAGACCAATGTTCTGTCCTGATGTGCAGACCATGGGATGGAAGCGATGACAATCAAAACATGGTGTTGTTGCAGCCAGACCTGTTCACCATTCGGGCACTGGAAGGCATTGCACACCAGGGCAAGGAGTGGGACATCCTATGCAACATTTGTTGCACAAAACATAGCAGTTTACACAAGGATGTTGTTGCCTGAGCTGTTAAAGAACTGAGGAAGGGATCCACCCTTTCTTTGCTTGTGGCAGAGTGGGCTGAAAAGGAGGACTTGTTGTATTTCAGGAATCACATCTATGTCCCCAATGACCCAGACCTTCACTAGTGCATCATATCCCAACACCATGACTCACAGATTGCTGGTCATCCTGGATGCTAGAAGACCTTGGAGCTCACCTCACAGAATTATTGGTGGCCACAAATATCATGGCTCATTGGTCAGTATTGTCATACTTGTGACCTTTGCTTATGCACCAAGATTACTCGTCGCAAACCCATTGGCAAGCTACACCCTCTTCCTGTTCCAGAGAGTCATTGGGATGTTGTCAGTGTCAAATTTGTGGTGGAGTTGCCAGAGTCAAATGGGTTTGATGTGGTGATGTGCACAGTTGATTCAGTGGGGAAATGCACTCACTTTATTCCCACTCACACCACTGTCAGCACCCTTGATGCTGCCCAACTCTATCTCCACCATGTGTGGAAATTACATGGACTTCCTGGCACCTTCCTTTCTGACTGCGGCCCTCAGTTCATGGCAGAGTTCACTTGCGACTTCTGGGGATCAAACTCCTTGCTTTAACTGCCTATCACCCACAAACTGATGGCCAGACTGAGTGAGTCAACCAGCAACTGGAGCAGTACATCTGCATCTTCAACAATGAGTGCCAGGACAATTGGGACAATCTTCTCCCCTTGGCTGAGTTTGGGTACAACAACCATGTCCATGCTTCCACTGTGGATGGGTTAGTTGGCCTGCTCACCAACTTTCCTGTTCATGGGAGGCTGCACCTTCATGTACTGGAACTCTTGGACAACCATATACCATTCCCTTTCCTTGTCTTCATCAATACTTTGCATTACTGATCCCTTTTGCCTTACCTATAGTTTGTTATTCAAATCCTCTTGACACACCAACCACATCTCTCCACGTGACATGTCAATCATGTATCCCATCACATCTCCGAGCTTCCTCGGCTTTCATGCCAACAGTTCTGCTTTCCACAAGATGGAATGGTTCCAGGTTTTCATTACTCTATTTTTAGCTTTTACTTGACAAGGAATCAATCCATTCTTGTGACGATCTGGCTTTCAGACCTTTCTCATACACTATGGCTAGCCATTGTCCAGATCAAAGGGTCAATCCGCTGGATGGTAGGGTCGAGAGGTTGTATTTGAGTGCTCTCTGCACTTGCTGGGGGCACAGGTCACATCCCGCAAATAGAGAGCCTTGAAAATGAACCTTTCCCTGAGTCATTCCCAGCCCAAGAAACCTCAAGACGAGGACTTGACAATGCCATATCAACATCACTTACCGTACAAACACCACCCTTATCTTGAAGAACATCAGTACTCCCCAAAACTGACAATCTTGCTTCTGAATTAGTTCATCATTCTTGTTGTTTGGTCCTGTCAGCGCAAGAGAATGCACACGATCAGATTTTTCATTATCGCAAGTACAGATTTGTATATAGGTGTTCTCCCACCTTTCAAATGGAGTATCTTACTTTGACTCTTGTTTTATGTCCCCCTTAAGTTTTCCCCTCAAGTTTATGAAGGTTTCCCAAGTTTTCTACACACCAAGGTGTAGAAATCAAGCTAAGTGTTCAAGTTACAAGTCTTTCAGTCAACTTTCTTCAGTTCCCTTGAATTCTCATTACCACAAGTTATATTACCAGTAGATTAGTATACTTTGTCACTCTTTCAAAAGACCATCGAGCCATTTTCACTTTGATGCATCAATTCTTCACTTTCGACGATATAGGCACATGATCTTGTTGATCACATTTTCAGTCAATGTTATCACTTTTTTCTCAACACATCTTGCGGGGCCCACTTCCCTGAGTGTGGTTGCATGCCCATTTCCTTTTGATGAGCTCCCAGCTCGTCCACTCCATCTTCACCTCACTTTCCTCCTTTCCCACTTACCTCACCTCTTGTGCAGTGACCACCAGGACATCGGATTTCCAGCAGAGCAATTCCCCTGCCACACCACTCAACAAACCCCTTTTCTCTTAGACACTGGATGGCATCCACACATGGGATTTGAACCTTGCCAAACTTCCTCACACATCGAGACAGTGAATGAGTTCACAGAATGCATGAGGGATAGCTTGGAGGAGGCAAAGGCAAAGGATGACATGGCATGCTTTTACAATCAATGCCATTCTCCAGCCCCTTAGTACAAGGTTGGTGATCAAGTTTATCTTGACTCCAGTGACATCTCCACCACGTGTCCATCCAAGAAACTCACTCATCGCTTCCTGGGACCTTTCCCCATTGTCAAGTGTGTTGGAATGCACTGCACCTCCCAGCCTCCATGTCCAGACTCCACCCAGTCTTCCATGTCATCAAACTCCTTCCAACTCCCCCAGATCCATTCCCAGGACACCATTCATGTCCACCACCACTGCCTACAGTGATTGAGGGAGAACCCCAGTACAAAGTCGAGTTGATCTTGGACAGCTGGTTGTATCAAGAAAAACTCTAGTATTTGGTGCACTGGAAGGGTTATGGGTATGAGGAGAACTCATGGGTCAAGGAGTCCGATGTGAACACTCCTTGGTTAGTCAAGGAATTCCACCAACGGCACACTGCTGCACCGTGTCGCATTCAAGTCACTGACTTTGGTCATATGTGATTTTGAATGCATTGGGGTAATGCATCTTAGAGAGGGGGGTGATGTAAGGGGACTAGGGGGTGTCCCGTGTGTTTCTCCTATTTTTTATGCTTGTCCTATATTTTTCCTCACTTCATTTCCTTCTAGTTTTCATTTTCTATGATTTTTCCTCATTTTATTACTAATTTTCCTTTCTATCACATTTGTGCATGTTGACAGTTTTATATTTAGAGGTGGAGTACCCTTTCTGACATCTACCCCTTGGTATGATGTCATTTGGCAGCCTTGATCTGCCTATCTCTGCCTTTTCTATTTTTAGGTTATTATTTGATTTTTGCAGTCTTCACATATACTGGGCATTGGCAAAGGGGTCCTTAGAGTTTTCTCTTTGGATTTCCCTTTGCTAGTCCATTAATTAAGTGGCCTCTAAGGTTGCCCTTATACTGACTCTGCGCCCAGAAAGGATGTCTTGGACACATTGGCTAGGCTTTTGTCAATGCCTGGATGGTAGATCATCTTCGGGAGGTTCTTCAGGCTGAGCTGGTACATGAGGTAGAGCTGTGGATGCAGAAACAGGTGATGTGATGTTCAAGGTTGATGGTGCTGAGGTATGTGAGTCAGGGGATGACTGGACAAAGTCCCAATCCTCCCCCTTGAGACATTCCACTGATGCCTGTGTTTTGTCAAAGTAGACATTATGCTCCATGGTCACAGTTCACTTATCTGGCCAGTACAGTTGACAACCATTACTCATTTCATCAATGCAAAACCATTGACCTTCTCTGAAACATCCACCAAGCTTATCTCTACCCTCAATCTGCACCCAGACTTTCTTGCCCCACTCACATATCTGACTGAGGTCTGGTTTCTTTCCAAAAGCAGCCTCATAGGGTGTCATCCCATCCACAGCCTTCATAAATGTGTGGTTCCAGCCTCACAAGCAGCTGCTCATGGGGTGGTTGGTGGATGGAATGATGATGGGGAGGGGAGATGAGAGGGGAGATAATGGGGGATGGGGACCACCCCCACCACCACCACCACTGCGAGCATCTGCTCACAGGGTGGATGCATGGGTGAGGAAATGAGGGGGAGATGAAAAAGGCCACGACACCTGCCCCATGCCTACAAGCATCCGCTTGTAGGGTGGTTTGCAGGTTAGTGCAGGGAGAGGAGACTGTGATGACACACCACACCCCCCACACAACTGCTCGTGAGGTGGTTGGATGGGCTCCCAAGCCCCCTTGTTTTTTGTGTTCTTTTTTACAGATTATGTTTATGATATTGATGAGTACAATGGCACCACCACCAACAAACCCACCAATGATCCCAACACCACCATGGAGCAATGGCGACAACAACTAGTATGGGCCAGACACCACCAATGCGAGAGGATGGGTGCAAAGTGGACACTGGCACCAGCAACAACACCAGCGGCAACACAACTGGGCCACTAACAACAACACCTCCTTGAATGGGTAATCACCTCCTTGAATAGGTAATCACCTCCTTGAATAGGTTTTTTTTTCTTTCCTTTTTCAACTGTTTTATTTTTAAAACTAATGATTTAATTTATAGCCCCCACTGTTGGAATACCAAGCTGACTATGCCTGAGCTTCAGGCCAAAGATCTTGTGGCATCAGTATCACGTTCATTCTCTATTTCCAATTCTCCTTGGTTACAAACTTTTAATTGTTTAGTCTATTTACCTTTACTGTGCCTTTACACATGGTCACTCATAGGATAAAACATATGTAGTTATTGTACTTGCACCTCAGTCATTTGGCTCTCACTCTCATGTGCAAACACTGAGGTAAATACCCCATACTTACTTTACTATTATTCTCATTACTTACTTGACATTCACCTAGTAAACTCATGTTTCATATAGGTGAATACATCAGTAGTTTGGCTGCTGCTCTCGTGCACAAACCCTGAGTAAACTCATGTTTCGTATAGCTATTCTTACAGGTTATTGGGCCCTGCCTTCCCTGCTACCCTTGTCACTATGTCCACTGCTCTTACCACTACCAACCTTCTTCCTTCATCTGTGCCCAAGCTCAAGTCCATGGGCCTGAACTTCAAGCTTTATTTCCATGATGCACTTGATGCGAAGGGCTTTTGGGGCCATTTTGATGGTACTGCCATTTGTCCCATTGTCAGTTCTCCAGCCACCACTGCTGAGATGGAGGCCCTCGCTCTTTGGAACAAGAATGAGTGCACTGCGAAGTCACTCCTCATGAATCTATAGGGGGTTTGCTTAAGCAACCTAAGATGTAGGTGCACAGCTTGCTTAAGTATAAGTCAGCTTAAGCACATATTGCCTATAATATTGTATGCACAGAAACAATAATTGAACACCCTGAGCTCATGTCCTGTCTCAACCATGCTGCTAAAGCACCCTCCCTGCTCAAGCACCCTCCCCACTCAAGCACCCTCCCCACTCAAGCACCCTCCCCACTCAAGCATCCTTCTGCTCAAGCACTATCCCCACTCCCTGCTCAAGCACCCTCCTGCTCAAGCACCCACCTTGCTCAAGCATGCTCTCTGCTCAAGCAAGCTCCCCACTCAAGCAGACCCACCAAGCTTGAGCACCCTTCCTGCTCAAGCACCTCCAATCTCAAAACAGGGATAGGACTACTTAATGTGCTTAAGCACTGAGCACTCAATAAGCATCTTAAGCAGTCCATGAGCCAGCTTATAAACAAGCACAGCTTAAGCACCCAATTAAGGTGCCAAACAAATAACAATAATATAAATATGTCTCTACTGACACTTCCACCCTTTGGAAACCATATATTAGGGCCTCAAATTGCTTCATTCTATATTATGTGGACTTCTATGGTGCAGGCAGTAGCAGCATAACCAGTGTTTAACATAATGTGGTGAATTTTGAACTTTGAACACCTGACTAAATTGATGAACTAAATTGATGACTAAGTCTGAGTTTGATTCAAAGTTTATGTGGATTAAGCATTGTTCAAAGGGCTTAATGAGCTTAAGGAGATATGGTGCTTAAGCTGACTTATACTTAAGCAAGCCGTTCATCTACATCTAAGGTTACTTAAGCAAACATCCTATGGTGCTTGACTCCTCATGCAGAAGATTCCTGACTCAGCATTAATCCTCATGCACAGCCACACTCTTGTGAAGGATTGTTGGGATGCTATTGTTGCAGAGTATTCAGAGAAAGGAACATTTGCACAGACAGAACTGTGTTCCAAGTTCCTCCAATTGAAGTGTCCTGAAAAAGGCAATGTTCATGAGTTCCTCGATGGAGTCGACACCTCTGTCGACTCCACAGTACCCTTTGTAGCTCACTTGGAGCTCACCTTTTTCCTCGACTCACCTCATCAGAGTCCTTGCCTCAACACTCCCTCCCAGTAGCACCCCTACAGCCCCTGAGTGCATCTCTTGCACTTTGGGGTGCCCTCCTCGACAATACATTCCTGAGAAGTCCTCAGTCCCATGCAACGATCACACTAAAGCAATATCAAAAGCCTGATTAGTCTGAATGATATCGAAAGAAAATGAGGACTTACTGGCCCATGGAAGGTGATCAAGTCACCTTCCTCTAGCCGCACCCGCTTTGGGACCATGGGTTCCTCATCCAGCTCATCCTCACCCTCCTCCTCCTTGTCCAACTCATTGGCCTTTTTCTTCTCAACGATCTGCTCAATGACTGGTAGGTCATCGACCAGAGTTTCTTCTTCTGCAGCCTTGTCTTGATTGATCGAGAGGCGCATGACCTCGAGTGCAGCGGTACAATCCCAGAACTCATCCTTCGAAACTGATTTGGCATGAACCTTGGCCAAGAATGCTCGACATGCCTCGACCAGCGTGTCCTGTCGCTCCTCGATTCTCTTTGCTTTGGCCTCAACGGCCACTTGCTGAGCAATTCGCTCTTCCTCCTTCCGCCTCTCTTCCTCAATTGTCCTCGTATACTTCTCGAAAAGATACTTCCCACCCCACAAAACCCAATCCTTGCCTGCACACGGTCGTCACATGCATCGAATGATCTGATGAGATTGTCGTATTCAGCCTATCAACAAAGTCAGGAAGCAGATAAATGAAGAAAAAGGAAAAGACATACCATTTTCTCACAAAACTCATGACCCCACACCTCGAAGTCGAGTTCTTTGGCTTTGCCAGCCTCGGGCATCAATTTCGCTTGGTCGAGGATAGGAAGAGCGAGCTCACCGAGGATGGACATGTTGTCAAGGAGGTTGATGAAAGAGATCGAATGGAAAGAGAGAAGTTCAAACCACGATGCATCTTAAATCAACAATCAACAATGTCACATGACCTGGTTACTTTGGCTTGACTGACTGGGACGGTCAGAATTTCAGTAAGGGGGAGGATGATAGGTTGTCTCCTCAGCTCAAAGGCCGATACACCATTCTAACCACATTCTAATCACATCAGCTAACTCCTATGAGGTCCCAGACGCAGCGCAACCCAATCTATCAATCGCAATATCATATTGACCACATCGAAACATCACCAGCGACATTGATCATACTGAGAAACCACATCGCACAACCTTAGGACTACCTCGAAAGCCCCTAAGATCCCTCTAAATGACCATCAAACATCCCTGATCAATGTCAAACAAACTGCGACTGTGATCAAACATTGTCGACCGTGGTCAACCATCGTCGAGCGTTATCAATCGATATTGAGAGACTATGAGCAACATCAGGCACTGCATTTGTTATCTAAATGGTGGAAGACCATGTGCTAGGAAGTATTCCAACTCGTGCTCAAACCTGCTGATAGTAGGTCAGCCTCGTTCCAACTCCCTATCATGTACAGAACCCGCTGGACAGATTATTGCAAGACTTAGCACAGTTTATACACCTTGGACAGTCTCTTTTTAGTTCTTTCCCTTTATTACTCCTTCACCATATGATATATCTCTTTCTTGTTTGGATTCCAGTCTCCTTTTTGGCCTTGTGCCTTAACTCATATCTTTTGCCTCATGTTTTACACATGTTTCTTATACCATTTTAGGAAGTTTCTTTTAAAACATATAAAACTCTGTAGTATCTACTTGGAAATAACAAGAAATCGTCTTCACCTATCGTCTCGTATACAGTTCTAAGTATCTGATCAATCTTCTAAAAACAATCTAACTCTCTACAAGTTTTCTTGATTGACGAGAAACCTCTGTGATCATTGCGTCCTCAATCTTCCTTCAATCCCCTTGTCGTTAGCACTAGCAACCATTCCAACATGTCCTAGCCATCGGCTATAGCCTTTGTATACTATCGACCTATCGAAAGGTCCTTGGAATTCACACTTTGACCATGGACAATAAGACTTGTTTGCTGTCGATCTTGTCAATTGTCCTCGATATCGATCAATACCCTATTGGACTGCATCAAACACCTTCATCACTTATAGAACTACCTTTGCGACTAGTACCAACTAGTTGTCCTCCCATAGGTTGGACCACAAACATTCAGAACGTCTTGCACCCTTCCTCTGACTCGTGCAAATATCATCAGTTGCCTCATTGGCTGTTTTGGTGGTTTTCCAGGGTTGAGCATCATCAGCGGGTTGTTTTATTTAGTATCTACATACCTGCTCACAGGCACCTGCCTGTGAGGGGTTTTTATTCTAGTTTATAGTAGTATTATTATGTATATTAATGTCGACTCGAGTCAGTTTAGACTGATGTTGAGTCAGTCTTTGAGAAACTGGCTACAACTGGTTGTCAGACTGCACAAAACTGCACAAAACTGGTTTTGTGCAGTTTGGTCCGGTTTTATATACTTTTTAAATATCATTGAACTGGTTCCAGTTCCGGTTCTCTTCCAAAATGGAAAAAAAACCGGACCAAACCAGACCTTTAAACACTATGTGTCGAGGCATTCCGATGTGTCCATGGCACTAGGAAGTGAAAATGGTGGCACACTGAAGGCAGGACTGTCGGGAACAGTGTGTAGGGAGTCAATGGAGCTTTAGGAAGTGTCATCCACTCCATATCTGCCTATCTTGGGCAGTGCATTCATGATTTCAGGCCTTAGGAGAGAGTTTTCTACTATAAGGGCAACCTTAGAGGCCACTTAATTAATGGACTAGCAAAGGGAAATCCAAAGTTAAAATTATAGTACATATTACAGGGATTGGAGGTGCACCTAGCAAAGGGAAATCTGAAGAGAAAACTCTAAGGACCCCTTTGCCAATGCCCAGTATATGTGAAGGCTGCAAAAATCAAATAATAACCTAAAAATAGAACAGGCAGAGATAGGCAGATCAAGGCCGCCAAATGACATCATACCAAGGGGTAGATGTCAGAAAGGGTACTCCACCTCTAAATATAAAACTGTCAACATGCACAAATGTGATAGAAAGGAAAATTAGTAATAGAATAAGGAAAAATCCTAGAGAATGAAGAATAGAAGGAAATAAAGTGAGGAAAAATATGAGACAAATGTAAAAAATAGGAGAAACACACAGGGCACCCCCTACTCCCCTTACAGATAGGGGGGTTGTTTGCAAAATTTTCCAAATTCAGAGAGCTTGTAACTAGACCATGGTTTGCATGCAGTATTTGTTCTTATTAAAGTATTGTTTTGCAAAATAATGACAGCTATGCCTGACTTCTTCCATTGTCACTAGTTGCTTCCTGGATGTTCTTCCTCTTTCTTCTCTTTCTTTTCCTTCCTCACTTTTCTTCCAAATACATTACATTCCTTAGGACAACAAGTCATTTGTGGTTTCCTAGTCTTCCAATCAATTTTGGGATTGTGCTTGTGTAACCATGGACATCCTATAATTAGATTGGTCTTCCCAAGATTGCATACTTTGAAAACAGCTCATTCCTGATGGCCCTGATACCTTAGTATTGTGGTCACCTCCTCTTTAATAGTTCCTCCTCAATTAACTGTTCCATCAACATTATATATCATGATAAGTTGTGGTAGGTTGCATGTGTTAATACCATTTTCAGTAATTAAGGACTGATTGATAAATAATCCTGAAGCACCACAATCAAGAAACCCTTCCACATCAAATGATGTGTGAGTGTCCACCATTTTCAGTCCCATGGTCAAAGTGATTTTCTATCCACAGTGAGTAAATAAGGAAGTTAGGAGTTTTCAGAAATTGTATATGCAAATCTTCTTCATCATGTGATCAATTTTTGTTGTCATCAATATTAATTTCCTTTTCTGTTGCACTTCCTATATGAGAACCATTGCCCTGAGTTTCCTCTGATACTAGTACATTGTAGGAGTTTTGGGTCACCAATGGGGAAACCTTCACTGGGACTCCTGCACAAAATTCTGCTGCTCGCTTTCTTCCTCTTTCACTCCTTCAATAGTAGCTTCCCTTATTTGTCACCTTTCCCTACAGTTTCTAGAGATGTGACCTAATTTCCCACAACTGAAACATTTGAGTGGGGGTCATCTACCTACTCACTCAACTTCCATTGTGTCAGATGCAGGTGGCACAGAAGTAGTAGGTGTCACTGCCATGGCCAGTGGCTGTGCCATCAGAGATTGTACTGCTGCTGGTACCTGAGGCACTTTTCCTTTCTTGGTCTTTCCCCCTGATTGCTTTCCAAATATAGTACTTCTGTACATCAACTTTGATTCTGGTTGTTCCTGCTGATACTCCCAATCAAGGTGCATGGCCCAATTATACCATTCATCCAATCATTCCAGCATAGAAGGTAGTCAGTGGATAGACTTGAATAATGAGGGATTTAATCCCACCTTCAAATATTCCACCAATGCAGCTTCTCCCATATCCATCTGTGAAGCTTCAGCTTTGAATTGCAAAATCAACTTGTCCACTGTTGAGGCACCTTGGCACATCATTTTTAATTTAGTGTTAGCCATCACTTTTGGATTAGGATCTCCAAACTGAGCTTCCAATCTCTCCAAAAATTCCTTGAAAGTTGCAAATGCTCTGTTCCCCCAGCAATTTGATTGATAGCCTCATTTCTCCAAAACTGTGCTTTGCCTCCCTGGATGTATGAGAGAGCAAACATAATTTTAGACTCCGCTGTGCAAAATTCAGGCTTCTGCCTTTGGATATACAATACTATAAAGCTGATGAATGATTTTGTATTTTGTATAGTACCATCAAAAAATTTTGGTGGTGCATACTTAGGTAAGCACACTTTTCCATTTTTGGACTTCTCTGCCATTTGCACATCATCCTGAAAAATCCACTCCACCATCCCCACCATCTCATCATCTTTGTCTGAGTATGTGGCTGTACTCTGATTGACTTGGCTGGGGCACTGACACTAGGTGCATCATTTGTGCCATCAGCACATCAATTTTCACCTCTAGTGCAGGCATGGGAACAGGATTTGGAACAGGATTAGAAATTGATGGCTTGGACATAATCGATCAATCTGTAACAAAAACTTCTTAGCTTCTTCAGTTGACTCAGGTCCTGTTCTTTGGCTAAGGCACCTCAAATCAATACCCTTTCCAACAGTGCCTGATCTCGGAAATATCACTGAACTTGGCTTGCAACTAAAATAGTCATCCAAATAGAGTAATGTAAATCATAACTAAACCAGATGTGATTGGTTGTCTGGTTCCAGCAGTCCCAATGATGAGCACTGCCTCTTGATCACTGGCAGTCACAATGTAAGGCAAGGCCTGATGCTGGCTTATGAAAGAAAGATAGATTTCAAATGCACAAATTACTTTCAGCTTGTGCCAAAAGGATGAGTAATTGGATGTGGCATAATGAAACAATGACCTATGTGTGAACAAGAGAAGGTGCACTGATATGGGGTAGTTGTGTTCTTCTGTTAGGGTGACACCCACTCATCTGCTAGCAATGACTGTGTGGGTTCTCTCTACAAGAAGGGGTGAGGGTTTGCACATGTGATGCAGGGGTTGATTGATTGATGTGAGGGGTTATTAATAAACTGGTTGGTTGAGAAGGGTGGTTCACACTACAACTATGGGTGGAATACATAAGAGAACACAACTGGGAGTTCCCTAGTGTGTATTTCTTTTATATACTATGTTACATATATTGTACATTGTTGCTATTGACACATGCCTACATGTGTTTGCTTGTCTCCACATAATCTTACATGCTTAGTCACACACCCTTGCTTATTTGTGGCTGAGGTCATGATCAGGTTTTTGAATTTTGCTGAGCTCAAGGGGTTGTGGATATGCAGACTCAATTTGTTGAAACATTCTAAATTTTATATACTGACAACAAAACAGCCATATAAAAATGTTGATTTGAGCTACTGACAATGTTAGCATGCTATTATCAGTGAACTATTGGTATTTTGAGTTGTTTGAGCATATTTGAAAACATACAATGCAATTCTGGCAGGTGGGCTACAATTAGCTACAAGATCTAGACTGATAGAATACTCTCATAGCTTTCCAGTTCTGTGTTAGAGTGACACCCACTTAACTGGTAGCAGTACCATGCAGGTTGTCTCTACAAGGAGGCATGGAGGGGCATGTGCATGATGTGGTGGTTTGATGGTTTGATGGTAATAGTGTTTAAAGGTCCGGTTGCATGGACCAAAAAAATGACCGCAACTGAACCCAACCCAACTGAATGCAACCGAACCATCAGTTGTGGTTGCTCAGTTTTGGGGGTCGGTTGGGTTGCCGGTTGCCTCAATTCAAAATTATTTAAAAACCATTCAAAAACCGGTTGCAATCAGTTGCAACCGGTCTTCTGACTGTATACAAACTATTACTTATGTACTAGATATTACAGTAACAACAAGACAATAAACTAATGTACTTACTACTAATATCTACTATTTACACAATATATAATGAAAACGGGACAAGCCCAAAGGAAAACTATACATTTGGTGAGGGTTTATATACCCTGTGGCTGCACATAGACCTTTTGGTCATGTGGCCCCCACAAAAAACAAAGTGGCACCACTTTGCCTAATGATTCCCACAGCCACAAATCATCAACAACGCCACTTCAACCATCACCCACACCACCCACCACCTACCTCAGAAGTCCAACCCGCGAAGTGAGAGTGTAGAGGGCCCAAACGATGACTAGTATCATTTGGGCCCTCAGGTATGTTTTGTATCATCTTTCTTTATTAATACTAACTAATTTGATCTCTTTTTTTACAGTCTTATGTTGTGTTACCCACCTCCCACCTCTGTGCCCTCTCAGGCCCTGTGCCGCTGCTGTGAGCCTCTGCTCACAGGGTGGCAACGGGTCCCGTTTCTGGACAACAATGCAACAATGACAAGGGCACCACCAATGACAATGTGGCCACACTGCTGCCCCACCCAATGCTGCATTGTACAGCACCACCACCCTGCCTACAAGCCACTGCTTGTAGGGGGAGATGATGGTGCTGATGATGATGGAACACAGGATGATGACGACGACAAATGCTGACGGATGCCAATGACAACGAATGCCAATGAATGCCACTGAATGCCACTGAACGCCAACACCTCCGAACACCAACACCACCAAACACCAATGCCACCGAACACCAATGCCAACAAACACCAATGCCAATGCCAGTGAGTGCCCATGCCACCAAACGCCATCGCCAGGGAATGCCAATGCCAACGCCCAACGCCAATGAACAGCGGGGAAGTTGAACAAGCGGGGAAGGGGGACAAATGAACAGTGAGGAGACAATAACAATGGACAGGGGGACAACGACATGGTACCAACGACCCCCACTCTCGCCAGAAATGCGAGATGATGGGGTTGGTTTTTTTGTTTTTCTTACTTTTATTTTTATTCATTCTATTAACGACCTGTCACCACCGCGAGCACCTGCTCGCAGGGTGTCTTTTAATTAGTTTTATTTAATATGATACAAATTTTAGTTAAGAGACGAAAATAGCAGGTAAAACCAGTTCTAACCGGTCTTTTGGAGGCAACCAAACTGACTGAAACTGGTTGTACCCAGTTCGGTTGCGGTTTCTCCAATTTGGTTGCCGGTTGCCCATTTTGGGGTCGAAAAACCGGACTGAACTGGACCTTAAAACACTAGATGGTAAAGTTAAAAATAGAAAGCATCTCTACAGCTTCCTGATGAAATACCATTTTCTTCATGAGTGAGTCCAGGTGACCTACAACTTACATGCATCAACACTCATGAATAGGGAATAACATGGGTATGGTCAAAACTGCAGTGTTTGGGTCATGGGGTCTGCAGGTATGGGTACGGTATTAAGAATTGCCGACCTGCTGACTACCATGACCTGTTACCATGGTGTCACAGTGTTTGCATGGGTTAACCACACACTGTGCCCATGAAATGGGGTCAAATGATGCCTATCATCATTTGCACCCCTGGTTTGTTGTTTTGTTCTTGTTTTGTGTTGTTTTTGTTCCAACTAGCTTATGTTTTCATTAATTCAGGATTTAAATATGTTACAACAACATGACAACAACAACAGAACACAATGCACCTGCAAAATGGGCCCAAATGATGTCTATCATTGTTTGGGCCCCAGTTAAGTTTTTTAATGCTCTTTTCTTTTTGTTTTGTTTCAACTAACTTAGCTTTTCATTGATTGTAAGTTTTACTGTTTTACAACGACCCAAGCAGCAGACCCACACTGAACAACTGTGGAGCTGACCTCTACCCTGCACCCACCCCCACTGCTGTGAGTGGACCCTGGGTGCTATGAACAATGATGATGATGGCCAGAAGGAGGTGGACAACAGCAACAACAGGGACAATGGGTATGGGACAGGGAACTTGAACAATGAACAATGGGGAAGAGATGACAACAATGACAAATGATAGGGAGGGGAATACTGCAATGACAATGGGATTGACAAGACAATGATGACCACCACAACCACAATGATGGGGACAGTGGGACATGGTGAGGGCAGGACAATGACAACCACAGGGGGAAGACCACGATGGAATGGGGCCAGCGGGAGATGGTGAGTGATGGGCAGGGGGATGACAATGAGGGAGGATGACAGCAAACAGCAGGGAGGGGCAGACCTGCCAGGTGCACCCAATGGCAACTACATCGTTTGGTCCATAGGTATGTTTTTTTTGGTTCATTTCTTATTTTTAACAACTAACTAATTGTGTCTACCCCACAAGGTATGCACCTCCAACCCCCCTGCCACATCACACTAAACCCCCCAATCCCATGATATAGACACTGTATGACCACCAGCCAAACTCACCAATGAGCCAATGCCAACAAAGAACAACCACAGCGAGCAATGGGAGGGAGAGGGGATGGCTACCACAACCTGCCATCTACAACCCAGCACCAGCACCAACACTGCATTGCATGGCAGCCTATGGACAGGATGATGACAACTGCAAGAGCGACGAGGATGGTGACTACCCGGACAACCAGGACCAGGAACAAGACAACAACAACAGGGAGGACAGGACAAACAACAATGGCAAACAAAGTGGGACAAACAACAAATGGTGGGGGAAAATGAGCCAGAATGAACAACTAGAAGCAGAGGGCAGGGCAAGGCACCACCTCCCCCAACTGCTGCCATGAGCAACTGCTCATGGGGCAGGCCCCTCCCTCGTGAATGCAAGTGAGATTTTTTTGTTTCTATCATTAATTAGTTTTGTGGCCCCTCCCTCACTTCATGCATGAGAGGTCATCTCATTTAATAAAAAATTTTAATACCTGTGTTGTCCCCTCTCCTGCAAGGGAGGCTAGTTAGTTTAACAAAAAAGATTTAATACTTGTGTTGTCCCTGTGTTGAATGAAAAAACTTTATTGTCTGTAGCTTAGGTGTTGTATACAGGGTGTAGTCAAGCTAGTCCAGGGCTATACAATAAAAATACACTATGTTTAACAATGTAGAACATCAAATACAAGGCAAAAAATACAACCAAAACAACAGTGTATATACATGGTGTTGCACCTGTGGTGTTTCATGACACACTGTGGTAAAAACCTGTCACAGTGGGTATGGTGTCAGAATGGATGCGATGTTGGCGGGGGGTGCAGTACATGGCAAAGTCACCCATGGTGTGACCCATGTTACACCCTACTCACAAAAATGTCACCAACTTATTCACAAAAGTTGTCAAGACCAATTCTTCCCACCAGATTTCCAATTGTTTTCCACCATCTTTTCTGGCTGCCTCACATCACAGCTTGCCCTCTATCAGCAGCACCACCTGAGGATGAAATTCCCTTATTTCCAATTTGATGAAACAGTTTCAAGTCATTTGTCTCAGGAGGCTGGTTTGCAAATTATCACAGCCTTGGAAACTCTGATTGCCTCTGATCCTTAGTATTTAAGCTGGCTACTTTTGTCTTGTATTAGGCAGTTTGTAAATCAACCAAGTCGACCCCCAAATCCTCTTCTAAGTCTGCCTCAAACTTTACCTTGTTCTCCCCAGAAAACCTCCAGAACTTATATCTCTCTCCTTACCCTTATCTTGAAATTAGGACACCTGATGAGGAGAAGGGCACAACTTCTTACAAGTTGAAGCCAAGTCCTTTCTGTCACCTTACACTTGGTGCATCACACCAAGTGGACTCTGCTCCAGACTCCCATCAGATTTCCTTTCCAGTTTGGTCTTCCCTTTATCCTTTGACAGCTATTGACCAGGTTCAACTGGAAATCTAACATCTTCCTTTGTTCAGTTCAGAATTTAAGAAAAGCCCTGGATGTGTTGAAATTAATCCCTGATGCATGCTGTATACATGAGGCAATACATGCAGCATACACATGTATACATGAGGCGATACATGCAGCATACGCATGTTACTGCGCTTACTGCGCATACATGCGGTAAACACATTCCCGAGTCATGTGACATCCTTATTATTATGTATATAAGGAGAACCTGTACCGTAGTAGGAATACAGTGTTCTTACCTCTGCTAACCCTAGCTGTAAGTCTAACTAAACCCCAGGTAGGTTGTAAGGAACGTGTAGTCTCTTCCCCTGTGCAGCATATATAGTCTGCTCCAACAGGTTATGGGCCCTGCTGGGCACGTCGCGAACGCGCTTTAATTAGCTGCGAACGACGTTGATTTCATCGTCTCCAAATTATAACCTTGCGCTCTTCGTGAGCTGCATTGCGCTCCCTGCGAGCTGCATATAAAACCTAGGTTGACTAGGGTTAACCACTCTGAAGGAGTGTTTTCTCCTGAGAAACGTTAAACGTGTTTTATTGAGTAAAAAGACTGATTGAGCGCTTTTAACAGCTGCCACCACAGAATCATGTCTTCAACTCTTGAAAAACTCGTTCAAACTTTCGACGGATCAAATTACATCTTATGGGCCGACTCTATGAAGGCGTGGCTCAGGTCTCAGGGCCTTTGGCAAATAACTAGCGGGGCGGAGCAAAAACCGCCCCCGGCGCCTCCTTTGATGGCGACGAACGCTACTGTCGTAGCGGACGCTAGTGCCAGGCTCCAGACCTGGAGCAACAAAAATGACCAGGCTATTGGTAGCCTAGTGCTCCGCCTGGCCCCCTCCATTCGGCAGCGTGCCAACACCAAGGACACTGCTGAGGAGGTGTGGGACCTCATTCGCACCGACTATGGTGTGGATGGCCCCTCCCAAGTCTTTTCGGACTTTAGGTCCGCAATAGCAATCAAAATTCCGGCTGCGAACCCCGCGCCAGAGATTGCTAAGATGGCTGACAAATTCGAGCGCCTCACGGCTGCCAATGTCGCCATCCCCGAGCTAGTACAGGCCATGATCCTACTTGCTGCGATGCCGCGCGAGTACGATTCATTGTCTGCAACGGTCCTTAACACGACCGCCACTAGCGCCTTGACATTTAAACATGTCAAGGACTCCATTGTTGCTGAAGCCTCAAGGCGCACAGCAGTTGGAAAGCCCGCTGGCCAGCCTCAGGCCAACAAACTTTCCGCTGTTAAGCGCAAGGGGGGAAACCCCAAATGGCAGCCCAAAGAAGGGCAAAACAGCAACGGAGACTCGTCCCGAAAACGTGGACGACGTGGGGACAGAAAGACTAAGGAGGAGAAGCCAAAAGAGAAACATACCCACCTCGCCTCCAACGCCTTTACCACCATAAATGGTAATGGCACCATCATACCGCCGATGCCGCTCATACAGCGCATCGAGCGACGCGAACACACTCCCACAAGGGATCCTCGCCGCCGACCGCCTGCACAGGCATACACGGGCGCGGCCTCCTCTTCTCATTCGGTTTACGCCGAATATCAGCAAGCTCGAGACACCCTCGAGCGCATGCAACTTCCGCGCACCGCGAAAAATCTGCGACCGCTGGAAGAGCACCTTACGGTGCGAGAAGGTAAGAGAAGGAGGATAGAACCAGAAGTCGAGGCCACGATCGAGGAGGTTGAAGACGACACCGTCTCCCTCGGATCAGAACCTCCGGCAACTGATGAGGAAGTGTGGAAAGCCGTCGACGAAATGCTCGTCGATGAACCCCTTGATACAGGGGCGTATGATGACAGGTCAGTCCTTTTCCCTACCACAAGCACTAAGATTAAAATTCCTATGAATACAGCGAACTTTTCATGTGAAATTTTACCGCTATTAAATGTATCATGGAATTATGTAGATCTTAATATATGTGCGATGTGTGCAAAGGGAGATTGTAAGAAAGGTGCCGACTGGATCATGGATTCAGGCGCATCAAAACACTTCACTGGTGAAATGAAAGATTTCGCTTCTTACGAGCCTTTACCGAGAAAGGACTCTACCTTGGTCCAAACGGCCACTGGTACTACTCATATAGTAGGAAAAGGAGCAGTCTTCATTAGACACCAGGTAGTATGTAATGGGAAGTCAGAGACACGTGAAACGCGACTATACCCCGTCTACTACATACCCAACATTAATACTCGATTGATGTCAATGGGGGTCTTTTTACAAGACGGAAGTGATGTGCGTGGTTCCTCCGCATACATTTCATTCATCGAGCATGGAAACCCAATCATGCATTGTGTCCCTCTAAGGAGGAATGACACGATCTATTGGGCTCGGACTCATATATTGAGCACCAAAAAGGTTAATGTCGCGACCATTTATGTCGCTGACTACTTGACTTGGCATAGGCGACTTGGACACCCATCCAAAGAGGCGCTAGGGAAAATGCCTAAAAGCACCATAAAATTCCCAAGGAATTTAATTATTCCTAAAGACAAAATTATATGTCCAGGGTGTGCAGAAGGGAAAATGACCTCAAAATCTTTTCCCGAGTCAGACTCACGAGCTGACAAATCCTTTGAATTAATACATTCCGACCTAAAGGAACTCCCGGTACAATCGTACCACAAACATAAATACTTCATTGTATTTCTGGATGACAAAACGTCACATATTTGGGTCCAATGCCTTAGAAAGAAATCTGACGCTGCTGCAGCGATTAGACAATTTCAAGCGATGGCTAAGACCCAATATGGCGCTACAATCAAGCGCTGGCGTGTCGATCCAGGGGGGGAGTTCAAGGATCGTGAGCTACAAAAACAGCTCAAGGACTTAGGCATCAAAATAGAGATGTCTGCACCCCACGTTCATCAACAGAACGGGCGCGCAGAGCGTGCCATAAGGACAATAATGGAAAAGTCGCAAACCCTGCGATTCACCGCTTGTCTACCACAATCATGGTGAGAATTTTGCATAGAACATGCAACACATTTATACAACCGAACCCCAATAAGGCGCCTGAAATGGCTGACACCTTTTGAGGACCTGACAAAGGTCCGCCCAGATCTAAACAATCTGAAGGTCTTTGGTTGCGGTGCTTATGTCTATCTACCAAAGGAAAAACGTCCAACAACATTGTCTCCTCGATCGGAGCTAATGACGTACCTTGGAGTAGAAGATGGCATTAAAGCATATCGTTTCATGCGACGAAACGGCGCAATATTCATTGGTGCTACGGCACTATTTGATGAAACGATGTTCCCATGCTGTCCCGGAGCTAAAACTCCTGCCAAGACAGACCTTGGTGATTTTCCACCAGAACCAGAAGATGACGACCACTCATCTGGAACGGATGGCGATGACCCTATACCGCCACAAAATCCGCCCCTTCCTCCATCATCAGAAGATGATGATGATTTACCAAGCGAGCAAAAGGCGCATGACGATGCGACTAACGCTCCTCCTCTGCCGCCTCCAGTTAGCACTGAGGACTTTCGTCCAAGACGTGAAGATCAACAGGAATGGCAGCAATTGCCCCGTCGATCAGGCAGGCAGAGGAAAATCCCAAACCGTCCCGGCAATACCTATGGAGAACAGCGACTCCCCTCTGACATAGAGAGAGACATTGCGCGTGATCGATATTGGAAGAAGTCTGTGGGTCAAGATTCGGATCATAACCGAACACGACCACGACCTCAACAGCAAGAACCGGTTGCTGGACCGAGTTCGGCACCCCACGAGAGTGTGCCCGATTCCAATAATCAAGAACATGATCACCCAATGGGGGAACCGGACGAAGCAGGTTATATTAAAAAGATAACCAAGGAAGGTGGAGATGAGCTTATCCGCTGGCTGTTGTCAAAAGCAGTCACACCATCAAGCGGAAAAAGCCTAGTTCCAAACCAATTTCGCGATATTGCGTGCCTACCCCGGCAGCAGCAACTTGAGTGGAAACAGGCTTGTCGTGAAGAGTTAGAGGCTCTTCGCAAGCGACAAGTCTATGACATCGTCGATCTTCCACATGATCGAAAAACGATCAAAAATAGATGGGTTTTCTCCGTACGGAAGAAAACGAGCCAGACTCGTGGCCAAAGGCTTTTCACAAGTCGAAGGCGTTGACTTTGATGAGATTTTCTCACCAGTAGTCCGCTACGAGACCGTACGCCTCATGTTTGCCCTTGCGTCTCTAGAAGGCATGTATATGACCGGTCTAGATGTAAAAACCGCATTTTTATATGGCAAACTTGATGAGGAGATCTATATGGATCAACCCGAGGGTTTCAAACTCGAGGGTAAAGAGCGCAAAGTAATGCGCTTACGCCGAGCATTGTATGGCCTTAAACAGGCTTCACTAGCATGGTGGAGAGAGCTAGAGGCATTTATGCGCACCATTGGGTTTGTGCGCGCCAGCTCCGATGCCGGCATCTTCATACACAAGGATCCTAAGACAGGCAGCATCGTTATTGCGCTAGTCTATGTTGATGATGGCTTGTTCATGGGCAAGAACAAGAAACTTGTGGATGAAAAGAAGAATGCTTGCCTGAAGCATTGGGAGTGCCATAGTACTGAAAAAGTCACGGAATTCTTAGGCATGCGCGTCACCCAGACCGCTGCAAAAGTCAAACTCGATCAAACAGAATATCTCGCCAAAGTGCTTGAGAGGTTCGAGATGACAAATGCCAAGATTGCCCCCACTCCGCTCCCGACTGGCTACAAACCGTCGGAGAACACAGCGACGCCAAACGCGGCGCTTAGATCAAAATATCAGTCTGTGATCGGATCTTTATTGTATCTGATGCTCGGAACGCGACCTGATATCGCTTACGCGGTAATCAAGATGTCGCAATTCTCGGCTAATCCTAGCCAAGAACATCTAGACAAAGCGATGTACATAATGCGCTATCTGGTGGGAACCCAGAAGTACAGTATGGTCTATGATGGAGAGAAATCCGAGGGGCTACAGGCCTTCACAGATTCTGATTGGGCAGCTGACACAGTCAAGCGCCGATCTACAACGGGTTACTTTGCTACTCTGGCAAGTGGCATTGTGTGCTGGCAGTCCCGTTTACAAAAAACTGTAGCACTGTCATCCACAGAAGCCGAATACATGGCTCTCTCCGACACTTGTCGGCAGATAGTGTGGATAGAGTCCTTATTCCAGGAACTTGGATATACACTGAAGCGCGTACCAATCTGCGCTGATAATCAAGGATCCATCTTTATTGGATCAAATCCAGTTCAGGAAAGAAGGACCAAACATATAGACATTCGCTACCACTACACCCGCGAATGCATAGAAAATGACAAAGTCACAGTCGTTTTCATTCCTGGAAGTGATAATCCGGCTGACATGTTCACAAAGAACCTTGGCGCCGTCCTATTCAGGAAATTTAGAGACTCTCTCGGAATTACTTTCGAGATTCAAACTTAGCTGCTTAGAGCGCTGTACAGTTTGAGGGGGGGTGTTGAAATTAATCCCTGATGCATGCTGTATACATGAGGCAATACATGCAGCATACACATGTATACATGAGGCGATACATGCAGCATACGCATGTTACTGCGCTTACTGCGCATACATGCGGTAAACACATTCCCGAGTCATGTGACATCCTTATTATTATGTATATAAGGAGAACCTGTACCGTAGTAGGAATACAGTGTTCTTACCTCTGCTAACCCTAGCTGTAAGTCTAACTAAACCCCAGGTAGGTTGTAAGGAACGTGTAGTCTCTTCCCCTGTGCAGCGTATATAGTCTGCTCCAACAGGATGTTAAACAGTTCACTTACCTCTGCAACTGCTTTGGTCTTCAGTGATACAATTCCATATGAGGAGGAGTACTCATGGTGAGGAGGAGTGTTGGGTGTTGAGGATTACATTGTGAGCATATGCAAACACTGGGCATTTGATGCATGCATCATATTTAGTGCAGCCCTTTGACACATGTGCCTGGTTCAACCTGTGGCTACCTTTGTGATGTTTTTCTTTGTCTAATGGAATATGTATATATACTGTAAATAGTAGTTCAGCCACTTCTAGTGATGCCATGGCTTGGCTTGGCTTGCCCACAGCATGGCTCAGGCACTCAAGTCACCCTGAGTGGCTCTGAGCCAGCTAAGCCAATTGAGATTGCCCAAAGCTGTGGGCTTGCCATCCTAGTTGTATTTATGCTTCAGTTATGCATTTTAACTGTCAAATAGGTTGTGTAGACCATTATTATGAAAGAAACAAGTCATACTATTGAGTTTTTCACAGATTGGAATCTTTGATGAGATTCTTTGGCTATGTTTATGTCCTTGTACCTATTACAAAACATGCTTGTGGCTCTGGAGAGTAGGGTATAACAATATACATTCAAAATAGAAGTACCTAGGGACTCCTACAGAGTGTTTTATTGTTTCAAGAATGTTTAAAGACATCCAGCCACTCTGAATTTGAGGCAACTTATGGCATGGCTTGAGCAGCTCTGAGCTGCAAGCTGATTTATTGGTGCAGCTCACCCAACAGTCACTTATATGGAGACAGAGGTGAGTACCTACATTGACAGTTAGGTGCAATGTTTTCTTACTCTTTAGTTTAGTCCTATTTATTTGAATCTACAGTAGTGGACAACCAAAGCCTGCTAGTTTGCTTGATGAATTCTTTGGGCAGCTTCAAAGGTCCAAATGGGCTCTAAATGTTAAAATACAGTAGTTTAGATGATAATGATAAGATCTGCATGAGCTGATCATACAAAACTGACAAACTTAGATTTTGACCCAAGAAATTTGGCTGTACCCCTATTTTAGCACTAAAAATCACAGAAAATTCACTAATCAATTGCTTTTGATGAGTTGTGTCTCCATGGGTTGAAAAAGGATTGATAAACATAAATGGAACTGTTCAAAAAAATCCCAAAGTTCCATCTCGCACTCATGGCCAGAGGTCGACCCTTGAAGAAGCCTCAGCCCACACCTAACATCTCTGGTCTCAGAAATCAGTCCAGACAGTCCTCTACCTTCTCTTGGAGGGTGGTTGGCAACCCAAAACTGAGAAATTTTCCCATGTATTCTACAATCAAAATTTGGCGGAACTAGAAATATTGTCACTCTACTTAAATAGGCAATTACTAACAGTCACATAATTCCAATCTCTTCATCTTACCATGGATCATACTCAGAGATGACGTCTACTCATTCAGATTCTAGGCATTTTTGTAAATACCATCATTGCTACTCTGATGCTATTTGCAGCTCCATTGTATGATAAAGAAGCATACCATACCTCAGCACTTTCTGGGGCTGCATGGGTCCTTGAGCTTTTGGAAGGTCATCCTGGATGTATATGTTGTGAACTAGGTGTATCCAAAGAAGCATTTTGGTTCTTGGTTGCCTACCTACAACAGATCAGGATACAACACTCTAGGGGTATTTTTCTGGAGGAGCAGCTGGCTATTTTTTTGTATAGATGTGTCATGGGTATATCAGTTCGGCATGCTTGTGAAAGATTTCAATGTTCAAATGATACAATATCAAAGTATGTGATCTTTGTCTAGATTCACATCTATACCTACTGGGCATCAGATTTTTTTAAAGATGCTGTATATCTTCTCATCTGAACTCTTGAAGGCTACATGGACTTTGTCTGCCAGCCATGGAGCACAGATCCCCCTTCACTCTACATTGTTAACAACCCAAGTTTCATCCTTTCTTTGAGAATGCTGTTGGTGGTATGGATGGAAGTCACTTTATTAGCTCTGGTACAGCAGAGGAGCGAGCCTTGGCACATGATTGCAAAGGGCTTACCACTACAAACTGTCATGCTGGATGTGATTTTGATCACTACTTCACATATCTCTCCACTGGTTGGCAGGGATTGGTTAGCAATTCAACAATGTTCTTTGATTCCCATATGACCAATTTAAGGCTCCAGTTGGGTAAATTCTATCTTGCCAATGCAGGATTTCCAGTTGCCAATGCACTTCTTATACCTTATCAAGGTGTGTGATATCATCTGGCAGAATGGGGCCATGCAGATCTTTGGTGTGTTGCCTTTCATTATAAATATTGCTACAATGCTTATTTATTATTAGCCCAACCAATGCGCAGGAGCTCTTTAATCTTTGCCATGCATCAGCTCAAAATATTGTTGAGAGGATGTTTGGTATCCTGAAGAATCAGTTTGAAATCCTGCAACACAATCCCCATCTCACACCCCAAGTACAGGCACATCTTCCTGCCACACTTGCAGTAATGCACAATGTAATCCAGAAATATGACCCTGGTGAAATTGAGGATCGTATCAAGGAGTTAGAGGCTGAAGAGCTTTTGATTGATGAATCAGATCTGCAAGGTGAGGAAGGCACAGAGGGAGAGTTGGCAAAGGGACCACCAAAGTGAGCTGAGAAGCAAGATGCTGACAAGAGGAGGGATGACATTGCAGAGCATATGTGGATCCAATATCAACAGGTCCTCGAGGAAAGGGGAGAAATTTAGCTTGTACTGGATGATATCATCCCCACAGTGTCACAGGGTTTGACAGGTACATAGCATTGTACTATATATGTATATACTACAATGTAAGAGAGATATGGAGAATTTTTTGAATACAATGTAATGACTACAATCAATCAAAACAAGATCAGTGAGACATTCCTTCAGTCTAAATCAGAAGAAACACTAGGTCTTTCATCTGCTGCAGCTGAATTCTTGATGAGACCCTTAGCAGGAGGGAACTTTGCCATCTCCTTGAAAGTTCCACCATCGGCAGCCTCAGACTTCCTAGAAACAAGAAACAAGATTAAGTGCTCTTCTTCCTTGGGCATCCAGTGACACTTTTCCACAGGTTTCTTGGGCTCAGTTGTGGGATTGACTGCTTTTTGACCATGCTTAGTAGGAGGCAGCAGTGGGGCTTTATTGCTTGGGCTTCACAAGGAACTGCAAGTTTGCATGGTGTAGCGAGGTTCAATGCAATTGTGGCATCACACATTTGTCACACAGTGGCAAATGACAATCCAGCTGCTTGGCAGTGTTGCTAGAATACATGGGAAAACTTCTCAGTTGTGGGTTGCCAGCCACCCTCTTAGTCAACCCCACAATCCACTCCACCCAGATCCAGAGCCCCGAGCCCTGATGGTAATGAATCTGACTTGGAGGAGGAGGATGACAATCTTGATTTGTTGATCCATTTTGATTCTCTGAAGACAAACCTTGCACATGCAGAGGCTTGCCCAGATGAGGGAGAGGACAATGATAATGAAGAGTAGTGTTCAAAAGTCCAGTCCATCCATCTCGGAGACAAAAAGACCGGTCCAAACTGGTCCAAATAAAGTAGTTGCAACCAGTCCTAGACTGGTCTCAGCACAGCCACATATTTATCCACTTTAAACCCCCAAAAACCCTGCCCAAACACTATTTTGCATGATTTTTAACAGATTTTTATAGTGTATTTAATCTTTTTGTCTTTGAATGGCTTTGTGATGTGTTTATTGATTTTCACTATTTATATCTGACTGTAGTGCATGTACATTGATAGCTTATAACCATATTTGATTGCAAAAAGTTGCAAAAAACTCGGTCTAGACTGGTTGCAATGGAGTCCAGACTGGTCTGTGTTGCAACTGGTTTAGACCAGTTTTTTGTGGTCTTCCCACAGTCCAGTCCAGTCTTTTCAATCATTTCCTTATTAGGCAACCAGTCAAGGGTCCAGTCTATCCAAAAATTGGTCAAAAAACTGGACTGGACTGGACTTTAAAACACTAATGAAGAGTTGGAGGAATGGGAGGGATTTGGCAAGGAAGATCTTGCTGAGATGATGATAGGCATGATGACCCATCTGATCTGGATTGGCTGCCTGAGAGACTGAAGAACAAGAGAAAAAAGAGAAAGCAAGAGAAGAAAGGCATGGACTCACAATCATTTCTGCTTATTTCACTACTGATAATGCAACCAGAAAGACCCCAGACATATCAGAAAGGTCCAGATGTCATGTCAAAATCAGAGAGGACCCAGTGGAGGCATGGAAGAGCTTTCCAGGGCCTGGGACAGCTGACAGGGTTCAGGTTCAAGGCCCCTTCATATCCAACAAGAGTTGTGGGGCTGAAGGCAAAAGCAATTGATGCAAGATCAGCCAATTGTGCAGCCACTTTTGCCAACATCACCTGATGCTCAGATAGCCAGGCCATTGAGAATGAGATCAGCATCTGTGCTCTCAGATCTGTCAATGGATGATGAAGCTCAGACTGCTTCAGGGCTTGCAGATGTTGATGAGATGGATACTGAGCCTGGAAAAGGTGACCTTGAATCTTTGGTGGATGATATCAATGATGAAGAGATTGAGGATTTGGAAGCCATTCTTAATGAGAGTGTCCAAGGCCCAAGGAGTCATGTTCAGGACTGGACTGATCTGCAAAAGCAGATCAAAGATCACCCCAAAAAAAATAGCAAGATGTTACCCTTGTCCTGAATAAACAGCTTCTCATTGTCTTGAATTTTGCTACTCTGCATCTCAAAGCTGTTTCCTGTACTCAGGCAAGTCTTGAGACTGTGTGACAAGTGCACAAGGGGCAGGGCAATTGGTTTGCCCAAAGAGTTCATGCACTCACAAGACATTATCAGATTTTGGAAGCAATTCCAATTGAGAAGCATGGTGGGTCCAGAAATTTAAGATTGTGGCTTTATGATGAGCAAGTCAAGACATGAACATGAGACTGGCTCACCTCACAGAAAATAGGAGATGTCACACCCCACCAACTTCAATATGCACTCAACAGGACAATATTTCCTGAATTGTATATCAATCTCATGAAGGGAATCAGTGAGTGCACTGCTCATCAGTAGTGGATCAAGCTTGGGTGGCATTGAACTGTTGTGCAGAAAGGAGTTTATATGGATGGCCATGAACACAGATGTTGTAGAATACTGAAAATAAGGTTTTCTTGCCAGCAATCACTTGATTTGAAGCTCTTATGGCAAAACATGAGGGACCAAAATTAAAGAAAATCATGCCAGAGATCCATGAAGGACAGTGTCAAGTCATAATTCAGTACCACAATGAGTGTTGTTTTCATGCTAATTATGAGGCACGAAGCCTTTGTTGTGATGGGGTGAGCAGCCTCTTCAGAAAAAAGGCTGAGGCAGATTGATCCATGTGTCAGATTTCATTAACAAAGAAGATGGGCGACTCGTGCTCTTGGATGAGAGTAGGCAAATTATGCAGGATGCTTGTAAATAATTTATCCAGGTGCAAATGGAGATCCTTGGTGGGACACCAAACAACTTATGGATCAGATAAAATCTGCCGAGATCCTCAAGTCTGCTCATCCTGACTGTGAAGCCCTGTTCATTTTTGACCAGTCCTCTGCCCATGCTTCTTTACCACCCGATGCACTCAAGGCTTTTGAAATGAATAATAAATCTGATGATGGAAAGCAACACAAGCAACATGATACCACAATTCCTGAATCAAATCCTGACCAGCGCTTCCAGGGACAGCCACAGAAGATGACAGCATCATCTGGGCAGCAGAAAGGCTTGCAGGCCATTCTTGAAGAACCTTGGTTCAATGTCTCACATTTGAAGGCAACGTGAGCACCAGTATGCCCATTTGAGAGCCAAAATTGTTGCATGGCCTGGCTTCTCTCTCAGCAGGAAGATTTTATGAATCAGGAATCAATGCTGGAGGAATTTATCAATGGTACCAGCCATCAGTGCCTTTTCTTGCCAAAGTTTCACTGCAAGCTGATCCCATTGAAATGGTAAGCAAAAATCTGTTTATGGCCTACCAATCTAACAACTGCTCTAAGTACTGGGGATAGTGCAAGTACTGATACTGGGGGCACCCAAAAAACAACTTTGTGGAGGCCAAGACATGCGCACTGGAAGTTTTGGATGCATGCCCTGCAGAAAGTCATGGAGATTTATTGATGCTTACAGAAAAGGTTTGACAGGTGAGGCTGCAGCATGGGCTGTACACAAGCAGAGGAGTCACAGAGCTGTCTCCGAGAGTGCAATGAAGGCACTTGAAGCGCAATCCAAGCAGTAGGTTTGGTGTGCAAAGCCCATATAAAGTGTAAATTTTGGCCAAAAATTTCAGAACTTCGACAGTAGAGATTTTCAGTCCAGATTATTTTCTGAACTTCAAAAGCTGAACTTACATGCAGAAACTGAACTTGATTGAAAGTGAACTTCAGGAAAGTGAACTTGTGTTTGCTCTGAGTCAAGTTCAGATTACTCATGAGTTCAGTTTGTACCTGTCTATAAGGGCAACCTCAGCCTCTAGCAAAGGGAAATCCGAAGTTAAAATTATGCTACATAATACAGGGATTGGGGGCGCACCTAGCAAAGGGAAATCCGAAGAGAAAACTCTAAGGATCCCCTTGCTGATGCCCAGTATATGTGAAGACGACAAAAATCAAATATAACCTAAAAATAGAAAAAGGTGGAGATAGGCGGATCAAGGCCGCCGAATGACATCATACCAAGGGGTATGTGTCGGAAGGGGTACTCCGCCTCTAAATATAAAAGTGTCAACATGTACAAACATGATAGCAAGGGAAAATTAGTAATAAAATCCGGAAAAATCATAGAAAATGAAGAATAGAAGGAAATGAGGTGGGGAAAAATATAGGATGAACATAAAAAATAGGAAAAACACACAGGGCACCTCCCTAGTCCCCTTACATCACCCCCTCTCTAAGATGCATCGCCCCGATGCATTCGAAATCGTATACAACCAAAGTCCGTGACTTGAATGCGACGCGGTGCAGCAGTGTGCCGTCAGTGGAATTCCTTGATTAACCGAGGGGCATTTACGTCAGACTCTTCGACCCATGAGTTCTCCTCATACCCATAACCCTTCCAATGTACCAAATACTGGAGTTTTCCTCAACGTAAATGGCTGTCCAAGATTGACTCAACTTCATATTGGGGTTCTCCCTCGATCACTGTAGGTGGTGGTGGTGGGTGTGAATGGCGTCCCGGGAACAGATCTGGGGGAGCTGGAAGCAATTTGACGACATGGAAGATGGGATGGAGTCTGGACATGGAGGCTGGGAGGCGTAGACGATAGGCATGTGTTCCAACGCACTTGACAATGGGGAAAGGTCCCAAGAAGCAATGAGCGAGTTTCTTGGATGGACGTGTAGTGGAAATGTCATTGGAGTCAAGATAAACTTGATCACCAACCTTGTACTGAGGGGTTGGGGAGTGCCATTGGTTGTAAAATTGTGCCATGTCGTCCTTCGCCTTTGCTAAGGCTGCCCTTGCCTCCTCCAAGCTATCCCTCATGCGTTCTGTGAACTCATTCACTGTCTCGATGTGTGAGGGAGTTTGGCGAGGTTCAAATCCCATGCGTGGATGTCGTCCAGTGTCTAAGAGGAAAGGGGTCTGTTGAGTGGAAGCATGGACATGGTTGTTGTATCTGAACTCGGCCAAAGGAAGGAGATCATCCCAATTGTCCTGGCGTTCATTGACAAAGAGGCGGATGTACTGCTCCAGTTCCTGGTTGACTTGCTCCGTCTGGCCATCAGTTTGTGGGTGATAAGCAGTTGAAGCGAGGAGTTTGATCCCCAGGAGTCGGTACAGCTCATGAGTGAACTCTGCCATGAACTGAGGGCCACAATCTGAGAGGAAGGCACCAGGAAGTCCATGTAATTTCCACACGTGGTGGAGGTAGAGTCGAGCAGCACCTAGGGCACTGACAGTGGTGTGAGTGGGAATGAAGTGAGCGCGTTTTCCCACTGAGTCAACTGTGCACATCACCGCATCAAACCCGTTTGACTCTGGCAATTCCACCACAAAGTCGACGCTGACGACATCCCAACAACTCTCTGGAACAGGAAGAGGGTGTAGCTCACCAATAGGCTTGCGACGAGGAACCTTGGTGTGTAAGCAAAGGTCACAAGTGTGACAATACTGACCAATGAGCCATGACATTTGTGGCCACCAATAGTTCCGTGAGGTGAGCTCCAAGGTCTTCCAGCGCCCGGGGTGGCCAGCAATCTGTGAGTCATGGTGTTGGGATATGATGCGCCGGCGAAGGTCTGGGTCATTGGGAACATAGATGCGATCCCTGAAATACAACAAGTCCTCCTTTTCAGCCCACTCTGCCGCACGTAAGGAAAGGGTCGATCCCTTCCTCAGTTCTTTAACAGCTCGGGCGACAACATCCTCATGTAAACCGCTACGGTTTGCACGACGAATGTCACGTAGGATGTCCCGCTCCTTGCCCTGGGGTGCGATGCCTTCCAGTGCCCGAATGGTGAACAGGTCTGGCTGCAACAGCACGATGTTTTGGTTGTCACCGCTGCCATCCCCATGGTCTGCACATCGGGATAGGGCATCGGTCTTCCCCATGCTGCAACCCAGACGGTGGTGTAAGGAGAAGTCAAATCTAGATAGATACAGGGACCAACGAGCTTGACGACGGTTCAATTTCTTGGCCGTCATGAAGTACTTGAGGTTCTTGTGATCCATCCAAATTTCCACCTTGTGTTGGGCACCCTCGAGGAAGTGTCGCCACTCCTCAAGCGCATGCATTATCGCCAACATCTCCTTGTCATGGATCTCGTAGTTTCTCTCTACAGCACTAAGGCTTTTGGAGTAGAACACAACAGGATGCCACTTCTGGTCCTCCGGAGACTGCTGAGACAACACGGCGCCCGTTGCAAAGTCAGAACTGTCGGCTTCTACACGAAAAGGACGCGAATTGTCAGCAAAGGTAAGGATCAGAGCAGAAGTGACCATCTCCTTAAGCTTTTCGAGCGCCTCCTGTTATCCCACCTCCATGCCTCCTTTCCTGTCAAGTTGAACAGCAGATGTGCATGATGTGAGAAATCCTTGATAAAACGCCGATAGAAATTGATGAAGCCCAGGAAAGACTGCACCTCCTTCTTGTTTGTGGGCGTTGGCCAAGCTGTGACCCCATTTACCTTGATAGGATCCATCTCCACTTGACCCTCCGAGATAATCAGGCCGAGGTACTCGATCTTGGTCCTTTCAAACTCGCATTTGTCCTGACGAAGGTAGAGTTTGTACCGTCAAAGTCGCTCTAGGACGAGGTGCGTGATGCAACGGTGCTCTTCAACTGTGCGAGTGAAGATGAGGATGTCATCGAGATAGATGCAGACAACGCCTTTGAGGATGAGGTCATGGAAGATGTCGTTCATCATGGTCTGAAAGGTGGCAGGGCTATTAGTAAGGCCAAAGAACATGACAAGCGGTTCAAAAAGACCACGGTTGGTACGAAAGGCTGCCTTCCACTCATCTCCCTCCTTTATCCTCACATTATTATAGCCCCAACGGACATCGAGCTTGGTGAAGTATCGGGCTCCACGGAGCTGGTTTATGAGTTCGGAGATGAGGGGTAGTGGGTAGCGATTTTTGACCGTGATGTTGTTGAGCCTTCTGTAGTCTTGAACTGGTCGAAGTGAGCCATCCTTCTTCTTGACAAAGAAAAAGGGAGAGGCCATGGGTGACTTCAATGGTCGAATACGTCCAGAGGCCAGGTGCTCATCGATGAACTGGTCAAGCTGCCGTTGTTCTTCTGGAGAGAGAGGATAGACCTTGCAGGATGAAGGGGTTGTGCCAGGGGTGAGTTCGATCACGTGATCCCATGGCTTACGCGCAGGAAGAGAGTCAAATGACTCCTTGGAGAACATGTCTTCAAACTCATGGAGATGAGGGAGTAAGGAGTTAGTAGAGGATTTAGCAGCGTTGTTTTTGTGGAAGGCCTCGGCGAGGCATTGGGATATGTTCAATGTGGCACACACCTCATGCGATGAGCGAATCGCAGTGTAGAAGATCCGATCACCCTCCTCCACTTCCTCTGGGTCCTCATCATCATCATCCGAGTCCGGCATTAGATCAGGAACCCCTTCCAATTCCACTTCAGGTATAGGCAGGGGTCCAACACGACACTTCTGAGTTCGTCGTATTGCCACCTTCTGTCCACGACATTCTTGCCTGGCTTCCATGAAACATGTCCGACAGCAGGATGGACATCGGCTCATGGTAACCTCCCCAGTGCGCCAGTCGACCTCTGGGTTATGGTCTCGAAGCCATGGATATCCCAAAATCACCTTTTGCTTTCCTAATTGAGTGACAGCAAAAAGGGCATGCTCACTATGATCTTTGTAATGGAGAACCAGGTCTGCAACCTCTTGGATGGCACCACCTTCATTTGGGGATCCATCCACGTTATATACAGGTATCAGACGTGAGAGTGAGTGAGTATTTAGACGATGTTGTTGTACCAGATGGGAATCGATGAAGAGACCAGTCGCACCAGAGTCCAGGAGCGCAGAGACACCAAGTATCTGTCCAGTGTCGGTCGTCTGCAGTTCGATGGCTAGGTTTAAGGAATGTGCAGAGGGAGTGGATGCCACAATATACTTGCGTGGTAGTTTATGCTCCCATGATTTAATTTTGGGACGTGGAGTAGAAGGAGAGATGGGGAGAGCAGGTACGTCTTTAGCCAACTTTGAAGGGTCAGAGAGGGGAGCAGTCATAGAAATGGATTCATTCTCCGGGGATTCAACTGACAAGACTTCAAAGCGGTTATGGACAGGCAGTGAGGGCGTACGATTCACTCGCTGCGAATAGGAAAATCCTGCTCCTCTACAACTTCCAACTTAATCTCCTCTGCAACTTGATCCTTCGCTTCCTCAACATCTACAAGCGCCAACAAATCTTGCAGGAGTTCATCTCGTCCCTCGGGGGTGAGCATGCAGATATCCTGATGATGGGGACACGCTCCAGCCCTGTGTCCAGGTTCCCCACAACGGTAGCAGAGATCTAACTTATGTGCACGGCTGCGGGCTGCATCAACATCCATTGGTACTGGGACATTGACGGCTGGTGTGGGAGTTTGACGAGCAGGAATGGGGTTAGGGCAGGGGAGGCTTCGATTGAAGGTGTAGGGTGTATGAGTGGTAGTTGGAGCACGGAATGCAGCATTAAACGCCGCATTTGTGAGTCGGTTCTCGTCACAGAGTGAAGCAGCTTCATCCCAAGCAAGGATATCATCGTCCGCTGGGCGCCCTTCCAACATCTGTGCAATCTGGTCCTGAATTTCTCGGTTGAGCCCCCGTCGGAACTTCACCACCACTGGTAACCCACTCCCATATCCTGCCATGTCCACCAAATCCTTGAACTCATCGATATAGTCGTCCACGGATCGACGTCCCTGGTGGTAAGTGGATGACTCAAGTCGTGTCACTGCTCGGTGGCATTCATTGAGGGGGCAGAAGTGGCATACAAACTCAGCTCGAAAGTCACCCCAAGTGGAGAAAGGTAGAGAACCGAGTTCTTTAGTTTGACGTAGGATACGGTCCACATAGAGATAGGCGCGTTCAGATTTCATGTATGTGAAGGCCCAATAAATTTTTGCAGCCTCATCGACGAATTGATGCGACTGGAGACTAATGTATAACTCACAGGAATTAAGGAATGCACGTCCCTGCGCACGTGCACCATTAAATTCAGTGGGGGGGGACAGTTTGATCTGGGCACGTTCCTTAGTGGACGTGTTTGGCAAAACATCGTTGTTGGGTGCGCTTGGAGTCATGAAGGGGGAACTATTAGTCGTAGGGTTAGCCTGGAGGGTCCTAACAAAGTTTTCAATCGTAGATTTAAGCGAGTTGATTTGCGCGCGCATTCCGGAAATGTTGCTTTCAAGCACATCGAAGCGTTCTGATGCGTCCATGTCGCTAGGGAGCACATTTGGTGAAAATGGCGGCGTAATAAAGGCAAGAGTATCTGGAACGGTGTGTAGGGACTCTGTGGAGCTTTGGGAAGCGTCGTCCAGTCCGTACCTGCCTATTTTGGGCAGCGCGTTCGCGATTTTCGGGCCTTAGGGGAGAGTTTTCTACTATAAGGGCAACCTCAGCCTTTAGCAAAGGGAAATCCAAAGTTAAAATTATGCTACATAATACAGGGATTGGGGGTGCACCTAGCAAAGGGAAATCCGAAGAGAAAACTCTAAGGATCCCCTTGCTGATGCCCAGTATATGTGAAGACGACAAAAATCAAATATAACCTAAAAATAGAAAAAGGCGGAGATAGGCGGATAAAGGCCACCAAATGACATCATACCAAGGGGTATGTGTCGGAAGGGGTACTCCGCCTCTAAATATAAAAGTGTCAACATGTACAAACATGATAGCAAGGGAAAATTAGTAATAAAATCCGGAAAAATCATAGAAAATGAAGAATAGAAGGAAATGAGGTGGGGAAAAATATAGGACGAACATAAAAAATAGGAAAAACACACAGGGCACCTCCCTAGTCCCCTTACACTGTCCACATGACATTAACACATCATGTCACGTCTTGGTCACTACATTTTCTCATTGTTCATATACGCTGGCCACCAAACCACTGTCTATTGGTTCAAGGATAATGGGTCACTGGGTGGCATTATCCAGATGAACTGACACCCCTCCATGAAGATCTATCTCATCTATATTGCCCATTGACAGCCCATAATGCATGCCTTGCTCAGGGTCCTCCCAAATCACATCTTTCAGTACATCCTACATGCAAACCACATCATCGTCATCAAGGCCAAGACAGCTGCAGAATAGTTTATGAATGTAGATAGGCAATCAATATGGTGGTGCTTTGCTGTTCGGTGGTACATGAAGTTTTATTTCAGTGAGGAAGTGATGAACAAGCCCTAGAAATTTATTGATGTAATTATCTTGGCTAGACTGGGGTATGATGAGAAGGAGGTGCAAAGATCTGCGAGGTTTATCATGGTACTCGAGAGGCAGAGGCAAGACCATAAGAGCTCACAGACCACTGCAACGATAACAGACCGGACAGTGATCACAGTGGGAAGTGGTGCCAATAGTAATGGTCAAAGTAGGGTGATTATCTGTGGATTATGTCCATGATTTTTGGGATGTGGATAATTGTGATTATTGTAATAATCACAGAATCATTGAATTGCCTCCGGAGGTGATTCGACGATTATTTGATGTGCTTACATTTTTGCTTACATCATGCAGAAGATCATAGATCTGTCAAAATAATCGTGTCCCATAATCACCCCATAATCACCCTCGATAATCATCATGGTCAAGGTAACTCGGATTATTGACACAATTATTGATTCATAATCGTCCAATAATCGCACAATTAATTGTGCAATAATCATCTACATTGACCGCTACTAATGGCATGCTGCACACAAATGACCTAAACGGTAAACTTGTTCTAGTTGGGCCATGGCTGCACCTGGCATGTACGAGTCCTCTGAATCAATCATCTTCTTTATCACATACATCAGGAGAACCCAAAAATCCAAATGCAAATTTTTTGTATGTTCAGTAGAAATAAGATATCTTAGTTTTCCCTTTGCAAGCTTGTAGATAGGGGGGTGCACAGGCCCTGATGATCTCTACTTGTCCATAACATTCACAGATGTGGAATCCAGCAATTCCAGTTGGACTCTGGGGATTCTGGTTGGAATAATCAGATTCCAGGTACTTGACAAAAGTATACCATATTGGATAGTCAAATTTGATATATTCAAGTTCCAAGCTCTTTGAAACTTCATGAAGTGCCTACAAAATAAATTTGTGTGAAGAAAAGACTGAACTCAAGACCTTTTAATGGTATGATCACATATACTGTACAAGTGTGCTCAACTAGTTGAGCCACAGGAGATTACTAGTAATAACTATAAGGTTTGTTTATGACACTCACACTCAAAACTCTATTTTCATCTTCCTCAAGGGAGGTGCTTGTCACATAATCAAGATCAAAAAATTGATTAACTACATCCCTCACACAACATGTGAGGAGGGAGTACTACAATTATATACAAACCCCTCGCCCACGCAAAATGCAGGGGAGGGGCATTAAAACAAAAACAAAAACATCCTCACCCCACACAAAATGCAGGGGAGAGGGGGACGTGGTCCTGTGCATTGGCGCCAGTGTGTCGGCCTCGTGGATGTGTCATCTTGGTGCATTGATGCAGGTGCATTATCCTGGGCACATGGGTCCCACTCCCATTGTCCCTGGCTGCTGTCCCTAGTGGTTGGGGGTGCTATGGTGGTAGCCATCATCGTCATCCCTGTCTCTCACTGTTGCCATCCCTGTGCCTGGTTGTCCTGTAGTCTGGCCTGGTCTTCATCCCCACCATCTTTTTGTCATCACTGTCATCGCTATTTGCCTCCTCATTGTCATTGTCCCAATAGCCCCCGTCCTTGCTGTGTTGGTTGGCCTTGCTTGCTTGTTGTTGTCCTCGCCATTGTCAGTCCCTCAGTTTTGGTGGCAGTGGGTTCGGGAATTCCAGTTGTTGTCATCAGTAGTTTGAGTTTGTAAGTACCTAAAAAGTTGTGTTAGTAATAAGAAAATGAAATGAAAGAGAAAAAAACATATTACAGGCCCAAGAGACATCTCTTGGGCCTGTTTTGTTGTTGTACAGGCCATCTCTGTCTCCTGTGCCTTCCTCGTGTGCCATTGTTGTCCTGCCCTGGTCACTGCTGCCACCATTTTTGTTTTGGTTGCATTGTCCCCCTGTCATTGTCCCAGGAGTTGTCATTGTTGTTGTCCCCATTTTTGCCATGATTGTCATCATCCTCCCATGTTCCTTGCTGTCCTTGCCATCATCCTTGTTGTCCTGGTTTGGTGCTGGGTCAGGGTTGTCATTGTTGTTCATAGTTAATACCTAGAAACTTTGTTAGCACCAAAAAAAATGAAATGAATAAGAAAAAAACTTAACTACAGCCCAAGAGACATCGGCAATGCCTCTTGGTCCCTTTTTGTTGTACAGTGCTGCATCCTTTGCCTGCACTTCCCTCTTGTCCCATCCTCATCATCCCCCTCGTCGTCTGCTGCAGCCATTATTTTTGTTGTGTCATCATCCCCATCCCCATGTCGTGATCCATTATCCACCCTGTGAGCAGATGCTCGCAGCAGTGGCACAGGTGTGGATCTGCTGTCTTGGCGCCATCTTGTGGTAATAGAACTTAAAAAATCAAATTAGAACATTAGTTAGTTGAAAATAAAATAAAATAAAAGAACTTGAAAACCATTACTTAGGGCCCAACAAACAACTCTTTTGGTACATCGTGCTGCTGAGCTTTTTGAGGAAGTGTGACTCAATGTGACAGTTTCCTTTTTTGTTCAAAATCTGCGTGTTGGTAAAACCCGCTGAGTGTGAAAGTCTATAAGGGGCTGAGTTGGACTGACTTCAAAATATAAGCCTGTCTTCAGACAGTGTTGAAACTCCAACATCTGCCGAGCAGCTGTCAGACTTAACGTATCACTTTTGCTGGCTAGTTGGTCGGGTTAAAAAGACGAGTCCTTGTACCTCAGACTCGTAACAATGGTGAACGCTGTAACAAGTTAAACAATGGTGAACACCATAACAATGAGGCTTAGTACATACTACATTCAAGGCGCGGGATCAACAAACATCACATGCACTTGTCAGAATCTGAACTACGAAATTCGATCTGAACTATGTAATATTAATCGTAACAATCTGAACCGTAAATAATCTGAACTTGTTGCCTAGATTTTCAAGTTCACTTTCAAGTTCAAATTCCAGTTTGGTTTTCAAGTTCAGTTTATAATCTGAACCAAAAATTTCTACTGTCGAATCTTCGATGCCCTCAAAAATTTGGCTGCCCCTCAAAACCTGTGGGAAAATTAAAGCTGAGGCCCGAGGGCTGCGAGTTCAAATTTGAGATCGGTTTTAGGCCAAAAAAAATTCTCTGTAGCGAGCTTTGGTTGTCCGCTAACTGTAGTCACTAGCCGAAGCTTGTTACTTGTTACTTGCTTGATATCCGCCTATGCTAACTAGAGCTAAGGACATGCCTCGATGGACCAATATTATGGACACCTCTTCAGATGGCAAACGTATAAGTAGAAATAAAGGTAGGTAGTATGAAGTAAGGCAGATATGAAATGCTCAGTCACGGGTGCATCAAAAACCCAATGGGAAAAGCTACCGGCTGGCAACAACCACATAAGAAATGAAAAATAAAGGTTAAAAATTAAGGAACGTGTAGAAACATTCAACCCAACAGTGTGGACTGGACTGAACATGCGCAGTATGACATGGCTGGGTGACATGGCCATCTGTGAGTGTATTGAGCAATTGTCGAAAGGGTTAAAAAAAGGAAGGGTGTTCTTGAATAAAATGAAAGCATAAACGCAACAGCCTGGATTGAACGACTGTCTGATGGTGAACTGGCGAAGTATGATGTGGCTGGGTGACATGACTGGGTGACGTGGCCACAAGTGTGCAAATTGAATGAGCGTGTTCAAGAATCAAGGGCGAGAAATACGTGGTGTGACATAGTGGTCAACATTGGGAGGATATGGGTAGTGGTTGATAAATGGTTTATGTGGGTAGGGGATGGTGATAAAATGGGCTTTGTTTGCATCAACGACATGGGTTGCCAATTTGTGCGCTGCATTTAGACAGTGAGGCCTTCTATAATTTAACGATGCGACAGGCGGCCACTCTAGCTGGCACCGGGACAACAGAGCAACGATTTGAGGGTGGGGTGGGTGGTGATGGTGGTGGTGTTGTTGTTTGTATAGTCGTAACTGAGGTTTAGTCTTGTTTATTCTAGGTGTTCTACATGATCGATGCATGATCGTTGATTGCCATACATGCCGTCGTAGATGTGGCCCGGTGTACCGTACCGATTCATCGTGAGAACTTCAGACTTTCCGAACTTCCGAACGACCTCCATTCGGAACCTCTTGAAGCGTTTCTGGTCGAGAACGCTACGATGTCTGCAAGCCCTTCAGAGAGTGATCCCCTCATTCCGAGAAATCTTTCTCAGACGAACAACGGCGATGAACCCCCCAAACGCGTGGAGTCTCGGCGGCCTGGACCGTTTGAGATATCAAGATCGACACGTTACGGCATCTTGGCTGGTATATGGTCTGCTAACTTCCTTGCAGTATGCCATACTTTTCTTTGTTGGGGTTTCCAATCAGCTCTAAACTTCTTCTGCAAAGACCCTAAATCGTACTGTCCATGCTAGCTAGTGTCCAGAGCGTTTCGGAAGCTTACTAGTCACACTTGCACAGAAACTCTTGTTCCAACTAGTACGCCGGTTGTCTTCTGTTGGCTTCAATCAGTTATGAAATTGATCTGTAGTGCTACCGCAGATATCTTCTGAATTTCGCCAGTTCAATAACGCTGGGTGGCTTGGAACGTCGTGCGTAGTTGGCTTAGATTCCTTTCCCACTCCTAAGATCTTCGTACCAGATATCTTTTAGCTACGTGCACATTCACACCACTGTACGGTCGTCTTTGTAACGTTTTGGGCCGAAAGGGTGCCAGCCAAGTTGCCCTACTGTTTGCAACCCTCGGTATCCTCATGAGTGGCTTTTCCACCAGCATGGAGATGTTGATTGCCTCTCGATTCGTGCGACTTCCCACCTCTTGTGATACCAGCTTATCTCAGCTTGAATAGCTCACAGGTATCGGCGGTGGCGGTCTGGTTACTATTTCCTCGTGAGTTCCCTTGAATGGTATTTTTAGGAATGCGCTAAGCCAGCCATCTGTAGTATCGTTGTCAGCGACATGCATAGTCTGAGGGTATGTCCTGTATTTCCAGTTGTCTGAGTGAGTAACTGTTCACTCTGACCTGTATCATAGAATCGGGGTTTGACTCAAGGACTTTCGAGTGTATTTGGTGGCGTTGGTGACAAGCCATATACTTTGTCTGGTTCATTTCATTGACTCTACGTATTATGATAGTTGGGAATGGGTCTAGGTGGTCCGTTCGGGGGCGTCATGACAGACTGGTCAGTCAATACTTTGTGATACCAAATGAGATAGCCGACCGATTACTTTAGGTTGGGATGGAGATCGGCTTTCTTGCTGCAAATACCCTTCTTCTGCGCCTCATTCGTGTTGACAACATACTTCTTGTGTTATGTTACTCCGGTAAGGTCCATGACGGTGCTCAATTTCCCACTGATCTTCATATCCGTCAGGGTAAAGGTAAGAGTACAAAGGAAGTTCTGAAGCGGATAGACTACGGGGGAAGTTTGTCACTTTTGTTGACTGTGAGATTGATTGTCCGGTTCTTGCAGCCTCTCCTAACATTCTAACTAGGTTGGATCAATTCTCATCTTCCTGAGCTCACGCTACAACCAAGGGCTACCGGTATGACTAGTTGCATGTAATAGTTGGTATGACGATGACGAGTTCTCATTTACAGTGGTCTGACACAACTGTCGCTGCCTCCCTGATTACTGCCGCGGTCTCTGGCATGTCTTTCCTGGTCTTAGAACTCTTGATTGTCCCTGAACCAGTTATGGCACCGTTCCTGCTCGTTCAGAGGATCCCTGTCCTCGTCGGAGCATCAAATTTCCTCGTCGCCCTTTGCAACTTTTCCATTATATACTTCTATCCGATGTGGTTCCAGACCGTCATGCAGACTAACGCGTCTATGGCCGGTGGGTGACTTCCATGGGCTACCCCTCAGTTATTTCTAATAGCACATTAGGATTACACCTGATGCCAAACAGTGTTGCGCTGTCATTTGGTTCTATTTTCGCGGGATACATGATGCATCGTACGGGCAGATACAAGACTATCAACGCCAGCTTTGGCCTCTTCCCGTTCATTGGTGCTACGCTGATAGCGACCATGCGTGAGGATGCTGACCCGTATCGTACGTGGTTGAGCATTGTAGGTGTTGTGGCTGTGTTATCGTCTTCTTTGGTTTAACCAATTGTTAGATTCCATTTGGCTTCGGCAATGCGATCGTTCTTCAAACAATGCTAAGTACGAGCCTGTTCTTCTTAGCAATTCCTTCCTGCTAACCATCTTTCCAGTTGCTCTTCTCGCTCATCTCCCTGGTAAGATGTTTACGAGAGTCAAAGGCGGGAAATCTGATCTGGACGCATGGCCTAGAATCTCACATGGCAGTCGGTACCGGTTTCGGTCAACTTTTCCGAGGTATAGGTATGCTAGGCAATGACTTTTCCATGGTTCAGTAATGATTTCCCTACGTCTAGGCCAGGTCGGGGGTGTTGCCATTTCATCCGCTTTATTTCAGTCAAGGTTGGACAGCGAGCTCCGTGCCCGAATCCATACCCCTGATGCAGAGGAGGTTGGTTCAGTTTCCCACTGAGCCAGTTGTCAAGCGCTAAACCGTCCTACTCTAGTTAATTATGAAAATCCGTCAGTCCACAAGCTTCGTCAATAGCCTTCCTCCCGATCTCCAGGAGCATGCGCGCAAATCGTATACTGTGAGCGTCAAGGCAGTCTTTTACTTTGCCGCTGTTTCTACGTTGCTGGCGTATCTCGTGCGAATGCCCGTACGTCTGACTTTTATTTAGTCACCCGCTGGTTCACATCCAATCCTCACTTTCAGATACCCGATAAGAAGCTCGAGCATAAACCGAGGACACAGCCTGCTCGATCCACTGGGAATGGTACCCAAGCAGTTACCGACACCTCCGGTGAGGATACGACGATCGAGAGTGATGAGGATGAGGAAGGCGATGACGAGAGTCCGATGGGGAGAGCTGTCCCTCGGCGACGGTTGTCGACTTATGAACCTGCTGATGGTGGTATGGATCTGGAAAGTAGCCGAATAGGCGGATCCGCGCGACAGGGAAAGCCTCCGTCACCGTCTAATGCTCGCACATGATTAGGACGAGTTGGTTCAAATCATTGGTGACTCGATCCGGGGGATTTTATCCATGTGCAATAACAGAATCAAGGACAACGCTTCGTTACTGTAAACGTGCAGAACTGTAGCAACTTCCAGTGGGTGCTATGTCATGGCTGGTTGATGACATTTCCAAGTTCTCATTATTGAGGACTCGGTCTTATACCAATGAGCCCCGCAAAAAAAATGGGTCAGCATCTATTCGATAGCCAGAATATTACAGTGCTCGGAGACTGAACAGTGCACAACTTTCGGTACACACCTAACCTTGCTGTGGCACACAGTGACAAAGATTGAGTGCAATCTGTGATGTATGGCCTGATGCAAAAAGTCAGCTCTGTTATTGGCACACCATCAGGTATCTTGAGGAATGCCTGGCTGAAGATAAGCTGCCTGCAAAATATGATCCCCGAAAAGCCCATCAACAGCTTGCGTTCGTCGATCCAACATGGGTGCCATCTGGGTTTTGGGCCGAAAAGGTTAAGGCTTGATAAGGCCTTAAAATATCCAAATTAACAATAATATTTGCAATTCTTATATACAGTCTGAAAAGGGTATTTAAAGGACGGTAGCGTTGACAAATTTCAACAGCGCACTCAGAATTGAGCTTTCGAAATGTATGGTAGTAGCTGAACAAATAGTATACATATGTGAAATTTAATGAACAGAGATATCAAGTGTGATTGATCAGTGAAATTTAGAAAAGAGTGATGAAAATCCACCTGTTGTCCCAACACTTATAAGGACGGTAGTGATGGCAGATTCCACCAGCTATATTAGGATGGCCTCACTGATCAGCTGCTGCCTGGAAGTGATTACTTGAGAATATTCATAAGAATTGTGAGTATAGACCATGAAGTATCAGACTGGCAAACCTCTCGAATTGGTAAAAGCATGGTGCATCAGAAAAATTTGCAAAAGATGGACAGAAAGCCACCTTTGGTCCCAACCTTTATAAAGGATGGCAGCGGTGGTGGATTCAGCCAGCTATATCAGGTGGGTTCTGCTGATCAGCAGCTGCCAGTAGTGTTTTAAGGTCCAGTTCGGTCTGGTTTTTCGACCCCCAAGAGGGCAACCGTGGACCGCAACTGGTCCAAACTGTTGCCCAAACTTGGAGGACCATAACCAAAAAGACCGGTTTCGACTGGTTTTACTACTATTTTTACAGTATAAATAAATTTTATTATATACTTATTACATCACCCTGCGAGCAGGTGCTTGCAGCGGTGGGGGCAGTTGCTAATAGAAAGAAAAAAAGACCTAACAAAAAAAAGAAAGAAATAGAAAGCCCCCACTGTCTCGCGTTTGTAGCGAGAGTGGGGCATCATACTCAGTAAAAAAGGATTTTCCCGTAGTCACGTGACTGTCAGGCTATAGTCATGTAAATGTCAAAAAAACGACAAATAGTCAGGTAATAGTCAAGAGTTTGGTCTGACAATCACGTGACTTCCTGGAAAATCCTTTTTTACTGAGCATCATACATCATCCCCCAGTATTCGTTGTTGTTGGCCTCATTGTTCGTTGTACCCTGCATTCAATTCACCCCAGCATTGTTGTTTGTCGTCCTTGCATTGTAGTCTGCCATCCTTGCATTGTTGTCTCCACATTATTGTTTGTCGCCCTTGCATTGCCATTTGTTGCCCTTGCATTGCTGTTTGTCACCCTTGCATTGCTGTTTGTCGCCCTTGCATTGCCATTTGTCATCCCCTCCTTGTCATTCGTCACCATCCTCCCCATTTTTGCCATCGTTCATTGTGTTGATGCAGTGCCATTTGTAGTCAGCACCTCCATTGCCCCCTACGAGCAGTGGCTCACATGTGGGGTGGTGGTGTTGTGTGATGTGGCATCCCGGTGTTGTTGTCCAATGTTGCAGCCCCATGAGCAGAGGCTAACAGTGGCAGTGTAGGGCACAGGTAGGTGTTATTGTGAACAAGCAAGAACCTAAAAAGAAGAAATAATAGCTAGTTAGTTAGTAAACACAGGAAATGAATCATAAAAAAGTACCCTACAGCCCAAATGACACTAACTAGTGTCGTTTGGGCTTACTTTGCGACATTATCGCTAGTGTTTAAAGGTCCAGTCTGTAGGACCAAAAAAAGACTGAAACTGAACTGAACTGGACTGATTAGGACTGGTCTTTCATTTTGAAAAATATGGTAGGACCGATGAAAAACCAGTTAAAACTGGTTGTGACTGGTCTTTCATCCCAACATATGCTGGACCTTACTCCCACACATATTTACTTCATTTTTGGTCCCTGGACCATCAAAAACGGTCAAGAATTGGTTGAGATATGACCAAAAACATTTTTGTACAAGTATTTTGTTGTATCAGAACAACTTTGATTGCATTGCTTATTACCTGAGCTATAATTTTTTTTGTACAGCTATATGACATCATAAAAGTAACAACAACACACCTAATCATCGGTACCATGGGATTTTATTCATATAACAGCCCAAATGAGTGCAACTACAAACTACAAATTACAAACTACAAACCACAGCTTGAATGCATGTCCTTTCGGTTTTGGCCATATCTCAGTCCAAACTTGACAGAATTGCTTAAATGTTGGATCGGTCTACAGAGCATTACAATCTCTATCCATGAATATAATATATAAGAGGTAATGGTCATATTTGTTGAGATACATATGGGTTATTTGGCACAATAAATTTTACGACAAAAGACTGGTCTGAACCAGTCTTTTTACAGTCCATGGACTGATTAGGACCGGTCCTAAAGGGTCCAGTTGCAGTCCTCCAATATCTGTGTCAGTCCTAGACCAGTTGCAGTTGCTGATTGCCCCATTTGGAAGTCAAAAACCAGACTGGACTGGACCTTTAAACACTAATTATTGCTATCCTGTCAGCTGGTGTTGGCGTCTGTATGGCATTGGGAGGGGCATTGGGCAGGGCTCGGGGTGCAAAAAACTAAACAAAAAGAAATGTATTGTTAGTAGAAAAAAGATGAAATGAACAATAAAAAACATACCTGGGGCCCAAACAATGACTAGGCTCTAGCTCATCATTTGGGCCCACTTTGTGGTTGAGGCGTGGTGTTTCTAAGGTAGGTGGTGGGTACTGTTGGCAGTGAGAGGAAGTGGAGAGAGAGGAAGCGGCATTGCAGGTTGTTGGTGGTCATGGGAATTGTTTGGCAAGTGGTGCCACTTTCTTTTTTTGGGGTGCAAGTCTGACCATAGCTGCAAGCACAACCAAATGGTCCATGTGCATCCATGGGGTATATAAGAACTCATGAAATGAGTGCTTTTCCTTCACATGGCTCATTCCTATATTTAGTATCAATAGTATCAATAGTATATATTAGTTGTATTTTCTTGTAATGTAGATACTTTTCCATGAGTACATACTACTGTGTGAAGACTGGTTGCAACCGATTGCAACCAGTTTTTGAACGGTTTTCAAACATTTACAAAATGAGGCAACCAGCAACCATAACAACCCTAAATGTGGGCAACCGCAACCAAAAAAAAGACTGGACAGAGGTTCGGTCCAGTTTGGTCTTATGGTATTTTTCAGTCCTGTAGACTGGACCTTGAAGCACTAGCTGCCAGGAAACAGTTGCTTCAGAAGTTCTGTAAGACATGCAAGAAAAGGCCTTGAAGCATCGGACCAACAATTCTGTGAAATTTAGAAAAGAGTGATGAAAATCCACCTGTTGTCCCAACACTTATAAAGGACAGTAGCAATGGCAGATTCTGCCAGCAATCACATGAGGGTTCCGCTGATCAGCAGCTGCCTAAGAGCAGTTACTTGAGAAGATTTATATGAAGTATGTGAAAACATCAGATTGACAAACCCACAGAATTGGTAAAAAGTCTGTAAGAAATGCTTGCACAGATCATATGTATTGGAAAGACAGGTCTGCAAATTTAATGACAGAATGAGCAAAAATTACCCATAGTCCCAACACTTGTAAGAAGGGGAAGTCTGGGTGACTTGCACCATAAGCACCAACATTGATATATCTCGGACACTGTTCTCTGAATTCCATACATTTAATGTTTAAAGGTCCAGTCTGTAGGACCGAAAAAAAGACCGAAACTGAACTGAACTGGACCGATTAGGGGTCTACTTATGGACCAGTCTTTTTCAGTCCAGTTGCTGGTCTTTCATTGTGAAAAATATAGTAGGACCGATGAAAAACCGGTTGCGACCAGTTTTTTGTCCCAACGTATGTTGGACCTTACTCCCACACATATTTACTTCATTTTCGGTCCCTGGATCATCAAAAATGGTCAAGAATTGGTTGAGATATGACCAAAAACATTTTTGTATGAGTATTTTGTGGTATCAGAACAACTTTGATTGCATTGCTTATTACCTGAGCTATAATTTTTTTGTACAGCTATATGACATCATAAAAGTAACAACAACACACCTAATCATCTGTACCATGGGATTTTATTCATATAACAGCCAAAATGAGTGCAACTACAAACTACAAACTGCAACTTGAATGCATGTCCTTTTGGTTTTGGCCATATCTCAGTTGAATCTTGACAGAATTGCTTAAATGTTGGATCAGTCTACAGAGCATTACAATCTCTATCCATGAATATAATTTATATGAGGTAATGGTCATATTTGTTGAGATACATATGGGTTGTTTGGCACGATAAATTTTATGACAAAAGACCAGTCCGAACCAGTCTTTTTATGGTCCATGGACTGATTAGGACCAGTCCTAAAGGGTCTGGTTGCGGTCCTCCAATATCTGTGTCAGTCCTAGACCAGTTGCAGTTGCCAGCTGCCCCATTTGGAAGTCAAAAACCGGACTGGACTGGACCTTTAAACACTACATACATTACAAGGTATGTAGGAGAGGTAAATCTGTGGCTTTAGAGAAAGACTGGATATATATCATCTGGAGTGCTAGGTCTGTCATCCATCAGTCATTAGTTGTCTGGACTCTATATCCTGTAAGATGGGTAAGTAATATGAGCCTGCTTCATCCTTGTGAGAGCTGACCTGTGCAGGCATTGATCTGCTCTCTGATCAGTCACTCTAATTTCGCTCGGTGGTTGTAAGAAAGCCAATTGCATTGCTAATCTACAGCTAGCTGGTATTTTACGATCCCCCCCCATTCAACTGTGCCTGTTTCAGGGCCCTTTGCTCCTTCAGTCTGGCTAGCATGCTCTGTTTTGTTACCATGTGATCATGTACAATGTAGCTTGGAAACACCTGGCTAACGGGGGAATCAGCTGCTGCCAATGGCTGGTACAGTGAAATCAATTCGTCGATGCCTACCAGTTCCACCAGTTCAACAGATCATCCACCTCGTCCTTCTCCTCTGGATCATCTAAGAAGTCCAGGACACTTTTGTAAAATCATTCAGAATCCATCATGGTGTCCAACTGACAGAACACTGAAGAGGATGATAATGCGAAGCGAAGCTGGTTAGATCATCAGTGATGGGTTACTAGTGTGCTAACTCCCCACACACCTGCATGGCTACATAGGCCAGGGAGGTGGTAGTGACCCAGGTCATGCTGTGGATACAAGCATTACCTGATATTGTTGCCTTCACCTCTTTCTCTACTGAACTGGGTGAGGTAAAGATGTGCTTGAATGCCTGAACAAGACAGAGTCAGCAGTGGATGAGGAGGAAAAATGCATATGAACCCAAACAAGAATCCAGCTTCTGAACAGCCCCTCCCAAGGGTTTTTGGGATCATACTCCTGGTCTGCATACACCAGCATCAGCCACTGATCACCGTGGACAGGCATTTCACCACTAGAAAGTTTTTCATGCACACTAAATGGGGAGATCAGTGGTGTAAACTGCATATGCAAAGGAAGGAATGCTGACTCTGCATTGTTCCAGTCTGGACCAGCAGGACAGAGGAGGGCACCAGTGGGATAGTGATAGCCCCTGTTTGTCTTGACATTCTGGGAGAGGGGTGGGTGGACAGGTATGCTGGGAGGGCTTATCCACTCCAGAACAACACCTTTCAAGCTCTTATTATCATCCAATCTTGCACTGGATATGCCCTTTTGAATCTTTAATGGATGAGAAAAGTACCTTAATGGATGAGAAAAGCTTTTAAAGGTATGTAGATTCATGGAGCAATCAACATACTAATTCTGTGACCGCTATGCACTCTTCATTAGAAGCTTCCATGAGGCGCTCCAGAAGATGGGGCACCATGCGCAAGAGTTGTTGGAACACTCTATGCTCTTTTCTGGTCCTGCGACCTGAAAGAGTATTAGCCGAGAAGTAGATTAATCAAGTATGATACTTGCTCAGGAGTGAGCAACTCTTCTATGACTTCCCCCTCCTCACCCATGCAAAGTATGCCATTGGTCAGCAATGCTTGGATGCTGCACATCACATGCACTGCTCAGCCAAAATGTCACCCATAATGAACTAAGGGATCACTGGCATGGCTGAGTGGTAGCATTAAAGCATGGCATGGTGGAAATACAATGGACACATGGCTTTTTCCTGTTCCCAAGCTTGAGGGCATTGACACTTGTAGCATTGTCTGGAGGAGAGTTCTCATCCAGCATTGGGGATACAATGGGGGCCAAGGAGGATGGGGCCCATTGCTTGCTGCGCCCACTTTTAATGACCTCACTGACTCAGAGTCCATCAATCTGAGTCATGGTGCACCATTGCTGACTCAGAGTCAGTCAATCTGAGTCACAGCGGGGTGACTCATTCAAAGCCTAGCGGCCCATAAATGCCTGGCCAATTCAACCAACAAAGCACAACTCAACACCTAGCATTGAATTGAGCCCCTCACCTTCATCAAGCTCTGGTTCCTTTCTTCATGCCCGGGCATCCACAGCTGCTGACAGTGACCACTGCCCCGATGTACTGGCAGATATTGCTCAACAAGGTATACAACTCGACAAATGTCATCTGGTCCCTCGAGCCAGCTACACTGAAACTGACCAAATGGCACTGGTGCATAGCTTGGAACCTTGCTGCTGCATCTCTGATGGTCATATAAAGGCCCATCCATGGAAGGAAGCACATAGTGCTGGGTACACTGCATGAACATCATGAGCATTACCAATTCCTTGAGCCCAGCTGCTTGTGTCTGTTGCTTCAACAGGCTAGCGAAGACCCAGTCTTCACTGAAGCGGCCATATACATACTGGTCTTTGGATGCTATGCCGGGGAGTACATTGCCAAATGTGCAAATGGCTGATGTGGATACATCGGTCAGTCTCCATCTATACTGAAGAATGCAGTAAGTGTTTACAGTGGCCCAGTGCCGTTACAGAGGCTATATCAGGTGGTTGGCATTCCAGTGTGGACATTTCCACCTCGAGGTAAGTTGGGAGGTTTCTTTAGAGCTCAAAGTACTTACCACATATTATGAAGAAAGTGACGCATTGCACCCTCCTCCCACTCTACATTGCTGGGAATTAGAGTGCATCCCAAGGCCATTGAAGTGGACCTATGCAGAAGCAGGTAAGTGAAGAGCAATCCCAAAACATTTGAGCTAACCCTGGCCATAGATTTAACCGCCGAAGTGCCCCATTCCATTGAGTATGTGGATCTTGGTTATGAAACTGACTGGCACAAATTCTCGAAGCTTGATTCCATGGATAGGCCTGGGCTAATGGAGGTGGAATTCTTTGGCCTGTTTGCCAAGTGCAAGGCATGCTTGCTCATCACTATGCACCAAGCATTCTGTAGCCACTACTGCAGCCTGCAAAGGGAGGATGATTCAGAGCTAACTGACTGCAAGTAAGGAAGGTGGCATGGATAAACCAACCATCATTTAGACTTTTCATTTCAATCATTTTGTATATACCCTTCTAGATTTCAAATCAACTGTGTTGCATGGCCCTACCCTCATAAAACATTTACCCCATCAATTACGTGGGGATGATCCTGAAAATAGGCAGCTCAGGAGCCCATCTATGCAAGGAAGTAGAAAATTATGAACATGCACCCCACAAAGTCTTAGGACTTTATTCCTTGAGGCATACTAGTAGAATAAGGGTAAAATAATGGTTAAGAGAACAAGAAGCATGCCTTACTTCCTAGCATACATCACAATGACCATGCTTCAAAGGCTAGATATAATTAAATTTATCAATACTCATTTTCAACTATCATTAATGCCATATCTGGACTTTGACTGCTATGTATATGAGATGGAGAAAGCAACCGATGAAATATGTGGAATCAGTGGGGACCAACTTGAAGTTGGGAACTTGGGGACGAGCAGGCATGATGCATTTGAATGGCATATAAATTAAAGGTAGCTGCATAGGTACTGTTGCATCATGGCCAAAGCAAAAAAAGATGGCATGCAAATGGAGGCATGAATGGGCTGCCAAGTAGAGGAACGGCTGCCCAGCCATTTGCTTGAGTGCGCCTGGGCCAGGACATTTTAGCTGCCCACATCAGATATAAGAAATATGAATACCTTTCAGATGGCTGAGGGATTAACTAAGCTAGAAAGCACATCAGCTTTCAATCTTTGATTACCTGCCGCCATACAGCTACGTGTTGTGTACGCCAATTTCCCAGGCTCGAGTAAATGGCGGGCATTGCATACCTGACAGGGCATGGTAAGAAGGGAGGCTCTCACCTTGGGAAGCCCATCCAAGTCATTGCCATTACTCATGCCAACACTGACACATATCCTGAATTCTGAACACTGCATCAGATATGGGAAGCATTAACAGCTTTGTCAAGGTGAATGGGCTTCGGGATGAACTAAAGTAAAAAAAAACGCATCAGTTCTTGATCATTGATTGCCTGCCACCATACAGCTACACGTCACTTGCGCCAATTCCCTGGGCTTGAGTAAAGGGCAGGCATTGTATATTTGACAGGGCAGGGTAAGAAAGGAGGCTCTCACCTTGAGGTGCCATCAGACACGTTGAGAAGCTTATCGTCACTGCTACATCAAGCCAACACCAGTGCATACGTGGAGGTGCATCCGCCAAGCAGCTTGACTGGGCACCACTGGAACAAAGTACCTCAGCCAACCACCTTGGATATAGGAAACATTAACACCTTTGTGGAGGTGAATGGGCTTCAGGATGAACTAAAGTAGAAAACACATCAGCTCTTGATCTTTTATCAGCTGCCACCCTGTTGCTATGTGCTGCTTGCGCCAATTTCCTAGGCATGAGCAATGGACAGGCATTGCATAACTGATATAGTGGGTAAAGGGGATCTCACCTCAAGGGGACATCTGACACTTGGATATACTGAAATTCCTGTCAAGGACTCTAGGGCGAGCTGCTAACAGGTTCAAGGGGCCAGAGGTAACCCAAATGTAGGGTTGCATGACAAAAAGTCAGACACAACTGGGCAGGTGACAAAAAGTCAGACCTGCAGGGCCAGGAAGTAAGAGCAGCACACGCAGAAGTGAGGAAGGACAAGAGGGAGAACTTGAACAAGAAGTCGAGTACTACCACTTCAACTTGAACTTCCTGTGACTTGTTTATAATTATGTAAGGGTATAAACATGTCCTAATGTCACATCTGATTGAGATTGGACAAGCCTTCAAGCTTCAAGTTCAGGCTCAGAGGTTCTATCAGGCCACTCTCCATGTTCTCATTGTACTAGGAGCTAGGAAGCAAAAGACAATATATTACTGAGCAGATGAATGGGTCTAATTGTAATTTTACATGAAGTAGTGTTGATTGCCAGTTTACTGGTACAATGCAGCAGATGCTAAGTTAGCTCTATTGCACCATTGCACGCAGCTCATCCATTGTAGAAAACAAAGAAAGACCAAAATCCTTACGTGCTGCCCTATGAACTTCTTCTGCCAGACACTTGGCTGCCAAAGATCCATTAGCATAGCTCTCCTCCTTCTGAAACCCATGCTCAACCCATCGGAATAGACCACCAGCCACATATTGCATGAAGGAGTACTGAATCTCATGGGGTTGGATGGGGAGGTTCAAGTGGCTGATGAGGGAATGATGATGGACATGCCTGGAGAAAACTCGATAACAATGCCACACTCCCATAGGATGAGGTGGCCACTGCGTGTTGAATCAAACTTTCCAACATTGGTTATAACACAGACTCTGATGGCAAGGTTCCCCCAATCCATATGCCAATAGCACCAAGTTGCTGGGCCAAAGTTGAAAGAAATTGCCACCCAGATGCTATCCAGAAATAGGTGCTTGAGACCTTTGTCCTGCTCATACAGGGCCCCAAGGGTTTCATGGTAATATTTATAAAGCTTGGGGAACCAAACTGCAAATCCACCATTTGCAAATTTGGAGATGCAGACAAAGGATGGGTAGCTGAGGAGTTTTCATAAAACTCTGCAATTTGCTCGGTTGTGGGCTCAGTTTCCTGGGATCACTTGTCCACCACCAAATGATACACCAGCTGCCAGGGCTGGGAAATGCCCACAGCAATGATTCAAGTCCTTAGAATCAAAGGAGCATTGCTCGCTGGCCTCCTCCATCTCCCTCTCCACATCCACCATTCCCTTCGACCATTTTTGCTCCTCCAGCTGGTTACTGTCATCTGGCTGCCCAATGCCTACACAGAAAATCTGGCTGGCATGATCCTTGATGGGGATTGATTTTCTGTCAAATTCAAGTTCCAGCTATAGGAATTGACACAAAATTAACTTAGCTTACCTGCCATCCCACTTTTGCAGCTTAAATTTGAAGCACAAGTTCTCTCCAACCAGATCGTCCAACTCGTATGCAGTCTTATCCTTCAACTCCTCAGTGTCACATAGACCTATGTACCCAGGGGCCAAGATCAAAATATCTGTGAGATTGAGCTTGGCATCAATGGCCTTTGAGTTTGGGTTATGCAATTTCTGGCAGGTGGCGGGCTGAACTTCATAAGCATGCACTCCAGCCTCACGCTCCTTCCGCTGCTCAGCTCTGTTGTGCTTCTGCTTTGCATGGCTCCATTGCTTGTTGCTGCCATACTTCTTACCCACATTTTCCAGCCAACCAGCTGAGGTTGAAGCAGTTTCCCCTGGCACTGACTGGGGATCCGGGGGGAGATTGTGGTCATCCAAAGAAGTCAATTTTTGAGTAGGTGAGGGAGGTGGAGTAGGCTCTGGCGTGGTGAGGGGAGAATCACTAAACAGGCCATGTCCTATTTTCCCGCTGTCTAAATAGCCAAATATCTCCTCCCTTTCGATACTCAATGCAATTGCTCACTTGAAATCAAAGGATGGGTCATGGGCACTGATGGGGGTGGGCCAAGGTTTGTCCTGTGCCAAAGTATTTCAGCCAACTTTCTCTGATGTAAGAAATATTCATTCATACTTTTTTTCCATATGAATGGATTTCAGGGTCAACTGCCAGTGAAGTAGAAACATTGGAAAGGGGATCTTACCTCGAGGGGCCATCTGACACTTGGATGGGTTGAAAGAGGTGTTGATAGGTTTAACTTGTTACTTACCTGAACCTGTGTGTCAGCCGGGTGATCCATTGAATGCTGTAATTTACCCTCCCCCACCTATTCTGGTTGGAGTCCAGTTATTCCGGTTGGAGTCCAATTATTCCGGTTGGAGTCCAGTTAATCTGGTCAGAGTCCAGTTATTCCGATTGGAGTCCAGTTATTCTGGTTGGAGTCCAGTTATTCCAGTTATTCCGACCAGATTCTGGTTACTCCAGATGCTCAACTTAGAGTATATACCCTAATGGATAGTCAAATTTCAAGTCTTAAGTTGTCAAAGTGCCTACAAAATATATTTGTGCAGAGTAAGGATTGAACTCAAGACATCTTGATTAGAGTGATCACATGACAAACCAAACATGTGTGCTTAACCAGTTGAGCCACAGGAGAATTATTAGATAGTAATATAATGTTTATTCATGACACTCTAATTTTTTTCGAAGTAGTGAAAGATCAAATTTTTTTGATTAACCACATCCCTCACATTGAATGCGAGGGAGTGGGGATGATTGTGATTACATAGATAAACAAAAAATCTCACAAGATGCAAGAGGGAGTTTTATTTATATACATAAAAAGCTAACCCCTCATGCCGAACGTGAGGGGGGAGGTAAAAACATGAAGAAAAAAATCCCTCCCCCACGCAAAATGGGGGAGGGGGGGCACAATACTAATAAATAATTAAAAGTACAAAAAAAATCCCTCCCCACACAAAGTGTGGGGGAGGGGGAGGGGACGCGACCCTGCTGTTGTCTGTCCTTCCACCCACAATCCACCCCACGAGCAGTTGCTCATGAGGCTGGGGGTGGGTGGTGTGTCATTGTCGTCTCCTGTCCCTGTGCCTGGGCATCATTCCACCCACGATCCACCCCATGAGCAGTTGCTCATGTCTGCATCGTTTGGGCCTGTGTTCTGTCCAATCACGTTGTTTGGGCCCATGTTGTGTCTGGCAGTTGAGTAGAACCTATAAGACAAATGAAACAAGTTAGTTAGTATGAAAAAACAAGAAACAAATGAAAAAAAAAACATACTTAGGCCCCAAATGATGCAATCTGCGTTGTTTGGGCCCGCGTTCTGTCCAGTCGGCTCATTTGAAGGTGGTGGTAATGGTGGCAATGGGCGTGGGAATGGTGGTGGTGGGTGCGCATGCAGTGGTGGTGGTAGAGTGGAGAGGAGGAGGAGGCGGCGTTGGCAACAATGGTGGTGGTGGTGGTTGTGAGCTGGCAGTCATGTGTCATGTGTCATGCATGTATGTGTACTTATTATTTATTCCATTAATGGCTGTAACTATGCACCTTGGTTGGGTAATAAAAGTGTTAGATGTATGTAGATGAATAATTACTTGGTAGCTCAGTGGTTAAGTGTGCTGTTATGTATGCAGACCCAAGGTCCTGTGTTCAATTCTTGATGTGTGTTGAACTTTTATTTGGGAAAGCACATGCATTCCAGTTATTCCGGTTAGTCCAGTTATTCCTGTTATTCCAGTTGTGATGAGTCTGGTCAGATTCCGGGGATTCTGGCTGTAAATTGGATCTTTATTCTGACCGGAATTGTGCTGCATAGGGAAAACTACATACAAAAAAAATTCCACTGGATTCCAGAAATTCCGGAAATTCCAGCCGGACGAACTGGAATCCAACCGGAATAGGTGGGGGAGTGTAAAGTACTCATTGAATGAGTGATAAAAAGTCAGACCTGCAGGCAACCAGAAACATAGGAGAGAACAGATGAGTTGTACAGATGATGTAAATATAGTATTGAGTCTTCAAGGTGCCAAAGGTGACCCAAACAGCAAGCGGGAGGACTTGGAGAAAATCCACAGGCAACTTAAAGCTGAGGGTTGGAATCCAAGTCCAAATGTACAAGTAGGATTGAGTGACAAAAAGTCAGACTCAAGGCAGGTGACAAAAAACAAGTAGGAGAAAATGGAGCACGGAAAGAAGTGGCAAACTTCAAGTTGGAAGTACTTACTCGGACGAGGTCAGAAAGTGAAATTCAACATCCACCAGTGGACTCGGATAATCCCTGTAGTGGCAGTGCTCCAGAATGCTGGACCCTAACCCCAAGGTTGGTGCAGACATGCCAGTGAAGTACACCCCCAACCACTGTTCTACACCACTCAGGCTTTTGAAGTCTTCCTTCCATGCAAGTTGAACTTGTAGTTGAAACAATGTGTTGTAGCTGCAGTACAACATAGGATGAGCAAGTACAAGTGTATACAAAATGAGCTGGATCTGGAAGAAAAAAAAACAATCCATAAACTTGAAATGAAGACCCAAACAGCGATGCAATGACAACTACTTCTGAACCTGAACAGGTTCCTGCTTGAACTATCAGGGGGAACCATAAGCAGAAAGCATGAAATAAATAATGCATGTGGTTATACACAAACAGTGGGAAGATGAGGCTGGAATGAAAAAAAAAATGTGCTGCTTTTTACTGTGACTGAAAGATGGGAGACACAGTACTTGCACAGGAAAAACAAAACTCTGAAAAGCTCGTTCAACAAGATAATAAGCATCATATACAACCCAAAGGCCTCCATGCAGGTTTTGACAATTCATTCAACTCAGTGGTCAGACAGAAGTTGGCTAAAATTGGCTATAGCAGATGGCTGGGATCTGGTCATAGTAAAGAGATAAAAATGCTTACCTATGGAGGAATTTGATGTCCTCCTCCTTGTCAGGGTCTGGTATTGATACACCACTACTGGCAGTTTTGGTGCTCATGTTACTTTCATGAGAGAGGTTAAGGGTGTGTCCATGGCCAGTGTTCACTGATGAGTCACAGGCATTGAGGATTTCAAGTTGCTGATATGTGAAAAGTTGAAATTTTTGTATCATCACCTCCAAAATATCATGAGGCAGCCACTCTGGCAATTCCACATCATAAAGATTGGCATGATGACCATGGACTTTAAATGCCTGATCTGAGATATCCTCAATTTTGACGAGTTTTATCAACTCCCAGCGAACAGGACAGTATAGCTTTGACAGCGAAATCCATTGATCATGAAACTTCAGTCTCTGCACAACAAGTTAAAATAATGAATTTAAACCTCAAGGTAAGTGGATCAAGTACCTGGCTAAGCTCTTTAGATTTGGGGTCATCCTTCTCTTCCAAAGTCACTGATGATACTCGACCCAGGAAAACCACCAAAACAGCTGATGAGGTGATTGATGATATTTGCGACAAGTCCAAGGAAGGGTGCGAGTCATTCCGAATGTTTGTGGTCAAACCTATGGGAAGATAACTAGTTGGTACTAGTTGTGAAGGTAGTGCTAGAGGAGACGAAGGTGTTATGCGCAGTCTGATCGAGTATTGATCAATATTGAGGATGATCGATGAGATCAACAGCGAATGAGTTCTATCATTGATGGTCGAAGTGCGAATTCCGAGGACCTTTCAATAGGTTGAAAGTATACAAAGGCTATAGTCGATGGCTAGGACGTGTTGAAATGGTTGCTAGTGATAACAATCAGAGGATCATTGGAAGATCAAGGACAACGATGATCATAGAGGTTTCTCGTCGATTGAGAAAACTTGTAGAGACTTAGATTGTTTTTAGAAGATTGATCAGATGCTTAGAACTGTATACGAGATGATAGGTGAAGACAATTTCTTCTCTTTCCAAGTAGATACTACAGAGTTCTATATGTTTTAAGGAAACTTCCTAAAATGGAATGAGAAACATGTGTAGAACATGAGGCAGAAGATATGAGGTAAGGCACAAGGCCAAAAAGGAGACTGAAATCCAAACAAGAAAGAGATATATCATATGATGAAGGAGTAATAAAGGGAAAGAACTAAAAGAGACTGTCCTTTGTGTATAAACTGTGCTAAGTCTTGCAATAATCCGTCCAGCAGGTTCTGTACACGATAGGGACTTGAAACGAGGCTGACCTATGATCAGCAGGTTTGAGCACAAGTTGGAATACATCCTAGTGCATGGTCTTCCACCATTTAGATAATGAAGGCGGCACCTGATGTCGCTCGTAATCTCTCGATATCGATCGATGACACTCGACAATGGTCGATGACACTCGACAATGGTCGATGACAGTCGACGATGTTTGATCGTGGTCGCAGTTTGTTTGAGGATGATTGGGGATGTTTGATGGTCATTTAGAGGGATCTCAGGGGCTTTCAGGGTAGTCCTAAAGTTGTGCGATGCAGGCTCTTGGTACGATCAATGTCACTGGTGATGTTTCGACATGGTCAATATAATATCGTGCTCAATAGACTGGGTCGCGCTGCATCTGGGACATTGTAGGAGTTAGCCAATGTGATTAGAATATGGTTGAAATGGTGAATCAGCCTTTGAGCCAAGGAGACAACCTATCATCGCTACATTACAGTAGGCAAGGAAAGCAGCCAAAATAGCCTCGCAATGTGTGCCTCCAGGAAACTTCAATGATGACTTGGGGTGGGCACCATTCTTCACCAGGTTCTGGAATATCAAGAATATCCTAATCTGCTCCATCAAATTGCCACTGGTATCAGCTCCAAGGACATGGTTTTTAACTTTGTGGATGTACTTCGCCATCATTATTTTATAGTTGACTGAATGGGCCTTCAATTAGGGCCTACTGTGGATGCATCTGGGTCCATCCAGGTAAATATCCATGGATGACACATCCAAATTCACAGATACAGGTACAATCCGTGGTCCATCTATGGCATCCATACAAATTGGGGTACAGTGAAAACTATGGGTGTTTGGGTCATGGGGTCTGCAGAGGTATGGCCTGTATGGGTACGGTATTAGAAATTACTGACCTGCTGATTACCATCACCCATGGTGGGTTGGTGTGAACATGGCAATAGCCAAATGTTGGCCACCAACACTGCTCATCACTCACCAGCACCACCATCAACAATGCCACCACCATCCCTCCCCCATCCTCCCCTCCTTCAAGCCCCACTGCCACCACCCATGCCTTCCATGGTGCTGAACAATGACGAAAGAATGGAAACAGGGTCCAAACAATGGTTGAACATTGTTTGGGCCCCAGATAAGTTTCTTTCTTATTTCTTTGTGTTTCTTTTTACTGATCAAACTCTATTTTAAGTGTTTTAACTTATAATAATAGTATCTAACCCGAGACACCCCATGCACAAACCCTGCACCTGATGTCACACCACTGCTGTGGGCCCCTGCTCACAGGGTTTGTATGACCATGGGAATGAGCAAACAACGGGGAACAACAAGATGACAAATGACACCCAACGAAGATGGCAATGACAGGGTAGGCAAATGCCAGGAACCTATGCAGACAGGCCCAAATGATGTCTATCATCATTTGGGCCCTGGGTGAGTTGTTTTATTGTCATTTCTTTGCATTTCTTTTTACTAATCTATTGTATTTCAAGTTATAAACATTTTGTGGTGATGGACCCACTCCGGGCCAGGTCAGGACACCCCACATCACTGCTGCAAGCCTCTGCTCACAGGGTGTGTGGCAGGGTGACAACAGGGAACAACAACGAGAAGATGACAACAAGAAAACAACAGGGAGGAAACAAAGACAGGGGATGATGACGATGGGGAGATGATGAGGAGACAGAAGAAAAAGGCCCAGGAGACGTCAATGACATCTTTTGGGCCATAGGTAAGTTTTTTCTTTTCTTTCATTGTTCATTTTCATTTTTACTAACTAAATTGTTAACTAAATTGAACTACTGGCAATGGGGATGACAGGGAGAGCACCGATGATGAGGACAACCACCAGGGCAAAGAGAACAGGGCCAGGAATAGGCAAGGATGGCAAGGACAATGGTGGGATCATCATGGCAGCAGCACCCCCAACCATCGCTGTGGGCAACTGCTCACAGGATGGAACAGGGAGCAACGGGGATGGCAGTATGACCATGGGAGAATAATAACTAACATGACAGGACCACAATGAGGATGAGCGGCCACCCCTCACCTTTTGCCCTCTATGCAGGGGGGAGGGGGCCATTTCTTTTTCTTGAGTGCCCCTGATCATTCTTCAACTGGCATACCCTTGCCTCTGCCTCCATCTGCAGCCCCTGTGAGCTAGACAGCAAGCCATTGCTTGCTGCTATGCAGCAGGGGCTTCCTTTGATGGAGAGGGGGTAGGACCAACACAGCACCTACTCCCAGCCTCACGAGCCACTGCTTGTGGAATGGATCATGGGTGCTAGCTACCAACAATGAATGGGGACGATGACACCAATGAATAAGTTTTACCAACACCCCATCACACCACCCTGCCCCCTCCCTTGCTCGAAATGCAAGATGCGAGATGGAGGGGACCTATTTTGTACTACTTATGATGCCTATGGCCAGCCTCGCAAGCCACTGCTCATGGGGTGGACTTGTTCTCATTTTTTTGTCTCGTTTTTTATTATTCTTAATGTTTTTATCATACTATAAATTAGTCTAAGGGCAATGTTGGTTGGACCCCTGGTCCAGTCGAAAAACTGGTCTTGACTGGTTTTTGAACTGATATGTAACCAATATGGACTGGTCCTGTTACTGACACACCCAGCCCAGTGACCATCCCTCATGTGAGAAGAGCAAGTGTCAATTGGGATTGACACTCTCATCCCCACGAGGTGGTGGTCATGAGTCTATGGCATGCCTTACTACACTGGTCCTATGGGTAGACTTACTATCTCCCATCAATTCATCCACCAACAGCTCCTGCACCTGAGAAGACCCGCAATTGTGGGCTCCTTTGAATACAGGAGCTGATAATGATGATGACACCATGTTGTCATCATCAGGGCTGGGTAGCACAGAAGAGGATCCACCCCACAAGCAGTTGCTCATGGGCGTGGGTGTCATCTCGTACTACTAGACTCGTAGGGTAGCAAAGAAAAAGAAAAGACAATAAAAAAATAAACTTACAGCCCAAGAGACGTCAACGTCTCTTGGGCCCTATTTGTGCACACCTCCTTTCATCATTGTCATCAGCCATAGTTGTGCCCCCTCCCATCATCGGTACCTTGCTGCTTGCATGCCCCCCTCCCATCATCGTCTCCCTCTCCCTTCATCTCTCTTCCCCCCATCTCTTGACCCTGTGAGCAGGGGCTCTCAGTGGTGCCACCTGCCGTTGTGTTTGTTGGTGCCGAATGTGCCTCGCTCATTGTTGCTGTGTTGTTGTTCGTTGTCCCCACTGTTCATTTGTCGCCTCCCCTGTTTGTTCATCTTCCCCACTCTTCATTATCCCCCATGTTTGTTGCCCTGCTGTTTGGTGTTTGTTCATTGGTGTTTGTTTGTGGGCATTCATTCATTGGCATTCATTCATTGGCATTCATTCATTGGCATTCATTCATTGGCATTCATTCATTGGCATTCATTCATTGGCATTCATTCATTGGCATTCATTCATTGGCTGTGGTGTGGTGTTGATGTTGCTGTTTAGGAATGGAACCCATTGCCACCCTGCAAGCAGAGGCTTGCAGCAGCAGCGTAGAGCATAGGGCACAAAGAGGGCATGGGTGTGATGACTGTCATGTGGGAGATGTCATAGGCAAACAAAAAGAAACTAGAGAAGAAAGAGTTAGTAAAAGAAAAGAAAATAAATAAAAGAAACATACGCTATGGCCCAAATGACATTGTTTGTCATTTGGGCCAGCTTTGCACTGTGGTGGTGGTGGTGGTGGTGGTGTCCCCTGTCATCATTGCAGTGTCATCGTGGGCCTGTTGTAGCATGAGAGGTGGGCCAGTCATTGTTGTCAATAGTAGTTAGTATCTATAAAAAATTGTTAATGATGAAAAAATGACACGAGAAAAGCAAAAAGAAATTTACCTGGAGCCCAAGAGATGTCAATGATGTCCTCATCCCTTGTGCATCGTCCTCACCCTGTCATCATCATTGCTGCCATCATCATCCTGCCATCACCATCCTCCCCCTGTTGTCATGGACCTCAGGTGGTCCTGGTCCTGGTCCTTGTTTCCCTGGTCTGGTCCTCATTGACGTTCAGTCATTCCTGGTCCCAGTTGTCATTGTCATTGTGTCAGGGTGGGGTTTGTTGCCATCGTTGGCAACAGCTAGAGCTAGTGATTAGTTAGTAACAATAAAATGAAATGAAATGAAACTTACATATGGCCCAAGAAATGTGGTCGACGTTTCTTGGGCACTCCACATTTGGTTATCCTCACCTCAAGTTTATAAATAGGGGGTGGTCGTGATGTGCATCCTAAGTGATGCAAATGCGAGCCTGAGTTTTCTCGGATGACTCATACTGGTGTCTTTTCCTATTTGGCACTAACATCCGCAATCCGCAGATATCCGTCACATTTTATCCATATCCGTCTGTATCTGTATGTTTACATAATCCATGGGTGGCTATCCAGATAATGGCCATCCGTGGTAGGACCTATACCAAGCAGTAGATGTCGGAAAGGGTACTCCACCTCTAAATATAAAACTGTCAACATGCACAAATGTGATAGAAAGGAAAATTAGTAATAAAATGAGGAAAAATCATAGAAAATGAAAACTAGAAGGAAATGAAGTGAGGAAAAATATAGGACAACCATAAAAAATAGGAGAAAAAAAAAAAACACATGGGGCACCCCCTAGTCCCCTTACTAAGTTGCATACAACCAAAGTCAGTGACTTGAATGTGATGCAGTGCAGCAGTGTGCCATCAGTGGAATTCCTTGACTAACCGAGGGGCATTCACATCGGACTCCTCAACCCATGAGTTCTCCTCATACCCATAACACTTCCAGTGCACCAAATACTGGAGTTTTCCTCAACACAACTGGCTGTCCAAGATTGACTCAACTTTGTACTGGGGTTCTCCCTCGATCACTGTAGGCAGTGGTGGTGGACATGAATGGCATCCTGGGAATAGACCTGGGGGAGCTGGAAGGAGTTTGATGACATGGAAGACTGGGTGGAGTCTGGACATGGAGGCTGGGAGGTGCAGATGATAGGCATGTATTCCAACATACTTGACAATGGGGAAAGGTCCCAGGAAGCAATGGGTGAGTTTCTTGGATGGACATGTGGTGGAGATGTCACTGGAGTCAAGATAAACTTGATCACCAACCTTGTACTGAGGGGCCAGAGAATTGCGTTGATTGTAAAAGTGTGCCATGTCATCCTTCACTTTCACTAAGGCTGCCTTTGCCTCCTCCAAGCTATCCCTCGTGTGTTCTGTGAACTCATTCACCATCTCAATGTGTGAGGGAGTTTGGTGAGGTTCGAATCCCATGTGTGGATGCCATCCAGTGTCTAAGAAGAAAGGGGTTTGTTGAGTGGAACCATGGACATGGTTGTTGTACCCAAACTTGGCCAAGGGGAGAAGATTGTCCCAATTGTCCTGGTGCTCATTGATGAAGATGCAGATGTACTGCTCCAGTTCCTGGTTGACTTGCTCAGTCTGGCTGTCAGTTTGTGGGTGATAGGCAGTCAAAGCAAGGAGTTTGATCCCCAGAAGTTGGTACAGCTCACAAGTGAACTCTGCCACAAACTGAGGGCCACCGTCAGAAAGGAAGGCAGTAATTTACCCTCCCCCACCTATTCTGGTCAGAGTCCAGTTATTCCAGTTGGATTCCAGTTATTCCAGTTGGAGTCCAGTTATTCCGGTTGGAGTCCAATTATTCCGGTTAGAGTCCAGTTATTCCGGTCAGAGTCCAGTTATTCCGATTGGAGTCCAGTTATTCCGGTCGGAGTCCAGTTATTCCGGTTATTCTGACCAGATTCTGGTTACTCCAGAGCCTCAACTTAGAGTATATACCCTAATGGATAGTCAAATTTCAAGTCTTAAGTTGTCAAAGTGCCTACAAAATATATTTGTGCAGAGTAAGGATTGAACTCAAGACATCTTGATTAGAGTGATCACATGACAAACCAAACATGTGTGCTTAACCAGTTGAGCCACAGGAGAATTATTAGATAGTAATATAATGTTTATTCATGACACTCTAATTTTTTTCGAAGTAGTTAAGATCAAATTTTTTTAATTAACCACATCCCTCACATTGAATGCGAGGGAGTGGGGATAATTGTAATTATATACATACACAAAAAATCCTCCCTCTCACATCTTGTGAGAGGGAGTTTTATTTATATACATAAAAAGCTAACCCCTCACGCCGAACACGAGGGGGGAGGTAAAAACATGAAGAAAAAAATCCCTCCCCCACACAAAATGGGGGAGGGGGGGCACAATACTAATAAATAATTAAAAATACAAAAAAAATCCCTCCCCACACGAAGTGCGGGGGAGGGGGAGGGGATGTGACCCCGCTGTTGTCTGTCATTCCACCCACGTTCCACCCCACGAGCAGTTGCTCATGAGGCTGGGGGTGGGTGGTGTGTCATTGTCATCTCCTGTCCCTGCACCTGGGCATCATTCCACCCATGATCCACCCCACGAGCAGTTGCTCGTGAGGCTGGGGGTGGGTGGCTTGTCGTCGTTTGTCGCTGTCATCCCCTGTTTGGATTTCTGTTTTTTTCTTTTTTTTTGGGGGGGGGGGGGGGGGGGGTTTGGGCGCGTCAGCGCAATGTGGCGTGAGTGCAGAGGTGGGTGGGTGCTTACTAGGCAGGTACCCCCCTTCTGGGGTCTCCTGGCATCCCTCTGCACCCTCCTAGCCTATGTCAACAGCCTCACATCCCATTTGAATGGGGAGGAGGGGATCGGGTGGGTGTGGGTGTGAGTTGTGCGTTTTTCATTGTGGCAGGTCATCCCCAGTAGTATAGAGCCTAAAAAGCAATGAATTACAATTAGTTGATTGATAAAAACAAAAAGAAAAAAGAAAAAAACTTATCTATGGCCCAAACGATGTTGCCGTCATTTGGGCCCGCATTCCGTCCAGTCGGCTCGCGTTTTTCGTCATGGCAGGTCATCCCCAGTAGTATACAACCTAAAAAGCAATAAATTACAATTAGTTAGTTTATAAAAACAAAAAGCAAATAAAAAAACTCACATAGGGCCCAAACAATGCAATCTGCATTGTTTGGGCCCGTGTTGGCTCGTTTGCGGGTGGTGGCGTTGTTACTAGTAGATTATAACCTAGAAAACTAAAAAAATGAGTTAGTTAGTTTATTAAAACAAAAACCAAACAAAAAAACTCACATAGGGCCCAAATGATGCGATCTGCGTTGTTTGGGCCTGTGTTGGCTCATTTGCAGGTGGTGGCTTCGTTACTAGTAGATTATAACCTAGAAACTAAAAAAATGAGTTAGTTAGTTTATTAAAACAAAAACCAAATGAAAAAAACTTACATAGGGCCCAAATGACGCAATCTGCGTCATTTGGGCCCGCGTTCCATCCAGTTGGCTCGTTTGAAGGTGGTGGTGATGGTGGCATTGGGTGTGGGAATGGTGGTGGTGGGTGCGCATGCAGTGGTGGTGGTAGAGTGGAGAGGAGGAGGAGGAGGCGGCGTTGGCGACAGTGGTGGTAGTGGTTGTGAGCTGGCAGTCACGTCTCATGTGTCATGCATATGCATACTTATCAATTATTCTGTTAATGACTGTGATTAACTATGTACCTTGGTTGGGTAATAAAAGTATTAAATGTATACCAAAGAATAATTCCTTGGTAGCTCAGTGGTTAAGCATGCTGTTATGTATGCAGACCCAAGGTCGAGAGTTTGATTATTGATGTGTGTCAAACTTTTATTTGGGAAAGCACGTGCATTCCGGTTATTCCTGTTATTCTGGTTGTGATGAGTCTGGTCAGATTCCGGGGATTCCGGCTGTAAATTGGATCCTTATTCCGACCAGAATTATGCTGCATAGGGAAAACTACATACAAAAAAATTTCCACCAGATTCCAGAAATTCCAGAAATTCCAGCTGGATGAACTGGAATCCAACCGGAATAGGTGGGGGAGTGTAAAGTACTCAAGGAAGGTGCCAGGAAGTTCATGTAATTTCCACACATGGTGGAGATAGAGTTGGGCAGCACACAGGGCACTGACAGTGGTGTGAGTGGGAATAAAGTGAGTGCATTTCCCCACTGAATCAACTGTGCACATCACTGCATCAAACCTATTCAACTCTGGCAACTCCACCACAAAGTCAACACTGACAACATCCCGATGACTCTCTGGAACAGGAAGAGGGTGTAGCTCACCAATGGGTTTGCAACGAGGAATCTTGGTGCATAAGCAAAGGTCACAAGTATGACAATACTGACCAATGAGCCATGACATTTGTGGCCACCAATAATTCCATGAGGTGAGCTCCAAGGTCTTCCAGTGTCCAGGATGACCAGCAATCTGTGAGTCATGGTGTTGGGATATGATGCGCCAGCAAAGGTCTGGGTCGTTGGGGACATAGATGCAATCCCTGAAATACAACAAGTCCTCCTTTTCAGCCCACTCTGCTGCACACAAGGAAACAGTGGATCCCTTCCGCAGTTCTTTAACAGCTCGGGTGACAACATCCTTGTGTAAACCACTACAGTTTGCACAATGAATGGTGCATAGGATGTCCTACTCCTTGCCCTGGGGTGCAATGCCTTCCAGTGCCTGAATGGTGAACAGGTCTGGCTGCAACAATGCAATGTTTTGATTGTCATTGCTGCCATCCCCATGGTCTGCACATTGGGAGAGGGTATTGGTCTTCCCCACTCTGTGACCCAGATGGTGGTGCAAGGAGAAATCAAATCTGGATAGATACAGGGACCAATGAGCTTGATGACAATTCAATTTCTTGGCTGTCATAAAGTACTTGAGATTCTTGTGATCCGTCCAAATTTCCACCTTGTGTTGGGCACCCTCAAGGAAGTGTCACCATTCCTGGAGCGTGCATTATTGCCAACATCTCCTTGTCATGGATCTCATAGTTTCGCTCTACAGCACTAAGGCTTTTGGAGTAGAACACAACAGGATGCCACTTCTGGTCCTCTGGAGACTGCTGAGACAACACAGTGCCTGTCACAAAGTCAGAACCATTGGCTTCTACACAAAAAGGCTGCAAATCATCAACAAAGGTAAGAATAGGAGCAGAAGTGACCATCTCCTTAAGCTTTTCAAATGCCTCCTGTTGTGCATTATCCCACCTCCATACCTCCTTTCCTGTCAAGTTGAACAGTGGCTGTGCATGATGTGAGAAGTCCTTGATAAAACACCGATATAAATTGATAAAGCCCAGGAAAGACTGCACCTCTTTCTTGTTTGTGGGCATTGGCCAAGCCATGACCCCATTCAGCTTGATAGGACCCATCTCCATCTGACCCTCTGAGATAATCAGGCTGAGGTACTCAATCTTGGTCTTCTCAAACTTGCACTTGTCCTGACAAAGGTAGAGTTTGTACTGTCGAAGTTGTTCCAGGACAAGGCATGTGATGTGATGGTGTTCTTCAACCATGTGAGGGAAGATGAGGATGTCATCAAGATAGATACAAACCTTTGAGGATGAGGTTGTAAAAGATGTTGTTCATCATGGTCTGAAAGGTGGCAGGACTATTAGTAAGGCCAAAGAACATGACGAGCAGTTCAAAAAGACCATGGTTGGTATGAAAGACTCATCTCCCTCCTTTATCCTCACTTTATTGCAATCCCAATGGACGTTGAGCTTGGTAAAGTATTGGGCTCCATGGAGTTGGTTCACAAGTTTGGAGATAAGAGGCAATGGGTAGCGATTTTTGACTGTGATGTCATTGAGCCTTTTGTAGTTTTGAACCAGTCAAAGTGAGCCATCCTTCTTCTTGACAAAGAAAAAGGGAGAGGCCATGGGTGACTTCAATGGTCAAATACGTTTAGAGGCCAGGTGCTCATCAATGAACTGGTCAAGCTGTCACTGTTCTTCAGGAGAGAGAGGATAGACCTTGCAGGATGAGGAGTTGCACCGGGAGTGAGTTTGATCACGTGATCCGATGGGGAGAGAGTTGAATGATTCCTTGGAGAACACATCCCCGAACTCATAGAGATGAGGAAGCAAGGAATCAGTAGAGGATTTGGTGGCATTGTTTTTAGTGTTTGCAAGTCCAGTTCATTGAACTGCAAAAAGACCAGAAACTGAACCAGACTAAACCAAAAAAGACTGGACCTTCAGTTGCAGTTCATTTATCTCTGGATAAAAAAACCGCACTGAACCAGACCAGTAAAAACCGGTTCTAACCGGTTCAACCGCCACAGAATGCACCACATAAATATGCATCTTCTGATCAAAATTTTAGGAGAAACGGTCCAGAATTGCATGTGCTATGGCCAAAACAATATCCTAATGCCAAACCTAACTTATACAACATCTCACAGTTGTGTTTTTTGACATGTAGAGCATTGTTATCATGATGAGACCTTTACATTTGACTAATATACACTCTCTATTATGGTTTACAACTGGTCTCATGACCAAAAAGATCAGTTTTAGTCAGTTCAAACCAGTTTGAACAGGGTTATGACTGAACTGCAGTTTGAACTAGTTTGAACTGTTTTGGACCAGTTTTTTGCAGTTCAGTCCAGTTTTTCAGGGTCCTGCCTCATTAGGCAACCGGTTGCGGTTGTGGTTTGTCCCAATTTGGCAAAAAAACTAGACTGGACCTGACTTTTGAACACTAATTGTTTTTGTGGAAGGCCTCAGCGAGGTGTTGGGATATGTTTGATGTAGCACACACCTCATGCAATGGATGAATCACAGTGTAGAAGATCTGATCACCTTCCTCCACTTACTCTGGCTCCTCATTATCATCATCTGAGTCTGGCATCAGATCAGGAACCCCCTCTAACTCCCCCTCAGGCATAGGCAGGGGTCCGGCATGACACTTCCGAGTGCATTGTACTGAGGCCTTTTGTCCACAGTGTTCTTGTCTGGCTTCCATGAAACAAGTGTGACAGTGGGATGGACACTGGCTCATTGTAACCTCCCTGGTACACCAGTTGACCTCTGGGTTATGGTCTCAAAGCATGGATAGCCCAAGATCACCTTCTGCCTTCCTAACTAAGTGACAGCAAAAAGGGCATGCTCACTATGATCTTTGTAATGGAGGACCAGGTCTACAACCTCTCAGATGACACCAGCTTCATTTGGGGACCCATCCACATTATAAACAGGTATTGGACACAAGAGTGAGTGAGTATTCAGGCGATGTTGTGTGAGATGGGCATCAATGAAGAGACCAGTCGCACCAGAGTCCAGGAGTGCAGAGACACTGAGTATCTGTCCAGTGTTGGTAGTCTGTAGTTTGATTGCTAGATTCAAGGAATGTGTAGAAGGAGTGGATGCAACAATATATTTGTGTGGTAGTTTGCACTCCCATGATTTAATTCTGGGTGTGGGGTAGAGGGAGATATAGGAAGAGCAGGTACGTCTTCAGCCAACTTTGAAGGGTCAGAGAGGGGAACAGTCATGGAATTAGATTCATCCTCTGGGAATTCAACTGACAAAACTTCAAAGTGGTTATGGACAGGCAGTGAGGGTGTACGATTCACTCTTTGTAAATAGAAAATCCTGCTCCTCTACAACTTCTGACTTGATCTCCTCTGCAACCTGGTCCTTCACTTCCTTGACATCTACAAGTGCCAACAGGTCCTGGAGGAGTTCATCTTGCCCCTCAGGGGTGAGCATGTGAATATCCTGATGATGGGGACATGCTCTGGCCTTGTGTCCAGTTTCCCCACAGCAGTAGCAGAGATCCAACCTATGTGCACGTGGCTACACGCTGCATCAACATCCATTGGTACCAGGACATTGATGGCTGGTGTGGGAGTCTGATGGACAGGAATGGGGTTACACTGGGGGAGGGTTCAATTGAAGGTGTAGGGTGCATGAGTAGTAGTTGGAGCATGGAATGCAGTGTTAAACACCACATTTGTGAGTCAGTTCTCATCACAGAGTGAAGCAGCTTTGTACCAAGCATAGATATCATCATCTGCTGGGCACCCTTCCAGCATCTGTGCAATCTGGTCCTGAATCTCTTGATTGAGGCCCCGTCGGAACTTCACCACAACTGGTAGCCCACTCCCATATCCTGCCATGTCCACTAAATCCTTAAACTCATCAATATAGTCATTCACAGATTGATGTGCCTGATGGTAAGAGGATGACTCAAGCTGTGTCAGTGCTTGGGGGCACTCGTTGAGGGGATAGAAGTGGCATACAAACTCTGCTCAAAAGTCACCCCAAGTGGAGAAAGGTAGAGAACAAAGCTCTTTAGTTTGGTGCAGAATATGGTCCACATGGAGATAGGTGCATTCAGATTTCATGTATGTGAAGGCCCAATAATTTTTTGCAGCATCGTCGATGTATTGATGCAACTGGAGACTGATGTACAACTCACAAGAATTAAGGAATGCACGCCCCTGTGCACACGCACCATTAAATTTGGTGGGGGGGGGACGGTTTGATCTGGGCATGCTTCTTAGTGGGCACGTTAGGCGGTGCATCATTATTGGGTGCACTTGGAGTTGCAATGGGGGGAATATTGGTTGTTGAGCTAGTCTGAAGGGTTCTGAAGAAGTTTTTGATTGTAGATTTAAGCAAATCAATTTGCGTGCATATTCTGGTAACGTCGCTTACCAGCGTGTTGATAGTGTTTGAAGGTCCAGTTCATCGAACCAGAAAAAAACTGCAACTGGACTGAACCAAACTGCGGTTCAGTCTTTTTCAGGTTGTGGTTGTCCTAATTTTCTCACTCTGTTGGTTGTGGTTGTAATAGATTGAATATATATTTAAAACTGATTGAAACCAGTTCTAACTGGTTGCAACCGACTATGTTTATATCGACTGCTTAAGATGCTTATTGAGTGCTCAGTGCTTAAGCACATTAAGTAGTCCTATCGCTGTTTTGAGATTGGAGGTGCTTGAGCAGGAAGGGTGCTCAAGCTTGGTGGGTCTGCTTGAGTGGGGAGCTTGCTTGAGCAGAGAGCATGCTTGAGCAGGAGGGTGCTTGAGCAGGGAGTGGGGATAGTGCTTGAGCAGGAGGATGCTTGAGTGGGGAGGGTGCTTGAGTGGGGAGGGTGCTTGAGTGGGGAGGGTGCTTGAGTGGGGAGGGTGCTTGAGTGGGGAGGGTGCTTGAGTGGGGAGGGTGCTTGAGTGGGGAGGGTGCTTGAGTGGGGAGGGTGCTTGAGCAGGGAGAGTGCTTTAGCAGCATGGTTGAGACAGGACATGAGCTCAGGGTGTTCAATTATTGTTTCTGTGCATACAATATTACAGGCAATATGTGCTCAAGCCAACTTATACTTAAGCAAGCCATGCACCTACATCTTAGGTTGCTTAAGCAAACCCCCTATAGATTCATAAGGTTTATATACCATGCGGCTCCATACAGACCATTTGGTCACATTTGCACACCCAAACGAAAAGGTGGTGCCACTTGTTGACACCATTCCCATGGCTGCCAAACCAACAATGCTGTTTCATTCTCTCTTCACTTCCACCACAGCCTACTCACCTACCATGAACCCATGCAAAGATGGCCCAAATGACGCATGTTGCATCATTTGGGCCCTAGGAGAGAGTTTTCTACTATAAGGGCAACCTTAGAGGCCACTTAATTAATGGACTAGCAAAGGGAAATCCGAAGTTAAAATTATAGTACATATTACAGGGATTGGAGGTGCACCTAGCAAAGGGAAATCCAAAGAGAAAACTCTAAGGACCCCTTTGCCAATGCCCAGTATATATGAAGCCTGCAAACATCAAATAATAACCTAAAAATAGAAAAGGCAGAGATAGGCAGATCAAGGCCACCAAATGACATCATACCAAGGGGTAGACGTTGGAAAGGGTACTCTGCCTCTAAATATAAAACTGTCAACATGCACAAATGTGATAGAAAGGAAAATTAATAATAGAATAAGGAAAAATCCATAATAAAGGGAGGATGGTCACGTGGTTGCCATATTTGGGTTGTGGGAGTTTTTTAGCAGACTGGGAATTTTCTTGCATAAAATATTGGTCAGCATGACAAACCGTGCTCCTTTTACTGTATGGACTGTGGAAATGCTGAGTGGGCTGAACAACCCACTGCTCTGGCTGAATTGATCTATGTAAAACCAAAAAATGTCCTTGGACTCTGAGATGTGTACTGTGAGTAGTGAAATGGAACATTGGTGTACTGTGAAAAGCTGACTAAGCGAACCTCGCCAGCTGAACAAAATGCAAAAACTTGATCATGACTTTGGCACATGATCCGCATAACATGAATTAGACACATCACTGTATTAGTCAGTAATAAGTTGATCAATAAAATGTGGTTACAATTTGAGCTACAGTAAGCTGCAATAAAGAAAGAACTACAAGTAAACAGCTATGGAAAAAAAGTAAGCTTCGAAATCAAGCAAGAACCTGTAAAAGAAAAGTTGAAATGAGTGCATTACAAAATCAAGTCAATTTGAAATCAAATTCATTGTCAACTAAAAGTCATTACATTCATGAAAAAGTCAGGTTCATAAGAAATGAGTTCATTACAAAGTCAAGTCAATTTCAAACGAAATTCATTGTCAATTAAAAGTCCATTAAGAAAGTCAGGTTCATAACAAATGGAGTTCATTACAAACTCAAGTCAGTTGAAATTAAATTCATTACAGAGTGATGTCAGATAAAGGCTGAGTTCATTACAAAGTCAAGTCAGTTGAAATTGAATTCATTATGGAGCAATGTCAGGTAAAGTCATTATATTCACAAGAAACTCAACTTGATAACAAATGAGTGAGTAAATTACAATCACTATAAAAAAGTAAATTCTTTTTACAAGTGAATTAAAATGTAAAGTCACTAACAATTAGAAATGAGTTCATTACAAGTAGTAATTATATTATTAACTCAAGTCAGTAAAAAATAAATTGATTATGAGAATAGTCAGTAAGAGTAATTGTGTACCTGTAGTAGGATTAAGCATTGAGTCATGTACATGCAACCTGGCAGTACTATTACATTAATGTATATAGAAAATATAGATGGGGTGAAGAGGAGGGGGGGATGATGTGATAGGGATGATGTGATGGGACATGGAGAGAGGGGGATGGGGTCAAGAGGAAAGGGGGGGAATGAGCAGATAGGGATGGGGTGATGGGGATGGGGGGATGGGGATGGGGTGATGGGGATGGGGTGATGGGGTGATGGACATGGAGTGTTGAGGAGGGGGGGATGGGAATGGGGAGAGTAGTAAGAGAGCAACAGCCCCCCCCCAAGTCAACTGAAGAATTGTCAACCCATATTGGATTCAACATTGCATAATGTATGCAGGACTTCACTTTGACCCAAAGTCAACATAAAAATTGTGTACCTGTAGTAGGATCAAGCATTGAGTCATATACACATGACCTGGCCCATCTGGAGTCAGGCTGAGCAAGCAATGCAAACAAATTCCATGACAAAGATGCAGAGGGGGAGGGGGGAGTTGATGGAGCTGTGGTGATGGGGAGAGGGGGATGGACTGAAGAGGAGGGGGGGGATGAGGACATGGGGAGGACTGATGGGGATGGGGTGAAGCAGAGGGGGGGGGATGAGGAGATACAACAAACCCCCCACATTGACTTTGGGCCAAAGGTCCAAAGTCAACTGAAGAATTGTGAACCTGTAGTAGGATTAAGCATTGAGTCAGAAGATACAACAAACCCCCCACATTGACTTTGGGCCAAAGGTCCAAAGTCAACTGACAAATTGTGAACCTGTAGTAGGATTAAGCATTGAGTCATGTACACATGAGCTGGCCCATGCCACAGTCAGCCTGAATGAAGAAAATCTATATAAAAACTTAATGCGTGCTGGAGGCACATTCCTAAACTTGTCATAGGGAATGAAGAATAGAAGGAAATGAAGTGAGGAAAAATATAGGACGAATGTAAAAAATAGGAGAAACACATGGGGCACCCCCTACTCCCCTTACAGATGGGGGGGTTGTTTGCAAAATTTTCCAAATTCAGAAAGCTTGTAACTACACCATGGTTTGCATACAGTATTTGTTCTTATTAGGGTATTGTTTTGCAAAATAATGACAGCTATGCCTGACTTCTTCCATTGTCACTAAATGCTTCCTGGATGTTCTTCCTCTTTCTTCTCTTTCTTTTCCTTCCTCACTTTTCTTCCAAATACATTACATTCCTTAGGACAACAAGTCATTTGTAATTTCCTAGTCTTCCAATCAGCTTTGGGATTGTGCTTGTGTAACCATGGACATCCTTGGTCTTCCCAAGATTGCATACTTTGAAAACAGCTCATTCCTGATGGCCCTGATACCTTAGTATTGTGGTCACCTCCTCCTTAATAGTTCCTCCTCAATTAACTGTTCCATCAACATTATACATCATGATAAGTTGTGGTAGGTTGCATGTGTTAATACCATTTTCAGTAATTAAGGACTGATTGATAAATAATCCTGAAGCACCACTATCAAGAAACCCTTCCACATCAAATGATGTGTGAGTGTCCACCATTTTCAGTCCCATGGTCAAAGTGATTTCAGGTTCTATCCACAGTGAGTAAATAAGGAAGTTAGGAGTTTTCAGAAATTGTATATGCAAATCTTCATCATCATGTGATCGATTTTTGTTGTCATCAATATTGATTTCCTTTTCTGTTGCACTTCCTATATGAGAACCATTGCCCTGAGTTTCCTCTGATACTAGTACATTGTAGGAGTTTTGGGTCACCAATGGAGAAAGCTTCACTGGGACTCCTGCACAAAATTCTGCTGCTTGCTTTCTTCCTCTTTCACTCCTTCAATAGTAGCTTCCCTTATTTGTCACCTTTCCCTACAGTTTCTAGAGATGTGACCTAATTTCCCACAACTGAAACATTTGAGTGGGGGTCATCTACATACTCACTCAACTTCCATTGTGTCAGATGCAGGTGGCACAGAAGTAGTAGGTGTCACTGCCATGGCCAGTGGCTGTGCCATCAGAGATTGTACTGCTGCTGGTACCTGAGGCACTTTTCCTTTCTTGGTCTTTCCCCCTGATTGCTTTCCAAATATAGTACTTCTGTACATCAACTTTGATTCTGGTTGTTCCTGCTGATACTCCCAATCAGCCCAATTATACCATTCATCCAATCATTCCAGCATAGAAGGTAGTCAGTAGATAGACTTGAATAATGAGGGATTTAATCCCACCTTCAAATATTCCACCAATGCAGCTTCTCCCATATCCATCTGTGAAGCTTCAGCTTTGAATTGCAAAATCAACTTGTCCACTGTTAAGGCACCTTGGCACATCATTTTTAATTTAGTGTTAGCCATCACTTTTGGATTAGGATCTCCAAACTGAGCTTCCAATCTCTCCAAAAATTCCTTGAAAGTTGAAAATGCCCTGTTCCCCCAGCAATTTGATTGATGGCTGCATTTCTCCAAAACTGTGCTTTGCCTCCCTGGATGTATGAGAGAGCAAACATAATTTTAGACTCCGCTGTGCAAAATTCAGGCTTCTGCCTGTGGATATACAATACTATAAAGCTGATGAATGATTTTGTATTTTGTATAGTACCATCAAAAATTTCTGGTGGTGCATACTTAGGTAAGCATACTTTTCCATTTTTGGACTTCTCTGCCATTTGCACATCATCCTGAAAAATCCACTCCACCATCTCCACCATCTCATCATCTTTGTCTGCAGTAGTATGTGGCTGTACTCTGATTGACTTGGCTGGGATGCACTAAGCACTGACACTAGCTGCATCATTTGTGCCATCAGCACATCAATTTTCACCTCTAGTGCAGGCATGGGAACAGGATTTGGAACAGGATTAGAAATTGATGGCTTGGACATAATCGATCAATCTGTAACAAAAACTTCATAGCTTCTTCAGTTGACTCAGGTCCTGGTCTTTGGCTAAGGCACCTCAAATCAATACCCTTTCCAACAGTGCCTGATCTCAGAAATATCACTGAACTTGGCTTGCAACTAAAATAGTCATCCAAATCGAGTAATGTAAATCATAACTAAACCAGATGTGATTGGTTGTCTGGTTCCAGCTGTCCCAATGATGAGCACTGCCTCTTGATCACTGGCAAGGCAAGGCCTGATTCTGGCTTATGAAAGAAAGATAGATTACAAATGCACAAATTACTTTCAGCTTGTGCCAAAAGGATGAGTAATTGGATGTGGCATGATGAAACAATGACCTATGTGTGAACAAGAGAAGGTGCACTGATATGGCGTAGTTGTGTTCTTCTGTTAGGGTGACACCCACAGTGACCCACTTATCTGCTAGCAATGACTGTGTGGGTTCTCTCTACAAGAAGGGGCGAGGGTTTGCACATGTGATGCAGGGGTTGATTGATTGATGTGAGGGGTTATTAATAAACTGGTTGGTTGAGAAAGGTGGTTCACACTACAACTATGGGTGGAATACATAAGAGAACACAACTGGGAGTTCCCTAGTGTGTATTTCTTTTATATACTATGTTACATATATTGTACATTGTTGCTATTGACACATGCCTACATGTGTTTGCTTGTCTCACTCCACATAATCTTACATGCTTAGTCACACACCCTTGCTTATTTGTGGCTGAGGTCATGATCAGGTTTTTGAATTTTGCTGAGCTCAAGGGGTTGTGGCTATGCAGACTCAATTTGTTGAAACTTTCTAAATTTTATATACTGACAACAAAACAGCCATATAAAAATGTTGATTTGAGCTACTGGCAATGTTAGCATGCTATTATCAGTGAACTATTGGTATTTTGAGTTGTTTGAGCATATTTGACAACATATAATGCAATTCTGGCAGGTGGGCTACAATTAGCTACAAGATCTAGACTGATAGAGTACTCTCATAGCTTTCCAGTTCTGTGTTAGAGTGACACCCACTTAACTGGTAGCAGTACCATGCAGGTTCTCTCTACAAGGAGGCATGGAGGGGCATGTGCATGATGTGGTGGTTTGATGGTTTGATGGTAAAGTTAAAAATAGAAAGCATCTCGACAGCTTCCTGATGAAATACCATTTTCTTCATGAGTGAGTCCAGGTGACCTACAACTTACATGCAACACTCATGAATAGGAGTAACATGGGTATGGTGAAAACTGCAGTGTTTGGGTCATGGGGTCTGCAGGTATGGGTACAGTATTAAGAATTGCCGACCCGCTGACTACCATGACCCATTACCATGGTGTCACAGTGTTTGCATGGGTTAACCACACACTGTGCCCATGAAACAGGGTCAAATGATAGGTGCATTCAGATTTCATGTATGTGAAGGCCCAGCAAATTTTTGCAGCATCGTCGACAAATTGATGCAACTGGAGACTGATGTACAACTCACAGGAATTAAGGAATGCACACCCCTGTGCATGCATGCCATTAAATTTGGCGGGGGATGACAGTTTGATCTGGGCATGCTCCCTAGTGGGCGCGTTAGGCAGTGCATTGTTATTGGGTGTGCTTGGAGTTGCAATGGGGGGAACATTGGTTATGGAGCTAGTCTGAAGGGTTCTGACAAAGTTTTCAATTGTAGATTTAAGCAAATTGATTTGTGCATGCATTCCGGTAAGGTTGCTTTCAAGTGTGTCGAGGCATTCTGATGTGTCCATGGCACTAGGGGGCACATTAAGCCAAAATGGCAGTGCACTGAAGGTGGGACTGTCAGGAACGGTGTGTAGGGAGTCTATGGAGCTTTGGGAAGTGTCATCCACTCTGTACCTGCCTATCTTGGGCAGCGCATTCATGATTTCAGGCCTTAGGAGAGAGTTTTCTACTATAAGGGCAATAGAGGCCACTTAATTAATGGACTAGCAAAGGGAAATCCAAAGAGAAAACTCTAAGGACCCCTTTGCCAATGCCCAGTATATGTGAAGACTGCAAAAATCAAATAATAACCTAAGACAGAAAAGGCAGAGATAGGCAGATCAAGGCTGCCAAATGACATCATACCAAGGGGTAGATGTCAGGGTACTCTGCCTCTAAATATAAAACTGTCAACATGCATAAATGTGATAGAAAGGAAAGTTAGTAATAAAATAAGGAAAAATCATAGAAAATGAAGAATAGAAGGAAATGAAGTGAGGAAAAATATAGGACAAATGTAAAAAATAGGAGAAACATGTGGGGCACCCCCTAGTCCCCTTACAGTCACCTCTGCATGCCCTTCAGATCCCCATCTCCCCTCGGGGATTCAGTTGCTGACAATGGAGTTTGAGGGGGAGGGAACAGCAGACTGGATAATGGTGGCCAACTTTGCTGAAGAGTATGCGATGCTGAGGCTCTGGAGCCCAGATTGTTGGCTGAAGTGAAGCACCATCCTGATTGGCCACTGTGGGAACAGGCTATTCACAAGGAGTTGGCAGCTTTAAAGGAGATGGGAACTTATGAGGTTGTTAAACCCCCTGCAGATGCTTCAGGTGAAGAAGGATGCGGCTGCTGAAATGTTGTTCACTACAAAGGCCGCCTCATCGCCCAAGGTTTCTCCCAAGTCCTAGGTGTTGACTACTTTGACACCTTTGCTCCTGTCACAAAACTTCCATCCATTCGCACTGTTCTCGCCATGGCTCCCCACTTGGATCTTGAACTTCATCAGGTTGACATCAAATGCACATATCTTAATGGTGAACTCATCTCACACAAACAAATCTACATGAAGCAACCTCCCAGTTATCCTGCTCCCAACTCCACTGGCCAAGTCTGGCACCTTTGCAAAACCCTCTATGGCCTAAAACAGTCTGGACATCGTCGGTACCACAAGCTCATGGATATCCTTGAGAAGTTGGGATTTTCTTGTTGCAACATTGATCAGGCAGTGTTCTTTCATCATGAGGAACATAAACTTATTATTATCCTTGTTCACATTGATGACTGCACCATAGTGGCTACCACTATCATGTTGATGATGCTCAACCTGGAAACCCAAACAAAACCTACTAAATGGCTTCAGATGGTATAACACAGGTTAGAGGAAGGATGCAAGGCCCTCTAGATGTCACCTGTCAGACCGACCATCAAATAGTCATAAAAGGACTGCTTGTCAAAGCAATTCGTCACTAAAAGAATGTGTTTTGTGGAATTTTGGAGAATTTTGTGGCTAGATCGCTGAATTCGGAGTGTGCAAATATGTTCGGACACAAGATGAGGAGACTAGACGAGTAGTAGAAGCAAATCAAGGGAAATGAGAGCAAAAATAGCATAATGTGAGGATTTTTGAAGATTTTTGAAGAAGTTTAGCATAAAACACCAGACTTTGGACTGAATAAGACTAAACCGAACTCTCAAATCACTGCGATCTGGGAGGAAGACAACAACTTTTTTCTTTCTTTTTTTGTATCTAGTACATCTTTTTATATAAAATAAATAAACCACCTGAAAAGGCTAGAGAACATGAGGCAAACATGTGGAAAACTCGAGGCAAAAGACAATAGAAGTATATCAGAACAATAAAGGGAGACTAGAAAGGGTGAATATAACACTTGATGAAGAAATAATAACAAAAAATAGCTAAAAGTGGACTGTCCTTGTTATAAATTGCATAAAACATTGGAAACTGCTTCGAGCGGATTGTATGCATGCACATGCAGTCGAAATGTGTTCAATGTACTTGAGATAGTGTCCCATGTGTCCAGCATGTGTCCGAAGATCGTTCAAATAGGAAATACTGTGTCCGAAGATGTTTTTCGAGGTTCGAGGTTTTTCAAAGATTTTCGAAGTTTCTTTGGACTTCATTCATGGCCTGAAATTGGTGCGATATTGCTCGAAACTGGTTTGGAACTCATCGACAATGTTCCAAGTGTATATTCTGAGCTGTACAAAGGTTGGGGGAATTGTATTACGGTACCTGAAGGCATGCAAAGAATTTCAAAGCATTTTTGTGACTTTGTAGAGGTTTGTAGAGGTTCAGACAACTTCAGAGAGGTTTGGAGGGGTTTGTATGGGTTTGTAGAGCTTTGTAGAGGTCTGTAGAGACTCATAGAGCTTTGACAACAATTGTAGATGTGTTTTCTGAGCTTGAAAGACAAGGTGGTCCTATCAACGTTAACAAAAAGAAAATTTCCAAACACATTGAAATCACGGACCTTGGTGAGCTCCATTGGCTTCTTGGCATCGAGATTTGTTGTGACTGTGAACACCTCTCCCAATGTTCCTATATCGACTCTATCATCCATCATTACAACCTCCAAGATCTCAAGCCTGTTTCTACCCCCATGGAAACCAACCTTTGTCTTTCCTCATCCCAATCCCCCTCGACCACTGCTGAATTCACCCAGATGTGTCATGTTCCATACAACAAAGCTATGGGCCCACTCATGTATGCCTCACTCAGCACCTGCGTGGACATTTCCTTTGCAGTCCAAACTGTCTCATGTTTTTTGACAAAGCCTGGCATGGCTCATTGGGATGCCATCAAGCTAGTGTTCAAGGGTCCAGTCCATAAGACCAGAAAAAGACCGGACCCTTAACCGAACTTAACCGCAAGAGACTGAACCGTCGGTTGTGGTTGACCCCATATGGGAGTCGGTTCGGTTGTCAGTTGATCAGTTTTGAAAAAAATCACAAAACCGGTCTTAACTGGTCTTTCACACATGTTTATACTGCTAGATATATAGTATTATTCAAGTACAAAATACAGAAATAAGTATATAAAAGTATATAAAAGAACAAAATATAAATACTACTATTACTATTTATACTATACTTACATGAAGTGGGACAAGCCCAGGGGAAAAGGAGTCGTTTGGCAGGTACTTATATACCCTGTGGCCATGCATGGACCATGTGGTCATGTGCTCCTGAAAAAAAAGAAAAGTGGCACCATTGCCAGATGACTCCCACAATGACAAATGACTCCCACGAATCCAGTCCCATGTCCACCATAAACACATGCACACTGCCTGCCCCAAAAGCACCGCCAATGAACAATTCAGAACAAATGCAAAGCAGACACCCCAACCAACACTAGTCATTGTTTGGGCTGTCAAGTATGTTTTTTTTTGTTTAGTCTTATTTCTTTTACTAACAATTCTTTTCTTAGTTTCTTATATTTTGCTAACAATGTCGCCTAGCCACAATACAATGCACCTGGACCCGCACCATCATACCCCACCCATGCCCTACATCACCATGGGTGGCAATGGGTACCGCCACATCCAGACCACCCAAACAACGACTAGCATCGTTTGGGCCATCAGGTATGTTTTGTTTTTGTTTAATCTTATTACTTTTACTAACAACGTCGCCTTGCCACCATGCAACGCACCTGGGCCCTCGCTGTACCCCACCCATGCCCTACATTACCACTGTGAGCCTCTGCTCACAGTGTTGCAATGGGTACCACCACATCCAGACAGCCCAAACAATGACTATCGTTGTTTGGGCTGTTGGGTATGTTTTAATCTTATTACTTTTACTAACAACATCACCTAGCCACCACGCAATGCACCTGGGCCCTCGATGTACCCCACCCATGCCCTACATCACTGCTGCGAGCCTCTGCTCGCAGGGTGGCAATGGGTACCACCACTTCCAGACAGCAACAGCAACAGCAGCCAGGGATGACGGCCGACACCATGTCACAGCACCACCAACCTGCTTATGAGCCACTGCTCGTAGGGGGGGATGGAGGTGCCAATGACAAACAACAATGCACACAGGGGCAGACAAACAACAGGGAGTGGAAAATGGACAACAACGAGAATAGGGGAGGTGGCAACACATGACAGGGAGGAGACAACAAATGACAACCACTCTCGACCCCCCACCCTTGCTACAAATGTGAGACAGTGGGGCTATTTTATTATTATCTTGTTCTTCTTCATTTTCTTTCTGTCTTTTAGCAACTGCTCGCAGGGTGTAAATATAATTAATTTTATCTATGATATATTATAATTTAGTTAGACTTGTAAAAACAGCATGAAGACCAGTTAAAACCAGTCTTTTGGAATCAACTGAAACAAATAGGACCAGTCCTATTTGGTTCAGTTGCGGTCCATCTAATCTGGGCATCAATTTGGACCGGTTTCGGTCTCTGGTTGACCCCCTTGGGGGTCAAAAAACTGGACTGAACCGGACCCTTAAACACTACATCAAGCACATTTTTTGGTACTTGAAGGGTACAAATGAGCTGTGGTTGTCATTTGGAGGAACTCACAATGAGTTAATGGGGTTTGCTGATGCTGATGGAAACATGGCTGAAGATCGTCACACCATTTCTGGGTATGTGTTCCTCCTTCATGACAGCACCATTTCATGGAGTGCTAAACGTCAAGAAATTGTTTCCCTCTCTACCACTGGAGCGAGTATGTTGCCATTACCCATGCTGCCAAGGAAGCCTTGTGGCTGTGCTCCCTCATCACACAATTGTTCTCACTGAACCTAGACCCTACAACACTCTTTTTGGGCAATCAATCTGCAGTCACGCTCACTCAGGATCACCAATACCATGCTTGCACCAAGCACATCAACATTTGTTTCTGCTTTACTCACTGGATCATTGAACAAGGTTCCCTTCATCTCATCTACTGTCCCACAGACAACATGATTGTGGATACCCTCACTAAGGCCCTCCCTTCTGCAAAAGTCAAGCACTTCACATCTGAGCTTGGACTTTTACCAGCTTGAGGGGAAGTGTTGGAATACCAAGCTGACTATGCCTGAGCTTAGGGATGAGGATCCTGGCATCAGTATCACATTTGTTCTCTATTTCCAGTTCTCCTTGGTTATGAACTTTTAACTGTTTAGCCTATTAACCTTTACTGTACCTTTACACATGGTCACTTGTAGGATAAAACATACATAGGTATCATACTTGCATCTCAGTCATTTGGCTCCCACTCTTGCGTGCAAACACTGAGGTAAATACCCCCATACTTACTTTACTATTATTCTCATTACTTACTTGATATTCACCTAGTAAACTTATGTTTTGTGTAGGTGAATATATCAGTCATTTGGCCCCCACTCTCACATGCAAACACTGAGTAAACTTATGTTTTGTATAGCTATTCCTACAGCATGGAATTAAGGGCAGTATGAAGGGGGGGACTACATGTATACAAACCCAAAACTAATATCCATGTCACCTCAAAATTTGAGGCCAAATGGATATGAGATGGTGGAGAACTGGCATTTGACTGGATTAGGTACTGCAGTTCCCACAGCAAAATGTGGTAATACCTGACTGATTGCTTATCAAAATAGGCTGTGCTCATAATGAAGGGACATTGAAGGCCCAAGAGTTGGCATGGGTGTAGCCCTAGGTATGGTCTATTCAACTGTACTACAGAAAATGTACACAACAAACATTATCAAGATGTAGAGGTGACTGACCGAGTACCTGGTGTGGCCGAGTACCTGACCAGGCACAGTAGGGCATGCAATTTTTCAATTTCAGCAAGGGTATCAAATGGAAGACATTTAAAATGATCTTATAGTTCTGGTTTGGAAGATACAACTGTGAATCCAGAGCAGAGAGCACTAATAATAGTAGATGCCTGAAATAACTTGTGGCAGTGCCACATCTTGGCCACATCGGATCAATTTCCTCAACCCACAGAGACCAAATGAATTTTGGAAAAGACAGAAACATGATACTACTATTGTACTATTTGCATGCAAGGTGAGGTGATATCACAGGTAGAACTACAGCAAAGAGACAAATGTTGTTAGTGATGGGCAATTGGAGGTCTTTACACTCCCCCACCCTTCCTGGTGGACTCCGACTGGAGTCCGACCAGACTGACCAGAGTCCAGCTGGAGTCCACTGGGACTGGTCACCAGCCAACTGCCTGTAGGGCATGACATGGGTAACCCCTGGGTATATTTTGTGGTACCCACACCCATACCCATCAACACTGTACCCCTACAGTTAAGGGTGCAGTATTACCATGGGTTTTGGCAGGTTACCTGTCGTTATTCATGGGTTTTGACATGAATATGTATTTTAATAATATAATTACACTAGATTAAACTAATATATTGAACAAGAAACCCCCCCCCCCCCCCCCCCACACTCACATTTGCAGCCGTTTGCAGCGAGAGGGGGGTGGCCATTAAATTAAAAACACCCACCATGAGCAGTTGCTCATGGCGGCGTTCATCTCTCCCCAGGTCATCCCCTGGCTGTCTTGCTCTCCTGTCCCTATTCTTCTCCCCCCTGAACCACCCCACGAGCAGATGCTCATAGGCGTGGGGTGGGTGTCATTGTGGGTGTTTACCTAGGACCCTAATCATTGTTGTTCCACCCATTGTCCACCCTACGAGCAGTGGCTCGTAGGGCTGGAGCAGGTGCTGTCATCGTTCCCTGCTATTGTTGTCATTCCACCCACCATCCACCCCACAAGCAGTTGCTCGTGAGGCTGGAGGCAGGTGGTGTGTCCTGCATGGTGGGCGTGAGTAGCTGTTCTTGTCATTTTGAAGTTGCACCCATTCCCACCCCGTGAGCAGCTGCTCACAGCAGTGGTTCTGAGTGCTCATTGTTGTTGTTGGAGCAGACTATATATGCTGCACAGAGGAAGAGACAACATGTTCCTTACAACCTACCTGGGGTTTAGTTAGACTTACAGCTAGGGTTAGCAGAGGTAAGAACACTGTATTCCTACCACGGTACAGGTTCTCCTTATATACATAATAATAAGGATGTCACATGACTTGGGAATGTGTTTACCACATGTATGTGCAGTAAGTGCAGTAACATGTGTATGCTGCATGTATTGCCTCATGTATGCAGCATGTATCTCAGGAGTTTAATTTCAACACCCCCCCTCAAACTGTACAGTGCTCTAAGCAGCTAAGTTTGAATCTCAAAAGTAATTCTGAGAGAGTCTCTAAATTTCCTGAATAGGACGGTGCCAAGGTTCTTTGTGAACATGTCAGCTGGATTATCACTTCCAGGAATGAAAACGACTGTGACTTTGTCATTTTCTATGCATTTGTGGGTATAGTGGTAGCAAATGTCTATATGTTTGGTCCTTCTTTCCTGAACTGGATTTGATCTGATAAAGATGGATCCCTGATTATCAGCGCAGATTGGTACACGCTTCAGTATATATCCAAGTTCCTGGAATAAGGACTCTATCCACACTATGTGTCGACAAGTGTCAGAGAGAGCCATATATTCGGCTTCTGTGGATGACAGTGCTACAGTTTTTTGTAAATGGGACTGCCAGCACACAATGCCACTCGCTAGAGTAGCAAAGTAAGCCGTTGTAGATCAGCGCTTGACAGTGTCAGCTGCCCAATCAGAATCTGTGAAGGCCTGTAGCCCTTTGGATTTCTCTCCATCGTAGACTATATTATATTTCTGGGTTCCCACCAGATAGCACATGATGTACATCGCTTTGTCTAGATGTTCTTGGCTAGGATTAGCCGAGAATTGCGACATCTTGATTACTGCGTAAGCGATATCAGGTCATGTTCCAAGCATCAGATACAATAAAGATCCAATCACAGACTGATATTTCGATCTAAGCACCGTGTTTGGCATCACTGTGTTTTCCGATGGTTTGTAACCAGTCAGGAGGGGAGTGGGGGCAGCTTTGGCATTTGTCATCTTGAACCTCTCAAGCACTTGGGCAAGATATTCAGTTTGATCGAGTTTGACTTTGCTTGCAGTCTGGGTGACACGCATGCCCAAGAATTTCCGTACTATGGCACTCCCAATGCTTCAAACAAGCATTCTTCTTTTCATCCACAAGTTTCTTGTTCTTCCCCATGAACAAGCCATCATCAACATAGACTAGTGCAATAACAATGCTGCCTGTCTTAGGATCCTTGTGTATGAAGATGCTGGCATCGGAGCTGGCGCGCACAAACCCAATGGTGCGCATAAATGCCTCTAGCTCTTTCCACCATGCAAGTGAGGCCTGTTTAAGGCCATACAATGCTCGGCCTAAGCGCATTACTTTGCGCTCTTTTCCCTCGAGTCTGAAACCCTCGGGTTGATCCATATAGATCTCCTCTTCTAGTTTGCCATATAAAAATGCGGTTTTTACATCTAGACCGGTCATATACATGCCTTCTAGAGATGCAAGTGCAAACATGAGATGTATGGTCTTGTAGCAGACTACTGGTGAGAAAATCTCATCAAAGTCAACGCCTTCGACTTGTGAAAAGCCTTTGGCCATGAGTCTGGCTCATTTTCTTCCGTCCAATTTCACAGAGAAAACCCATCTATTTTTGATTGTTTTTCAATCGTGTGGAAGATCGACGATGTCATAGACTTGTCGCTTGCAAAGAGCCTCTAATTCTTCACGACAAGCCTGTTTCCACTCAAGTTGCTGCTGCCGTGGTAGGCGCGCAATATCACGAAATTGGTTTGGAACTTGGCTTATTCTGCTTGATGGTGTGACTGCTTTTGACAACAGCCAGTGGATCAGCTTATCTCCACCTTCCTTGGTTATCTTTTTAATATAACCTGCTTTGTCCGGTTCCCCCATTGGGTGATCATGTTCTTGATTATTGGAATCAGGCACACTCTCGTGGGGTGCCAAACTCGGTCCAGCAACCAGTTCTTGCTGTTGAGGTCGTGGTCATGTTTGGTTATGATCCAAATCTTGACCCACAGATCTCTTCCAATATCGATCATGCGCAATGTCTCTCTCTATGTCAGAGGGGAGTTGCTTCTCTCCATAGATATTGCTGGGACAGTTTGGGATGTTCCTCTGCCTGCCTGATCAACGGGGCAATTGCTGCCATTCCTGTTGATCTTCACGTCTTGGATGAAAATCCTCAGTGGTAACTGGAGGCGGCGGAGGAGGAGCATCAGTTGCATCATCATGTGCCTTTTGCTCACTTGGTACATCATCATCATCATCTTCCGATGATGGAGGAAGGGGCGGATTTTGTGGTGGTATAGAATCATCGCCATCCATTCCAGATGAGTGGTCATCATCTTCTGGTTCTGGAGGTGGAAAATCACCAAGGTCTGTCTTGGCAGGAGTTTTAGCTCTGGGACAGCATGGGAACATCATTTCATCAAATAGTGCCATAGCACCAATGAATATTGCACCACTAAGTCGCATGAAACGGTATGCTTTAATGCCATCTTCTAATCCAAGGTATGTCATTAACTCCGATCGAGGAGATAATGTGGTTGGACATTTTTCCTTGGGTAGATAGACGTAAGCACCACAACTGAAGACCTTCAGATTGTTTAGATCTGGGCGGACCTTTGTCAGGTCCTCAAAAGGTGTCAGCCATTTCAGGCGCCTTATTGGGGTTCGGTTGTATAAGTGTGTTGCATGTTCAATGCAAAATTCTCACCATGATTGTGGTAGACAAGTGGTAAATCGCAGGGTTTGTGACTTTTCCATTATTGTCCTTATGGTGCACTCTGCGCTCCCATTCTGTTCGTGAATGTGGGGTGCAGACATCTCTATTTTGATGCTGAAATCCTTGAGCGTATTTTGTAGCTCATGATCTTTGAACTCCCCCCCTGGATCAACATGCCAGTGCTTCCATAATGGGTCAAAGCCATTGCCTGAAATTGTCTAATCGCTGCAGCAGCATCAGACTTCTTTCTTAGGCACTGGACCCAGATATGTGATGTCTTGTCATCCAGAAATACAATAAAGTATTTATGTTTGTGGTACGATAGTACTGGGAGTTCCTTTAGATCAGAATGTATTAATTCAAAGGGTTTCTCAGCACATGAATTTGATTCAGGAAAAGATTTTGATGTCATTTTCCCTTCAGCACACCCTGGACATATAATTTTGTCTTTAGGAATAATTAAATTCCTCAGGAATTTGATGGTGCTATTAGGCATTTTCCCTAGTGCCTCTTTGGATGGGTGTCCAAGTCACCTATGCCAAGTCAAGTAGTCAGCGACATAAATGGTCGCGACATTGACCTTTTTGGTGCTCATTATATGAGTCTGAGCCCAATAAATCGTGTCACTTCTCCTAAGAGGGACACAATGCATAATTGGGTTTCCTTTCTCAATGAATGAAATGTGTGCGGAGGAACCACGCACATCACTTCCGTCTTGTAAGAAGACGCCCATTGACATTAATTGAGTATTAATGTCAGGTATGTAGTAGATGGGGTATAATCGCATTTCATGCGTCTCTGACTTCCCGTGACATACTACCTGATGTTTAATGAAGACTGCTCCTTTTCCTACTATATGAGTAGTACCTGTGGCTGTTTGGACCAAGGTAGAGTCCTTTCTTGGTAAAGGCTTGTAGGAAGCGAAATCTTTCATTTCACCAGTGAAGTGTTTTGATGCGCCTGAATCCATGATCCAGTCTGCACCTTTCTTACAATTTCCATTTGCACACATAACACATATATTAAGATCTAAATAATTCCATGATACATTTAATAGCGGTAAAATTTCACATGAAAAGTTCACTGTTTTCATAGGAATATTAATCTTTGTGCTTGTGGCAGGGAAAAGGACTGACCTATCATCATACGCTCCTGTTTCAAGGGGTTCATCGACGAGCATCTCGTCGACGGCTTTCCATACTTCCTCATCAGAAACTGGAGGTTCCAATCCAAGGGAGACAGTGTCGTCTTCTACCTCTACGATCCTCGGTTCTGGTTTGATCCTCCTCCTCTTACCTTCTTGTACCGTTAGGTGCTCTTCCAGCAGTCGCAGATTTTTCATGGTGCGCGGAAGTTGCATTTGCTCAAGGGTGTCTCAAGCTTGCTGATATTCAGCATAAACCAAATGAGAGGTAGAGGCCGTGCCCGAATATGCCTGTGCAGGCAGTCAGCGGTGAGGATCCCTTGTGGGAGTGTGTTCGCGCTTTTCGATGCACTGAATGAGCGGCATCAGCAGTATGATGGTGTCATTACCATTTATGGTGGTAAAGGCACTGGAGGCAAGGTGGGTATGTTTCTCTTTAGGCTTTTCCTCCTTAGTCTTTCTGTCCCTGCATCGTCCACGTTTTCGGGACGAATCTCCATTGTTGTTTTGCCCTTCTTTGGGCTGCCATTTGGGGTTTCCCCCTTTGCACTTGACAGTGGAAAGTTTGTTGGCCTGAGGCTGGCCAGCGGGCTTTCCTACTGCTGTGCACCTTGAGGCTTCAGTGACAATGGAGTCCTTGACATGTTTAAATGTCAAGGCACTAGTAGCGGTTGTGTTAAGGACCGTGGCGGACAAAGAATTGTACTCGCGCGGCATTGCAGCAAGTAGGATTATCACCTGAACTAGTTTGGGGATGGCAATGTTGGCAGCCATGAGGCGCTCGAACTTGTCAGCCATTTTAGCAATCTCTGGCGTGGGATTTGCAGCCAGAATTTTGATTGCTATTGCAGACCTAAAGTCTGCAAAGACTTGGGAGGGGCCATCAACACCATAATCGGTGCGAATGAGGTCCCACACCACCTCAGCAGTGTCCTTGGTGTTGGCATGCTGCTGAATTGAGGGGGCCAGGCGGAGCACTAGGCTACCAATAGCCTGGTCATTTTTGTTGCTCCAGGTCTGGAGCTTGGCAATAGCATCTGCTACAAGAGTAGCATTTGTCACCATCAAAGGAGGTGCCAGAGGCGGTTTGGTTTCTGCCCCGCTAGTTATCTGCCAGAGGCCCTGAGACCTGAGCCACGCCTTCATGGAGTCAGCCTATTGAATGTAATTTGAGCCATCGAAAGTTTGTACAAGTTTTTCAAGGGTTGAAGACATGATTCTTGGTGGCAGCTGTTAAAAGCACTCAATCAGTCTTTTATCCAAGAAAACATGTTTCACAATCTCAGGAAAAAACACTTCTTCAGAGTGGTTAACCCTAGTCAACCTAGGTTTTAAGTGCAGCTCACAGGGAGCACAATGCAGCTCACAAAGAGCGCAAGGTTATAATTTGGAGACGATGAAGTCAACGTCATTCACAGCCAATTAAGGCACATTTGTGACATGCCCAGCAGGGCCCATAACCTGTTGGAGCAGACTATATATGCTGCACAGAGGAAGAGACAACATGTTCCTTACAACCTACCTGGGGTTTAGTTAGACTTACAGCTAGGGTTAGCAGAGGTAAGAATACTGGATTCCTACTACGGTACAGGTTCTCCTTATATACATAATAATAAGGATGTCACATGACTTGGGAATGTGGTTACCACATGTATGCGCAGTAAGTGCAGTAACATGTGTATGCTGCATGTATTGCCTCATGTATGCAGCATGTATCTCAGGAGTCTAATTTCAACAGTCATCGTCATCAGCAGTACTAGATAATACCTAAAAAAGTTTGTTAGTAACAAAAACAAGAAAAAAAACTTACCAATGGCCCAAGAGACATCAAACGATGTCTCTTGGGCCTTTTCTTTGTTTGCTTTGCCTTCCTTTCATTGTTTCCTGCTTGTCCCCTTGTCATTCCATCTCCCAGTCCCAGTCATCTCCAGTCGCCTTGTTGCATTGTCATTCTGTTTGGCCAAGTTGGCGTCGCCATTGTCTTGCCATTTTGCAGTTGTACCCATTCCCACCCCGCAAGCAGTTGCTTGCAGCAGTGGTTCTGGGTCCTAGGGTGGTGGCTGTGTCAGTCATTGTCATGGTTTTGAGGCTGTGGCATCATTATAACATAGATAGAACCTATCATTAAGGAAATTTCAGTTAGTTAAACAAAACAACAAAAATCATGTAAAAAAGCACTTACAAGTGAGCCCAAATGACAATGCCATCGTTTGGGCTCATTCCCGTTGTTGGTTATTGAGGTAGGAGGTAAGGAGGAGGCGGCACCGTTGCCAGCATTGTTGATGATGTGGCTGTGTTGATTTGTCATCACAGCTGGGGCAGTACATAGAGAGATATAACTACTTACCTGTAATGATGCTTTGGTCTAACTGTTATATCGCTGACTTAATTGTACTTTATCATGTGACTATGAGGGTTCAATCCCTCTGGTAGCCATAGATTTTTCAGTCAGTTATATAAGCAACTCAGACAGTCCTAGGACTGTACGAGTGCTGGTCCACTCAGACTCCACTTGGACGCTTGGACAGTCCTAGGACAGTCCAAGGACTCAGCTTGGACTCAGCTCAGACTGAATATTTAGTTTGGCAGGACTTTCAGCCAAAGAAGTCCGAGCAAAGTCCGAGCAAAGTCTGAGTGTCCGAGCGGAGTCCGTTCGGATTGGGGGGGGAGTGTAAAGACCTCAAAATACATTCCACTCAGACTCCAGTTGGACTCCAGTGGGGGATTGAACTCTACATGACTTAGTGTAGTTCAATTGGACTCCACTTGGACTCCAGTCAGTCTGGTTGGAGTCCACTAGGACAAGTGGGGGACTGTAAAGTACTGGGCAATTGCTGTGGCTAATACACAGCCAGCAGGTGCCCAGAATTCCTCCTTCCACTGATGTTCTTTCCTTTTTCGCTGTGTCTGTTATCTGAAAGTCAGCTGTGTTTGGATTGCTCTATCTGAACAGTGCTCTGCCAGTGCATTTCCTGAGTCCTGACTTGTTGAATAAGTGATTGTAGCATTAGGCAACACTGACACCAACACTGAATATAGCAGTAATGATGTGCCCACAGATTATTAATAGCGGGACATTCTAATTACCAATTGTGATTACCAATCAATGCATCAAATGCTTGTATAAATAGTCATTGTAGATAAACACAATAATAAGTCCGTTTATACTATAATCAAGTCCTCAGAGTCTCAACAGGTTATGGGCCCTGGGCTTAACTGAATTTTTGCACACACTCACTCTTAACACACCAAGCCACTTTTCAAAATGACAGACACATCAAACATGCACACAAACATTTACTGGATCGAACCCTTGACAGGAGCCAAGAATTATGCCATATGGAAGATCAAAATGATGGATATCTTGATGGGACAAGATTTGTGAGAATATGTCAACAGATCAACTATTTGGCAATCAGACAAGGCAGCAAAAGCAGCATGGGTAAAGAAGGATAGGATGGCGCTATCCACGATCTGATTAAGGGTTGCCGACAAAATGTTGGGGTATGTCCCAAGTTCAACAACGTCAAAGGAAGTGTGAGATGCACTGAAGTCATTATTGGAAATGCAAGGGGTGCTCAGCATAGTGTTGGCACCACAAAAGTTATTTCAGGCTCAATGGAAAGAATTGACACCCACTGAGAAACACAGTAGGATGCTGTGTGGCTACCAGGAGGAGCTGCACAACCTGGGACAGAAAATTGATGGGGAAGAATTTTCTATTATTCTGCTAAGCTCACTTCCCAAAGCCTGGAACAATTATATTGCCTCTATTGACACAACAGCCTTAATGGACGCCCCGAAACTGATTGCATGCATCCTTGAACATGATCGACAGATTAACATGTGTAATGCTGATGATACAGCCTTAATAGGGAAGCATGGGAAAAGGAAGTACAATCCCAATATCACATGTTTTGAATGCAGGGAAAAGGGGCACATAGGCTGGCAATGTAAGAAGAAGTCCAAATCGGGAAAGTGGAGATTGGGAGGGAAGCAGAGGGGCATGACGGAAGCAAATGTGGCGGCCAATGATGAATTCACGTTCTATGGGGATGATGGGAAGGATGTAGCACTGGCTGTCTCACCAGACTCTTGGTTGGCTGATTCGGCATGCACATCTCACATTGCTTGAAACTGAGAAAGTTTTATTGACTACACCTCTACCCCTGGACACCAGATTTCTGGATTCAGAAAGGCACCTGTGCTTGGACAAGGTTCAATATGGCTGGAATGCACTGTGGGAGGAAAAATATCCAGAATCACTCTCAAGGATGTGGCACATGCCCCTGATGGGCCATTCAACCTCATTTCAATTTCATGTGTGCTTGAGGCTGGGGCAGCTGTTTTATTCATGGTGCCAGAAGTCAGATTCCAATTGCCCAATGGATCAATCATCATGGAAGGTTGGGTCAGAAACTGGTTATTTGATATGAATGTCAAAGGTATTGCCAAACACAACCAAGCATATGCGCCAAACATGGAAGAACATGGGATGAATGGCACAGAATTTTTGGGCATCTGAACATGGGTTCAGTAAAAATGCTCAAAGAAAAGGAAATGGTTTTGGGAATGGAGGTGGATAGGATGGTGGAACCAGCTTCGCAATGCCAGGCATGCATCACTGCAAAGCAACAAGTCTGGCCATTTCCCAGAGAAAGCAAATCAGAGATCAAAGAGATCGGAGATCTGACAGTTAGTGATCTGTGGGGACCAGTGTGCACTCAGGCTCCAGGGGAGACCGGTATTTTATAACATTCACTGATGGAAAGGCATGATGCACAATGACCTATTTCTTGAAACAAAAATCTGAAGTGCTAACAAAGTTCAAACAGTACAAGAGTTTCATCAAAACTCAAACTGGGCACAAACTTTTGCATCAATGGAGTGGGGGAATTTCTTAGCAAAAAGTTCAAGAAATTTCTGCTGGACAATGGAATCTAACCTTCTGGGGAAAGAAACCAGACATATCACACTTGGAGGAATTTGGCAGAACATGCTGGGTTCTGCAGCAGGATGGGAAAAGATCCAAACTGGATCCAAAATCACACCAATTTATTTTTGTGGGAATAGCTGATGGTACAAAAGGATACAGGTACTATAATTCCCAAACCCATCAAACCCTCACTTCTCAAAATGTGGTATTTTCAGTGGTGGAGGAGAAATATGATGAAGTGGAGGTAACTCACCCTATGCAGCTTGAGGGGGAGAGTGGAGAAAATGACAAGCAGACTTCGGGTGAGTGAGTGCCAGAAGGGGAAGAAATGCATCACATACCTGAATTGCCATCAAATCTCACATCACCATCACAAATTCCAGTACCCTGGGAAAGGTCAGCGCACATCCTTGCACAACCACTCATAAATTATAGGATGCTTAACAACCCAAACTCACATGGGCCAAAGGAATGGCAACACCAAGTACCAGTAGTGGAGGAAGCTGGCTACATAATGGTGGACTATGCGATGATCAGGGCGACACTGGAGGATGACCCACTTATGGTAAAAGAAGCCAAAGATCAATCGGATTGGCCGAAGTGGAGGATGGCTATGGATGCCAAAATGATGCAATTAACCAAAAGAGGTACATTCAAATTAAGTTGACCTACCCTCAGACCACCAAGCCATCATGAGCAAATGGGTCTATCACATCAAACACGATCATGTTGGAGAAATCACCAAACACAAAGCCAGACTCATGGAGAAGGGGTTCTCCCAAATCCCTGGGATAGATTTTGTGGAAACATTTGTGCTGGTCATGCCCCTGGAAACATTCTGGCTATTGATAGTGCTTGCAACCAAACTGGGTCTTGAGATCCATGTAGTTGATGTGGTAGGTGCATACCTGAATAGGAAATTAGAGGAGGTGATTTTCATGATGCAACCCCCTGAATATGATGATGGCACAGGATGGGTTCTACAGTTAGTACGGCCTCTCTCTGGGCTAAAACAGGCGGGCTGAGCTTGGAACCATGAACTTAACCAGACATTCCTGCAGATGAATTTCATGCAGCTCTTCTCTGATCAATGCATCTATATCAAGCATACTGATCAAGATCTGATCATCACCTTGGTACACATTGATGACATGACCATCCTCGGATCAGACATTGATGCCATCACAGGAATAAAAGCTGAGCTATCAAAATTCTTCACAATCACAGACCTGGGGGAGGCAAAGCAGATTGTAGGATTGGAGTTGGAAAGGGACATGGAGGCTAGTACCCTCAAAATCATGCAGCATCAGTATATCAAAAGGGTCCTGGAGAAATTTGGAATGACAGATTCACACCCTGTCAGCACACCATTGGACCCTAATATCAAACTGATCAAAATGCCCGATGATGAGCACCATGATATCCTCAAATATTGCAGTGCGATCAGATCACTCATATATGTGGCAATTGGCACCCAACCTGACATTTCATTTGCAGTACAAACACTCAGCCAGTTCATGAGCAATCCCAGACCTACTCATTGGACTGCCATCAAACACATATTTTGATATCTTAACGGTACTCGCAATCTCAGTATCGTCTACCAAAAAAGGGGAGAACCCGACTGCTTATTTGGATGCCAATTGGGGATCGAACGTCAATGATCAAAAATCTATTTCTGGATACTGCTTCCAGATGGCAGGTGGCCCAATCTCATGGCAATCAAAGAAGCAGCCAATGGTAGCATTATCATCAATGGAAGCTGAATACATAGTGGAAAGCCTAGCAACATGCCAGGTTCTATGGCTGTGAATGCTCACTTCCAAACTCAGCATTCCATACTCTGGACCCATTAAACTCAGCATAGGTAACCAAGGCACAATTGACTACTCAAACAATGCCATTAACCACAGCCACACAAAACATATTAATATCCAGCATCATTTCATATGTGAGAAACTAATCTCTCATGAGATTGACATTCAGTACTGCACAACAGACAACAACCTAGCAGACATATTCACCAAGGTGCTGCCAAGACCAAAACATGAGGATCTTGTCAAGTGCATAGGTATGGCGTAGGTGTTGAGGGGGAGTGTTGAATAAGTGATTGTAGCATTAGGCAACACCGATGCCAACACTGAATATAGCAGTAATGATGCACCCACAGATTATTAATAGCAGGACATTCTAATTACCGATTGTGATTAACAATCAATGCATCAAATGCTTGTATAAATAGTCATTGTAGATAAACACAATGGGTGACTGGGTGACTTTATGTAAGGTTTTAGAATAAATTATGTGAGAGATCCATGTTTCCGATCATTTGATGGCCACTTTAATCCAATAATCTATTGCATCAATTAAACCAGAAGATGTTCCAATATAAATTATTGAGAGCTTTTCATCTCAAATATCACTCCACATAAACTTATGGATGAAGAAGGGCACCTTCTCCTACAGCAGCTGGAGCATGAGGAGGAAGAAAGGGTACAGGATTCAGAGATGAGAATGGCAGTTGTGCTTGTTGTTATTCACATTGGTGCTGAGGAAGGTCATCAACTTCATGTGCAGCATCGTCAACCTAGCCACCTTTACTTATGCTGTGACCAGTTACTTCCAAATCCATGCTTTGGTACCCCTTGGGAGGCACTTTACACCAGCCACAGCAACCGAGCATTCATCACAATGATGGGGTTTGATGTTGAAACTTTCAATTTCATTCTGGAAGCCGGCTTTGCACACCAGTGGAATTGGACAACCATCCCCCAGAGTGATACTGCTAGCACTGGTGGAGCTCGACCTGGGGGGCAGTCATTAGATGGCCCAGGCGCACTTGGTCTGATACTCCATTATCTCAATTCTACTATGCATGAGATAAGTCTGCAGCAGATCTTTGCCATCATTCCTGCCACAGTCTCGCGATACATTACATTTGGCCTAAAGATCTATTTCGACACCCTTTGCTCCATCTGGGATGCAAGGATTGAGTGGCCAGGCACACTTGAAGATTTTCACAAATACAATGAGCTGATTGTCACACGACACCCACTTCTTAATGGGGCATTTGCCAGCATTGACGGGCTAAACCTTCCTGTCCAAAACTCAGATGATGAAGACATTGAAAATGCAACATTCAATGGTTGGCTTCAAGACCATTTTGTGAGTTCAGTTTTGGTATTCTCGCCAAAAGGTCAGCTTACTAGCATGCATGCATCATTTGAACTCTTGCTCACATATTACTATAATGTCATCAGGAACTGTTATAGCAGCAAACCTCAATGCACCTGGAAGTTGGCATGATGCGCAAGTAGCACAGCCTATTTACAAGAAACTTTGCACCAGTACACCAGCTGGTTTCTACCTTGTAGCTGACACTGCTTTCCCATGTGGGACAAACCAGATTCGTGGGCGCATCCAAGCTCCATTAAAGGTGGGCCAACGACTCCAAGGAACTCATGAGGAGATTGAAGCAAGGATGGCATTTGATTGAGAACTTCTATCTTATCATCAGACTGCAGAGTGGGGAAATTGTGGGCTTCAGGGTTCCTTTGGTTGGTTGTGAGTTCCACTAGCAATCAATCACATGGAGCATCGTGGAGATCCGCTGGAAACCTGTGTCCGATCATTCAACTTGCATGCTTGGCATGTTGGTATGAATCAAATCCAAACTGTTTACATGCCTCTTTGGCAACATGATACCAATGAAGAAGTCTGGCACAACTTCAAGAGTATGTTGTTTTCGGACCAGAGGAAAAATGATCAGGTTGCTCGATTTCATACATATGCAGAGTAATAACTAGAATTATGTACACTGAAACAAGCAGTACTGGTTACGAGTCCTTAACAACGTTAAGTAAGACTCGTTCTTCATACCGGGAATCGAGGAAAAATTCAGTGCTATAAGAAAAACATTTCCTTTTTCCCCACGGTCAGTAAGTTCTGTGCAACCATTACAAAAATTACTGACTTTACTAACCGTGGGATTGAAAAATTAGCTGAGACGCGGATTTGGAGTATAAAAGGAAAATTTTCATCTGGCTATCTAAATTACCGGTAACCTACAGTAATTGACTTCAATACAATCCATTACAGACTGTTATTGATAGTTTCATTACAAACTATTATTGATCAGTTACAAACTTTGTATTGAAATTTTGAAATTTGATGATACTTCGGGGCGCCCTGAAGTTATCACGTGCGCCAAATATCGACCCCCCGAGAGATGTCCATATTTGGCGCACGTGACCGGTTTAGGGTATGCTTTTTTTAGCACATCTACAATGAAAGTCTTGTATCTCACTCATTTCTTGTCCGATTTGGTTCATTTAACTACAGATGGGAAAGTACATCATTGGCCAGTCATCGGGAGAGTACTTGGCATTGTTTGGTATTGTTGTCATGGCTAAATATAGTATCTCCTTCAGTTTTCATCCAATTTGCACGATTTAACTTGCAAATGAAAAGTATGCTGTTGGTCTATCATTGGGAAATATTTACAAGTATTTGGGATTGTTTGTTTATAGATCAAAAAGATCAACATAACTATATCAGAGCCAGTTTTTGCTCAATTGAGTTTATTTAACTTGTGGAAGGGTATGTAACTTGGACACTTTGCCCTGTGCTGACAAAAGTTGTTTATATTTGTTTGTTAGATTATCAAAATACTGTATCTTGCTCAATTCTTGGCTGATTTCTTTTATTTAACTTGGAATGAGAAGATACATTACTGGCCAATCATTGGGAGGGTATTTGGCATTGTTTGGCATTGTTGTCATGGCTAAATATAGTATCTCCTTCAGTTTTCATCCATTTTGGATGATTTAACTGTTGGTCTATTATTAAAAGATACTTACAAATATTTGGCATTATTTGTTCATATATCAAAAAATCAAAAAGATGATGCCAGAGTTGGTTTTAACTCAATTGAGTTTATTTAACTTGTAGAAGGGTGTGTGTAGCTTGGGCACTTTACACTGACAAAGGTTGTTTATCTTTAATTGTTATATCATCAAAATACTGTATCTTGCCCATTTCTTGGCTGATTTGTTTTATTTAACTTGGAATAAGAAGATACACTATTGGCCCATCATTGGCCAATCATCAGAAGAGTATTTGGTATTGTTTGACATTGTTGTCATGCCTAAATATAGTATCTCTTTTAGTTTTCATCCATTTTGGATGATTTAACTTGAAAATAAAAAGATCCTTTTTTTCTTTTTTTTTTGGGTCAAAAATTTATAACGCAGGGCTCGAATGCAGTCCACTGAGTGGGAACAAACTCAGGTACTACTCTATCTATGTGTTCCCCTTGCCTGCTTCCCAACCCATGTCCTCGTTTTAGCCACTTTAGGTGAGCAGGCCACTAACATTGTCCTCTCAGACAGGAAAGCCAATAATCCAGAGGGGGGGCCCCCCCTCCCAAAGCTAGCCATTAACTCATCCGCTGGTGCAAACCAGTCCCCCGGCCACATATCCAACCATAGTCAGATCAGGCGCAGCAGTGTCAATTCACCATAAATCCCCCCTTGCGGGAGGAATAACCATCTACATGTTCCCAGCCAGCAAGGATTGACCACCCTGGCCAAATGAGGTGGACCATCACCGTGTCCATGCACGAGTGACAGTGATGAGGCAGCTGGTTATTCACTGGAACCGCCATAGGCAGGGGGCCATAGCCCCCCTTGAGTAAATGCACTCGATAACAGTTTCCCCCCCGCAGTGGGGAGAACATAAAGGGCAGTGACACTTGTCACCAACCCGACAGCAGCCAGCAGACTGGTGGTGATGGATGTAGAGTGGAATGCCCCACACTAGTAACAGCGCGGCTGTCTGGGACAACAACAGTGCTGTACTGGGGACAAGGGTTCCCCAGATTGAAGCTCTGCTAGAGCTGTTGGCATCACAACATAGAAAGCTGGGACAGCTGGAGGCATAAGATCGTTGGAACGATGGTCTCTGGTTGTCCATTTAGGCATTGAGAGCAAGTTAGTACTGGTATATGATGCTATTAATCAAAATATGCAGCGTGAAGTTAGCACCAGCCAGGCCAGAATCTCTATTCCAGACCCACCCAACATTGCCTCCAACTGCAAGCAGGCCGCACATCCTGCTGCCTAACGGGAGAAGATTGAACCTGGTTCTGGACACCCCAAGGGGAGTGAGTGCCGGAGGTAGAGAGTAGGTGGTGAGAAGCAGCCACCCAAGCATTGTCCTACCACCAGGGGGCACCATCACCTGGCCCCTTTTAATGACGGTGTATTCTGGATGGGGAGTCAGTGTAGCATGTCCCTAAAATAAAAAGATACTGTTGGTCTATCCTTAAAGGATATTTACAGATGTTTGCTATTATTTGTTAATATATCAAGCAGATCAAAAAGACTATATCAGAGCCAGTTCTAATTCAATTGAGTTTAACTTGTAGAAGGGTATGTAGCTTGGGCATTTTATATTGACAAAATTGTTTATCTTTATTTGTTAAATTATCAAAATGCTGTATCTTGGTCAATTCTTAGCCAATTTGTTTTATTTAACTTGGAATAAGAAGATACATTATTGGACAATTCATTGAGATCATATTTGGTATTGTTTGGCATTGTTTGTGGTATCTCAGTTAGTTCTTTTTTAATCCAACTGATTTAACCTGCAAATAAAATATATACTGTTTGTACAAAGGTTGTTTATATTTGTTATTAAATCATCAAAAATGCTGTATCTCACTCAATTCTTGTCCCATTTGTTTTATTTAACTTGAAATAAAAAGATATATTGTTGGCCTATTATTGAAATCTCATTTGGAATTATTTGGCCTTGTTTGAATGGTTTCAATTTATTATTTCAGTCAGTTCTTATATAAACAATGTTGTATACTATCAGACCATCATTGTTAAGTGCTGAACTTGAGGGTGGAAATCTGTCGGACTCATATTGGATGGTATATCAGAGAGGACTTGGCTTCAACTTATAAGAAATTGCACCCTTCACCTTGTCAGTGTCTAATTTCAAGACAAAGGTAAATGTAAGAATATCAGAGTTCAAGAGGAAGTCCAAGACAGGAGAGGAGACTAGAGATTGAGATGGGTAAATTTGGTTGCTTTATGAACTGAAGAATACAAACAGAAGTAAATAGGTTAAATACTAAAGAGCAGAGTTAGGTCAGAGACTGGTGGAGAACAGAGTAGTGGAGGTATCATAGGAATGGAAACTATATCTAAAATACTAATGCTATGCCAATCATTACTAGGTGACCTTCATGGAAAATGGTTGGAAGTCCAACAAAAATTCACATTGCTGAAACAGAATCAAGAGATATTATTATATATTTGTTATTATTTGTTATTAATAAAAATAAGCTATATCTTCCTTAATGTTTAACTTGTAATAGAACAGAATATCATTGATGCATCATTAACATAATGGTTTCCACTATTTGGTATTATTTATTAGGGCTAAATATAAAGTTTATATCCTGTATTTTATGTTTTATATATCATTCTGATCAGTTTCTTGAGCTGATTTTTTATTTTTTATTTCTTTGCATACTATTGGGTTTTTTATTACCAAATATTGTCAGGTATTTAGCATTATTTGATTATAGATCATAAAATATAAGGACTCATACCTGCCAGAATTGGCCCTCACCCCCAAGTATATGAAAGGATAGACCAAGATTTGAATAGGTTTTAGTACTAAAAGTCGGAATGTACCATAAACGAGGCAAGAACTAGTTCTCTGAATCTCTATCACCAGGAGTTGTTTTAGAAACCAAGGTCTGATCAATAGAGTCAGCACCGTCAATCTCTGAGGTCAGTGTTGTCTGTGTTGTAGAGCAAAAGGCACAAGGTGCAGGTGGTGATAGGTCCACCTTGTTGTTCAAGCTTGGAAAACACATCTATGATCATTGTCAAAGCTCTATGAAGTTCTACAGACCTCTACAAAGCTCTACAAACCCATACAAACCCCTCTGAAGTTCTACAAACCTCTACAAAGTCACAAAAATGCTTCGAAATTCTTTGCATGCCTTCAGCCACTGTAATACAATTTCCTTGACCTTCATATGGCTCAGAATATACACTTGGAACATCGTCAATGAGTTCCGAACCAGTTTCGAGCAATATCGCACCGATTTCGGGCCATGAACAAAGTCCAAAGAAACTTCAAAAATCTTCAAAAAGCCTCGAACCTTGAAAAACATCTTTGGACACAGTATTTCCTATTTGAATGATCTTTGGATGCATGCTGGACACATGGGAAATTATCTCGAGTATATTGAACACATTTTGACCACATGTGCATGCATACAATTTGCTCGAAGCAGTTTCCGATGTTTTATGCAATTTATAACAAGGACAGTCCGCTTTTAGCTATTCTTTCTTATTATTTCTTCATCATGTGTTATATTCACCCTTTCTAGTCTCGCTTTACTGTTCTGATATACTTCTATTGTCTTTTGCCTCAAGTTTTCCACATGTTTGCCTCATGTTCTCTAGCCTTTTTAGGTAGTTTCTTTATTTTATACAAAAAGATGTACTAGATACAAAGAAAAACAAGAAAGTCGTTGTCTTCCTCCCAGATCGCAGTGATTTAAGAGTTCAGTTTAGTCTTATTCAGTCTGAAGTTTGGTGTTTTACACTAAACATCTTCAAAAATCCTCAAAAAATCCTCAAAAATCCTTGCATTATGCTATTTTTGCTCTCGTTTCCCTCAATTCGCCTTTGCTTTGCTTCTACTACTCGTCTAGTCCCCTGATCTTGCATCCAAACATATTTGTGCACTCCGAAATTATTGATCTATCCATGAAATTCTCTGAAATTTTATGAAAAACATTCTTTTAGTTCCGAATTGCTTCGACAAGCAGTCCTTTTATGACTATTTGATGGTCAGTCTGACAGGTGACATCTAGAGGGCCTCACAACCTTCCTCTAACTTGTGTTATACCATCCAAAGCCATTTAGTAGGTTTTGTTTGGGTTTCCAGGTTGAGCATCATCAGTGGAACAGATGCTTCAAAGTGGTTGGCAGCCTGAGACTGATAAGATCCCCACTCAATATCCCAAGAAAACAAACAGCGTGAAGAGTGATGGGGAAGAGGCTGATGATGAGAGGGGGGGATATTTTCCTTGCTTTTATCACTGCTTGAAGAAGGGTCAGTCAGCCAATAGGTATGTGAGCCACCTTTGGGGTAGCATTCTTCACATCGGACCTTCCCTCAAACATGCTGCAGAGTCCGCTTGGTTGATGAGGTGCAATGGGCATGAACATGGCGAGGCTGAGAGGACTGTCCACAAGACAGCTCAATCATCTCAAGCTTCACCTCAGCACAATCTTGAGCATGCTCTGATTCATAAAGGCCTGCCTGAACAATATTAATCTGCTGGTGGAGGTTCTCAATGGTGGTGTTCAAGTCCCGGAGTTGCTGCGAAAGGCTCAGAAACTGTGTGTTCTGGAGAGAGCGGTTGGCATGCTCATCATCATGCACTTGCTGAATGTGAGGATCTAAGGAGTCAGTGAGCTTTGTGATGAGCTCAAGGCCATTACTGCATGCATTATGTTGAATGGGAGCAGGGTGTGGTGACCCAGTGGAGACATGCCGGGAGTCTCCTCTATAGTGATGGCATGGATGCCCAGATAGTGATAGGATGACTCTCTATGTACAGGTGATTGGCTACTGACTACATGGTCATGTGACTACCTGGAGTAGGTGCCCAGACACCCTACTCCATCTGCCCACCTCCAAAAAAGGCAACATCCCTGTTGCCACAGAAAGAAAACAAAAAAAGCTGAAAACAAAACCATAGGTATAGGAATAATATAAACAATGTAACCAGAAAGATTCTATGCATGATATAAAAAATATAATAGTGGAAGACTCAACATGGGGGTGTCCATCCCAAAGCTCGAAGTGCCTGACCCAAATTGAGGAGCAGAGGTCTTGATCCCAGTCAAGTATTGGAACTGGAGGTCCAAAGGGCACTATGATGGTGGGCTTGCCTGGGCCTATACCAGAGGGGTGTCATCAAGTAATGAAAGGTTGAGGTAGAACAAAAGAAGGCAAGGCTGGATTAAAAAAATTTCGAGACAAGAAATACTGCATGGGGGGTCATCTTCGTCAAGTCCGTCATCGTAATGTCCTGAATGGCTGTGGACAGCCCATTTTCAGACCAGAGATGTCTCGTGGGGGTGCAGGTGCAGTATGCAGGGGAATAGGCAGGGACTCGGCATCATCTGCCCAGTTGAAATGCACAGGAGGTGGTGTAGGGCTCAATGGTGGTTTGATGAGAGGTGGGGGTAATGAGACAGCACGTTCCTGGGTGCACTGGGATCGGCATGGGTGCATGGGCAGAGATGGGAGTGTAGCCAGCAGATTGGGGGTGCTCGTGGGTGACAACAGCGTCGTTAGTGATGCAGTAGGGGTGTAGGAAGCAGTACACAGCGAAACAGCTCATTTCTGGGCTTTCTGGGGCTTTCTGGGGTGTGTAGGCAGCAAATGAGCCATAGACAATGAATGGGGGATGTCCCCAGGTGTAGACAACATTGTTGGTGACGTGGCAGCTATGTGAGGTGTAGGCAGCATTGGGGGTGATGTAGCAGCGGCAGCAGGCTCAAGGTGCAGAACGAGGGGCTGGGGATTGAGCTGGGGGGAGCAAGGTGCTACTGGAGGGCTCCTGGGCCTTCGTTTGGAGTTCTGGGGCGAGTAAGTTTGTTTAGTCGAATAAATGAGGTGTTTCAACAAGCAAATGTGCTTGTCATTGCGTAACTCCATTGTCTGGGTGTTGGGTGTTCTCTGTGCGTCGTTTGTGGCCTGGTTAGCCATTATAAGGGCAACCTAAGCCTCTAGCAAAGGGAAATCCGAAGTTAAAATTATACTACATAATACAGGCATTGGGGACACACCTAGCAAAGGGAAATCCGAAGAGAAAACTCTAAGGATCCCCTTGCTGATGCCCAGTATATGTGAAGACAACAAAAATCAAATATAACCTAAAAATAGAAAAAGGTGGAGATAGGCGGATCAAGGCCACTGAATGACATCATACCAAGGGGTATGTGTCGGAAGGGGTACTCCGCCTCTAAATATAAAAGTGTCAACATGTACAAACATGATAGCAAGGGAAAATTAGTAATAAAATCCGGAAAAATCATAGAAAATGAAGAATAGAAGGAAATGAGGTGGGGAAAAATATAGGACAAACATAAAAAATAGGAAAAACACACAGGGCACCCCCCTAGTCCCCTTACATCACCCCCTCTCTAAGATGCATTGCCCCGATGCATTTGAAATCGCATACGACCAAAGTCCGTGACTTGAATGCGACGTGGTGCAGCAGTGTGCCGTCGGTGGAATTCCTTGATTAACTGAGGGGCATTTATGTCAGACTCTTCAACCCATGAGTTCTCCTCATACCCATAACCCTTCCAATGTACCAAATACTGGAGTTTTCCTCGACGCAAACGGCTGTCCAAGATTGACTCGACTTCATATTGGGGTTCTCCCTCGATCACTGTAGGTGGTGGTGGTGGGTGTGAATGGTGTCCCGGGAACAGATCTGGGAGAGCTGGAAGCAATTTGACGACATGGAAGATGGGATGGAGTCTGGACATGGAGGCTGGGAGGTGTAGATGATAGGCATGCGTTCCAATGCACTTGACAATGGGGAAAGGTCCCAAGAAGCGATGAGCGAGTTTCTTGGATGGACGTGTAGTGGAGATGTCACTGGAGTCAAGATAAACTCGATCACCAACCTTGTACTGAGGGGTTGGGGAGTGGCGTTGGTTGTAAAATCGCGCCATGTCGTCCTTCACCTTTGCTAAGGCTGCCCTTGCCTCCTCCAAGCTATCCCTCATGCATTCTGTGAACTCATTCACCGTCTCAATGTGTGAGGGAGTTTGGCGAGGTTCAAATCCCATGCGTGGATGTCGTCCAGTGTCTAAGAGGAAAGGGGTCTGTTGAGTGGAAGCATGGACATGGTTGTTGTATCCGAACTTGGCCAAAGGAAGGAGATCATCCCAATCGTCCTGGCATTCATTGACAAAGAGGCAGATGTACTGCTCCAGTTCCTGGTTGACTCGCTCCGTCTGGCCATCAGTTTGTGGGTGATAAGCAGTTGAAGCGAGGAGTTTGATCCCCAGGAGTCAGTACAGCTCACAAGTGAACTCTGCCATGAACTGAGGGCCATGATCCGAGAGGAAGGCACCAGGAAGTCCATGTAATTTCCACACGTGGTGGAGGTAGAGTCGAGTGGCACCTAGGGCACTGACAGTGGTGTGAGTGGGAATGAAGTGAGCGCATTTTCCCACTGAGTCAACTGTGCACATCACCGCATCAAACCCGTTTGACTCTGGCAATTCCACCACAAAGTCGACGCTGATGACATCCCAACGACTCTCTGGAACAGGAAGAGGGTGTAGCTCACCAATAGGCTTGCGATGAGGAACCTTGGTGCATAAGCAAAGGTCACAAGTGCGACAATACTGACCAATGAGCCGTGACATTTGTGGCCACCAATAGTTCCATGAGGTGAGCTCCAAGGTCTTCCAGCATCCAGGGTGGCCAGCAATCTGTGAGTCATGGTGTTGGGATATGATGCGCCGGTGAAGGTCTGGGTCATTGGGAACATAGATGCGATCCCTGAAATACAACAAGTCCTCCTTTTCAGCCCACTCTGCTGCATGTAAGGAAAGGGTCGATCCCTTCCTCAGTTCTTTAACAGCTCAGGCAACAATATCCTCATGTAAACCACTATGGTTTGCATGATGAATGTCACGTAGGATGTCCCGCTCCTTGCCCTGGGGTGCGATGCCTTCCAGTGCCTGAATGGTGAACAGGTCTGGCTGCAACAGCACAATGTTTTGGTTGTCACCACTGCCATCCCCATGGTCTGCACGTCGGGATAGGGCATCGGTCTTCCCCATGCTGTGACCCGGATGGTGGTGCAAGGAGAAGTTGAATCTAGATAGATACAGGGACCAATGAGCTTGACGACGGTTCAATTTCTTGGCTGTCATGAAGTACTCGAGATTCTTGTGATCTGTCAAAATTTCCACCTTGTGTTGGGCACCCTCAAGGAAGTGTTGCCACTCCTCAAGCGCATGCATTATCGCCAACATCTCCTTGTCATGGATCTCGTAGTTTCGCTCTACAGCACTAAGGCTTTTGGAGTAGAATGCAACAGGATGCCACTTCTGGTCCTCCAAAGACTGCTGAGACAACATGGCACCCGTTGCAAAGTCAGAACTGTCGGCTTCTACACGAAAAGGACGCGAATCGTCAGCAAAGGTAAGGATCAGAGCAGAAGTGACCATCTCCTTAAGCTTTTCGAATGCCTCCTGTTGTGCATTATCCCACCTCCATGCCTCCTTTCCTGTCAAGTCAAACAGTAGTCGTGCATGATGTGAGAAATCCTTGATAAAACACCAATAGAAATTGATGAAGCCCAGGAAAGACTGCACCTCCTTCTTGTTCGTGGGTGTCGGCCAAGCTGTGACCCCGTTTACCTTGATAGGATCCATCTCCACTTGACCCTCCAAGATAATCAGGCCGAGGTACTCGATCTTGGTCCTTTCGAACTTGCATTTGTCCTGACGAAGGTAGAGTTTGTACCATTGAAGTCGCTCTAGGACAAGGTGCATGATGCAACGGTGCTCTTCAACCATGCGAGTGAAGATGAGGATGTCGTCGAGATAGATGCAGACAACGCCTTTGAGGATGAGGTCGTGGAAGATGTCGTTCATCATGCTCTGAAAGGTGGCAGGGCTATTAGTAAGGCCAAAGAACATGACAAGCGGTTCAAAAAGACCATGGTTGGTACAAAAGGCTGCCTTCCACTCATCTCCCTCCTTTATCCTCACATTATTATAGCCCCAACAGACATCGAGCTTGGTGAAGTATCGGGCTCCACAGAGCTGGTTTACGAGTTTGGAGATGAGGGGTAGTGGGTAGCGATTTTTGACCATGATGTTGTTGAGCCTTCTGTAGTCTTGAACTGGTCGAAGTGAGCCATCCTTCTTCTTGACAAAGAAAAAGGGAGAGGCCATGGGTGACTTCGATGGTCGAATACGTCCAGAGGCCAGGTGCTCGTCGATGAACTGGTCAAGCTGCCATTGTTCTTCCGGAGAGAGAGGATAGACCTTGGAGGATGAAGGGGTTGCACCGGGGGTGAGTTCGATCGCGTGATCCCATGGCTTGCACGCAGGAAGAGAGTCAAATGACTCCTTGGAGAAAACGTCTTCAAACTCATGGAGATGAGGGAGTAAGGAGTTAGTAGAGGATTTAGCAGCATTGTTTTTGTGGAAGGCCTCGGTGAGGCATTGGGATATGTTTGATGTGGCACACACCTCATGCGATGAGCAAATCACAGTGTAGAAGATCCGATCACCCTCCTCCACTTCCTCTGGGTCCTCATCATCATCATCTGAGTCCGGCATTAGATCAGGAACCCCTTCCAATTCCACTTCAGGTATAGGCAGGGGTCCAGCACAACACTTCTGAGTACGTCGTATTGCCGCCTTCTGTCCACGACGTTCTTGCCTGGCTTCTGTGAAACACGTCCGACAGCGGGATGGACATCGGCTCATGGTAACCTCCCCGGTATGCCAGTCGACCTCTGGGTTATGGTCTCAAAGCCATGGATATCCCAAAATCACCTTTTGCTTTCCTAATTGAGTGACAGCAAAAAGGGCACACTCACTATGATCTTTGTAATGGAGAACCAGGTCTGCAACCTCTCAGATGGCACCAGCTTCATTTGGGGATCCATCCATGTTATATACAGGTATCGGACATGAGAGTGAGCGAGTATTTAGGCGATGTTGTTGTACCAGATGGGAATCAATGAAGAGACCAGTCGCACCAGAGTCCAGGAGCGCAGAGACACCGAGTATCTGTCCAGTGTCGGTCATCTGCAGTTCGATGGCTAGGTTTAAGGAATGTGCAGAGGGAGTGGATGCCACAATATACTTGTGTGGTAGTTTACACTCCCATGATTTAATTTTGGGATGTGGAGTAGAAGGAGAGATGGGGAGAGCAGGTATGTCTTTAGCCAACTTCGAAGGGTCAGAGAGGGGAGCAGTCACAGAAATGGATTCATTCTCTGGGGATTCAACTGACAAGACTTCAAAGCGGTTATGGACAGGCAGTGAGGGCGTACAATTCACTCGCTGCGAATAGGAAAATCCTGCTCCTCTACAACTTCCAACTTAATCTCCTCTGCAACTTGATCCTTCGCTTCCTCAACATCTACAAGTGCCAACAAATCTTGCAGGAGTTTGTCTCGTCCCTCGGGGGTGAGCATGCGGATATCCTGACGATGGGGACATGCTCCAGCCCTGTGTCCAGGTTCCCCACAATGGTAGCAGAGATCCAACTTACGTGCATGGCTGCGGGCTGCATCAACATCCATTGGTACTGGGACATTGACGGCTGGTGTGGGAGTTTGATGAACAGGAATGGGGTTAGGGCGGGGGAGGCTTCGATTGAAGGTGTAGGGCGTATGAGTGGTAGTTGGAGCATGGAATGCAGCATTAAACGCCGCATTTGTGAGTCAGTTCTCGTCACAGAGTGAAGCAGCTTCATACCAAGCAAGGATATCATCGTCCACTGGGTGCCCTTCCAACATCTGTGCAATCTGGTCCTGAATTTCTCGGTTGAGCCCCCATCGGAACTTCACCACCACTGGTAACCCACTCCCATATCCTGCCATGTCCACCAAATCCTTGAACTCATCGATATAGTCGTCCACGGATCGACGTCCCTGGTGGTAAGCGGATGACTCAAGTCGTGTCACTGCTCAGTGGCGTTCATTGAGGGGGCAGAAGTGGCGTACAAACTCAGCTCGAAAGTCACCCCAAGTGGAGAAAGGTAGAGAACCGAGTTCTTTAGTTTGACGTAGGATACAGTCCACATAGAGATAGGCGTGTTCAGATTTCATGTATGTGAAGGCCCAATAAATTTTTGCAGCCTCATTGACAAATTGATGCGACTGGAGACTAATGTATAACTCACAGGAATTAAGGAATGCACGTCCATGCGCACCTGCACCATTAAATTCGGCGGGGGGGGACAGTTTGATCTGGGCACATTCCTTAGTGGATGCGTTTGGCAAAACGTCGTTGTTGGGTGCGCTTGGAGTCGTAAAGGGGGAACTATTGGTCGTAGGGTTAGCCTGGAGGGTCCTAATGAAGTTTTCAATCGTAGATTTAAGCGAGTCGATTTGCGCGCACATTCCGGAAACGTCGCTTTCAAGCGTGTCGAAGCGTTCTGATGCATCCATGTCGCTAGGGAGTGCGTTTGGCGAAAATGGTGGCGTAATAAAGGCAAGATTATCTGGAACAGTGTGTAGGGACTCTGTGGAGCTTTGGGAAGCGTCGTCCAGTCCGTACCTGCCTATCTTGGGCAGCGCGTTTGCGATTTTCGGGCCTTAGGAGAGAGTTTTCTACTATAAGGGCAACCTAAGCCTCTAGCAAAGGGAAATCCGAAGTTAAAATTATACTACATAATACAGGCATTGGGGACACACCTAGCAAAGGGAAATCCAAAGAGAAAACTCTAAGGATCCCCTTGCTGATGCCCAGTATATGTGAAGATGACAAAAATCAAATATAACCTAAAAATAGAAAAAGGCGGAGATAGGCGGATCAAGGCCGCCGAATGACATGATACCAAGGGGTATGTGTCAGAAGGGGTACTCCGCCTCTAAATATAAAAGTGTCAACATGTACAAACATGATAGCAAGGGAAAATTAGTAATAAAATCCGGAAAAATCATAGAAAATGAAGAATAGAAGGAAATGAGGTGGGGAAAAATATAGGACAAACATAAAAAATAGGAAAAACACACAGGGCACCCCCCTAGTCCCCTTACAGCCATCTCTAAAGTGGGGGCAGCCATTTGCATGCTAGTCATCGCCCTAGTTGTCATTTTTCGGCTGTTTGGTTCAATTGTCGTGTTGACGGTGACGTGGCAGCATCATTAGGGGGCTGGGGGGTCTGCTGTTGGGCTGTGGGTCGACTCGGCAAGGTGTGCCATTGTTTTTCGAGGTGTTTGGAGCTGGTTTGGGGTGGAGGAAGTCATTGTCATGGTTGTTGTCAACAATGTTGACAATGTTGATGGTGGCTGTGCTGGCATTGATGGTGGTGACATAGCAATGTTGAGGGGAGTGCTGGGATGCATGTCGAGGGTTTGTGTGGCTGTTTCTGTAGCACTGGGAGTGGTTTGGGTGCTGAAGTCGACGGTGGTGGCAATGTTGGTCTGGGAGGCTGTTTCATTGGTCCTTGGGGTTGCTTGGGTGCTCACATCAATGCTGTCTCAAACTCGGGGCATCGACACCTCTGGGGAGGTGTGGAGGCCCTCACCATGGTTTGACACCCAGTCCTCCCTTTCCTCCAGGTGGCCATTTGTCTTCCCTTCCTCATATGCCAGCTCGTGTGTCACTTCCCGTTCCTCCTTTCCTTCTTTAAGCCCAGTTTTGTGGCCTTCCCTCCAACCATTTTCATATGCTTGTTGCTTTGCGTTTTCATCCTTCTTGAGCTGTTCCTCTCTACCAAGCTTCTTCCCTTCTTCAAGAGCTCTGGTTTTCACATTTTCCAGGAGTTCCAGTATGACGTTCCGCAGTAAGCTGTTGCAAATGATGGCTGTTGATGCGGCGGTTGTGGGGTTACAGAAACAGCCAATTTTGGCAAAGGTGCTCAGGGTAGGAATTCTGGAGTTCCCAGGTCCAGGCATATCGATAGCTGGGGTGCTAAATGATGAGGACTGTAACAGGTACTTAAAACTAGACTAGTGATGACTGTAGACTGTAAAACCAGAACTGGGTGCATTGTGATGTGGCTTGCGAGAATCAAGGCAGAAGTGACAAGAATGGAACTAAGTAGCAGTAAGCCCAGTAAGTCTAAGCAGTGGTGAGCAAGTCGAATCACGCTCTCATCACCAAGATGGAGACGTGCCGGGAGTCTCCTCTATAGCGATGGCATGGATGCCCAGATAGTGATAGGATGACTCTCTATGTACAGGTGATTGGCTACTGACTACGTGGTCATGTGACTACCTGGAGTAGGTGCCCAGACACCCTACTCCACTGGGGCTTGACCCCACATTTGTATATATTATATTTCTTTGCTATTGACCTGGCTGGCCCCTATAAAGGGACCAGCCTTCTATTTACATAATCAATCTCTTTACTACCACCTTGAGTACACACAATAAATATATGTTATTTGTGTTTAGCTCCTGTGTGATATTAAGGGACCCCCCTATGACTCACTACAGTTTTTTAAACACTCAAACTCATATAGAGTTAAGCTCGACATTGCCCCATCAGCAATCGTCATCAACACAACCCTGAACTTCTCCCGCAAAGGGAGAAAATTCTCAATGCAATCAGTGATGGAAGCATATCCGTTGCTAGGACCCAAATCAAGTTTCTTTGCACTCAACTCTTTGCTTTTCGCCTGCTGCTATGACCAAAATTCTTTTCTCCATTGCTGAAGATTGTACCTCAAGAACAAGACCATGGTTTTGACCAGGGCCAAGAACAAGAACAAGCTGAAGCCTGCTCCCAAGCAGGATGTGCAAGGTAAACCTCATCCATCACCATTAGGGTTGGATTCTCCTTGGCATGCTCCGAAAGATTTGGCTGGATCCCATCCACTCGAGGCGCATACAAGCACCTCGAGAAACGATGTTTCTCCTACTAGCGACTTTCAGACCCTCGAAGTGCATACAGCCGCTTTGAGAAATCTCGATTCCTCTGCCTTCAGCCCACACCATCGACGGCCCACCATCGAGGATGCTGACGACAGCGAACCCAAATCCAGAAAATCTTTCTCATCAAACAACAGTCAATGAGACACTCATTCCAATCCAGGACCTCCTCCTGGCTTGCAGAAGCTTTCTCCTCTGGATGAATTGACCCCAGAGCCCAACAACCACCGGATTACCCCCAGTAGTGGTATCGATCTTCCCTGCAACAGCCAGATGTACGAGACACCTGGATTATTCCCTGCCGTATGGTCAGATTTAACAGCATCGGCACCTGCAACACTGATGAATGCTGACAATCGGCTGCGCCGACACCTAGAGAAAAGACCCCTTGAGGCCAAACCTCGAGAGGATGAATCGGATGATGAATTTGGAGCTGAGCATTTTGCTCAGATTGCAATGAATATGTTTACCCGTTGCATGGATGCAAGAGAGTTTGAACCGATTAGGTTGGAAAACCAACTTAAAGATCTGGCATTAAGTTACGCCAGTCACTTTGCCCATGGGGAAATAATCAACCCTACTATGTCTTGTTCCACAGCAATGGAACGAGATCCCAACCCTGTTGAACTTTGTTTCACCAACCCAGCTGAACAAGAAAATCCTGCCACCCACAGACATGGTTCCCCATGTCTACAGACACCAAGTTATCTCGTGAAGTACCTTCTAAAAGGAAGGTACACTATATCAACAACAAAAGGATTGTCCTTCAAAGGATACACGATGGCAATATCCAGGACGGACACACCTTGATCCCCAATCAGGGGATCTGTTTTGACAAAGATGGTCAACCTTGGGATAAGGATGACCCTTCATCTCGCCATAAAAAGCAAGAGAGCCCACCATCTGTAAATTCCCGATGGCCTGTGCAGAGTCATGCTGGCCATGGAGGACCACCAGATGGAGATGGGTCCAGGAATGATGGTAATGGAAGTGATAGCGACTCGACATATAGCACATCGAGCAATGAAAGTACCAAACATTCTTCCTGATTTGAGGAAGAGGTGTCCTGCAGAAACTTGTCAAATCCCCGACAAGGAGTGCAAACATGCACTTCTTCCAGACGTACCCCATCTGAACGTTCTGGCACCCCATGAGAACCAAGTAGCCCTTACTGGTCTACATCTTCCTATCCCGATTCTTATCGAGATAAAGGCTCTTGCCATCCCTCAAAATATTTGAGGGACATTCATGCCAAGATACATAGACAGATCAACAACAAGGTCTCTGTCTTGACAGTGATTCCTGCCACTGGAGGCAAGAATGGTCCCAGGGTTCCCAATCCATTGAAGTATGGCAGATTACCCAACACTGAAGCCTTTGAAAGATGGATGAATGCCCTTCTTCAGTGGTTAAAGGTGAACAAGGTGTGTGGCCCTGAACTGGACTCAGACCACATCAAATATATGGTGATGTTCCTTGAGAACACTGCCCTCACTTGGTTTGAAGATAGCATTGACAGTGCGTACTGTCAACATCTGCCTGGACTTTCAAGGAAGTCATCACTGGCCTACATGACCAGTTTGTGCATGAAAATGCAACCCACGATGTGACTGACAAGTTCTGGAATGTTGAGTATAATGCCGATGAGGGCATTATGGGCTATTACCACAAACTGGAGCGCTATGCTACCAGGATGATACAGGCACCTGATCCATTTATGTTCAAAATGCAATTGGTGACTGGGTTGCCCACCAGCATCATATCCTTTGTACTAGACAAAGGATGTTCCACTGAGACAAGCTCAGTGCAAGATATCCTACACTTTGCCTGCCAGGCAGAGGAAATTGGTAAGATGAGAAAATGCTTCAATGAAAAGAAGCATATAATGGATTCCACCAAGTCGAAGAGCACATCCTCTTCGACTAAAACTTCCAAAATGAAAGACCATTCTCCCGAACAGTCTCATGAATGATCCCAGGATTGTTCTCATAAACACAATAAGAACTATCATGATAGTTCTAAATATCCGGGGTCAAAGTTTCCTACCAAGGAGCTTTGAAGTCATGGTGATAGTGATCGCCATAACAAAGATCGTCATGATACTCGACATCGCATGTCTGGAGGGAAACCATCCAGACACTCCAGATCCAAACCAGACAAAAGGTCTGAAGACAAGAAGACCCTGATTTGTTACAGCTGTGGAGGTCCACACTACTCCACAGATAAGGGCTGCCCTAAGTATGGACAGCCCATACTGTTGGCTAAGATGTACGCTGCTCGAGAAGGATCAGCATCTATGGCTGATCCCCAAACCTCCCGTGCTCAACCGAGTGGTGAGCATCATTCGAGTCCTACCCAGGACTCAGATTCACATTCTGCAACAAATGAGAGACTCGCTGCAGTGTACAGCAACTCAGAGGATAACTCTCGCTCTGAATATGGGTCTGCCTTGTCAGACATGAACCCTGATGGTTCTCAGTACAGTTCAGAAGGTGAACTGTGCAACTTGGAGTCTGACACTGGGGGTGACGCCAGTGAATATTCTGGATCAGAACACTTTGGTGCGATCCAAGAAATCCTTTTGGAGTATGACTCCGACAGTTGCCCATCTGCCCAGTCAGTATCCGACTCAGAGGAAGACTCTGAGGACGAGACAGGGAGAAATTCTCCATCATTTTCTGAAAGATTAGGCATCATGATAGACGACCTATTCAGAAACAAGCCACACTTCAGAGGCGCAACCACTTTGAGGAAGTCCTCTAAGAAAATAACCTGTCCTCCTCACTCTGAGAAGGACAACAGGTGCTTCATGGCGAAAATGAAGCTTCATGAACTTGAAGCTTTCGTACTCCTCAATTCAGGCTGCACATCTGATTCGATTTCCCCAGAATTCACCATGTCAGCGAATCTTAAAGCTCACAAATTGGAAGAACCAGTGCCCTTGCAATTAGGCACCATTGGAAGCCATTGGAAGATCAACTTCAGACTATTCACTGATTTTGAAATCAGTGAAATAAAAAAAACACCCATTATTTTGATGTTGTTAACATCGATAGATATGATGCCATTCTAGGCACCGTCTTCATGAGGAAACATGGTATAGTTCTAGACTTTGAATGTGATGAAGTATGCATCAAGGGCAAACACCTCAATACCATTATCGAGGGCCCTAACACTTTCAAGCAAGCCCATCGGCATTCTATGCATCCTCAACCTCCCAAGGATGAGTGACATGAGAGTCACCTGGCCACGTGAAAGAAGAAGGACTCAGACATACCTGGTCTGAGTTCCATGAAGGTGCAACCTCCATCTGTTAGACATGGGAATGTTGAAATGGAGGAAGTAGACGATGTTGACAAACATCGTCAGTCTACACTAAAACCTTTGGACCCCATCCTTTTAGGACCTGAAGATGAACCCTTGAGTGATGAAGAAGACGATCTAGAAGAGATCATCCAGGAATTTACTTGGGATAGATTTCCCGAGGGACCCAATTTTGAACCTCCCAGATTCGACCCCTCTAACCTTGCAGTACTTCTGCCAGATCAGGTCGATGACCTGAACGACATACTCTTTACAATTTGCAAAGAGCTGGCCGAGAAAGCTAAATGCACAGGACCCCTTTCAAAAAAGGACCTTCCACGCCTCTGAGAGGAGTGGAAGCAATCTTGTCAGGACATCCTCAATGGAGTTCCTGACAAACTACCTCCTTTAAGGGACATAAACCACCACATCCCATTGGTGGATGAGAAGAAGAAGTATAACTACTATCTTCTGAAGTGTCCCGACTCAATGAGGAAACCCCTCGCTGAGAAAATAGCCAAGTACTGCAAAGCAGGCTGGTGGTGTCCTGCCCGCATGGAGCAAGCTGCTCTGATGCTAGTAGTTCCCAAGAAAACTGGGAAACTTTGCACTGTGATCAACACAGTAAAACAGAACACTAACACAGTGAAAGATGTTACACCGTTTCATGATCAAGACTTGATTTGTCTTGATGTTGCTTGAGCTAAGTACTGCTCGAAAATCGACCTCTCCGATGCCCATGAGCAGGTCCGAGTTGCCCCAGAAGACATCTGGAAGACCACCTTCTCAACGGTTCAAGGGGTATATGAGAGTCTTGTTATGCAACAAGGCAACTGCAATGCACCCTCAACCTTCCAAAGGTTGATGAACTCTATATTCCGAGATTACATTGGAATCTTCATCCATGCATACCTGGACGATATCTTTGTGTTCAGCAACACAATTGAAGAACACCAGAAGCATCTGGAGCTCATGTTTAACAGACTATGCGAGCATTCTCTGTACCTCCATGCAGAGAAATGTGAACTCTATGCTGAAAAGGTAGAGTGTCTCAGTCATATGATTGACAAGCATGGCCTACATGCAGATAGTGACAAAATGGCCCGTATACAAGAGTGGAAAACTCCTCAGAATTATCACAAAGTCCAGCGTTTTCTGGGACTCATGCAGTATCTGGCACATTTCCTGCCAGATATAAGTGCTTTCACTAGTCCGCTTTCTGCGATGACTAAAAATGGTCAAGCCTTTTTATGGCGACCGTTGCACGATCATTGCTTCCAGATGATTAAACACATCTGTTGCACAACGCCCATGCTGAAGCCGATTGACCCAGATTCACCTGAGCCAATATGGGTGATCTGTGACACCTCAGTCTTTGGGACTGGAGTGATGTATGGTCAGGGACCTGAGTGGCAAACTTGCTGGCCTGCTGGGTTCCTGTCCAAGAAATTCTCTGACACTCAAAGGAACTACCATACCTTTGAGCATGAAATGATTGCCATACTTGAGGCACTCCTCAAGTGGGAAGACAAACTGATCAGTAGACACATTCATGTCATCACCGATCACCAGGTGCTTGAGTTCTTCCAAACTCAATGCCGACTGTCTGCTAGGCAAATGCATTGGATGGAATATCTTTTGCATTTCGACTTTGACATTCATTCTGTCAAAGGCAAATTGAACAAAGTAGTGGATGCTCTGTCCTGCTACTACCAATTTGACTCTTGGGATGATGCTCCATTAGTCCAACACTACGTCTTGATCCCAACCACGAGGATCTCCCATGGGATCAACATCTCAAAATCAAAAATCAAGTAATTGAAACTCGTTCCGCTGCTTCCCAGCAGAGACGAGTTAGTGAACAACTCAAAGCTCTTTGAGAACGAGTCGAAGAGCATGAGGCAGCTGCAGCCATAATGACTGTGAATGCAGAAGAAACAACCATGCCTTCTTCAAAGACCAGACAATTGCAGGATGATCCTTTGATTTATGCCTCTCAGGCTAAAGGGCCTTACCTGCACATTCACATGTCAGAGTTAGACCCTCTGAACAATGATATCCAAAAGGGATACGTGAATGACAAACATTTCGAGAAGGTTCTTGAAAATCCAAATAACCACCTGGGATGGTTTCATTTGGAGAAAGAACAGAGGGGGCAAAGAAGTATCTTTGCATCCCCACCTCTACTTCCAAAGGTACAACCTTACATGGTTGTATCATCGAACAAGTCCATGCCTTAGTGGGGCATTTTGGTCCTCTAAAGACATTGGAATACATCCAACATTGGTATTGGTGGCCTCGACTTCAATATGAAGTTGAGAAATACTGTGATTCATGTGAACATTGCATCCACTTGAAGGGGGAATACTGCTCCCCTCGAGGCAAGCTGCACTCATTACCGACACCCATGAGACCATGGGAGTCAATTGGAATGGATTTCATTGGACCCTTCCCAGAGTCCAAAGGATTTGACTACCTTTGAGTAATCATCTGTCTTCAATGGTTCACCTAATCCTGGTGAACATGACGATGACCGCATCACAACTATCTCCCATCTTTGTGAAGGAGATTGTCTGTTTGCATGGACTACCTGGCTTGATCGTTTGCGATCGAGACTCTGTGGTGGCATGAAATCTTGGACGTCAAATTACTTATGTCCACTTTAGTGTTTTAAGGTTTGGTTCAGTCCGGTTTTTTGACCCCTAGGAGGGTTAACCGGGACCATAACCAGTCTAGACCACTACCCTAAGTCATATGGACCATAACCAAACCGATGAAGACCAGTCCTCATTGGTTCAGTTACCTGGTTTAGACCAGTTTCGACCGGTTTTATGAGCTAAATAAATTCTATTATACAGTAAATAAAACTATTTAACAATTGCACCCTGTGAGCAGGTGCTCGCAGCGGTGGGGTATTGCTAAGGGGGTAAAAAAAGAGAAAGTGTTAGAAAAAAAAAACAGCCCACCATCTCATGTTTGTAGCGAGGGTGGTTCATTGTGTCATCCCAGCCGTTTGTCGTCCCCACATTTGTCGTCCCTGCTGTTAGTCGTCCCCACCATTCGTCATCCCTGCCATCCTTTGTCCCCGCATTTGTTGTCCCTGCTATTTGTCATCCCTGCCATCCGTTGTCTCTGCGTTTGTCATCCCTGTCATTTGTTGTCCCTGTGTCGTCCATCCCAGTCGTTCCCGCTGTTTGTTGCCCCCATCGTCCCTGCCATTCATCATCTCCATGGTTCATTGTCCCTGCCCTTTGTTGTCCCGGCATTTGTTGTCCTCAGCATTCATTGTCGGCTGTTTGTTGTCCCCCGTTTGTGGCTGCCGTCATTGTCAGCACCTCCAATTCCCCCTACGAGCAGTGGCTTGTAGGTGGGTTGGTGGTGCTATGTGATGTGGCAGCGGCGGCGGTGGCAGAGGTTGCTGTTGGGGGTGCCGTGTTGTTGTTGCTGGCCATTTCAGTTGGTGGGCGATGTCGTAGTCAAGATGCAAGAACCTAAAAGCAAAACATTTAGTTAGTAAAAGAAACAATAATAATATGAAAGACTTACACATGGGCCTGAATGATGATTGGCATTGTTCAGGCCCCCTGTCTTGCATTGGTTCGTTTGGGTGGTGGTGTGCATGTCGTTGGTGGTGAGTGCAAATGGAGGTGGTGGTTTGGTAAACAAATGCCGTGATGCAAACAAACATGTCCACGTGTGATGCAAACAACATGTATTACATGTTCGTTTACTGTGAACAAATATGTACAACTACTGTAACATATATAAGCCCCACCAATTTGTGTGGCTTCCTCCCTCATCGTTAGTTTATTATATATAATATGTACATTATAGGGTATATAATCTAAGGGTAAAAAGACTGGTTACAACTGGTTTTACAACAGTTTTTGAACATTTTCAAAACAGGTTAACCGATAACCGAACCGCGGTCTCAGTTACTCACTTTTTTCAGAAACATGGACTGGACTGAAGCATGGACCGCGGTTCAGTCCAGTTCGGTCTTCGGTCCTATGGACTGAACCTTGATACACTAGTCCACTTCATTCCATCCTCAGACGGATGGAATAACAGAATGTGCAAATCGTTCGATCGCTCAGATTCTCTGAGCATTTGTTGCATCCAGTCAAAAGGATTGGGTAAAGTTCCTCTCTCTTGTAGAGTTTTCCATAAACTCTACAATTAACAGAGCAATGGGGATGGCCCCATTTGAAATCAACTATGGATTCTTGCCTCGTATGATGTAAGAGCTTCCTTCTACAGAACACATTCCTCCCAGAGTGCGTACTTTTGCAATGAATGCACTGTGAAACATGGCCATGGCCCATGATAGTATCATTGCTGAAAGTGGAAGGTTGCTGAGTTTGGCAGCCTACACTGGACTTAGGTTTAGTAAAAGACAGGATCAAATTATCTTCGTTGCATGGAAGTAGGAACCATAAGTTACTACAAATAAAAGAATAGGAAGTTACTATACCTTTGTTGCATGGAAGTAGGAACGAAGGTTAAGGAATAAAAAATAAGTAATATATAAGAAAAAGATCGACCGTGTAAGTAAAAGGCCACATCAAGTGTGGTGTGTGATTTGGGAAGGTCGCATCGGGCGTAGTCACAAAATAGGAAGGTACCGCATCAATAGGATGATGTCGGCACTGCTGGATGTGGATAGAAGGGTAATAAGGATGTATGGTGCTGTTGCCAGGATGCATGTCACCAGTTGTTGTTGTCATATTTGCCGGTGGCTGTGCCGGCGGCGAGGGTGATTGTGTCGGCAATGTGTGTGGCTGTGTCGGCACTGTGGGAGTGTGTTGGCAGCATAGGGTGGCCATAACTCACTGTAACACAGACATTGGTATATCTGGTGTTCGTGAGTTGTGTATGCACCATAGGTGGCTATGCTATTACTGGTGGCTGTGCCGGCCGTAAGGGTGGTTGTGTCGGCGATGTGTGTGGCTGTGCCAGTGCCATGGAAGTGTTTAACGGTGGTGTAGTAATGTATCACAGACATTGGTATGTCTGGTGTTGGTGAGTTGTTTATGCACAATAGGTGGCTGTGTCAGCAGAGAGGGTGGTTGTGTTGGCAATGTGTGTGGTGTGCTGGTGCTGTGGGAGTGTGTAACGGTGGTGTAGGTAAATTAACTTGTCGTAATGTCATGAGTCTGTGGGGCCAGACTTACAGAAGGAGTCTTTCAACGACACTATGCAAACAAGCATCAGAATGAGGAGCCCGATGTCAAACAAGGAGACCTTGTTTACCTCTCCACAAAGAACCTTGTGTTACCAAAAGGACATGCAAGTAAATTGCTACCTAAATTTGTAGGACCCTACAAGGTCCTACAAGCTTTCCCAGAGAAATCCAACTATGTGTTGGATCTTTCTACAGAACTGAAATGCCGGCGTATACACCAACATTTCCATGTGAGCCTACTAAGGCTTCACCATCCTAATGACGACGTGTTGTTTCCCAACAGGCATTATCCTGACACTTATGACTTTGGTGCCCCAGATGATACTGAATGGTATGTCGAAGAGATCACAGCACACAGGTGGTGTGGCTGTACCATCCAGTTTGAAGTTAAGTGGAGTCTGGGAGACACCACTTTGGAACCTTTAGAGAACTGCAACAATCTTGCAGCCCTGGACGCTTATCTGGCACCCATCAGTGCCAGAGACTGGCAAGAATTGCCCAAATAGTCGATGATGTGTCAATTCTGCTTCGGATACTGGAATTAGGATATCTCCCAATTGTTCGAGAGATTCGAAGGCGTGGCGAGTGTCAATTTGGAGGTTTCTGGCTTGGGTTGGCCTAAGCCGGGAGATTCAAGATGGATTAGGTGATGAAATGATTCAGAAACCCCTCACAGTGGGCTCCAGAATGATAATGCTCAACCTGGAAACTCAACCAAAACCAACTAAACAGGTCTTAGGAGATATAACACAAGTCAGAGAAAGGTTGCGAGGTGGTACTGAATATCACTGCATTATCCAAAGGCCAGTAAATGTACTGTATGATGTTGCAAAGCCATTTAGACTGTGCAAAGTTCTGTGAAGCCGTCCAAAGTAACGCGAAACACTACAAAGCATTCCGAAATGATACGAGAGAGTTAGCAGCGATGTGGAGAAGTTCGAGAATCTCTGAAATAGTTTCACGAGTTTGGGAGATGGTGACAATAGTTGAAAGCAAAGTAAGAGACAATGACACGACAGATAGGCAATGTGATGAGAGTTTTGAGAGTTGATGTGGCAAAATGACGTAGTTTGCAGAATACTTTGAGTGAGTTCGGGCGAAGACTGAGCTAAAACTCAAGAGTTAAACCCTTAAGTCAGATGATGGGCAATGTGAGAAGACAATTTTCTGGCTCTGTCGACAGTAAATACACCAAACTATATATGTTTTAGAGAGATAGTACTAATAAGGTAAAAGGACATGAGGCAAAACATGTGGTAAATGTGAGGCAGTGAACAAGGTGTTGAAATCATGAAGTAAATGAGAAAATGATAAGAAAGAAACATGCCATATACATGATATATCAAATCTCCTTGTCTTGTGGTTCCAATAAATCATGAATATGTCAAAAAGCGCCTCGATGCATGCTAAGTTGCTAGCCGTTGTGTTTCTTCATGTTTGTGGTGGTGGAAACGTGATGCGTTAGTGTGTGTAATGGTGGGAGCATGTGTTCGAGGTTCGGTATGATAGGAATACGGCAGCCGAAGTCGTTCAAAATGGTTCAAAGTCTTTCAAAACGTTTCGAAGTGTTGTTTCATTGTTTTGTGCATTTGTAGGTGTTTGTAAGCATTCGCGAAATTGTAGAACTTTGTGTCTGAGTGTGATATCTTGATTTCAGAGCTCTGCTGCCATAGTGGACCTATCATCCTCCCCCTTACTGATATCTGAGTGTCCCAGTCAGCCGATTGGAGTCACATGCCAAATCCATGATTGTGTTGAACAACCTATAAAGGTAACTGAAAAACCTCGCTCTTTTTCTTCCATCTTCGAGTTGAACTTGTCTCTTACATCCTCTGATCATGTCGCTTCTCCTCAAATTCGAACATGAGATCCTCAAACACATGAAGTCCATGCCCAAAGTTGGTAAGGCAGAAGATATTGATTTCGAAGTTTGGGGGCACGATCTTTGTGAGAAAATGGTGAGTGTCGACACATTTTCTGATATGGTTTTAGATGCTAATGACTTTTCATAGTATGAATATGACAATCTCGCGGATGATGTTGAGGAATCCCATTCGCAGGCCATTCAAAAGGTCGTGGATGAGGTATTTGATTTGTACGCTCCTCTGGCACGTTGGGAGTGGCTTTCTTGGGGCACCAAGGTCCTATTCCAGGACCTAGCAGACGAAGTTGAACGAGAGGAGCAAGAGGCCAGGGCTGCTCAGGCAAAGTCTGAAGCAGAAGCTGCAGAGATGAAGGCACTGGAAGAAGCTGCAGAGGTGGAGGCAAAGCTTCGGGAGGAGGCAGAAGTGTTTCGGCATGAGGCAGCGGCAGCAAAAGCTGCCAAGCTTGATGAACGACAGAAAGCTCTCGAATCTACTTGAGCTTTTCTCCTCGCCGAGGTTCAGGCGAAGACTGTTTCGAAGGATGATCTGGAGAGGCGGAATTCAGCTTTGCAGGCAGAAAAGAAGGCTGTAGGGAGTCATGGGGGAAAGGTTTCAGAGCGTCCAAAACCAGGTAAGCCACTGATCCATGTTTTTCGAAGCCTCCGCTAATATTTCGTAATGTATAGTACCTCGAATTCGAGTCGTCAGGCCTTCATTAGCACCAGAGGCAGGGCCTTCAAGGTTGCAGGGTTGAACAAAGTCAGACAGGAAAGGGAAGGGGTGGGAAATCCAGGATGGTGACGAGGGCGTTTTGGGCATAGAGCAGCGCCGACAAATAATTTCGGAGGAGATGGCGAAGAAAAAGATGCAGCATTGTATGCTGGATCAGGAGATAGTGGCACTGGGTAAAATGTTGGACAAAGAAGAGTGAAATTTTGTTATTTTAGTTTTTGCTATTTTCATATAATAAATTTGTGCTTTGTCGAAATGGAAACAGAAGATATGAGAAATAAGTAGAGTAAAAGAAATATCTGAACATTTTTCGAGATGAACTTCATTGCTGAAACTTGTCATCGTAGGTGTTCTGAGTGCATTTGTAAGTGGAAATGAAAGGAAATGATGTTATGAAACGATGAATTCCTGGGTTCTGCAAAATAGTTTTGTAACCTCCTCCCGGGAGTGAGTAGCATGATTTTGGACCTTTAATGGGTGCATCATCAATGTAGGGGATCATGACATGGGGAATCTCAGGTTGTAAGATAAACAAAACATCATCGTGCATGATGGGCACGGAGTTGGTCCATCCCATGGGTAAAGTGATGATCCGAAGTGCTCCGAAAGGTGTTTGAAATGTAGTCAGGTCTCAAGATGATTCAGCTACTTTTTGTTCATCGAAGGCAATGTAGAGGTCTAGCATTCCTCCACAAGTGCATCCTCCAAACTGTTCAGCCAGATGTTCAGGGATCGGAACGACACCTGAGTGCTGTATAGTGACTTTGTTGAGTTGTTCAAGACCGTGGACTGAGCGAAGCACTTTGCTGTCTTTCTTCGTGACACAAAACCAATGCGACCTATAAGACGAGTTTGATGGTTCATAAACACCTGCTTCTATTTTCATCTGGAGCATGGCGCAAACCTCTTTGTAAATCCCTGGCGGGATAGGAATGTTTCATTCAATCCATGGGGTGTGTGGAATAACTGGGAATTCAATTGGAGGGAAGAAGTCAGGGCAAAAACTTCCTCGTTCTTGTTTGGTCCACGCAAAACCGGTTTCGTGATTTCGAATAAAATTGTGCATGAGTTTTCTCTCCTCCGGCCAAAGGAAATCACCAGGATGATTATTATCGATAATCATTTTTCATTCGAGGTTGTATCGAAAAGATGGCGAAAATGTTGGAGGTTTAGGATTAAGTTTTGGCATTTCTTTGAGAGGATTCCCTGTGATTGTGTGAGTAATGTGAAATTGATCAGGCAGGTCGGTGATGACTGGTCGTACTTTCAATGTGACAGGCTTGTACTTCTTTTTAGTGGCTGCAAAGGCAGGATATAGAGAGTTGGAGGATAGATAGGATGTGGAATATCTGGATGAATCTGGCATAGAGGGGGCCATCGAGGCCGATAAAAACATAGCATACTGTTCACTAGCTGTCAAATAGAGATGGGCGATAATATCCGAAGTAGTAGTGGCATTCAAAGAAGGCGAGAATTCAAAGTTGGGAATGTTTGCAGTGTGTTCAATAAATATAGAAGAGTTTAAATGGTCAAAAGAAATGATGAATGCGCACTGTTTAGTCTCCGAAATATTATCCTCTAGTAATGAAAATCCTCATGAACTACTTTTTGGCATTTTGTGGCTCTAGGAAAGGTCGGGATAGTAGATGATCTTGTTGAGTTGGGATCATAGATAGTAATTGTCTGAGATTCATCGCTCCAGTTTTTGATGGTGCTTTCAGTGACTATGCTGAAGGGTCGACCAAGCAGGATGTCGTAGGCAGGGTTTCAGATTATATGAATCTGCATATAGATGGTGATCATGCCAACTTTGCAAGGAACATTTCATGCTAGTCCTAGACTTTTGTCAATGCCACCATTAGCTGATTGAAGCGGAATGTGGATGGAAGGATCATATGCAAGAACTAGTTCATGGCAGACTTCTTTGGACATAGCAATAATCAAAGAACCCGGGTCAACTACACTTTCGACAGGGTTTTTACCATTGACATTCATCATAACTGATCTGATCGAGTGAGATTCCTTCGCAGTGATGAAGGGTTTTGGAATGTCGCCGATTCGAAGAGAGCTGATATAAGTTTCATATGGGTCATTGATCATAAGTACCTCTTCATTGACTAGGTGCCCCGTGTTGTTTCCATCCTGGTTCAGAATATGATGTGGTGTTAGCTGTTCCTTCCATTTCATATGAACTTCGGGTGATAACAAAAGAAGTTCTTCCATAGTAAGAGTGACAATCGGTATTTTCATCAAACACAAAAATATGTCCTGAGTGATGGTGTTGTTCTGAATGGGGGCTACAGTGTGGTACAAAGGACCATCTCATTCTTTACCTTTACTAGTCGAGGCGAAGTTTCGTTTGTGAGGGGGTAAGTAAGTGTTCTCCATAGCTGCGGCATAAGGATGAATTGGGGGTTGCGAACTCACGAGTGGTTGTGAATTTGGCATGGATTGTGAATTTGAAGTTGTCTGTGAAGTCATTGATGGTGCTATATTGGATGAAGCTGGATTGGTCGCGGTAGAGGATATAGATGGTGGTGCAGCAGTTGGAGTGGGAAGGGCTACTGGTTCTGCTGATGGAGCCATGGACAAAATTGATGGCTGAACCACAGGAGCTGCAATTGGACCGGGTTTGTGTCGAGCAAAGTTTTGGCCACTTCGTAATGGATATAATTATTGTTTTAAGTGAGTGATACAAATATCAGCTGCAGTATTCATGTCTGTAATCTGGTAGATTCCCCTAGGAGTGGGAGCTGGAGTGGGGGAAGGGGCAATACTGTACATGAGGGCAGGGACAATATTTATGTCTGGGTTTCGACAAATCCATTCATTGATGCGATCTTTGATGCAACGCCCAGGGATGTTTCATGGCATGAACTGTCCATTCGGAAGCACAACTTCTCCTTCGGCATTCTTCTTACACTTTCTGTCGTTAATATACATTTGGCAGACCAAACAATCACTAATGAAGTGTCCCAAAAGACCACAGAAAATACAAACTAAATTTTCGAGTTGGTCCTGGCAAAACCCTTGATTAACATGGGGGGAATTGTTGTTGTTATTGTTGGGTCGATCTCCTGTTAAGGCCGTGATGAGAGTGGTCGCAAATTTCTTGAGAATCATGGATAAATCCTCTGTTTTGATTTGTGGTGATGGTGTAGAGGTAGTAGGGATAGAGGTCGAAGCCGAGGATGAGGATGGGACTTGCGAAGTTGAGGCCGAGGGAGTTCGTGATGATGTAGTACCTGCTAAAACAAATTTTGCAGCAGCATGAATGTCATCGAGAGGATAGGGGTCGTCTGGGTAGTGGTCGGTGAATTTGAGTTCTAGACGGCACGTGATTTGCATCCATAATCCTGGTTGAAAGCCGCGAACGAAGGCTCTGCTTTGTTCGGCTGCCAAAAGTCAATTTTTCATGGTGAGGAACTCAGTGATATTGTAGAAGGACCTGTAATATGATCCTAATTCGTTCGCATTGTAGATACCAATGCAAAGTTGTTCGCTGATCAGTTTATCCATATCGGTGATCGACCACTTGCGGTCGTCTTCAGATCCAGGGTACAACTTGTGGATAGCTATATGAAATTCATTGAACGAAACCCCTGCATCATATTCTGGGATTGACTCCCAAAGTTCAGAGGTATCAATGTCGACGTATCAACAGGCATGCTTCTTCATATCTTCGGAATCGATAATTACGCATGTTGGAAACAGCATTTTGAGTTTGTTAAAGTATCTCCAAAGTTCTCGAGGCTGAGTAGGATCAAACTTCGGAGCCATGGAGTGACCACGAGCTGGCATAGTAGCTTGTGTAGTCATGAGTGTGATAGCTCTTGGGGTAGGGGTTAGGACTTGGGTGATAGATGGTAGCAGTGTCGATGTATTTGGAAAGATGAATGAAGTGCTAGAAGCTGAGGATGAAGAAGTAGAAGATGAAGATGAAGACGATGGAATGGGTGAGGGAAATAGTCAATGATGTGTCGATTCTGCTTCAGATACTGGAATTAGGATATCTCCCAATTGTTTGAGAGATTTGAAGGTGTGGCGAGTGTCAATTCGGAGGTTTCTGGCTTGGGTTGGCCTAAGCCGGGAGATTCGAGATGGATTAGGTGATGAAATGATTCAGAAACCCCTCGCAGTGGGCTCCAGAATGATAATGCTCAACCTGGAAACTCAACCAAAACCAACTAAACAGGTCTTAGGAAATATAACACGAGTCAGAGAAAGGTTGCAAGGTGGTACTGAATATCACTGCATTATCCAAAGGCTGGTAAATGTACTGTACGATGTTGCGAAGCCATATTAGACTGTGCAAAGTTCTGTGAAGCCGTCCGAAGTAACGCGAAACACTACAAAGCATTCCGAAATGATATGAGAGAGTTTAGCAGTGATGTGGAGAAGTTCGAGAATCTCTGAAATGGTTTCATGAGTTTGGGAGATGGTGACAATAGTTGAAAGCAAAGTAAGAGACAATGACATGACAGATAGGCAATGTGACGAGAGTTTCAAGAGTCGATGTGGTGAAACAACGTAGTTTGCAGAATACTTTGAGTGAGTTCGGGCAAAGACTGAGCTAAAACTCAAGAGTTAAACCCTTAAGTCAGACAATAGGCAATGTGAGAAGACAATTTTCTGGCTCTGTTGACAGTAAATACACCAAACTATATATGTTTTAGAGAGATAGTACTAATAAGGTAAAAGGACATGAGGCAAAACATGTGGTAAATGTGAGGCAGTGAACAAGGTGTTGAAATCACGAAGTAAATGAGAAAATGATAAGAAAGAAACATGCCATATACATGATATATCAAATCTCCTTGTCTTGTGGTTCCAATAAATCATGAATATGTCAAAAAGCGCCTCGATGCGCGCTAAGTTGCTAGCCATTGTGTTTCTTCATGTTTGTGGTGGCGGAAACGCGATGCGTTAGTGTGTGTAATGGTGGGAGTATGTGTTCGAGGTTTGGTACAATAGGAATACGGCAGCCGAAGTCATTCAAAATGGTTCAAAGTCTTTTGAAACATTTCAAAGTGTCATTTCATTGTTTTGTGCATTTGTAGGTGTTCATAAGCATTTGTGAAATCGTAGAACTTTGGGAAGGAGGTGTCCAAGTGTGATATCTTGATTTCAGAGCTCTGCTGCCATAGTGGACCTATCAGCACAGGAACTCCTGCGCATCGACGGACCTAACAACTTGGAAATTTCCAAGTCACATTGGGGGTGTAACAGATTTCACACTCTGCAACTTTACATCGTGCGGAGTTTCAATTATTTTTTCTTCATCGCTTGGTACACTACCATGGCGAGCTTTCCTCCAGACAAAGACGACCCCATGGGGGACGATCGAATCGACAGACCTAGCTGGACACATGAGATGGGCCCTACTGGCTGGTCTCAAAGGGGGAAGGAGAAGCAGAGAAAGCTTGAGCCCACTGGCTCGAGCAGCAACACTCAACCCCATCGCTTGCCAAGCCCTGGTGAGATCGAAGAAGCCATCAGCGCTAGCAGACATTCTGCTAGAGAAGAACAAAACCAGTGAGCTGGTGTGGGCACCAGCTCTTCTGCCACAAGAAATTGGAGGATTGATGGTGAAGGCATCGTCATTCACCAAGGCACTTGCGACACTTGCAAGAGCTATGCTTTACATGTGTACACCCATGTGTATGACCACAATGATGAATATTTCGACGCGAGAGATCATTGAGAATTAACTCTGGCCCTCTCGCCAGAGCCGAACATGTTTATAATGAATACGCAAAAGATATTGCTGCCCCCCAGGAGACCATCCAGAACCTGGAAGATGAGAATGAGCACCTGCACAAGCAGCTCGATGGACGTTTGTCCAAACGAGCTCGTACTCATGAACCCTCTCCTCACCCCAAGAGGCCCCAGGGTACTTCGTATGCCGGTGCAGCCTCTCAGCCTGCACCACCTCCTGCTCCCCGCCCCATCATCCCCGATGAGGACTTCAATATGAACAAGGTCTACCCACCTCTTCCCAACCTTCCAACCCCGAGATATACATTCTCAGGCCCTGATGTTCCCGGGACGGCAAACTGGAGACCAGCTCCCAAGCTGCATGGCCAAGTTCCTACATCCATTCCTCAGAACACTGAGGAATTTTAAACTGGTCCCGGATGGCCCACACCTCCAGGAACTACCCAATGTTGGAATGAATGCGTGAGTACATGTGGTTCGTCAATGATACTGCTCCAGGGGCTCGAATGCCCCTGATGACCTATGCCCTTGCCCACTGGAGATTACCCGGTTGGCTCCCTGTTCAGATGCAGTCAGTGCGAGGATTATGCCAACTCAACAACCCTACTCACCTCACTCCTGGACTCTGCTGAAACATGGGTGCAGTTCATGCACCAACACCTGTACCAGTGGTGATCCCACCCTGGTACCCTGATGGACAAACAGAGGGTCTCCCTCCCACACATCAGGGGACAACTCCTGCTTTGTCAACAGATTCCTTCAGGGCTATCCCCTGAAGCTAAACTACTTCTCTACCTTCATACTGTGGAGGTACTAGCCATGCTGGGACTGTACCGACAGATTTGAGAGTGCAAATGCCTCCCACTGTCCCCCATGCGCCATTGGCAGCCCATGCCGATCAGCACCAATTTGACTTCCCTTGAGGATGTCATACCACACCTTGCTAGCATGGGAGTCTTGGACGAGAAAGTCTGAGAAGGGTCTCACTATGCCATCAGCTGGCTTACAGCGACAGCTACTGCCAACTCCTCCCATTCAGAAGAGTCTTCTACTGCTGCCAATATCGTAAGACATCTGCAGCAACATTCCAATACCCATTCAGAGGATGCCCCTCTGATGTCTGAACCCCAGTGGTGGATCTCTGGGCCTAACAACATGGCCCTTTGAGAGCCACAAAGAAAAAGAAAAAGAGATTCCACCGCTCCCACCAGGGGCAGAGCTCCCTCTCATTCAGGGCAACCCCGCCCTGAATCAATGACTTCCACTGCCCGGTCCTCCGGATTCTCCACTGGACTATCTGGATCTCTGCACGCAAGCACCTCTCACATGGACAACCAACCTCCTTCCCACACCAGGCCTTCTTACCTGTCTGGCTGGCATCCACCTCCTCCAGAGGTATATCCCCTGGAGAACGATCTGACCTCAGGATGGTCCGGGTCCCCCCTCATCATCAAGGTGACTCAAGGCCAGAAGAAGGCCTTGAAGAGAGTGAGGAGAGTCACTGCTGGCATCCCTCTGAACAGGCACAAGAAGCCCATTAGCAAACTCACTCCCATCATGTCTACCAAGCCGCAAAAAATTAGAGACCCTGACGACAATGGTGATTCCACCGACTCTGTCTCTTCATCCGATGATGAAATGTTCACCATCAACAAGGACCGTTTCCCTCTTGATGAAGGGCAGATGACGGACACCTCTGCTCTGGGGAACACCCCAGAGACCCCCATATCCCAATTGTCTTCATTGGCATCGAACAACAAAATGACCCTACTTTCCTCCGCACCCGATTACAAGCATGAAGTACCCGTACCTACCACCCCAGAGGAAGTTAGACATATATTAGTTGATGCCAACCTCCCTGAATCCTCATCGACCCTCGACAAGTCCCACATATCATTGTTGAGTCTCGACGATACCCACATCCCCGATGACCCTACTAAATAAGGTCGTTGCATTTTTTAATAAACAAATGAATTGATTCTTTTTGTTGTACCCCAACAATATCCACATACCAGATGATGCTCTCTTCGAGATCATCTATTTACTCAAAACATTATGCTTCTCCCCTGGACAAAGCCTAAGGGGGAGGGTGTGGTGACCCGGGGCTTGACCCTGTGTTTGTATGTATTATATTTCTTTGCTATTGACCTGGCTGGCATCTATAAAGGGACCAGCTTTCTATTTACATAATCAATCTCTTTACTACCACCTCAAGTACACATGATAAATATACATTATTTGTGTTTAGCTCCTGTGTGATATTAAGGGACCCCCCTACGACTCACTACACAGGAGTAGGTGTCTGCAAAGGGTCTGGACGTTGCACAGTGGCTCAGATTTTGTGACATCAAAATTTTGGGTCGGCATTACTGTCATCATCATGATGACTGGTGGTATGGAATTCAGAAGGATGAGAGCTGGCTATGGGTTTGTTGTTGTCATTGTCCTTATCACTGCCTCCAGAATCAGAGGTGATACCAGTGTCAGCAAAGTCAGAGTCATTGAGATCATGAGTGCATGCATGCTCATTAATCTTATCCTCTATTTCATGTGCACAAAGGACTTCTGTGGGGCAGTAACCATCACCAGTTGGCTTTGGGTGTTTGACAAGCTGTGAAAGTATGAGTAAGGTAAAGCAATTGATGTGAACAACGATGACTTACTTGTTTGTACTTGGTCTCAAGAGACTTCATGGTGTGTACAGGACGGTTGTGTGAGCAAGCCCAATGGACATATCCATGATGAATAATCTGCCAGCCACGCTGACCTAAGGGAAGTTTGCACTTGACCAGATCAAGGAGAACCTTAACATCCCCAAGAGCATAGCTACCAGCACCTCGGGGATGGCCATGTTTAGAGGCCTCTTCCTCAACATCCTCAATATCTTCATCATCCAAAACATGCTTACCTTTGTGGCTCTGCTCATCCTGAGCACGTTGCTTTCCTTTGGCTTTCTGCCGAGAGCCAGCAATTTTTTTGTTAGGCTTATAGCCCTGCACCTTTGCTATAGTTGGTGGATCAGTCAGGCCATCGTCAGAATCAGCCGGAAGCACAAGGAGAGTAGAATCGATGGCAGCTGGGGCTGAAGTACGAGACAAGGACATGGCTTGAATGGGCTGTGTATTCAGAACAAAGAGAACTATCAGTTTCAAGACATTATTCGACAAGCAAAAAACTTACAGGAAATGTGTGAGCAATGGGCAAGTTTGTGCCATCTCACATGTTGTTGTGGGGAACCTTGAGGATGACCATTAACAAGACTAGCTGAAACAAGTGGGAGGAAGCTTACATGCATTGAGTTTGTATGAGGGAAGTACAGGATCCAACGGCCATTCATATCTTGGAAGAATGGATTGCCAGCACCGTTGTAATGGATTTGGGGAACTTGAGGAGCTCCTGCAGCTGTAGGAAAGAAGGGAGGACCATTTGGAGGGTTTTCAGACATCTATGAAGGATTGTGAAGCTATGAGGTAGACAAAGTAAAGAGAGGAATATCACTACAGGCTCAGACTGCTGTGATTCAGGTACCCTCTTATACCTCTTCAGCATCACTATGGAGGTTCTTTTCCAGAGATCTAAGACCAGCTATCAGCAGCATTGCAAAATGGGGGCATGAAATATTGACAGAAGCCACTGTATATTGCAAAAAAAGTTTTCAAGTAGGTGCACATGCAGAAAATTACATTCAGCAGAAAGGTAAGGGTATGGAAAAACCCATGAAAAACAGAAAAGGTCAGATTTTCATAGTGTTCCAAAGTCCGGTCAGGTTCGGTTTTCAGCCCTCATTTGCCATAACTGAACTCTGACCGGTTTGTCGTAGCTTCAAAACACTTCAGAACCTGACTGAACCCCACCTAACTGGTTACAAGTGGTCAGGCATGGTTCAGTAACCGGTTCACATCAGTTCTGACTCAACTCAGTCCTAACTGGTGGTAACTGACTTGTTATATTAGTAATTAGTATATAATTGTACTAAAACTATATTATAAGTGGGCACTGCCCAAGGTTCGAGCTGATGTTGGGGCAGCTTATATAGGTTTGGAAGATGCACAGGGTGGTGATGTATGTGTGCTGGCATATAAAATACCTCATAACTTGGTCAACTGTGGACCGATTCGAAAACGGATAGCGGCGTTCAAACCAGCGTAAAAATCCGGTTCGGACAGTATATAGATGTCCAGGTTCCCACCACTTCTCAAAAACATGAAATTTTAGTTTATACCATTTTTAATTCGAACATTCTATACTGTCCGAACCGCCTTTTTTTGCTGATTCGAACACCGCTATCTGTTTTCGAATCGGTCCACAGCTGACCGAGTTATGAGGTATTTTGTATGCCAGCTCACATCTATCAATATCATTTTGTTTGCACATGACTAGCAAATAGGTACAAATGGTCCGTGCACTTCCCAAACCTATATAATCCTCTGAACATCTCGCTGTAAAGCTTGGGCATGCCCCACCTATTGTATTTTAGACTACTTTTATTGTGTTTTTTACTATAAAAATGTAATTATATTCTTATATCCTTAAGTCCCTTGAGCCCAGTCATAACTGGTCAGAGTCGGTCAGAGTCGGTTCACAACAGCACAGGTGGGTCCCTCTGACTAACTGCAACACACATGAAAGGCCTTGACTGTGACCAAAAGTTTGGTCAGTTCCGGTCAGAGTTTGGTCAGGTTCCGGTTATTTCCAGTTAGGGTAACCTGACTTCAAATCACTAGATTTTCATGAGTTTTTCCATACCCTTACCTTTCTGCTGAATGCAGTTTTCATTTTGTGGCTTAATAAATTGAGGTTTCTCAAAGCCTTACATATTGCCCAACTGTGATTCTGAGTTCTATTTATAGAGCGAGGCTATATCCCAGGATTGAGTATGGTGGGAGTAAATTCCACTCTATCAAATGTGGCAAATGCCGTGTGTTCATTAGGCTGTGTTTGGTCTGGCTTATGCAATCGAAAATCACATCAACAAACTTTTTGCTTCTCAAGTTTGTCTTGCAATCAACCATCATGGTGCACTCAGTTCTCATTTTCCTATGTGTGATCGCACTATTACCCATTGTGTCTTTAACCCAAGCCTTGCATCCGTCCTGGCAGTACTGGTGAGTGGCTATATTCGTCCATTTGATCATCAACCTGAACATCTGGTAGGTTTATGATAGTGCCGGCACCTGTGCATCACCTAGGTTCCTACCCACATCATGTACGATTTCAGTCCCAACTGAACTATGGAAACAAGGTTGGTGAACGACGTGTTCTCTTCCTTTCGCTATCACTCATTTCACTTCTAGTTCCTGCAAAGGCCTCTTCTATGTGCCCCAGATGTGCGTCTCTGTCCCGTTTGCACTCCAGATGCATGTCCCTATCCCATTCGCATTCCAGATGCGTCCCTGTCCTGTTTGCACCCCAGATATGTGTCCCTGTCCTGTTCGCACTCCAGATGTGTGTCCCTGTCTCATATGCACCCTAGATGCATGTCCCCATCTCATATGCGCCCCAGGTGCAAGTCCCTGTCCCTGTCCCTGTCCCTATATGTCCTAGTCCAAAATTTGGTCTTTGTCCTGATCATGATCAAAACATGTCTCTATGTGTGCTTCATCCATATCCTTGTCCTGGTCCTACTTTCAATTCTTGTTATGCTCCTGATTCTTCAGGATTGTCGACTGTCTCTTCTACTCTGCTTTACCAATGCCATGATGTCTTTGTGAATGATGACCTTTTTGCACACTACATTCACCCTCACCTTGTGATTGGTACTCTCTTTTGCCATATTCATGAGATATTTGAGGCATATATCTCAGCCATAGAACGTTTCATTGTGTGGTGGGCTGAATCATGGCTAGTGATATTACATAGACTTCCCAGGTAGCAAAGACATGATTTACTTTGCTTTTGGGTGTAAGATTTATTGATTTGACTCTGTATCTTCACTGCCCCTTACACAATCATTGCATCCTTGCTCGAGTTGCCTCTTTATGAACTTTTCATGGTGTTATGTCTTGGCATGATTTCTTGGTCTGATTGTCAATCATTCTCACTCACCCAAAGTTTTTTTCCTTGCAGCTTAGAAAACTATTATCTGCAACTAATAATCATCAAATTCATTTAGGCATCTTGTCTTCCTTTCAGTATGATCTACCAGATCCATTTTCACTTTGTTGGCTGTTTCTCGCTGCTGATATATCAAGCTTTCTTAGTACTGGTTGTACATTGAGTAGTTATATGCATGACTCTTCTCTCATGTGTCGCTCTGGTCATCAAAATCCAAATCTGGCCATGCAAGGCAGCCTGAGTCACAAACCTATTGATCACAAGGCTAAACAGGAACGTCTTCTAGGTGGAGGTAGACCACCTTTATTTCCTTTCGTGGCTCTCGAACCATATATGCTTCCAGGTTTCACGGTTGGTTATAATCAATCTTTCAGATTCATGGACCATGTTCTCTCCATCTCCATTCATGAGGCCTATCCAACTGGAGTTCAGTATATGCACACTTGAGTCCCACTCAAAACAATCAGCCCACTGGTACCTTGAAAACACTATTCAAAATCGCAAAAATCCACAACATTGAGGTTAGCTCACATGTTCCAAAGGGTGAGATACTCAAACTGTTTGATGCACATGTCTGCAATTCATGTACATTATATACCACAGTTTTTGCTGCAGTCGACTCGAAGGCAGAAAGAGACAGGAAGTGCAAGCAGATCAGTGCAGGCAAGTATCAGGAGATAAAGGAAGCCGGTCAGCCAAATGGGTGCACTCCCAACCATTCTGAGTCGTCCAACAATAGCTTGCAGACAGGATATGTTCGACGGCTTCCAGATGAAGACACAGTACAGGTTCAGGACTCTCTGGTGGATATTTTGAATGATGCCAGTGATTTTCCCCCTAGTCCTGCAGACCCATCTCTAGAATACAACATTGTACAAGGCTTTTGTGAAGATTCTGCACCACAAAATTTGGAGGAAGCTGGATGTGCAGTTTGTGGACAGCTGATGGTTGTTTCTCAGCTCAGCAGGTTGAAGGCAGTAAAAAATCAGTTACATATCCTTCAAGCATCCGGTGTCACTAGAGTGGAGTGGCGAAAATCCTCTGATCCCATCCGCAAGTTTCGAGGTCCCATTCTGGATTATAGATGCGATAGAATCTGTGATGGTTACCATAAAAAGATTAGAAATAATCAGATACCACAACATGCCTTGGCAAAAGGCCTATGGATTGGTGATGTCCCTGAAGAATTGTCGAGCCTTAGATTTGTAGAAAAGCTACTTGTAGCATGTGTTTGAGTGAACAGTTGTTTTGTTTGGGTCACCTCATCAGGATTGAGAAAAATGGTCTCACATGTCATCACATTTGAGTTGCCTGTACCTAAAGTTTATAATTGCCTTCCTCCTCCTGTGGAAGACCTGGATCACATCTTGGCTGTATTGTTCACACTGGCCCTTGTAAGCTGACTGAAAAAGAATATCAATGCACACTATTGCTGATGAGATGTAAGAATGTGGCATGAGCACTGGAGTGGTTAAAGTTAAATCACGCTGATTATGCAGACTTGGAAATATCTTATGAGGAGCTGAGCAGATATCCAGAAGACTCACCTCCTGTTTCCATTGAGTATCATCTTTTGGAATCCAATAGGGTGGAAGAAGGTACCAGTGTGTTTGATGATGGTGTTTCTGATGGTGACTGTCCATTTCTCGTCCATGGAATAACAGGTAATCAGGTGCCAACTCAAACTGTTGAGAGTCTGAAGGTGATTGCTCTGAAACATTGGAACAACAGGGGGGGGGGCACTGTCAGTGTTGCACAGTGCCACTGCTCAATCAATTTATAACAATCCAAACTTGTATCCCCAGATGTTCCCTTGGCTATTCCCTTATGGTCTTGGTGGTATTGGGATGACTGATATATCAGACAAATTACACAAGCATGCATTGCTAATGTATCATGATAAGTGGTTCCAGCTAGATTTGATTTTTCCATTTGTTGTGTTTAGCCATGAACAAGTCAAGTTATCGACTTTGGCTGGTTTTCTGCTCGCTGAGACCTCCAAGTTCAGCCAAATCGCAAATAGGCTACTTAACATTAATCAAGATGCTCTTGCTAACATCTTGGCATGGGTGGCTCATGGTGAAGTTGTAAAACCTGCTTCCAAGGAAGAGGCTGCATGTTTCCAACTTATCAATGATCTCGATCACATAAACAGTAAAGTAGATGGGTCAACAACAAGTAAGAAGTACATGCGCAGTGAAATCTGGTCACTCATTGCATACATGGGTGCACCCCTATGGTATATTACACTGTCTCCTGCCAACAATAACCATCCCTTATGTTTATATTTTGCTGATGGGAAGGAGCACTTTGATATCAACTTTTTACGGACTGGAGATGAACATTACTGACTTATTGCTAACAACCCAGTTGCAGGAGCGTGCTTTTTCAACTTCATGATGCAAATGTTTATTAAACATGTACTAGGTATCGATACTGACCATCATGGCTTATATGGTGACACTTCAGCATATTACGGGACAGTTGAGCAGCAGGGTCGGTTGTCGCTCCATATGCACATGCTGTTGTGGATTAAAGGAGGGGTGTCTCCAGATGAAATCCATTGCAGGATGCGAGATCCCAATTCTGTGTTTCGTAAAAGCCTTGTACAGTATCTTGAAAGTGTCCATTCCAGTGAATTTATGACTCAATGCAAGGAAGAGGTTGAAGTAAATGTAGATGCAGCATCAACTTGCACGGATTATCATGATCCCACTGAAACCATGCCCGAACCGCCCCCACCAGCTTGTCAAATATCTAACTGCGGTAATTGTGAACATTGTGGTGCCTTGGCCTCATGGTGGGCATATTTTAAGATGACCGTCGATGATTTGCTCCTGAGGTCGAACATTCACAAATGCACCACGAATAAAAATAAAGATGGCTCACAAAACCAAGCCCACACGTTCAAAGGTTGTCTTGACAATGTCTGGGGTAAGTGTTGGGTTAGATTTCCTCAACCGACATTTGACAAAACAGAAGTCGACAAAGAGACAGGTGCTATCAACATGAAAAAAACATGAACCGTGGATAAACACCTTCTCATATGTTGTGACTTACCTTTTCAGATGCAACATGGACATCACAAGTCTCCGTTCTGGCACCGCGATCAAGGGTGTGCTCCTATATGTCTCAAACTACATTACAAAACTGCCGTTGAAAACACATGTTGTGTTTGACATGATCTGTTCCGTGTTCCAGAAGAATCTGGAGATGGTTGGTGGATGTGACATGATAAATGATAATGCACAAAAGTTGATGATGAAGATTGTAAACACCCTGAGCGCTAAAATGGAGATGGGTTTGCCAATGATCTGCATGTACTTACTTGGCCTTCCTGATCACTATACCAGCCACAAGTTCCACATGTTTTTCTGGCAGTCATTTGTCCAGGAATGTTGAAAGCCTTGGGTACATGCTGAGGAAGGGACTGTGGGAGCTTGTGATTCTGATCCGAGTGATAAAGTTGCTCTTTTAAAGCACAATGGGCAAGTGATTGGCATTTTGCCTGTCTTTGATTAGGTATTTCGTCCTGAAGAAATCGATTTGATGTGCTTGTATGACTGGGTTTCGAGATGTGAACATGAGAAAAAACCTGCCAGTGCAGATAAGCGGAAGTCCAAAGATGATGGGCCTGATCATCATGGGCCTGACTGTGAGCTTGCCGGTGAAGACAATGTCACAGATCATGATGATAATTCACAGCATTCCAGTAAATGCTCCTTACTCTCATTCCAGGCTGGTCACCCACTCGCTGATACCCATGGCATGCGCTGTCATTCCCCATCAAAAATTAAAATTCCCAACTTCATAGATGCGACTTTTCCATGCTTCGACCAAGGTGACCACGAGTACTACTGCTGTACAATGTTAACACTTTTCAAGCCCTGGAGATCTGGTTTAGACTTGAAAGGAAGGGAGGAAACTTGGGATGATGCATTCTCAGCACACTCATTTTTGCCATGGCAACTCGAAATAATGAAGAACATGAACATTCGATACGAGTGCATGGATGCCCAAGATGACTTCCATGCTCAAATGAAGAAAGGTGCTGCTCACATACCTGACACAGGAGGCCTTGACAAACATTTTTTACTGAGCACTGAGGACATGATATTCGATGAAACTACCAATGCCCTCGGCAAACTGCCCATCATCAATGACAAGGCTATCTCTGCTGCAGCTGGTAAATGGGAAAGAGCAAGATGTGTGTTAATGAATGATACACGCCGCATTCTATCAGACATCAGGTGGTCTGAAACTAAGCCAAGCTCACTTTCTGAAGAAATCAGCTCTCGACTCTCACCCTTGCTCCCCACCATTGTCCAAGCACCAAGTGTGTGGAAAGCTGCAGTTGCTGCCAAATTCTGAATAATAGATCTTGCTATCTGCCAGCCAATGCACAGCTGGGATTCAGACTGGCAAATTGTATCTCAGATGATGTGCATGTCATTGATAAATCCTACTTGTCCAACTCATTCAGGTCAAAGGAATGGCAGGAGACGATCGACAATGTTTCATGCAGCTTCCAGTTGAACAAGGAACAAAGTCGTGCATTTTGCATTGTGGCGAAACATATTTGTAACAATGATTTTGAGCAGTTAAAGATGTATATTGGTGGCATGGCTGGCACTGGCAAGTCCCAGGTTTTCAAGGCACTTCTCAAGTTCTTTTCCTTGAGAAATGAATCTCACCGTCTCCTGGTTGTGGCACCCACAGGAAGTGCAGCTGCACTTCTAGGAGGTTCTACATATCATTCCACTTTCAGTAAGATAGTTGTCATTCATACTCAACAAGATCACGTGAATCTGCCACTTTGAACAAATTTCATCTGTAAAAACCTTTTGGTGACCTTTTTGCAAAATCTGGCCCTGAGGGAATCTCTGGTCCCATGTCATTAATATGCCTGAGAAATATCGGGTGCAGCCAGCAAGTGTTGTGTGAGCAATGTAAAGTTTTGTCTCAAATGTTGAGATTTTGATTGTGACCAATTTCTGGCTGATCGCCAACTTTGGGAACACCAATCCTCCTTCTCTTTTCTTTCTATCGATATTTTGCTTCAACAGTTGTTGTTTAAAATTAATCAATAAAACTTTCCTCAGGCACCATTTTTTATTAAAACTTTGTATGTTGGCCTCAAATGCCAGCTTTCAACTACATCCAACCAAAGCATGTGATCTCGTTGAGTATGAATGATGACTATCTTATCAATACTGACAGTTCTCAAACTTCAAACGTCCAACTCTCACAAATTAAATCAAGGTTGGTAGGAGTGGAATATGTATTTCTTGACGAGGTCTCTATGCTATCATGTAGGGATATGTACCTAATCAGTGAACAGTTATCACGACTAATAAACAACCTTGACACCCCATTTGGTGGCATGAACATCATCTTTGCCAGTGATTTTGCACAGTTGCCTCACATTATGGCTCAAGAGCATGCTTCCCTCTACAGTCATACCATTGGTAGAAAAGCAACCTCCCTCTGAGAGCAAGAAGCTGTGATTGGCAAAGCCTTGTGGCATCAAGTTATGGTGGTTGTTATCCTGCGGGAGAACATGAGGCAATGCATGCAAACAAAAGAAGATGCCAAGTTTCATGAGGCACTGACTAACATGTGTTACAAAGCCTGCTCTCCTGAAGACATCGCATTTCTCAGGAGTAGGGTATCAAGTGGTTTGCCTGGATGATCATGTGTCAATGAACCTCGGTTTTGAAACATGTCCATTATTATGGCACTTAATTCTGTAAAGGACGAAGTAAACAGAATAGGGTGCTTGAGATTTGCTGCTGAAACAGGACAGGAATTGACTCACTTCTATTCAGTAGATACAGTGCAATCCGAGGAATGCTCACCATGGATTATCTGGCAAGAGATGAACAGTCAAGCACAACAAGATACCTGATAATATCCAGAGAGTGCTTTGGGAGCAACCTTGTTGCGCAAATACAAAGCTCATTCCTGCGAAGCTTTCGCTCTGTATCGGTATGCCACTGATGATATGGAACAATGCTGCAATGGAGCTTGGCATTACAAAAGGACAAGAGGCCTTTGTGCAGTCATGGGAATCCTTGCATAACTTAGAGGGAAAACAAGTATTGGAAACCCTCTTTGTTGAGCTTATAGATCCTCCGGCCACAGTTTGGGTGGAAGGGTTGCCTGACAATGTGGTACCATTGACGAAAACGAGTGTGTCAACCACCTGTCAGTTACCAGACAATACAACAATCACTGTCTTGTAAAATCAGATAGAAGCAATTCCAAATTTTGCAATGACCGACTATGCATCCCAAGGAAAGACAAGGCCTTACAATGTAGTTGACTTAAGCTACAGCCGATCCCACCAGGGATACTACTCCGCCTTGTCTTGGAGTGCCACCGCTAATGGGACGTTGATTCTGTCGAGCTTCCATCCATCAAAAATTACAGGTGGGGCATCAGGCACTTTGAGACAAGAGTTTCATGAGCTGGAGCTTTTGGACGACATAACAATGTTGAGGTTCGTGGACAAGCTTCCAAGAAGAATTGCTATGGCCAACCAAAGAAATCATTTAATCGTGTTGTTTCAAGAGCATAAGGATGTGAATTACATACCTTCAACCATGCACAAGGTGATAAAGTAGAGTAAGGCAGATCCTTTCCTTGAATGCGAAGGTTCCGATGTGGAATGGTCTGTCATTGGCAGAAAATCGAGTAAACAAGCGGTGGATGATAAGAAACTGGAGAATAATGCAGGTAGTGAACTTCCTGATTTGAAAGCCATTCAGACGCCGATGGTGATAGGTCCACCTTGCCATTCAAGCTCGGAAAACACATCTACAATCTTTGTCGAAGCTCTACCAACCCATATGAACCTCTCCGAAGCTCTATGAACCTCTACAATGTCATGAGAATGCTTCAAAATTCTTCACAACGCTTCGAAACGCTTCACGACACCTTGAAACTCTTTGTATGCCTTCGGCTGCCATAATACAATTCCCCTGACCTTCGTACAGCTCAGGACATACACCTGGAACATCGTTGATGAGTTCCAAACCAGTATCAAGCAATATTGCAGTGATATCAGCCTTCGAACAAGTCCGATATTTCCTCGACCGACTTCAAAAATCATCAAAGATTGAAAATTGACATTGGACACTATATTGCTATCCAAATAATCATCACACACATGCCAGATGTATCCCCTACCATTGTCGAACAATAACGCACTGATATCGGGCCATGAACAAAGTCCGAAGAATCTTCGAAAATCTTCGAAAAACATCGAACCTCAAAAAACATCGTCGGACACAGTATTTCCTGTTCGATCTTTGGATGCATGCTGGACACATGGGACACTATATCAAGTATATCGAACACATTTCAACTGCATGTGCATGCATACAATCCGCTCGAAGCAGTTTCCAATCTTTTATTCAATTTATAACAAGGACAGTCTGGTTTTAGCTATTCTTTCTTATTATTTCTTCATCATGTGTTATATTCACCCTTTCTAGGCTCACTTTATTGTTCTGATATACTTATATTGTCTTTTGCCTCAAGTTTTCCACATGTTTCCCTCATGTTCTCTAGCCTTTTTAGGTACTTTCTTTATTTTATATAAAAAGATGTACTAGATACAAAGAAAAACAAGAAAGTTGTCGTCTTCCTCCCAGATCACAGTGATTTGAGAGTATAGTTTAGTCTTATTCAGTCTGAAGTTTGGTGTTTTACGCTAAACTTCCTCGAAATTCCTTGAAATTCCTCGCATTATGCTATCTTCACTCTCGCTTCCCTTGATTAGCATTTTCTTCACTTCTACTACTCGTCTAGTCCCCCGATCTTGTGTCCGAACATATCTGCACACTCGAAATTCTTTGAAACTTCTTCAAAAAATATCGCGACATCTCGAAAATCATTGCAACCCCTCAAAAATCATTGCAAGTCCTTGAAACACATTCCTTTAGCCTTGAACTGCTTCGACAAGCAGTTGTTTTATGACTATTTGATGGTCGGTCTGACAGGTGACATCTAGAGGGCCTCGCATCCCTCCTCTGACTCGTGTTATACCATCCAAAGCCATTTTTGTGGGTTTTGTTTGGGTTTCTGGGTTGAGCATCATCAACGGGTAAACACCTGAATTCAGTTACTAAACACTGCAGCCCACCTAGAAAAAGAAAGAGATCAGATATGTTCATCCCTGCAAAAAAGCTAAAGATGATTGGTTTTGAGCCCACCTCGATGGGAAGCCTGCAGTCCCTTTCCACAAATGTACCTTTTGGAACGCAATGGGAAAACAATAGTTGTGCCTATGATGCAATCTTCACACTACTCTTTAACATTTGGAGGGAGGATCCTGCTTCTATACATGCCAGTTGGCAAGAACTGCAATCTGATATGTTGAATGAATTATTGGACGGTTTTAGTTGGGTTTTAGATCACATGAAAGCATACCTGCAGAGCATTCTGAGGCACACTATACCTTGGATCAAATCAGAGAATACATGAGGCATCACTTAGCAAGGTTATCAGGACCCAGGTAACTTTGTGTTTGACAAGTATACAAGCATCGACTTGGTCTTGGACCATTTGTTGACTTCAGCATCTGTCGCAACAACAACAACAACAACAACAACAACAACAACAACCCCACCCCACCCCATTTCCAAAAACCAGTTATCTGCTGCTCTATGGCTACCAAACCTCTCTAGCTTCCCTATAAAAATCCTTCTCAAGCCTTACTGTGACTTTCAACCACTAAAAACTGCGCGTTCTTGCCTTTTCACTCTCGTTTGATGCAATCATCAAAGCCTATTTCTGTATTTCCCCTTTTGTCACGACCCTGAAGACCCTGCATCATGGATACTCCTCCTGCTCCTGCCCTCATTCCCACCATGCCTCCCCCCTTGACCCCTTTGAGGCTGAAACCGCCATTCACCCCACGCACAAAAAGACAAGGTGTTGTCAGGCCGATAACTCCTGATTTGGATCATAGTTCTGACAATGACGACTCCTCATTTACACTCGCGATGCTACCTAAGGGACATCAGCTCATTGTACAAGGTATCATCCCCACATTGAACGAGACCCCTATGGCCTTCATCAAGAACCTTCTACTCAATCTTCAGTCCAAACCTCGCTACAAGGACTTCGCTGACTTTGGCCTCAATGTCCAGCCGTTCAGTGAGCACACCTCCAATATCTCGTCAGCTTGATATGTGGAGATACTGTCTTCTGGTGAAGCAGAGCCCCAAGTAGATCTCCTTGAGATCATCATGGATGTGATTGTGAAGCAAGGCCAGAATTACAGGTTAGGTGGAGCTCAGGCAAGAAGGGCCGAAGCAACAAGTGTCTGTCCTGCTGCTTGCTTGACATTTATCTGAGTGCCACTGACCGCTCCTCCATTCCACCTGAACATCTCCCACTCATAAAAGTGCATATTGAAAAGAAGGGCTACAAGATTGTGAGCATCTCTGCATCATTCAGTGGTCCCTGGATCACATTTCTTCTACCCTCTGACACAGATCGCTTTTTTGCCCTACAGTTTGTCAATGTTCCTGCCAAGGTCTCAAAAGAACATGCCTGAATTGAGCCATTGAAGGAAATCCCCATCCTTTGACCCTTCGAGCTTGTCATCAAGGGTGCTCAAGACTATGATTTCCTTGAGGGCATCCTCGAAAAATGGGTTAGGAAGACTGCCCTCCACTCCCTGATTGAAACTCGCTCGACAATGCTCAACACTGATCTCTTGATCTTCTCCATGGCGATGTGGGCAGATACGGCTAAAATTATGCGCAGTGCCGACTCCTTCCAAGAACTTTTTTGCAATCAGCTCTCCATGCCTAGGTTGCTCTGGGACTACAACGATGACCCCCTCAACAAGAACTCCCTTGGTGACCAAGTTGCAAAAGGTGGTTCCCTAATCAGTGGGACTGTTGTGTCACTGTCTCGTCAGATCCAGGAACTTTGTGGGGAGGTCACTGTCATCAGATGCCAGCAGGATGACATGGTCTCTCATCAAACCCAAATGTACCATGCCATCTCTGACCTCGATGTTCGCATGAACCAGATGCAACAAGCCCTTCTCATCCAGGGTCAGGAGTGCCAACTGCACTCTCAGATCAGTGATGACAAGTCCAGAGTTAGCAGCCTTTGCATTGCTGCCATGTTCTCAGATGAGTAGTCAAGGGAGGTATACCACAAGACTATATCCAAATTTGAGATGTTGTTGGCTGACAAAAGGGAGCATCTCTCAAGCTTCACAAACCAGCTCACTGCAGTTGTAGGACGTCCACTCCTTCCCCCTCCCACCATGCCAGTGCCTGCCCCCTCCTAACCCCCACCCTCTCACCCCCTTCCTCCTCCCCCTCCCCCAGCTCCTCCCTTCCCTCCCCCTCCACCATCTCCTTCTGATTTAGTCCCTGATGTGCCGAACTCTCTGCCCGTGACAGTGAGTGGACCTGGCAACATGCTAAAAAAGAGGAAAATCAACAAAGATCTGAGCCCATCTGCGTCTCGTGTCACGTGCTCCGTGTCATCGCCGTTGGCCACCAGTCAGTTGGTCCCGGACCCTGTTGCGGCAGCCAGTTTCATGGACTGCAACGTGGAGATGGTGAGTGCCAACTACTCTCCCTTTTTCATTTCTCTGCCTGTTGACATGGGTGCGCGGTGTGCTAGTAATGAATCCGATGAAGTTACACCAACTTTCACCAGCATTATGGGGCTCAAGGCTGATCATTGTGCTAGGCCAGTGGGATGGAGGAGATCTTTACCTGATAGTACTACCCAGCATCCTGTTTATACTGCACCCAGCTTTCCTGCCTTTTCATCCTTTCACACTTTAGTTCATGCCCCCCCTTCTTCTTGCTACAAAGGGCTTGCTGTCCCTGTCTCGCTGCCCCCCACCAGTTATACATGTCTTGATTTCTTGTGCACTACTGAACCACCCCGCTCTTCTGTCTATGCTTTGTGCTCTTCCTCCTTATGTCATCCTCTATTTCTTGTCCTTGTATTCTTGATGTTTGTCAATGCTACTGTGGCAATGCCTACTTTTGCACAGTCTGAGCTCTCTGTTTGTGCCTTGAATGCTAATGGTCTGATGAGCCCCATTAAATTGGTGTTCATTGGGCCACTTCTTATGAAGATAGCCCCCCATTTCTTTGCACTCTCAGAGACTAAGACTCAAATGAATGCTGCCTCCAATCTTCAGATCTCTAATTATGAGGTCTTCGAGGAGAAGGCTGTACCATGTGTTGCTTCACACCTGGCAAAATGGGGAATCATATTAGGTGTCCGAAAGGACCTACAGATAGTGGCTCATGTTCCACTTAATCATGTGCCAATCATCAGTCGTGTTGTAGCCATTGACGTCATTGTTCCCTCACTATCTTCTTCTTCCACCTCCTTTATCCATTGAGTTTTTGCTGTTTATGCCCCTTGAGATCCCAGTGCTGATGACTTATCTCTTGAATTCTGGCCATGTCTTACGGACATAGTCCGAGAGACTAAGACATTGTGGTTTCTTTTTGGTGATCTCAATGCAACGGTTGCTGCCTTTGAACATGCCTCAGACAACGCACTGGCTCATTGCACCTTCAACAAGTTCTTACTGAACACTTGCAGTACTGACCTCTGGCAGCTATGTTCAGATCGCAATCATTTTATCAATTGGACATGCCATGGTTGGCATTCAACTGATGGGGGCAACATCATTGATCGGGTTGTAGTCTCCAGCCACTGTCTTCTAGACTCCAAGATTTTAACAGATCCTACATGGGTCCCAGGCTCCAATCATAGGGCTGTCAAGGCTAGGTACATTCTGACGTCCTCAATCCCTGATGTTTCAGCTGTTCCATCGACCCCGTTCATATCATCCAGACCCCTCCCACCTCCCAGAGTCAAGTATCCCTCTAAAGATGACAAGTACAAGTTCACTATATTCTCAGAGTCTGTGGACTGCTTGGTGGCATCAAACTCCATGTCACTTCAGGCTAAAATCATGAATGATGAGTCGTACATTGAAAGATACAAACTGCTGACCACCCTCATTGAACAGGCAGCAGTCAATACCTTTGGCCAGAATAGACCCTACAGGTTTGTTGAAAGGAAGGTCACGTCTCCTCATATCAGGGAGCTAGTTGCTCACATTAGACATCTTGGTGGAGCAATCTCACGGTCCAAGGGTGATTCTCACCACATGTCCTATGGCTTGCACATGGTCCTCAACCAGTACTCAGCTCAGTTTGCACTTCTCAATGATTTGCCCTTCAAATCGGTCACCCAATACCTGCTTGATGCCAGGCGCAAATGCCACAAAGAACTCTATGCCACTAAGAAAGCTGAAATTCTTGAGTGCACCAGGCATTATGACATGCGTCGAATAAGGGTAGTACATTTTGGTGGTTCTTCAAAGAAGTTAATGTCTGGGTCTGCTGCTTTTGTCCCTCTTCCTACAGTGATTAACTCTACAGCAATGCCTGGTGTTATTGTTACTGACCCTGCATCCGTGGCAGAGGAGATGAGGCAATACTTCACTGGACTTTACACATGCTCGGTACCTCCCAGTAAGCCCAAGCCTTGGCTCACAACACCTTCAGTCTGTATGGTCAAATGTCACATCCTGGATGACCCCTTTGTGTGGCCAATTGCAGCAACTTTAGCCGACTTTTGTGCTATGCTTCATAAAGGGAACCCTCGTCCTTCACCTGGTCCAGATGGGTGGGAGAAATGGTGCATCAAGAATCTTTTGGATGAAGTTCTTGGGCTTGTACTTGACCTGCACAACTACTCAGTCATCAATGCGAGTTTCCCTGGAGATGTGAAAGATATGCACCTCACCTATTTCCACAAACGTGGAATCCGTACTGACCTGTCAAATTGGAGAGGCCTTCTTATATCTAACTTCTTAGCCAACTCGCCCATGACCTGGCTCAACTTCAGGCTATCGTGATAACCTTATGCAGCCCATAAAGGTATCATTCCGGAGACACAAGTTTCCACACAGCCAGGGGTCCAAACTCATGATCTCATGAGTTTCCTTAACGGGCTAAAAACATGGAGCCATTGGATGAAAACCCCTCTCTATCTCCTGAAGCGAGATCAGATGAAAGGCTTTGACTACCTTGCTCTGCAGGGTTTTTATGATGCCTGTACAGCATATGGTTTACCCTCTGCTATTGCTGATCTAGATCGTGCTGCCCAATCTTTGACATGTTGCTTTCCTTGGACAGCATTTTGGCATTGCTGATCCTATTGTAGTGGAAGGCATCACCAAGCAGGGTGGGCCAATGTCACTGTTCAAGGCCATCATCACTACCAGCCTTGGACATCGATACCTGGATGACCTGGCATCCTCTGACCCTGACTGTGTTGTCATCCAAAGTGTGTTGAAATCAGCTGACGACCCTCATCTCCCCAATGATGCTGTTTTACTATGGCTGAAGCTACTGATGATTCATACATTGCAGCTCTGACATTCCCAGCTCTCCAATGCTTCATGCTCGCTATGGACCATTTTCAGTTCCTTTATGGGTGGCTCACCTTGTGGGAGAAGATGACCCTGCATATTCTCAACAGTCCCGGTGTACTGCCGAGAACCCTCCCACTCCAATCAATCACTAACATCCCTGGAACTGACCCCTGGATGATCACTGAGCATGAGGTTCCTGTGTCCACTAATGAGCTTAATTTTTTATGGGCGCAGGTTGACAATCCCAAGAACTGCTACCTGGAGCTTGTGGATATTATTGACTCCTTCTCCTTCCCAGCCTTCTTGATCTGTACCCCTTTCACCCTTATTCGCAAGGTTGTATTGCAGAACATCATTCCGCGATGTCGGGCACTACTCTCTCTCCAACCGATTCTCCATGATGATGCGATTAGGCTGGACCAAAGAATCATGAAGCATGTGCATGCTATTCTTGGCTTTCCTTTCTGCCCCTCGTCTTTGGTGTCCACTCTCTCCTTGGCTCTTGGTGGCTTTGACTTTCTGTCCTTAGCACACATCAATGCCGGTATCGCCGTTGATGGTCTCACATGGGATCTTAACCACCATATTCCTGCCTACAGGACGATGGCTCTTATCACGTTGGCTGACTGGACTTGTCAGATTAACAGATGCATATACCCCCTCGACCTTGAGGGCTTGAGCAGGTCATTCACTCGTTTTACAGACTCTATCCCTGCCACATGGATTATTGTGCACAGTCAAATGTTGAAACTAGGTCTAAGCCTTCGTCAAACCGATCAGAGTCATTTACTTGATGGGCAATGCTCCATATCTCATGTTCTGTCTCTCATCAAGCTATCTAACCCCCAAGTTGAACACCCAACCGGCCATACCATTCGGTCGATTCGGTCCATGGGTTGCTGTTTGCTAAGTCACATTGGTACCTGGACTGTTAATTGTCAGGGCCTCACCACCTTTGTTGTCAGAGCCCTCCCAACAGGAAATTGGTCATTTGCACAAAGGAAGAATTGGGGTCTGTTCAAGAACTTCTTCTCCTTGGCCCACATTGGGGCACTCTTCTCCGGTCAAGCCGACCTATTGCTCTCTCGGTCCCTTAGACAGCAACAGGCTGAGGAATACATTCAATCCATTGTGTTGGCTAATCACTTTCTCCCTTCAGATGTATCTCAGGGCACCCAATTATGGGGTACCGATGGCTCCATGCTCCCTGAATCTGCTGGCCCTCTTGAGGACAAATCAGTCACATCTGCAGTTACTGGTCCACGCACCATTGTTATGAAACTTGTCGGTCACAACATATCTATTCTCCACAGTGAGCTCATTGGAATCATTGGTGGACTTGTCCTCTCGGACGCTAGAGACAGCTCCAACATGGACCACCTCAACACAACTAGACTCATCGATGACAGCCAGACTTCTGTCAATGTTGATGCTCATCTTCACCACATGAACGGTCGCGCTTACTATAGATGGATACTCCACCTTTTGGGCTCTCAATGGGTGGCTGTCCTCTATACAAAAGGCCATTCAGCTGAGTTGTCCATTCCTTCCATTCTCAATTCTTCTGCCGATCACTATGTGTCCAAGTCACAACATATTCTTCGCTCCTTGCCCCATGCTCCACTCCCCACTTTCTTCATGGATCAGTTCACTTTCTTCACTTCTTCTGATGGCTGGATTGAGTTGAACATACAAAATTTCACTGATCAATTGTTTTCAGCCCGATGTTCATTTGAGCTGGAATGGAAACACGGTCTTCGACTCATTCGATTCCTTTATGACCCCACCCCTCCACCACCCTACCTTTACTTGCATGCTCCATCCTGCTATTCGGCACTTGTTCAGCTGTACTCGCATTCAGGACAACTTCCCACGGCAGCTCGTCTCCACTCCCAACACAGGATTGGATCCCAACACTGTCGCTTTGGCTGCCTTGACATTCCCGAGGATGATCACCACCTCTTTGTTGAATGCCCATATTTCGCTGAACTGCGCTTCAACAGTGTTTCTGAAGTTGTCAAGGTCACAGAAGCCAAGTGTCAGGATTTAGTGGAAGAGTGTCTGCTATCCTTTGACATAGCACAGTGCCTCGTTCTAGCAGCTAAGTCTCTTTTCTCAGATGACAGTGCTTTTTGGCCTCTGCATCGTTTGGCCTTCTATCTAGGCAGGATTCCTGATGTTACTGCACTCCTCGGTTTTGAACAACCAGCGCCACATTCCCCCCTACCCCCCTCTATTCGACTGTCCCGTGTCATTTACTCTATTGCCATGGAGTGGCACACTCACTCGATTTGTCTGGCAGGCCGTATTTGGGGCCAGGTCCAGCGCACTGCCGCGGATGGAGCTGGTTTCTGATTTCTATTTCCCATCTATCTTAGGATTTACGTATTTAGTTCATTGCACATCACAGTGTATTTCGCTCTACTGTGGTGGCAAGCTTTCCTCGATGAGGTTTTGATGCTACCCCACATTTTTACCTACTTGGTCTATCGAGGCATATTTTTTAGTATGTCCTTAGCTGCTTACGTGGCATAGATAGAGTAACATGGTAACAAGGTTGGTCCGGTTTTGCCCGAGAGGTCATGACGTTGATATGCGACAAGCCAAATCGTCTTCTTGTCATATAGTATGGTCAAGGCATGGGTGCAGTTTGGATCTGCAGGAATATTTGGACAATATTACTATGCCTTTGAATGCTACACATGTTGCACTGTTTGTCCTGAAATCTTGTCCCATAGGTTCACCTTTGCACTTCATCCCCCTCTCATCACAATCGAACTCCATGAAGACCCTTCTACTCTGGAGGAATTGGACATCACGTCTGGTGGTGTCCGACGGAAATATCACTTACAAGGGTTAATATACTATGCAGCAGAACATTTCACAGCGCGTTTCATCACTCGATCGGGGATGGTCTGGTATCACGACAGATTACTGACTGGTCAGTCGCTTGTCTATGAGGGCACGGTATTCCTCAGGAAAATGCAATCGTGGGTCTGTATGTGCGCTCAGAATAATATGCGCTTCTCAAAAGAACTCGGATATGCCACGCAGCGCGATGGCCTGCTAGCACAAGTAAAACTCTTGCTAGGTAGTTAGTAATAACATTCTCAAGAAATGGCCATACGGTTACCCCTGCCATGCATTTTTCATACCCCTGTCATGCCTTAATAATATTTATATTGGAATATCTTCTGGTTTAATTGGATGACTTCCCGTAGGATTTGAAAACGCAGAATATTTTCCAAACAATAAAACGGGGTGCCAGGTCGGAGTGTAAATTGTGAGATCCATGTTCAGATGGGAGTGCGGCCAAAGATGAGCTGAGCATGCCGATGTCATGATTCTGCTGGATTTGGGTGAGGTTGACATCGCTTAGGAGTCGGAGATGGAAAAAGAGTTTAGAAAGGAAATTTATGACTGAAAGAGGGGGGGGGGAGGCCTCGTTCAGATTTAAAGTTTACAACGCTTTCGGAGTGCAAAGTATTTTCCGGGGGTCTTAGGGCACTCTCGCGTATCACCCATCAGCTCGGCAAATGCGATTTGAAACCAAAATCTGTGTTTCCAGACGCTACGGGAAGTCACCCATTGATGCAATAGATTGGCAATAGATTATCGGATTAAAGCGGCCATCAAACGATCGGAAACATGGATCTCTCACATAATCTATTCTAAAGACTAAAACCTTACGGAAAGTCACCCAATGATAAGTCCTTTTATACTATAATCAAGTGCTCAGAGTCTCAACATGACTGACCGTAAATGCCAAAGACGACCTATCCAATTGGCGTACCAGTACTAAAAGAACTAAACATCAAGCAGCCCCAATCTACAAGTCATCAGACTTCGAACATGTCTATAGACCAATCGCATAACCCCAACATGTACTGATATCAAAAGAAACCCAAACCAAATTTCCGATGCCTGGCTTCCGGAGAGAACAACTAAACAGTGCAAGCATTGAGGAGCCCGCTATTGCTAATAGCTATTACTTACAATTCTCCCCATCCTGTTTCTTCTTCCGCGACTGTTCATAGACAGCCCACCAATTCACCTCACCAGGACACTCCCCATACCTCTCCCTCACCCAGCAATTGACAAACCTCTTTTTCATCATATCATAATCTGGCACTTCGCCAAACGCCAGACTCCGCACATCCCTCCAAAACTCAACATACGATGAATCCATATCCAGAAATAGAATAGACGCAGGGGTCGCCATCTTGATGCGCCAAAGCTGGGGTCTCATGTTGGTGTCTTGTGAAGTAGAATGTGATCTGGACCTGGACCGACTCGGAGATTGTAGGTGCAGCGACTGAACGTCATCCCATGGCAGAGAACCGTGCCGCAAGAACGAAAGAAGGTAAGCAAGAGACTCTAGGTCATCGCGCTGTGAGTGAGCTAGACAGATCAAAAGAAGAATATTTGGCAACTGTAAAACGGTTCTATAAGATTACGAACGAAAGGAACATACTGATCCCGTGGTGTCCGTATATACTGAGGAAGGATCTGTTGCCAACCGTATCGGCACGACGGGCGCTGGGCAAGAGATATGGAGAGGATGCATCGGGCGTGAAGGAGAGTCCGAAGTCAATGGCGTATAAGGTTGACTGATCTTGATTGGAGTCTGGAGGAGGCAGACATATGTTCCCCGGCTTGATCCCGTTATGAATTATTCCTCGGGCGTGAATGTCCTTGTAGCGATCAAGCTGCATAATTGGCATAAGCAATAACACCTATTCTCTGGATACAAACTTCGACTTGAGAAACTCGCCATTTGTATTGCGACAGCCAATACCATCCTGTCTTCCAACTTGCCGCCTGGACGCAAGCGGCATAAATCATCCAGCGTAGGTCCTAGAAGCTCAAGCACGATCGCATGGACGTCGCAACCCGCGTCGTATGAGTTCGCCAGCACAACAGGAATGCCAGCCATTGAGAACGAGCGAAACACGTCATACGCGGTGCTTTCAGTCAAGCATTCGTTGTCAGAGGCAGACACCCAAGTTTTCAAAACAACCTTCTTAACAGCAAGACATCCTGCGGAAGAGCTGAAATCATAGGCGTGATATACTCCTCTGTCGCCTGTGGACAGGAGGTACTGTTATCAGAAAGGCGAAACTAACAGAGTAAAGAAATCTTGCCGTGCTCAGAGCTGATGGTGTGATAAGTCCTGTAGTAACGCAGGACCACAAACTTGCGTACTTTCGTATTCACGTGCCAAAGATGTGGATAATAAGCGTCCTCCACCCGCCGAAAGAAACTCGACTCTTGGCGCACTTTAGAGACCGCTTCGTTCCACAGAGAAGAGACAAGCCGAAGGGAGAGGAAGTGTGAAAATGCGAGAAACGCAATACGGCAAGGATCGCTGAGTGAGCAATAATGTTGTTCCAAACTCTCGACTTGCAACACATTACATAGATAGAGATGGTCCACAATAAGATGAAGAACTTTCGGGGGGAGAGAATTAGAACTTGCAAGAGAAGAGGCAGGTAGCTGCTCAACCATTTGTGGCGGTCTCTCGAGATTGTAGTATTACGCGTACAATTCAAAGTTTCACCGGATCATGAGCCTGTCAGCGTTAGGGGAATTTGTAAACATGCGAACTTGGGAAACTTGCGCTAGTGGGCCGCTGCTGCGCACGGCATATCCGGAGTTCTGTGCGGGGAACGGAGGTAAATTCCCACAATCGCGTTTTCACTCGGTATATTTTCAGCTTTTGCGCTTTCATAGACTAGTGGGCCAGTGCTGCGCATCAGGAAAACCGCACATCGTCTGGCAGTGCTGGCAGCGTATGGCCCATATGATATGTATGGCATGTATAGAGCCAGTGCTGCCACAACAAAGCCATAATCTCCTAAATCTACCACGCCTGTCACAGTTGCCACAACTCATCAGGAAAAACTGGGATCTGGATTTGGGAATTTGACATTATTACCAGAAATTTAATGCTTATTACCTCTTATTACACAATAAGTTAAATAAGTGCTGTTTCTGGCCATAAGTAAGATTCCCAGAAAAAAGAGACTGGTTCATTTATTTTTAGCAACGAAAAATGACCATTAGTAGGAATTAAGTAGTAATTTAGGAGCTCTTAACACACAATTCGCAACCATTTATTGAAATTTCCTCTGTTATTTGAATGACCAGATAAGAAGTAGTCAACAAGATGTATTTGCTACTAGAAGTTTGAAATGAGAGATGACGAATAACTGAGGAACGAAAGCATGAGGAAGCGTGATACGATAAACGTATGGCTTTGTAGTCGTGGGAAAGTTCGTAGTCTTCCTCTCGCCTCATCTCTTGAGCCTACGAAACTTTCCCTACGCGTATTTTTGTTCATATATGCTACGCGATTTCGTCTAAAGATAGCCTAAATGACTCCTCTACCTCCAGGAACCGACGGACACATTCAACCCTCTTCTATGGCTCAGGCTGTGCAACAATACGACCTGGCTACTCTGGATCCTACCATCTCTCTAACCCAGGCGCAACACTCTTTTTTCTTAACATCCAATCAAAGTCACGATAATCTACTTTGGGGCCTTTGGAATCACTGCTTCCGTTGTCTCTTACAGGAACTGCGACGTCTGGAATATTCTCATCGTCTGCACCGAGGTCTACTTCTTCAGGAACACCTTCCTCGACGATTGTTATTCAACCCCTGTCGTCAAATGCTCCCACATCTTCAATTGCTCCTGCCTCTTCGAATGCTCCTGCATCTTTGAATGTTCCTGCAACTTCCAACACTTCCAATACTTCGGCACCCCTTATCGCTACTTCTCTGGCTCCAGCTGCTCCTCTTGTTTCGTCGACAACCCCTTCGTCATTCTCGCGTACTCCTTCTATGTCTGATGTACTCCTGTTGCTGAGTCAACTCTCTCCTTCATCACAACGTCGTGTGTCGGCTTCCCTGGCCGCGTCATCCACCTCTTCGACAGCTACCACAGGTGTGGGTTCCTCGGGGAGCTTGGACTCGACTACAGGTGTTGGTTCCACGTCTTCTACTCCTCAGCCTTCTTCCACGGTTCTGAATCCCTTCATCACCAACATTGAAGGTCCTGCTTCCACCACTTACTCCACAGCTTATAGACAGATTCCACCTCAGTTGATGGTTCTCCTCAACAAATGCGTATATCTCCCGTTGACCCTCTTTTGCAATGAGGCCTGGAAAAGGATGCATCTTGTGGGCAGCTCCATCGTCTATGTAAAACGGCCAGATCCTCTGGGTGGTAAGGCGGAGAACTTGATGTTGATGGAGCAATTTGGCGATGAAGGTATTCTCTCTCAGGAACTTTGGGCGGAAGCTTGGAGGAATTATCTGTTGTTTCTTCACACTTTACCATCTCCTCACTCTCACTCTCGATGGCGACTTCACTTCGATTGGATCACTTCTCAATCAGACTTTCGGACCCTCTTCACGGCTTATCGCCACTTTGATATCTCGGAGTGATCGTCTTACCTCCTTGATGCACGGGCTTTCTGCGAGAAATCATATGAGTCGAAATTTCAATCTATTCATTTAGACCTGCTGTCTACGGCGGTCTTGGAACAAGCCGCGAGCTTTGTTGAGCGTCGGCCTCAATCTCCTTATCGAGGTGGTCGGTCCTCGGTTGTTCCTCGAAAACCTTACACCCGTACCTCGTCATCCTCCTCCTTTCCAGCTGGCACCTCGGGATCATCCGGCATCTCGGGGTGCATCATCTGCTCTCGGACTGGGCACCGCTTTAGCACCTGCAATCATGATGTGTTCCCGGACAACAAGTCGACTTTCTCCAGACGTTCTGGAAAAGGACTATTCTCTAAGCTCCATAACGTTTCCTTATGCATCTCGTACAACATTGGAGGGGAGCGTCTTTGTAAAGGACATGGCTCTCTGTCCCGAGTTGAGCACTGTTGCTCTTTCTGTGGGGATGCCAACCATTTCGCCCTTGCCTTCTCCTGTCGGGCGCCTGGACCAGAATCTTCTGCATAAAATCATCACGCCATATTCAGCATCGGCTTTTGACCAAGAGTTATTACATTATGGTTTAACAAAGCAATTTCCAGATCTCGTTCGACATTTGCAATTAGGTTTCCCTATTTCCAAAGATTCATTCCATTTCTCCAAAACCGAAGTTCCTCCTAATCACTTTTCTTGTGCCGGCTACGATAACTTTCTTGACGCATTCTTGGACGATGAAGCTTCTCTGGGTCATATGTCTGGACCTTTCTCTCGCGGGGAGATAGAGGCTATGTTAGGTGAGCCTTTTGTCACTACTCCTTTGCTGCTGGTGATTGAGAAGTGGGGGATGGGTGAGCCTGAAAAGATTTGGGTGTGCCGGAATTCCTTGAAAACGTACTCGGACGGGAAGTCTGTGAACGATCATATCAACTCTGATGACTTTGCTACGGTTTGGACTACTGTGGCGGCTGTAGCGGATATTGTACGTGTTTCGTTTACACTGTTCTGGTAGCTTCTGTCACACTCCGTTGTGTTGGTAAAAATTGTCATATTATTGTCACCTTTGTTGGTCCATTTTTGTCTTGTTCGGCCTTGGTCGGCTGGTTCTCTGCTTTGTCCTTTTCCACTTCTTGCTTTGTTGCAGTATTGTGGCTCATGTCTGTTTTATTGATGTTGTATGTAGGTTGCTTTGGCACCAGTTGGGGTGGAAGCCTGGAGTCTTGACATTGAGTCAGTGTATCGCACTATCCCTGTCTTACCCACCCATAAAAAAACCATGGTGGTACATCACTGAGGTCAGTTCTGGCTTGAACACTGTGTCACGTTTGGGATTGCGTCTGCGCACGGTTTGCAAGGAGAAGTGGCTGATGCTTCGTTGGCCATCTGGGAATGCAAAGGAGTGGGTCGACGATGTGGTTGTGTTTCGCTTTCCTTCATTGGTGGGATCGTTCCCTTCTGTTTTTTCTGGGCTTCGATTTGACTATGATCGTGCTTCGGCATTGGCTGGACAAAGGGCAAGATTTTGCAATGTCGTTCAACTTTCTAGGTTTTGTTTTCTCTTTATCAGATCAAACGGTTTCAGTTTTAGAGGCGAAACAAATCAAAAACAAAGGTCGTGTCGACTCGGCGGTGGCTTCGTTCTCAGGATCGCGTATGACTCTACGAGATATCCAGAAGCTCTTTGGAGCGCTTTCTCATCTGTCATTTGTCTATGTACACATGTGGACTTTCCTGCTGCCTCTATCAGCTTTCATATCATCCTTTCATGAGAACCCCTTTGCGGCTCGTTATCCTCCTCCCTCCGTGATATCATCATTACATGTGTGGTCCCAAATACTCTCTGATAACTCAGTCAAACAATCACTTATGTCCAAAGGTTCTCCAGTTGATGTAGACCTGTGGGTTGATGCATCTACAGCATGGGGTATCGGCTTAGTTTTAGGTGACCGCTGGGCAGCTTTCAGATTGAAGCCGGGTTGGAAAGGATTGGGTCGGGATATCAGATGGCTGGAAATGGTGGCCGTGGAACTGGCGGCTCTCGTTCTTGTCAATCTGGGGTTCTATGACTCACACATTTTACTTCGTTTGGACAACCAAGGAGTGATAGCGGCGCACCAACGTGGACAGAGTCGCAATTTCATGTCAAATCTGTCGATACGACGGGCAGGTGTTGTCTGCGTTACAGCTAACATATCCTTGGCTCCCATTTACGTGGAGTCCGCTGAGAACAGAGCAGATCCTGTCTCTCGGGGTATCCTGCCGGATGCTCATTTACATATTATTCATACTGTGACGCTACCAGAGGAACTTGGTTTGTACTTGACCCCTGTAAAATAAATAACTCCTATACTGAATTGTCTTGCTTCTTTGTCTTTACATCTATGTCACGAAAATCACGAGTGGGAGATGACCCATAACATATCTCCATTGAGACCTTGGGTTGCTGCATCCTCGCGTTTGTCATGCTGGACAACACCATTTGCGATAGAAAGACGGGCTTCTACAATTCATCTTCTGTGTTCTGAAGCTTATGAACGACTGTTGGAGGTCTCCGTCACGAGTTTGGCACCAAATACCCAGCGTGCTTATGCTTCAAGTCTTCTTCGATTTACTCAGTTCTGCGACAATCACAAGGTCTCTGAAGATCTTAGAATGCCCGCGTCCAGTGAATTGCTGGCAGCGTTTCTGCCGAATGTTGCAGCGCACCATGTGTCTTATGACTGTGCAAAGAATTGGATGTCGGGCCTACACTTCTGGCACTCCCTTCATGGCGCTCCTTGGAATGGGAAGTCTTCTCAGGTTGACATCGTGGGTAAAGGGGTGAAGAAACTTGTGCCAGCCACTTCCCAACATTCCCCGAGGGCTCCCGTCACCATTCAGCATATGTATGCATTACGACAACACCTGTCCACATCAAATTCCAGAGACGTTGCTCTCCTTGCCCTGGCTGAGGCCACTTTTTTGGGGACTTGTCGACTCGGTGAGACAACTCCGCCATCCAGGCGGCTGTTTGATCCCGAATATCATGTAATGAGAGCTACGGTGATTTCAGAGAAAACGACAAGGAATGGGGTATCATACACTGTATTTCACATTCCTTGTTCCAAAACTACGGGGTTTTGAGGTGCAGACATCATTCTCACGTCTCGAGATGATTTGAGTAATCCCACTCAATCCTTTGCTTGGCATTGCATGGTTAATGCTTCAATGCGTAACGAGGCCCCGCTATTTGCATACACTACAGAAGGTGGTGGTTGGGAGGCTTGGTCACGGGATGACATGTTGAATGCGTGCAATGAAATCTGGGCTCGGGTTGGTCTGGAGTCAGTATTAGGGCACTCGTTTCGGATTGGCAACACCACAGAGTTGCTGTTACAGGGAATTAGTCCGGACATTGTTGCAGCTCAGGGGCGGTGGAAGTCACGGGCAAGCTTCCTTCGGTATTGGCGAAAGATTGATTCTATTTTGCCGACTTTCCTGGGGGTGACTCCCACTGTTCTGTCATCTGTCCGTGCATCTGTGGCGGCCTTCGAGCGCAATGCCAGCCTATGCATCTAGAAAAGTGCAGGATGAGGCAGCTTGTTTTGGGATGATCGTCTCTTTGACACGACCGTTGTTGCTGCGCTTTTATGGTAAGGTCTTGTGTCAATTCTCGACCAGACTACTTATTACGAACACTCAAAGAGGCCGAAAATTAGGTTGTCGGCTCTTTTCCCCAAAAAACCTGAAATAAGATATTTCAGGGGGCCCCTAGATATAGTTACGAAGCCAACAACATTAACAATACAAACTACTGGCGAGTCCTAAGTATTTTCAAAAATTTTGTCCGTACATATGTGGCCCGAATTTTTTTTCTCGATCAGGCCTCCCCACCTACTATCGGGGGTCCTTTCTAAAGTAGCGGGAATTAAGATTGGTGACTGATGGAAGGTCACCGGTCACCAGCCAGTCACCCTTAAGTATATGACTGCGTGCGTTGACAAACAGTTGTCAACAACGCGTCATCGATGTCATCGCTTGCCACGACTGTCGTCTTAAACTCAGACATTTATGTATCGACCATGGCTTCCATCGAACTACACATACGGATCGACAACGCATATATCCCTGTTCTATTCATTCCTGTTGATGACTGCAATCGTTTTGCCCTCAAACCTCTCCGATGGTTGCGTTTTCTTGGTTACGCTATATACGGAGACCATGGACACATATCTGCCACTGTAGGTGGCCCTCCAGTGGATTACGAATCGGCCATAGAAGGAGGGGCCCACTATTACTTCACATCAGCAGGTGCTGGTATTCATTCATGTTGGCGGTGGATTTGTGCTCATCATCTAAACAGGGGCGCCTCGGCTGCTGGACGTTCGCTGTATTGATAACAGAACCTCTGACGCCTCAACTACTGAAAGTCGCGCAGGGTTTCGTGATGATTTGAAAGATCGTGATGGGAGTTGTATTGTCACAAACGCACGCGCCTTACTTTGCGAAGGAGCTCATATCTACCCGCACTCCAAGGGTAGCCAAGTGAGTCCTGTTCTATAACCTCATTCTGTAATGGTTTTTCACACTCACCTAGTACATAAGTCGATTGATGGCGAATCGAGGAGATGGTCAACTAGATATAGACGATATCAACGATATTCGCAACGGGCTTCTTCTCGCCAAATCGTTGCACACTCTCCTTGGGCTTGGTGAAGTGGCTTTTTTGAAGGTGGCGATTATGATCATTGGACGAGAGTATTAGTTGATTAGCTGAGTCCAATTTGGCAGACCCCCAATTTTGCGATGAATGATGATGATGTCCCACCCTCCCCCCGCCCAACACCTGGCCCTCCGAGTGCTTCTCCCGGTCGCTTCATCCTGCAGCACTTTGCACCACAAGATGATTATCTGGTATCCCAATCTCCCCACAATCAGGACGCTCGTCTACCAGCTGATATGAGCCAGTTTCCGCCTCCGGTCATTGTTGATATGTTCTATGGATGTGCTGCAGTTTTGCGCTGGGGGATGCAGGCCACCGATGCCATCCAGTTGTTGGTGGGATCGTTGTATTATGATGGGATTGGATCGGAAGAGTCGAATTCGTCAGGAGAGGCTGGGGATGAAGATGATGACATTGCGGCAGGTTCACCCACGCTTGTAGATGAATCACCCCGGTCAAGACGAGCCAAGGGATGGGCAAGTCGACATTGCGACCGATCTGAACCGCGCCTAAGCACAATCGATGAAGCAATGGACTTCGTAACGTTCTTGTGGTCTCGATCGGGTCCCAAACGTCAAGAGAAGTCGCCACCAACACAGGAGGAGGATATGCGTGATAGAGTTTATGAGTGGGTACAAACTCAGTCCCAGTCAAAACCGGTTCTGACCGGATCTGATTGTGCTGAGAAAGCAAGATTTGTATAGCACCTGATCGATGTCCTAGTCTCACTTCATTTCTTTTCGAGTCCCTTTTTGAGTTCTACTTGTGCGCTGCATGTATCGTCAACTGTCTCGATTATATCATTGACCCAAATTCAAATTCCTATAAATTTGAAGCACATCGTAAGTATGCACAATTTTCTCTTGAGACGATATTCGCACAGCGCAGCACGTCAACTAGAACTTTGTGTAGTGGAGACCCACCGCATATACGCTATGACCTCATGTCTCTTCAGTTCTTGGGTACTGGCAGCGCCTGCCAAATTCTGTCCTATTTGTTTTTGTTTGGAAAATGACAATTTCGCTCGTAAATCATGGTATCCTGGCTGTTAGACCTTCCCCAAGCACCCCGCTCGCCCAAATTGTGCACAATATGTATGTTTTAGTGTATTTACACAAGATGTCAGTAGTACTAGATTAGTATATAGCATAGAAATTATATATGTCGTTCCCAAAATTACGGCTTTCTTCTCTGCCTTGTCTCTGTCGCCCTGGAGCTTCTCTTCTACAACTTCACGAGCTGCGTTCACCTGCACCTCTCGTCGTTGCTTCTCACGACCTTCGCCATTTACAATTACGTGCGGTTGTGCGCAGAAACTTTCGGTCCTCTGGCGCACTCAGCACAGCATCCATAAACGCCCGTGTATTATTGTGTTTGTACATCTTGCGGGCGTTGTGCGTTTCCAGCGTCATATTTGAGGCCTTTCGTTTTGCGACCCGCATAGTCCCAAGAGCACCTTCGTTATGGTCGTTTGTAGTGGGTACCCAAGCGTTCTGTCTCTGAAGCTCCGATGCATTGGCAATCTCACCCCCTGGTTCATACCTCAGATGAAAACCGCTCCCATGTCTCGACGGCTCCTTCCAAGAATGCAACCAGTGCGCCACGTAGGTGGGGGAGGGTTGGGGCTAAAGCTTGTATGGCATATATCGCCTCTGGTCGGTCCCATCCTTTATCATCCATTGACCCTTTCTCATATGCCGCTTCAGGACCATACAGGAGTTCAGGTTCTGCTATAGTAGCTCCTTTCGTGGGGCGGACAGCATTCAGTTGGGCAATCCGCCCTTCTGACCGCCTTCTAGATGGGTTCCAGCCCATATGGCAGCGGCATGGGTGGATTATGGACCGAAAACGCGACGCGATGCGTTTTGCAGACTTGACGCGTTAATTACGTAAGACACTAAATCACCTCAATCTTGTATCATCACTAGCAGTTGACACACTCCTCTGATAGCGTCAAAAATTGCGGGAATAGTGATGCTGAAGTGATCAGAAGATTTTGTCCAGATTTTATTTTGAAATTTGTTTCTTCTTATGTTTGTAGATTTTAATAACTTGTGTAAAAAAGTGAAAACACGAAATGTATTCTGGACAATGTCTTCAAAATGTAAATAAATACAATTTTCCCCTGCAAAACTAGTCTGTGGGTTTTGTGTGGGAAGCTGTATCGACGATGCAAGTCGTATACCATGGTCTCAGCCACATTATGTTTACATAAGCCAGACAAAGTTTGGCAGGCGCTGCCAGTACCCAGAGTTCTGCCAGGCGCGTCAGATGATCATGTGATTTGGCACAGTCTCGTGGATTCTTCAAAGTTCCGAGTCCCACCATCATACCCTCCCATCAAAACTTGTCCTCCACGCGCTGTGGCACAATGTCTGCAGCTTTCTAGAACCTCAGAGTCACGTTAAGTTCTTTGGTTGCTCATGAATACGCGACACTGATAAGATAATCGCCCAGTAACGATCCGATGAGAGCTTATCTACACATAGCAACTTAAGGTGATTCCACAGTTGATGCATCCATTCGTGAGCATCACTAGCGTTTTTTATGCAGGCTATCTGAGGCACTCGAGCTGGATGAAGAGTAAGTGCCCAATGTACATGTACATAAAAACATATTGACCACCTTTTTCAGCGGCACTGATGAAAAATGCTGAATGTTTAATGCCATGATACAACAGGCCCTGGTGTTTGAAGACCCACTGTCAGAATTTGTAAATGATCCGTCATTGTTGGATATGTTCATCTCCAATGTGAGTCATTATACCAAATTATGTTAAAAAAGATTGTGTGATTGTCTATATAGATAAGTTCAACTGGGAGCGCAGCACACGAGTAGTATCAGATACAATGCCCTTGCATATATCCTTCGCAACAACGATGACATGCTCAATCCTCCCATCACCAAGGAACATGCCAAGTGTTCTTGTGGCTTTAGTCATCCATTCACCGCATGTCTTTATGTCCAATGAAGAGTTTGAAAGAGTTTGATGCTGACCCCATGTAGGTTTCATCGAAATTTCCTTATATTCTGCTCACTCAATTCTCTTGCAGATCATTTATGACTATGGTTAACGATGGCACGATCAACATCAAAGCATCCAAGTGGCCATCGTTCATGTATGATGAAGATGAGTATATGAGAAGCAGGTAGAGAGGGCTTGTTGAAAGAGTATTTTCTTGTTCGAGTGTGTACCTTTTACTTTGTTGTTTAATCTCATGCTAACTGTTTGCTGAAGGTTTACTGGCATATCTTTACTGGTCCATCATCAGCCAAATCCAAACATGCTCAAGTTTCAAAGCCCTCAAAAGGGCTGCAAGGTTGCTATCTGCACTTCCAAATTACCATGCTGACTCACACCTCAAGGTGTGGTGAATAAGTTCCCCATCCCTTTGGCAACCATGGAGACAATTTTGTTGAAATTACCCATGATGGCTACAGCTAACAAGAATGTCGAACTAGGAGAAGGCAAGGAAAACAGGCGCCATGAGGAGAGAATGCCTTTCCATAAATGCTGGTGTCATTGACTTCTTGGATCAAATGATGCAAATCGATCTGAATGGTGTTCTGAGGAGCGCTTACCGAGTTTACTTAGAAACATGGCATTCAACAATGCACACACTGTTCAAGTTCAAGTCTAAGCCTTCTCCTCACAGTGTTTACCTCCTGCAAGAGCTTTATACATCAGCAAAGTCAGGGTTGACTATACAGCACTACATAGCACTCCATAGCATTACAGTGTCATAGCATGGTTCTTTAATTCTATAGAACTGTATAGCACCCTACCTTGTCTACATAGTCTCATACTTTCACTATATAGTGCTATGTAGAGCTTCATAGAGCTCTCTAGACTAGGTTCTATCAGCAAAAATCTGTTATTGTGGGGGGTCAGGAGTGACACCCTACAGTGTGGCTGTGATACCCCAGGTATTCCCAGGGTATGTTACTAGTGTTACATGTAGTCACAGAGAACCAGCACAAGTTGGCGACTTTTATCCCCATGCATGTGATGTCCCAAAATGTAAAACTGCTTGCTAAGCTTTGCGACTCTCAAATTTAGAAGGTGGCATGTAAAGCATAGCAACTGGCGCTGTAGTGTGGTTTGAGAAAGGGACCCCAGCACAAATTTGCTGAAGGCGGTGTTATGATGTGTAGTATCAAAGTGGCAAGTTAAACAGAGAAATTCACATTAAGGTTCTAAGTAAATTCAAAGTAAATATACTTGTAGTGAAATTGACGGCTACTAGGAGGTGTAAATGAACGATATGCAACTCTGTAAATGTGCTATTAAAGCCTCATTAGTGCCACCTGCTGCAACTCCATGATGTTTGCATAGTTGATTGAGCTGGGGTCGTTTGAGCATGTTTAATGAGAAGGTGTTGCATAAATCAAATGTAATTGAGCAGAAGGTTTGGCTTGAAACTGCCATGGGAATCACGTTAAAGGCCCGAGATGTGCCAGCAAGCATGTGAAGCGAGGGTGCCACAGATGTGAGAGATGGAGTATTCATCAAAAATGCCATTGTGATGGATGCAGGGATGCACCGTGTAATTGATGCAGGGTCAAAATCAGGTACTGGAGATGAAAAATGTGGCGTGTCGAGCGAGACCAATGTTGACACTTCAGGGACACATACTGAGGTGATGCATGGCTGAGATGTGGCAGATGGCTGGGATGTGACAGGTGGCTGAGTTTGAGTGGTGATTGTAGGAGCAGATTGTGCATCTGGTTTTGCCTTTTTCCCTGACCACTCACCCCCACTGTATGGATCAGTGTGTATCTTTCATTTGCTTTTGATGCGAACATTCATCATGCTTGCAGTTTCTGTCCAGGAATGCTGATTTGGCCCAATCTTCTTCTTTAATGGTAAAACCATGTTGTCTGAAGTGTTCAAATTATCCATGACTGTACCCAGGTGATTGGACAGTTCCTCCAGTTTGGCTGACATTGAAACTGGAGGGGGACTTGCTTGTATTGCGAGAGCTGACAGCTTGTTGATTAAGTCATCAATGATAGGTTTGCAACTGGTGTTGGCAGTAGGCAAGGAAGATTTGTTGTCTGAGTCCGAGTCACTGGATCCAACATCAGGCTCCACTGTATTGGTGCAATGAATGGACTGCATAGATGTGGGTATGAGTTTTTCCATTTCGGGGAAATGGCATTGAACTGCGCATATATGCTTCCAAAAGCAAATTGCAGGGAAATTGATGCAATCACAATCATATGCTTCTAGATCAACCCAATATTGCACCTGTGGTTTTGATTGGGACTGTACAAAGAATACACCCTGATCTGTATCCTGAGTGATGTGTGTGAGAGAGATAGATCAAGTGTGCTCTTTAATTTGTAGCCGTCGTTGTACCTCGAGATTGGGACCCTCAAACCCCGCCTCCTGTCGGTGGTGGCACTGAATGAAATATGGTATAGCTTGACTAATCAAGATGTAGATAAGATGATTGAGGTGACGATTCCGCTTTCCCTGCATGAAATTACCCTTCAAGAGGTGATGCCATGCTTCAACAAGCATGTTTGTATCACATTCTTGAAATATAGTTCGGTCCTGTCGGTATACTGCTGACCACAACTTGATACCATTAAGCCAGTTGGTCTCGAGATAATCCTTGAAGCTCTTGGGTGACAATTCTCATATCTTGCTCCAAGCGGCCCAAAATTCCATGAGATCAGTGATCCTAATCCAGCTCTTAAGATGATCCCAGAGTACTGGAAATGCGTGAATTGAGAAATGCTGTTGCCAGGCATGAAGACCGTGCCACCAGCACAGCAAAATGGCTGACTCAGGATAGACATGATGGATCGCATTCATTTGTGCATGATCTTTATCAGACATGAAGATCTTGGGAATAACGCGGGGAATTTGGGTTCAGATCGTGCTGAGGAAATGGACAATTGTTTCTTCAGTCCCATTTGATGAGATCATCCAAGCATCAGGCATGCCTAATCCAGCTTAATTAGGGGAGTGCTCGAGGATGAATGAATAAAGACCAAATCATACCATGTCCCCATCGATCTTGGACAAGAAGAGTAAACAGACTCATGTTTTCATAATGTGTTGTGTTATGAGTAGCATCAACCCCAGCATAGCGAGAAGTGTGTTTGCATGAGCATTTCTGTTGGTACTGTGTCTGGATTATCATTATAAAAGTGTCCTTTGCCAACCCTGAGTCAATAGGAGGTGAATCAGAACTGCTTTTCAATGAGACAAAATGGCCTTGCTCTCATAATCTCTCAACCCACTCTGATATGGAAGCACCATCCTGAGATGCCAACCAAATAGTTGCCTCCTTTATCATTTTTTCAATTCTACATACATCTGCACACATGACAAACTCGCTACAATGTGTTTGACCTGATTGGAGGTTATTGACATTTTCCTCAGTATAGAGCTGGCCTTGAATCTGCTCAAGCTTCTTCTCATGTCAGTCATGATGACCAGATAAGATTAACAGCAATTCAACATACCACTTTTTTCGGCTCAACTCCCAAACATAGCAGACACTCGATCTCTGTTTGTGTCTTCTTTGGCAGACATGTGAATCTTGCATTCTGATTTCCAATCTTGTGTGAGTGAGGTCTTTACACTCCCCCCCCCAATCCGAGCGGACTCCACTCAGACACTCAGACAGTCTGAGGACTTTGCTCAGACTTTGCTTGGACTTCTTTGGCTGAAAGTCCTGCCAAACTAAATGTCCAGTCCAAGCTGAGTCTGAGCTGAGTCCTCGGACTGTCCTAGGACTGTCCGAGCATCCGAGCGGAGTCCAAGTGGACCAGCACTCATACAGTCCTAGGACTGTCTGAGTTGCTTATATAATTGACTGAAAAATGTGTGGCTACTGCAGGGATTGAACCCTCATAGTCACATGATAAAGTACAATTAAGTCAGTGATATAACAGTTAGACTAAAGCATCATTACAGGTAAGTAGTTATATCTCTCTATGTACCACCCTGGCTGTGATGACAAATCAACACAGCTATGTCATCAACAACGCTAGCAACGGCGCTGCCTCCTCCTTACCTCCTACCTCAATAACCAACAACGGGAACAAGCCCAAATGACAGCATTGTCATTTGGGCTCACTTGTAAGTGTTTTTTTACATGATTTTTGTTGTTTTGTTTAACTAACTGAAATTTCCTTAATGATAGGTTCTATCTATGTTATAATGACACCGCAGCCTCAAAACCACAACAACGGCTGACACAGCCACTACCCTAGGACCCAGAACCACCGCTGCAAGCAACTGCTTGTGGGGTGGGAATGGGTACAACTGCAAAACGGCAAGACAACAGCGACACCAACTTGGCCAAATGGAACGACAATGCAACAAGGTGACTGGAGACAACTGGGACTGGGAGATGGAATGATGAGGGGACGAGTGGGAAACAACGAAAGGAAGGCAAAGCAAATGAAGAAAAGGCCCAAGAGATGTTGTTTGACATCTCTTGGGCTGTTGGTAAGTTTTTTTTTCTTGTTTTTGTTACTAACAAACCTTTTTAGGTATTATCTAGTACTGCTGACGATGACGATGATGAGCACTCAGAACCACCGCCGTGAGCAGCTGCTCATGGGGTGGGAATGGGTGCAACTTCAAAATGACAAGAACACCTACTCACGCCCACCACACAGGACACACCACCCACCTCCAGCCTCACGAGCAACTGCTCGTGGGGTGGATGGTGGGTGGAATGACAACAATAGCAGGGAACGACAACAGCACCCACTCCAGCCCTACAAGCCACTGCTTGTAGGGTGGACAATGGGTGGAATGACAACGATTAGGGGTCCTAGGTAAGTTTTTTTTTCTTTTCTCATTTCATTTTTCGATTCTAACTAACTTTTTATAGGTACAAACTACTACTGGCGATGATGACAATGACGACACCACCACCACCACTGCTGTGAGCCCCTGCTTGCAGGGTGGAAGGTGAGGGGGAAGAGACGAGGGGGAAGGAGACGAGAGGGAAGGGAGACAACAACGAGAGTGACAATGACAACAATGACACCACCACCACTGCTGCTGCGAGCCCCTGCTCAGAGGGTGGAAGGTGAGGGGGAAGAGACGAGGGGGAAGGAGACAACAGGGAAGGGAGATGACGACGAGAGTGGGGACACCCACGATGACACCCGCCCCACGCCTACAAGCATCTGCTTGTGTGGTGGTTCGGGGGGGAGAAGAATGGGGACAGGAGAGCAAGACGGCCAGGGGACGACCCGGGGAGAGATGAATGCCGCCACGAGCAACTGCTCATGGTGGGTGTTTTTAATTTATTTTTATAATTGATAGTTACAGCCCCCTCCCCTCGAGCTTGCAAGGGGAGGGCTTAGTATTATACATATTAATTACCCATATTAATTACCCCTTGCACAGATGCGAGGGGGTCAATTTAATAATCTATTCATGATATATAACAAATTAGATTTCAGCAATAAATAGATATAATGTATGTAACTTTAAATGACTACTTGGCTTAAGTGGTAGAGTGTGCATGTTTTGTTGTCATGTGATTGCTAGTCCAGAAGGCTGTTGGTTCAATTCCTGCTGTGCACACATCATTTTGTGAGACTTATAAGACTTTCTCTAAGACTGGAACTCGGACTTTACTTGGACAGTACTTTAAAAGGTGTAAATAAATGCACAATTGATGTTGTCTGAGCAAAGTCCAAGTGCAGTCCTCGGACTTTACTTGGACTGTCTGAGTGTCCAAGCAGAGTCCGAGCAGAGCAGAGTCTGAGTGTCTGAGTGTGTCTGCTCGGACTGGGGGGAGGAGTGTAAAGTACTGGTGTGAGTGCTGATCCTTGTATAGACCAAGAATAATATTGGTTCCAGGGTAGAAGGCAATAGTCAGCCAACAGGGACATCCTGTATGCTTCAATGGGACCTTGCGTGTCCAGGCATGCTTCTTTTGATAGCGGCTCTTTCCTCCTGCAAAACCACAGCCACAAATATATATACCACTTGTTCCAGAGCTTTTGTGTGTCCAGGGTGTTGTTGCAGTGGAGCTCTTTACAGATTAGCTCAATGGTTTTTGATTCTTCCTCTTTTTGATGCCACACCTCGAACTCAGATAGACTTGACCACTTCAAGTCAAATCCATGAGCAAGATCATACTCAAATGACCCACGATGATTCACAGGAGGCATGTCTGATACATTTGGCATGCTCACATTGCTTTGATTGTCAACATTGAATGATGCAACTGCTGCATCAGGACAGGGGCTACTGAGTGATGGGAGTGATGGTGAAGCAGTGGGAGGTCCAGATGGCAGTTTGAATACTGAGAATGACATAGTCAGGGGTAAAGAACAATTTATCATGGATTCTGTAAGTATTACAAGCCATGGTGACCATTGGTGGCCCTCAGCTGGTTGCTACATGTGCCTGAGGCATGACATTGCATGCTATTTTGAGTGACTTATGTAATCACTTTCCCAATTTGGTGGTCATGTGCATGGGGAAGAATCTCAACACCTTATACACATCAACTCACTGCATGACTCACATCATGAATCACATGACGAAATGCGTGAACACATTAGAGAGTGTGGTAAAGTCGACACATGACATGTCCGTGGCCTCTATTGGGACCAGGACAGTGACAATTCATCATTGTCAGAGTCTGATGTGGCAAATGGAGATACTGGCACAATATATGATGTGCCAGAAGAAACATATGAACAAAGTGAGTGTTCAGATAATTCAACGAGTTTGTCGAATGATATGGATGGATCGAGCACACACTTGGACCAACAACCAGAGACTGTATACATGGCATGTGTACAGGAGTTTCACCATTATTGGGTGGATAACAAGTCTGAGGATGGAGAACCATCTCAGGATGACGAGGAGGACTATGATGATGACCCTCCTAGGGATGAAGGGACACCCCCCATCTTGCATGAGGATAGGGATGGCCAATTATGGTCATATGAGGATGAATTCATCCCATGCAATGATGCCCTGGACTATGGACAGGATTGTGAATCACCAGTGGAAAGACACTGGGTGGAATCTGAGGTTCCGGAGTGGATCCTGGATCCAGACAACAAGGAGGAAGCCTCTGACAATGACAAGGAGGATGAAATCTCCGATGAAGAAGATGACAATGATGATGAATTGTCGTATGAATAAGGGCGATGACCATCAACAGGTGGTTGTACGATATTTTCTTTTTACACTCATTTTAGTTTTTTGTATCAACAATATCATCGACAAGGTGAGTCCTGAGTGGCCACCCATTAAATCATAATTTTGTGTATATCTCTCAAACTACAAACGTGGAGATCTGGGTACATCAGACATTGTCATTCTTTTATTTGGTTATTTTTTATTTCTATCTATTGTGAATATCACATCCAACCGTGTGAGGCTGGCTACCTCACACCTATACTCTTCTTTTTTTTATTTTTCTTACTGTAGATTGACCTAAAAGGGGGAGAATGTAGGGGGTCAGGAGTGACACCCTACAGTGTGGCTGTGATACCCTGGGTATTCCTGGGGTATGTTACTAGTGTTACATGTAGTCACAGAGAACCAGCACACTACACACTACATTGATAATGGTACCCTATACATTGGTCCTACTTATCCTTGTGTGACCTGCTCTATCACCCCCCCTAACTGCCCCTCTACAGTTATTAATCTTACAATTATTTTATGTTCAATATGTTCAAGGCATCATGAGTGAAACAGAAATCTATTCCACAATATTATATTACTATCTATTATACTTGTATTGTCTACTCTATTAAGTTCATATCTATCTATTAACAAAACCCACACAATTGACCTGGCAAGTGGGGGGATGGGATTGCATCATCAACTCCACTTCTTGCAGACAGCTACCACCTACAGCCCACCCTTACAAGCAGTTGCTCATAAGCATGGCAGCAGCAGGGGTGAGTTCTGTGGGACACACATTGCTGCACATTGTGCAGCCCATGTCGAGGGTGCTGTATCGATTGCCATCGTTACATAGGCCAGGAGGTTGCCTGGACTGCTGTCACAGGCATGGGGACAGGTGCAGGTGTTGGGCCTTGTAGTGGGGGGTTAGCTGTGATGTGGCACTGCAATGGGTTCAAGGGGAGGCTTACCTGGCTCTCCCAGTGCTGCTACTTGGTCTCCTAGACATAAATGAGGTCCCATTTGAAGGGGGAGAAGGGTTGTAGATTGGGCATGATTGGGCATGGGTTGTCTCGCATCCATGGTTGTTGTTGTGAGTAGCTTACATGCTAAAAAGATAAGTAAGGCAATTATTTAGATGATAAGAACACAAAGCGAATAAAAATGGCTTACCTAGGGCCCAAACAATGGTATACATCATTTGGGCCTCCATTGCATCTGAAATAACATCTTTGCCACCATGGGCAAGCACGGTGGTGGATGGTGGTAGTGGTAGAGCCCTGACAGAGAGAGGGAGGCAGCAGTGGACATCTGATGAGACAAAGAGAGGGGAGTGGACAGGAAGGATGAGGTTGATGGGAATGCTGAGCTCGACAATTTTCTATCAAATTCAACATACATGTGACTTGACATTAGGGCAGGGTTACTCAACTTATGCAAAAATCGAATTGTGGGAAACAATTCGGCCAGAAAGTTTAGTTCCCACGATTCTTTGTGGTGGAACCGCAGTGGTTCCTAGAATCTAAAAGGGGTAAATGCTAGGTAGTGCTATATCGAGCACTGTCATCATTATGGGTGCTATGGGCACTATGTAATTTGGTGCATTTGCTATGTGTGCTATAGATTGCTGTGGGAATAAATCTGACTTTGCTGATGCTAGTCGCATATTCCAATTTGTCTTGGATTGGCCAGATCTTCTTGTTATTTTGTATATCTCAAAAGCCATCCATCACGAAGCCGAACGTATCAACATGTATGAATCCATCAATCTCGCCTACAACCATTTGCAGATTTATTCTTGGTTTTGATCATTTTCCTCCTCTCTGCATCTTGCACTACATGTTCAATCATTCACTTTTGGATTTGTGCATGTGCTCATACCAAGTCCATCCTTTCCATGGGTCAAGGTCATAGCCCGGGGACTGAGATTGTTGATCAATTTGAAAGAGTTTGCACGTTGTTCCTCACTGTTGGATCATGCTCTAACAAGCACACAGACTCAACCTCAACAATGGGGACACTCAATATATCACTCTCTTTATGCCTGGATCTTAGACAAAACTCCATTCCAACTTAAAATGTTCTGCAATAATATGTTTGACCTTGAACCTACGGTACCCTTCCTTATGTTACAGCCATGTATTACAACCTGGCATCACTTGGACACCAGCCCTTGCTTCTATGATCACAACCTCATTCCCCTACTTTCTGATGTTGCAATTCCTTCCAAATTACTACTCAAGAAACATCACTTGACTCCATACTGCAATGAAGTTTGAAGATCTGGGTGAAGAGCATTATACCACAAATATCTTGGCTGGCTATAGGTGGATGTTGACTGTGTTAGTGTTGGAGCAAGATGTAATAAATAGGCTCACCAAGTTGGGAGACTTTGTTGCAGGTCTTGCCAGAAACCTCCTCTCCTTGACAGTTTCCACTTGTGGCATCATGGTGGACTGGTTAGTTGGTCTTCTTCACAATGTTGTTGTTTTATTGCTGAATTATGTATGTCTCAGGAAATTGATTCTTCAGTGCATAGTGTCATGAATTCATTCTCCTCCTTTACTCAGCTTACCACACTCTCCATCCTACCTCCTCGTTGCAAAAACGGGGATTCACTTTACATGAATATTTATACTTTGGAGGACTGTTTGTGAATGGCATCTCTTTTTGTATGAGGCATCCCTGCCTTCACTAGAGTCGCATTTCCCCCCCAATATCCAGCCAATGAAGCCTTGTGGTACACAAAGGCTCAAGATGTTGCACAGGATGGTGATATCCTTAGCAGAGGAAGTGAAGATTAAATCAACTTATTCAGAAGATTGCTTGCCATCTATCGACATGGTTAAGGGTTCACAAATGTTCAAGTTCACATCACGGTTGTCAGACTCAGGTAGGGATATGCACGGGTTTTACCCACGGGTTTCCCATGCTTTTATTTCCTAATTTATTCAATGAGTTTTGCATGAAAAATCACAAAGAAATGATTTTCTGGTAGCTATTCATTGGGTGCTTGTGATGCCATAGACAAAATAGTATATTTACATCCTTGACACATGAGAAATGTCACCCAAATATTGTTTTATGTGCTGGATCACAAAGAGCCAACAAAACACTTCCAGAAAATCATTTTTTCATGATTTTTCATGCAAAACTCATTGAATAAATTAGGAAATAAATTGTTTTTAGAATGATTTTATAGTAGTCTGATCTTGCAGTGTGATGATCAGCCTGGACCGTGACCTCTCTTCCCAGTTTCTGAAACTGGCTGCCCCTGTGCAAGCATCCACACATTCTAGACTTGTAGAGTTCAAGCCTGCACTTGCCTAACTCTCCACATTTTTTGTGGTATTACTCATCTTGGAAGATTAGATGTCTGAACTAGCCAGCATTTGGAATGCAAGACCTTATTTATTACCAGCTCAAATGTTTTTCATTGGACAGTAAAGTTTGTGGGTTGTGACAGAGAATAATACAAAGAAAATTATGATACATTTAGGAAGCAGCAAGGCTCTGGTCAAATCTAGAATCACATCTGTCTTGAAGGCAATTTCAGTCCAAAAAGCTGCAACCTACTATGCTACAAAGCAAAATTGAGTTGGATGATGATAATGATGTGATCAATGCTTCATATACAGTCCATGCCAGTACTGCAGTGCCTACTGGTTGGCATTTATTTGTTGAGCGGCCACAAAATGTTGGCATTTTTCAAGATCTTTAATATGGTCAGTACAAAAATGATTACAAGAAACGATGAAGAGAAAACAAACTGTGTGCCCACATTGCAGCCCCTATTCTATTTGACACTGTAAACACCAGCTCAACAAAAGGCAGACCCTCAAGGAGGGTGGCAGTGAAGCCAAAAACTGCATAAATTGGTCACCTATCTTAAACAAATGGAAGAATAGATAAATTTACTCTTATAATCCCATTTGTGCTCTTCCATGAACACAGAAATTTGGTGCAGGGTCTTTTCCTTGGTGTCAAAGTACTGAAATATTCCATAAGCAAAATGAACAAAAGGGAAATGAAGGACTACTTGATTATGCAGGCCATGCACAGTTCCCAGGGCTTTGAACCATGCTGTAATGAATATGCCTATGAAAGGGTAGAAGCCGAACATTGTTAGAAGAACTAAACAACAAATTCCATATGTTTGTCAGCAAGCAAACAAATCATCGGTAGGCTCTGACCTTTCTTGATAATGAACAGGCCCAGCCATCCAGTCGCCCAGGCCAAGCCAGGCTGTCTCTTGTCATCAAGATCAACAGATGGAGGGACATCCCATTCTTTGACGTACAGCCCCCAGAACTCAGGGCCTTTGCCTCTGGAGGCAAGCATCTGTGCCCAAGGTCATTCCCATGCGATGCGGATGTTGTGTGTGAGGAAGTAATGCAGGATGTAGGTCATCTGGGCACTAAGTAGGAGTATGGTGGCATCTATGAGAGAATGAAGGAAAGTTGTAATGAAGGGGGGTAGTACAAACATACCATACATGTGGGAAGGTCAAATGGGATAGGTAAACCAAAATGGTGTCTTTTGAGAGACCTGTCATGTGGGACAAGCTAAGGACAGATGGCATAATCAAAATTTCTGAATTTGGATAGGAGAGATAAATTCACTTTGCAAAGAATATCTCTATAAACTTCCTCTGCAACTTGAATGTGAAGAAAGCCTAAGTTTACAATCAGAACTTGAATATACATACAGGCTTAGACTATGAAAACATACTCAGGCAAGGCCAGCAATTGTCCCTTGAACTGTTGCATGTTTGCACTTCTTCCATGCAGGTACATATAATGATTCATCCATAAACAGCCTATACATGCCTACAAGCACATAAGTTGGCATGAACTGGAGATGAAGTGTTGCTTATTGGAGGTTGGAAGGCACATTCTTGAGCTTGCCTCCATGTGGATGTGTTTAAGAGGGATCTGTATCAAAGAGAGCATCTTGTGCTTCAAGGCTGCTGGCGATAGACATGAGAAGTGGCTCAACATCGAGACCAACAATGATCGAGACTTTTTGGACCTACACATGTGATTCATATGTGTGATGTCACAAAATCTTCTATGCACCTTCAACTTGAATGCTCCATCCCAGTGAAAAATTGCTAAGGGAGAATACCTGAAAATCCCTCGAGGGATTCTCAGGTATATCGAGGGATACACAAGGTATTTTGTCACAATAGGGTATTTTTATCCCTGGAAAATACCTGTTGAAACCTTGACATACCTTTTTGTCAAATGTGGGATAGACAGGTATGTTTGTGGGATGGAACAGGATGGAACAGTTTTCAAATCCCTCTCAGTCCCTTTAAATACCCAAAAAGACCTTTGTATGCCTCTGTAATACCTACATGTGCCTATCAAATACCTGTTGATACCTCCTAATCCCCCCTGATTCCTGCAGATGATTCCCAATCCCCTTGTACCCTCTAATTTCCTCAATCCCCCTTCACACTTCCCTGATGCCCTTTCTACCCCTCACACCCCCAGAATCTCTCATGATACTTGCTGGTTCCTCGTCATCACCTATCTCAGCCTATTTTTGCTTCCAAGACACTAGATCATGGTGTAGGTGTAAGAAGAAAGAATCATGGAGTTGAAAACAAACTCACATTGCAAAAAATTGATGAACTTTGCCATCAAGAAACAACTGGTGTTGTAGTAGGTAGTAATGTGATGTTGCCACCAGTAACCAACACTGTCTTGCAAAACAAACATCTACTAGATACCAGACTGTATGCAACCTGGGGTCTGCATTAGATGGTCATTTTGCAAATATTGTTCTGATTTAGATGCACTATCTGCAAAACATCATTCTGACTAGAGACCCCACTTTGCAAATTGCTTTGCTATCATGCAGTCAATGATCTACTATATCCATATATAGGTTCTGTGCTGCTCACCATGCAACTCAACAACCGAGCTTTTTTCCTTTTTGGAATGATAAATATAATACCCACTCATTTAGTTTAGTTCTAATTATAACAACCATATAATCCTGTTTAGGAAATCTTGAATCCATCTACCCATATAATTGAACCATCTAGCCAATGATTGGACTATGTTCACATGCTGTTCAGCCTGTTCTCATCAACAGTCTGATGAAAGCCTGCATGTTAGTCAACATAATCATCTGTGCATACATCGTGGCTAGGGCTGCACACCGTACTGTCTGACAGGTATGGCCATACAATGGATGGTCATAGGATGGGTATGGCCCAACCATCCACCATCCATAGTGTTGGGTAAGTAGAACCCCAATGGCTATGGGACAGGTATGGAGATGGCTGTCATATGGTCGAGTACAGTAGATGGGCATACAATAAAAGTTGAAAAAAATCACAGTACTACATGCTACGTTTTTGATGATGTATGGCTGCATTAGCCTTTGCATGGGCCAGATGCCAGGTGACAATTTCATAGAAGAGATAAATCAGGCTCTTTTTCATGTTTGAGCCAGTGCTTTTCAACTGAAAATGTCAATTAAATGAATATGTCCACAATGTAAAACACAAGTTACCTTTTTTGTATCCAGGATTTGGAACAAGCTTGTCAGGAGATGCTGCTATTCCTTGCAGCAATGTTGCATGCACTATCCTTATTCTCGATCTCCTTAACCTCCACAGGGTTATTAGAGACTGCTAGGGACTGCTAGGGTCTGACTAGGGTCAGATAGAATGCCTGATAGGGCTGGCTGGCAGGGTGGGCAGGGTTGCCTTGAAGGAGTGGCAGGAGTGGTGGCATGAAGGGCTAGGCCTTGCCAGGGATGAGACTTCACTGCAAGGGAGTCCTAGAAGAGCAACTACAGCTTGGGGGAGGGTGGGGAGTGTTATGTGAGCTGAGAAGAGCAAGACAACATACATAGTGAGCATGATGAGGGGAAAGTTCCATCAGTACTTTCAGTGACAATACATGGGCAGCCCAGGCAGGAAGAGAAGTTGGCCATGGTCAGTGACCATGTACATGGTTGGGAATACTATATACCTTTTGAGCAGTATGTTAGGGTTGGGCCTGTATTTGGCCTGTGCGTGGTGGTGAAAAAGCTCGCATGTTGAACATGTGACTTGCAAGTGCATACCCTTGCATATCGACCATATTCGACTTGTGGCTTGCAAGCTTATGCACCCTTGCAGGTTGATTATACTCGACCCGTGAGTGTTTCTCACAAGTTGAGCCCCACGAGTAGTACTTGCAGGTCCCTGCAGGTTGAACATATTCAACCTCTGGGTGTTACTGTGAATCTGACTTGCAGGTCGAATATACTCAACCAGCAAAACACATCCGAGCATGCTGGACATGCTAATATGTCTCTCAGATCCTTGCAGGACCTCACAGGTCGAGTATGCTTGACCTGCAAGTCTTTCTCATAAGTCAAACATATTCAACATACAAGAAACACCGAGTACAACTCTCAGGACATTGCAGGTTGAACATATTTGACCAGTGACACATTTACCGAATGGAGTTCTATGAATCATGACTTGTGTAAGGGATGAATATTGTAGTGCGGAGGGGCATGTACAACCTTTGTCTCTAGCACCAAACAGTCTGGTGACATCTTGTACTGCTACAAGGAATTGAACACAGGTCAAAGATATTTGACCTATGATGTATTTCCAGAATGAAGTTTGATGTTTCTTGTATGTTGAATATGTTCTACTTATGAGAAACACTCACAGGTCGAACACAGTTGACCTGTGAGGCCCTGCAGGAATCTGGGGGATATATTCCTGACCCAAGTCATGACTCATAGAACTCCATTCTGAGAATGTATTGCAAGTTGAACATATTCCACCTGAGTAGGACTCTCAAGATATTCAACCTGCAATGCATTTCCTGAATGGAGTTCTATGAATCACGACTTGTGTAAGGGATGAATATTGTCTGGAAAGCAGGAGGGGGGAGGGGGGAAAGGGCAGGGAGGGAAGAGAGGAGGTACATGGGTGGAATATACATAGAGAAACATGGGAAAGAGGGAAACTGCTTTTGTTAGGAAACAGCCCCATTACTTAATAAAATTTCATTTTTATTTTATTATGTCGAATTATGCTACATTACACTGAATTACACTACACTTTGGTATGAGAATTTTATCTCACATGCATCAATATGTATGCACATATATGAGCACCTCAGTAACAACAATGTACAATATATGTAACATAGTATATAAACCTTGAATATACATCTAGGGGACCCTAGTTGTGTTCTCTTAGTATTCCACCTACACTTGTGGTGTGAAACACCTTTCTCAACCAACTATTCTATTAATTCAAACCATCAATTTCCCCATCATGCACATGCATGCTTCTCCCTTCTTGTAGAGAGAACCCACATGGGCTTAGCTAGCAGATAGTGGGTGTCGCCCTAACAGAGGAACACAACTTCCCACATTAGTGCACCTTCTCTTACTTGCACATACATCATTGTTTCACCATGCTACATTAAATTACTCATTCTTTTGGCACAAGCCAGAAGTACTTGTATATACATAATCTGCTTTTCTTTCATAAGTCAATGCCAGGCCTCGCCTTACATTGCGACTGCCAATGATTGAGAGGCAGTGCTCATCATTATGACAGCTGCAACCAGACAACTGATTGGATCTGGTTTAGATATGATTTACATTACTCTATTTGGACAACTGACCCATCAACTTCTAGTACCAGTTCTGATCCTGTTCCTGCACCAGCGCTAGAGGTGAAGATTGATGTGCTTACAGTGCAAGTGTCACAATTAGTGTCAGTATTGGTAGCATCACAGCCCAGACAAGCAGAAGTACAGCCAGAGACAGCAGTAGATGGAGATGATGAGATGGTGGAGATGGTGGAGTGGGTGTCACAGGATGATGTGCAGATGGTGGAGAAGTCTGAGAATGGATAAGCATGCTTACCTAAGTACATGCCCCCACAAATCTTTGATGGTACCATGGAGAATACAAAGTCTTTCATCAACTCTGTAGTATTGTATATCCATGGGAGGAAAGTTCTGTACAGCCAAGTCTAGGATAATGTTTGCTCTCTCATATATTCAGGGGGGGAAAGCACAGTTCTGGAAGTTCTGGAGAAGTGAGGCAATTAATCAAATTGCTGCAGGAAATAAACCATTTGCAACTTTCAAGGAATTTTTGGAGAGATTGGAGGCAGAGTTTGGGGACCCTAACCCAAAGGCGACAGCCAATGCAAAATTAAAAATCATGTGCCAAGGTTCCCTAATGGTGGAAGAATTTATTTTGCAGTTCAATGTGGAAGCTTCACAAATGGACATGGGAGAAGCCATGTTGGTAGAATTTTTGAAAGCAGGATTAAGTCCCTCTTTATTCAAGTCTATCTACTGACTACCTTCTATGCCAGAGAAGTTGGACAAGTGGTATAATTGGGCGAGGCATGTACAGAAGTAGTAAATTTGTAAAGCCATCAGGAGGAAAGTCCAAGAAAGGACAGGCACCTCAGGTGCAAACTCCGAGGGCACAGCCACCAGCCATTGCAGTGACACCTATTGTTGCAGAGTCAGTAGTATCAGCTGCTATGGAGGTTGATCAGGCAGGGAGATGAGCCCTACTTAAATGTTTTAACTATGGGCAGTTAGGACACATTGCTAGGAATTGCAGGCAGAAAAGAAAGCTTAGGGAAGTTACAATTGAGGAAGTGAAGCCAGAGGAAGGCAGGCAGAAGAATTTTGTGGAAGGGTCCCAGTGAAGGTTTCCCCATTGGGGACCCAGAATCGTTACAATGTATTAGTATCTGAGGACACACAGAGCAAATCAGAAAAGGAAATTGAGGAGGAGTACAACTGTTGTGAATCATGTGACAAAGAAAATTGTGAAGCACTATTTCCTAAAACCCCTAAATTCTTTATTTGCTCTGTGCAAATAGAACCTGAAATCACCTTGACTGTGGGATTGAAGACAGTGGACGCACATGCAGCTATTGATGTGGAAGTGTTGCTCGATAGTGGTGCTACAGGATTATTTATTAATTGGTCCTTGATTACCAGAAATGGTATTAGCACATGCAAGCTATCGCAACTTATGATGGTGTACAATATTGATGGAGCAGTTGATCATGGAGCAACCATTAAGGAGGAGGTGACCATGGTACTAAGGTATCAGGGGCATCTGGAATGAGCCATATCTGAAGTATGCAATCTCAGGAAAACCAATCTAATAATAGGATGTCTGTAGTTACACAAGCATAATCCCAAAATTGATTGGAAGACTGGAAGAGTACAAATGACTCATTGTCCTAAGGAATGTAATGTGTATGGGAGAAAGGTGAAAAAGGAGAAGAAGGAAAAGAAGGGGAAAGAACATCTGAGGAAGTATACTGTTACAATGGAGGAAGTGGAGGATGAGGAAATGCCAAATGGGGAAGTTCCAATCATGATTGAGAAGGAAGAGCAGAAGCAAACCTTTAGAGCAATTTGTGGAGGATAGTCATGGAATAAGAATGTCATGAAAGTGGAGAATCCAGTGGAGGAGTGGGTACCAAAAGCATATCATGAATGTCTGTCAGTCTTTCAGAAGAAGGAGTCTGAGCAAATGCTGGTGGGATCATGCAATCAAGATGAAGCCAGGGTTTGTGCCAAAGAAGTCGAAGGCATATCATTATCTCCGATGGAACAAGAAGAAGTTGATGCATTCCTAAATGAACAATTATGCATGGGATACGTACAACCTTCAAAATCACTGCAGATGTCACCAACTATTCTTTGTGCCAAAGAAAGATCAGAGAAAGAGGATGTGTACAGATTATAGGTATCTGAATGAGTGGACAGTGAAGAATGCATACCCCTGCCTTTGATCTCAGAAATAATTGACAAGGTGGGAAAAGCCAAGGTCTTTACAAAATTGGACCTATGATGGGGATACAATAACATACAAATAAGGAAAGGAGATAAGTGGAAGGCTGCATTTGCCACACATTGAGGATCCTTTGAGCCACTTGTTATGTTTTTTGGGATGACCAATAGTCCCCCAACTTTCCAAAATATGATGAATGTCATTTTCAAGGATGTAATGGACAAAGGTGTGGTAATAATATTTATTGACAACATTCTGATATTCATGGAGGATGGAGAAAATCATGAAGTGATAGTGCAGGAGGTGCTACAGAGGTTAGTGGAGAACAATCTATTTTTGTAATCAGAGAAGTGGCTGTTTGGGGCAAGCAAGATTGAGTTCTTAGGATTATTGATCAGCCCTGACAGAATTAAGATGGAGCTGATCAAGGTACAGGTGATCACTGATTGGCCTGCGCCCACCCATGTCAAGGAGGTTCAAGCCTTCTTGGGACTTGCAAACTATTATTGTCACTTTGTGCATAATTTTTCCAAAATTGCTGCACCCTTACATAACCTTAGGTGAAAGGGAGTAGTGTGGAAGTGGGGGAACAGCAGCAGACAGTGTTTGAGGAGTTGAAGAGGAAGTTTGTGGAGGGACCAATATTAGCCCCAGTAGATTTCATGTGCCCCTTATGAGTGGAATCAGATGCATCCGACTTTGCTACTGGAGCAGTATTATCAATGCTGTGCAAAGATGACAAATGGCATCCTTGTGCATATTTGTCCGGAGGGTTGAATGATGTGGAGAGGAATTATGATGTGCATAACAAAGAAATGTTGGGTATAATATGAGCATTAGAGGTGTGTGTAAGGGCAACCTTAGCCTCTAGCAAAGGGGAATCCAAAGTTAATATACTACTACATAGTACAGGCAATTCAGGTGCACCTAGCAAAGGGGAATCTGAAGAGAAAACTCTAAGGAACCCTTTGCCAATGTCCAGTATATGTGAAGATAGGCAAAATCAAATAGTAGTATAAAAATAGAAAAAGCGGAGATAAGCACATAGATTAATGTAGATTGATCGCACATCATGGGAAATGTCGGAAGGGGACTCTGCCTCTAAATATAAGAGTGGCAACATGCACACACAAGCCAAAAAAGGGAGAATAAATAATAAAATAAGGGAAAATCATTGAAAATGCAAAATAGAAGGAACTAAGACCGGGAAAAATGTGGGACAAACACAGAAAATTAGAGAAATACCTAGGGCACTCTCCAGTCCCCTTACATTACCCCCTCTCTAGGATGCATCACCCTGATGCATTCAAAATTGCATATGACCAAAGTCAGTGACTTGAATGCAACGTGGTGCAGCAGTGTGCCATCGGTGGAATTCCTTGACTAACCAAGGGGCATTCACATTGGACTCCATGACCCATGAGTTCTCCTCATACCCATAACCCCTCCAGTGCACCAAATACTGGAGTTTTCCTCAATGCAACTGGCTGTCCAAGATCGACTCAACTTCATACTGGGGTTCTCCCTTGATCACTATAGGCAGTGGTGGTGGATGTGACTGGCATCCTGGGAATGGATCTTGGGGAGGTGGAAGGAGTTTGATGACATGGAAGACTGGGTGGAGTCTGGACATGGAGGCTGGGGGGTGCAGACAATAGGCATGCATTCAAACACACTTGACAATGGGAAAAGGTCCCAGGAAGTGATGGGTGAGTTTCTTGGATGGATGTGTGGTGGAGATGTCACTGGACTCAAGATAAACTCAATCACCAATCTTGTACTGAGGGGCTGGAGAATGGAGTTGATTGTAAAAGTGCACCATGTCATCCTTCACCTTCACTAAGGCTGCCTTTGCCTCCTCCAAGCTGTCCCTCATGCATTCCATGAACTCATTCACCATCTTGATGTGTGAGGGAGTTTGGTGAGGTTTGAATCCCATGCATGGATGCCATCCAGTGTCTAAGAGGAGAGGGGTATGTTGAGTGGAAGCATGGATGTGGTTGTTGTATCCAAATTCAGTCAAGGGGAGAAGACCATCCCAATTGTCCTGATGCTTATTGACAAAGATGCGGATGTACTGCTCCAGTTCCTGGTTGACTTGCTCAGTCTGGCCATCAGTTTGCAGGTGATAGGCAGTGAAAGCAAGGAGTTTGATCCCCAGAAGTTGGTACAGCTCACAAGTGAACTCTGCCATGAACTGAGGGCCACAGTCAGAAAGGAAAGCACCAGGAAGTCCATGTAATTTCCACACATGGTGGAGATAGAGTGGGGTGGCACCCAGGGCACTGACAGTGGTGTGAGTGGGAATGAAGTGAGTGCGTTTCCCCACTAAATCAACTGTGCACATCACTGCATCAAACCCATTTGACTCTGGCAACTCCACCACAAAGTTGACAATGACAACATCCCAACAACTCTCTGGAACAGGAAGAGGGTGTAGCTCACCAATGGGCTTGCAATGAGGAATCTTGGTGCATAAGCAAAGGTCACAAGTATGACAATACTGACCAATGAGCTGTGACATTTGTGGCCACCAATAATCCCATGAGGTGAGCTCCAAGGTCTTCAAGCATCCAGGATGACTGGCAATCTGTAAGTCATGGTGTTGGGATATGATGTGCCAGTGAAGGTCTGGGTTGTTGGGGACATAGATGCGATCACTGAAATACAACAAGTCCTCCCTTTCAGCCCACTCTGCTGCATGCAAGGAAAGGGTGGATCCCTTCCTCAGTTCTTTAACAGCTCAGGCAACAACATCCTCGTGTAAAGCACTGTTGTTTGCATGATGAATGTCACATAGGATGTCCTGCTCCTTGCCCTGGGGTGCAATGCCTTCCAGTGCCTGGATGGTGAACAGGTCTGGCTGCAACAACACAATGTCTTGATTGTCATCACTGCCATCCCCATGGTCTGCACATCAGGAGAGGGCATTGGTCTTCCCCATGCTGTGACATGGACAGTGGTGCAATGAGAAGTCAAATCTGGATAGATACAGGGACCAACGAGCTTGATGATGGTTCAATTTCTTGGCCATCATAAAGTACTCAAGATTCTTGTGATCCATCCAAATTTCCACCCACCCTCAAGGAAGTGTCACCATTCCTTGAGCACGTGCATTATCACCAACATCTCCTTGTCATGGATCTTGTAGTTTTGTTCCACATCACTAAGACCTTTGGAGTAGAATGTGACAGGATGCCACTTCTGGTCCTCCAGAGACTGCTGAGACAACACGGCACCTATCGCAAAGTCAGAACTGTTGGCTTCTACACAAAAAGGGTATGAATTGTCAGCAAAGGTAAGAATGGGAGTGGAAGTGACCATCTCCTTAAGCTTTTCAAACACCTCCTGTTGTGCATTATCCCACTTCCATGCCCCCCTTCCTGTCAAGTCAAACAGTGGTCATGCATGATGTGAGAAATCCTTGATAAAACACCAATAGAAATTGATGAAGCCTAGGAAAGACTGCACCTCTTTCTTGTTCATGGGCATTGGCCAAGCCATGTCCTTATTCACCTTGATAGAATCCATCTCCACCTGACCTTCCAAGATAATCAGGTCGAGGTACTCGATCTTGGTCTTCTCAAACTCGCACTTGTCATGATGAAGGTAGAGTTTGTACTGTCAAAGTCGTTCCAGGACAAGGCGCGTGATGTGACGATGCTCTTCAACTGTGTGAGTGAAGATGAGGATGTCATCAAGATAGATACAAACAATGACTTTGAGGATGAGGTCATGGAAGATGTTATTCATCATGGTCTGAAAGGTGGCAGCACTATTAGTAAGGCCAAAGAACATGACAAGCAGTTCAAAAAGACCACAGTTGGTACAAAAGGCTGCCTTCCACTCATCTCCCTCCTTTATCCTCACATTATTGTAACCCCAATGGACATCAAGCTTGGTGAAGCATTGGGCTCCACAGAGCTGGTTCCCAAGTTCAGAGATGAGAGGTAATGGGTAGTGATTTTTGACCATGATGTCATTGAGCCTTCTGTAGTCTTGAACCAGTTGAAGTGAGCCATCCTTCTTCTTGACAAAGAAAAAGGAAGAGGCCATGGGTGACTTCAATGGTCAAATATGTCCAGAGGCCAGGTGCTCGTTGATGAACTGGTCAAGCTGTCACTGTTCTTCAGGAGAGAGAGGATAGACCTTGCAGGATGAAGGGGTTGCACCAGGTGTGAGTTCGATCATGTGATCCCATGGCTTGCATGCAGGGAGAGAGTTGAACAATTCCTTGGAGAACACATCCCTGAACTCATGGAGATGAGGAAGCAAGAAATCAGTAGAGGATTTAGCAGCATTGTTTTTGTGGAAGGCCTTGGTGAGGCATTGGGATATGTTTGATGTAGCACACACCTCATGCAATGGACAAATCACAGTGTAAAAAATCTGATCACCTTCCTCCACTTCCTTTGGCTCCTCCTCATCATCTGAGTCCAGCATTAGATCAGGAACCCCCTCCAACTCCACATCAGGCACAGGCAGGGGTCCAGCATGACACTTCTGAGTGCGTCATACTGAGGCCCTTTGTCCACAGTGTTCTTGTCTGGCTTCCATGAAACAAGTGCAACAGTGGGATGGACACTGGCTCATTGTAGCCTCCCCAGTACACCAGTTGACCTCTGGGTTATGGACTCGAAGCCACAGATCACCTTCTGCTTTCCTAACTGAGTGACAGCAAAAAGGGCACACTCACTATGATCTTCGTAATGGAGGACCAGGTCCACAACCTCTTGGATGGCACCAGCTTTGTTTGGGGACTCATCCACATTATAAACAGGTATTGGACGTGAGAGTGAGCAAGTATTCAGGCGATGTTGTTGTGCAACATGGGCATCAATGAAGAGACCAGTCGCACCAGAGTCCAGGAGTGCAGATACACTGAGTATCTGTTCAGTGTCGGTAGTCTGTAGTTTGACTGCTAGGTTCAAGGAATGTGGAGAAGGAGTGGATGCAACAATATATTTGTGTGGTAGTTTGTGCTCCCATGATTTAATTTTGGGGCATGCGCGGGGGAGAGATAGGAAGAACAGGTATGTCTTCAGCTGACTTTGAAGGGTCAGAGAGGGGAACAGTCATGGAATTAGATTCATCCTCCAGGGGTTCAACTGACAAAACTTCAAAGTGGTTATGGACAGGCAGCGAGGGTGTATGATTCACTTGCTGTGAATAGAAAATCCTGCTCCTCAACAACTTCTGACTTGATCTCCTCTGCAACCTGCTCCTTTGCTTCCTTGACATCTACAAGCTTAGCCATGTGTCTGGTCTCTCCACAGTAGTAGCAGAGATCCAGTCTGTGTGCATGACTGTGGGCTGTATCAACATCCATTGGTACAGGGGTGCTCATGGCCAGTGTGGGAGTGTGTCGAACAGGAAGAGTATTAGGATGAGGAGGGTTTTGGTTGAGGGCATGAGGTGCATGAGTGGTGGTGGGAGCCCAGAAGGCCATGTAAAATGTCACATTTGTGAGTTGGTTCTCAGCGTTAAATGCCACAGTTGTGAGTTGGTTCTCAGCATTAAATGCCACATTTGTGAGTCAGTTCTCATCACAGAGGGAAGTGGCCTCATACCAAGCATAAATATTATTGTCCACAGGGTGCCCTTCCAACATCTGTGCAGTCTGATCCTGAATTTCCCTGGTGAGACCATGATGAAACTTCACCACCATGGGTAGCCCACTCCCATACCCTGCTGTGGGCACCAAATCCCTAAACTCATTGATGTAGTCATCCACCGATCGACGTGCTTGATGGTATGAGGATGACTCGAGGCGTGTCACAGCTCATTGGTGCTCATTGAAGTGGCAGAAGTATCACATGAGCTCTGTGCAGCAATCCCCCCATGTAGAGAATGGCAGAGAGCCAGTTTCCTTGGTCTGGCATAGGATGCAGTCCACATAGGTATAGGCATGCTCTGATTTCATGTATGTAAAGGCCCAATAAATTTTTGCGGCCTCATCCATGAATTGTTCAGGCTGTAGACTGATATATAACTCACAAGAGTTGAGGAAGGCACAACCATGAGCATGCATGCCATTAAATTTGGTGGGGGCGCATGGTTTTATTGATAGTGCTTGAAGGTCCAGTCCTATGAACCACAAAAAAACCGGAACTGAACTGAACCAGACTGCAAAAGACCAGACCCTCGGTTGCAGTATTGGTCAGTTCAACTGCAGACCGGTTGTGGTTCATCCTGGTGTTGGAAAAACATGAACTGGTATCTTGGGCAGCATGTTCGCGATTTCGGGACTTAGGGGAGAGTTTTCTACTGTAAGGGCAACACCTTAGCCTCAAGCAAAGGGGTATCCAAAGTTGATATATTACTACATAGTACAGGCAATTCAGGCACACCTAGAAAAGGGGAATCCGACAAGAAAACTCTAAGGAACCCTTTGCCAATGTCCAGTATATGTGAAGATAGGCAAAATCAAATAGTAGTATAAAAATAGAAAAAGCAGAGATAAGCACACAGATTAATGTAGATTGATTGCAGATCATGGGAAATGTCGATAGGGGACTCCACCTCTAAATATAAAAGTGTCAACATGCACACACAAGCCAAAAAAGGGAGAATAAATAATAAAATAAGGGAAAATCATCGAAAATGCAAAATAGAAGGAACTAAGACTGGGGAAAATGTGGGACAAATGCAGAAAATTAGAGAAACACCTAGGGTACTCTCCAGTCCCCTTACAGCATGGAGACATTATTTGGAGGGATGTATGCATCAGATTGAAATCTGGATGGATCATCAAAATCTGTAATACTTCATGTCAGACAAAAAGCTTAACCACTGGCAAGTGTGTTGGGTGCTATTCCTATCGTGTTTTAATTTTCACTTGGTCCACAAGGTGGGAAGCTTAATGAGGAAAGCAGATGCATTATCCAGACATATTGATCACAAAAGGGGGGTGGAGGAGGACAATAAAAATGTTACCTTACTCAAACCCAAATACTTTTCCATTTGTGCTACACATCAAGGGCATCTATTAATAGATAGCTTGGAAGCAGAAATGTTGTCTAAAATTAGAAAATGTTCAGAAATGGACAATGAAGTAGTGGAAGCTGTGAAAGCTCTGAAAGAGAAGAAGGGTAATATTAAAGGAGATGAATGGGTTGAGGAGAAAGGGTTGGTATTATTCCTGTAAGGGCAACCTTAGCCTCTAGCAAAGGGAAATCCCAAGAGAAAACTCTAAGGACCCCTTTGCCAATGCCCAGTATATGTGAAGATTGCAAAAATCAAATAATTGCCTAAAAATAGAAAAGGCAGAGATAGGCAGATCAAGGCCACCAAATGGCATCATACCAAGGGGTAGATGTTGGAAAGGGTACTCCGCCCCTAAATATAAAACTGTCAACATGCACAAATGTGATAGAGAGGGAAATTAGTAATAAAATAAGGAGAAATCATAGAAAATGAAGAATAGGAGGAAATGAAGTGAGGAAAAATATAGGACAAATGTAAAAAATAGGAGAAACACACACCCCCTAGTCCCCTGACAATTCCGAGGAAAGGTGTATGTACCGAAGGATCAGGATTTTTGAAGGGAGATTGTCCAGTTACATCATAATACACTGACTGCTGGACACCCAGGAAGATGGAAGACATTGGAATTAGCAATGAGAAATTATTGGTGGCCCAGAATTTCTAAATATGTGTTGGGGTAGGTGGATGGATGTGATATGTGCATGAGAGGGAAGAAATTTCCTGAGAAACCTGCAGGGAAATTAATGCCAAACCCCATACCTAAAGCGCCATGGTGAGATATATCTGTGGATTTTATCACTGGATTACCTGAGGCTCAAGGGTATGATGCAATATTTGTAGTATGCAACCATTTCACAAAGGAGGTCCATATTATTCCTACTACTACAGAAACCTCATCATTGGGCTTCTGCCTAAATCAGGTATGGCGGTTACATGGATTACCTGATACCATTATCTCCAATCACAGACCACAATTTGCTTCCACATTTATGTGAGAATTAAATAACATATTAGGGATTCAAACTAAATTATCTATGGCATATCACCTGCAAACTGATGGGCAGACAGAGAGAATGAACCAGGAGTTGGAGCAGTACTTACATATGTTTGTCAACTACCAACAAACCGACTGGCCCGATTGGCTGGCAATTGCCAAATTTTCCCACAATAACAAATTCCATTTGGCTACTTGCATGTCACCCTTCTTTGCTAATTACAGGTATCATCCACACATGGGAATAGAACCCCAAAGGGAAGTTAAGGTACAATCAGTAGAAGACTTTGTATCTAAGATGCAAAAGGTACAGGAAGAAGGGAAGGCAGCATTGATGAAAGCATGTGATGATATGATGTGACATGCAGATTGTACTTGAGCAGAGTACAATGTTGGTGACTTGGTAAGGCTAAGTACCAAGGACCTAAATATTCCACGACCTTCTAGGAAACTCACAGAGAAACAAGTTGGCCCATACACGATCTCTAAAGTAATTTTGCCTAATGCAGTAGTGTTAAAATTACCTCGATGATTCAAGATTGATCCTGAGATTAACATTTCCTGCCTATGCCCCTACCACCCACCCACTATTCCTGGCCAACAAACCACTCCACAACCTCCAATTATCAAAATGCTGTATCTTGCTCAATTCTTGGCTGATTTCTTTTATTTAACTTGGAATGAGAAGATACATTATTGGCCAACCATTGGGAGGCTGTTTGGCATTGTTTGGCATTGTTGTCATAGCTAAATATAGTATCTCATATACTGTTGGTCTATTATTAAAAGATACTTACAGATATTTGGCATTATTTGTTCATATATCAAAAAATCAAAAAGATGATGTCAGAGCTGGTTTTAACTCAATTGAGTTTATTTAACTTGTAGAAGGGTGTAGCTTGGGCACTTTACACTGACAAAGGTTGTTTATCTTTAATTGTTAAATCATCAAAATACTGTATCTTGCCCATTTCTTGGCTGATTTGTTTTATTTAAATTGGAATAAGATACACTATTGGCCCATCATTGGCCAATCATCAGAAGAGTATTTGGTATTGTTTGACATTGTTGTCATGCCTAAATATAATATCTCTTTTAGTTTTCATCCATTTTGGAATGATTTAACTTGAAAATAAAAAGATACTGTTGGTCTATCCTTAAAGGATATTTACAGATGTTTGCTATTATTTGTTAATATATCAAGCAGATCAAAAAGACTATATCAGAGCCAGTTCTAATTCAATTGAGTTTAACTTGTAGAAGGGTATGTAGCTGGGCATTTTATATTGACAAAATTGTTTATCTTTATTTGTTAAATTATCAAAATGCTGTATCTTGGTCAATTCTTCGCCAATTTGTTTTATTTAACTTGGAATAAGAAGATACATTATTGGCCCATTCATTGAGATCATATTTGGTATTGTTTGGCATTGTTTGTGGTATCTCAGTTAGTTCTTCTTTAATCCAACTGATTTAACCTACAAACAAAATATATACTGTTTGTACATTATCTGATTTAGGTGTGCTAACAAAGGTTGTTTATATTTGTTATTAAATCATCAAAAATGCTGTATCTCACTCAATTCTTGTCCCATTTGTTTTATTTAACTTGAAATAAAAAGATATATTGTTGGCCTATTATTGAAATCTCATTTGGAATTATTTGGCCTTGTTTGTATGGTTTCAATTTATTATTTCAGTCAGTTCTTATGTAAACAATGTTGCATACTATTAAACCATCATTGTTAAGTGCTGAACTTGAGGGTGGAAATCTGTCAGACTCATATTGGATGGTGTATCAAAGAGGACTTGGCTTCAACTTATAAGAAATTGCGCCCTTCACCTTGTCAGTGTCTAATTTCAAGACAAAGGTAAATGTAAGAATATCAGAGTTTGAGAGGAAGTCCAAGACAGGAGAGGAGACTAGAGATTGAGATGGGTAAACTTGGTTGCTTTATGAACTGAAGAATACAAACAGAAGTAAATAGGATACTAAAGAGCAGAGTTAGGTCAGAGACCGGTGGAGAACAGAGTAGTGGAGGTATCATAGGAATGGAAACTATATCTAAAATACTAATGCTATGCCAATATATTATTATATATTTGTTATTATTTGTTATTAATGAAAATAAGCTATATCTTCCTTAATGTTTAACTTGTAATAGAACAGAATGGTTTCCACTATTTGGTATTATTTATTAGGGCTAAATATAAATTTATATCCTGTATTTTATGTTTTATATATCATTCTGATCAGCTTCTTGAGCTGATTTTTTTTTTTTAAATTTCTTTGCATACTATTGGGTTTTTTATTACCAAATATTGTCAAATATTTAGCATTATTTGATTATAGATCATAAAATATAAGGACTCGTACCTGCCAGAATTGGCCCTCACCCCTAAGTCATGATTCATAGAACTCTGTTCAGGAGATGCTTGCAGGTTGAAAATGTTCAACCTGCATTCAATTCCTTGTAGCGGTACAAGATGTCATCGGACTGTTTGGTGCTAGAGATGAAGGGTGTACATGCCTCTCTGGACTACAATATTTGTCCCTTACACAAGTCATGATTCATAGAACTCCATTCTGGAAATGCATTGCAGGTCAAATATGTTCAACCTGTGAGGTCCTGAGAGTCCTACTCGGTGTTTCTTGTATGTTGAATATGTTCAACTTATGAGAAACTGTTGGGATAGTCAATCCTAGCGCAATACATTAGTGCATCACAAGTGCAACACTAGTGCATCATGTATAAAAATAGAACACAATGTATTTATAGATCACAACATATGTACATCATAGTATAGGAGAATACGAGACGTTCTACCTTGTCCTGAACTCCCATCATTTAATCCCTTCGAACTTCTCCTTCACACCATAATCCCAATAGGTTATGGGCCCTGGCCTTTTTCATATTTAAATAACTCATTCTGGACTTGGACATACTATGTCAGATCACCTCGTTGAACTGGAAGAGCCTGAGGAAGATGCACCCTCAACCCCTATTTGAGCCAGCAGAGTTTACACCTCTAATGCCTCTCAACAATGGCAACAGACCGTACCTCAACCAGTAATCAAATTAATTTGGACAAAAGAATATTCAAATGTGAACAAAATCGCTGAACGTGATCACTTAACAGACAAGAATTGGCACGAATGGAAGGAGAGAATGAAAAGGGTATTTATCAATTGTGATATAACTGGATATACTACTGGCAGTGTGAAATGACCAGATGAAACCAAAGATCCTGTTAACACAAATAACTGGGACAAGAACGACTCTTGGGCGCAACAAGTAATCATGCATAATGTCACCTCCTCTCAAATGAATCACATCGGATTGAAAACATCAGCTGAAGTGATGTATTCAGCGCTTATGGTCACTCACGAGAATAAGGCACATCAAACAGTAAATCATATACAGTGCCTGTTATACGAGACCAAGATACAAGAAGTGGATGATCTCCCAAAGCACCTTGACACACTTAAATCATATTGCAACCACATCAACAATGCGGAACTCCATGTTTTGGACATGCTCTTCAAAGCAATTATTTTGGTGTCTTTACCTTCGTCTTGGCAGACTTACGTGGAACCCTATAATGGGAATCCCAATGATCCCAATGATCTGGACCCCAAAAGGAGAATGTCCTCAGATTCCTTTATTGGTTTATTATGGGAGGAATATAAAATTCATGATGCGCTCACATAACAAGTATTCTAATGGTTCTAGCACAAACCTGGTTAATACCCAGAAGAATAGCAGAACTACCAAAACTTTGGAAGAGCGCATCACCAATCATAAATCCTCCAACAAACCTTATTGCGAACATTGTAAGCGACCAGGACATTGGTCGAGTAAATGTCACAAATATGCCGGTAACAAGTGTCGGAACTGTGGAAAAATAGGACATAAGGAAAGAGATTGTTGGAGGAAAAAGAAGGGAAAAGAGAAGACCAAAGAGAAGCAAAAAGAGGGATCAAAGAAAGGTACCAAAGATTTGAATGTGGGGGAGGAATTGATCACATCTCCAGTAAATGAAGAACTTTACAATTTTGACACATACAAAGCTTGTAACCTTGATGGAAATGATGAGCGATTGATCAGGTATGACTGGTTAGCCAATTCAGCAACAACTTTGCATGTTACACATCAAAGAGAAGCCTTTATTGCGTACACACCTGTGGAAAAATGTTCCATAACAGGTGTAGGTGGTAAAGAAGCAAAAATTGAGGGCTGCAGAACTGTTGAACTAATTTCGACATGTAATGGTCACAATTATATTTTGCGCTTGGAGGACGTACTCCATGTACCTGGAACACGGAATAATTTAATTTCATTGGAGCAATGGGATGCAGCTGGGGGAAGATATACAGGTGGAAAGGGACAAATTACCTTTGTCACTAAGGAGGGGAAGAAAATAGCACAAGGGAACAAGGTTAACAACCACTTATACAAGATGGAATTAACTGTATGCGACCGACACCCGACGCTTACAATAGAAGCCGCCGATCACTGATCATTCATCAATAATGATGTGGCACCCAATTGGGAAACTTGGCAGGTGCTTCGGGCATGTCGGGTATTCTGGCCTGCAGAAATTATTGGATAGGAATTTGGTCGACAGATTTAACGTTGATAAACACAGTCCTAAACCAGACTGTATCACATGTACCAAGGTGAAGCAACACATAGAACCTTTCCTAAAATATCCATGCAACAAACTGGACCCAGAGAATTGATGCATATTGACTTATGGGAAAAATATGCAATCAAATCTATAAATGGAAATCAATATTACTTGTTATGTGTGGATGATGCAAAATGCTATGTAACCGTCCAGTGTTTAAAGGAGAAATCGGACTCAACACAAGCAGTAATAAATTATTTGACACATTTAATAACTCAAGGTCAAAAACTGAAGGGGATCCAAATTGATTGCAGAAAAGAATTTGTAAATGAGAAGTTGGAAAAATGGTGCAATGAATGCAGTATAGAGGTAAGACTGACTGCACCATACTCACCTTCACAGAATGGTGTTGCAGAGCAAATGAATCGAACTCTTGTGGCAATAACTGCCAACCAACTTCCCAAATTTCTTTGGGAATATGCAGTTTTACATGCCGCTTACCTTTGTAACCAATCATTTACAAAACATCTCCCAAAATCAACACCTTATGAAGGATGGCATAAAATAAAACCCAATGTATCACATTTACAGGAGTTTGGAGGCCATGTATGGATATTACTACAAGGTCAAAAGAAACCCCGAAAAATGCTACCGAAATCAAGGCGCTGAGCATATGTCAGCTACGATGATGGTGCTGGGGCAGTAAAATATTACAATGCGGAAACTCGCAAAGTACTTACCTCATGCAACTTCTGGAATATTACATCTACAGAAAAACCAACTCCCAATCATATTGAAATTACACCCGATTTACTGTGTGAGGGGGAGTCTGCAGGTAGCATGCCGCCAATGGGTGTAACAGATTCTGATGATACAACTCGGAATCTTGTGCCCAAGAAGCAAAAACGGAATGAAACACAGGAAGATATAGATATTGAAGAACGGCGGAAGACGCATGGAATTTGTATCGATTATAAACACCTTCAAAATCCTTTTGCATATGAAGATGATGACAATTTCTTATCAATTGAAGAAGTCTACACAATTGTTGCTGGAGATGAACTTATGAGTCTCGAAGATGCGAAGAACTCCCTGGATTGGCCTGAATGGCAAAAGGCCATGAAGATCGAATTGGAATTATTATCGGAGAAGGGGACTTGGGAACTCATCCAGAAACCTCATGATGCAGTTCCAATCAAAAATAAATGGATCTTTGTCAAAAAGTGCAATAAAGAAGGGGAAATTGTAAGGTATCGAGCAAGATTAGTGGCAAAAGGATATGCACAACGACCTGGATTTGATTATAGGGAAACATTCTCACCAGTTGTCAGGATGGATAGATTATGCACATTACTAGCACTTGTACCTGAAAAGGGACTCAAGTTACAACAAATGGACGTAAAGGGTGCCTATCTAAACAGCACTTTGCAGGAGGCAATATACATGCAACAGCCTGAGGGATGTGAAGATGGAACAGGTCGAGTATGCATGTTAGTCAAAACAGGTTTAAAACAGGCAGGCCGAGAGTGGAATAATGAACTTGATGGCAAACTCAAAATCCATGGCTATGCACGCTTACTTTCTGATCCATGCACATATATACGATGTGCTGGAAATGACTTTGGAATAATGGCTATCTGGGTGGACGACTCACTGCTTTTTGCTTCATCTGATAAAATGATGGATCATATGAAAGAAACACTCCACTCAGAATGGGAAGTAACAGACCTTGGAGACCCGAGTAAAATTGGTGGCATTGAAGTTACACAAACCAAGAATGCAATAACTATATCTCAACAGAGATATATTGAAAATATTCTCCATAACAAAGGAATAGCCAATGCAAATCCTACCAGTATACCCATGGACCCCAATATGAAGCTTGGACAAAATCTGGATGATAACAAACCAAATCGAAGCAATTCATATGCACAATTATTGGGGAGTCTGCAATTTTTGGCAAATTCCACAAGACCGGACATAAGCTACACAGTTAATAAATTAACTGCCTACACTGCAAACCCAGGTTTAAAACACCATGGTGCAATAAAGCAAATACTCAGATACCTGGTGGGTACAAAAACTCTGGGGATAACATATAGAAAATCCCAAGATGAAACTGGAACCAAAAACCTCTTCCACAGATATGCAGATGCCGCATACGCAAATGCTGATGACCTCAAATCCACAACTTGCTACATTTTTCTAGCAGCAGGGGGAGCAATCACATGGAAATCAAAGAAACAAACTGTGATAGCATTGTCCTCTACAGAAGCAGAATATATAGCGCTGTCGGAGGCTGGACGAGAGGCGACATGGCTGAGAAATTTGTGCAGTGAACTCAGATTCCCACAGAACTCACTGACAGAAATTAAAGGTGGTAATGAAGGATCCATAATATTGACACATAATACTCAATTTCACCAGCGATCAAAACATATTGCTATTTGCCATCACAGGGTCCGAACACTAGTAACTGACAAAATACTCGATATACAAAACTGTCAAGACCTGGAACAAACAGCGGATGTGTTAACAAAGGCCTTGCCAAGGCCAAAATATATATGACATAGGGCAGAGATGGGAATCCAGTTGATGTGCAAACTCAGTAGCTTTCCTCGCATGTGAGTTGGTTTTTCCCACAGGGTTTTCCACCACATAGAGGTTTTAATGCACCTGAAAGGCAAGAAATTTAACATTTCAATTATTTATTAACCATTCCTATGGACTCAACCGTGCTAGGCTTGAGGGGGAGTGTTGGGATAGTCAATCCTAGTGCAATACATTAGCGCATCACAAGTGCAACACTAGCACATCATGTATAAAGATAGAACACAATGTATTTATAGATCACAACATATGTACATTGTAGTATAGGAGAATATGAGATGTTCTACCTTGTCCTGAACTCCCATCATTTAATCCCTTCGAACTTCTCCTTCACACCATAATCCCAATAGAAACACTTGCAGGTCGAACATACTCAATTTGCGGGTCCTGCGGGAATTTAGGGGACATATTCCTGACCAAGTCATAACTCATAGAACTCTGTTTGGGCAATGCCACCAGAGGATGGCAGTATCTTGCAAAATACCCTTCTACTAGAACACAAAGGTGTATGCAAAATATGTTGAGCATTAGAAGACCATTTTGCAAATATTCTTCTAGTTAGAACCCCTTGTTTTGCAAGCATGCATCACAGGTTGAATATGTTCAACCTGCATTCAATTCCTAGTAGTGGTATATGATGTCATCGGACCATTTGGTGCTAGAGACAAAGGTTGTACATGCCACTCCGGACTACAATATTCATCCCTTACACAAGTTGTGATTCATAGAACTCCATTCTGGAAACGCATCACAGGTCAAATATGTTTGACCTGTGAGGTCCTGAGAGTCCTACTCGGTGTTTCTTGTATGTTGAATATGTTCAACTTATGAGAAACACTTGCAGGTCGAGCATACTCGACCTGCGAGGTCCTGCAAGGGATCTGAGAGACATATTAGCATGTCCAGCATTTGGATGTGCTTCACTGGTCGAGTATATTTGACCTGCAAGGACCTGCAAGTCCTACTTGTGGTGCTCAACTTGTGAGAAACACTCACAGTGTGAGTATAGTCAACCTGCAAAGGTGCATAAGCTCACAAGTCAAGTATAGTCAACCTGTGAGGGTGCATAAGCTCACAAGTCAAATATGGTTGACTTGCAAGGGTGCATAAGCTCGCAGGTCGAATATGGTCAATCTGTGAGGGTGTGTAAACCTGCAAGTCAAATATGGTCGATATGTGAGGGTATGCACTCACAAGTCACATGTTCGACCTGCAAGCTTTTTCACTGCCAAGCACAGGCCAAACACAGGCCCAACCCTAATGTACTGCTCAAAAGGTATATAGTATCACATCTCTTCTGTAGTTGTAGAAATACACCACCCTAACCACCAGGAATCTGTGATCCACCAAGAATGGAATCACACATGGGGGGCATCACCCTGGGCTCATCCTGATCACCCCCATGATCACCCTCACCCTAATCCATGATGGATTAGAGCTGCCAATAAGGATAGGATACATGTTGCCCAGCCCAAAGCACAGGACAACATGGTGCAGGAGCTGTTCAGACCAGATGCAGTAAAGGAGAAGAAGAAATATGATAAGAATGCTTCAGATCCCCAGCCATTGCTGAGAGATATTGAGTTGGAGGAGGGTGGTGCAGGCATGTATAATATCAACATATGGGGTATGTTTTGTCATTTCAATTTTTTTAGCTTGGATGGTCTGGTATTAATGGTTTTTATCTATAGATAACTATGGATGGCAAGAATGTAGCTGACTTCATCGACCCAGATATCGAAGAGAAACTTGATGCCCTCAAACATGAGGAAGCATGGCTCCTAGCTGAGGGTTTCTACAATAGTGATGAGACATAGTACAATGTTCCCCTTATCCCTACCCCCAGCCAGAAATAATTCTAACTGCCCTCCCTTCTAACCACCCACAGTTCGACTCCGATGATGAATGTGATGCCCGCTCTGCACATCATACCCTCTCCAAAAAGATCACTTCACAAAGTGTCAAGAAGGCACAGAAGAACCATGCATGGCTCCCTCATACTGCAGGACTCCATACCCTGAGTGAGCTCACAACAGAGTTGACGAAAGCAGGACTCGACCCCAGTCGCATCCAGGAATGTGCAGAGATGCTGGCAAAGCTGCAGGGGGGCAAGTGGAAATGAAAGAGACAGGAAGATGAGGACAATGAGGATGATATGGATATGGATGCGGAGGATGGAGAAGGGGAGGACAGATGGGAAGATGATGGGATAGATGTAGATGGGGCTGATACCCCGAAGAAAAAGAAGGTGAAGAGGAATGATGGGGCTGTGGCAGTTGTTGCAGCAGGTGGAAGGGGGCCTAGGACAGATCAGCAGTTGGCTGGGATACATGACAAGAGGGTGAGTATTTCTCTTGAAGGTTATGATCTGATACTGAACTCACCATCCCATTTTCATCCAGAACAACTTGAAGAGTCGAGTGTCACAGTGACTGTGGTCATCTTCATCAGGATCATCACACACTGGACATGGGATGTATGGATACTTGTAGTAGTACCACTGAGATGTCAGTAGCATGACTGCTATGGAAAGGATAGTCAGTTGAAACTTGAGACATATTCCTTATAGATGAAGAATTATTTATGCCTGACCTTGTTAGTTGCTCCTAGGTCTGATTTGAGACTGCCGAGCCATCTAAGCAAACTACCGGGCTTCAAGTTGGTGGAGTCAGAGGTGAGAATTTGAGAAGGGGTTATTTCATCATTATTTAAATGATTCTGAAAATGTCTCACCTCCTGTGTATTATAATTAGTACACAATTTACAGGACCAGAGGGTATCAAGAGGTATTTGACTGTCAGGCTATATATGCAGTTAGGCGTGAGTGGCGAGGCTGTCAAAGTTGATATTGTACACTTAGACATTCAAGTTGGAGCTGTGTTGCCATTGCCCATTGCACAAAAACCAAATTGTGTGATAGGAGGTAAGCAGTCATCTAGTGATCTTGGGGCAAACAAGATGATCTAGATGAGGTAATCAATACACAGATACATACAGTATGGTATTCTATATACTATGGAACAAGTAAATATGAAAACAAAAAAAGTTACCAGCTATCTGTTACAGTGGCCCTGTAGTGGGTTGACTTGACAACTGCTTGTACAGTCTCTTCAAGCCCACATCTGATAAACAAACAACAGTGAAAGATGACAAAAGATGAGACTCACCAACAGTCTCCGCCACATCCTTGTGCATAATTGAGCCAATTCAATCTCTGCCATTGACAGCTAATGCCTAGATACATTAATCACAACTACCACCCACATCAGCCCCAAACTCCCCCCCAAAGAAAATGCAACAAGCACACACTGTCAACACCATCCTTGATCTACCCTTGATCTGAATGTATCCCTGCTCATCCCTTGCTGCTCCATTGCCTCCCAGATGTAAGTCTTGAAGTTGCATTTGTGGTTGCCTGAGATTGTGCAAGTTCACCTTGCATTTGAGTTTCTGCAGATGAACAATGATGTTAGTTAGGTCAAATTGAGTTGAGTGGCAATGGAATGTACAACTCTGGTGATGGGATCAAGGATGGCAGACTCAATACCAAAATACAGGGCAGTGGTCAACCCCACATACAAGGAACAGCATAACCATGATCAACTCAGTCTCTGCCTGCCAAAACATATCCCCAATCACATGCTGCTTCTTGCCCACATGCTTATCCACACCTCCAGATTAATCAGCTCCCCAGCACTCCCAAGCATCCTCAAAATGATCAATTCCCATTACTCCTGGTAGTTCTGAACTGTCTCCCAGTACCGCAAGGGTAGATGGTGGTGTCCTCAAAGATGGTGGTGATGACGACAGTGAAGAGGGGCCTGTAAATGACACAGGTGTGGTTGGTGATCCAGCCGATGGTGAAGATGTATGTGACAATTAGGTAGGAGGTGTTAGGGCAACACCCACTATCTGCTAGCTAAGACCGTGCGGGTTCTCTCTACAAGAAGGGGGCAGGATCCGCGCATGTGATGGGGAATTGATGGTTTTGATGCGAGGGGTTATTAATAGGTGAGTTTGTTGAGATAGGCCTTTCACACCAAAAACGTAGGTGGAATACCTAAGAGAACACAACTGGGGTCCCCTAGGCATATATTTAGGGTTTATATACTATGTTACATATATTGTACATTGTTGTTACCGACACGTGCATACAGGCACGTACATAGTGATGCGTGCGAAACAATATTCTCATGCTATCAAAGTGTAGCGTCATTTGGCGTCATTTGGTGTAATGTAGTGTAATTCGACATAATAAAATAAAAATGAAATTTTATTAGGTAATGGGGCTGTTTCCTAACAGGAGGTAGGTTGGACTGTATTGCTTTTGAGCCACCTTCACCAGTAATTGGATTGCTCTGTAGCCATTGGGATGTTATAAGAGGATAAGGAAAAGGAGTGGAGGGAGGATAGGAGAGTTCAACCAAGCTGCAAGGAAGACTTTGAAAATGTACAAAGTTTTCGTGGTACAACTGACTGACTGGGGCACCTTGCTACTCTCAGTTCACCAAGAAGGAGACTTTTCTTCTGTAAGGGCAACCTTATGATCAGAGCCTGAGCTCAATAGTTGCAAGGGAAAATTAAAGAGATTAGATAGAACTAACTAAACAAGAAATACTACACCCCTTGCAAGGGAAAACTAAATAGAAAAGTCTAAGGTATTTCCCTGCAAAGGTGCGGCTATATACCCAAAACTGTGTGACAAGGTAAAATAAACTAGTCTCTATGTAGAAGCAGGACTAAGGAGGTGAGCACCACTAGGGGTACATTAGAATGTTGTTCTGCTTCGTCCTAATGTGCTTGAACATCATCCTATAACTTCTGTAGCATTGTTGAAGTACAGGCATGGTTGTAGGCAAGGGGCAGAGTAGTGCGAAGTGGTATGAAGTTATCTAAAGTTATCCAAAGTTGTTCAAAGGTGTTTTGTGAACTTCATAGATGTTCATAGGTGAGGGGCAGAGTAGTGTGAAGTGGTACAAAGTCATCCAAAGTCATCCAAAGTCATTTGGAGTATTCAGAAGGTGTTTTGTGAACTTTGTGGATGTTTGTAGGGGTTTATAAGTGCTCATTGAGTGTTCCCCTTACAAAGACCCTTGAACTTATTTCACAAAGTTACTGGTGGCCCACCATGTCACACTCAGTACTGCAAATCGTGTGATATATGTCTTCACACAAGAGGCAGAGCAATATATTACCCTGGAGAAAATGTTGGAATAATGGGAGAAAAAGACACTTTTTCACTGGGGAAAAATAAAAGGAACCATCAGTAAAAATATGTTATTTTCCCACACTTTGTCCTTTTGGTTGCTGCAGGAAAATAACTAATCTGTTTCCAGGAGAAAAACTTGTGAACATTAGAGGAAAAAAGGTCATTTTCCCACATATTCCCAGTTTTTTCTCTGTGGAAAAATAACTAATCTGTTTCTAGGTGAAAAAATTGCGGAAGTCAGGAGAAAAAATGTTATTTTCACCAGATATAGAGAAAATGTGGAAAAAAAGATATATTTCCCCTCCATCTTCACCTGATTTTTTCCCGGGAATGGATGAGTTATTTTTGCTGAGCAAGAGCAAAGAGAAAAGTGTGGGAAAAACAACATTTTTTTACTGATGGTTCCTTTTATTTTTCCCCAGGAAAAAGTGTCTTTTTTCCCTATTATTCCCAACATATTCTCCAGGGTAATATATTGCTCTGCCTCTTGTGTCATACAAAGGCCCAGAAATGCAAGCCATTCAGTGAGTTGCACCCTCTTCCTGTACCTGAAGCTTGATGGGAGGTCATGAGTGTTGATTTCATCAGCAAACTTCCTGAGTTGCATGGTTTCAATGCGGTGATGGTCGTAGTGGATTTGGTGAGAAAACAAAGCCACTTCATCCCCACTCACATGTTGAGAATCACACTGTGATCGGGCAATGACCGATGTGTGTGATGTGTGCATTATTCTTAGCACACCCCTTTGATGCACCTAAACAAACATCTCATACCCTTTAAACCTTTGTTTCTTTATCTGACAGACCTTCAAAATAGTTTTGAGGACTCCAAAGTCACTTTGAAGACCTTCAGAGTGAAGTTCATGAGGCTTGTTGACTGTCATAGATGTTTGTCAACTTCCTCATAAGGCACAAAGTTGTTTCATGATTGTCAAAGACATTTTGGAGACTTCAAAGTTAGTTCATGGAACTTCAAAGTCATTTCATGAAGTTTGAAGTCATTTTGTGAAGCTTGTAGGACTTTGTACATGTTTGTAGGCTCATGTTCCCCTTACATCACCCCACCTTCAAGGCACAGTGTCCTGATGTGCAAGGCCCCTCCTTCTTCCCTGCATCTGGTTATGAAGTCAGAACCCCATCTGTCCAAAGGCCAGGGTGCTAATGCATTTGGGAACATTTGGGTGGGTCCTGTAAATCTCTGTGATTAGGTTGGGGGCATCTGTAAGTCTGGCCCCACAGACTCATGACATTACAACAAGTTAATTTACCTACACTGCCGTTACACACTTCCACAGCGCCAGCACACCACACACATTGCCGACACAACCACCCTCGCCACTGACACAGCCACTGGCGATAGCACAGCCACCTACAGTGCATAAACAACTCACCAACACCAGACATACCAATGTCTGTTACATTACTACACCACCATTAAACACTTCCACAGCGCTGGCACAGCCACACACATCGTCGACACAACCACCCTTACCACCGGCACAGCCACCAGCGATAGCATAGCCACCTATGGCACATAAACGACTCACCAACACCAGATATACCAATGTCTGTGTTACAGTGAGTTATGGCCACCCTACACTGCCAACACACTCCCATGGTGCCAACACAGCCACACACATTGCCAACACAATCACCCTTGCCACCAGCACAGCCACCGGCAAATATGACAACAACAACCAGTGACATGCATCCTGGCAACGGCACCATACATCCTTATTACCCTTCTATCTACATCCAGCAGTGCCAACATTATCCTATTGATGCAGTACCTTCCTATTTTGTGACTACGCCCGATGCGGCCTTCCCAAATCACACTATGCTTGATGCAGCCTTTTATTTACACAGTCGATCTTTTTCTTATATATTACTTATTTTTTATTCCTTAACCTTCGTTCCTACTTCCATGCAACGAAGGTATAGTAACTTCCTATTCTTTTATTTGTAGTAACTTGTGGTTCCTACTTCCATGCAACGAAGATAATTTGATCCTGTCTTTTAGTAAACCTAAGTCTAGTGCCAAACTCGGCAACCTTCCAGCATCAATGTCACCTTCAACCAGCAACAAGTTCTCTTTGTGCCCATAGCCCTTCCATCTAACCAGGTATTTCAGCCTTCTATGATAGAAATGACTATTGATTACCTCTTTGACCTCATACCTCTCCTTGCCTCCTACAATATCCATTGGGGGGGGGGGGGTTCACATGTCTGCCTGTAATTGGGTCCAGCCAAACCAGCATGAGCTTGACAACATGGAAGACTGGGTGGGTTTGTGACATGGATGGGGGGAGTTTGAGGCAGTAAGCATGAGAATCAACCAGGCAAACAACAGGGTAAGGGCTGAGGAAACACTGTGTGAACTTCTTTGTGGGCCTGGTCATGTGGATGTCCAAAGTGTCTAAAAACACCTTTTCACCCACCACAAACTTTGGTGCTGGTGTTCATCATTGGTTGTAGTACCTCACCATGTCATCTTTCAATTTTGCTAGGGCTGCCCATGCCTTGTCCAATGTTGACTTCATCTGATTGACAAATGTGTTGATGGCCTCAAGTTTCAAGGGACATTGATCAAATTTGAACCCCATTCATGGGTGTCTACCAGTGTTGACAAAGAAGGGAGAGTGCTGCATTGAAGAGTGGATGTGGTTGTTGTATGTGAACTTGCCTAACAGTAGTAAGGTGTCCCAATCATTCTGACATTCATTCATGAAGACACAAATATATTGTTTGAGTTCTTGGTTCATGCATTTGGTCTGTCCATTGGACTGGGGGTGATATGCTGTGGAGGCTGAAATGGTGATACCCAGTAAATGATAGAGTTTGCACATGAATTCCACCACAAATTGTGGTCCTCAATCCAATAAGGCTGATTGTGGAAGGTCATGTAGCTTCCATACATTCTGCATGTAGAGTCGGGCAGAGCCCAGTGCCATGACCATTGTGTGATGTAGAGAATCAATTCCTAGAATAGATGAAAATACACTCAGTCCTTGTATAAGTGACTATATTCAATGTGTACTGTACCTAGAATAGATTAAAATACACTTATAGGTACAGTAAGCAAACTATGTGGAAAGTATGAGAGTTGATGCTCACCTCAGTCCTTGTATACCCACTTTTCTTGCTTCAGCCGGGGATTTATTTGCAGGAATATATGAACAATATAAAACCTACTTTTTACATTGAAGAATGATAAACTAGTGTCAATGCAAGATTTTGAGTGTGACATGGCACTGTTGCAGCCACACATGTTGCTGTTTGGTTCAATAGGGTGTGCATGGAGGCTGTCTGTTCTCTTGAGTGTTCTCTTGAGTGTGAGTGACACATAGTCAAACTCATGAGGGCAACAAAAGGTCAAACCCCATGGGTGCCACTTGAAGTGAAGCTGGCAAATTTGATCAACATCCGGCAACATTTGAGTCTGGAAAGTGGTAGTATTAGTTAGTTCAATAGAACAAGAAAGAAACTAAGAACCTTACTCAGGCCAAAATTCAAGTTGTAAGTACAGGTACAGGGTGCTCACATGACCTTTCATTGTTACTTTGAGGTTGATCTTCATATTTTATTTAATCATGAGTTTGTTAGTGGAAAAATGAATCAGTAAGGAAATGACTACCAAATTGAATGCTCCAGGGTAACCTTGCATCAACTTGAATATGTAACCACCATGATTGAATTAAACTATTATTATTAAATTTGGCAATATGTGCCATGGCACTCACCTGACTATAGTTCATTTTCACGCTCAAGGAAATAAATACAAGATCATGAGAAATGAGGTGAAACTCACCAAGCTATGTCATACCCCTGCTGTAACCTCCTCTCAGTAAGAACTGCAAAATGCAAATAACAGTGAAGTGTGGACCTCTCGTCTCACTGGGCCCTTTAAATAACATGTAAATAGATTAGAAATGAATACAAGATCATAAGAAATGAGGTGAAACTCATCAAACTATGCCATTACCCATGCTGTGACCACCTCTCAGCAAAAACTACAAAATGCAAAATAACAGTGAAGCACTGGCCTTTTGTCTTATCAGGCCCTTAAAACCACATGTAAACAGATTAGAAATAGATACAAGACCATGAGAAACAAGCTAAAACTTACCAAGCTGAGAAGTGAGAGATGCAAAGTTAAACCCACCAGGGTGACACAAAGTCAGACCCATTGAGAAGCAGAAAATCTCAATTTTGGAAATTCCAAACATCTGGACAGTGAGGGGTCCGAACATCTGCGTCAGCCAAACAACAACATGGCATAGCCAAACAGGTGACAGTGTTGAAGTACAAGCCAGCCTCTGTCATTGACATCGACATCCTTGGCATGCTCATCATTTGCAATGACACTGGGACTCGAGGCCTCTTTGGCTCCTCATCTGTTCTTCTGGTCTGTCAGTGTTCGCCAGTGATGGATCACATACTCACTGCTGTTATCTTCACAGGCTCATATTACCCTGCCCATCAAGCCTTTCATTCAAAGTGCACCACAGACACTTCTTGACCATGAGCAGCAGCTTCATTCCTGGCAAAGGCCTGTATTGTCTGACTTGTGGACAGTTTACTGAGTACCGGGTGGTTTTGAGCAACAAGAGGGGAAATCAGGGTCAGATTATGGTGTTGGTATGTTGACTTATGCCTCGTTTGGTTCTCTGTTTCTTACCACCAAAATATAGTGTAACCGGGTCACTGCCAGTGTGCAGTGTAAATTCTTCCAGTGGAAGAAGGGCTCCACACATTCACCCACAAGTTCGCCTGTGTTACCTAGTGTGCCTGCCCTGACAGCAACACCTTCAGCTGATGTTTCTCCGGCTGCACCTCCAGCTGCTCTTCCACTGCGCCCTGTACCTTCTGGAGGCTCGTCAAGGGTTTGTCCAACCAGCAGCTGCAATCAAATGCGCATACACCCAGAATGTGTCCACCAACTCTGCTGAAAGCATTGCATGGCAGCTGGTGGATGCCCACTGAAGAATCATATGGTTACTGCATGCTCTGGTTCTGTATCCCAGCTCACTATCTCTCAACCAGCTGCCACATCACACCACTCAGTTTTGCGTGTTGCTTCTCCTCTGGCAAGTGAGCTGAGTTCTGTGTTGACTCCCTCTTCAAGTGCTGCATCTCTGGCACCCACCCCTTCATCAAGTTCAGAATCCCTTCCTGCATCGGTAGCTCCAGCACAGCCCAGTGGGCTAGTTATTGATGCATGCCCAAATCCCTGCTACATCTCCCACATGCCATCTATCTTCACTGAGCAGCACCACTGTGAACAGGAGTTACAGGAGAAGAACTGTCTCATTGAGGCTGAGCGACAGTGGCATACAAAACTATCAAAATGTGGCATTGTTGTATACGTGTGGACCTTGGTGTGTTTTCTTACACATGTGTGTTATCCCCCTTCTCTAACTTTTACTTCATGTAGAATAATGAACCTCCGACTATCCAAGAATTCCAAGATGAGTTCACCTGGCCTTACCTTGCTCTCACTTCCAACATTCTGTCTGACCTCGGCCTCAAACTGCCTCTCATTGTCCAGCTGTACCGACAGCCTCTTGGCACCTGGGTCAACATCAAGCCAGGGCATGTCATCACTGTCAAAGAAGGCAATCACATATTCATAAAGGCAGGCCATGTCAAGAACTGCCCTGACTTTGATGTGCACCTCAACTGTGGCTCAGTTGCAGCCATAGTCCATTTACACCATAACCTTCCTGGCGAGCATGCACAGCGGAAGCAGGCAGTACTTTACAGTCCCCCACCTGTCCTAGTGGACTCTGACCAGACTGACCAGAGTCCACTGGAGTCCAAGTGGAGTCCAAGTGGAGTCCAATTGAACTACACTAAGTCATGTAGAGTTCAATCCCCCATTGGAGTCCAACTGGAGTCCAAGTGGAGTCTGACTGGAGTCCGAGTGCAACCAAATGATAAGTCAATTAGATATGAGCTCAAAGGACTTTGGACTTGGTGAATTTCATAAAGTACCCACAAAATGAATTTGTGTACTGCAGGAATTGAACTCAAGACCTCACCATAAGGAATCACATGACAAACCAAACAAGTGTGCTCAACCACTTGAGCCACAGGAGATTTATTGGGGATCAATATAAGGTTTATTTATGACTCAACTTTTCATATTCTTCGAGGAGGCATTTTTCAAACAATTAAGATCAAAAAATTTTAATTAACCACATCCCTCGTGTAGGACACGAGGGAGTGGGTATAATATAATAATAAACAAAAAAAACCCCTCTCACATCTTGCGAGAGGGGGGGGATTACTACTATGTACATAAAAAACTAAACCCCTCGCATTTGGTGTGAGGGGGGGGGGCAGAGATAAATTAAAAATAATAAAGACCCCTCCCCAAGCAAAATGCAGGGGAGGGGGGGTTGGGGGATGCGGTCTGGTGTGGGTGTCATTGCCCACCCCTCCTCGCACACGTCTGTTGCCATAGCAAGCTGCACCCGTCATCCACCCTACAAGCAGAGGCTTGTAGGCATGGGGATGGCATCGGTGTTGCCCTGTCAGCATTTCCCTGTTGTCATTCGCCGTCGTCACCTCCATTCCACCCATGATCCACCCCCCAAGCAGTTGCTCAAGGGGCTGGAGGCGGGTGGTGTGTCGTTGGCCCCATTGCTTCGCATTCTGGGGGTCCTGGTGACACTCACAATCCACCCTACGAGCAGGGGCTCGCAGGCGTTGGGTGGGTGTGTGGGGTTGTCTCGCGTCCGACCATCGGTCATTACCAGTAGAGTAGAACCTACAAAACAAAAGAAATGAGTTAGTTAGTTTATAAAAACAAAAAGCAAACGAAAAAAATTTACCTAGGGCCCAAACAATGCGATCTGCATCGTTTGGGTCCCCGTTCCATCCAGTCAGCTTGTTTGTGGGTGGTGGCATCATTACCAGTAGTTTATAACCTAGAAAACTAAAGAAAATGGTTAGTTAGTTTATGAAAACAAAAAGCAAACAAAAAAAAACTTACCTAGGGCCCAAACGACATGATCTGCATTGTTTGGGCCCGCGTTCCATCCATTTGGCTCGTTTGCGGGTGGTGGTGATGACAGATTGGGTGTGGGAGCGGTGGCAGTGGGTGTCCATGCAGTGGTGGTGGTGGTAGAGAGAGGAGGGAGGGAGGCGGCATCGATGGTGGTGCTGGTGAGTGATGAGCTGGCACATTTGATGACACGGCAATATGCTTTGTCATACACAGCTGCACCACGGTACCTAATGCAAGTAGATGATGCCTTACACAAGGTACTGTGGTGTAATGGTTATATTGTGCATCATGATTGATTACATAAGCAACCTATGGGATCTGGGTTTCATTCCTTTTCTTACACACTTTTTCAGCGGAATCCAACTGGACTCCAGTCGGACTCCAGTCGGAGTCCACTAGGAAAGGTGGGGGAGTGTAAAGACCTCAAAGCAGGTGCTGTAGAAGAAGCTGAAGTCAGTGCCTGGTAATCTCAAGGGTCGAGGAGATGTGATGGAGATATCTGATGACTCAGAGCCAGAACCAGTAGCCCCATGCAAGCCATCATCTGACCCCACTCATCCAAACAATCCATGTCGACACTGTTCAAAGGCACAATCTCCCTATCAATCCCCTGCACCACCCAAGCTTCGCACCCAATCACGTCGACATTGCTGACCTCCATCACCTGGGGCTTCATCCACACCTCCTCCAAGTGCTGTCAAACTTGAGCCTAGTATTGTGAAGCTACCTGCAAATGGCTCATTCTCTGATCCGATTGTTTTGGATGAGGAGGGTGAGGAGGACAAGGAGGACAAGGATGAGGATGACAAAACTTGGCCAGCAGATTTCCATGCAATGAAGATCTATGACTATTTTACTGCCATGAAGAAATGCCCAGCCTCTATCAGTGCAGCAGCACTGTTCTTCAATCACTTTGGCCTACGGTATTGCAGTTCAACAGTTTATGATCACTGTGATTGCTGGTTGTCTGCTCCTCAATCAGAGAGGGATGCCATTCTCACTGCTGGCCAAACTCCTGCAGGCCTGTGGTCTGTCTTTATGGAGAGAAATCCAGTGAAGGATGCAGACACAAAAGCAATGGCATGGAAGATGAGATGGAAGCAGAAGTGCATGGGTACTGACATGTCAACTGTGCTCACTATCTCGGGATGTGTGCCCTTGACTTACCTGTGTGATATTAAACAGTGATGCACAAATGTTGGGTGATTGTTATCGATGGGGTGACAATTGGATGCTGCTGCTGTGGTACACACAACTGCCATACCCCATTAGTCAACAATCATGATCGGTACTGCCCTGACCATGAGGACCACAATTTCATTTGTGCTATTGTTGGCTGTGAGGAATCCATGATGGAAGGGAGGCTGGTGTGTCATGACAAGAAACATCAAGCAGTTGAACGTATTCATAAGGAGCGAGGTCAGGCACAATTTCAGTTGAAGGAATGCTTACAATGTGCCCATGTTGCACATCCAACCGATGCAATTGCACAAGATGTGGAGCTGGCAACACTTGCCATTGATGAGGAGGAGGAAGAGGAGTTTGTTGTAGATGGAGGTTCCATTCAGCAAGCTGAACCATCACAGGTGAAGGAGGGAAAGGTCCATGCTCAATTTGGCCACAAGTGGACCCATAATGAACAGATTATTGTTGCACCATGTGGAATGATTATCGCATGAGAGACCTTCTATGTGCTGAAGCAGTTGGGACTGTGGTTGTATGTACTGCTTGTATCTCTCAGGGATATTCTGAATTTTCTTTCGATGCAGGAAATGGTGAAGTGCATGTTCCGAATGCCTGGATCAATGCCAAATCATATTTTCTTTGACAACAACTGCCAGCTTGCAAAAATTGTGAAAGACAACAAAGCCTTCAAGAATGTTGGACTCTCGGTTGATGTTTTCTACTTCAACTGTAAACATTCCAAAAAGGACACATTCTGCCAGTTAAACTGCAACCCTGTGAGCTTTTCTGAGCTCTTAGGCCAAGGAGGAAAGGCTTGGTACTTCAATTCTTCAATTGCTGAACAAACCAATGTCTGGCTGGGGGGATATCATTCTATTTGTCGGGAGATGCTCATTGATAAGTACGATTTCTTTTTGGATGAGATGATCATGCAAAGAAACAGGCTGACAAGGGTGAGGCTTGAGAAGGAAGGAAAGCAGCCAAATAATTGGTTGCAAATGTAGCAACATTTCTGTATTCCTTCCAGTTTCTGACATTATATGAGAACTGTACTATGTTTATACAAAATATGAGCAAGAGGACCATCCAATAGGGATACAAAACAAATCCATTACATGAGAACTGTACTACCATCCAATAGAAATACAAAACGAATAATGTCATCAAGAGAATCATCACTTGTATCTATGTTGAGTCATCCCTTTGCCATCAGGACCAGCATAGAACCGACAACACCCCCGACAGTGATGGTTAATTTCAGGCTGACTGTAGAGTCACATTTGCTGATTACATGCTTGCATGGCAAGCCTAAACCGATCCTTCTGAAGGCCGGTGTGTGGGACTGTCAGGGTATCTGCACGCTGGGTGTGGTCCTCGAGAAGAGATAAAATGATAAATCCATCATATACGTTATTCCTGTGACTTTCTCAATGTGTGGAGTTGAATGGTTGGGGTGACAACATACCACGATACCAACATCAATGTAATGAACATATTAATTACCCTCCACTCAACAAATTGGTGTTCACCAACCTGAATAACATCTGGCATGTTGTCATAGTAAATACACTGTCCCCCTTCAATATGAAAGTTGTGATGGTAGTTGATTTTGCAATCTATGGAAGCAAATAATCAGTTGGTTCATAAGAATTAGATGAGAGAATTTCCACAACCATTACAGTACAGGTGGACAGACCAAACCAGAAGGACACCATCATCTGCAGTGAACAGAACAGCTTGACGTTGCTCTTCTTTCTTCAATGAAAGACCCTGTTTGTTCCATGCACAGTCTGTGTTCATGCAAGTGTGTTGGGGTGGGTAAATTGTTTGTGAAGCTGCACAGAGAACTTTAAGCATGGCTCTGAGAATGACCATCATTTGGGCACATACTAATGCCAAGCCATTGTCCATGTGTCTCAAAGACCGCACTGTCCCACTCAGATGGCAACATCTCACCACTCCATATCATGTCCTTCAGTAGATCCCAGCAGAGGCTTACTTGTTCATTGCTAACTAGATCACATGCTTTCTCTAAGAACATTGCAATGCTTTGGGGAACACCAGCAGGGGCTGTGAGATTGGATGGTCTGCTGATTCTACTAAAAGTATGTCGTTCTTGAGCTTCCCAGCATAGACCACAAAGTGGATGAGTTTTCCCAGTGTTACTCCTTCAAAGCCATCAGGCCATGCCTGGACAGTGGTCAGAAAGGTTGTGAGGTCAACCATTGATGCAACACATTCACTGAAGTGGGGGGGTCAAGTCAACCAAGCATATGTGGTGCTTGTTCCCCTTTGTGAAATAATCCAGCTGTGTTCAGACTGTTTGGATGGTCTGGATGGCCCAGCCATTCAGAATTTCCATTATCGAGATGTCCTCTTGAGAAGTAAGTCAGGCTCAAATTCAAGTTGTAAATATAAGTCGATGCACCCCTGGGGCACAACATTCCCATGGATATATTTGGCCAATGACATTGAGATATCTGAACCTGTGACAGGCCTGTAAAGGCCAACAAAGAGGAAGGTTTTCATGTTGGCATAAAGTGTGAGTCAAAAATGATACTGCCACTCCTGGTACAATGGTCAGAGATATACCAAAAACCACGCCATCAACCATCCAAGCCTTGGAAGTGGCACTCGAATCATCGTCTTGTCCTCCCCAGTAAAGTGAGTGGTTTTGTTGTATGATCCCCGGATGATAAACATATTGAATAGCCAAAAGATATTGTGTATGGACCCTCCAGCAACATTCTCCAACACCATCATTGCATACTCAGATGCTTGTGTGGGCTCTCCTCCTGTTAGCACAATTGCTATCACAAAGAGAGTTTGAAGGTCGTATATACTTCACATCCTTCTCATGCAAGTGCCAGGGAGCCAAAAGATGTTTCCCTCATCATCTACATCGGTGTACTGCAACCGCAGGTGGGAAGTTGTGATGATGTGCTCAATGACAGATTGTTCTTGCATCCATGGCCCTGGTGTTTATCTGTTTGGTAACAAACCCATATCCTGCAGTAAGTTCTCGAGGTTCATCATGAATATAGGTATCTTCATGTAGGGTAAACTTTCCCCACAACAAGTTATCCAATTCCATCTCAATACGATCTATGAGATTGTCATGCATGTGTTTCACAGAGTCCAAGGTGAGCAGTTTTCCATTGACAATTGCACTCCTGCCATCATTGGTAGGCAAGGAGAACAGTATTGTGTGTTCTGATGCAGATTTAATTGATGACAATCCATGCTTCAAGAGATATAGATGGGGCATGACCCCATCCGAAGATTCTTCAAGAAATGGCTTGACAACATCATAAATCCTATGGGATCAATAGGAGTGCAATACAAGATAGAAAATAGAGTTCACTGACTTCATATAAGATAATGTAGGGTTGATTGATTTCTGATGCAGCATCTCATCTGCGATAACCAGATGTCCAGTAAACAAAATAGCTGCAATTGATTGAGTGATCACAGATCCCGCATGCCAACTGCCACTTGGAGTAAGTGATGACAACACTACATAATGAGTAAAAGCACTCTGGAATGGGTTGTCTTGTCCATCATTGGGAAATTGTATGAATAACATGTACAGGAGGCACTTCATGAGGTCCTGGGCTTTATCATGGAACACAGGTGGCTGTCACTTTTTGGTCATGCCATACGGAGAGGCAGCGGTATTGGAAATAATATCAACTACAGTGCTTCCCATGTCATCCACAAGAAGCACATAATATAAAACCTCAGGTAATGGCTGATCGGCAGGGAAGGAATCTTCATCATCCAAATCTTCCACATCATCAACAGGTCCCACATCATCGTACATCTTGTCATCATGTAGTGGAGGTGCATGCAACAGCATCGCACTGAGTGCAGACTGGCTGGTCATCACAATATCTGGGGGTACATGAAATGAATACTCAGAGTGTGGATTCCTTATGTTGTGCATCAGAAGGACAAGCACACTGGCCATTGTCAAAGCATATCTTTTATGCATGTCAAAATTGACATCACTATGATCATGCTGATAGCTATGCAAGTGTTCAGAAGTAGGTCTCATGCCAATTAATTGTCTGAGTGAGTAGCTTCAAGTTTTGTTCTGCACCTCTACCAAGAAATCATGGATATGTTTGTGTAGACCACCAAATTGGGGTCAGTTGGGGAATAAGTTATCAGGCCCACAGCCATAGACACTTTGACTCTACTAACATGTTATAGCCACCTCTCTTTGTGCAAGAACTGATCTAGAATGTGATAGTTCTGTGGAATAGAAACTACCTCAGCAACATGTGGACGTGCAGCCAGTTTGGCCTGGTAAAGACCCCATAACAAGGAAGTCACAGCTGGCCGGGGGATTGCCACAATCGCAAACCATGAAAAAGTCTTTCCAAATTGTTGGCCAGGTAGAACAACAAATTTGTGTCACAGTTGATAATGGCCCACACCACAAGAATGTTTCTGAAAAGAGCAAGACTCACATCCAGGAGTACTTTCTGGATCCTTTGAGAATCCATGAAAACACACAGAGCAAATTTGAAGCTCAGTCATTGTGTCTAAACCACGCACTTAGGGAACAGGTGTCTTGGGATGATCAGGGTGAAATGTGATGTTCAGATACTCTGTTAGGATGATGGAATCGAATTGCACCTGCAGCTGACCATCAGGATTAATGTCTTTATGATACTTGACAACATGCTCACAGATCTTGGCTAGATTGAGGATATATTTGCACTGCAGACAAACTATGATGTTATGGGCCTCATTCACAATCCAGCCATGTTGTTTCAAAAATGACTTGAGCATACTGCCAGTCATCATGGGGGATGGAGTAGAAGCCATGGATATGGTGCGCGAGGTTGAGGATGGTGTACTCCATCCAATGGAGGAAGTTTGAAGAGTAGACACGAGAGCTGGATCCCCACTGCAGCCATGTCCATCAGCAGGAACATGAAGTTGAACCTCATCCACAGAACGAGAGTCAATTGACTCAGTTACCATCATGTGGACAGATAGATCAGGCATATCCAAAGGTTGCCCTGGTCCACACGGTACTGGTCTACATTGAACACAATTGGGACTGACAACATGGGACAGATGTCATGGAATACATACCTGCGAATCGCTCCCAACCTCTCATTTGAAAAGACACCAAGGACACTTCAACATTCCCAGGTGCCGTTCTATGGTCAATAACCCTGAATGTTCCCATGCTCGGATTTTCACCATGATGGGGTGGCAAATGTTGTGACAGCCTTGACCACTGGAGATGGCAACTGGGCGCTGACAGCGATAACATGCTTTTTGACTGAAAAAAGATCAGTCAGGGTCAGGCATGATAAAATTTGATCTGGAGTTTATATGTACTCAGAGTTCATCTTTGGTTTCTTATGTCTACAAGAGATGAGCAAAAAATGGGGGAATAGATAGATAAATAACCCTATGCAGGAAGTCTGGGACTTGACTAAGTCTCCACAACAGAAGAGGAGTCAGTTGCCTGCAATTGAATGGACAGACACTTCATAACTTGACTGTGGCACATTGTCATTAGAGAATGAACAAAAAGAACAGATGAAAAAAAATCTATTTAGTCCAGATCAGGAAACAAAAAAAAAAGCAAAAGGGGGGTTGGTTGTAAACCAGACAGAGAGAGAGAGAGAGAGAAATTGGAAAATATAGTGGCCAGTGTAGGGGTTGAATCTTCGGCAACAATGAAAAGAAGAATCAAATATGGACATGCGGCAGGAGATACTCACAAATAGCAATAAAGGTCACCATGCTGTCAATAATACAACAGCCATAAAAGAAGCTTCTCTGTAAGGATTTCCTGCCATATCCCCATGTACTAGACACCAATAAAGACGCCTTTACAAAGCTATCACTGCCATCAGCCCCAAATAAGAATGAAGTTTCATGCACAAAAAGATTATGTTCAAGACCATAAATGCAACCATAGTGAACACAAAGCAGCGCCATGGTTCACCACCAATGCAAAACATCAGCCCTGATGGGTTGGCGACCAAGTGATTGAGAGATGATGTACTGTGTGCAGTAACTCTCCCATAAAAGGAATAATTCAGACCTTCAGGCATAGCAACACTGGACCTGAATAATCCATCCTGTATAGTCACATCCATGATTGTGCAGTCATCTGATTGCACACCATTGTAGTGTCGCAAGGGAATAGATTGACTATGCTATAAATCACAATGGAATGAGATCATGTGACTCACTACAGATGTACTCCTGAGAGTGGCTCACTACTTAGTCACAGGATTGAATGAAGACAAGCTGAACATATGAAAACTAATACCATGTGTGGATGGAGTAACAATAGTGTGGGCATGTATCTGTTTTGAAGGCTTCAAGGAAGCATGTCAACATGGGTCATCATTATGATACAGTGAGGTAATAGACAACACTGGTAATGTTGTAAACAATCACAGTGCCAAAGTAATTAGTAGAAGTTGTACTGTTTGTGAACACAGACACAACAAAATAAGGATCAGGCATATGATCACACGACTCACTATCAGGTACAAATACCAGTTAGATGGAACAGATCACATGACTGAAAGTGGTTGTACTCATGAGATCGAGATACAAGCATAGCCAAACAAGTGACCATGAATCCACATTACTTATTAGTCTTGGAAGAGATCACATGACTGAAAGCAGTTGTACTCATGAGATTGAGATACAAGCATAGCCAAACAAGTGACCATGAATCCACATAACTTATTAGTCTTGGAAGAGATCACATGACTGACAGCGGTTGTACTCATGAGATTGAGATATAAACATAGCCAAACAAGTGACCATGAATCCACATAATTTATCAGTCTCAGAAGAGATTACATGACTGACAGTGGTTGTACTCCCTGAATATATGGACATAGGTGCATGCTGACAGCTCTCCCCAACCCCTGCTGCAAGTAAGTGAGGTGGACAGTCAACTCCAAGGCTCATGGATGACCTAGCACCCCAGCCACTGTGAGAATGTGTTTGTGGAGGTGCTACTGACAAAGACAATGGGAATGACCAGTAGGTAGGATGTAGTATGTACATCAACAGGAAACTGTACTCCTGCCTTCATCTTACAGGGGGATTGTTCTTTTGAGTATTGGTTGTTGGAAACCCCTGATGTCTCGTCTTCTATTTGGTGAATGCCACTGTGCCTTGGGTGTGTATTTGCACAAGTTGAATGAGAGTGGACACCATTTACATTGTGATTATGGTCATGTATCCATATGTATGCACCATGCTAGCTTATTCAGTTTGTATTAATTGGGTTTTGCTTCCACCATAAGTCATAACTTGCGAGATCATTGGCAAAGGAGCTATCAATAGCTTGTAGCTTGTAGTTTGTGACAACTTTGTCAATCATGCACCAGTATATCCAACAATTAAGGAATGTGAACCCAAAAGATTTACTGTGTTTCACCAATGCAATACGCTGGTGAGCAGGTTGCAGGTAATGAGTATGATGACATTATATGCAACAAGTGATTGTTTGCCCAATCCATCTGAAAAGGAATGTAAGATGGAGGTGCAGAAACATACAAGTGGAAGTAGCAACACATGCAACATCCACACACTGCTGGAAATAGTAACCTGTCCATAAGGGAAACAAGTACACTGCCAGATTCTGGATAGCGACCAAGTGGACTGCAAACATGTAACCATCATAGGTGTTCAAGACAAGCACCATGATTGCAAAAGCTACCAAATGGTGGGATAAGGTTTCATGCACAAAATCCTAAATCCTACATTATAAGTGTTAAATGCTATCACAGTAAACACATTCCACTGCCAACCAATGTAATACATTGGCCTAACTGTGTCCACTTGAGGGCTCAGAAACCACTTGATTAGAACCAGTTATCTGGTCCACAGTAACTCTGCCATAAAAAACTTATGTGGATGGGAGCATCAAGCCATAAGATTGGGATGAGGAGACTTCACCATTTAAATTCACATGAAGGATTATGCTGATGATGCAGACATGAGTTCTAGGGCCTATTAGTATTTCAAAGAGTTGACATAATCACATGACTGATGGCAGATGTACTGTTGACCAAGCTGGCATATATACTGGCCAGGGGATGAAGGAGCCATGTGATTTGGAGTGTGTTTTCAGTGACCACATGATTCTGAGCAGGTGTACCATTGGTGGACATGGGGAAAACAGGTGAGGTGTATTTTGTAACTAAGATCACATGACTGAGCACAGATGTACTCTCTCAGGGTGATCTCAATACCAAAGGTCAATCAACAGGTCACATGACTGGGTACAGTTGAGAGCAAGATATATATAGAGCAAACCAAACAAACCCAAATGTAACTGATAAATTTGACCAATCAGAAGCATCGACCTCACAAGCGTTTGGGAATACTGGATAGTGTGGGAACTTTTTTTTCCTGCCTATCAATAAATCCCAGGAAAATTGTGGTGTGTCAGGGGCACCCTGAGAAGTCACATGACCAACTTTGAGGCTGCCTGGCAGGGCGGTTCCTGCTCCTTGGCCTCCAGGAGGCCATTGAGTGCTCTGCAACTCAAAAGTGCTATGTGCTCACTATCTCCCCATGCTAGATAGGGCAGCAACAAACAGAGTTATGACTCAGGGGGCCTTCCACTCTGGTGAAATGTTTGTATTTGTTTATATACTTGTGCTGAATTCTGCTAAGTCAAAATTTCCTGCCCTAAATCAGAATTGGCCTCCCCTAAGTTGCAAGTGACTAATCTAGAGGGGGAGAATGTAAGGGGGCTACAGCCACCCTGTATGGTCTTGTTGACCCTGGGTATCCCCGGGGTCAGGCATAGTGTGACTACCTGTCACTAGTAGTGACAGATCCATTTGTACCTCATTTACTCAGTATAGAGCCCATTCATACTCTAGCCTGCATGAGGTCTTGATCACCTCCCACCCACACTCTTACAGAGGCCTCCTGGCAGGGTGCTTCCCTCCCCCCTCCTCTCTGGAGGGGTGGCTGTCAACCACTCTGCAACTGAAAAGCACTATGAGTTCATGATCCCCCCAGTTAGAGCTCAGGGGGCCTTCTAGGACCACCCTCCCACCCCTGGCAAGGAGGGGGAGGCCAGCTGTCTGCAGAAGGTGACCTTACAGCAGAGCACAATAAACATTAACTAGAGTCTAAAACAAGTGCCAACCAAAATTGGGGCTCCTAAGTAAAATTGTAGGCATAGGTAGGGATCACTGGGACCTGCCCTCCATGTACTGAAAATTTTCACAAGGCCAGCAGGACCTATAAACATGCATATATATTTTTATTGCAGATTTAAAAACATGAAAAGGCATGAACCATAGAATAAAAGGAGAGTAAAGGGAAAAGATCATAATAAAAAGAAAAAGAAAAAGAAAGAAAGAAAGAAACATAAAGTATTAAGGAATATGTTGTAAGCAAAAAAGAAAAACCATAAAAAATCAGTTTTACAGAAGGGGCCATGGAAGATCCTCCATTTGCTTCCACAAACTCATATCTCCATCATCATTAGTTGTGGGACTGTCATGAGGTCCAGCAGCAGGAGTTAGAGGTGGAGGTAGAGATGGTGGTGGTAGTGACAGGACACATGCTGTTGGCACATTGGCAGGTGAGAGGGGAGGAGGTAGTGATGCCAGGTGTGCTATTGGCAGATTGGCAGGTGGTGGTGGTGGAGAAGATGGCAGTGGGTGTGATGTTGGCATTTTGGCAGGTGAGGGAGGAGGAGGAGATGGCAGTGGGTGTGATCATCTGTGATGTTGGCATTTTGGCAAGTGAGGGAGGAGGAGGAGATGGCAGTGGATGTGATGTTGGCATTTTAAAGGAAGCAGTCACAGATGAATTTTGTTGGCCAAGTCCAGAAGAGCCAGCTACAGGTAATCCAGCATCAAGGGACATGGTCTGACCTTTATTTGCCATCTCCACCCACTGTTTAAAAATTATGGGAGGCCAGCAGATGGTATCTGGGCCTGTCACAGATTCAGTCCACAATCGGGGGGCAGAAGGACAGGGAGAGTTCCCAAAACCCTTCTCCAACATCTCCTTCCAATTATCCTGAAGATCAGTCCATCCATCTTCACAAATGTTTGGATGGAAAAAAACCTCACAATGGAAAACAGTGGAGTCAGGAGAGGGCCCAAGCACCGCCATATTACAGACAGCATTTTTAGTGAGGCATGTATAATGAGACACATTGATGCCATATCTCAAACCAACCTTGTCAATAACCTTTAAATCATCAAGATTGTCTATGTTGATCTGCTTGGGTTCGAATTTGACCATAAGGATATCCTCATCTTCATATGTTTGGTGACCTGCAGATGATATAGTCTGATTTAAATAAAGAATAAATAAAAAATGACTTACAGTGACTACAACAAAGTACCTGTTCAATGTTTTATTGGGATTATGGTGTGAAGGAGAAGTTCAAAGGGATTAAATGATGGGAGTTCAGGACAAGGTAGAACATCTTGTATTCTCCTATACTACAATGTACATATGTTGTGATCTATAAATACATTGTGTTCTATTTTTATACATGATGCACTAGTGTTGCGGTTGTGATGCGCTAATGTATTGCACTAGAATTGACTATCCCAACACTCCCCCTCAAGCCTAGCATGGTTGAGTCCATAGGAATGGTTAATAAATAATTGAAATGTTAAATTTCTCACCTTTCAGGTGCATTAAAACCTCTATGTGGTGGAAAACCCCATGGGAAAAACCAACTCACATACGAGGAAAGCTACTGAGTTTGCACATCAACTGGATTCCCATCTCTGCCCTATGTCATATATATTTTGGCCTTGGCAAGGCCTTTGTTAACACATCCACTGTTTGTTCCAGGTCTCAACAGTTTTGTATATCAAGTATTTTGTCAGTTACTAGTGTTCAGACCCTGTGATGGCGAATAGCAATATGTTTTGATCGCTGGTGAAATTGAGTATTATGTGTCAATATTATGGATCCTTCATTATCACCTTTAATTTCTGTTGGTGAGTTCTGTGGGAATCTGAGTTCACTGTACAAATTTCTCAGCCATGTCGCCTCTCATCCAGCCTCTGACAGCGCTACATATTCTGCTTCTGTCGAGGACAATGCTATCACAGTTTGTTTCTTTGATTTCCATGTGATTGCTCCCCCTGCTGCTAGAAAAATGTAGCCAGAGGTCATCAGCATTTGCATATGCGGCATCTGCATATCCATGGAAGAGGTTTCCGGTTCCAGTTTCATCTTGGGATTTTCTATATGTTATCCCTAGAGTTTTCGTACCTACCAGGTATCTGAGTATTTGCTTTATTGCACCATGGTGTTTTAAACCTGGGTTTGTGGTGTAGGCGTCCAATTTATTAACTGCGTAGCTTATGTCCAGTCTTGTGGAATTTGCCAAAAATTGCAGACTCCCCAATAATTGTGCATATGAATTGCTTCAATTCGGTTCATTATCAACCAGATTTGGTCCAAGCTTCATATTGGGGTCCATGGGTATACTGGTAGGATTTGCATCAGCTATTCCTTTGTTATGGAGAATATTTTCAATATATATCTCTGTTGAGATATAGTTATTGCATTCTTGGTTCATGTAACTTGCCAACAATTTTACTCAGCTCTCCAAGGTCTGTTACTTCCCATTCTGAGCAGAGTGTTTCTTTCATATGATCCATCATTTTATCAGATGAAGCAAAAAGCAGTGAGTCATCCACCCAGATAGCCATTATTCCAAAGTCATCTCTGTTGTGTCGTATATACGCACATGGATCAGAAAGTAAGTGTGCATAGCCATGGATTTTGAGTTTGCCATCAAGTTCATTATTCCACTCTCAGCCTGCCTGTTTTAAACCATAAAGTGTTTTGACTAACCTGCATACTCGACCCGTTCTGTCTTCACATCCCTCAGGCTGTTGCATATATATTGCCTCCTGCAAAGTGCTGTTTAGATAGGCACCCTTTACATCCATTTGTTGTAACTTGAGTCCCTTTTCAAGTATGGGTGCTAGTAATGCACATAATCTATCCATCCTGACAACCAGTGAGAATGTTTCCCTATAATCAAATCTGGGTCATTGCGCATATCCTTTCACCACTAATCTTGCTCAATACCTTACAATTTCCCCTTCTTTATTGTGCTTTTTGACAAAGATCCATTTATTTTTGATTGGTACTGCATCATGAGGTTTCTAAATGAATTCCCAAGTCTCATTCTCCAGTAATAAATCCAATTCAATCTTCATGGCCTTTTGCCATTCCGGCCAATCTGGAGAGTTCTTCACATCTTGGAGACTCGTAAGTTTGTCTCCAGCAACAATTGCGTAGACTTCTTCTATTGATAAGAAATTGTCATTGTCCTCATATGCAAAAGGATTGTGAAGGTGTTTATAGTCAATATGAATTCTTACCATATAACCAGACACGGATTGCTATCACTATCACATCATACAAGTTTAGGAATGTGCCTCCGGCATGCATTAAGTTTTTATATATATTAACAGTATTTCATTATAAACAATAGTATGTGTTAATATGTACATTTTTTATATGCATTAAACTAATAGTAAACAATAGTATGTGTTAATATGTACATTTTCTATATACATTAATGTAATGGTACTTCATTATAAACAATATTTTTTGTTTTTGCGCTTTCTCTGTCACTTGGCCATATTGCCTTGATGTTGTGCACAGACCTTACCCATGATATTGCCACATAGAACTGCCCATGTGTGAACACTGGACTCCTGAAATCTAATCCACATGCTGCACTGACTGCCTTTGAGATGTGTTGATCGACATTGAAAAGCATAGTCGAACTGGAAACTGGAGTCAAGACAGTGTGAAAGGGAGTTGTCCTTCAATTGGCTGTCACATCCATGGAATAAACACCTTCTCTCCAGCATGATCTCCAGTAATCAAGTGAACCTCCAACACTCTATTCCGAATCTGAGTCAAAATGCCTCGAGAACCATTGCAGACCCCTCCAGAAATGTTCAGGTTCCAAAGCACCATCACAGGGAATCCAACCTTTAGTCCCAAGCATGCCAAAGGTAGACCTGAGCAGTTGATTGAGTTGAGGTATTCTGGTGGATACAGAAGTTCTCCATTTTCATTGTTTGCAACAGAGTCTGCACTGTGGAAAACTTGCTCCTCTCCAGGGAACCTCTGAAGAATGTAATGGTTCAACTCATCGACATTATCATTTTTGCTTGCCAGGATGATCCGCTCTGAGAAGTATTGATCAGGATGCTGAACATGATCATAGATACCAGGATAGATGGTGTCAATGAGGGAAGCCAGAGTGTTTTCAGGACATTTGAAATGATCAGGAAGCTCGATGTTGGCACCGTCATCTGTATGACTACCCTTTCCAACCTCCAACTACCTCTTTGCAAACTCTTGCTCTTGAAGATCATCTGTGTTCAATCACATCTTGATTTTGAGATGAAGAACTTTGATATGCTGCCAAAGAACAGAGCACTGCAAGGAAGCACCAACAATCTGAGGTCGTGAACCCCTCTCAATAACAGGCAGGATCTGGTGAAAGTCACCCCAAAAACAACAGGAATGCCACCAAAGGGTTGATCAGATTGGCAAATGTCTTTCAGAGTGCGGTTGACAGCTTCATGGAGATGATGATGCTGCATGAGTGCCTCATCCCAAATGATCAAATCAGTCTCCTGCAACAGCTTTGCCCATATGGAACCTCTGGAGATAGAGAAGGTGGATGACTCATTGATGATGAGAGGGATCTGGAGACATGAATGAGAAGTGGAGCCACCTTTGAGCAAGAGTGCAGCAATGCCAGATGATGCTATACAGAGAATGATCTTGCCCTGAGAATGAAGCTGATGGCAGAGAGTGTTGTACACATAGGTTTTGCCTGTGCCACCGGGACCATGAAGGAAGAAGGTCTGGCCAGTGTGGTTGTTGACTGCATGCATGATCTCCTCAAAGACAGCTCTCTGGTCTGGATTGAAAGTGTCCATATTCTGTGCAGCCAGCTCAGCCTGCTCCACAACATCATATCTGTGCTGCTCAGCAATCAACCAGTTTCCAAGGTTGGCTTACCAATTCTGAGTGATCTGAGGCATGTATGGCCAATTCTTGCTCAGATATTTGCCAGAAGATGAGAGAAGCTGATTGATCAAGTAGAGGCCATAATCCTGCACATCTGCATTGGTAGGGTTGACACAGACATTGTTGTGCTGGAGCTGATAGTGCAGGTCATCACAAATGTGGGGCCAGTATGTGTTCCAAAGCTGGACAGGATCAGAGGGTGCACAGTCACAAAGAATGGTAACAAAGAGTTGGCAGAGCTGATGACCTGTTGCCATTGAATTTGCTTCCTCCAAACACTGCAGCCACTCTTTATCATCCTCCAGAAGCCCACATGCAAGACATGCCTCTCTGAATGAGGGAGCAACATTACCCTGAAAAGTGCGAAGATCCTCATATGATGTTGTGCCCTTGACAGCTGTCAAAAGAAGCCAGAGGTAAAAGTGTTCACCTGCAGTAGGCTGAGTGTAGTACATCCTTCTGATAGTGAATCCTCTCTGTCCGGGCTTCCACTTGTGCCCTTTGTGATCCCACACAAATTTGGAGGGAGAGTCCTGATAAAGAAGATCCTGTGCGAGCTCTGGATACTGCTGATTGGCTTTGAAATAGCCAGTGAGAGTGGTGTCATGCTCTGCAGCATGATGGACGACCTCCTGGATAGACTGCTGACCATTCTGATTCCAAGTGACATACTGCTGGCCAGGGAGGGCTGGCCAGGGAGGTGGACCTGAAGTCGGACTACATTGGGAGAAGCAGAGTGCATAGGTAAATAGAAGAGGCACCAAATGCTCTTGCAGGCAGAAATATAGCAAGCATCCAGATACTGTTTGACTTCATGGTTGCAAGTTCCAAACTGCATGGTGATGTGATCATGGCCCTTGTACACATATTTGTAGATGTACTTGACAGCTTTTATGGATGCAATGGACTCAATGTTGATGTGGCAACGGTACTTCCAGAGGAGATAGGGTGAATAAGTGACAACCCAGCGATTGTCAACCTGCTTTCCTCAAACCTGATGAGTCTGTCAAGTGTCCCGATGCCTGGTGGCAGCATAGGCATCCTCAGAAATGGTTGTCTGATCTCTGAATGGCTTGGGGAAACCTTTGGAGCACTGTCCATTGACAATGCAGGGATTGGGTTCTCTGCACCACAGGGATTATGGACCATGTACTTCTTGACCAACTCCAGCAGCTCAGGATTGTCCTCAGGAAACTCTGAGTACATAAGGCTGTCTATCTGCTCAGGTGTGCAAAGCTTGGACTCCCCATCGAGAAAGATGATGCAGTGCATGTGAGGCAGGCCATGTTTCTGGAGCTCAATGACAAACACATAAGAGAGTGCCTTGCCAAACATGCCAGCCTCAATGTCTTTGATGATGTGCTTCTGCTTTGCATATAATGCCTGAACAACCAAGTCAGGACAATTAGCAGCAGTCTGCCCTGGCTTGAGCTCATCCTGGATCTCTGGCCATGTGGGGTTTGCAGTCTGGGTCAGAAAGAGATCACCACCCTTGAAGTAGTGATTGATAGCCAACGCATCCTGAAGAAGCTGCTGTATATGATGTGTGCTTCCTGTGAAAGAAGAAGGCAGGATAATCCTTTGACCGAGGGACTCTGTGTCTGCATCCACATTTGCAGCAACAGCATCAGCCAAGCCGATGTAGACTTCACTGTGAATGGTGTCCTGATTCATCATGATAAAGCTCAACTGATCCTGCTCTGAAGTTGCCCACTGGTCACAAATGAACTCCTGAAAGAGTTTTTCACTCAAGAAGATATGCTGAGGCTCGATAGCAGGTGGTCAAGGATGGAGACGATAGCAGTAGAAATCTGATTTGGAAACATATCTGTGTCTCCATGGACCATTAGCACCATTATCTTGATTGTTGCCATTGACAGCTGCATATTCAATCTGAGGATGCCATTGAAGCTGGCCAGTAGGAAACAATAGGACATAGTGAAGTGTAGGATAGAGTGGATGCAGATCAGTGATGTGCTGAAGCGGAGGGCCATGCCTGTGGTAGAGAATGATATCATGCATGCTCTCTGGCAGATCACCATCTCCTGGAAGAATAACAGCAATCTCATCATTGGTAGCATCAGGAAGATTGTAGTGGTGATGGTCACAACTCTGGTCAAAGCACAAAGCTATCTTGCACTGCTGATCTGGAGGCATGTTCCTGGTGAGCTCATGGGCCTGCCTGTACATCTGAACTGCTGGATGGTGATGGTAAAGCATGTCCTGGAGGGTGACCAAAGTGCAGTGATCAAGCTGGGTATTCCAGGCATTGGCCATCCAAAAGTTGACTGCATCAGCTGAATCATAAATGTACAGCTGAGCATATACAGGAGGTTGACCATTGCATGGAAGCAGAGAACTGGCCTTGTGAGAGAGCTCTCCATGCAACTTGAAGACATAAGGACCCACACCATCATTGACAGACTCTTCACCTGCATTGACAGACTCATCCACTTTGCGACCGATAGAAGTCATGGCCAGAGCATTGTTGTAGGTGCGAATATGGTCACGAAATGATTTGCCAATGTAGTCTTGAGCAGTGATCAAGTGGTGAAGCTCAGGAGGAATAGGATGGAGAGGTGGCAGGACTATCTTTCCACTGAGGCAGCACATGCCAAACTTGGGATGAGCATTAGAGGATTTGGTGAGTTTTTCAGCCATCCAATGAAAAGCATGACAGTCAGGACACTGAACATCCATTCTTCCCAGATAATGGACAGGCCAATGAGGACTAAAAGGCTGATGTGCCAGAGGCAAAGGGATGTGAGGTGGTGGAGGCAACTAAAAGAATAACAGTCAGTTGAAATCTCCAATCAAAAAACTTTACAACTATACTTACATCAGGAATTTGAACCATACCCTAAAGCAGAGGTGGAAGAGGGGCAGTAGCCACAGAAATAGGAGGAGCAGGAATAAGAGGAACAGGGAGTGGAGGAGCAAAAACAGGAGGAAGAGCAGGCTACAAACAATGCATTAATCATTAATATCATCCACAGTAATATTGAACTTGGCATACAAATAGAGGAGGAGCATCAGCCACAGGAATGGCAGGAGCAGGAATGGCAGGAGGAGGTACTGGAAGAGCAAAAACAGGAGGATTAGGAATTTGAACTATATTCTGAAGTAGAGGTGGAGGAGGCACAATAGCCACAGGAATAGGAGGAACAGGAATAAGAGGAACAGGAAGTGGAGGAGCAAAAACAGGAGGAAGGGGAGGCTACAAACAATGCATTAATATCATGCACAGTAATATTAGAATCGGCATACCAATGGAGGAGGAGCATCAACCACAGGAATGGGAGGAGCAGGAATGGGAGGAGCAGCCACTGGAGGATCAAAAACAGGAGGAGCAAGCAGAGGAAGTGGGACCATTGGAAGACCCCTGCCCCTGCCTCTTCCTCTTCCTCTTCCTCTACCTCTACCTTGCTGTAGAAGAGGAGGAAGTGCAGCTAGCTGCTGTGCCAAATGAGGAGGAAGATGCTGATACTGAGGAGGAAGTTCTCTCTACCTTGCTGTAGAAGAGGAGGAAGGGCAGCTAGCTGCTGTGCCAAATGAGGAGGAAGATGCTGATACTGGGGAGGAGGTGCAGGAGCAGCAAAAGGATCATCATTGTTATGAATTTGGATCCCATTAGGCAGTGGCAGTGCAGGTTGGGCAATGCACATCATGCGAACATGATGTGGAGTCCAATGGTGAGCAGGACTATCCAGAGTGCTTTGGTCCCTTTCCATTTGCTGTGCTGCAGCTTGGACGTGTCAAGGAGTATTGGGTGGAGATGGATCCCTGGAAAATGTCAGAAGTGAGACCAAAAAAGTCATATATATATACATACATGATAGCACACAACAGAGTCAACAGCCAAAGAAAAGGTAGGAGGAGGGGGGACCACTTTTACAGCAGCAGAGATGGGAGATCCTTGCAAGAAGCAGTGAAATCAGTGCTAACAGTGGCAGTTGAAAGTGGAGTGACTTCCAAAAATGGAAGGGGAGGCAACTGCAAACCCACCAGCCCAATCTCCCTGCACACTGTGCCCTGAGAGAGGTCCAAAAAGCAACTGGCAGACACTCCTTTTGTTGAAAAAAGAGAAGCCAGGGAGGTGGGACTTCACAGAGCATCACCTTGAACTACTGACTCCCCAAGAATGCAAAAACACCCCCACTAGAAAAGAGCCCAAGAAAAAAGAGATAGATATACAGGGAAGGCTAACAGATACAGGCTATGGCAAAGAGTGTGATGTGGCCAAGAAAAAGGTTTGAAAGAAGATAGCCAGGTGATGAGCTGGCATGCTGACATAATATAGTCAAAAGTTCCCATCCACCCAAAATAACTCCCACGATGATGCCAATTCCCATCCACCCAAACAACTCCCACGATGTGGTCACGTGACTGTCCTCCCTTTATTATTGACAAGTTTAGGAATGTGCCTCCAGCATGCATTAAATTGTTATATATATTTTCTATATACATTAATCTAACAGTACTGCCAGCTCGCATGTACATGACTCAATGCTTAATCCTACTACAGGTACACAATTTTTAAGTTGACTTTGGGTCAAAGTGAAGTCCTGCATACATTACACAATGTTGAATCCAATATATATATATTCTCACTACTCTGCATAGTGTTTAATTCTACTACAGTCACACAGTTCTTCAGTTGACTTGGGACCTTTGGCCCCAAATCAATGTTGGGGGGCTGTTGCTCCCTTACTACTCTCCCCATCCCTATGTCCCCATCCACCCCTCCCCATCACTGCATCCCCATCACTCTGTCAACCCCTACCCTGTACCCCCTCCCCATCACCCCATCAACCCCTCCACATGTCCCATCCCCATCACCCCATGTCCTCATGTCCCCATGGCCCCATCTGCTCCTCCCTATGTCATCATCCCTACTACCCCATCCCCATGTCCCCATCCACATCAACTTCCCCCTCCCCCTCCCCCTCCCCATCAACTCTCCCTCTCCCTCCTCATCTTTGACATGGCACTCACTCACATTGCTCACTCAGCCTGACTCTGGATGGGTCAGCTTGCATGTACATGACTCAATGCTTAATCCTGCTACAGGCTTAATCCTGCTACAGGTACACAATTACTCTTACTGACTATTCTCATAATCAATTTATATTTTACTGACTTGAGTTAATAATTTAATTACTACTTGTAATGAACTCATTTCTAATTGTTAGTGACTTGACATTTTATTTAACTTGTAATGGTGATAAACTCATTTCTCACTGTTTTTGTAAAGAATTTACTTTTTATGGACTTTGATTGTAATATACTCACTCATTTCTTGTGAAGTTGACTTTCTTGTGAACATAATGTAATGACTTTTGCTCCATGATGAATTCAATTTCAACCGACTTGACTTTGTAATAAACTCATTTCTTCTTGTGAACCCAATGACTTTACCTGACATTGCTCTGTAATGAATTTAATTTCAACTGACTTGACTTTGTAATGAACTCATTTCCTCCCCATCACCCCATTCCCATCAACTCCCCCCTCTCCCTCCTCTTCTTTGTCATGGCATTCGCTCATGTTGCTCACTCAGCCTGACTCTGGATAGGCCAGCTTGCATGTACCTGACTCAGTGCTTAATCCTACTACAGGTACAAAATTACTCTTACTGACTATTCTCATAATCAATTTATTTTTTACTGACTTGAGTTGTTAATAATTTAATTACTACTTGTAATGAACTCATTCAGTGACTTTACCTTTTAATTCACTTGTAATGATGATAAACTCATTTCTCACTGTTTTCATAAATAATTTACTTTTTATGGACTTTGATTGTAATTGACTCACTCATTTCTTATGAAGTTCACTTTCTTGTGAACATAATGACTTTACCTGACATTGCTCCATAATAAATTGAACTTCAACCGACTTGACTTTGTATTGAACTCATTTCTTCTCATGAACCCAATGAATGACTTTACCTGACATTGCTCATGACTCAATGCTTAATCATACTACAGGTTCACAATTCTTCAGTTGACTTTGCTTCACCCCAAACCCATCACCCCAAACCCATCAACTCCCTCCTCATCCCCCAGACCCACTCTCCTCCCTCCCCTCTACTGTTCCCCTCACTTTCCCCCCTCCTCCTCAACTATGACCCTGACCCCCTCCCCCCACTTACCCCACTCACTCTCCCTCTTTACTCTTCCCCTCTCCCCCCACTCCTTCTCTCCTCACCTACTCACCCTACTCACTCTCCCCCCTCCCCACTCACCCCACTTACTCTCCCTGCTTCCACCACTCCTCCCCCTCACCCTCTCCCCTCTCCCACTCACTCTCTGCTGTGTCCTTATCCCCATCACCCCATCCCCCTGTCCCCATCCCCATCACCCTATCCCCCTGTCCCCATCCCCATCACCCTATCCCCCTGTCCCCATCCCCATCACCCTATCCCCCTGTCCCCATCCCCATCACCCCATCCCCATGTCCCCATCCCCCCCTCCACTTCACCCCATCCCCCTCTCCCCATCACTCCAAACCCATCAACTCCCCTCCTCATCCCCCAGACCCACTCTCCTCCCTCCCCCTCACTGTTCCCCTCAATCTCCTCCTCCCCCCTCACCCACATTCACACCCATCTCCCCCTCCCCCTCCCCCTCCCCCTCCCCCACTCTCTCCCCTCACCCTCACCCTCCCCCCTCACTCTCACTCTTCCCCTTCCCCTCACTCCTCCCCCCCTTACTCTTCCCCTCCCCTTCACTCTTCCCCCCTCACTCTTCCCCTCCTCCTCCCCTCTCCCTCCACATCCCATCTTGCACCTCCCCCCTCACTCACCCTCCCCCTCACTCACTAACCCCCTCACTGGCATGCTGACATAATATAGTGAAAAGTTCCCACCACCTCAAGATTCCCATCCCCCAAAAAACTCCCATGGAAAGCAGAAATTCCCAGTCTGCCAAAAAAGTCACACGACCCCAAATATGGCCTGTCACATGACCATCCTCCCTTTATTATGGACAAGTTTAGGAATGTGCCTCCAGCACGCGTTAAGTTTTTATATATATTAATAGTATTTTGTGTTAATATGTACATTTTCTATATACATTAATCTAATAGTACTTCATTATAAACAATATTTTTTGTTTTTGCACTTTCACTGTCACTTGGCCATATTGCCTTGATGGTGTGCACAGACCTTACCCGTGATATTGCCATATAGAACTGCCCATGTGTGAACACTGGACTCCTGAAATCTAATCCCACATGCTGCACTGACTGCCCTTGAGATTTGTTGATCGACATTGAAAAGCATAGTCAAACTGGAAACTGGAGTTGAGACAGTGTGAAAGGAAGTTGTCCCTCAATTGGCTGCAGTCGCATCCGTGGAACAAACACCTTATCTCCAGCATGATCTCTAGTAATCAACTGAACCTTCAACACTCTATTCCGAATGCGAGTCAAAATGCCTCGAGAACCATTGCAGACCCCTCCAGAAATGTTCAGGTTCCGAAGAACCATCACAGGGCATCTGACCTTTAGTGCCAAGTGTGCCAAAGGTAGACCTGAGCAGTTGATTGAGTTGAGGTATTCTGGTGGATACAGAAGTTCTCCATTTTCATTGTTTGCAACAGAGTCTGCTCTGTGGAAAACTCGCTCCTCTCCAGGGAACCTCTGAAGAATGTAATGGTTCAACTCATCGATGTTATCATTTTTGCTTGCCAGGACGATCCGCTGTGAGAAGTATTGATCAGGATGTTGAACATGATCATAGATGCCAGGATAGATGGTGTCAATGAGGGAAGCCAGAGTGTTTTCAGGACATTTGAAATGATCAGGAAGCTCGATGTTGGCACCATCATCTGTGTGACCACCCTTTCCGACCTCCAGCTGCCACTTTGCAAACTCTCGCTCTTGAAGATCATCTGTGTTCAATCACATGTTGATTTTGAGATGAAGAACTTTGATATGCTGCCAAAGAACAGAGCGCTGCAAGGAAGCACCCACAATCTGAGGTTGTGAACCCCTCTCGATGACAGGCAGGATCTGGTGAAAGTCACCCCCAAAAACAACAGGAATGCCACCAAAAGGTTGATTGGATTGGAGAATGTCTTTCAGGGTGCGGTTGACAGCTTCATGGAGATGATGATGCTGCATGAGTGCCTCACTCCAAATGATCAAATCAGTCTCCTGCAACAGCTTTGCCCATATGGAACCTCTGGAGATAGAGCAGGTGGAGGACTCATTGATGATGAGAGGGATCCAGAGGCATGAATGAGAAGTGGAGCCACCTTTGAGCAAGAGTGCAGCAATGCCAGATGATGCTATACAGAGAACGATCTTGCCCTGAGAGCAAAGCTGATGGCAGAGAGTGTTGTACACATAGGTTTTGCCTGTGCCACCGGGACCATGAAGGAAGAAGGTCTGGCCAGTTCTGTTGTTGACTGCATGCATGATCTCCTCAAAGACAGCTCTCTGGTCTGGATTGAAAGTGTCCATATTCTGTGCAGCCAGCTCAGCCTGCTCCACAACATCATATCTGTGCTGCTCAGCAATCAAGCGGTTTCCAAGATTGGCTTCCCAATTCTGAGTGATCTGAGGCATGTATGGCCAATCCTTGGTCAGAGATTTGCCAGAGGATAAGAGGAGCTGATTGATCAAGTAGAGGCCATAATCCTGCACATCTTCATTTGTAGGGTTGATGCAGATATTGTTGTGCTGGAGCTGATAGCGCAGGTCATCGCAGATGTGAGGCCAGTATGTGTTCCAAAGCTGGACAGGATCAGAGGGTGCACAGTCACGAAGGATAGTGACAAAGAGTTGGCAGAGCTGATAGCCTGTTGCCATTGACTTTGCCTCCTCCAAACACTGCAGCCACTCTTGGTCATTCTCCAAAAGCCCACATGCCAGACATGCCTCTCTGAATGAGGGAGCGACATTGCCCTGAAAGGTGCAAAGATCTTCATATGATGTTGCACCCTTGACTACTGTCAGAAGAAGCCTGAGGTAGAAGCGTTCACCTGCAGTAGGCTGAGTGTAGTACATCCTTCCAATAGCAAATCCTCTCTGTCTGGGCTTCCACTTGTGGCCTTTATGATCCCACACAAATTTGGAGGGAAAGTCCTGATAGAGAACATCCTGTGCGAGCTCTGGATACTGCTGATTGGCTTTGAAATAGCCAGTGAGAGTGGTGTCATGCTCTGCAGCATGCTGGACGACCTCCAGGATAGACTGCTGGCCATTCTGATTCCAAGTGAAATACTGCTGGCCAGGGAGGTGGACCTGAAGACGGACGACATTGGGAGAAGCAGAGTGCATAGGTAAATGGAAGAGGCACCAAATGCTCTCGCAGGCAGAAATATAGCGAGCGTCCAGATACTGCTTGACTTCATCATTGCAAGTCCCAAACTGCATGGTGATGCGATCATGGCCTTTGTAGACATATTTGTAGATGTACTTGACAGCTTTGATGGAGGCAATGGACTCAATGTTGATGTGACAACGGTACTTCCAGAGGATGTAGGGTGAATAAGTGACGACCCAGCGATTGTCAACCTGCTTTCCTCAAACCTGATGAGTCTGTCAAGTGTCCCGATGCCTGGTGGCAGCATAGGCATCCTCAGAAATGGTTGTCTGATCTCTGAATGGCTTGGGGAAACCTTTGGAGCACTGTCCATTGACAATGCAGGGATTGGGTTCTCTGCACCACAGGGATTATGGACCATGTACTTCTTGACCAACTCCAGCAGCTCAGGATTGTCCTCAGGAAACTCTGAGCACATGAGGCTGTCTATCTGCTCGGGTGTATGAAGCTTGGACTCCCCATCAAGAAAAATGATGCAGTGCATGTGAGGCAGGCCACATTTCTGGAATTCAATGACAAACACATAAGAGAGGGCCTTGCCAAAAATGCCAGCCTCGATGTCCTTGATGATCTGCTTCTGCTTTGCATAGAATGCACGAACAACCAAGTCAGGGCGATCAGCAGCAGTCTGACCTGGCTTGAGCTCATCCTGGATCTCTGGCCAAGCAGGGTTTGCGGTCTTGGTCAGAAAGAGATCACCACCCTTGAAGTGGCGATTGATAGCCAATGCATCCTGAAGAAGCTGCTGCATATGACGTGTGCTTCCTGCGAAAGAAGAAGGGAGGATGATTCTTTGACCGAGGGACTCTGTGTCTGCATCCACATTTGCGGCTACAGCGTCTGCCAAGCCAATGTAGACTTCACCACGAATGGTGTCCTGATTCATCATGATGAACCGCAAGCGATCCTGCTCTGAAGTTGCCCACCCATCACAAATGAACTCCTGAAAGAGCTTTCCACTCAAGAAGATGTGCTGAGGCTCAATGGCAGGTGGTCGAGGGTGCAGATGATAGCCATAGAACTCTGATTTGGAAACATATCTGTGTCTCTGTGGACCATTAGCACCATCATCTTGATTGACACCATTGACAGCTGCATATTTGATCTGAGGATGCCATTGGAGCTGGCCAGTAGGAAACAGTAGGACATAGTGAAGTGCAGGATAGAGTGGATGGACATCGGTGATACACTGAAGTGGGGGGCCATGCCTGCGGTAAAGAATGATATCATGTGTGCTCTCTGGCTGATCACCATCTCCTGGCAGAATAACTGCAATCTCATTGTTGGTAGCATCAGGAAGATTGTAGCGGCGACAGTCACAGGTCTGATCAAAGCACAAAGCTATCTTGCACTGCTGGTCTGGAGGAAGGTTCCTGGTGAGCTCATGGGCCTGCCTGTACATCTGAACTGCTGGATGGCGGTGGTAAAGCATGTCCTGGAGGGTGACCAAAGTGTGGTGATTGAGCAGGGTATTCCAGGCATTGGCCATCTGAAAGTTGACAGCATCAGCTGGATCATAAATGTACAGCTGAGCATATACAGGAGGTTGACCATCGGGTGGAAGCAGAGAACTGGCCTTGTGAGAGAGCTCCCCATGCAACTTGAAGACATAAGGACCCACACCATCATTGACAGCCTCTTCACCAGCATTGACAGACTCATCCACTTTGCGACCAATAGAAGTCATGGCAAGAGCATTGTTGTAAGTGCGAATGTGGTCACGAAATGATTTGCCAATGTGGTCTTGAGCAGTAAGCAACTGAAGAAGTTCAGGGGGAACAGGATGGAGAGGGGGCAAGACGATCTTTCCACTCAGACAGCACATGCCAAACCTGGGATTTGCATGGGAAGATGCAGTCAAATGCTCAGACATCCAGTGCAAGGCATGGCAATTAGGACATTGAACATCCATTCTTCCCATATGATGAACAGGCCAGTCAGGACCAAAAGGACGGAGTGCAGGAGGCAGGGGCATAGGAGGTGGAGGCAATGGCATTGGAGGTGGAGGCAGCAGTTGAAATATCATTTGCTGAGGATCTAGAGGTGGAGGTGGAGCAAACTAAATATGTAAGTGTTATTAGAATCCTCAAACTGAAATGTATTACAGCTATATTACTTACAGCAGGAGCATCTATAAACCTGAGAGGAGGACCATTCATCACAGGAACAGGAGGAGCAGGAAGAGGAGGAGCAGGAGGAGGAGGAGCAAAAGCAGAAGGTTGAGCATGAGCCACAGGAACTGGAGGAGCAGGAATGGGAGGAGCAGGAACAGGTGGAGCAAAAACAAATGGAAGTGCAGGCTACAAACAATAGATTAGTTATCAACATCATGCATAGCAATTATTAGATTCTACATACAGGTGGAGGAGGAGGAATGATAGGAGCAGCGACAAAAGCAGCCACATCAACCACAGGAACAGGAGGAGCAGCAATGATAGGAACAGCAACAGGAGGAGCAAACACAGGAGGAGCCCAGACCAAAGGAAGAGCAGGCTACAAACAATATATTAGTTATTACCATCATTGATAGTTATATTGGAATCAGCATACAGGTAGTGCAACTACAGGAATGAGAGGAGCAGGAATGGGAGGAGCAGCCACTGGAGGATCAAAAACAGGAGCAGCAGCAGCATCAACCCCAGGAATGAGAGGGACAGCTACAAAAACAGGAGGAGGAGCAGCATCCATCACAGGAATGGGAGGAGCAGGAATGGGAGGAGCAGCCACAGGAGGATCAAAAACAGGAGGAGGAGGAAGTGGAGGAAGTGAGACCATTGGAAGACCCCTGCCCCTACCCCTTCCTCTTCCTCTTCCTCTACCTCTACCTTGCTGTAGAAGAGGAGGAAGGGCAGCTAGCTGCTGTGCCAAATGAGGTGGAAGATGGTGATACTGAGGAGGAGGAGGAGGAGGAGGAGGAAGTGCAGCTAGCTGCTGTGCCAAATGAGGTGGAAGATGCTGATACTGAGGAGGAGCAGCAGGAGCAGCAGCAGGAGGAGGAGCAGCAAAAGGATCATCATTGTTATGAATTTGGATCCCATTAGGCAGTGGCAGTGCAGGTTGGGTGATGCACATCATGCGAACATGGTGTGGAGTCCGGTGGTGAGCAGGACTGTCCAGAGTCCTTTGGTCCCTTTCCATTTGCTGTGCTGCAGCTTGGACACGTTGAGGAGTGTTGGGTGGAGATGGATCCCTGGAAAATGTCGGAAGTGAGACAAAAAAAAAACAAAAGGTCATATGTATATCTACATACATGATAGCACCCAGCAGAATCAACAGTCCACAAAAAGGTAAAAGGAGGGGGGACCACTTTTACAGCAGCAGAGATGGGAGATCCTTGGAAGAAGCAGTGAAATCAGTGCTAACAGTGGCAGTTGAAAGTGGAGCGACTTCCAAAAATGGAAGGGGAGGCAACTGTAAACCTGCCAGCCCAATCTCCCTGCATGCTGTGCCCTGAGAGAAGTCCAAAAAAGCAACTGGCAGACACTCCTTTTGTTGAAAAAAGAGAAGCCAGGGAGGTAGGACTTCACAGAGCTTCACCTTGAACTACTGATTTTCCCAAGAATGCAACAACACCCCCACTGGAAAAGAGCCCAAGAAAAAGTGAGTGTGTAGGCAAGAAAAAATGTTTGCAGCCAGGTGATGCGCTGGGAATGATGCTGACATAATACAGTGGAAAGTTCCCACAACCTCGAGATTCCCATCCCCCAAAAAACTCCCATGGAAAACAGAAATTCCCAGTCTGCCAAAAAAGTCCCACGACCCCAAATGTGGCCTGTCACCTGACCATCCTCCCTTTATTATAGATTTTAGTGTGTGTGTGTGCAAACTATGGTCTGTTAAGTACTGATTACAGCGGTTCCCGAAAGTAATGAGATTATGAAATCTTTTTTTTTTGTAATCCCAAAAAGGAAATCTATCAATCAGATCATTTGAATCTCTCCCTTCCAACGATAACCTCGTCCGTCCGTCCAACTAATGTTGGACAACAACATTACTGAAGCCCTGGAATGCGACATGATGGATATAATAGCAGAAAACCCCACTTGTGAGATGTATCGATCCATTTTCAAGGCATATCTGATCATTCTGCCAGTAATGAAGTGGTTCCGCTCGAAGCTGCAACTGGAAGCAAAACGACGGAAGGAGTGGGAACAAAGGAACAAGCGTAAGGCAGGGAAGAAAGCTGCAGCTTCCAAGGTCAAGGCCACCAGGACATCCCATGATTTGGATCGTGGTGATGGTGATGAACTTGATCTTCTAGTAGGCAACACCTCAGACTCTGATGGTGATTCCTCTCTCAATTGACCCACCAAGAAAGCCTGGACTACTGAGATTATGGCTTATATCAATGTCAAAACCCCTGCACAAACCCCAAAACTCAAGCTGACCATTGATGCATGCAGCCCTTTCTTTTTCATGCTTGAATCAACACACAATGATTTTCTTACTGCGCTTGCAAAGACCACCCAGCCCATGGCAGGCATACAATCAATCAATCAGCTCAAACTCTTCTGGAAACTCAATGTTCCTGCAAATGACAAGCAGAAGCCGCTTGGCAACCCTTCAGGATTTTGTGCAATGACTACAAAACTCAGTGAGCTTCTGGCCAAGAACAAGGACACAACAATCACTCTCACTTTGCTGCCTTTGCTATGAGTCGCACTGCAGGTCAGTACTCACCAAAGGTCTTGAGAAGTATTGTTACTTGCATCATTACAGCCAGGAGATACTGTTGGGGGTGGCTTCAACGCCGAGATGGAAGAATTTGCACAAGGACCAAGCGGATCTTTGATACGTGAACAAAATGTATGTGTTTATCACGCATTATTGTATGATGCATTAGGACTGTCTGAACCGCACAAATGCACTGCTGATTGAGCAGCTATGCTTGAAGTATCTGATTGGGGCAGACCCTCGCTTTCTGATGAAGCATGTATATGCAGCCAATGATGGAAGGTGCTGGGAACTGAACAACATCAGGTTGCAGGTCTGGGCGGTACATTTGATGCACATATATGCATTTTATGATGGGAAATTGGGCCTGAGCATTTTTAGGTGCAAAACACTGCCACTCTTAGTGAGCCTCCTACGAGTGTTCACTTCTCTGAATCACAACAGCTTAGAGTGCCTGCGCCTACCCCATCGAACGGACCTGTTCCAACCATCGGTAATGGTCTTGCCACTTTTCAACTGCCTCATGCTCTACCTTTCCATGGCTACCCTCCCTATATACCTGGACCATACTATGGATATCCCCCTTTCATGCATCACCACCACCTGCTCAACATTCAGCCAATGATTCTCACATTGTATTTCCACATGTGCCACGTCCTCAAACTCCATCCACATTGCTTGATAATCCTGGCTCTGTACCATTGTCTCCACTCAAGATGACCTTACCATGCCCTGTATTGCTGGATCAATTCTGTGAAGCTTATGAGATTGATGACGATGATAAGGCTGGATTGATCAAACTGAAATTCCTTCCAGGTGACCGCCGTGTTACTCAACTTGAGCACAAAGATTGGCATGGACATGCAGGGTTTTCTTGGCTCTCTTGGGATGACTTTTTACAAAAGCATAAACAATTCATTGTTGACTTGAAGAGCGGTATGTGGGCCCCAAGCTTGCTCTAGCATTGTGTTTCTCATTCAATTTTCTTGTCTGATACAAGCTTCTACATTCTGACTCTTCCCTTTGTGTTATCTGTTCCACATGTAACCAGCATGCCTGAACCACACCTTTGCCATCTCCCCTGTTATGCAGCCACATGCCTCCATTAGAGCACCTTCAGGATTGTCATTCTCTCGAAATTCATAGCCATGTCGTCATAAGAAAGCTTTTACTACATATGATGATAGTGAGCGAATGATCAGACAGAAAAATAAACAACCATACAGGTACTGAATGACTCTTCAATGGGGTTCAGGTCAGGGGAATATGGCGGTAGATACAGAAGAAGACAACCTGATCATGTAATTATTGTCAGCTTCGAGATGCAACCATCAATTGTGGATCATTACCAGCAGCATTGACAAGATCAACCAGTGCAACATTGTGATGGATCCTGCAGTTGTCAAGGACAAGTATGCTATGATTCCCAGGGTATGCGTTCATTTCCAGGATCTAGAAAAATGCCAGTATACTGTCAATAGGACTTGAGACATAGTAGGATATGCACATACAACTTGCTTGGCTATGAAATCATAGAACTCCACTGAGTCAAATGAACCCAGCACAGCCCAACATGCAACATATCCATCAGTCATGATGCTGGCAAGAAGTGAGTATCTGTCACCTCGGACAAAGTTGTTGATGAAATCTGCTCGCTCTCCTTGCATGGATTGGCCATAGCATCGTGCAACATTGTGGTCATTCTTACTCATCTCATCAAGGAACAAGAATTCATCACCCTGCCCAGCAGAATGTTCCCTAACAGTTGCAATGAAATCAGCTCGAAGTTCTTCATGGCATTCTGCTGCAATCTTAGCTTATGTGTGAGGCCTACATCTGCAAGGTTACGTTGTAATGCAGAATGTGAGATGATGATATCATGTTGAATAGCGAGCCACCAGATGAGTTCATCGAGATAGACATCAGCTTCATTATGGTAAACCTGTTTGATTGCAGTCATTACAGCATGGATGATGAGGCAGCAGCATCCGATGAGTGGAGAATGAGGCTTGTTGACTGAATTGTGTTCCAAAAAGATTTTCCTCCATCGGTAGACACTGGCACAAGATACACAGAGGCTTTCAGGAACCATGTCTTGTCCCAACCAAGTTCCCAAAGTTGTAGAGCACATTCTTTGAGATCAGAGCTGATTCAATGGTTGACCATGATTGTGTTCAGACAGTGGGAATTGAAAATTCACTGTTTTCCTTTTTGGGATTTACAAAAAAAAAGATTTTGTAATCTCATTACTTTCGGGAACTGCTGTAAGCAGTGACAGATTATATAATCCAACAGACGCAATTTGACTTCTGTTATAGTAAAAATGCTTGAGAAGGTCAAAAATTGCATTGTGTCCAAAGTTTTCTGAGTGAGCCTGTTTTTTGAGTTCTCAGTATTGAGAATGAGGTTTATCCCTCAACTTGGGGATGCATGGGAATATGTTTGCACCAATGTTGTGGTGTTTGCTGATACTTATGCGAGACATCAATGCTTGCATGTGCTTGCCTTTGCTAACATTGCAGCAATTGCCACGCAAAAAAAATGTTTACGCAATGCTGCAGGGCAATTGCCACTGAGTTTGACACCACACAAACAACATGTTTTTTAATATGTAGATAATGTCTGGTCCTTTCTAAAAATGTGTTAAAAGATGTGCCTATGTTCATAACCTAAGCACAACATGTTATTTAATGTATAGTTGTGGACAAGTAAACATGGCATTTTTGATATCTTGTGATCAGGATTTTTCTGGGACAAATTGACTTCACATTCAGATCCAGCTGGTCAAAAAACCTATTCCCAAAGTTTTTCCCATGACATTTTATGTTGCCCATCACTTACACACTGCTTGCTACCTTTGTACAAACTTTTCTGGTCCTCCAAAAAACAGCCATTCTCTTATTCATCTTGTAGAAACACTCCTTTTAGTGATAAAAAGATATTTTATTAAGGATTTCTTATTAGCTTCAAAACTGAGTGAGAAAATTTCTTGAGCAGACTTGAATTTGGCAGGTGGTTACATTTCTGCCTCTACAACTTGCAAAAAAAAGGGTAGTTCTTATTCCTCTTGTATAAACACTCTTATATGTGTTTTGAAGAGGTTGTATTGACAGAATCCTGATATGACATAAACTGGAAGAGATATGATGGTTTTGCAATGAACTATGGTGTGAACCACAAAATCCAATTATTACTGGTCAAAAGTACAAGCCACCATCTCAGGAACATGCCGATGTGACTTGTACTTTGTGGAACTAAATTTCTTCACCTGTTTCTGGGCATCTGTCATTCCCATACCTGCTCTGTAAGCATCCATCCACTGAAACATCTGATGCTTCCATCACCAGATTGTTCACAACTGTACAGATTCCCGTGCTTTCAGCATATTCTCCTTTAAGTTTTAAAGTTACAGTTTTTTTGGGGGGGGGCAGGGGGCCACCCAAATTGGCAGTTGTACATATGTAGTGGTGTGTAAGTGATTGGCACCATAGGGCGGCCAAATTTTTTAAATAAAATTTCGCAACATTTTGCACCCCTTTTAAGGGATTTGAATAGCAAAAATAGTTGAATCCCTAACTTGATCAATGTGTAATTGATGGAACCCTGTTTATGTAATCACTCCTTTTGGCAGCTTTTTGAGTCACAGAATTGGTTCCTTCCATGAACAGTGAGATCAACATTCAACTTGAAGCTTGGTTTCAAGTTCAACAGCCTGTCATAATTACATGAAAATGTTTTGAAGTTGTCCTATGCTCAAAATAATGGAATGTAACCCTTGTAAATTAATATTGCAGTGTTTATTGTGTAGCTGGTGAAATTTGTTAGCCATGGCCTGCTATTTTTAGGTTTCTATCTTATACATGTTGAGTACAATCACTGCATGAACAATGCACTGTTGGAATGGCAAGGCTACCAACACCTGAATATTGAATGCTGAGCCACCTGAATGCCATCAAATTCTCACATCCTGCTATTTAATGATTATTCTCTGATCTCTCATTGATGCCTCAAATATGTACTGCTATGATTGTTTATTGTTCTTTCTACATTTGTGCTTTACCTGTTTTCTGCTGCCCTCATCAAGAGTCTTTCTTTTCATTCAGCTATTTTTAGCTTATTTCCAACTCAATGTATGTGTTGTTACATCATGTTGTCTCCCCTTGCCAGTGGTTTGGCTACCCACAAAGTGTATTTATTATTAGTCCAACTGTGGTCACCTATGTTACTACACACTTCTGAAGTTTGGACTTTCAACTACTCAGCTACATACATATTGTATTGCATCAATGTCATGTGATTATTTTAAAGCATGCAACAGTTATGACAGGTTATCTTACTCCTTTATAATCCCTTGACAAATATCTAGGCACTTCCAGAAGCAATGACAAACCTAGGAAGATGGAAAAAATTGATTCCATAGGTTACTTGGTGTTCCCCTTTTTGGTGAAGTTTTTTTCATTTTATTATGGGTGATCAATTTGATGTAACCTCAATTTTATCACAGGATTAGATGCAGCTAACCAAAATGAGTTAATTGCACTATTTCTCATGATTTTACTAATTTCTCAGAGGGTGGCCAAATTTTTGAGGTACCTAACCCAAATTTTTCAAATAGGGAAATCTGCTCATAGAAGTATCCTCATTACACTTTATTCTATATGTTTAGATGGTTTGTGATTGATCCCACATGTCCTTGTGCACTCCACATGGACTCCACACAGACTAGCTAGGAGTCTGCACAGACTAGCTCAGACTCTACACAGATTTCGCACAGACAGATTCCAGGTAATTAATTGTCAACTTGCAATTTTCAAGGCCACAGCTGCACAAAGGTTTTGTACTAAGAGCAGCCTCGAACTCTCAACCTCAATGTCACAACAATGTTATCACCCAGCAAATTAACCACTCTGCCATACAGACAATGATAAACAAACACTTTATGTTATTTATTAACTATTTAAAATATTTTCAACATCAAAAAAAAACAAGGATGCCCCCACAATGGGGGACATTTTATTGGTAGTATTAAATACAAAAAAAGTTGCCCCCCTGCTGAAGAGGGGGGCAGTAGAGTATAGAATAAAATAAAATATCCCACCATCTCGCTAGCATGTGAGATGGCAGGGGCTGCACCCACAAACCACCCTATGAGCAGATGCTCGTAGGCATGGGGTGGGTGCGTTCATCGTTGGCCCTCTCTTGTGGCCCCCTCTTGTCCCCCTCTTGTCCCCCATTGGTCTGTATGCACCCCCTTCCTCCCTACAAGCAGTTGCTCATAGCAGAGGGGTGTGGTGCCATGGGCATCCTGTCATCATTTTTTGGCCATCTTCTCATTGTTGTTCCACCCACCATCCACCCCATGAGCAGTTGCTCGTGAGGCTGGAGGCAGGTGGTGCTCATCAGCTCCCCCCCTCTTGTTATCTTCCTTGTCCCCTCTCATTGTCTATAGTTCAAATTGGTATCTAAAAAAGTTTGTTCATAAAAAAGAAAAAAGAAAAAAATACCTGGCCCAAGAGACATCAATGATGTCTCTTGGGCCTTTTTTTCGTTCAGCTTCCCTTCTCGTCGCATTGATGTTGTTGTTTTGGTTTGTTGTCTGTGTCGTCATTGTCCCTGCAGTGGTGGTGGTGGTGGTGGTGGTGGATATTGCCCTGTCATCCCCTCACCATGCATTGTGCCCTCCCTTTCCCCCTCCCCTCCCCTCCTTGTCCCCTCACCCTTGCCCATCCACTCGGTGAGCAGGGGCTTGCAGCAGTGGTGGTGGTGGTGGTGGTGGTGGTGGTGGTGGTGGCACCCCCATCCCCCTCAGTCATTGTCATCATTGTTCCACCTGCGATCCACCCCACGAGCAGTCGCTCATGAGGCTGGGGGCCAGTGGTGTGGCATATGTGGGTCATGTCACATTGGTGTCCATCATTACTACTAAAATGGAGTCTAAATTAGCACTTTAAGGTCCAGTGCATAGGACCGCAAAATAACCGCAAACTGGACTGAACTTTCAGTTACGGTTTTCAAATGTTCGAGACCTTGCAGTTGCAGTTTTGGCAGATCGTGTGATGGCTCTAGACCGTCCAAAACCAGTTAACACCGATTGGAACTGCAGTTCCAGATCATGTTGCTGGTTGCCAAGGTAGGTGATTGTTTGCATTATTTTCTCACACACACTGATCCTACCACCACCACCCTCGATGATGTTCCCTCCCTCCCTTGTCTCACCTCCACCACCTTGTCATTCAAGCTCAGAAAACACATCTACAATTGTTGTCGAAGCTCTATGAGCCCATATGAACCCCTCCAAAGCTCTACGAACCTCTACAAAGTCACGAGAATGCTTTGAAATTCTTCACAACACCTCGAAATTCTTTGTATGCCTTCGGCCGCCATAATACAATTCCCCCGACCTTTGTACAGCTCAGGACATACACCTGGAACATTGTCGATGAGTTCCGAACTAGTATCGAGCAATATTGCAGTATGCACCTGGTAAGCAACACCAGACCGCTCCACCTGCGCCACGTCACTAACCCCCCCCAACACCTATGAACACCCAGAACCAACAACACACCCACCCCATGCCTGCAAGCCACTGCTCATAGGATGGATCGTGAGTGCATGCAATTGACAACAACAACAACATGGCCTACCAGCACCACTGGATTCCCATGATGGATGACCCAGCACCCGCCCCCATGCCTGTGAGCAACTGCTCGCAGGGTGGATCACAGGTGCTAATCAGCCTCTGATGACACTGGGGATCACCAGGGCCATACGATGACAACATTGACAAGCACCAAGGCCCGACGATAACACCAAATGGCACCACACACTGAATGGCCAGCACCCATCCCCAGACCCACGAGCCACTGCTCGTGGGATGGATTGCAGGTGCAAGCTGGGGGGGGACGACGACGATCGACAGGGGATGACCAACAACAACCATGGGGGACGACCAACGATTACTGGGATAACGAATGGATGATGGACGACTACCATCACCTACACCCAGCCCCACGAGCTTCGTGGGGTGGATAATTTTTATTCTTTCTTAACTACATACATACAATACAGATGTTATGATGTAGTTAGTAGGTAGCACTGGTCCCATAACTGGTCCTGACCAGTGCTGCACTGGTTAGGACTGGGTCCGGTTTATCACTGGTCAGAACTGGTTCATAAACCATGGTCGAACCGCTGATAAATGGTTTATCACAGTTTTGGTCACAGTTTTGTAGTATTATGAAAAATGTAAAACCGGTTTGGTCCACGGGCTTGGCTTGCAAGGGCGAAAAACCAGACTGAACCAGACTTTAAAGCGCTAGTCTAAATAATAATGGAAATATAATTAGTAGTTTTATAGAAACAAAAAAGAAAGAAAAAAACTTACTTTGGCCATTGTGTCAAGGGATCGGGTGCATACCTTATGGGTACCCCACTTCATGGGCCTCCTGGCATCCCCCTGCATCCCTGCATGTTCTATTGAGGTAGGCACATCCACGCTGCAAGCAGGTGCTTGCAGCCATGGGGATGGGAGTGTTGGGTGGCTGGGTGTATGGCATGCCATTTCAGGGTTTAGAAATCATTGTTAACCTAAAAAAAAAAGAAAGAAAATAGTTAATGAGTTGATAAAACAATGGAAGAAAAGTAAAAAAAAAAAGACTTACTTGGGGCCAAAACAACGATTATTATTGTTTTGGCCCATTGTGTAGGCTCGGCTCATTTGGGCCCATTGCATCAGCTCAGTTAGTTTGCTAAGAAAATAGTTCATAAAATAAAGAAAGGTAAAAAAAAGAGGGGCCCAAACAACGTTGGATGTCATTTGGGCCCATTTGTTCCATGCTGTTTGTGTTGCTGTTGGTGCAAGAGGCATCAGAGGAGGGGGCTGACTGGGCAGTGGTGGTGGTAGAGGGAGGTGGGAGGCAGTGGTGTCGAGAGTGGTGATGGTGGTCAACATCAACAATGATTGTTGACATGTCTTGAACTTGCACATGAGTCATGTGATTCAAATAATTATGGTTAGATAATGCAATTGTTTGCACATACTGATAATGGCTCTGTGGTGTAGTGGTTAATTGCTGCTATTTACACTTGGTGACAAGGCTTTGGGTTCAATTCTACTTTAGTACATAATTTTTCTGTAGTCAACTGAGCCTCTGCTATGCATCCATGGACTTGACTCAGACATGTATCTGTCCAAGTCCGAGTAAATTGATGTTGCTCAGACAAAATCCATGCGCACTCAGAGTAAAGTCGAAAAATAGCTTGGACTCCATGAAAGTCCATGCGGACTCTCTAGGAGTCCGAGCAACTGCTATACAGGACATTTGAGCCAAATGAGTGGGTGCCAGTCCGAGATAGTCTGTGCAGAGTCCACACGGAGTCCATGCAGTCCATGCAGAATATATGGGGGGCAGTAAAGACCTCATTGATCTGGATGTTTGTGCCAGCTTACAAAATTCAGTCACCAAAAATTGTTGTGTTTGTTTGTCCACAACTGTAGTAATCTTGTAGATAATGTCCAGTCCTTTCTAAAAATGTGTTAAAAGACATGCCTATGTTTGGGCCCTAAGCCTAACAGTGAGAGATATGGTAGGCTATTGTTTTTTCTTTCTTCCTTATAGGAAAGGACAAGGGTTCACACAAGCATTGCATCATGCTGTGGTGTGTGATCTGCAGATATGTAACCACCATGACTACCATCTGACCCAGCATGGTAATCATCAACAGAATCATACTGGCTAGATTCATTGTCACTGTCATTGTTGGAGTCATCAGAGTTACCACTGTAGTACATATGTAACAGTTGTCTGCAAGAATGATGGGTAAGATGGTTGCAGTGGTCTTGAGTCTTGACAGTAACCAGAGCAGCCACTCCAGATAAATTAGCCATATCACTTTGACTGTGGGCATCTCTATGTGTCTGAGGAAGTCCACTATTAGAATTTCAAATGCAATGATGAGGTTTTTGAGTATATGCCAATACACTGTTGTCTGTATAGATGTTTGTGCAGCAGGCCATGGACTGCAATATAGCCTCCTTCATGTGTGGCAGGTGGATGATGAAATCATGGCAAATAGAACAAGGACCTGATCCCTGCAAGAGTGTTGGGACATCAACTTGCATTATCAAAGAATGAGGAGTGGAGATTGCCACATGCTTGATAGTGGAAGGGAGTACACCTTCATGAAATGTGATGGTGTGGGTGTTAGTGAGCATGAAATGTGCTGCTTTAACTTGGGTGCCTTGATGATGATACTTGCCTGAGGTTCTACATTGCATGGGACACCAACAGTGCATATAAGAAGATTCAATAAGTTGGGGAGGTGGAGGATGTTGGTGCACCCTCATGGTGTGCTCCCCAAGGTCGATCAAGATTCAAAGATGTGTGAGCTGGAAGGATACTGCAACAAAGTTTGGCAAGGCCATTGTTGCTTGAACATTTCCTTGTGCCCAAAGCCCACCTACAACATTGACTTCAAGCTCTTTGACATTGGCAAACTAGGGTATGTGAAGATGGGTGCTTGCAGTCATTGTTACTGACAGAGCTTCCAGTGTAGGAGAGTGCAGCATGAACCATGTGGTCAGTCAATTCTGCAAGTAATCACTGTTGCCAATCATGATCCCTGGGCCAAAACACTTGCAAGGATTCAGATTTATATTCCTCCTCCCCTTAAAGAACTTGGACATGTTGTGCAAAGCAGTGGCCCTCACAGTGCAAGTTGGAAAGCATTGGTGGGGCTGCTCAGCCATGAAAGGGAAACTTACTTGGGCATCAGGTGGTCCTTGCAGGAAAAGGGATTCATTGATCAACTTCTTGACATTGTTGGCAATGATTTGTTCTCTCTGATCTGAGTTATGACAGAAATCAATATCAGGAAAAAATCACATCCTTGTCAAGGGGGTGTCAGAAAAAAATTTAAGCATATCATGTTGAATTTTCTTAACAGCCTTGCTGGGGGACCTCTGCTGCATGCTCAAGTTGAGATAGTTTAGCAGAAAATAGAGTCCACCTAGACAGATTCCAAAATTTTATAGGCAAGGGAGTGGCCATGCAAGGGAGTGTACAAATGTACATAACTCTGTTATGTTCCATAGAAGGTGAGGTGCACAAAAATTGATAAACAATGAGATGAGTAGATTAATCTGGAATCAATCTAGTAGATGTGGCCATGTGAGAAATCAAATCAGATAGGAAATGGTGGGAACACTGCTTACTTGTTAAGATTCAACTGGGTACAATAGCAACAGCTATAAGATTGTACCAGTGAGTCCTGTAAAGTGAGAACCTAGTTAAAATGATTATTCTAGATATGGTGGGAGCTCTTATGATGTGAGTAGATGATATCCTTAAGGTGGGCCTTAGATAATCAACTACTGAGAATGTAAGAAACTGATCCATGAAAAAGCATGGTGCACTTACCTGTGTTGCTTGTCAACAAGATGGGAGCAGAAGGAAAGCAAAACAGGGACCCCCTAGCTGCATATAAACTGTCTGTGTTTCAGCAACTGCTAGCCCCTAGCACCAAAACACAGACCATGCAAAAGGGGGCCAGATGCTTTATGTGGTGGTGGGCAATCCCTGCCAACTTTAAACTTCAACATCAGAGTAGGCATAAGCATGGGTTCACAGTACCCTTGAGGGTTGGGGGCAAGGGTACAGGTATAATTCCAGATACCCCTGGCCCTTGCATATATGAGGTCTTTACACTCCCCCCCCCCCAATCCGAGCGGACTCCGCTCAGACACTCGGACTTCTTTGGCTGAAAGTCCTGCCAAACTAAATATCCAGTCCGAGCGGAGTCTGAGCTGAGTCCTCGGACTGTCCGAGTGGAGTCCGAGTGGACCAGCACTCGTACAGTCCTAGGACTGTCTGAGTTGCTTATATAATTGACTGAAAAATCTGTGGCTACTGCAGGGATTGAACCCTCATAGTCACATGATAAAGTACAATTAAGTCAGCAATATAACAGTTAGACTAAAGCATCATTACAGATAAGTAGTTATATCTCTCTATGTACCACCCTGGCTGTGATGACAAATCAACACAGCCATGTCATCAACAACGCTGGCAATGGCACTGCCTCCTCCTTACCTCCTACCCCAATAACCAACAATGGGAACAAGCCCAAACGATGGCATTGTCATTTGGGCTCACTTGTAAGTGTTTTTTTACATGATTTTTGTTGTTTTGTTTAACTAACTGAAATTTCCTTAATGATAGGTTTTATCTATGTTATAACGATGCCGCAGCCTCAAAACCACAACAACGGCTGACACAGCCACCACCCTAGGACCCAGAACCACCGCTGCAAGCAACTGCTTGCGGGGTGGGAACAGGTACAACTGCAAAATGGCAAGACAATGGCGACACCGACTTGGCCAAACAGAACAACAACACAATGAGGTGACTGGAGATGACTGGGACTGGGAGATGGAATGACAAGGGGACGAGCAGGAAACAATGAAAGGAAGGCAAAGCAAACAAAGAAAAGGCCCAAGAGACATCATTTGACGTCTCTTGGGCCGTTGGTAAGTTTTTTTTTCTTGTTTTTGTTACTAATGAACTTTTTTAGGTATTATCTAGTACTGCTGACAACGACGATGATGAGCACTCAGAACCACTGCTGCGAGCAGCTGCTCACGGGGTGGGAATGGGTGCAACTTTGAAATGACAAGAACGGCTACTCATGCCCACCACCCAGGACACACCACCCGCCTCCAGCCTCACAAGCAACTGCTCATGGGGTGGATGGTGGGTGGAATGACAACGATGGCAGGGAATGACAACAGCACCCGCCCCAGCCGTATGAGCCACTGCTCATAGGGTGGACGACGGGTGGAACGACCACAATTAGGGGAGACCCAAGAGACGTCAACATCTCTTGGGTCCTAGGTAAGTTTTTTTTTCTTTTCTCATTTCATTTTTCGATCCTAACTAACTTTTTATAGGTACAAACTACTACTGGCGACAACAACGATGACAACACCACCACCACCACTGCTGCAAGCCCCTGCTCACAGGGTGGAAGGTGAGGGGGAAGAGACGAGGGGGAAGGAGATGAGAGGGAATGTTACAATTTTCCTTGTAACTCATGGAACCCGACCAGCCCAACCGACCTGACAATCCCCTCCAGACAGGAGGCACTCCATGACTCATGCCTAGGGCATGTCCTTGACACCAGACACACATATGACGCATGCCAACTGCATGCATTTGATCCCCTTCCCGTGGAAGGCACCCTTGACGCATGGTGACTCCATGCACCAGAACCCACTCCCACACATGCTGTGATATGACAGCTTCTTGACATGAGGTCCATGACATTGGACGCCTCATGCTAGGCATGAAGCTTATCTCTTATTGTTCCCTGACATGCTGCGCTGCAGCACTCCATGACATCGGACGCCTCATGCCTTGCATGAGGCTTATTGTTTCTATTCTTACTTGATACGCATCTACCTTTCCGATTGGACGATAAGGACCTCCCTTGTAGTATAAGTACTGCAACTCGTAGTAGGGATGTCCTTAGTTTAGATCTAGGCAATTAACAGCCTTAACTTGCAACTCGTGAACTTACTCGAAACCACTAAGGAAGCCCCTTAGTGCATGAACCTGAACAACTCTACGCAGAAGCCCTGCTAGAGTGCACTACCCATCTTACATCGGACGCTCTGAGTAAGACTAGTGCTGAATGACTCATCAAGGAAGCACCTCGTCGAACGACAGCAACTAGATCGAGTGGTTGAGGCTTTGCCCTTAACAGGGAAGGGAGATGATGACGAGAGTGGGGACACCCACGATGACACCTGCCCCATGCCTACGAGCATCTGCTTGTGGGGTGGTTTGGGGGGGAGAAGAATGGGGACAGGAGAGCGAGACGGCCAGGGGACAACCTGGGGAGAGACGAATGCCACCACAAGCAACTGCTCGTGGTGGGTGTTTTTAATTTATTTTTATAATTGATAGTTACGGCCCCCTCCCCTTGAGCTTGCGAGGGGAGGGCTTAGTATTATACATATTAATTACCCATATTAATTACCCCTCACACAGATGCGAGGGGGTCAATTTAATAATCTATTCATGATATATAAAAATTAGATTTCAGTAATAAATAGATATAATGTATGCAACTTTAAATGACTACTTGGCTTCAGTGGTAGCATGTGCATGTTTTGTCGTCATGTGATTGCTAGTCCAAAAGGCTGTTGGTTCAATTCCTGCTGTGCACACATCATTTTGTGAGACTTATAAGACTTTCTCTAAGACTGGAACTCAGACTTTACTTGGACAGTACTTTAGAAGGTGTAAATAAATGCACAATTGATGTTGTCCAAGCAAAGTCTGAGTGCAGTCCGAGTGCAGTCCTCAGACTTTACTCAGACAACTTGGACAGTCCTAGGACAGTCCAAGTGTCCGAGCAGAGTCTGAGCAGAGTCCAAGTGTCTGAGTGTGTCCAAGCGGAGTCTGCTCGGACTGGGGGGGGGGGGGAGTGTAAAGTACTGGCATATACCCATGTATGTACATATAATGTAATAATAAACACATAATCTACATGATACATCATGGCCAACTCCATAAGCATCAGAACTGTACAGTTATATCACCACACAGCAATCACAAAAAGGGGAATATCAACCCAACATCTTGACACCTGTCAACCTTCTGAATCACCATGCCAGAGAACTCACGCAAATCAGATGCATCAGTGAAGTCATCAAAGTCATCCCTCAAGTCCCTAAAGGGAACTCTCAAACGCAAAGCCTCAAAGCTTATTAAAGCTGTTCTAGCAAAGAAGAAAAAAAAGAAAGCACCTGATGGAGATACACTGTCACTGTCATCAGCTGAAGAGTCGGACAATGGTAATTGTAACACAAACTCACATGATCCGAGACAGCCTGAGGTGATTGACATTGATGGTGATGACGACAATGAGAAATCAGAGGATGGTACCGAGGAAGATGCAGAGGCTGAGTTAGGTATATCATGCTCCTCTTGATCTGGAAGCAGGAGAATACTAACATCAGCATCAACAGAACAACTAAAAAAGGACTGGAATGCACCAATTTATGCATTCTAAGGGCCATCACTTCCATGGATTTTTATGTGCTGCCAAGGGCTGTAAAAAGTAAGTACACCATTACTTAGATAAGTCAGATGCAAAATCCATGAGCAACTTACAAAAGCATGCAAAGAGCTGTTGGGGAACTGAGGCTGTCAAGGCTGCAGACCAAACCAAGGATGTATCAGAAGCATGGGACTCAGTAGTAAAACCACTGGGGAAAGATGCATTAATCACAGCTATATTTGAATGGGTTGGCAAAGGGAAGGTTACATACTCACACCAACAACATACAAAAACTCAGACCAAGTACGTGATCAGTTAACAGAGATCCTTTGATGACCTTGGAAGTTTTTTTTGACAGAGCAGAAATCATTCGATGGGTATTGGAAAATGTGCATCCCTTTGTAATTGTCAAAGACCAGGTATTTCAGTCGTTAATAAAGATGGGATGACCTGAATACTACATACCTTCCCCCTCAACAGTTTCTCATGATGTTTGTTTGGTCTTTGCATGTACCTGCCAATGGATTCCTAAGATGCTACATGTAAGCAAGGCTAACTATGATATAACAAGATGAACACTAACCATCCCACAGGAATATGATGGGGATCTCAACTCTTCCACAGATGCATGGACCTCTCCCAACCATTGAGCATTCATTGCCATCACAGTCCATCTCAAGAAGGATGGTGTGCCACTCACCCTCATGTTAGATGTTATCGAGGTTGCACAGGTACATAAAACTTGATGTTTGCACCAGCTGCTTATAACCCTGTGCTCTAGTCGCATTCTGGCCTAAACCTTGTGATAGTGTTCACAAACATCCTAGAAGATTTCAGAATAGCACACAAAGTTAGTATCACTGTTGTTTGGCAGAGGGAAATGACTTACCTTCAAGCAGATCCTGAGTATCACCTGCGATAACGCATCCTGTAACAATGTCATGATCTCCAAGCTTGCCAAGATACTTCCTGACTTCTCCCAGGTCAACCATACTCGATGCTTCCTGCACATTGTTAACCTCTGCACAAAATCAATCATAAAACAATTTGATGTACCAAAGAAAAAGGAGGATGAGCATCTAGATGAGGCTGTGCATGAGCTGCGAGATGACAACAAGCTCCAAGGTCTTGCTGGTGACCAGGAACTTGAGGAACAGCAGACCATCTAGGCAATGGCCCAGCATCAAATTGATGGACAGCATGAAGCAGGGGAGGAGGATGAGGACGATGATATGGAGGGATGGATCAATGAGATGGTGCTACTTGTGCACAGGGTTGGAGGAAAGTATTCACCCTGTAAAACTGGTTTTGGTTAAAGTGAGTTGTAGAATTGACTGAGAGAACTACACTCACCTTTTGATAGCTTTGGAAAATTGCTTTCAAGATCATCAACTTGACAATGATTGTCCTTCCTGCATGGTACAAACATCTCAAGGAGCTCAAAATGTGTGACCAAATCATGCCACACGATGTGACAACCCGCTGGAACTCAACTTATGACATGTTGAAGTTTGCTCTTGAGTATCGGAAGGCCATTGATGTTCTAACTGCAGATTGAGTGAATGACCTTTGAATGTATGAGCTGAGCAAGATGGAGTGGATTATTGCGCAACAGTTGTGCAACATACTTTCAGTGAGTCACAGCATCACAATTCCATGGATCACTTTGTCATCAATTACTACAGGTTCTCAAGGACGTGACTCAATTCTTCTCTCATGGTACACCCAACCTTGCCACTGTTATTCCTGCTATGGACTACATCAATGACCACTTTATTGCTCACTCAAAGAATTGTGCTCTTTCCCCCGCTATCAAGGCTTCTCTTGGACTTGGCAAAAGAACACTGAACTGTTATTACTCGCTTACTGATTCCTCAGAGGTGTATCACATTGCTATGGGTGTGTTGTGGGTTTGCATTGATACATGTAACTCGCCCTGGATGCAGTTCTACACCCCCATCATAAGTTGAAGTATTTTGAGAAGGCTAATTGGGAACAGGATTGGATTGACACTGCGTGGGAATTGGTGCATGAGGAATTTGAACGATCTTACAAGCAGGACAGTGGTAGTGAAAATGAGGAATCTCCTTCCCCTTCCCCAAAGGAGGTATGTGGTTTGAGTCTTCTCTTCTATTCCTAGGACTTACAATGCTCAAGTGCCAACAAAATCTAAAAATGTGTTCAATAATCTTGCATCACTGTGTGCTCCCACATGTGCTGAACTATGGGATGAGTATGAACAATATCTCAGCATGGACTCCAAGGCGGTGGATGATGTTTTGTTGTGGTGGTCTGAATGGCGTGCGATGTATCCTCATTTGTCATGTATGGCTTTGGATTATCTGACAATTCCTGGTAAGTACAGTTACTTCATATTTTTTTCTCAGACTAATGCCTCATTAGCCACTTCTGTTGATGTCAAGCATATTTTCAGCCATGGCTGTCTAATTTTATCTCATGTTCACAGTCGGCTCTCGGCACAATCAACTCGGGCATTGATTTGTTTAGGATCATGGAGTTTGTTAGGACTCAGATGTTCTTGCAGTTGGTGTGCTAGATGAGGTTGAAGGGGATGAGGAGCCAGAACTTGAAGATGGCTGGTACCATATTATATTGTAGTTTAGGAATCTATGATCTTAGCTATGGAAATGACTGTACCCACTTGTAATACCTGTACCCCCCATGACCCTTGGTGAAAACCCATGGGTTAGCAGGTGTGGGTACTTGAGGGTAGGGGTATGGGTCAAGTCTCAGGTACCCAGGGGTTACCTGTGCCAATGCCTACATCAGAGTTCCCATCTACAAAAGATGTGCATTTTATGGCGATAAATAGTGCAGCAGGAATGACACATTTTAGCAAGAACTTTATATGGAGAAAAGTGTTAAGAAATATTATGTACATGTATTGTATTTGGCAGAATTTCAATATCTTACCAAGGTATGGAAATGTGCATGTTCAGTGTTTCAAGTGAGATGCCTCCAAGCCAATCCAGATAAGATATTGAAAATCCATCAAATACAATACATGTATAATCTCAGATAGACGTGTACTGTAAGAGAAAGACCCAGAAGAAGAGGATATAGGGTGGACAAGGGCACAAAGAGGCCACAAAGGGCACAAAGAGTCTATAAAGACTATGTAATGACAGCTATAAAGCAGTAATACTGGGGAGATACTTAGATGTTCAATTTAAGAGTGTAACTACTGTGAGCTGGCAGGTATAAGGCTGTAGCCAAACAATAACAAATAGATATGTAAGATAGGAATGAATGAGAGGTTTCCATAGAGTATGAACAGTAGGTAGGGAAACATATATACCTGGGAGGCTTGTCCCCTTACATGTACCAGACTCTAATGAACACATCTCATCATGTTAATTAGTATTATGTAATATGTGTTTCATCATTTATGGAGTGCTTACTGCACTCTGGACATATTTCTGAATGCTATTTTGCCCTGATTTCATCCTGATGTTAAAGCTGGTAAGATTTGGCAACTTATGACAGTGAAATTGGAGCTTCCTACAGAATTTTAACTAGATATGTTGTTAAACTATTGGGCTGAGCTAGCACTGCAAAATACATGAGATTCAATGATAGACTCAGAAGAATATAGATGTTGCAAGGTTGATGTAGAATCAACATATTGAGCAGAGATGTGTTCAAATTGATGAATTGACTGTACCACCAGCACAGTGGCATAACTTTTTGAATATGGTGTCATCTCATGCAAGGGGGTGGTGGGACGGGAATTTTTCATATGACATCAGTTTTTTTTTTTCACAGCTCGCCAGACCCCCCTCCCCCCTCCTGCCATATATGGTATGTTTCAATCATGTGCTGTTTGAAAACAATCCCATGATCCTTCCAACAATGATGTGGTCACATCATTCCCCACTCTCCCCATCATGCCCACCATCCCATCTTCTTCATAACTGGCCATTTCAACCACTGCTGCACCCTTTGGCCTGGCTAAATAGCAAACCCCGTTGCTACAAATGTGCCACTTCAAATGTGGTTTGCGAATTCGAGACCATAGCCTGCAAAGGCTCCCTATCTTTGGAACCCACCTTACCTTTGGAACCCACCTTTACAATGAACTAACTAACTAGGTGTGAGAAGTAGTTACTATATAAGGAAATTTTATCACTGCCATTATCACATTATCCTTGCCACTGCTTTCCACCATGTCTCTGACTATTCCTGCTTGCCTCACATGCTTCACAGCCCAGCCATTGATGACATACTCTAGATCAACTCATTGTAAGTGGTACTGGATGCACTATCAACCCTGTGGTTCCACTGTACAGAAAACATTTCACTCACCCATCTGGTCTTGCATCCACACTCAATGACACTCTGTGCTCTCAATATATCTTTGTGTGTCACAGCACTGCTGCAAGTACAAACTTCCAGGATGGCCTGCAAGTCTCTGGCCCTTTGTTTTCATCCAATGTGCATTACCAGCCCTGTGAAGTGATCATGCTTGTTGTCTGTTTGGCTATCTGTGTGTGGATCTGATACCGATGGGTCTGTAGTTGATGTGGGTGGTGCTACTGAACTTGTAGGAGCTTCCTGAGGTAGTGTTGGCCCTGGCATTGGAGATGAGAGAGACCCTGGTAAGCACCATCTAGCATCATTCATGTCCCACACTGAGTCTGGGATCACTTCAACAAGCTCATCCTCTGCATCAGGATCACTTCCAATGTCATCATCTTCTGCCTCTCCATCTGGATAAAGGTCATCTTCATATTGATCTTCTACATCAGATCTGTCATCCTCAGCAACATTCCTGGTCATGCATCAGTGCTTAGTGCTTAGGACCAAAGTAGAACTGAAGAAACTAACCACAAGGTGAGCTGTTGGAGATGCTGGATGCATCTCCTATACCAGAGTGGTGGGATGCACTAGTGATAGGATGATCATGACTCTACAGACATGCATGACTACTGACTACATGGTCACATGACTACTTGGAGTAGGTGCCCCCACGCCCTACTCCATCTGCCCACCTCCACAAAGGCAATGTCCCTGTCACCACAGGAAAGAGAAAAAACAGAACAATAAGTAGCAATAATATAGACAATGAACTATGGTTGATATCAAAATAAAGTAAAGAAAAACTCAAGAAGTTGGTGCCCATCCCAAAGCTCAAAGCACTCTACTCAGCTCTCCTAAATGAGGATCACTATCCCAATCAAGTTTCAGAAGGGGTTCATATGGGACTTGGAATAGATGCAGTTGGTTTGCCTGAGCCTAGTCCAAATGGATACCTGTGGGTGATGATAGGACCTGTGGTCCACACCAGCCAACCTTGTCGAGTGAATGAGTGGGTCAGGGAGTTCCTCACTTAATTACAACAATGAGTTTGCCTTTGTATGGAGTCAAAAGGTTGGGGGATATTAGAACATAGTGCTGAAAGATCTCATGGTGGCGACTTAGAGATAATGGGTATGGATTTGGCATAATCTGCCCAATTGAAATGTGTGGGGGGTGATTGTACAATGACAGGGTCTGGTAGGGGCTCAAATGTCTCTTCATGATTGGTGTTCGTTGTTCATTGCTGGTCATTTGTTGTTCACAATGAAGCCAACACCTCCATCTCCCCCTGTGAGCAGAGGCTCACAGGTGGGGTGGTGGTGCTGCATCATTGTTGTTGTCATCAGTGCAGAGTGGGGCAGGTCTCAGGTGGGTGACCCTAAAAAGAAGAAAATGTATTAGTTAGTAAAAAGAAATCAATGATAAAAACCATACCTGGGACCCAAACAATGACTACCTTGTCATTTGGGCCCACTTTGCAGTCATTGAGGTGATTTCAAGGTAGGCAGTGTGAGTGTTGTTGGCGGTGAGAGTAGAAGGTTGAGAGGAAGCGATGTTGTGGGTTATTGGTGGTCATGGGAATTGTTTGGCAAGTGGTGCCACTTTCTTTTACTGGGCGCAAGCATGACCAAATGGTCTGTGCACAACCACAGGGTATATAAGCACTCATAAAATGAGCACTTTTTGCCCCCAGGGTTCCCATTGCCCTTTTGTATACTGTAATATAAGTATAAATAGTTTATATTAGTTGTATTTTTCGAATACATTACATAGGTTTACTTCATTAGTATAGGATATGTAGCACTGCAAGAAGACCAGTTGCAACTGGTTTTGAAATATTCTGAAATAGAGGCAACTGGCAACCCAACTGCCCTCAAAACTGAGCAACCGCAACCGATGGTTTGGTTGCATTTGGTTGGGTTTGGTTGGGTTGCAGTCTTTTTTCCAGTTCATTGAACTGGACCTTTAAACACTAATAATGATGGCATCGAGCACAGTGCCTCCAAATGCAAGAACAGCTACATCAACACTATTACCACCCAATGACACCACTACCACAGACTCACTCACAAGCAAGACAGCAACAATCACAAACTCACACATGGCTACACAATTTACAGCAACTACATTGAGTACCACAGCAGATGCAGCCGCAAACAATGCCAACAATGAGATGCACATTGACACACAGCCACATCATCAACAAATGACAAAACCTTGCAACCACTATTGTTTAGCCATGGAGAAGTACAACAACTACTAGAAGATGCAAAACTAGAAGGATACCAAGAAGGGTTTACAGAACAGGGAGGAGAACAGGGCACAAAGAAGGAAAAGAAGATGGCTACAAGGAGGGGTCATGAAGCAAGGGAGAAACTAGGCCAGGAGAAAGAAGAGAAAGCATGGAGGAAGGGGCACCTGGAAGGCTACAGGCTCAGGACACAGGATGGAAAGGGAGATGAGCACCAGAGATGGCTAACAGAGGGACATGGCCCTGGGCTCTGCCTATTGATGGCAGCCCAGGCACATGGACCAGTTTGCAGTACTACCAGCCCAAGCCAATACTAACATCCAGACAAACCCCGGGATCAATGAAATGGATACACAGACCACTGCTGCCCCCAATTGTAGGTGTGCCGCCCTGCAAATAGAGCTACCTTATGATGAACACCTCAGTGCAATGGAAATTGTGAAGACAATGTTGTATGCTGACTCCAGTACCCAGATGACCCCCAGTACCTATGAGACAGCTACCCAAACTAAGGATACCCCACAGATTGTACCCCTGTCCCCCGTTCTGCACCTCGAGCCACCAAACATGACAGCCATGTCATCGTCAATGTATTTGTCAACAATGACCAAACTCCCTGCTCTGCCCCACCCTGGACCACCAGCTGCAGCTCTGAAATGATGGAACATGGTACTAGAGCCATCAGAACACCCCCACAGCCTGTTTCAACCCCCCAGCACACCCCAGACACCCTGTAAACAAGCTGGTTACCCCTACCAGTGCTATTGCCTAGTAGTGAGCACCTAGGCTATGCACAGGACTGAACGGAGAACAGCTGCAACACAGATGGAGCCCCTGGATGAGGAACAGTTGTGTACATCAAAAGATGTTGAAGTGTCAATGAGCTCGAACCCCACTATCATTGCTGACCCCCAGCCTGAGCCCCAAGGCTCTTGCTCTGCCCTCCTGCATCCCCCTCTCATCACAATCAAACTCCATGAAGACCCTTCTACTCTGGAGGAATTGGACATCACGTCTGGTGGTGTCCAACAGAAATATCACTTACAAGGGTTGATATACTATGCAGCAGAACATTTCACAGCACATTTCATCGCTCAATTGGGGATGGTCTGGTATCACGATGGATTACTGACTGGTCAGTCACTTGTCTATGAGGGCACGGTATTCCTCAGGAAAATGCAATCATGGGTCTGTATGTGCGCTCAGAATAATATGCGCTTCTCGAAAGAACTCGGATATGCCATGCAGTGCGATGGCCCACTAGCACAAGTAAAACTCTTGCTAGGTAGTTAGTAATAACATTCTCAAAATATGGCCATACGGTTACCCCTGCCATGCATTTTTCATACCCCTGTCATGCCTTAATAATATTTATATTGGATATCTTCTGGTTTAATTGATGCAATAGATTGGCAATAGATTATCGGATTAAAGTGGCCATCAAACAATCGGAAACATGGATCTCTCACATAATCTATTCTAAAGACTAAAACCTTATGGAAAGTCACCCAATGATAAGTCCATTTATACTATAATCAGATGAACAATGAATGCCAACAACAAACAACACCAACCCCAGCACCCACACCAACAATGAACAATGCCACGTCACCACACTGCCAAGGAGCCATCAGTCATAGGGGGGATGGAGGTGTTGACGCTGATGCTGATGGGGATGAGGGGACAACAATGCAATGGGAGAACAAGCATCCAATGCAAACAGGGATGACCATGCCAACCAACTGTGCAACATGGATGATGAACAGCAACACCACAGGAAGCAGCAGCAACCGACAATGGACAGCAACACCATGACAGTGATGACAATGATATCATGCCATGCAGCCACCCAATGCCCCACCCTCACTACAAACATGAGACAGTGGGGCAGTTTTTTTGTCTACCTTTACTATGTAACTAACGGACACTTTCCACCCCTCCTCTGCATGGGGGAGGGTTTTTTGTCTTCTTTTTTTTATTACTTCTGTTGGCATCACCCCACCACTGCAAGCAACTGCTTGCAGGGTGTAAATGTAATTAGTATTATTTACTATATAATAGAATTTAGTTAGACTCGAAAAAATAGCAGTAAAACCAGTTAAAACCAGTCTTCAGGTGGCAACTGAACCAAATAGGACCGTTCTATTAGGTTTGGTTGTGGTCCTACAATTTGGAGTGTTGGTCTGGACCGGTTGCAGTCCCGGTTGCCCCTGTTGGGGGTCGAAAAACCAGACCGAACTGGACCTTAAAACACTAATCATTATGGCATTTACAGCCGTTATGTTCACATTCAAGTTGGATGTGCGCTCAGGCCATTTCTTCTTTTGAGAACATTTGCCTTGGCCAGGTCCCAGTATACTGAGTGTGAGAGAAAAAACCTGAGGAGAGCTGGTAGACTAGTGCTGGGTTCTGTGTGACTGGAATGCTGGGGGGGCTGCTGGACTGGGGTTCTGGGGGTATACCTGGGTGCTAGGACTGAAGACTTGAGAGCAATAATAGGAAGCAAAGCTAGATGCAAAGTTGTGCATTGATGTGGTGCATGAGAATGGATAGCAGAAGTGATGAAAATAGAACAAAGCAGTAATGTGTGCATCAAATCACACTCTCATCACCAAGATGGAGATGCCAGATGCATCTCCTATAGCAGAGTGGTGGGATGCACTAGTGATAGGATGATCATGACTCTACAGACATGTGTGACTACTTGGAGTAGGTGCCCACACACCCTACTCCACTGTGAACTATGTGCCTCTGATATAATTAAAGATGTCAACTGACTTTTCTTAGACTTGTATGTCTTCTTCTCCTTATGATGGCTCTCCCACACTTTCTTCAGTAACCACTGCTCAGTGCTTGTAATTTTCCAAAGTGGCTCATGTGGGGTTAAGGAGATTGTTGGGTGTTTTGCTCACATATGGTGTGCAAGATTGTATCACCATATACATGGTTTGATTGATGGGCATAAGGGACAACAGAGTGGGATGTTGGAACAGGGACTTGATGATGTTGATGAGCTAGCCACTGCATAAGAAAAATGTACCTTGTTCATGCACAAAGACCATGCAAAGTCAACCTGATTGCTTGTGCCAGTGCCCTTCCCCTTTTTAAGATATAACTTGCAGAGAGGGTATGGCCAAAGGCATAAGCTACATGGCTCCTCACTTTGCTTGATGCTGGAATCAAAGAGAATGTGTGTGGCCATGTGTTCCAGGATTCTTGTAGCTTGCTTTGGAAGAGTGACTGAAGGACTGCATGTCATGCATTTATTGGCAACTGCAAAATTTCACTCTGCTTGTTCATCCCTGCAAAGAAAACATGCCTTGCCTGTTTGAATCATCTGAGGTGAGTACTATCCATGCCGAGATATCAGAGGTTTTACATACCTGTCTCTTCATGATACAGAAACTGATCTGATTTTCTGACCTCTGGTAAAAGGTTTCCTGTCACAGATCCAAGCCACTCAAATATTGTTGCTCCAATGACCATCAGAAAACTACTTTTAAACAAATAAAATGGATTTCCAGTTACACCCATAAAGATGCTCAGATTGATAGGTTGAATGATATGACCAGCAACTCAATGCGAGGGCCCTCTTACCATATCACTTCCAGTCATATTTGAGATTGGGTTCATCCTTGACTCTAGCTGGAACAATGTAAAGCATTTGATATGATATGAACACTGAAGGCTTAGTGAGGTATTCCACAGCAACATGATCAGTATACTGATTGTCAACTGTGATGTCAGTGACTTCACTAATGCACAAGAACACACATCCATCACATTGTAGCAATGATCCAATAGGTCAGTCCATTTGAACCTGATTCTCACCAGAAGTTGGATTGTGCTCAAGAATATTGATGTGAGTATTAGGTGATTTGACAGCATAACATTGAATATTGGCCACTTGATTTAGGCAATCAGTAGATCCAGTCTTTTTGTACTTAGTGAATGTAACAGAGGTGGCTCTGTTACAACGAGCATTACACTACAACATGATCCCAATTGATCGACTACAACACGGTCACATGCTAATCACGTGTCCTACGTTGAGATTATCATAGTACAGAACTTGTAAACCTTCACCTTTCTTAATTCCATACTACGTTCATCTTTAGTCTTGTTCTGTTCTTGAGTGTAGGGAGACCCAACTCCCTTCCAGTGAACACTTGATTCAGGTATCAAACTTTGTAGATTTGTTTTCCATCAAGCTCAAAGCATGGACTATGCTTTCCTTGTGGATCTTCTTCTGCAATAGTATCCTCTAGATCTGGGCTCAGTGGCAGTTCAGCATTTTCTGACACTTCTGCATGAAGACCCTCTAGTGTATTGTCATAATCATCTGGATCATGTGGGCCCTTGACTAAATCCTTGCCAAATGGTGAAAAGATGTCAAATTAAGCATTGGTAGCATCATGTAAAACAGGAGCAAGAAATGGGAAATCCTCTTCAATCCGTTGCCTTCCCAACTTCCAAAAGTCTGAAGAATGACTTGAGAAACATCCACATTCCCATCCCATGATGAAGGATTGATGGGATCAACATAATTGTGAATTACAAGTCCATCTTTTGATAAGGTGGGGAGTTTGAGTCATCAGGGAGCTCTATCCCAGTAGGGATACTTTGCAAGAATTATTGATACTTCAATATTCCCTGTAAGGCATAGACCTAGCTGCAGGAGATCAAGGTTTGCACTATGTCCAACCATAGACCAGAGCACTTCCAGATGGTCAGTCCCCAATAGAATGATCCCAAAATTGCCTCATGGATCATCTGCTTTTGTCTTTGCAACACAGAAATATACATTCTTGATCATTATCATGATGTCATCATAGAGTTGTGTGGGCATCAGTTTCATCACATCCTCATAAAATAATGCAAGCAGGAGATGAGCAGCTGCACTGAGGTGTACAAGCTGTTCAGGAAGTGAGACATTGATGCAGATGTAGGCAGTGAGAATGTGGTAAAACAACTGCCTGAGAATCTTGAAAGAGCCTCTTGCTTGGGTAAACCCAGGTAACATGTCTGGAGGTGGATCAGGAAGGGACCAAATGTCCTGGAGCATATCGTATGCCAGCTTGACATCTTGGTGGTTATTTGGATTGAGCAAGGTAGTCGATCCAAGTTGAAGTCAGATTATTGGATGCCAAGTGTTAGTGAATAACAGAAGGCTTTATATAGACCTCATGGACATGAAAGCCTTCATCCCAAAGCATCAAGTTCCAAAGACACTTAAAAACATGCTTATAGTCTTTGTCAGCAGTTAAATCATCATCTCCCACTTCTAGGTTCATGAGTGGGAGAGCACACAGCATATCATAGATAGGAGATGTGGGATCAAGTTGATGTTTGAATGTCATCTGAACAAGTGCTTCCCCACATCAAGATTCACCATCTGAAGCAATTGAAATCATTCTGCACTTGGATTTGCAGCTGGCTAGATAACCTGTATTGATCATGGTGACATGTTGAATTCCTGTCTCATGTTTGCATGAACCTGATATAAGAATTGGATGGGCACTATATAACCATGTTTCACCACTCAAAATGCTGAGCGCTCTGATGGTGAGTCATGAGAATGTGCCAACAACTTGAAATGTCAACAAACACTAACCTCAACTGCCAGATGGACATTCTTGTTATTGATGGCTTTCAGTAACAGATCGACTTCCTTCTCAGAATTGAACTCCAGACTGGTTTTGTGTCCATGCTCATGGCACACCCCCTGGATCTTGTTTCTATCAGGATCATGTCAAAGTCTCTCCTTGGTCTTCAGTTCATCAAGCATGAAGATTTGATGTGCAGCTTGGTGGGTCTCAAGAAGATTGTATACATTTTCAAAGTTGCTGATAACATTTGTTTCAACTTCAAGCCTGGTTGGTGTAAGTGGAAATACTAGTAGTTGAGGGATGAACATGTGACTGTGAAGCACACTTAATGATGGAAGGTTCAAAGTGCAGTGAGCAATCCCTGAAACTCTGGCACCACCAAGTCTCCATAACAAAAGCCCTTGTAGATCATCTTCTTCTGTATAGTTCCACAGGTGATTACTTGTGTTGCAGCACAATCATATAAATTGAGGAGATTTCAAATGCCACCCTTCCTTGAAAAATTCACTCTGACCAGGTGATCTACTTGTTCCACCTTCCCACTGCCAACAGCCATCACCTATTGCTTCATGTCATCCAGTGCTACAGCCTTGCCAGCAAGTTTCTGGGCATCATTCAGTCTCCTCAGATGTAATGCATGTACTTCACTAGTTTTTCTCCTAACCAGTGTTATGAGCCCACCAATACTGTGATACACCAGGAATATGTTTTCATGTATGCCTGTTTTGATCCATCAAATGGCTCCTTGAAGATTTGCATTTTCAGTAAGCATCTTGCAGTGCTTACAGCATCCTGAACCACTGAGCTGCCATGAAGTATTTAAACATTGTTTGGAGTATATTATCATGACACCTCCTCTCACAGCATATTCCCATGGATCCACAAGCTCATCATGAATGTCATAAGGGTATGATGAATGTGGACTCACCCCTGCTGGGAATGTAATCCGAATTCCAGAACATTGCTTTAAGGTTGATCCTGAAGTGCACCCACATCTATGGCTGATGGGTATCTCACATTGCTAGGCATGTCAGCAATGACATTGGTGCTAGGATTTGTTGGTTCACTGGGTGGTAACAGTTTAGGTGGTGATCTGTAATCTATTAAATATAGGGGGTAATCTGGGAATGACAGCTCACTTGCATTTCAGCTATTGCACCCATTAATCATTCTAACTTTCCTTCAAATAGGAATCCACTAAGTTTATGGTGCATCATGAGATATTCCAGCAAACAGCAGAGTTGAATGAGGCCTCTCTCTCACCCACCCAAACCAGGTCTCAGAGCTTCTCAGGTGGCCTTTGGAGTAGTGTGTTCAATGGTCCATCAAATTTCTCCCATGCCCAACACATCCCACAAGATCCCCCAAAAATGCTGTGAGTGGATGATTCTGATCGGCTTCACCCACATCTGGTGGCAGTGTCCAAAATTCAGTTCACCAACATTGTTGTGTTTGTTTGTCCACAACTGTATGTCACTTTTACATGGGTGGGTCATTATTTCTCCCAGCCTCAGTGGGACCCCCCCTACCCACAGTTTGGGATTCCTGTTGTGCCACCTTCTTGTATATGTATGACAAAAATGCTTCACAAATGTGACATACTGTGACCCCACCAAACTGAGACACAATTCAACTTTTGAGTTAGATAGATCAGCTTACTGATGACTCTGCTGGGTGTCTGATAATGCTATTAGCCATGGCAATTGTCCATGCACACTCCAATATTCATCTCTCTTCACTGTAATTCTACTTGTAATACCACCTTGCTTTGCATGAAAATACTACAACAATAATATTGTGTTTCTGTTTTTTTTCCAAAGATTATTTGGTGTTCTATGGACTGAGGAAATGAATCTAATGTTATTGGCCTGTGGCACTGCCACAAGTCATCTGCCAGTTATTAGCCATCCACTGCTATTGCTGGCCTTCACTCTGGATCTATGGCTGTATCTTCCAAACCAACCATTCAAGTTCATTTCAAATGTATTCCATTCAATATCCCCTGCTGGAATTTAAAAATGAGACAAGACTCTGCTTAAAATCATCTCTTTCCTTGGTCACTCCTCAATAACCTATGCACCCTATATTTTTCCATGAATATACTTTAAAACTACTGGGAGGCTACTTCACATGTTGAGGTCCAAAAGCTACTCAGGTGCAGTTTACCCTGTAGAGAATCAATTCTAGAATACAAAGGTGTACACTAAGGTACAGTAAGTAATCCATAGCAATGGATACAAGTTAACACTCACCTCAGAACTTGTATAAGTGACTGAGGTGACCAAATATCTATCTACCTATATATATGTTCAGTTAAACAAAGAGATAATGGGAGAAAGTGTAACCCTGTTGTGCAGGGTTCACCAAGACAGGGAAACGGAAAGAGATTGGACAAGACAGAACAGGCTCAATGTATATATTGAGAGGTGAAAAGAGAAACTCTAGCTAGAGGGGAAAGAAGATCGTGATGATGATGGGGAAAAAGGAGAGAAGGGATCCTGATGATGTGAATGCAGTGTGTGTCTGTATTGTACTTATTAGACAGTCATCAATAGTAGTAAGCATCCTTACACCCTCCCCATGGACCCCACCCATAAAAAATAACCCAACAAAAAAGAGAAAAAAAGGAAAAACAAAAAAACTGCAAATGTAAGTAAAAAGGCCAAAAGCACAGGTGCATTAAAAACCCCAGTGGGGAAAAGCTACCAGCTGGCAAAGAAGGTTAAAGACTACATAAAACACCTGAACTGTTCCTAGCCAACCAGATATCCAAGTTCCAATGCTTCACAATTTGCCAGTTTGCTTCCAGGCAGCCACCTGACTTCTTCAGGGTCATAACCTTGCCACCTCACAAGGTACTGGATCCCACAGCCACATCTTTGCTTGTCCAAAATACAGTCAATGTAATTTAACTCTTTGGAGTAGATCATGACTGGCAGAGGATGGCTCGCTTCACATCCAGGGAACAAATCCTTATTGTTTTCCACAAATGGCAGCACCTGCAACATATGAAAAGTTAGGAAGGTGTTCCTCATGTTTGGCAGATCCAGGGATACAATCAAGATCTCTGGGCAGGTATCTGTCACCATGTAGGGGCCATCATAATGAGGCATGAATTTTGCCACCCAATGTTCACTCTTCTTCTTGTACTCTTGTCGTCTATGTAGCATTGATAAAACCACCTGACTTCCAGCCTTGAAAGGAAACTCATTAGAACAATGACAATTAGCAGAAAGAGATTGTGAAATCTTTGCTCGAAGCAAGTTGTCTTGAGCCTCCTTCAAGTCCTGTCGCAGCCTTTCAATCATGCTAGACACTTGGATGTCCTCAACAGCACTGTCATCACCCCTCACCAGAGGCAGTATCACCCGAGGGCTTTGCCCCACACAAAGTTGGAATGGTGAGAACCCTGTCGAGGCATTGATAGAATTCATGATATCAAAATGCACACAGGGTAGCACCCTTTGCCAGCCTGACTGATTTCATTCCACATGATAACATAGACATTGGTTAATCATCTTGTTGGAACATTTGCTAGCACTGTCAGACTGAGGATGGTAAGTGGTCGACATCTTGAGCTTTACACCAGTCAACCTGTGCAATGCCTGCCAGAATTTTGACATGAACACCTTATCAGCTTATCGCGATCCAAGATGATCTCCAACGGTAAGCCATTTTCACAGTACCACTCATCAAAGAATATCACAGAGAATTCTTCAGCTGAAAGGTCCATCTGCATTGCCACAATATGAATGTCGCTGTTTAAACAGTCAGTAAATGTCACAATGTAGTCGCAACTGTCATCCTCTGGTAGTCTGAGAGAGACAGATTGACTTGTTCAGTAAAATGTTCATTGTTTTGCTTATTTCTAAGGTATATATACTACTGGTAACACAAAAAAGACATGAAAGAAAAATCCTCAGTCCATAGTTGTTTTTCCATGAACAGCAAACAGTTGCAGAATGAGCTAACAATTCCTCTGATTTTTAGTTCTTTTTCTGATATTTGCATCTATTTATGTATACCCAGTAGAGTGGATGGAAAACCAATAGGTCTGCCAAGGGGGTGGCGGAATGGGAATCCTGAACCATGGGTAGGGGGGGGGGGGGGGTCCTGCCAGAGGCTGAAAAAAAAATTGTACTAGGGTATATATGGTGCTGATAGGTGTCGTTGAGCCACCAAATAGGTTCTATTACAGTTCTATAGACTTGTAAACTATCCAGAATGCTTTGTTTGGCCATGAATCACTTAGAATGGGTGTCGAATAGTTTTCTAACTCGTATAAACAGATAGATTTACTGCAAATATATGTCATATCAACCCAATCCATGCTTGGCCCCCAATTCAATGTGGCCGGCTGCCACATCTCAATCTCCAGTCTACTGCCTGATCTCTCATGCTTTCAGCACCATGCCTTGGAGCTCAGCCATGACTGTTCCCCCTCACTAGGCAACCTTGCTCCCCACGATCCCACATGTGACATGGTGCCTGGTAGATAATTCATGGACTTCATCTGGTTAACTGATTTTGTATGAGTTCCATGGGTTGTGGTACATGCGATGTCGACTTGATGCCAGTATTTGGAGATTATGACACTTAAGCATTTGGACAATGTTACCAATGTTACCACAGTGTAAAACACAACAGGATTTGGAATCTGGCAAGAGGAAGGAATTGGCAGTGCTTAGGGGACCAAGCTAGGACAGTTAGCTGGGGGAAGTCGCTTGTAGTCGAGGGAGATGCCAGTGACACGTCATCAGCAAGGTTTGAGCATGATGACACACTTTCCAATTGAATACAGATCATCCTCCAAATGGCGGCATGCAGGACATAGCGACGTCAAATCCAAAATCATAGCTAGCATAGTAGGAAGCACAAGGGCTGCGCTAGGAAGTCAATACTATAGTCAGCGACAAAAAGTTTTGTGAAAATTACTTGGGAAAAATCATTGCACGTGATGGGAAATTACCATATATGGCAGGAAGGGGGGGGGAGGGGGTCGATGGAGGTCGTGAAATAAAAAAGGTGAGTGGATGTCGGTTTTTCCCGTTCCGCCACCCCCTTGAGATCTGCCTCCCATGCAAGTCGCTAAGCCATAGACTTTGCAGAACGGAAGAATCCAACTGTCCAGGCCCCAGGGAGAAGCTCTGGGTCTGGAATGTGCTCCTTGAGTTTACTTTGTTTTATCTTGAACATTTGGCCACTTCCGATTGACATCATTCAAGTGCTCTTCCAATGTGACGCGGGCAATGCACCGCCACCTGCGGTCCCATCACGTGAATGTGATCTCATTGGTGTTCCCGATGCCTCACCTCGTCTCGATGTGGACGAGGTGCACGTACTCTACACACCGTGGTATTTTCAGTCGCGAACTCAGGGGCAAATGAGAAACTCGGCAGTATGGTGTCAACACGTTTTGCGGAACAGTCACGCGGGCCATGGTGCCAGTCTCCAGGAAAGCTGGGCATCCATAGTTGAGCCTCGAGCCTCGACACGTTCCTGTGGAATATCAGGCGGAGATCCGCAAGAAGAGGAGTTAAATACAGCTTCGTTAGTTATCTCAAATAGCGACCGATACGTGAACAAGTATCAAAACGCGTTATTCGCGTCGTGTTGATATTCCAGGAATCCTATCATGTTCGCCATGGGAGACAGCGTTCTTGTTATCATGGATGTGAATCGATCATGTAGCGCCTCGAGGCTAGATCTACTCGGAGATTCGGAATGGACCACGGTCACATGGAAATATATAAAAGCGACGAACAAGGGTTTGGCAACGGTGACTCACACCTTTCTCTTTCTCGCTACGATGCTGGCGTCTCGAGCAGCGTTTGGTGATTCCACAAATCGATGGATAACACGTCCATTACTAAGCAAGTCTCCTGCTACTTGTACTCTCTCTCTTACCAACGCCACTAGCATCATTCCTTTTCCTTCCAGCCAACCTGATCCCCCGTCTTCCCTCAACTCCCAATCCCGCAGAAAACGTATATGCCATCCTATTCTACTTCCTTTATCTCAGACTTCAGATCAACCACCTCGTAAACGTCCCAGGCTACACAAATCATCCAAAAACAAGTCCAAGAATACCTCTACAAAATGCAGAGACGCGTCGTCACAAATTACGCCAGACCTACCCTTCTTGGCGGTGCTCCAGCGGAGTGTTGCATGTGGTGTCCTGGATCGGCTCTACGTATCAGATAGAAGTGGGTTGGACTCGGAGTTGTTGGCCCAGGATAGACAGCTGGCATGTCGTTTGAGGACCTACCTCCTCAAGAAGGGGTACCGGGATTATGATGTGGTTGATGTTGATGGCGCGAATGAGGACGTGGAGATGCAGATGCAAGTTGATGATGTCGATGTGTGTGAACCTTCGCCTGTAGACTTCGTCGATATGGATGTCGACGTTGAGCCACACGAGAAGCGCTCCTCCAAATCCAAATCAACTCGATGTGCCCCTTACCGCTCTCCATCGCCCTCCCGTGCATCCACTTCCACTGCTCCGACTTTATCCCCTCCACAGCTAGTTGCTTCCCTCATACTACGGCATCGATCCCGTCTTGCTGTACGCTCCAATGCGCTGGGCTCCGATCGTGCTGGAACTGAGGTATTTTCAAAAGGAAGACGGACAGTGTCCCCGCTTGCCAAACTCGATAGCTAGCTACCCTTTTCATTTCACGTTTTCTCTTTTTTCCAAGGTCTGCTTCGCGGGTAGAGTGCAAGTCTTGACGGCGCCTGCCTCCCTGCTTGATACGGATCCCGTTCTCAACTCGATGCTGGTTTGACATCTCATTTTCCCTTTAACATTCGCTGTTCGCGTTCAACTTCGCATCGCATATTGCATCGCTTTCTGCTTTGTCTCTTCCTCGCATCGCTCTCGTGCTATGACGTACATATGTATCCACCACCCGCATCTTCAATGTGTTATTCTTACACTCCATCCTCGATGCAACATGATTACGACCGCACATTCCCTCATGATCAGGACTCTTACTACCACGATTGACGCACATGACCCTGTATCCATATCCATAACCTTACCACACTTACCACACCAGCGCGCGCGCACACACACTCCTTTACATTGTACATACATGTCACACCAATCACACTGTGCATAGTAGCAGTTGGAAATGGAAGTTGAACCTCCCTCGTGACCAGACCGACTATTGTAAACGAAAAGTAATTCGGTATTTGATCAGTGACACCTGCCTCGTATTGCTCAATGCTCAACCGTAGGACTTGTATGTGCCACTACCTGTTCTCGTGTTTTGGGCACTTCATCTGAAACGATTCGCAACGCGCCGTGTGGAGGCTGGCGAGACTGTTTCTGGTCCTGGAATAACTTGACCCAGTCCTGGTGCAGGACACAATATACTATGACAGCTCCCCAACACAATAACATGTCACTGTACTCCTCGACACATCACCTTTTCCAAACATAGACTCACCGGCATGGTTTTCTGATGCGGACTAATTACTTACAATGGCTAGGCCCGATGCAGCCCTATTAAAACAGATGGCTGGCCTTTCCATCTTTTCATGTATATATTTCACCTTTTAATTAGATACCTTTGCTCCCACTTTTCCATGCAACAAAGATATAGTAGTTTCTATATTGCCCATTGGTAGTAACTTACATTCCCACTTTGTAACTCTGGTCTCACCATTCCGACTCAGTGAGGATACCTAACCTGCAGCCTTCCAACTATGTTACACTAAGCTGTGATGCTAATACTTACAACACAGTTGGCAGCTGCAGAGTACAAGCTATTGCAATGGACTCCAGACACCAGAATTCAAGATACCTATGATTCAAACCTTAGTAAATCTGAGGGACCCAAGAGCAGTTGGAATTATGAATTTAGGATATGTAAAGATCAAGATACAACTACACTTGGTTACTATGATATGCTATGTTACTATATGTTACACTAAGCTATGACACTAAGCAAAGCTATCACAAATGGTCATGACCGATGACTATAAAGGTGGGTATAGTACAGGCATGTTGGAACTCAACCATTACTGGCCGAGGGTGGGTCATGGACAGAGTTGGGCAGAACACCACACTTACTGGATGGATTGGTCTTTGCCTTCAACCACTTTCCTGAAGGGTTGCACCTCTGCTTCCACTACAGGACTTGGCCATTTGACCAACATGTGCATTGAATAAATTTATTGTCGACAATGTTACTATTGATGTACAACATTGTACAAAAGTAGTGGTGACTAAATGCACAGCACTACTTATACATAAGTTTTCCAAAGTGGCTACACATGATGTCTGTCTCACATCAAAAGTAATGTTGTCGAGAAACTGTCACATGCATCTTAATGCACATGATGGTTCAGAACCATCACATGCACATTTGACATCTAGATAGTACAGGCGACTCGGGCCACTGAAAATTGAGATACCTATGTTCCCAACTTTGATAGGCCTGAGGGACTTGGGAACAGTGAAAATCATGAATTTTGCATGTGTAGTGCTGAAGATACAACTTCAAGTTGTCATAATTTCATGATTACCTCCTTCAGAACTTATGTAAGATAGTAAAAATTACCAAACCATTTTTCTGACTTACTGGGACATGTTCCAAGACTAACTGTCAGGAAAACCAGATTTTTGAATGCCTCATTCTTGCAGAAACTCATGAAACCTATATTTTCAGTATTTCCTCCATATTCAGACCCCCAAGTAAGTGGAACAATTGTCGATAATCAATTTATTCAATGCATGTGACGGTTCAGAACCATCTTTCTAAGCATGCAAAGACTGTTTGACAATGGTGCAGATATCACCTTACTTACTTACTAGCTTACATGACATGCCCTGGAACACAATGAGGCCAAGCATGCAAATTTCTGCTATAACTATGGACTCAGGTACACTGCCAAACAGACTGTGTTTGTTGATGAAAGCTCATTCAATAGACGAACATCTTTATGGTGTCGTGCTTGGGCATATCATAATGAATGTGCAACGAAAAAATGCTTTTTTGTTCGAGGGAAGCAGTGTGTCAATCAAATCAATATATCTATTGAACAATCCCTCAAAACTATTGGCATTACAGCTACTCATTGCTTCCAGCACTTTCAGTGAATGGAGTGATCTATAGTAAAATTGTCGAGGGATCTTTCACAGCACGCCACTTCGATGATTTCATTGATGGTCTGTTGGATCACATGCAACCTTTTCCACTTCCAAATTTGGTTATTGTTATGGACATTGTTGTTACTGATGTGCTCGTACATGCACATACATATTGATGCATGTGAAATAAAATTCTCATGCTATCAAAGTATAGCATCATTTGGTGTAATGTAGCATAATTTGACATAATAAAATAAAATGAAATTTTATTAGGTAATGGGGCTGTTTCCTAACATTACCCCCCTTTTATGCCTCAACTTCCAGGTGAGAAAATATTGTATCTGTGTTAGAATCAATACCGTAGATTGACTAAGATAACACAGATTAGACCTCAGCACTGTGTATAAGTGACTTTATTGATAAGATCATACCTAAGATAACACAGATTAGACTGTGGTACGAGCAGTAATAGTTTGTGCATAAAGAAAAATAAAGTGGCTCACCCTCAGCACTGTGTATAAGTGACTGAGGGTGCATGTATAGGTAAGAGGGAATATATAAGTAATTCTATGATAAAGGGTCTTTGTCAGATGAGTAAAGAAAGGGTGGCATACCAAAATGATCGACACACACAAAGAGTGTCTGTGGTGCCCATCAATCCTAACAATCTGTCCCCTCCATGAAATTTTGGTAAGGCCAGAATTTCATCCCCTCATAAACCATTCTCGCAATGCAACACAGAGCATTTGGATTACGTTTAAAGAATTGGGCGATTGCATTATGTGCTCACTTACAATTCTCTTCAGGTTCCCAAACCCCTCGCATCAAAACCATCAGTTCCCCCATCATGCGCATGCATCCTGCCCCCTTCTTGTAGAGAGAACCCGCACAGTCTTAGCTAGCAGATAGTGGGTGTCACCCTAACACACTGGTCATCATCACTGGCAGTTGTGACATGTATCATGATGAAGAGTTAGGCAGAATGCTTGCAATTATCATGATGGTTTATTGAAACCACCTGGAAACTACAATGACACTGCATATATCAACCTTGGTCAGCTGTCTTCTCATACATGGTGCCTGCCTAGTGTTTGGAGGGTCCAAGTTGATCAAACCAGAAAAAAGACTGAAACCAGACAGGAGCAAAAGAGCAAACAATCATTTCAGGTTCATTGGTTTCCAGTTCCAGTCTCCAAGGCTTCTAAGATTCTGAAAGACAGATAAAAAGAGGACATCTCAATATTGAAAATTCCGACTGTCTGGGGATGTCTGAACATCCAAACATCCAAACTTGCCTGATAATCCCTCCTGGCTCCTCACTGACCCACATTTCTACCCACTGGCCTATGTACGATGTTGTAGAGAGGATCCGGATTACTCAGGCTGGTAGTGTGCCAGTGGTAAGCATAATCACCTTGTGATACCACTGCTGCCAGTGTGCCTGCTCAGCCACATAACAACACTACACCCAGGCCATGCCATCCCTCTCGCAGCACCTATTGCTTTTGCCACTATATACTGTTGAGAATGACACCATGAGTGCATGCGAATGCCATATTGCCAAATACAGATCTCGGCATGTTAATTGATGCATGTATACTTAGTGCATCCCTTTGATGCGTGTGTTTGTATCCATGTCATGGATACCTTTATACCATTCTTCTTTATCTAACCTGACTCGTATATATACAGTAGATGGATACCAGATCACCTCAGTCACTTATACAGAGACTGAGGTGAGTAACAACTTATTATTCAGTAGTGAATGATTACTTACTGTACTTATAGTTCACTCTTGCTGTACTAGGTACAGTAATAATAGAGTCACTTATACAGAGACTGAGTTCACTCTTGTTGTACTAGGATTGATTTTCTACAGGTTATGGGCCACTCCCGTCATATTTAGACAATGGTAGAAAATCTCCTAGCCACTCAGTGTTTACCTATGCCATTTTTGATTGGACCCCTAGATCACTTAGATCTCGGATCACAACTTAACGGGATCAGACTACCCAACCTGTCTCTCCCCTTTGTCTTCTTTGACATTGTCTTACTCGATGCTCACCTGCCATTACCACTTCTGCTTTCTACACTATGGTTGCTGAAACAAACCCACCTTCTATTTCTCTCATCAAGTTGTCAGTTCAGTACTCAGGGGAGAAGTTGGACAAACTTAAGTCTAATTACAAAGAATGGTGCAAGGAAATCACAATCGCCCTCTCGCTGAATGGACTCTAAGAAGATGCGACCAGTGATATTACCTCACCTACATCTACAGAAACCCATGCTCTTGTGAACTGGGCAGCTAACTCGCATCTTGCGTATGCCTTTCTTGCTTCCAGTGTTTCCCCATCCGAGCACCCATTCCTTGATATCAAGAAGGGCCCTGATGTAAATTGGAAAACTCTCCAAGATCATCATCAGAAGGAAGGTCCAGTCCACCAGGTCCAATTGCTCCAACAAGTGCTTTCCATCCAGTGCTCAAAGGATGTGCCACTCCCTGAAACAGCAGAGAGGATTTGCACTCTCATTGAGCATGCTTTTGCCATGGGGGACATAAAAGCAGACCTACTCTGTTGTATTGCCCTCCTTAATTCCCTTAGCGACAACTTCCCACATGCACGATCCATTATATCCCACGACATTGCTGCCTCGACTGCCAGTTCCCCATATGGGTCAAAGGACATCCGCCTGTTCCTGGAGAATGAACAGTCACTCCTTCAGAATGACCAGTGTCATGATTCTCGCTCCACCATTGCACTTACTGCCTGGACCAAACCAAACAAAGTGCCTAATGCACCCACTTGTGGGAATCTGTCTGTAAAAAGACTGGGTGTACTATGGAGTACTGCATCAAGCCTGGAGGCAGCATGGCCAGGAAGACCATTGATGAATCCAAAGCCACACAGAAGCTGGTGCTCAAGAAGAAAGCACTGGGTACTGCTAGCTCCAGGATCTCAATTACAGTAAAGGATGTCAAAGGAGGTGCCTTCACGGTCATGGTCGATTCTGAATCCCCTACGCCCATCGCCTCCCACCCAGAATTTGCTGGCCTTGCATGTGATCCCCTTCCCACTGCTTCCATCAAAGAGGTTGAATACAAGGGATGGATTGTTGTTGAGGAGGAGGTGTCTACAACTCTTGACTGGAACCAACATACATCCATGCATACTGATGATGCGTTCACTGTTGAACCACTTACTCAGACCCGTCAATCTCACCTTTCACTGGATGAGCATCCCTTTATTGTTGACTCTGGTGCAACTGTACATATTTCACCTGACAGATTGGATTTCCTTACCCTTTGTCCAACTCAACCATGTACCATTAGAGGGGTGGGAGGTTCCTCAATAGCTGCCATTGGTGTCAGGGATATCAAACTCTGGATAGCCTGAGGCACATCAATTCTCTTATGTAACGTGCTCTATATCCCAAACTCGACTGTCTGACTCATCTCTGTAGGAGTATTGGCTGACGACTCAAATGTTGCCACACACTTTGATAACACAGAGTGTTGGATTACGGACAAGTCCACCGGTGCACTAGTTGCATGAGGATCCAGACTCTCCAAGAAACTCTACTCACTCAACCTCCACTCTGCTGCTGTCGACCATGCCTTTTCCATACACAAATCCCCAAACTTGGAAACATGGCACTGCCATCTTGGCCATGCCAACTACCAATCCATCTGGGATATGGCCAAAAAAGGGACATTCACAGGTGCACCTCTTGTTTCTTCACCAAAACCACCTAAGTGCGAATCATGTGTGTTTGAAAAACAGACAAAGACACCTGTCCCAAAAAGACGTGAGGAGGGGCCTGGTCACAAGGTGATGAGGAAGTTGCAGAAAGTATGGGTTGATTTGTCAGGACCGCATGCAGTGAAGTCTCGTACCGGGAATTCATATGTAATGGATAGAGTTGATGACTACACCTCCTTTCCTTGGTCAATACCCCTTCACAACAAATATGATTCTTTTCCTGAACTTAAAGCCTGCTGAGGTTATGAATTAGTCCAGGGAAGCCAGGAAGTAAAGCAGTCCAGGACCAGAAATGCTGTATGTCAATTGTTCGTCAATTGTTTGTCCATCACGTGACTATTGTTTGTGATTGTTCATCGATGTGTGTCGTGAGTCTGTAGGGGCAGACTTACAATAGTCTAACATAGCATAGCATAACATAAATGTGCCTTATATCCAGCTTATTCTACTTAGCATAATATGACCCAATATATGTATATGTTTGAGATGAGTCCATAAACAAACCCAAGAAACTGAAATGGGTCTTAAAGTTGAAATCTACATCACCGATAATGGGGAGCTTAAGTTGCATGAAATGGAGGCCTGGTTGAAGACTTGGGGAACAGAGCAATGATACCACTCCCCATACCTCTGCACACATCGGGCACATCAAACATATGCACAGGACACTCATGGCTAAGGCCCATACAATGCAGATTTACTCTGGATTAACAGCTATTTATGGGACAAATTCTATTTAACAGCCTCCCATTTACATGCAAAACCCACTACTCGCTCCCTCAAAGGAACCACACCTTGGGAACTATGGTACAAAAGAAAGCCTGACTACTCTTACCTGAAAGAAATCGGTTGCTGAGCTTTTGTCCTTATCCCCAGGAAGGACAACCCTAAAATCTTCGAACACTCCATTGAATGCATATTGGTAGGGTATGATTCAAAATCAAAATTGTATTGATGCTATGACTGTGTGACAAGAAAAATCCACAGTTCCTACCATGTTAGATTCCTCGAAAGTCATGATGGTCACTCACTGGCACTGCCTATGCCTACCATGGAAAATGGGGGGGTCGAGACTGAAGGCTCTACATCAAACTTCAGCCCCCTATCCCTGGATAATGAGGACAATGAAGACCCAGTTGTCGATTGCAACTCTCTGGACAGGGGCACTCATGATACAGATGTACAACAAGTCCAATCACTTACACCCCTCCCACGTCGCTCTTCACACACACCCATTCCCACTGAGAAGAATCCCAGTGGTGGTCCAACTGTTACCAGAACTGCTGCTGCTGTCAAAACATCCCAGGAAAGTGCCACATGAGTTAAGGAAGCACAATGAGAACAACAAGCAGCAACATTGGCTGCCAGGACCAGATTCCACAATCAATCATGATTGTGATGTCATTGAGGAACTCTGGCAATCACTCAATAACCTTGATCTTGGAGATCAAGTGCATCAATTCCAGGCCCTGATTTTGGAGATGGGGGATTTTGATCTGGAATCACTTGAATTTGAAGACAATCCTCAGACATAGGAGGAGGCTAAGAACTCAGTTGATGCAGATCGATGGACAGATGGATACATAGATGAGCTTCAATCCTTGAGGGATATGGGTGTTTACAAACTGATTCCCCATAGCAACATTCCCCAAGGAAAGCAGATCCATAAAGGGAAACCAGTTTTCCATATTAAGTGTGATGAGACTGGGAAGGCTGTCAGGTGGAAGGACCATCTGGTTTTCAAGGGTTTTGAACAAATCTATGGCAAAGACTATACTAAGACTACCTCACTGACCACACACATGGAATCGTGGAGGATACTCCTTCATTTAGCGGTGTCCCTTGGTTGGGATGCACAACAGATAGATGTCAAAATGGCATTCCTCTATGGGTTACTGCCGGATGATGAAGTGCACAACCTGCTGGGTTTCAGGAACCTGGTAAAGAGGACTGGGTTTGGCAACTACAATGTGGTTTGTATGGCATGAAACAAAGTGGACAGATATGGAATCAAACCCTCAACGCCCAAATGATCAATTGGGGGTTCACTCACTTATCTTGTGAATCCTGCATATACTACCGCAAGTCAGACTCTGGGACTATTATTGCAGCCATCCACATTGATGACTATCTGTCCATTGCAGACTCCATGAGTGAAAATGAATGCTTCAAGGATCAGATGAGAAAGGTATGGACAATTTCTGAGTTGGGCACGGCGTGTTTTATCGTCGGGGTTGCTGTCACCTGGGACAGGGCTAACAGAACTGTCGCGCTATCACAGACAGCACTGATTGATAAAATTGTCAAACAGTTTGGTCAAAAAGATGCCCATCCAGTATCTGTGCCTTTAGAGCCTGGTACCAAATTATGCTGTGCAGATCGACAATCTTTGTGTCCAGAGGACCAGGCTCAACTCAACAAGCTCCCCTACCAGTCACTCATGGGTTGTCTACTCTACTTAGCCATCAGTATGTGCCCTGATATTTCTTATGCCATCCAGCAACTCTCGCAATACCTTGATTGTTTTTCCTTTGTACATTGGCAGGCAGCAACTAGGCTAGTGTGTTACATCAAAGGTACCAGGGACCTTCAACTTCATCTTGGTGGCGATCAACCCATATCCCTCTATGCATTTAGTGATTCTGATTGGGCCAACTGCCTCAATACACATTGCAGTGTAGGTGGATATATATGCTCCCTCAGTTCAGGTGCCATCTCCTGGACGGCATGTAAACAAAAGGTCATTGCAACTTCATCCTGTGAAGCTGAGTATGTTGCTGCATTTGAGACAGCCAAGGAATGTATCTGGTTGCGAACATTACTTCATTCCATCAATCATCAGCAATTGCCCCCAACAATAATCTACTGTGATAACTCTGCTACCAAGACCTTATCTGAAGACCCTCCCCTTCATTCCCATGTTAAACATGTTGACATCAAATACCATTTCCTTCATGAGTGCATCCAATCAAATGAATTATGACTTACCTACATCAACACCCACGAGAATGTTGCAGACATGTTCACGAAGGCACTAGATGTCAAACAATTCACTTACCTACATGGCTTCCTCAGCCTCCACTAACTTGATTCCATGCGAGGAGGATATTCACGGTGAGGAGGAGTGTTGAGAATGACACCGTGAGCACATGCAAACGCCGTATTACCAAATACAGATCTCAGGATGTTAATTGATGCATGTCCTATAATTGGTGCATCCCTTTGATGCACGTGTTTGTATCCATGTCACGGATACCTTTATACCATTCTTCTTTATCTAATCTGACTCATATATATAGAGTAGATGGATACCAGATCACCTCAGTCACTTATACAGAGACTGAGGTGAGTAACGACTTATTATTCAGTAGTGAATGATTACTTACTGTACTTATAGTTCACTCTTGTTGTACTAGGATTGATTTTCTACATATACCACACATGTGTGATACATCAATAAGAGGGTGGGAAGGGAGCTAGTATGATGTGGTGAAGAACACGATGCAGTCAGGCAGCATTTGAGGGTTTGCCATTACCCCTGCCCAGTTGGTTTCTCCTGCCTGCCAGTGAAGTATCTCATAATCTGCTTTATACATTCATAATCTCTTCATATCCCCTGTCCTCGTTGAGCTCAGTAAGAATTGCATGCTCAAGGGGGTGTCAGGATGGGAATCCCAAACCAGACGTAGGGAGGGGGGGTCCTGCCGGAGGCTGAAATTTTTTTTTGACCATGGTGAAAACAATGCTGATAGGTGTCGTTTGAGTGTTGGTTTAACATAGTAAAGCCCTGAAAGGACTTGGTAAAGCACTCATAACATTGGATTGTGTCAATTACTATCTGGATGTAAGCGAGTGAGTGTTCTTACGCTGATGTACTCAAGATCTAGTTTGTTTATGTGTGGGGATCTTGAACTAAATAGCATCACATCCAAGAAATCAACCAATTAACGAAACAGTCGCGTCAGCGGCATCACATTCTTTAGAATCTTTCCGCGAGTCACGGTTGACGGATTAGGTGTATCAAACTTTATTTTTTTTCATCAACATCGCTCACCACTTCAACGTGTTTATCAAGACAACTCACATTGATGGACGGTCGACAGCTCAACTGTACCGTATTCAACTGTCAATCGTACGGCCATAACCGTTGAACAGACGGTGTACAGCCCTAGTAATGAACACTCAGCCGGGGTCACCACTGGCCTGACATTGATCGCTGATTCACACATTGATGTCTGAAAGAAAAAATAACATGTACACGTGATTGAAACATAGGAGGGGGTCTCACCGGTTAAGACCGTTCTCATCCTATCTAAACAGAAGCAACAGACTGACTGACTACAATACACAGCCATTGACTATATCATACCCTCAAAAACATGAGAAGTACCAAATAAACACCGAGAGCTTATGCAGGGATAAGAGAGTGGGTACGACTCGCTTTCTCCTATTCTTCGGTCTACACATGTTACAAACTCAAATCTCTCGGAGAATAGCGTTCAGTAATGCTCGCGTTCGATTACCCTCAGTTACCTACACAACGAGAACCTCACTTCTCGCGTGATTACAGGCACTGAAGTGGTATGGTTTCATAGTGCAGCCCCCCGCCCGCTCGAGAACTCAAACATGCCGTGCAAAGCGGCGGCTCTCTAGCGCAAGTATCCAAAGCCGAGCCCTAGGCCCTATGAAACCGCCTGCTACGTCCTGGCTCTGGCTCGGCCTTCAAGCGCTCTGCGGCCCGGGCCCGAGGGCTTCGAAGTCCAGTCTTCCCATCACTGCTTACATCGAATTTGCCCCATGGTTGAGCGGGTTGCCATCATGGAAATTTTCACACTGTGGGAGTTGAGGGTGCTGTCAACCTGTCATGGTGGGGCCTTCTATCTCCCAGTGTCGGTGATGTGACTATGCAATGCGCGGTTTAATGCCGCGATTACATGCCACGGTTTTCCTTGTTCGCAAATGTCGACAATCATCGGTTTTGTCCAGAGAGTATACAAGGTATGGTATTCTACTCTCGAGCCGTCTTGTCTTTTGACATATGTACCGCAGGCACTGTTGAGTCCACCTCAAGTGGAGGCATACTCCGCCTCTAAGCCAATCAAATTCGGCATCCTTGGAGCAGCAAAAATTGCACCCTTCGCGCTCATATCTCCGGCCAAAAGTCATCCAGAGGTCGAGGTATATGCGGTTGCAGCACGGGACGAGAGAAGGGCTCTTGATTTTGGGAAGAAGCATGGAATCCCGAAGATTTATGGGGGACATAATGGATATCAATGCATGTAAACCCCCTTGAAAAGCCAGAAACACGAAGCTGATGGGAATCGTGATCTAGCTTTATTGAACGACCCAGACGTGGAGGTCGTGTACAATCCCGTGTGTGAAGTTTTCCTTCCCGCTAGCAAATGTTGACGACCTGTGTGTTTAGTTGCCAAACGGGTTACATTATGAGTGGACAATGAAAGCTTTAGCTGCCGGCAAGCATGTCCTCCTGGAGAAACCTGCCGCCGACACTGCCGAAGAGACAAGGGCGATGTTTGAGTTTGCAGAACGCAAAGGTCTGGTGCTCATGGAGGCCTTCCATTATCGGTACTTACCCCCTGTCATCAACGCATCCAATTCTGATCTTCGTATGGTTGTGTGATTAGATTCCATCCGGCCACCCAACGAGTTAAAGCAATACTCGACAGTGGGGAGCTAGGCGCTATCAAAAGTATTACAGCGAACTTAGCGTTACCAAACTTGAATTTAATCAAGGAGACCGATATTCGATTCAATTACGATTTAGGCGGAGGCGCACTCATGGATATGGGCTGTGAGCATATTTAAACAATGCTTTCCATCACGCTGCTTAGGCTTGCTCTTACAGGCTACACCTTGAACTGTATTCGCTATTTGTGCTCGTCTAACCCCATCTCAGTACTGTCCGCAAATCACATCCTTCATACCCCTTCATCATCCGCAAAGGATTATGTACCCAACACCGATCAGGCGACCACTGCGACACTGTCGCTCCCGAACAATGTGGTAGCCACGTTGAACTGCAATTTTCGGCTCCCTTATTATTTGGGCTTCATTCCGCCCATGCCAGATGTTACCGTTACCGTCGAGTGCGAAGGCGGCAAGGTGGAGATGATTAATTTCGTTATGCCGACCTTATACCACTCGATCAAAGTCAACGTGCACAACAAGAAGACTAGGGTAGAGAAAGTGTACAAATTTACGGACGTAAGGATGGATGCCAAAGGTGAGGACTGGTGGACGACATATCGATATCAGTTGGAGGCATTCGTGGACCGTCTTAAAGGAAGGACTCCGCAGACATGGGTCGACATGGAGGACTCAGTGACAAATATGGAATGGATAGAGAAGATTTATGCGAAGGTTTGTCCATATTCTCTTTCTCTGTGGTTGGCTTTACATTTCTTCAAATCTAGACTGGCCTTGGAAGTCGTCCCAAATCTTCCTATGTCCATACTTCTTCACCTTGAAAGCCTGAGATCGAAGTAGAACGAAATTGTACGATAATAGGCTTTTTCTATGATAACCAGTATTTTAGCAGCCGTTTGTAAACATGGTTTACTACACCACTGTATCAACATCCACGGACTTGTTATGTTTATCTGCTTTTTAATTCTTCTTTACCATCTCTCACTACGACCTCACACACTACGTCCAAGTATCTGTTATAAATACTTAATTTCGAGATCTGAGGTACAATTCCAGGGGAGAAGAAAAATCATTATTCCAACACTACTTGTCCCGATATACTTCCTGAAACACACCATCAGCCTCCATCACAAAAACCAAAAGGAAAAAGAAAACTCACCTTAATCTCTTCCTCAAACTCCTTCGCGATCCTAGCCCTCTGAATCTTCTGCGCTGGCGTAACAAGCCCATTCTCCGGGGTCCACTCCTCATGCGCCAACACAACCCCACACAACAGCTCCACCTCTCGAAACCCAGCCGCACGACCTACCACATTACACTCCTTCGTCACCAGCTCCCTAATCCCGCGCCCCTTGCACAGGTCCTGCAAACTCAATACTCCGTGCTCAACCCCGACATCAGCGAGCGCGAGCCGGACGTTGGGCTCATGCGGGATGATGATAGCGATGGGCTGCTTTGCAGCAGGCGTAGCGTGCACGCAGATGTTGGCAACCAGGGTGCAGGATTTATAAATGGATTCGAGGTGCTCGAGGGCGATGTACTGTTCACCCGGCCAAATCAGTTTTCTTTTCTTTTTTTGAATAAAAGAATAAAAGAGAAAAGAGAATGATACTAGCCTCTCCACTCTGTAACTTCACCAGATTCTTTATCCTATTGCACAACAAGCAACATGTGAGATTGAGAGGAGCCATTAGAAAAAAAAAACCCCACCTATCTATTATCGAAAGGGTCCCGTCCTCATTCCACTGTCCCACATCCCCAGTCCTTAGCCACCCCTCTTTCGTGAACACATTTTCATCTGCATTCAAATCAGGGCGTTTGAAATACCCCTTAGTGACAGATGGCCCCCGAATACACACTTCTCCCCGCGGCGGGTTGTTCGTCGATAGATACCCAGCACTAGGTACATCGAGCAACTTAATCTCGACGGATGGAACTGGGAGTCCCACTGCCCCACATTGCATCAGTTCTGGGGGCAGAAGCGTGCACATCCCGCAGGTTTCCGTCATGCCATAGCCTGTGGCAGAAATACATATCAGCCACCAAAAGTATTAGGTTGAGACGATAGAGGAATCAATCACCTTGCATCATGGGCACCAAGGCATGACTCAGAAAATCCTGAGTGTCCCGGCTGATCGAAGCACCCCCGTTCATTGTGAAGAGCAGCCTCCCACCCGTCGCAGATCGCACCTTTCCCAGCACCAGACTATCCGCCAGACCCGCTAACACCGGTACACCTGCCCTTTTCAAACGCATAGCAGCAGAAAACGCCAACTGTTTAACCACTCCTCCCTCCTGAAGCTTCGCCAAAATACCTTTTCGAATCGTCTCCCACACCGTCGGCACTCCAAACATGATGTGCGGCCTGAAAGCCGTCAAATCGCCCTTACAATTCCGAACTGACGCGTCGGTGAGTGTCTTCGGGCGCGCGTATCCTGACATGATCCCGACGAACACAGCGCAAAGCTCGACAATGTACTCCAGGACGTGCGCTAGAGGCAAGTATGCTAAATATGTGTCACCCGGCCGAAGATGGTGCCCAAAGACGACGGATACAGAGCTTACGGATGCGACCAGGTTACCGTGCGTTAGACATACGCCCTTCGGAGGCCCTGTGCTCCCGCTCGTGTACATGATACAGGCGAGGGTGTCTCGAGTGGGGCGCCGGTCAACGGGCAATGTACGGTTTTCGCTTGCGCCTGCGGAGAGGAGAGAGTTGATGTGGATGACTTGGATGCTGGAGCGGATACTGCGGAGTTTAGTGAGGACAGCAGGGGAGGGTGTGCCGTCGTAGATGACGAATTCGACGGAGGGGGTGGAAGGGAGGACATTGGCGACTGTGGGCAACAGCTCGGCGTTAGTGAAGAGACCAATGCAGTTTGGTTCGTTTAGGGAGTGGGTAAGGCCTGATTCGCCTAGTGTGTCGTAGGCTGTAGCAATTGTGGTTGAAATCGATGCGCAAGCGTGAGACATGAGCTGCCAGTTGATACTACAGACCGTGTTCGATTAAGTAGATATGCACAACGGGGCTTGCAGATTTGCTTACCTCGTCTGGGCATAAATGTTGAAAACATGCTCAGGCGTGAAACCCAAATCCAACATCGCACATGCTATGGTCGTTACCTGCTCCTCCATCTCCACATACGAGAGATACTTGCAATCGCTCAGCTCAAAGTACTTCCATGTCTTCACCTCGATGATCTCCTTGCCATCCACAACTTTTATCAACTCCTTTCTTTCTTCATGAACATCGACAATATCCCGCCACCCCATAGCGTTCTTCCTGCCATACGTGCGCGCAGCATACTCAAGCACATCACGCGCGGTATCTATTCCTTCCATAGGTTGTGTGAGGAGCTTATCACGAGCAATCGCAAGACGACGGGTTGGGCCTTCGCCAGGTGCAGCAGGGGGTGCAACCTCAGCAGACCCCGGGCCAAAATGACCTGGTCGGACTGTTGGGATAAAGAGCGACATAGCAGTCGACTCGGAGGGGATTGAGGGAGCACACTTCACTCATCAGCATGGTGTTGTCAATTTTAACTGGTAACCCTGGTCTAAGCACTAATATGGACGCGGTCGGGAAATCGGAGCAAAGGTGGGGTTCCGTTCAGGTCGTCGAAACTCCGAGGAAAGAGTACGGGAGAACCGTGGTTGGAAAGGAAAAAGGGTGAGAACGGGGTTTGACCAGGGATGAGCGGGCATGAGAGGTGGAAGTGCAGACAACGGGGATAAATGGAGAATGCTGGAGAGTACAGTAAATAGAAAACTTGAACTCCTCTTGAGAGAAAAACCCGACCGCATGCGTACTCTCGCATCGATGAGGGCATATCTGAAATGAAATGGAAACACCGGCGGCGATCTGTACCGCTGGCATGCCAGCCGTCGATCAACGATCATTGAACGATCTTAACTCTGAAGACTCTTGATATTATTGTGTAGACTTAAAAAAAAAAGCATTACAGTCGACACTCCCATAAACCAACCAGCTGAAAGTATATGGGATTAGGGGGTTGTTCTAAAATAAAATCGGAAAAAAAATCGTCATTAAATGACTGCAGTCTGTACTAGAGTGTTGTTCAAGGGGGAACCGGGATTGCAAAAATTGCCCGGGGTAGGCACGGGTGGCGGCCTGGGCGGCCTGGCCCCCTCACCTACCCCCCAAAAAAGGAAATGTCAGGCCGAAAAAGGAAGTCTCACAAAAAAACACGAGCAAATTTTATTGGAACTAAGAATTACAAAGGGGTACTCGCCGGCAATAGAAAACAGATCACATGACACTCACATCACATGTACAAGCAAGAAGTTTCAAAGTTTAAGCATTCAGTGGGTGAATCAAGACAGTATGACATCAAACAGTGCAGTAAACTAGTGGAAATGAATTTGTCCTAAGGTTCTAGGGAGAAAACATGTGTATTGGCCAATAATTTACATGGGAATGTAACAAAAAATCTGGGCGACGTGTCATGACAACTCTTGATGCCTCGTGGAAGATAGCATACTGCCAGTAGAGACCCCCCATTGACACCATGTGTTTCCACCCTACTAGTACAGTGTACAGTGCCCTGCTAATCCAAAATCCCACCAGCTCTAAACACCTAGACAGGTACATCCATGCTGAGTATAAGGTTTGACAAAGCAGTGTTATGGTGACAGAGGTGGCATCTGCAGCTGTGATCTGGACTTCATGCAGCCTCAACCACTGAGTACTGAGTTGTTGAGGGGATGGCTAAGTGTGTGACCATGTGTCTCATCAGGTTGAGTGATCCTTGAGGAGAAGAGGGGGCTGAGAGTCCAGAGGCAGTGGAAAAGATATGACATGTCCTCAGGAGAGGCCGTGGCAAGTGCACAAGTCTTAGTCAGCTATCCGGTTAGGTGATGTGAGGAGCAAGAGAAATTAAAAGTCATGAAGTGAGTAAACAAACTCGGGACACACTCACGTGCTCAGGCTTTACTCATGTGATCTGTTTTCTAAAGGGTCATATTGCTTGAGACTGCCAGCAGATTCTGAGACAGTATGTGGGGAGGGGGGGGCCTCATGTGACCTTATCTGGGTTTTGTAATCATGATTTATGCTCATCAATGTGCTTCATTATGCATAAAAATACCTTCTCTCACCACAATCTAAGCACAACAAAGTGAGAGAGAATCAGAACACAGCGAAAAACCAAGTATGTGTAACATTTTTCCTTTTTTTTTTTTTTTTTTGGGTGGAACACTTGAGCCCAAAGCTCCGGTCAACTCCAACAACTGACAAGGTCAGCATGGGAGGATGTGTTGAGTTAGGGAAATCATTGCTGAAGACCCAAGAATATCACCTAGGGGAAATACCTTTACATACACTACCATGTGCCAGCAGTGTTGGACTCATCATCTCAAAGATTATAGGATAGGGCCATGGCCCTAAACTATTATCTATTCTGCCCCAGAGGGCGGCAAGATGAAATACCAACTAAAACCCCTTGCTGCCAGATCCAGCCATTCAGCAGACTGTCTTCATCCTTTAGGACTGCACTCCAGGTTTGGAGTACAATTCCCTGTGTCAGAGCACTTCTGTCTTGCAGCTTCCTGTTTGTGGACAGGATGTCTAAGTGTAGTCATTGGTTTACTTGTGCTACCCATCTATTGTGGATCTTGTCTGGTGAGTGGAACTTGTCTGGAACCCCTTCAAATTTAATGACTTTTTCACATCATAGCTTCCATATCAGGTGTGCTGACTCAGTTACGAGGATCTCAAAAAGGTGGTTCTTGTCATGGAGCTTCTTGCCCTTTTCACTTTTGAAGTCTGCTAGTACGCAACCTAGGATGGTTCCGAACTGTATTTCTGGCCAGGATTCTTCATGTCTTAACCATAGGTTTTTTGCTAAATTCCAGATGATACTAATGGCATTTGAATTGGGACATTCAATGGTGATGTGTTCCATTGATTCAGACTCTCCACATAGTATGCATCTGTCATGGTGTTCCATATTAGGGATTCTACTCCAAAAACTGCCTATTTTATAGGCATTATGTAAATTTTTCCAGAGGTAGTTTCTGATCTGTTTTGAGAGGTCACATTTACAGATTGCTGACCATATTTTATCAGGTGTTGGTGTTTCACCTGTTAGATCTTGGACAGTGTAAGTCATAGTTGCCAGTTGTATCTCTGTTTGTCATCTAGGCTTGTTTGCTAGTTTCCATTTGGTGATACCTTGGTATAGGGAGCGTTGGGTGCCATTCTTTAGTTTCATCCCTGCCAAGGTCCATTTATGGTCAGTACTAATGTCAATTTCATTGCATTGTGGCTTCTCAAGTGCAGCTTTTGCAAGGTGTTGGGCAGTTGCTTTTCCATCTGCTGGGGTCGTTTTAGACCATTGTTGGAGCTTGGTTGGGGCTGATCATTGGCAGAGGTTGGAGACAAGGGATTTTTAAAGGTTCTTGTTGTTGGTGTGTGCCCAATCAGAGTCCTCATTTCTTGCGAGGTTAATGGTAATCTCTGATAGGATTGTTTTTTGCTGTATGTATATTTTTAGTGGGAGATGTGGAGGGGTTGATCAGAGAGTGCATATTAGAGCACCTAATTCACCACAGGATGGGGATGTCATGTTTTCTGGCATTTTGATGGAGCCTTGATATTCATCTTGCATTTGTAGGAGGAAACCTCCACCATTTTCATAGTCACCATCTTGGTTTATATGGCTGCAACCTGCTGAGATAAGGAGAGAGGCAGGTTGTTGGGGGTCAGGAGCAATAACCTGGGGGCTATTGGATATGGTTGCATTGGGTGCATTGGGGGTGGTGAAGAGAGGATACAGAAGCTGTCTTCATAGGGGCCACATGAGGTTGAGTATGCAAAGAATGTAAGCTCAGATTTTTTCTTGATTGCTTCTGTTAGCAGGTCAGGAGAGGGGTTTTCAGGTGAAGCCAAGGCATCTCTATTCAGAGGGTGGTCTGGGTTCCATTTTGGGTGGAGGTGATTTAGAATTTGTATGGCATGTTTCCAGCAATTGTTGGGGTGAGTACATCCAAGGTGTATCCCATCTTCTATGCAATTTGGGCAGTTGCAGAATTGTGAGTCTGCATGACCAGACATATCACGGTTGGCAATTTTTCGTAGCTGTTCCACTGTTGTAACTTTATGACGTGTGCAAAGGCAATTAGCAGCATGGGTATTGTTTTGTTTACTTATTATCTCATCAGCTCCGATGTGAAACCAAACAGGGAATGTGTCTAGTGTATCACTTGCATAGGATAGGGCTTCAAGGTTTAGGTTGTATTTTCTTGCAGCTTTGGTGATTCATTGGAGTGACTGGGGCAAGCTGCGGAGTCACAGTGTCCAGGTTTGTGCAAAAACATTTACCCTTGCTTCTTCATGGACAATGGGAGATTTCTGAGTAAAGTGGTTAAACAGGGCATGTGCAAAAAAGGCCCAAGGTGGGCATTTAGCTGTTGGAGCTAGGAGATCATGTAGCCAGGTGAGTTCTATGGCATCATTGTGCTGTGCTAAATTGAGGACTTGTTTCCCTCCTTTGTGTATAGGAGCATACATTGTCTCAATGCTGATGGGAGGTTCTCCTTCACTGTCCCAGATAAAAGCTTTGATTTTCCATTCAAGTTTTTGTTCAATAATTTTTGGCATACCTTGTGCTTTCGTAAGGTATTGGGTCATGCTGCTGATTGTCCATTGTATTATAGTTTTTCTCCCATCAACCGATGTGTGGTTTCTTTTCCCATCTTCCTAAACATTTGTCAATCTTTTCTAGGATTGGGGACCAGATGGTATTTTCATCTACATTATTTCCTAGCCAGGCACCTAGGATTCTGCCATCTTTTGCAATTTGGAGGTTTGCTGGTAGGGGAGGATGGTTGGGATTAAGTATGTGTGTGTTGTATAAATTTTCACGGTAGTCGTGTGAGCCAATTGGGATTATTTCCGTCTTAGTTGTATTGAACTTGGCACTGGATGCAGTACACCATTTATGTAAAATGGATTGGAGGGAGGTGTAGTCATTGTCTTTTGTCAGATAGACAGTGGTGTCATCTGCAAACATGGAAACTACAGTGTGGTATTCCATGCCTGGGGCTTAGAAGCCTTGGAGATTAGATTTACATAATGCTTCTGCTAGGGGTTCAATTGCAAGGTTGAAGAGGAGGCATGATAGTGGGTCTCCTTGTCTTACTCCTCTAGTAACTCAGAAAGGGGAGCTTCAAATTCCATTGATAATTACTACTGTTTCAGCATGGGCATATAAGGTTTGGACGGTGTTTATGAAATGAGGGGGGAAGTTACAGTGGGATAGGACTTTCCACACATAGTCATGTGCAATCTTGTCGTAGGCTTTTTCTTGGTCAAGTGCTATAATTGCCCCATTGAGGTTCTCTACTTCAGCATAGTTAAGAATCATCTGTGTAAGTCTTATTTGGTCTGTAATGCTTTGGCCTTGTATGAAACCTGCTTGGTTTGGATGAATTACATTGGGTGCAGTTTTGGCTAGTTGTAACGATAAGATCTTGGTGAAGATTTTGTAGTCTCCATTTAGAAGGGTTATGGGGTGATAATTCTCAATTTTGTGGTGGTCTTTCTTTTTGTATAATGGACATAGCCACCCATCTGAAAATCCAGATTCAGGATCAACTCTGTGGATTTCAATGTCATTGAAGACAATAGTGAGGCACTTAATAATGTCAAGGGGATTTGTTTCTTGTTCATCTGTGCAGGTTTTTGCAGTTTCATTTAGCCATTTCCAGAATTCATATGGGAGGCCATCAATACCTGTTGCTTTATTGTTTGGTAGCATTTTCAGGACCATTGCAATTTCATCACCAGCGATTGGCTGGTTAAGGTAGTCATGCTGGACAGTTGTCCATCTTATCACATATTTTCTGGATCTCAATTTTTGCTTGGAGAATCGCCTTTTTGGCAAAGGCTTTACAAGTAGTACAGGCTTTATCCTTAAAGTCTTTGAAAATAGTTTGGGGGTTTTCCAATGCTGTGCAGTTGTTAGTATTTTCTTCTAGAGATTTGTGTAAGTCTACACCAAGGGATATCATTTCTCTTGTTAGGTTTTTGTCTTTCAGAATGAAAAGTGGGAGTGTCCATCTACCTTTCCCTATATTGGGCATGCGGTTATCAGAGATTCTTGCTGATATTAGCTGGTGGTCTGTCATGATTCCTGGGGCTGAAATGTTCCAGTCATTGCTGAATGGTATTAGGGCATTACACAGATAGATTCTGTCAATTCAGGAGCTGCTACCACCTTGTGCAGGGGATTGGGAATAGGTGAAGGTATTATTGTCAGGGTTTGCTTGATGCCAGCCATCATGGAGGTCAAGGTTTGATTTGAGCACTGAGAAGGAGTCTGTTATATTTTCACTGTCACATCTGGAGGGGAGCCTGTCAAGGGCATCTTCTACAAAATTGAAGTCACCTAGCAAAATATCTGGGGGAGGAATTAGAGGATCTCTCAGTTTGGACACAATGTCAGACCAGAATTGTTGGTTCTCATTCACAGAATTGGGGGCATAAATAACTAAGATGTGAATCTCCATGCTTTGGTGCCATGGGACTGATACTAGCATGGCACAGCCTGGGATGAGTACATATTTCTTAATGTTGTGGACATTAGCAATATTTTCGTTTAGCACAATTGCGACACCACCAGAGATGGTGTGTTGCGGATCAATGGAAGAAATGATGTGAAGTCTTTGTTTGAATAAATTATTAAGGCTCATTTCTGCAACAGGGGTGAGATGAGTTTCTTGGAGGGCTAGAATACCAATTTTCTCTGTTTGGACAAGTTGGTTAACATGATTCCATTTGTCAATGCTGCCATGCCAGCATCCTCTCATATTTAGCGAGGCTAATTTTAGTGAAGCTTTTGTTCTTTTGTGGAATGTCTGGGGAGGTTGCTCCTGGTGAGGGAGTTGGGACAGACGGTGTCTCCATCATCTAGACCGATGTGGTCTGTTATTAGCTTGTGGGGCTAAGGAGTTTGTTCCTGAATCCCTTGGGGTAATTTTGGGAGGAGCAGTGTGCTCATTCTGTGGGGGGGGCATCAGTCTAAGGAGTATGTGAGGCACTCACCTGGGAGCCATCTGGGTTCCCAGCTTGACCATCATCAGGGTGATGGGTGACGGCTTCCTGAACCCCTCTGGACAAAGCTGGGTTGGGGTTCAGGCCATACAATCCTCCCATGTGATTTTCTGTATTATTAGCAGTTGAACAATTACATACCCGTTTTTACAACCTTGATTATGGGATGTGCAAAATCTCATTTGCGTCAAAGGACTCTGTCATAAAGGAGAGCAGTTAGTAGGGGTGAGGCATTACTTACTGATCCTTAGGACTTCAGCTTCTCAGCATGGCTCATCCATTGACCTTAATAGGTTGCTGTTTACTTGTTTGTACCCAGGGGCTTTCCTGTCTCGTTAGCAAGCTAATGACCAGTAAATGTAGGCCCCCCAGCGGTACCATGATTAACAAATATTCCTTCTATTTCTTGAGCAAGGTGCCAATTCCCTCACAAAAAGGCAGCTGTTGCGATAAGGTGATTGAGCTCATATATTGGAAACTGTATGACATAAAGGGACATGGTAGAGTGGAAGGTTTTAACAAAGGTATATATTATGTATGGAATCTTATTTATGACCCCTTCCATGCCTTCCTCTGACAGGGGTGTGAGGGACCCAGCCAGTGTTTTTGTATCAGGCAGGGGGTGATTTGGGGGAGGTCACAGTGTAGATGTCGGTATCTTCTTTGATGCTGGCAGATGGGCCAAGCCATCCCACAAGGTGGGGGAAGGGGCAGAGACTGGAGGGGTGGTCATAGGATTTGCAGTTCAAACAAAAGAATTGGTTGTCGAAATGGCAGGCAGCACCCACACCGTAGTCAAGGGAGTTGAAACGGAGGTTTCTGATTAGGTCAGTCCAGGCATGGAAGTCATCGAAGGATAGGTGAGGGGGGTCATCACAGTAGACATTCCAGATTGTGCGGAGATTGTTGGGGGAGATGGCAATTCTTAAGCTTGAGATGCGGATGGAGCGGAGAACTTTGATGGCTGCCTCTGCATCAGGGTCAGGGAGCCTGCTGTGAATAAAAGAGGAGATGTCTGGGTTCGAGGTTATTGTGGAGCAAACGAGGGCTGCGACCAGCACATTGCTCTCAGGAGCATTCGGGTAAGTTAGGTTTTCAACAGTGCAGATGTAAGAGGGTAGGACTTGTTGGAAGGGGGTGAAGAAAATGAAGATCTATTTACTCCAAACAATCAACATCCTCCTTTCCCTCCTGGGAATGGCCCTGTGTATAACCATCTTCCACCTGCTCTTGCACAACAGCTGGCTGCACTCCCTCCATTCCAACAGCCAGTTGGTCATGGTCATGGCCATGGTCATGCAGTTCCTGTTGTGCCACAACAACTGCAACCACAACCTCTTCCACAACAGCTTGCTGCACTTCCTCCACTACAACAGCCAGTGGGTTGTGGTCATGGTCAACAGCATGGTCATGGTCAGTGGTGCGATTGTGGTTATGGTTGTGGTCATGATGCTCCTGTAGAGCCACACTACCAACAACCTCTTCAGTTGGCATTTGCCATGCAGAATATGCAACATGCAGATCAACCTCCTGTACCTTCTGTGAGTAAAATTGTCCTGACACATGCATAGATTCATAATCTCATAGCATCTTTTTAGATGAAAAATATGCAGTTCCACCTGCTCCATCTCTGCCTATTGCATGCCAACCTTTCAATCCCAACTGGCCAGTGCATAACATGAATTGCATGAATGTTCAGTGCCCTTTCTGTGCTGCACTGCATTGGATGGCTTCACTAGCTCATCCAATGCTGGGCCCAAATTTGGCATGTGCTGCTGTAGCAGAAAGATCAACTTACCTCACCTGTATAATCTTCCTCATGAGCTATCACAACTTTTGGCCAGTCAGGATTATATCAGCAAAGAATTCTGCAAGCATGTTCAAAAATACAACAATGTCTTTGCAATGACTTCCATTGGCTGAAGTGCAGTCGAGGAGGTCAATGATGGTGATGGCCCTTATGTCTTCAACCCACATGGGGAGCTTACTCATAAAGCAGATTCCCTTCTCCCATCAGAGGATGAAAACCCTGTATATGCTCAGCTCTACATCTATGATCCTAAGCTCTTCACTATCATAAAAACCACTCAGAAAATACCCATCTGAAATGAGAGACTGTAGTGACACTTCAGGATATGCTATCCTGGGGTTGCATTATACAAGTGGAGGCCTATGAGCTTACATGAAGGTTGCCACCAGCTCAACAGCACAGAGTCGTTCTTTGCTTTGATCAAAGATGGGTAGATGTAAGTCTGGCCCCACAGACTTACAGTGGCCAACAAAACCATTCCAATGTTTTCAAACTTTTAATAAGTGTACTTGAATAAAATGAAATAAATTGTCATAAAATCTGAGAAAATTATGGAATATACCTTAACATCCTATCTGATCACCTGCATAGCCACAAGATCATGTGACACTATTTAATAGGTAAGTTTCATCATATAGTCTAGTCACTCATTGGAACAGTTTTGTTGTACTGATTTTTGAGTATAGAATTTATGCAAATCACATGACTTTGTTGATTATTACAAACATAAGTAAACAATATCATGTGATACAATATATTTAAGGTGACTGGATCTCTTGCAACTTCATTCTTACCCCCCAATTCATTATGCAGAAGCTATCATCCACTCAAATACTCCACATTCTCAATTTGCTTGATTCTGGTCTTTCTGTCTGACAAATCTCTTATCAGACTGGTCATGGCATTGCTACCATCAGCTGTACTTGCTCTGAGCACCGACCTGAGCTTCAGAAATCATTTGGTGGTCATCCTATGAAGCTTACTACTGCTAATGTTGACTATGCATGTCAAATTATTTGCATGGGAAAGGTTGATAATGCTACCGAAGCTGCACAAACACTTCAGGATATCACCAACACCCCTTTCTCCTCCCAAACCCTTTGTTGACATCTTAAATCACATGGCATGAAACCTGTAGTCAAGAAGAAATGTCCACTACTCAAACCTCATCACTGATGTGAATGATTGGAGTTTGCTGAGCGGCATGCAGAGTGGACACTTGAGGATTGGAAAAGGGTCATATGGTCAGATGAGACTAAAATTAATCATTTGGGATCAGATGGAAGAAAATATGTGTGGAAAGATAGTGATGAAGGTCTGAGTGATAGGCTTGTTGAGGGAACAGTGAAGTTTGGAGGAGGGAATTTGATGTTGTGGGGGTGCATGGGATGGGATGGGGTTGGATATGCTACTAGGATTGAAGGAAAGATGGATGCTGAACTTTATGTCAGCATTATGGATGATGAGCTTCAGCAAACACTGGAGCTTTGGGGTAAAACTACTGATGATATGGTATTTCAGCAGGACAATGACCCCAAACATACCAGCAAAAAGGCCAAGCAGTGGTTTGAAGACAATGATATTACTGTCCTCAAGTGGCCTGCACAGTCTCCTGACCTCAATCCTATAGAACATCTGTGGCATCATCTCAAAAAGAAGCTTGGAGAGTATGAGGAACCAGCCAACAGTGTTACAGAGCTTTGGGAGAGGGTACAGGTGGAATGGGAGAAGATACCAAAGGAGGAGTGTCAGAAATTGATTGAAAGCATGCCTAAAAGACTTGCTGCAGTAGTTAAAACAAAAGGTGGCTATACCAAGTACTAATTTATACTCAAAAAATCAGTGCAACAAAACTGTTCCAATGAGTCACTAGAGTATATGATGAAGTTTACTTATTAAATAATGTCACATGATCTTGTGGCTATGCAGGTGATCAGATTGGATGTTAAGGTATATTCCATAATTTTCTCAGATTTTATGACAGTTTATTTCATTTTATTCAAGTACACTTGTTAAAAGTTTGAAAACATTGGAATGGTTTTGTTGGCCACTGTATGACCTTAACATGCATACAGGCTGCCAACACAACACACATTCCAGCTGCCAACACAACCATACATGGTGCTGACACATATCCCAGCCACTGAGACAAACATGGTGCTGGGCCAGCACAGCCACTGGCACTGAAACAGCTGCCAGCAGTACAGAAACAACTCAAACCAACACCAGACAGTGTTATGATGAATTATGGTCATTACAGATCCTAACATCCTATGGGACCAGCACAGCCACCACTGGCACTGGCTGCCAGAACCAACATGCTTGCAACACACTGTTACACACACACACCTTATCACCTAAGATAGACCTCATTTATACTCGACTACATCACATATTTTGCTCAGATTGAGTTGAAAGCCAGCATTGAGGCTAACATACAAGGTTTTTAAAAAAATGGTGCCCAAGGAAAGTTTTATTGTCTATTTTTAAAAACAATTGTGGAAGCCAAATGTCGAAGAAAAGAAAAGTGGTGGAGGATTGTTGTTTGCAAAGTTGGCAATCAGCTAGATGATCAAAATCTCAACTTTTGAGACAAAAATTTACAATGCTCCCACAACACTTGCTTGCTGCACCCAATATTTCTGAGGCATCTTAATAACATATGCCAAGAGATTTCCTTGGGGCCAGAATTTGCACTAAGGTCACTGAAAGGTTTTTATAGATGAAATACATTCAAATTGCTAGATTCACATGACATAGTCGAGTATGAATGAGGTCTATCTTACCTATAATCACCCATCTGTGCTGACATTTACACCACTGATGTGGTGCCTTTCTATTATGTGACTATGCTCAAGGTGGCCTTCCTAAATCACACACTATGTATGATGTGGCCCTCCTAAATCACACACTATGTTTGATGTGGCCTTCCTACATCACACGCCATGCCTGATGCAGCCTTTTACCTACACAGCTGATCTTTCTTATAAATCACTCATTTTTTATTCCCTAATATTTGCTCCCACTTCTGTGCAACAAAGGTATAGTAATCTATTATTCCTTTATTTTTAGTAGCTTATAGTTCCCACTTCCATGCAATGAAGATAATTTGATCCTGTCACTACTGTCCACCCTAAGTTTAGTGTAGGCTGCCAAACCAGGCATCTTTCCAGTAGGTATAATGTGTTATAATATGTATACGAAGTATAATGTAGTACAATATATAAATACCTCTAATATAAATACCACCCATGTGCTGAAGGCACATTCAAAAAGCTTGTCTTGGAAATAAGAGAGAGGATCCTCCCTATGATGCCCTGGGCATTTTCCTCATAGTGAGCGCGCCATGGGTGAGCCCAGAGTTTTGGGCCAGGTTTGGGAGACCAGTGGAAGACTAGCTCGTCTGACACATTGTGCCAGATGGGGCGGCAGATTTGTGGTGTGGGGAAGCCATCAGAGGGGAGGGCAGTGATCTGGAGACCATTATTGAGTGTCATGGTGCCATTACATATTTTGCCCTGTAAGGTAAAGGGGGGACGGGTATGGGGAGGCCGGCATTCAATTGTTTGGGGAATCCTCGCAGGGGGGGATGAGGAGTCGTCCTTTGGTGGGGTCAGAGAAGAGACTTTGGAAGTGCAAGATGATGACATACCTGAGGGGCAGCATTCGGTTCGTTAGCTGAGTGGCTATCAGCCATTGAGGAGGTGGAGGCACCCTGTTTGTCTTTGGCTGCTTTCTCAATGCGGGCATCTGAGTGGCTTCCAGAATGGCTGCATTTATTGGGGCCAGAGTTGGTGTTCATAAACTCAGAGGGAGGCATGGGAAAGCTCGTGTGAAGGGTTGTGGAGATTGTTGCAGATAGAAGGAAAAGGCTCGGGGCCACAGTTGTGGACTGGGGAGTTTTTGTACGAGATGCAGTCACTGGGTCGTCAGATGCCGAGAACACATGTTGTGGTGCTAAAGATGGGGGTGATCCCTTTGAGCATCAGAGCGTGTTGATTGTGGCATTTCTTGGGTGCATGCACATTAGGGCCAGCTATGTCAGGGGGTGGCACTTATCCCTTTGTTCAAAGGTTTGTTGCTGGTGGGGGGAGTGTTTGTACTCTTGGCTCAGTTAATGAGTGGCTGGGCAACTCTCAATATTCTGGAGAGGCTTATGGTGAAATGGGGGCTGCCAAGGCAGCTATTAGAGCACATTGGTGCATTCAAGGTTGAAAAACATCTCTGTTTGGTGGTAGAGAGACTTCAATGCAGAGTATCGGCGCCACCATTGTTAGGGCGACACCCACTATCTGCTAGCTAAGACCATGCGGGTTCTCTCTACAAGAAGGGGGCGGGATCTGTGCTCATGATGGGGAATTGATGGTTTTGATGCGAGGGGTTATTAATAGGTGAGTTTGTTGAGATAGGCCTTTCACACCAAAAACATAGGTGGAATACCTAAGAGAACACAACTGGGGTCCCCTAGGCATATATTTAGGGTTTATATACTATGTTACATATATTGTACATTGTTGTTACTGACGCACTCGTACATGCATGTACATTTGATGCGTGCGAAATAAAATTCTCACGCTATCAAAATGTAGCATAATTTGACATAATAAAATAAAAATGAAAGTTTATTAGGTAATGGGGTGGTTTCCTAACATTACCCCCCTTTTATGCCTCGACTTCCAGGCGAGAAAATATTATGTTTGTCCCCTCTGTGAAATTTTGGTAAGGCTGGAATTTCATCCCCTCATACACCATTCTTGCAATGCGACGTGGAGCATTCAGATTACGTTTAAAGAATTGGGCGATCGCGTTACGCGCTCACTTACAATTCTCTTCAGGTTCCCATGAATTATTTTCATCGGTATAGTTTTTCCACTTGATTAAGAACTCCAATTTGTTCCGTCGAAGACATGGGTCTAAAATTTCTTCAACTATGTATTCTGGAGCACCTTCTACTATTATTGGAGGTTGTGGAGTAGTTTGTTGGCCAGGAATAGTGGGCGGACGGTAAAGGCGTAAGCGGGATACGTTAATCTGGGGATCAATCTTAAATGATTGGGGTAATTTTAGCACTACCACATTAGGCGAGATCACTTTAGAGATTGCATATGGGCCAACTTGTTTCTCCGTAAGTTTCTTTGAAGGTCGTGGAATGTTCAGGTCCTTGGTACTTAGCCATACCAAGTCACCAACTTTGTACTCTGGAGCGCGTGCTCGAGTACGATCCGCGTGTCACATCATGTTATCACGTGCTTTCTTCAATGCCACCTCTGCTTCCTCTTGTACCTTTTGCATCTTAGATACAAAATCTTCTACTGACTTCCCTTCTGGGTTCTACTCCCATGCGAGGATGATATCCATAATTCGCGAAAAAGGGTGACATACGAGTAGCCGAATGGAATTTGTTATTGTGGGAAAATTTGGCAATTGCCAACCATTCGGGCCAGTCGGTTTGTCGGTAGTTGACAAACATATGTAGGTACTGCTCCAACTCCTGATTCATTCTCTCTGTCTGCCCATCAGTCTGCGGGTGATATGCCGTAGATAATTTAGTTTGAATTCCCAATATGTTGTTTAGTTCTCACATAAATGCAGAAGCAAATTGTGGTCTGCGATCGGAGATAACGGTATTGGGTAACCCATGTAACCGCCATACCTAATTTAGATAGAGGCACACCAAGCCCAATGATGAGGTTTCTGTAGTAGTAGGAATAATATGGACCTCCTTTGTAAAGCGGTCGCATACTACAAATATTGCATCGTACCCTTGAGCCTCAGGTAATCCGGTAATAAAATCCACAGATATATCTCGCCACGGCGCTTTAGGTATAGGGTTTGGCATTAATTTTCCTGCAGGTTTCTCTGGAAATTTCTTCCCCCTCATGCACGTATCACATCCATCCACATACCCCAACACATACTTCGAAATTCCGGGCCACCAATAATTTCTCATTACTAATTCCAACGTCTTCCATCTTCCTGGGTGTCTGGCAATCGGCGTATTGTGATGTAACTGGACAATCTCCCTTCACAAATCCTGATCCTTCGGTACATACACTTTTCCTCGAAACAACACCAACCCTTGTTCCTCAGCCCATTCATCTCCTTTGATATTACCTTTCTTCTCTCCCTTCAGAGCTTTCATGGCTTCCACTACTTCATCATCCATTTCCGAGCATTGTCTAATTTTAGACAACATTTCCGTTTCCGAGCTATCTATTAATAGATGCCCTTGACGCATAGCGCAAATGCAAAAGTATTTGGGTTTGAGTAAGGTAACATTTTTATTGTCCTCCTCCACCCCCCTTTTCTGATCAATATGTCTGGATAATGCATCTGCTTTCCTCATTAAGCTTCCCACTTTGTGGAGCAAGTGAAAATTGAAATGTGATAGGAATAGTGCCCAACGTGCTTGCCAGCGATTAAGCTTTTTAGTGGACATGAAGTATTGCAGATTTTGATGATCCGTCCAGATCTCAATCTGATGCGTACATCCCTCCAAATAATGCCTCCACGCCTCCAATGCTCATATTATCCCCAACATCTCTTTGTCATGCACATCATAATTCCTCTCCACATCATTCAACCCTTTCGACAAGTATGCACAAGGATGCCATTTGTCATCTTCACACAGCATTGATAATACTGCTCCAGTAGCAAAATCAGATGCATCGGATTCCACTCGCAAAGGGTGTGTGAAATCTACTGGGGCTAATATTGGTCCCTCCACAAACTTCCTCTTCAACTCCTCAAATGCTGTCTGCTGCTGCTCTCCCCACCTCCATACTACTCCCTTTCGCATAAGGTTATGTAAGGGTGCAGCAATTTTAGAAAAATTGTGCACAAAGCGACGATAATAATTTGCGAGTCCCAAGAAGGCTTGAACCTCCTTGACACGGGTGGGCGCAGGCCAATCTGTGATTGCCTGTACCTTGATCGGATCCATTTTGATCCCATCAGGGCCGATCAATAATCCTAGGAACTCGATCTTGCTTGCCCCAAACACACACTTCTCTGGTTTCAAAAATAGATCATTCTCCGCCAACCTCTGTAACACCTCCTGCACTATCGCCTCATGATTCTCTTCATCCTCCGTGAATATCAGAATGTTGTCAATAAATATTATTACCATGCCTTTGTCTATTACATCCTTGAAAATGTTGTTCATCATATTTTGAAAGGTCGGGGGACTATTAGTCATCCCAAAAAACATGACAAGCGGCTCAAAGGATCCTCGACGCATGGCAAATGCAGCCTTCCACTCATCTCCTTTCTTTATTTGTACATTGTTGTATCCCCATCATAAATCCAATTTTGTAAAGACCTTGGCTTTTCCCACCTTATCAATTATTTCTGAGATCAACGGCAGGGGGTACACATTCTTCACTGTCCACTCGTTCAGATACCTATAATCAGTACACATCCTCTTCCTTTGGTCTTTTTTGGGCACAAAGAATATTGGTGACATCTGCAGTGATTTCGAAGGTCGTATGTATCCTTTGCACAATTGCTCCTTCAGGAATGCATCCACTTCTTCTTGTTCCATCGGAGATAACGGATATACCTTTGACTTCTTTGGCACAAACCTGGGCTTCATCTCAATCGCATGATCCCATGGCTTCCGCACTGGCATTCACTCAGACTCCTTCTTTTGGAACACTGACAAATGTTCATGATACACTTTTGGCACCCATTCCTCCACTGGCTTCTCCACCTTCACAATATTCTTGTCCCACGACTGTCCTCCACAAACTGCTCTAAAGGTTTGCTTTTGCTCTTCTTTCTCGATCATGATTGGAACTTCCCCATTTGGCATTTCCTCATCCTCCACTTCCTCCATCATAACAGAATACTTTCTCGGATGTTCTTTCTCTTTCTTTTTCCTCTTTTCCCTCTTCATCTTCCTCCCATACACATTACATTCCTTAGGACAACAAGTCATTTGTACTTTCCCAGTTTTCCAATCAATTTCAGGATTATGCTTCCATAACCACGGACATCCTATTATTAGATTGGTTTTCCCAAGATCTCACACTTCGAATACGGCTCACTCCTGATGCTCCTGATACTTTAGTACCATAGTCACCTCCTCCTTGATAGTTCCTCCACGATTGACTGTTCCGTCAATATTGTACACCATTATAGGTTGCGCCAGCTTGCATGTGTTAATACCATTTCTGGTAATTAAGGATCAATTAATAAATAATCCTGTAGCACCACTGTCAAGCAACACTTCCACATCAATAGCTGCATGCATGTCCACTGTCTTCAGTCCCACAGTCAAGGTGATTTCGGGTTCTATTCGCGCAGAGCGAATAAAGAATTTAGGGGTTTTCGGAAATGACATGTGACAATTTTCTTTGTCACATGATTCACAACAGTTGTACTCCTCCTCGATTTCCTTTTCTGATTTACTCTGGGTTTCCTCGGATACTAATACATTGTAACGATTCTGGGTCACCAATGGGGAAACCTTCACTGGGACTCTTCCACAAAATTCTCCTGCTTCCCCTCCTCCTGCTTCACTTCCTCGAATATAGCTCCCCTGATCTTTCTCTTCTGCTTACAATTCTTAGAAATGTGTCCTAACTGCCCACAGTTAAAACATCTAAGTGGGGCTCGTCTCCCCACTTGATCAACCTCCATTGCATCTGCTGGTGCTGCTGACTCTGTAACTATAGGTGTCACTGCCATGGCCGGTGGCTGTGCCCTCAGAGCTCGCACCTGAGGCGCCTTTCCTTTCTCGGACTTTCCTCCTGATGACTTTCCAAATTTACTACTTCTGTACATCAACTTTGACTCCACCTGTTCCTGCCGATATTGCTGGTCAAGGTGCATTGCCCAATTATACCACTCGTCCAACTTCTCTGGCATAGAAGGTAGTTGGTAGATAGACTTGAATAAAGAGGGATTTAATCCTGCTTTCAAAAACTCTACCAACACAGCTTCTCCCATATCCATTTGCGAAGCTTCTGCTTTGAACTGCAAAATAAATTCATCCGCTGTTAAGGAACCTTGGCGCATGGTCTTTAATTTAGCATTGGCTGTTGCCTTTGGATTAGGGTCTCCAAACTGTGCCTCCAATCTCTCCAGAAATTCCTTGAAGGTTGCAAATGGTTTATTTCCCATGGCAATTTGATTAATAGCCTTGTTTCTCCAGAACTGTGCTTCCCCCCCCTGAATGTATGAGAGAGCAAACATAATCCTAGACTCAGCTGTACAAAACTTGGGCTTCCTCTCATGGATGTACAATACTATAGAGCTGATGAAGGATTTTGTATTCTCCATGGTACTGTCAAAGATTTGTGGGGGCGCATACTTAGGTAAGCACACTTTTCCATTTCCGGATTTCTCCACCATCTCATCCTCCTGTGATATCCACTCCTCCATCTCCTCCATCTCATCATCTCTTTCTCCTGTCATCTCTGGCTGTACTTCTGCTTGTCTGGGCTGTGATGCTGCCAATACTGACACTAATTGCGACATTTGCACTGTGAGCGCATCAATTTTCGCCTCTAGTGCTGGTATGGGAACAGGATTAGGACCGGGATTAGAAGTTGAAGGTTCGGACATAATTGTAGAATCTGTGATGAATCACTTCTTCGACAAATTCAAAATTTTTCTTCAAGACCTCTCCAAACATTTACGGGTCACATGATAAGGTTCATCGAGGTTTGTCAATGGTTCGTCATTCGTCAGGCGCCTATTTTGACACTTTGGATCAATAACCCTTCCAACAGTGCCTGATCTCGGAGATATCACTGAATTTGGCTTGTAACTAAAATAGTCATCCGAATAGAGTAATGTAAATCATAACTAAACCAGATCCAATTGGTTGTCTGGTTGCAGCTGTCCTAATGACAAGCGCTGCCTCTCGATCACTGGCAGTCGCAATGTAAGGCAAGGCCTGGTGTCAGCTTACGAAAGAAAAGGTAGATTATGTATATACAAGTACTTCTGGCTCGTGCCGAAAGGATGAGTAATCGGATGTGGCGTGGTGAAACAATGACGTATGCGCAAGTAAGAGAAGGCGCACTGATATGGGAAGTTGTGTTCTTCTGTTAGGGCGACACCCACTATCTGCTAGCTAAGACTGTGCGGGTTCTCTCTACAAGAAGGGGGCAGGATCTGCACTCATGATGGGGAATTGATGGTTTTGATGTGAGGGGTTATTAATAGGTGAGTTTGTTGAGATAGGCCTTTCACACCAAAAACATAGGTGGAATACCTAAGAGAACACAACTGGGGTCCCCTAGGCATATATTTAGGGTTTATATACTATGTTACATATATTGTACATTGTTGTTACCGATGCACTCGTACATGTGCGTACATGTGATGCATGCAGAATAAAATTCTCACACTATCAAAATGTAGCATAATTTGGCGTCATGTAGCATAATTCAACATAATAAAATAAAAATGAAAGTTTATTAGGTAATGGAGTGGTTTCCTAACAACCATACTTCGTATATGGTAGTACAAGTTTCTGTGTAACATTTTTCCTTATCTGGGTGTTGAGTCATCAGGTCACATGTTGGTTGAGCAACTTTCTTTTGCCATGTACCAGTGCTGTGGCATGTCCCAATCTGGTTGGTAATTCAGTAATGATATCTTGTAAAACATGGAGTTTCTGGTTAGCAAGAGATGATGTAGGTGCTAGGGAAATATTTTATACAATGATTACATAGTGATATGACTACTATATATGGTAAGGAAGGGGGGAGGGGGGGTCCCCAGATGGCTTATCTGGAAATCACAACATACCCTTACAAATTCTAGTGATGAGTACTCCTTGAAGAATTAGTAAGAAAAGACATCATTTTTTGGGTCCCTCTATTGATGTTGACACTTAGTGGGTCAAACATGGTTTGAACAATGCCAATTTCAAGGTGCCACATTGAAATTGAGGCAATCCAGATGGAACTATGAATGGCCAACTTGTCAATTGCACATCAGAGAGTGATGGAAAGCAAGAACAACATACCCACAATGTCTTGCACCCTTTGTACCCACATTGGACAGCAATGTTAGAATTTCTTGAGCCGCTATCGACAGGTATCCCACAAATACAAGCTGTGACTTCCATCATATCCTGTGTTCACTGTGTCTGCTCTCGCCATGTTGGTTCTGCATCAATCATGAACTCAGTTTAATTTATGGTGAGTAATTGAGAAACCTCTGTCATGTCTAGGGTTAACAGAAAGTGAGGTCAGTTATTACCAAGGTATATGGATGGAAACTCAGACCATGACTCAGGGTAGGCTTATCAAGATGGTTTATTGGAGTGTCAAGACTAGTGGGGGCATCAACATCCACATTCATCGCTGTGTTGACCTCCAGTGTTGCTTCAAGTTCCTCGACATTTGGTGAGGTTGGTGTGAAAAATATGCTGGTTGGAATATGGTCCTCTTCACAAGAATTGGGTTCGGTTTCGTCCTCCTCTTTGCCAGTGTATTGTTCTGCCATTTCCATTTCCTCACTGTCTTTGTCAGCCTCACTGTCTTTGTCAGCCTCACTGTCTGTCTCACTTTCAGAATTTGTCTCCTCAGCCTCACATTCATTGAGGACTTCCACTTCACCAAGTTGTAGTGTGTCAAGGCTGGCAGTGTTGTCGGGGGTTGAGAGTGGCCATGTTGTGCTAGCACAGCCATGAGATGCAATCTGATAGAATGAAGGAAAACTTATGACAGGGCTTGATGCAAGCTGTGGACTTCTGAGATTGTTAGAGGTGTAGAAATAATGTTATGCCATTTTTGATGCAACTTGTCCTTGTGATGCTTGTCCTTGTCCCATCGCAGCTTGAGAGCCACCTTTTCTGACTGGCTAATGATGTAGGCTTTAAGAATATCAGTGTCATGGATTGATGGATGGTACTTTGTGAGGTGGGTCCTCATGTTATACTTCCAAACACTTCCTGACATTGATGGGCACAGCGGACAGGTGACCAGAACATTTGTACAGGGTGAATTCATTCATTCAGTGGATGCTGTGGAGTACAAGAACTTGCCAGTGAGGTTTGGGCAGTGTGATGTGCGCAAATTGATCTGTGGTGCAGTTCTGACTCTCTTTCCCTTTTGTAAATAGAATACACATAGGGGGGATGGCCACATGCACAAGCCACAGAGTTCCTGGGATGTGTCAACTGTGTTGTCGAACAGGAGGTGGGCAGCAACATGCTCGAGGATTTTGGGTATTTTGCTGGTGGGTTAAAACCCTAAACCTGGTGGTGATCTGTGTGGCTGGCATGCCAGCCATTGATCAACCAACAATCATTGAACCCCAGTGAAAAATCCATAAGGAAGAATACCTGAAAATCCCTTGAGGGATTCTCAGGTATATCGAGGGACACATGAGGTATTTTGTCACAATAGGGTATTTTTATCCCTGGAAAATCCCTGTTGAAACCTTGACATACCTACTCATCACACGCAGGATGGACAGGTATATTTGTGGGATGGAATGGGATGGAATGGTTTTCAAATCCCTCTCAGTCCCTCAAAATACCCAAAAAGACCTTTGAATGTAATATTTATATGTACCTGTCAATACCTCCTGATCCCCCCTGATCCCTGTAGATGCCTCCCAATCCCCTTGTCACACTTCTCTGCTAATCCTCATGATACTTGCTAGTTCCTCGTCATCACCTCTCTCAGCCCATTTTCGCTTCCAAGACACTAGATTGGGTGTAGGTGTGAGAAAAAAGAATCACAGAGTGGAAAGCGAATGCGCCTTGCAAAAATTTGTTGAACTTCAACATCAAGAAATGACTGGTGTTGTAGTAGGTAGTAATGTGATGTTGCCCTTGGCAATGCTCACCTTGTGGTGGCATGGATTATGTCATTCCACTATCCTCCCTCAGTTTCACAAGCTGAAGTAAATAAGTCAGTTATTATTGAAGAGTAGCAAACAAAAACATGCACAGCCTCTGGATGCACTTTGTCTGACTCTTGCTTCCAAACCTTGAGAGAGATATTTGTGGTTAGTCCTGCTTCCAAACAGGATGCCAAAATTCACCTTCCTGTCAGCATTCTGCCAGTGGCTGCTTGCCTTGAATGCTTTTTCTTGAGCCTTTCTGTCAAGATCCTTGAACTTTTCATTTGCCGGATTGTCAAGCCATCCGGCCTTGCAAAGCACTCTAGATGGGATAATGAGCTTAACATATGAAATCTACTATTTGAACACTCACCTCGGCTCCATTGACTTCCTAACCTCAACAGGCAATGTGATCACCTTTTCATTTGACTTTGGTTTTGAAGGGGGTAGGTCCTTAGCACTTTGTAGATTCTTTGCTGTCGTGGGTGATGTAGAAGTTTCAGTTTCAGATGGTGGAGAGCAGGGTGGAGTGTAGTCATCAGCTGCTAGAGCAACAGTATTTTGAGGTCATGTGCTCATCTGTGCTGAACTAGTAGTCAAGATATGCATCGTGGGGGATATATTGATCAGCATGCTCAGAACCATTGGTTCATCATCTTGTGAGTGATGGTGAAACTGGGGAATGATCGAGATGTAGTGTTGTTGATGAAGGAGTTTTGACTTCCCCCAGGCTTTGGAGTGCATATAAGTCTAGAAAACCAGAGATGTAAAATTGAATGAGGACTCATGTGGGTCAGACAATTTGTGCAGTAAAAACTGATGCCTGGCAAAGTGTAGAAGCCGTCCCTCTTCATTGCTTGGCTGGGGATGTTGACACATCCCCAGTATCATCTTCGGTCTTGACACTGGATGCAGCCTCTTGAGCCTTCTCATTGACAGATACATACCACCATCGGTAGTAATTGACTATGAATTTTTGACCCTTCCAGTTGTCCTCACAGTAGCAAAGGAATGGAAACTTGATGCGAACCTCCTTTCAAAATGTGTCCTTGAGGCCTTTGCTCAGATCCTTCCAGAAACCCTTCCCAGCAATAAACTCTTGATGGTCATTGTTGAGAGTCACAAATATGTCAGTGATGTAGCTGCAAAACTGGTTGAGCTGTGACTTGGTGATTGAATGACCCATACCATCTTCAAAGTAACTATATTTCTGTGTGCAGGGCTGATATGTACTGTCTGTGTCAGGAGGTGTTGAAGCCAGAATGCTCTTGCCATCAAATTCATGGGCATTCCAAAAATGAACTATGAGTTTGTCCCTGTCATCTTCTGGCTCAGAAACTTTTGGGTTGGTTCCACTTGGGAAAAGCAATGACAGGGGATTGTATTGGTTATTTGACTTGTAGCTATGGTGTTCTCTTTGGCACTTTTTGGATTGTGGAGATCAGCCATGTGCAGAGCCTTCAGGGGAGGATGTGATGTTGATTGGAGAAAGAGAGTGACATCAACGGCGAGATGGATTGCTGTTGCTGCTAGCTGCCTTATTTGCATCTGTATACATAGACCTATACATGAGAAAAGTTTCAAAGCAGTTAATATAGTGATGAAGCATGCAAGGGCTGATTGCAGTCATGTATACCTCCAGTACTTTTCACTTTCATTTGCCTGCTCGAGTGCCTCCACTTTTATCTGTAACATCAATCTACAGGGAAATGTATAAGGAAAAAATCAACATTATGAAAAGAATGTCACCTTGTGCACTTGAGTTCTTGAATTTGCAATTGCAGTTTGAATTGATCCTGCATATATTCAACTTCTTGTTGGGAATATGTTGCCTGAGGTGCTTGGTGGATGGATTGAAGTTGCTGGTAGGGTTGTTGAGGCTTCTGAAGAGTTTGATGAGCTGGTGCTTCACTGGAGCCTCCATGCTCAAAGAGATCCTGGCCTGGTGCATTGTGTCACTAAGATGACAAGTTAGTCATATTCTTCAGGTTTAAATCAGTTACTTACTGGCTGGTCTATAAAGTACTCTCCCATCAGGCTCACAAAGCCTTCTGACTAACCAATGTCAATGTCCTTGCCATTGTGTGAAGACATGGTAAAGAGGATGGTCACCTGCATACTTTGTAACCATCGTGTATTTCTATCACATCTCACATCTCCAAGTCAATCATGAACATCACGCAACACACTGATATGGCTTTTCTTGCCACAATTCATAACACAAGCCTTGAAACTCTCATCACCAGTGGCAATCTGCACCTATTACAAGCTTTAGAAGAACTTGATTGGCTGTGGTAACCACCTTTCACCTTTTTCAATCTTGGATTTCATGCCACTGATGCCCTCTGCAGCAATTCAAGTGCTCACAAACAGATGATGGACTTCTTCTCCTGGGTCTAGTCTTCATGCAAATTCAATTCTTGGTCCTGTTCTTGGCATACACATTTCTCCTGGTGGCAACCGTCTTGTCTATCATGTCAAATCTCCTTCAATGCTATCAGTAAGGGTCCCAATTATAATAGTTCATGTGTTTCCTAACCTTTTCAGTCCAAGGTTCAACATGACTCTGCGCTTGATGGTTCCTCTTTTTTCAATGATGCTATGCTTGTAGACATTGACATGCATGCGATGCATGAAAAAAAGTAGTTTATGGAACTGTTGTCATCGTCCTCTTCATCAAAAAAATGTTTTGCTTTGGATGTATCGTATTGATAACCAACAAACAATTTCAGTTTCTCACTCAAACATAAATGCAGAGACTTGAATACATATCAATTTATAAAATCCTCTTCAGTATCAGTAGTATCTAAGGTAATCTTTTCTCCTACAAAAAAACAATTTTTGAGTGCTGCAAAGGTTTCAGGGTTGCCGTGTTCCTCAGGTTTGAGAGGAAATGGAAACATGCCCACAACACTCTTGACTGCCTTTGCTTTGATGATCGTGACATTTTTCTTGGGGCCTCAGTATCAGCAAATGCAAATTGCTTGGCTAGAATCTTGCAGGTAAGCAGGCAATGGTTCAGAATATGGGCATAGTACTGCAACTGCATGTATTTGGTCCATGAATCAAAGGTGGCAAAAATATTGAACCTCAGCAAAGTAGTCCTGTCCATCAACTTCAAACTGACCAAAAATAAGCTTGTGGAACCAATAATAAAAGACTCAAATACCTTTACATTGTGAGAGACTCAAGGTTGTGTCTGCAATTTCTCCTTGAAGGCAGAGCGAGCACACTGTCCATTGGGAAGCCACAGTCATGCCCAGCATTGTACTGAAAATAAACCCTGCGATCCTGGTTGAATTTTGTTCAAGTATTCCTGAATTGCAAGTTTCTCCTTCAAGCCTTCCATTGGGATGTGTTGGTTTTCAGGTAAGAAGATGTAGCCACCTCCCAGATCACAAGCTGCATGAGGCAATTTGTTAGTTACCTGATCGAAGTCTTGCACAAGTGCTTTTACGGCATTTATTCATGCACGAAGTAACCCATGCACTGATAAATTCATAAAAGGATTGGAGTGTTGGTGGACTTCATGGCCAAGGTTACTGATTGTATTTTCAAGGGCCCACTGAGCATAAACACCAAGAGGATCCAAACGTGCAGTTTCAGCTGCAAGATGGATAATGGTATGGACACAGGGTAGTACGAGGTGAATGCGGTGTAGGTCTCAGTCGCAATAGATCTTCTCAAATTTGGTAACCCATCATAAGAGGAGTTTATCAGCATGTTGGAGCTCAAGCACAGGAATCTTCCTCCTGTGGATAACACGAATCCCAGAAATGAGTTTACAGAAATGAATCCAGACTTCATGAGGGAGAACAAGATGAAAGACAGCAAGACCAAGTATCCAGAAGTAGTTGATCCATTTGATAGCCTTGTATCCAGTATTGATCTTCTCTTTTAGATTTCGTGGGGTGTGACTGAATGAGGCAGGGAAAAAAGAGGCCATTGAAGCAACAAGTTTACCATGTTCAGTCCAGATGGCATCATTGTCAAGAACCTCAAAATTTGGCTTGGGTCCAGTAATCTTAATCTTGCCACACCAGAGGTTGAGAAGGTGGTGAGGAAGATTGTTGCCATTCAAGTGCATCAAGTTGACAGTGAAGATGAGAGGAGGTGGATATGTGGAATTAGATTGCAAACCGAGACAAATAGTTGGACAAGCAATTCCAGTATCAAGCCGATGTTCTTCAAATATGGCTTTGGTTCGACTTGTGAGGACATGTTGAAGATTTTCCAAATATTGTTATGGATCGCCAACAGTAAGGGACCCAACATCAATGTCTGGGTGCCAGCATTTATCTGGCACCTTGCAATTATTGAAACAGTTTTGTGATGGATGGTCTTCACAATCATAAGGAAGTGTTGCCATAGGATAATAGATACCAACACCAGGTTTGTGGCATCCACCAGGAGGGCATTGAATCTGACAGCTGTGGGCTCCCTGGTGCCCAACAAATCCAGTGAGATCTGTCAGTGCCACCATGTCCACATTACCTGCTGTGAAAAAAATATTTGAATAGCAAACTTGTTGCTTCTGACCTTCCCAGATAGCAAGGCCACCTTCACCCTGAATAGCAGAGACATGTCAAAAGCTTGGAAGTAAGAATGACTTGACAATTTTGGGAGCATTGGGTCCAGGAATGAAGCCACCAGGAAGAATGTAAGTTTTTTTGCAGTGGATATTGGGGCTCAAATTGAGAATAATCCAGACAAAGAAGTAGCAGTTGGAATTCTTCTTGTGGTAGAGCTGAGCACTGTCTAGAGAAAATAAGACAAGAGTGTCATCCTCTTTGATAAGTCCAGATCTCACTGCCTCAAGGTACTGGTAGCCATCATAGATGTCTTTGTATGCATCGATAGGTTTTCCAGGGTTCTGATTGAACTTTGCATGGATGGCCTCAGTTTTGCAATTCCAATAGCGCATCTGATTTGCACCTTCTAGAGTCTGCCATTGTGCTTGTAGTTGCAGGCCCAGTGGAATAGTGTAAAATCACTTGTATGGAACTTTTCCAGGCTTCTTGTCATTGTATCACGCCTCAGAGCATATAGGACACTGTTCCAAGTTGGCAAAAGGGCCAGTGAACACGATGCAAGAATTCTGACACATATCGGTTTCAATTTGTGTGATCCCAGAGATCTTCTTGAGGTGGCTTTTGACAACCCAATATGAATGGAGAGGACTGGCAGGGCGAGTTTTGTTGAATACTCAGTGTGCCTCCTCATAGGCTGATTTGGGGTGAGCAGCCAAGGAACTGAACAACTCAAGGGATATTTGAGTCTGCTTGTCGAGTTCAGGAACCTCTCTCAATGGATTTTGAAGTTGTTTGAGAATGTCATCATTGTCAATATCATCCTTGAGTTGTGCATTTCAGATGTTGGCTATCATATCCTGAGAAAGCACTAGATTCTCAAGAAAAGCAGAAGGGAAAGTGTCATAACAGATAGGTTGATGAGGAATTGGAGGGATGGGAGGAACTGGAGGGATGGGAGGAGGCAGCTTGAAGAGATCCATATCGGTATTGCCTGAGAAGTTGTTGTCATAGTTGTCAAAAGCATTCTCCTGAGTATCAGGAGCACAAGAACCACTAGGTGCTGCCTAGAGAACACAACAACACCAGTCAAGATCACCAAGTTACTGAGAGGACTATCATTAGGTTTACAGATGGAGCAGCCTGTGTCCTTTCTTGGCGAGCATTAATAGTAGCATGATATCTTAACTGCCTTGTTGTAACCCAAGCTCCTCCTTTGCAGTAATTCAGGCACTTGCATATCTTGGTTTTGGTGGAATCAGTAGGAGGGGGAATATGCATAAGGAGAACTTAGACTCAAGACAAATTATGATGCGATGAAATGCAAAAGAACATGACATTGTCAGTTGATCAACTCAACAATCCCTACTTATGTCATTTAAATTAAATTTCAAGCTGAGGTAAGATGCTAAATCATTCATCCCTCCACCTTGATCCCTCCAATAAGGGATCCAAAGGGATGAAAAGGGATCTCAAGGGTTCCCAGGCATCCGCAGGGATACTGAGGCATGGACTTTTGACTGGGATTGAACGATCATATATTTCATAACTCTGAAGACTCTTGGATATTATTGTGTAGATTTAAAAAAACAGCATTACAGTCGACACTCCCATAAACCAGCTGAAAGTATATGGGATTAGAGGGTTGTTCTAGAAAAAAATCAGAAAAAAAATCATCGTTAAATGACTGCAGTCTGTAGAGTGTTATTATTCTATGTACCAGATAGAGTAATCCTTAAATACTGCAAGCTGTGTGCTACAGACAGTGGCAAATAGTCAGGATGTGATGAAAAAGCAAATGTGGCACTCTGGTGCTGCATGTCAGCCATGTGGTCAAGAATTGCTTTATCTGGTTCAGCTGCCAATAGGGACACTTTTTTGCAGTGGCCATTGACAGATATTGTGGGCCATCAGTGTTCCAATGACCAATGTAATATATTACACCAAATGCTCAAAATATGTGGCTAAAATCTATGAGTTTTTTCTGCTGAGGGGTATTGGGTATTGGAGGTTTATGGGTTTTTCAGTCAAAATGCCTGCGAACCAAGTTGGGAGTCTGAAAAAGTCATGGGATTTTAGAGGTTATGGATTGTCTGAGGTATGGTTTATGGATAGTGTTGCCAATGGCGCAGCTCAGAGCCACAAGCCATTGAGCCGAGCCACACCAGTAAATTGGCTCAAGGCTATACCCAGCTCAGCTTTCACATTGGGCAGCTCTGAGTGGCTAAGCCATCCTAAAATGGCAGGCTGTGATGGCTGTGTGACACATGCATTGCTATAGAGTCTGCCACCTCTCCTGTGCTGCCTTGGCTTCCCCTCCTTATGTACACCATCCTACCACATCTCTCTCAGTTTTATACTACTTTCTAGTCTGTGAGAGCCCCAGCATGGCATAAAGTATGTTTTTGTGTCCTTGACTCAGCTGAAATTTATCTTATTTAAATTCACAGCCAAACACTCAACAATGCTCCATGACACCAAATCAACCAAACTCCCAGCTGGTGCAAAGTCCCAGGGGACAAAGTAAGTAATATTCTTGTTCCCTTGCTCATTATTGCTGCTTGCATCAAAGTTGGGTGCCAGGTCACGTGATTTTGATGCATTTTCACACATATGAGTGACAAATCTTCTGCAAGCCATATCTCAACAACCAGGCCACATTTTAACATAATATTGTAGTCAATTTTGCACTACTCATTGAGCTCTAGAGCTCCCTGCAATCCGCTTATTTTTTGGTTGAAATCTTGAGAAGCTAGCTTGAATCCAGCCAAATATATGTGTGCAAGTGATATCTCAAGAACTAATAGTCATAAGACTAAGCTGAGAGCTGTATGTCAAGTATAATGCAGGCATGGGTGCCCCATGCAAAAATTAGAGGTCATGGGTTGCTGTGGCTGCTATCAAGATATCTAATAATGGGAACTTCCACAAGTGCATTCTTTACTGCTTTCTTGTTGATCAGCTAAATTTATCTTTAGATTTGTAGATATCTTCATAAAGACAACATTCAATAGCTTCACACGACACATACATCAAGATTCTATGACTTTTAGCATGCAGGCTACTATCAACTTGAAGCTTCCATTGGAATGACTCTGAATGAATTGACAATGACAAACAGCAGGATAGCACAGACCACAGAAAACAATGGGTAGGTGTGCAAGGGAGGTTTTTCCTTTCTGTTTTATTATTCAAGTTATTAGTTTGCTCCCCTTACTTAAAATGCTGATCAGGAAGCTTTTTATATAGCAATCATGTACTTAATATTTGCATGAATGAGCACCTTATAGAATTAACTCCTTGTGTGAACATGAGGGGGCCATAGCTAATACATAGACTAAAACAAAAAAACACCTTGCACATGGTGCATGAAGGGTGTGTCATGGGGGCTGGGGTCATTGCCAATTGTCATCCTGTCATCCACTGGGTGGTAGATGTCGTTCCCCATCTCCATCGTTCCCTACCCCTCATCCCTGTCATTCTCCATTCCATTCCATCCCCTCACCCTTGCTGTCTGTCTGTCAGCTCTTGTCTCCCTTGTTGTCAGTCCCCCCATCCCCTCATCCCTGTCATTCTGTCCTTGTCATGTATTTATTTGAATTATTTTATTTTTTGCAATTTTGCATCCAATCAAAAACACCAGGAAATCTGGGCTTTGGAAAATCCTGTGAGTCCAATCCATCCAGTCCATCCAGATTGTGCTTACATCACCAATCCAATGCCAAGTTCAAATCATCATCAGACAGTGCCACTTGAGTGTGACACCCTTCCTCTCATTCCCTGCAAAACCTCCAGAATACCCATGAGGCTTTTCAGCTATGTCCCAGTCTCAATTGCCAGCCATTCAATGCAACACATGTCATTGCTTACTTGACATCAAGATTTGCAAGTCAACCAAGAACAGCAACCAAGGGAGAACATACGCAAACTGCTATAAGCAAGACAAGGATGGATCACCATGTTGTTTCTTCCAGTGGGCAGATGGCAGGGCCTCACATGATTTCTCCTTACCACCAACCTCCTCACCAGCACCCTCATCAGATTCAGATGGGGCACCACCTACTCCTCCTTCAACTCTGCTCATTCAGCTGCAATCAAGGGCATCAAGGACATGTGCAAGGGAGAGATGCCAAACTACATGGATGCACCATGCCTGTACCCACAAGATGCACCCTCATCAGATTCAGATGGGGCACCACCTACTCCTCCTTCAACTCTGCTCATTCAGCTGCCCACAAGGGCATCAAGGACATGTGCAAGGGGGGGATGCCAAACTACATGGATGCACCATGTCTGTACCCACAAGATGTGCTGTTGGCATTGTGTTGCTGCTGGTAGATGTGCTGCAAAGAAACATTTGGCATCTGAGTCAGCTGCCTCGGGTACTCACAAAGGAAAAGAACCTGTTCATGTGTCACCTGGTCCACTACTCACACCATCACCACGTCATTTGAATACCCCCCAACCAGCAGCATCCATGGAAAATGATGCAGTTGACATGTTTTCTAACCCACAATATTCATTGCAGATGAGTGCTGCCTTCACTCAGCAGTATGCTTGTCAGCAGGAACTGGAGGAGCAGTGTTGAGCAACTGATGCTGTATGCATGGAATGGCAGGAGAAGGCAAGGCACAATGTGGTAGTCTATGGGTGGGCAAAGGTGTGTGCCACAAACACTTGTCATCATGCCCTTTTATTTCTCACCGATCCCTCACAGAATCATGAGCAAGCGATGGCCAGGGCAGCTTCAAATGGCCACACTTTGTGATAACAGCCAATGTGCTGTCAGAGGTCAATCTATTGATCAGCCCTGAGGTGGAGGTACATGTCAACCTCCACAAGAATACCCTCAGCACATGGGTGAAAGTTTGCATTGGCCATGTCATCACATTGAAGGAGGGAGATCATGTGTTCCTCAAAGGCCTGGATATCTCTACCTGTGCCAACTTCAATCACTTACTCTCTTTGAGCAACTGCCAAGTCCCAAACTTTATAAACAATCTACGACAGAGATGAGCTTTTGTGCAACAGGCTCTACAGAAGGTGGGCAGTATGCATGGTATGACCCCATCAGATGATGAGGGTGACATCAAGACACCCTGCCACACCAAGTGATGGTCCCAATATTGTACACATGTACATATTTCTGGTCACTCATTTTGCCACTAGAATTGTATTTCAACTAGCTTTGTATTGTATACAACCTGTATTTCTAGTCAGATGGATACTCCCAGATACCTGGACATCTACCCTGTTTTGTAAGCCATTCTTGGGTCATCATGTTCCTGCATAGAATCATTTCATCTAAGAAGAAATTATACTTATCCACTAGCATCTCACAACATATTGCATGATACCCCCCCAACCAAACATTTGTCTGTTCTGTGATAGACAAGTTGAAATACCAGCACTTATCATCCTCCAAAAGGAGCTCAGGATATGCTGCAGGATTGCAATGCTGCTGGCAAAATGTGTTGTAAGTCTGCCCCCACAGACTCACAACATTACTAATGCAACACATGTAACACACTGTAAAACACACTGCTGAAACACACACTGCTGCATAAGTCTTAGTGTTTCAAGGTCCAGTCTATAGGACCAAAAATAACCATAGGACTGAACTGGACTGAACCTCGGTCTGGTCTTTTTTTCAGTTGCAGTTGCCCTCATTTTGGGTCAGTACAGTTGCTGGTTGCCTCATTTTAGAGATTTTTGAAAACTGTTCAAAGACCAGTTGCAATCAGTTGCAACCGGTCTTGTCACAGTATATAGAAAGTACAATATATATACTTAAATCTACATGGATAGTAATAAAACAGATTTAATATAAGTATGAATTATAACTATTTATGCTATTATACTAATATTTACATGCAGAGGGAGAAGCCCAGAGAAAAAAGTAGTCATTTGGTGGGTGCTTATATACCCTGTGGCTGTGCACAGACCATGTGGTCATGTTTGTGCTCCCAATTGAAAATCAAAGTGGCACCATCTGTGAGATGATTCCCATGACAACAAACTTACAATCCCACACTGCCCACCATTTTCACCCACCACCAACAACATCCACACCACTACCCCAAAGGACTGCCAATGAACAAATGCAAGGCAGGGGGCCCAGATGACACTAGTTGTCATTTGTGCCCCCAGAGTAAGTCTATTATACTTATTTTCATGTTTTACTAACTGTTTCTTTTCAGTTTCTAGCTAATGACATTGCCCATACCCTATCCGTGCCCCATGCTGCTGCTGTGAGCCTCTGCTCACAGGGAGGCAACAAGCTCTGTTCCTAGACAGCAACAGCAACAGCCAGCAGGGCCCATGACAACGCCACACTCCCAGCAGGATCTGCTGCTGCTGCTGCCACGTCACAAAGCACCACCACCCCTGCTGCCTGTGCCCTACCCCACTAGTGATGCCCACACCACCTAGCTCAGAACTGAATGAATGAATGCAAAGCACCCAAATGATGACTAGCATTGTCTGGGCCTGGGTATGTTCCTTATCTTTGATTTCTTTCATAGGTTTGATAACAACGACAATACCCCCTGCCCTATGCTGCCACTGTGAGCCACTACTCACAGGGTGGCAATGGGTCCTGTTCCCAGACCACAACAGGTGCCATGTCACACAGCACCACCACCCTGCCTGTGAGCCACTGCTCGTAGGGGGCAATGGAGGTGCTGATGACGAATGGCGCCATGACAACACAGGGAAGGGCTGATGAATGACAGGGAGAACAGAACAAACAAATAACAATGAGAATGAAGAGGATGGCAACAAACAACGGGGAGGGGATGATGCACAACGACACAGGGACAGCAACATGAGGGCAATAAATGACAATGTGGGGACAACAATGTGAGGACGATGCACAATGATGCAGGGACAACAACACAAGGCCAACAATGATGAATATCGGGGGATGATGTATGACACCTACCCTCACAACAAATGTGAGATGGTGGGGTTGTTTCTTTTTTGCTCTGGTCTTTTTTTCTTTTTTCTTTCTATTAGCAACTCCCCCCACTGCTGCGAGCACCTGCTCACAGGGTGATGTAATTAGTTTTATAATAAAATCTATTTACTGTAAAAATAGTAGTTGAGACCAGCTGAAACCGGTCTTTTGGGGCAACCAAACCGAATAGGACCAGTCCTATGTGGGTTCAGTTGCAGTCCTCCAAGTTTGGGCAATGGTTTTGACTGGTTGCAGTCCATGGTTGCCCTTTTGGGGGTCAAAACCTGGACTGAACTGGACCTTAAAACACTAATAAGTCTGCCCCCACAGACTCACAACATTACTAATGCAACCCATGTAACACACTGTAAAACACACTGCTGAAACACACACTGCTGCCACTGGTGATTACCCCCAACCATTACACCACCACAACATGCACACATGATGACCATTATGCACATACATAATGGCCCTTATACACAGAAACATGCTTCCTTACCCTAATACAAGTAACCAACACATACCAACACATCTCCAGGATGCACAGACACCTAAACAACCCAAATCACTCATATGGACACCAAAATGTTCCAATGCATGCACACATCAATATTCACATCAAAGAACTACCAAATATGGAATTGGGCTGTGAAACAGCACCCACTATGCATTGCCATCACATTGCCATCAATTCCCCATCAATTCCCCATCAATCAGCACCCACTAAACATTCCCATCAAATTCCCATCAAATTCCCATCACTCTCCCATCAATCCTGGGAATGACGCATTCCTATCACTCCAAAGGCCCTTCTATATGTAGAAAGTCTTGATGCGGCCATTTACTTACATGCTTATGCTTGATGCAGCCATTTACTTACATGGTTATACCTGATGCAGCCATTTACTTACATGGCTCACAACTGATATGGACATGCTTCTTACTTCACATATATAGCAAACTTTCCCCCTTCATTGCCTTATTCTTACTTCTGGGCAATGAAGGTATAGTTATTATTCCTCTCTTTTGTATTTGCCTTATTCTTGCTTCTGTGCAATGAAAATGACTTGATCCTGTCATTCTGTTCCACTGATTAGTGTGGCTGCCCATCAAGGCAGCCTTTCAACTGTCAGGCCAATGCTCTTGAAGAATGGGTTGTTGGTGACCAATTTTGTAAGTGTACAGTTGTTGTTGAAGAATATGTGGTTAGGCTTGATATCTTCATGGAATGTGCACTTAATCATTTCCTTGATGGTATCCAATGAGTGATAATGGGTGCAACATTCAAGTGTACTTACAACAACACTGCCAACACCCTCCACCCCATAAAATGTCTCTCATGGAATGATTGTCCCACATGGTGCAATAACAATTTGCTCATTATGTGTGCGCTTACAACCAAACTGGGCATTGAGTTGCTTTATAATTATTGTTTTCCTGTTCCTGTGGGTCATCAACCTCAAAATCCACCTCCTCATTGTCAGTGTCAATGATCTCCATGACATTGGTCTCCTTGGCAACAGCATCATTTGGGTGGGATACTTGGGCATGCTGTAGGCATTCTTTCAGCTGAAATCTTCCCTGACCTCTTTCACAATGCACCTGCTCTACCTCCTGGTGAGTGAGGATGGAACAGACATGGCTGTCAGGAACAGTGGGAGAACTGCATTTGATGATCACACAGATTGTATTTTGGCTGGCATCTTCTGGACAAAACCAATGTTTGTTGTTCACCAGAGGAATTTTACAATTGTGGCACATGCAGCATGGATGACCAACAGTAACACCATCAATGACAACTACCCACACATCTTACCATCACCGCAGACCCACAAGCATTTGTTGCAGAAGTGATGTAGCTCAGGCTGACTGTGGACACAGAAGTGGGGGCTTTGGGCACAGATTGCAGCAGTGAAGTGGTCCTTCTGAGCACCTGTGTGTGGATTATTGAGAGTGGCTGATTGTTGCTGACACTCCTCCAACAGTGCCAAGAGAACAAAGCCATCCCAAATGTGTTCTGTTGTCAATGTAAACCCAAACAACCAGTCACTATGGGATTCAGATTGGTTGATAAAGGCAAGCACAATTTGTAGCTGATGTCCTGTTGAGTAATATTACCAGCTATCAACTTGCCAGTTAGCATTTATCCATACCAAGAAACCAACATCAATGTAATCCAAAGCTGTATGAGCCTCCATTCAGCAAACTGATGTTCACCAATTTGTATGACATCTGGAATGTCATCATAGTATGTGCAGATACCATTGTTGATACAAAAACTATGATGGTAATTGGTGTTACATGCTGGATAGGAAATAAGCCTCTCATCTTGGACCCCACAGGTAAAAAATCTTACCATTGCAGTAGAGATGGACTGAACAAACAGGAAGTGGAGAGTATATAGGACAGCTTGACATTGCTCCTCTTTCTTCAGCAGCCTCCCAGTTCAGCTTTGTGAGTGGCTCATATTACAACAGGTTTGTTGAGGAGGGTATAATGTGTGAGCATCTAGAGGGATGGAAAGATAAGTTATCAATGTGCCATTTCAAAAACTGCTTTCAACACACAAAGCCCAAAAGGATGGCCATGGGTGGTGAAGTCCTGTTCTGTTGTGTCTTCAACACTGTCTGCATTACACCAGATTGTTGACTTTAGAGCCTCCCAAGAGTGCCCAATGCAAGTGGATGAGACTTCACAGCTATTCTGTAGGAAAGTAGCAATAGTAGCAGTCAAAGTAGGGTGATTATAAGTGATTATGTCCATGATTTTAGGGACATGGATAATCGCAGAATTGTCGAATCGCCTCTGGAGGCAATTCTGCAATAACTGTACAATTATCGAAGGTGATTATTTGACGTGCTTACATTTTTGCTTACATCACACAGAAGATCATAGATCTGTCAAAATAATTGTGTCCCATAATTGCCCCATAATTGCCCTTGATAATCGTCATGGTCAAGGTGACTCAGATTATTGGCATGATTTTTGATTCATAATCATACAATAATCACACTATTAATCATGTAATAATCGCAAACTTTGACCACTACTAATAGTTGGCAGCAGGATTTCAGGAGGATCAGATGCCAAACAGAAGAGGGTTGAGCAAGCAGGATGTCATTTTTCAATCTTGCATTGGACTTGAGCAAATGAAAGTTCCAGATATCACTCACACAATGAAAGAACATCTTTGAGGCTCAAACCAGATATGTCAGGATGTCCGAAATACAGCAGTATGGGACAACAACAACCCAACCACACAAGGGGGTGACAGGCCACAAATTTTAGACATCCACTCATAATTTTTTTTAAGCAGCCATCTGGAACCCCCCCCCCCCCTCCCCATCCTTCTATATATGGTAGTTTCCCATCACGTGTCAGCCTATTTTGGGTAACTCCCTGGATCAAAATCATCAACCAGGCTGTCACACGCATGTCAAACTTGAGTCAATGAGTGGACAAGGTGTTTCACGACCTGTGTGATCAACTCCTGCAGTCATCACACCTCCTATACACCTTCAGTCTGCTACCTTGCACACTGAAGGCTCTTCTGTAATTTTCCATTCTTCCTCTCTTATCAGCCAGGTATTTACACTTGATTTACTAGTAGTACACCAGTGCACCTATTGTTAAGGGCAAAGCCTCAACCACTCGATCTAGTCAATGTCATTTGATGAGGTGTTTCCTCAACAAGTCTTTCAGCACTAGTCTTACTCGGAGTGTCTGACATAAGAGAGATAGTGCACTCTAGCAGGCCTTCTGCATAGAGTCATTCAGGTTCACACACTAAGGGGCTTCCTTAGTGGTTTCAAGTAAGTTCGCGAGTTCACAAGTTAAAGCTGTAGATTGCCTAGATCTAAACTAAGGACATCCCTACTATGAGTTGCAGTACTTATACTACAAGGGAGGTCCTTATCATCCAATCAGAAAGATAGATGCATATCAAGTAAGAATAGAAACAATAGGCCTCATGCCTAGCATGAGGTGTCCAATGTCATGGACCTCATGTCAAGGGGCTGTTGTATCACAGCATGTGTGGGTGTGGGTTTGGATGCATGGAGTCATCATGTGTCAAGGGTGCCTTCCACGGGAAGGGGATCAAATGCATGCATTTGGCATGCATTGTGCGTGTGTCTGGTGTCAAGGACATGCCCTAGGCATGAATCAGGTCGTGCCTCCTGTCTGGAGGGGATCGTCGGGTTGGTCAGGTTGGTCAGGTCTTGTGAGTTACAAGGAAAATTGTAACATTACCCCCTGCTATGGTCAAAAGTTCCACACTTCGACCTAAATCTTCATCTCTCCTTCATGGTCTGATTGTGCATGGTCTGGTTATGTGGGTAGGTCGGGGTCGAGGGGTACAATGGAGGAATAATTCATGTCTGAACTCGGACCATGATCAGGTTCTTCTGGTTCGCGCTGCCCTAGGTAGCAGTGTCAAGGAGTTGGTAGTATCATTGAAAGGGGGGCGTTGCAGGATGGCAAATTCAATGTCTGTAATTGGGGGTTCAGGTTCTGTTCGGAAGATGGCGTAGAGGCAAAATGCGAAGGTTAGGGCTGCCACTGCAGCCAGGGTCATGCCAACGATGATGGCGAGGATCGTAATTCCTGTGAGCATGGGTCTGTCTTGTCATGCCATCATTTCAAGCTCTGCCTTTTAAATCCTTCCATATGGCTCTCCTGTCATGTTTCCCATTGCATCGTCATCAAAATCATCATATCCAGAGTTAAAGAAGAGCCGCTGTCTGTGTTTGGCTTCTCTTTGATCAGTTTCTTGATCTTTCTGAGGTTTCTCTGGGCAGTTCATCCTATAGTGTCCAGGGCCTCACTGTTTGCAATACTTGCAAATATATCGTCAGCAAATCAGGCTGAAATGGCCTATCTCTTGGCAGATGAAACATCTGGCATGTCTCATGTGTGGGGGGGACCAAGGCGGTTGGGTGGTTTTCAGTTCGGGTTCGGGGGTGGTCAGATTGATTACTTCAGGTGCCCTAGGCATGATCTTTGGGTTCTTCATAGAACGGGAGGAGTCTCCAGAGGGAGCTTGTTGTTCGTCTCTGTCACTCCGCTCACTGAATGACAAGGGAAAGGTCAGTGGTCATCTGTGTCGATCTAGGGGGGTGTGAGGTCTCTCCTTGGCTGTTCTCGGTCTGTCTGACTGCGGTGCAATCATTTCCTGGATCGTCTGTTTGATCCCCAGGGCATCTGCATCGTTCATCGCTTCTTCTAGGTTTTGTTCCATTTGTTCGATTGTGCTCACATAGTAGAAGCACATCCTGGCAAGATGGTATTCCGGTGGGTCGTGGGCAAGGTGAATGCAAAGGGCATTGGCATTTGATTGGTTTTGTAGGTATTCTCAGGTGAATCGTCATTCAGCAGGCATTCTCAGGTAGTGTCATAGTGGGAAGAAGGAGGGGGTTCTGGGTTCCATCAGAGGTGGTACCTCTTCTTATATGCCATCAGGATCTCGGGGGCATTCTTCAGGTTCGATTCAGGTTCCCATGTGTTTTCGGATGTTGGGTAGTCAACCCATTTCACGAGGTAATGGTGTGTCTTGCCATGCTTCTTGTGTGCAATGATCGCTTCCACCTCGTATTTGTTTTCTCCTTCCACAAGGTCAGGTGGTGGAGTCAGGAAGTTCCATCCATGAGTGTTGTTCTCATGGTATCACATGAGTAAGGCTGCATGAAATACCGGGTGGATCTTCCATCTCGGCAGCAGTTTCAATCGGTATGTCATTTTTGACAGGGCATCTTCAATCAAGAAGGGCCCTTCTCATTTTGGTGCCAATTTTCTTGTTGGGTAGCCAATCTTCAGGTTCTTGGAGTCAAGCCATACTTGTTCTCCAACCTTGAATGGTTCGTATCGCCCTTTTGTTTGGGCAGCCATAGCCTGTCTGGCTAGTTCATGTGCAGCAAGAGCTTCCCTTCTCACAGAGAGAAGCTCTTGGATCCTCTGTTTGGCAGCCAGCACATTCATCTTTTCATAGGGGGTGGGGATAGCACGTGGTTGATATCCCATCATCAAGTAAAATGGCGAATGTTTTACTGCGGAGTGCATCTTCTGGTTATGTGCAAATTCTGCTGTTGGGAGATAATGCTCCCAATCTTCGGGTTTGTTCGAACAGAACATGCAGGGGTAAACCTCTAGCTCTTGGTTTACTCACTCCATTTCTCCATCGGTCTGAGGGTGATAGGCAGTGCTCATGGATAGCTTGATTCCGAGCAGTTGTCCAAGTTCATGGAAGAGTTTGGATGCAAATTGAGGGTCTCTGTCAGAGATGATCCTTCCAGGGAGTCCAAATCTTGTGTACACATGGTGCAGGTAAAGGTCTGCGGTGCCAAGTGCATCAATCGTCTTCGCACAAGGGATAAAAATTACCCCCTTCATAAGACCATGGTCTACCACAACCATGATTGAGTCAAATCTGTTTATTATGGGCAGATCCATAATAAAATCCATTGTCACCAGTTCAAACAGTCTGCTGGCATTGGATAATATCGGTGTCAGTGGGGGGGTTGTCGGGTGCATGTTGATCTTCATTTGCTGGCATTTTGCACAGCCTTTGACATACTTCTTTATGAAGTTGGCCATTCCTGGCCACCAGTAGTCTCATCAGATCAGTTCAATCGTCTGCCATTGTCCAGGGTGCCCTGTCATGATGCTGTCATGATATTTCTGTATGATCGCTCGGCGGAGGGTTTTGTCCTGTGGCACGTAGCATCTGTCTTTGAAAAAGAGCAGGCCGTCTTCAAATTTCCAGTCCTCCAATGCAGACTTGATTGGGGGAGTTCCATTGTTTTTCAGGGCTTGTAAAGCATCATTTACGAGGTCATCCTTCATTATTGCTGAGACCAGGGCTCTCTGGAGCTCAGCATCAATCGTTTTCACGAATAGTTCATCAGTGAGGATGGTCTTGTCCTCATTGTCGGTGTCTTCTTCAGCTATGTGATCTGCTCTCCTCAATAGGGCATCAGATTGTACCATTTGTGATCCTGGTACATGTTGTAGCTTCAGGTCAAATTGTGACAGGTAGATGGCCCATCTAGCCTGTCATTGGTTCAGTTTCTGTGGCTGACAGAATTATGTCAGGTTCTTGTGATTGGACAGTACCATCACAGGGAACAGCATCCCCTGTAGGTAGTGTCTCCATGTTTCCAGTGCTCGGATTACTCCCAATAGTTCCTGGTCATACATCTCATAATTTCTTTCTGCTTTGTTGAAAGAATGCAAGATGTATCCGCATGGGTGCCAGTCTCGGTTGGCGTCCTGTTGTCTGAGTACTGCACCTGTCACAAATTTTGAGGCATCAGATTCCACCACAAATGGTTTCATTGCATCTGGCATCAGCAGTACTGGGGTTTCATTGAACTTCCTTTTTAGCACATCGAACAACTGCTGGCAGTCGTTTGTCCATTCAAATTTCTGGTTCTTCTTCATCAAATCATTCAGCGGTCTGGCCAGATCTGCAAAGTGTCTGATGAATCGTTGATAGAAGTTTCTGAATCCTAGGAAGGATCTTACATCCTTCACCATTTTTGGCATGGGCCAGTCCTTGATCCCAGCCAGTTTCATGTTGTCCATTGCAAGTTCATTGGGCCTGATGATCATGCCCAAGAACTTGACTTCCTGTACGTTGAATTTGCACTTCTCTATTTTCAGGTAGAGATCACATTGTCGTAGTCGTTCGAGGACCCTTTCAGTCCTTATCCGGTGTTCTTCTTCCATCTTTGAGAAGATCAGGATGTCATCCATATAGATGATGAGCCATCCTTCATCTAGCATGTCTTGGAAGAGATTGTTCATCATGGCCTGGAATGTTGCTGGTGAGTTGCACAGCCCAAAGAACATCACCATTGGCTCGAATAGCCCTTGGTTAGTCTTGAATGCTGCCTTCCACTTGTCTCCTTTCTTTATCCATACATTGTGATATCCCCATCAAATATTGAGTTTTGTGAAAAATTTTGCTCCCTTCGGCTTGTCCAAGAGGTCTCCAATCAGTGGCAGGGGGTAGTTGTTCCAGATTGTTCCTTCATTCAGATAGCGATAGTCTTGGCAAGGTCACAGAGTGTCAGAGTCCTTCTTCAACACAAAGAAGAATGGGGATGCCATGGGCGATTTTGACAGTCGGATGTATCCTTTTTCCAGGTTTTCATTGAGAAACTCATTGAGTTTCTCTTGTTCTTTCGGTGTCAGTGGGTAGACTTTGCAATCCTTCCTTCAAATCAATCATGTGATCCCATGGTCTTGATTCTGAGAATCATTCAGATGCGGCTTTCTCGAATACCTGCCTGTATTTCTGGTATTCTGGTGGCAGTAGGTCGTCCAGGGTCTGTTTGCTGGCCTCCTTCCCCTCATCCTGTTCATGCGCAAGTCGCTGGGAAATGGATGTCTTTGCTCTGATCCATGCGTTCTTCAAGAATATGTATTGTGGGGAGTCCTTGGCTTTCATGATCCTGGAGATCGTGTTTGTTTTCCATATGTACATATGGGTCAGTCCTCAGTGTTCCTTGGTGAGGGGTGGTTCTTCTGGTGGTTTGAATATGCCAATGACCGGTTCTCCTCGTACATATGTGATCAGGAGGTCTGTCACATCTCATTTGTGGGTCTCTCCCATTGCTCATATTTCCATGCCGGTGTCTGCCAGTAGTTCCTTGTCAGGTATCTCCTCGATCTTCACTTGTGGGGGAGTCTCCCTGGGCATAGGTACTTCAGCATTGATGGTACCATGATCTGGGGTCCTGATATCATGGGTCAGGGTGGTCCTCTGTCAAGGGTTGATTGTCCTGTTCCGTGGTGTCATTGTCGAGTTTCTTTTGCCAGTGCTTCTCTCCCCTGTGGAGGTTAGCAATTCTTTTACTTTTTGCAGGATTCACCGTGTCTTGTCGCATTCGTTGTTCTTTCCCTTCTCCAGTTGCCTTTTCTTCTGGTTCTCTCAGGTTTTGGCAATGGCACGTCTTGCTGCTTCAAGGTTCCTGTCTTCTTTAGGAGTGTCCTTGGTCCTGGTCTTTGTGACGGCTTTCTGGACTGAATTCAGCTCCTTTGCTTTCCTCTCAGAAAGCCTTTCCTTCATTTTTGCCATGGCCAGTCAGGCTTGGGCAAGGTTTCTCTCCCTTTCTTTGGAGAGTCTCTCCCTGGTCTTTGCCACAGCTGATCTTGCTCGGGCAAGATTTCTCTCCCTTTCTTTGGAGAGTCTTTCTCTGGTTTTTGCCATGGCCACTTTGGCTCAGGGGAGGCTCCTCTCTTTTTCTTCAGAGAGCCTCTGTCTTGTCTTGGCCATGATGCGTCGAATTTGTGCCATTTTGTCGTTGGGTGCTTCCCTTTCAGTGTCGACCCTGGGGAGTTTTAGGGTGTTCAGGAGGGCCCATTTGGCTCTTCTTGTCTTCTCCAAGATTCGTTGGATTTGAGCCCATCATTCTTCGTCTTGGAACTCAAAGGTTCCCTTCTTCCAGTCGATGATTGGGTTTATCTCCCGCAGCCATGGCAGGCCCAGGATTACCACTTCTTTGCCTAGTCCGGTGACTAGGTATTCCATTGGGTAGCTCCTTCCGTTGATGTGGAGTCTCCCTTTCATGCATCTGGTGATCATTCCCTGTTTGTTCAGGGTTCCATCTACGTTTGTGGCCCGGATCATGTGGCCTAAGGGATATGTCTTGATCCCTTCTTGTTCGACGAATTTCGAGTCAATAAAGACTCCTCCTGCTCCAGAGTCGAGGAGCACATTTGTTGCAATGTCTTTCCCATTGTCTGACTCAGCTACCCAAATAGACAGGTGCATAGATTGTCTATTCATGGTAGCTAAGAGTACAGACCCTAGGGAGACTACAGCGGTGACTGGCATTGTATCAGGCCACTGTTCTAAAAACCTGATTTCTCCATGAGGTTGAAGGCTCGTTCCTTTTCTTCTTTGTCTAGTTCATCCAGCATCATGCAGATCTTCTGGTAGGTGTCCACCCCAGTCTTTTTCTGGGTGAAGTGGTTTCGGTAAGGAGGAGGCACTGACCCCATCTGGGTGGGGTCCTTTCCAGCCTTGTGGTCGGACAATCGGTGTCTGGGTTGGTGGCAGATGAAACACAATCCCTTTTGGAGGTGTTCACGTGTTCTTGGTTTGTCAGTCGGTTGATGTCAAGAGAGGGCTGTCCTTTCTTCATCGTTTCCTTCGTCTTCTGGTTCTGCCTGGTCTTCCCCAGGATTGCCATGGCCCATTTCCATTGGCCTTCATATTTCGAGGCTGCCTTTATCCAGCCCTCGAGAGTGTTGGGTACCATTTCCATCATATGTACCCTCTTCAGTAATTCAGGGTGCAGTCCATCCATGAAATATTCAATCATGGCTGCGTCTTCTGTGATTCCCATCCTGTCTTTCAGGATGCAGAAGTTCACCACGTATTCTTCAAGGTTCCCTGAACCTTGTTTGAGATTTTTGATCTCAGTCTTTGCCATTCCGGCATCATCGATCAGTGAGAAGGCCTCTAAGACCTTCTGTCAGAAGTCTGCATATTCACTGAGTCCCTCAGACTGGTGTTGGTTGACAAATGCCTGCGCCCAGGCGGCCGCTGTCCCTCCATTCATGAAGGACAGCATGAAGATGATCTTCTTGTCATTTGTGTCATAGACCTGGTCATTGATTTGCAAGACAGGTCTATCTCCTGCAGGAACTTGGTGGTCTTGGTCCGCTCTCCTGAGAAGTCTGTTGGTGATCAGATTCGAATGTCCTTCATGGATGTCATCAGTGTGGTTGTGGGTTCGGACATCTCGTTATAGAGATCATCAGTTTCATCAGTTAAGAAGTGGGTGGATGTTTTGGGTGGGGGCATGTGTGGTTGTTTGAAGTCTCCATCAGTGAGGAAATCTCCTCTTTGTCTGTCAGTTGATCTGTAGAACCAATGTTGTGCTGGGGTCGAGTAACAGACTAGTCTTCCATTGTATCGGTACCAAGATGAACCTGGCTGTGGTTCTGCTTCTCTTGGTGGTCAGTCTGGGGTTTGTCTAGACCCGGGTTGTTGTGGTGTGTATCGAGACGTATTGCCTACACCTAGGTAGGTGGGCTAGCAGATAGTTTAGATCTTATGTTAAGGGCAAAGCCTCAACCACTCAATCTAGTCAATGTCATTTGACGAGGTGTTTCCTTGACAAGTCGTTTGGCACTAGTCTTACTTGGAGCATCTGACATAAGAGAGATAGTGCACTCTAGCAGGCCTTCTGCATAGAGTTGTTTGGGTTCACACACTAAGGGGCTTCCTTAGTGGTTTCAAGTAAGTTCACAAGTTCACAAGTTAAAGCTGTAGATTGCCTAGATCTAAACTAAGGACATCCCTACTATGAGTTGCAGTACTTATACTACAAGGGAGGTCCTTATCATCCAATCGGAAAGATAGATGCGTATCAAGTAAGAATAGAAACAATAGGCCTCATGCCTAGCATGAGGTGTCCAATGTCACAGATCTGATGTCAAGGATCTGATGTCAAGGACATGCTGTGGCACAGCATGTCGATCATGAGAGTCCGATGTCATGGACCTCATGTCAAGGGGCTGTCATATCACAGCATGTGTGGGTGTGGGTTCGGATGCATGGAGTCATCATGCATCAAGGGTGCCTTCCATGGGAAGGGGATCGAATGCATGCAGTTGGCATGCATTGTGTGTGTGTCTGGTGTCAAGGACATGCCCTAGGCATGAATCAGGTCGTGCCTCCTGTCTGGAGGGGATCATTGGGTCGGTTGGGTCGGTCGGGTCTTGTGAGTTACAAGGAAAATTGTAACACCTATTACTTATTTGGTAATCTCACAAAGGTGAGACAACCCCAATCAGATATTTTTGTTTGACCTTGGTGAGCTCATGAGGCAAACAGATCATGTGTCAGGCTACCACAACTGCCAACCATAATGAGAAACCTAAGAAAACTAAATGTAGAAAACAAATAACAGGGAACAGCATCATGCAAACCCAAGTTCCAACAATTTAAATACTTTGAAAGAATTGACAAGGTTTGGTGGTATTTCCAGTACAATGATGCCAATGCATTATTATAATATACTAGGGAAGGTCAGGAACAACACTGAGTGTGGGCTGGAGGCTGTATCTGCTGCATTGGATGGGGAAACCAAGAGACAGAACATGTTTTGGAGCTGCTCTAGAGCACCCTAGACATGACCAGACCTTTCAAAACTTCAATGTCAAAAAATTTTTAGTGGGTCCTCTGGACCCCCCCCACCTGATGTGCAGGATTTGGGTGCTGACACCCCCTTGCAACCACAATCATAATACTCATGCTGACACTTATTTGGGTGGATGGACTGGATGAACTGGATGAACTGGACAAACTGGATGAACTGGACAAACTGGATGAACTGGACAAACTGGATGAACTGGACAGACAGGATTTCCCAATACCCAGATGTCCTCAAAAACACATGGGACAAGAATTTCCGTAGAGCCGATGAGTACGGCCACGTGCTGATCACGGATCTGACGCGTAACGCGTTATGCCGTCGAGTCTACGAGCAGAGCTCGGGACTCTACAACACCTGAGTGACAATTTATGGGCCCAGCGTGAGAGACGGGTAAGAGGCTAAGAACGGCATGTGGGATGTGGAGACTACTACGTAGTATAGAATATATAAATCAAATTGAATCAAAATTGGATACATGGTTCAACTCAAAGCAGTCCACTGTCAACCCAAGATTCATTTACCCTTCCCCATTTACGCTCACTCGTTAGGTTGAACTGGAGTCATCCACCGAAAATGAATTCGTCTTTCAAGCGTTCTGACACGAACAAAACACGATGAGTGGTCAACACGAATACAACCACGAATCCGACCCACGTACCTAGACCCAGTCTACATATACCACGCGCCATCCATTATCCATAGCATCACCCGTTACGTATGATGCTCCTTCAACCACAACAAGTGCCTGCCATTCTCAACCCACGTCAGTTCCTCCTTCTCGAGCGCGGAAAACCGGGGTGCCCCCGCTGCCAAACAAGTTGGTGCCTGTCGCGGGCATGAAGTGTGTTCTGAGCCTAGTCCGTATTCGCCTGATACCTAGAAATGAGAAAATTATAGACATAAAACACAAAAAAGAGCAAGTGGAGATACTTTGTAGTAATGACACGTATGCGGCTTTGTTTCTGTTTTAGGTAATCCGTACCTGTATTTTTTCATCCGCAGATTTATAAAATTTCTCGGAAGAGAACATGTCAAGACATACACGCAATCGAAAATGGAATATGAGCCTTCGGGCGGGAGGGCGTAAGGGCTGCCCATGAGAACGTAGCCATTATTGTCCGCCTCTGGACAGGTGTACGCATACGAATAAGAGTCACAGCTGGTAATTGGGGCTGCAGCAGCCTCAATATTTTTGACACGTGGCACCACGAGCAGCCAGAACATTATAAGGACTCGTAACTCTCGTAACGGTGCCGGTAAGAGCTCGGAAGACAGCATCGCTATTCGTAAGTATAGTATTAGTGAATTCGGATATAACAATGATATAGCTTGGATATAGCCTCCCCAGGGACCTCGAGGGAAGGTTGGAACGACAACGAGAGTATCACGAGTGAACATTCTCACAGTTCGGAATGTTTTTGATTGACATCGAAACATGGCAGTTCAAATGTCAGACGTTGAGCTATGTTATTTATAAGTTACCCGATAATCAATTGACTGCCGAAGGCCCGAAGCGGCACGGACATTGCCGATGTTTCTCTCTCTACCAGTTCAACGCAGATACAGAAAGATGCGCATTACTGATACGAGGAATTTCTCAACGATATCGATGGACGAAGAAGTCCGACTATACACCACGAATGCCGAACGCGAAAAATACAATCTTCTCGGGACCTTGTACGGTATCACCGTTGCCCTAGACTACCTGGAACGAGCGTTCGTTCGCGATTCAATCACTGCAGCTCAGTATGTAACTATGGTCATCTCGTCATTTGGCCCGCTACTCAGCCCTATTCTATTGATGTTTTCTTTCGAAGAGATACTCGCCAGCATGTACGCGCCTGATTGCGCAGTATAAGACCATGTTGAGGCTCGTGGGCGACAGCGTCCCGTCGATCGAAGAATTTATGACAAAATATCGAGTCAGTAACTCATCTCATTCCCCCCATCCTTGTTGAGACTCCAAGGTGTTCACTAATATATTCGGAAGATGGATCACCCTGCAGCACTCCATCGACTAAAGGTTGGCGTTCCAGCAACAGTAGAGCACTCGAGCGAAGCAGGTCCAGAGACGAGCAAATGGGTAGCAGAGACTACTCAGGTACGTTATTTCCACTCGCGGTCACTACGTCCTGCCAGTACATCTTACGCATGCACGCATCTCTGCAGAGCTTTATTACCTTCATGGACGCCCTGAAGCTCCGCATGCGGGCGAAAGATCAGCTATATCCCTTGCTCCAAGAGCTCGTCACCAGCTTTTCACGTTTCAAAGGGAACAAAGACTGGGAAGGCCGGAGTCGGATGGTTGGATGGTGTGTCCATTCTTCATCACCAAGTATTCCTCATTCATCATTTCTAAACCCAAAGGCTCATTGCGCTTAATGCGATGAAAGCATCTGAGGAGATCACAGAGGAGCAATCACGGCAGGTCCGTTGTTGAAGTTTATCTAAAGTCTTCGAGGTTGACGCGCCCTTTGATGTAGCTGCTTTTTGATGTTGATCACGCATATGCAGAATTCTTCCAGAGTCTGAGTGGCCGGAAGGACAGTAATTCATAACATACCTATACGCGCTATGTCATTTGGATGTATACGTATTTACCTATCATGTGTGTGATTTGCAAGGTGACCGCATGTCGTACCATTCGTTGCGTCGGTCCCTTGCATCGGTCCCTTGCATGATAGCTGACTTCTCTTCTCCATTCAAAGTCGAACTGCTGAGACTCAGTTAGCACATTCTGCGATGATTGTGGATTGACAGTGTTGTGATTTGGCGCTCATATACTTAACCCATGTTATGGACATCATGTAAAGACCGCCATGCCTTGTAACCCCAGAAAGATGTTCTGAGGTGGTGTTGACAAAGACTGCTCAGATACAGCATGTATTGTTGCCAAAGCTTCGAATTAGGTCAAGCAGAGTACTTCCATTGAGGAACTTGCATCGGGATTCGGCGTGACTGATCGGCACAGTTGGAGGTATTAAAGAGGTATAATAAATGTTTATGCATTATGGTTCAAAATACAACAGCTAACGGTCAAGATATTGTGACTGTAACAGAAGGACATAAGTCTAGATACGCCAAAAACACTATACCGGTACAAATACATACCAGATTGTATCTCTGCATTCGAGTCAGTCATGAAGGATCAAACAAATGATCTTGGCCAGCTGCCAAACCACCGAAATAGCACGTAAGCGCTTTCAGTTTTGTTCCCATCCACTCTTCTTCGACCTCCACCATCTCGGGCTCTTTCGCAGAGCTCCCATTAACCTCCGCAGCTGGCCTAGAATCCGTATTCTCCCGTGGGGCGGAATGATGTTCCGATTCCGATTCCAATAGATCACTGATCTCTTCCAGTATCGTATTCCTCGGAAGATAGTAAGCAATATTTTGCGTGATGCGCCTGCTCAACCGGAAAAGAGCGGCTCCGTGTATTGGCTGGATAGACGAGAGCGAATAAGATGGATGTGACTCGACCGAGGATGGCTTTTCTGGGCTATTTTTTTGCGGGGAAGACATAGCAGAGTTTGGTGTTCCTGATAGGTAGGACGGGCCTCCCCACGGTGGACTGAGAAATACGACGTCAATTTTGCGTTTGGACGCCTGTGGCGAATCGGAGGAGAGAGAAAGGTAGGCATTAGCAAAGGAGATATAGTCTGACAGGACGAATTCGATGCGATCTGCTACGCCATATATTTGGGCATTATGTCGGGCCAAGGCGAGTCGCGTGGGGGACGTATCCAGTGCAATCACTAAGAGAGAATTGATATGCATGTAAACATGAAAGTAGCTGGGAGAATATGATGAAACGATTTCGCACCACGTTGACAAGTTTGTGCGAATGCTATCGCATTGCCACCCACTCCGCAGAATGCATCCACCACGGTGTCACATCGGCATCGTTCGGCAATTTGATTTGCGATGAGTTCGGGAGTGACGCTGTACCAGCCTTCCTCGTCAAGCAAACATCCCGGAGGTGTCGAGTAAAGTGAGAAGTAACGAGCTCTCTGTGAAAAATCTGTGTGAAGTTTCGCGTCAGAACGTAAAATGAGATTGACGAAAGACATACATTTCTTCAAGTGATCAGGAACCTGAGATGCTTTTGTATAATGTGGTACGAGACCCGTAGCATCGTACTTCTCAATCCATTGTCCTGTCTCCTCGGTCTGCGTCTGAGGTTCCGGTACTGCATTGGAACCTTTCGTTTTCCGACGCTTTGATGAACGACTCTCTGGGTGCTCTTGGAACACAGAAACCGTACTATCATCTGGATGCTGAGAGTCCTGGGCGACGTGTTCAGGTTGAATTGGCTGTGATTCTGGTTCATTCTTGAAAGATTCAAGAACGAACCTCGATAGTCCACTAAGACCACCTCCTTTCCGTTTTCCCATAGGATCAAACTAAGATCTATATCCTCCAAGTCGAGAACTTGTAGCCTTTAGTTTCGATATTTAGGAAGTCGTCTGATATGAAGTTCAACTTGTTCAACTTGTTCGTTGTAAATGCGGGTTCCAGGGGTAAGGAGCATTTTCAGAGGCCTCTGCGGCTATCAGTTCCCACACTCTTTATCAACGAAGGCTTTGCCTTCCACTTGCAGTGCTGCTCAAGTACCATCTTCAACATGGTGCTACTGTTTGTTTAGTAGCGAAGGCTCTATTGAAGGTATGTGAAACAGTCTCATTCAGCATCTTTGCTTCCTCCTCTCATCATCTCTGTGTGACTTTTCACACCCCATCCACCACTCCCTGTCTTGTACTTGTTTTTAGTATAGCCTCGGTGGCCTCGAGCTCCGTTTCTGCTACCGAGTCAGCAGCTATACCCGTGTTGAACACGTGACAGTTTTGCCACATCACCTGATGCTCATTTTCTGACGTGACTATTACTAAGATTCTAAAGTTCTAAGATATGGCAACGACCAAAGTCTCTCGACTCATAACTGGATGCTATCCCGCACCAGGTACATCCCCTGTTGCTGATGCTATACGAATTCGTCGAGGTGAACGCGGAATTACCCCGCTCGACGCGGCCCTGCTTCACGTCCCCCCAATCGCGGCTGGGTGGAACTTTCTTTTAGGTGCCGTCAGGACTGAGGGAATGCTTCCAGGGGATGTCCGAGAGCTCATGGTAGGTTCTTTCTCTGATCTATCGATCAAACTTATTGATCAGCTTATCAGATCTTACGTGTAGCAGCTCTCAATCACGCTGCGTTTGAGTGGATTCACCACGAGCACGTAGGACGCGCGTGTGGATTAACTACAGCACAGCTTTATGTCATAAGGGACACGGTTACACCGCTGCCGCCGTCTTCTGGCATTCTGTCGGCCCTGCAAACGTCGGCTTTGATGTTCGCTGATGCGAGCACTAGGGGTGTTAAAGTAGGAAAGGAAATTACAGATTCCTTGACAAACGATTTGAAGAGTTGGGCTGAGCCAACATCTGAATCTGGCAATGTCGAAGAGACCGTCCAAAATCTACTTGTGGAAGCTGCAGCGGTGACCGCAGCATATAATATGGTCTCTCGTTTTCTTATCTCACTAGATGTGGGATGCATGTCCGACGACGATGTCCCATGGCCTGTGGATCGCGAAGAGGTACGTCCCGCGATTGTCATGCCCTTCGAAAGATATCTTCCTAATGTGATTTCAGCATTTCATTCCTATCCCTCAATCTAACCACATTATTAATGCTATAACTATCACATCTTCTCCTTCTTCTCCGTGGATAGTCTTCTCGAACTCCCTGCTCACGGACCTCTCAATATGGGGTTATCTCATTCCTTACCTCCTTCAGGACCATACCGATCCCCACATAGGAAAAGTCCACACGCCTTACAATATTCTCATCCACTCCCAACGAGGACATGGGAAGTCTACCTTACCCCAGGAGCCTACGACGATCCAGTCCCTAGCATCCGATATCACGCGCCTTCTATCTCATCTAAACATTCCAACGCCCATCCAAGCCATTGTCGGCGTTTCTCAGGGTGGCGCCGCTGCACTTGCATTTGCGAAAATGTTTCCAGAACTGACACGCAGCGTAGTTGCATGCGACACGGCTGCGAAAACGCCACCCGGGAACCGCGAGGCATGGGCAGGGAGGATAGGAATGGTGTATGGAGGCGTGAGTGCGGATTCTATTTTACAAGATGGCGTCAAGGACGGAGAAGTAGGTAAAGGCACTGAATACGCAGTGAAAGTGGGAATGGGGAAGTTAGGCAAGGCCACCGTCTCGAGGTGGTTCGCTGCACCATCGAAATGCGCAGACGGGGAGACGGAGCATGCTAATAGGGCTCAGTGGTTGAGAGAGATGGTGGAAGGAACCCCTGTGGACGGGTTCGTGGCCGGGGCTGGGGCGTTGTCTAATTACGATCTGTTGGACGGTAAGTGGTGTTTTATTATTAACTTCTCGTGATACCTTATTCGCTTCACAGCGAGTGGAACTGCTTATTCTAAATTACTTTTCGAAAGCCATATAGAGCAAGTTTTGCTTGTTGCGGGCAGCTTGGACGGCAACGGGGCAGTTGGGAACGGTATGAAACGCTTGGCCGAAACTTGGAACGACAAAAGGGCTACTGGACGGTCTGTAAAATTTGTGGAGATCCAAGGTGCAGGGCATTTACCTATCGTTGACGAGACGGAAAAGTTTGCAGAGACCTTGACCGGATTCCTGAATGGGCTATAGCAAAGAGCGTTTCTGCAATACACACTTCGAGTCCTGACCTGTGAATTACCCCTTTCTCTCGTACATAACTGCTTCTGCACCACGTACGATGGCCTTGTAGTATCCGGTGGAGGTGTCATATGACGCCCAGTAGTGGCATATGCACTAACAGCAATACAGATGCTGAACTCCATTTTACATTTACAACTCCTCCGAAATATCCTCGGATGTTACTTCGCCAGTCGCTATACATTACTCGATTGCCACAGATTAATCGTCGAGCTCCGCAATGTGTGCAGGATTAAATATGTAAATATGGTAGATGTTGTCCTGTATGCCCGGGCCTGAGACGTTATTCCGAATAAATCAAGGAACTCCCAGTCCCATTATCGCTGGCAACACGAAACAAAGATGTTTTCTCTAGTCATTCAAGGCTTTCTATATGTAGGTAGGTATCAAATTATAAACATAGTACTAGATGGACTGACCAGACAAGTTGTAGATAATTGCTAACAAAACACTAGAAGAGATAGTAGAACGTTGCACCTTATGCCTCCCCGTCTCCGCCCGGTTGGCCCGCCGTTAATTCTATTTCAATAGACTCCTGTTGTCCCCCATCGAGAGGAGGCAAAGGGGCTTCCCAGACTTCCTTCATAGATATAGTAACTGAGTCTACCTTTGCACTACCCGGTCCACGGGAACGGTCGAATCGCGATATCCCCTTCCAGCGCTCACCAAGCATTGAAGACCTCCTCTTCATGAAAGCTTCAGCGAAATTTTTTTTCGTGGGCCCAGCGTGGTCTGTCTTCCGTGTGACCGTATGGGAGCCGCATGCCCCAGGCTTCAAGTTGTCCCGCACATATTCAACGAAGAACTTGATTGAGCGCCAAGTTTCGACAACGAAATCCGCTACGCGCCATTGGTGAATTATTCTCCGTGAGCAAGCCAATGACTCACAGAAGTTGACACTATCCCATAATGCCTTCCATGCACGTTGTTTGGGTTGGTGAGCATTTTTATACTCCGAGACTGGGAAAGCCCACGCCATGAAAAGGCTGAAAATTACCATCTCAGGACGAGAATCAGAATCTATCTGTGCGAACTACAGTATGCTATGGTTTACCTCTGCAGACATGGACAAAGCATCAAGCCCGTTGGCGACGTTGGTAGATGTCCAAAATGTAGTTGCTTAAATAGTTCCATCAGGTTAATTTGCATGTGGGATAGTCCGAAAACAAGTACCTTTGAAGACACCTGCTCCTTGTAGTATGGAAAACTACAAACGGGAATCCCATTCACATAAAACTGTCCGGGATGCAAAAGGCACTCACAAAAAGCTGTTGTATGAACGGAACCGTTACAATGATGTTGACACACCAGAACTTCGCCCCTGGTCGCTTGCCTTTGAGGTCGGCCTTGGTCAAATTATAAAAGATTACCTCAAAGAGAGTGTCAGGCAAACGACCAACTCCTGAACTCCTCACTCACCAGTCCATAAACAGCAATTCTATGAAATATTCTCAGCCAAACACCCTATTGTACGATAGAAATCTTACGCGTTGCTCAGAAGGGAAACAATGGTCAAATACATATTGGCGAATCGGGGAGAAAATGATGATATACAGAGGAGATTAAATGATTGAGTGACAACACTGATCACGCATATGACTAAACAATCAAGGACATCAGAGTGGAAGGTAGCATTTCAGGGCAATATTCACTTGGTTGGATGATGGTATATTGCATAACACTCCACTGCTGAGAATTAATATTCAAGAATGAAGCATAATTAGCAGCGGCCTACCTTGATCATGTACATGAAATAGGCCTTAGTGGGCCGATAGCGCCAACAACAGAACTAGGAAAGCATGTTATAGGGCAATCGTAATTATTTCATAATCTGTGCTTACGGGAAAAGGAAGCGAACATTTGTCCTTTCGCAGTAGAGCTTCACCACTTGTACTGGCATGTGCAGTAGATGCAAATGATTCGATGAGCAGCATCATGAAAGCTGCCACGACAGTCGCCTCGTAGACTAGCATGGTCAAGAAAGTGATCAGGGTTCTGTGCGAAAATCAGAGAAACACACAAGTACTCACCAACCTCGCTAACAGAATAGTACGTATATTGGCGGAAGAAACGATAGGAAAAGAAGGATATCGTGGCAACTACCTGTGATCCTGATGAACGACTGGATGTCGAACTTTTGACGCGAAACGTACTGGAGGCATGTAGAGAATTCGGATACTATAAAAAGAGTGATGTGAGCAGCTCATACTTACGGAGATTTAACAAAATCTCTACATTTGTCGTTGCTCTGCGGGGACACGGTAATTTCTTGTTTAGTAACATGAGCATATGATCGTAATTTTAAACGAATGTGAGTCTGACAGTGCGTGCATCATGACACTGTAGGTTGTAATGAGCACCGTTAACAATGCACATCCGCCTGAAGCAGCCCATCCCGCGCGATGTTGATTCCAATGTGAGCTAGTCTGTGAGAATTAGACAAGCAAAAAGCGAAAGCAGGCAAGACAAGTGTTGTACCTCGTTCCAAAAATTGGCTTGATTTATCATCTGAGCATTGATGCTAGGGCAACCGGTACTGTTCCACATCGGGACGCCTTAACTGAACGAAATACAATCGAGGTTGAGAGAGGACGTTTGAACTTTGTACACAGTGGCCACTGGCATAGACATAGGATAACATCACTGACTAGCGCAGCCCTCCGAATACATCTCACAAGTTGGGGGCGTAATGGCAGGGAGGGTGTCAACGAAACAAAAACCTAGGTAACGGATTGGTAACGGAGATTATCGGACCAAGTGATCATGAGGAATCCGATAACACACCGTGCGTGGTTCTCCCCGTCTTCTAGCTTCTGCTGCGGGATCATTAAGTGATTCCTGAGCTTCTAGTTCAACGTGGTCATGATTCTGCTGATCCTTGTACGTGAGCGTGTCACACGATGACAGAAACTCGGAAGATCCTGTATTACTATTGGTTAAGCATGGTCGTGACTATAGACAGGTAGCGTTTCAGCAAGGATCATGATGCTGCCACCGAATAACTTGACAAGTATGTTACGTGCCAATAATAAACACGGGTCGAATTTAAACTTCAATCAAAGATTCCTGAGCAAAAATATCCATTACTTATAATATTTCGCCATCTTAGGTCGTTCTATCGAACATTCACGTTGAACACGGCGCAGTTAGTATACTATCATTGACCCAGTACTAGTGCAAGAAGACCCAGCAGTGCAAGATTTGACATTTAAGCGGCTCAGCGCCAACCCCTCCCTTCATGGAATTTTTTACATATGGGTGTCAATGGTCATATCTAATATACATATTCCAAAAACCCATGGCCATGTATGTTGAGTGTGAGCAGAGCGAGCGAAGAAAAACCTCGTTTTGCGAGATCACAAACACAGCCAAATTTGGCAGGGATTTGTAACCCCATTTTGCGTCTCCGTACAAGTCTGCTTAGCTTCCTTCAAAAAATCAGGAAAAATTGCTAATGGAATCTTGAGATGGTATAGTATACATGATAGACTGGAAGTGGGAAAAGATCTGCTCATGTTGAAAAGTTAGGCCGCGAGTGCAAGATTCTTGCACTACTGGTGTCATCTACATCATTGTTGTCTGACTACGGGAGACCAGGTCAATGATAGTACTGGTGCGTTCAAAGTTCTCGAGTTTTTTTACGACCAAGCCATGTCAGGATCCGCGAACAAGTAGGTTCAGGCTTTCAGCCCAACAGGCATAATGTGATGTTTTATCCATCATCGTGGCAGTCGAGTCTTGACTACTATACATCGATCCCTTTATGTCTTCTGCGGTGTCAAAGGTCTTCGATGGATCCCTAATCAACTCCTTCGCTGTGCAAAGTCGGGTAACCTAATTCATGCTCATTGCGTCAAGAAGTACAGATCCTCCTGAGTCCTTGCTCCTTTAATTCTTTCAGACCCACACTTGCAGAAAGTACACGTGGTAGGAATTGTAAGAGGAATCCTGATTTTTACATATGACTTGAAGTTCACTTATGCAGGTCAAGGTGGTCGTCGCAGTTTTACGGGCAAGCCCGACTATGGATTATATCTCGATCTTGATGTCAACATTTACTATCTGTCTCTGGATATAAATGGGCCAATTGTGGTTCATTTCATAGCTATCTTCAAGTAGGACCTTGGTTACGAAGATTACCTTTCGAACCCTTCACGTCCCTATCGTAGTGGCTACACTAAACAGTGACGAATGTTTCCCATCCGATCTCTCGCTCGTTCTCAGCTATCACCTGCATTCCGAGCATCGCACTACTGGTCACCAAGCACATCGATGATCCCTCACACCTATAGTGGCACTTCCGCCTTACGACGTGTGATATAGCGCTCGCTAGCAGGGCTATTAACAAACTATCTGGTCTCTGACGTTCGTGATGGATGGAAGAAAATCGGTTGCTCTGTAGCTGTCTGTTGCTCGTCACACCTCCGATAGGGACGGAACATTCACCTGGATTGAGTTTATGGGTCGTTAGTGCTCTTCTCTGGGCGACTACTTCCCATTGTCGGAGGTTTTCAGGTGGCAGGGAGTAGGGTTCTTTGGCAAGACGATACTTACCATGGTCCATGTTAGCGATCCGCCCTTCATGCATGCTTCATGACCTACGCAGAACTGCTGACGGGGGTCGTTGCTTGCCAATATTCCTGACCGACATGCACACATGCACACAGCAGGCTCAAAGCAGGCTCGCCCAAGACCAAATAACTCGACGGTCATCGGTAGGAAGTATGACGTGCCGCTAACTTACATAAATAAACACTGGCAGGTCCTCAAGATCTGTCAAGTCTTTACTTACGTGTTGCTTACGGAGGAACTCCTGACCGGTGACCTTCGGCCTGAGAGCTAACAACATATGCAAAGATCCTGAAAGAGTGGTGAACCCCCAATAATCACACTGTGAGGTAACGCATGATAAATTAAGTTCCAAAAGCTGAAGCAACCACTGATATTCACGTACTCTTTCAGTCTCTGTCTCGAAATTGCTCCAATCTCTCTGACCTGAAAGCGGAAAGAAAGCAGATGAGAGAACGATCTGCTTCTTGATGACATGCATGCTATTTTATATGATCTTGATGATAAGGAACAAGGAACAAGGGGACTCGTGGGGTCTCGCTTCCACCTGCTTCCTCGACAACCTAATCGACGACACGATCTTCCCTACATAGTCTTCCCCAGGGGTTCCTCTACGTCGCTCTCCGTTCCTCTTTGCTCGGGGGCATTTTCAGGAACGTAAAAAAAGGAACACACAACAAAACGCATGCTAAACTACCGTTCCTCGACTCGGAACGCCGGATCAACATTTCAACTCCCCTTCTCAATGGGAAATATGTTCTCAACCACGGCCGTCGGCCATCGTTTGAGTTGCGCTGAACTGAATCTTATATGTATACCGGAAATCTGCCAGAGACCCAAGGAGTTCCCTGGAGTTCCTTCTTCCCGCTGAATTCAACGGCCCGGGTAGGCTACTTTGAGATGTAAGTAAGCACCTGACTCCTGTGAAAAACTGACCTGTGAACCAGGCCGCAGATCCTGTTGAATAACCCCGTCAAACCTCCGTCAAACTCTGACATGCAAGGATACCTTTGCATATGGCCTGATCTTTCAAATCAGAGCTGCCGGGTCATGAAATCCCTGATCAGCCGATGACGACCCTATCATAGCGCGGCTCAATGTAATGAACAGATAAGTGCTCATTGGTCAATAGCGATATTATCTCATTCAAGACAAATCATTTCCTCATGCCCACGGTTTCTAACTTAGTCCTTTTCTAGTCTATTCGTATTTCGCGTGACCGGCGAAAAGGAATCTGGATGTGAGGAATGTTATATAGGAACGGCCTTGGAAAATATGCGGGATGGCTGATCAGTAAATATAGCAATTTACCTCAAACTATATATATTTACCCTGTTGACGGATGTATTTGACTCGGATGGACTTATTCAGGGTGCTAGTTTGGTGGTGGGATGTGTTCCTTTCCCTTTTTTTGCGAGTAGCTCCAAATGGGCGCTGTAGATGCATATATACGGTTATATTGCCGGACTTGCGGCTGCTTGTCATAGGCTTGAGCGATGAGGCGGGACGCGCAGGAGGGGATAGATTACTTGTCACCTTGGATCATATGATGCCGATTTCGCAAAAACGACGGATTGGACTATACCATTTGAGGCTTCGACGACCAAAGTTGGAAGTGTTATTTTCACAAGCAGCTCGTAAAGGAAAGAGGAGGGTCAAGAACCTGCAGTTTTGTACAATAACTATTAACCGAACACATGCAAAAGTATAGTAGAGGGGTATAATCACAACAACCAAGTTGTCAAATGTAAAAAGCAATCTTGGGTAACTATGTGCAGTGAATGTCGAATGCAAAATAACATACAGCTTGGGGTTTTTTTTTTCTCCCGAGAAACCAGGTAATTATGTATGTCGAAGGTATAAAGTGAATAAGTTGAAGAAGAAGATATCAGCAGGGAGGAATATGGTAAACAGATGATAATCGAAAGGGTACGGGAGAATTCCAAAAGAGGAGAGCCCAAAAAGCGTAGACCGGTAAGACTGAGAGGCATAAACGGCAGAGAGGAAAAGAGACGAGGACGAGTTCCGATGGCTTTCATTGTTTGAGAGGATAAAATAAAATAAGTTTCGCATCGGCAAGTAATCCCAACAGACGAGTGATGGACAACAAGAAGACCTCCTTCCCCTACCCCCCCTTCCGCATCCACTCTCACTCACACACACTCATACCCTCATTCCATAATGATGCCCATGCCCAACGCGAACGCCTCGTCGTACTTGACCACTCCCATCCCCATGTCCATGTCCGTACTGGACCTCCGGCTGTCCGTACGCTGTGGCGGGGGACTGGGGAACATAACTTGGGCTCCGAGAGGCGAGCGGGGATCCTCTCCCGTTCCCGTTCCCATATGCCGATGGGGCGGAGGAACCTGCTGATGCGGTGGAAAATGTGGGTGAAGGGGCGAAACCGTACGCGCCTGCTGGCGAGTATGACTGAGCGGAAGGTTGTTGTTGTGGTGAATAAGGTGCTGGCGATGGTGAGTGGGTTGCGGCGTAGCCTCGAAATACTGGCCCTGCTGTTGTTGCTGTTGAACCCGCTGCTGCTGCTGCTGCTGCTGGTGATGGTGGAATGCGGCGATGTGCTGGAGATACTCGTCCTCCTGGTGCGCCCCCATGCCCATATCCAGCCCCATCTCTGGCAAGGAATTCCTGCGGTGCGCCTCTTCCACTGCTCGCATCTGCTCCAGCTGCATAAGCGCGTATCTCTCCTGTTCCCGCTCTTGAGGAGATGGCGGTGGGGGAGGATGCTGAGGATGCCGGCGATCGTTCCCGATCAGTGAGCGCGAGTGCCGCAAGGGCGCTGGACGACGTGCCGGGTCTCGACGCGCCTGAGCCTCCTGCTCCGGAAAGTAGAAATGCTCCAGCGGATACCCCTGCGGAGGTCCCATTGTGGTCGTCATTACAGAGTTCCATGACGGAGAGTCGCCTAGATTGAGGTCGGGAGTCGGACCCGTAGTCGTACTCTCCCCCTCCCGATGACGAGTTTGGTGGATATTGCCGTGCTGCGTTGTTGATGAGGGGCGGCGAGGCGGATGTGTCGTCTGGTTGGTAGAAAAATGGGGATGAATCGGATGATTCTGCGCCTGTTGACGTGGAGTCGTATCCACCTGATCCGGTGCCCACGTCTGCCGCGTAGGAGCGTCCATAGTGTAGCTGTAATTGTTCGCCGCGAGAGCTGACCAATCCAGGTCCTCCATAATAACTAGATTTTGTTGCTGCTGCTGCTGCTGCCCCTGCGCCGGGTGATACGGTGGAGTGGTAGAGAGACGATGAGGCGGGTGCAGTGCCGGGGCGATTGCTGCCGGTGCCTGGTCGTCGGAGGTGGGAGGGGGGTGGTGGAAAGGGAAGTACGTGTTGTTGTTGTTGTTGTTGTTGTTGCTGCTGCTGCTGAGAGGGCTGGGAAGCGGCGGATGGTGGGGTGGCGTATAACTGTTGGTGGGATGATGCAGAGGGGATGGAAGCGGAGACAACCGCAGCGAGGGGCGGGAGAGATCGAGACTGAGATGGTTCCGCACTTGAAGTGAGTGGCCTGCCTGAACTTGGGGGTCGTGCTGAGCCATCGGAGGAGAGAGTGAATCCGACTGAGGGGGCGAAGGCGAGAAAGGACTGGCCGGAAGCTGAAGTGGTTGATGCTGAGGAGGAAGCTGGGGGGACAAGAAAGGACTGGCTGGAGTCACGAAAGGAATGATTGCCGCCATTACTGGCGGCGCTGGTATTACTGGCAGTACGAGAAGAAGGACGCGGAGGCTCCATATTATTTGACGTCTGAATATGCCAATTGGCAGAGGTCTGGTAGACCATCCCGTCATGGTCTCCTTCATAACCTGCACTAGTATCTGGACGCTGGTGCATGCCGATAGATATCTCCTCCTGTTTAATAATGCCCATACCGTTGGCTTCGTTGGACGAAAGAGCTGATTGCTGCCCCGGATTCGCACCACTAGCGCGTCGGCCGGCTCTCGGATGGCCGGCCTTATTAGCAGCTGCCATGGTGGCATGTAAAGAAGTCAGATCGCGCATCATCCGTTCATTCTGCTCTTGTTTGTCAGCATGAACTGTCTGGGCATGTTGACGCAAATTGTCGAGGCGGGAAAATTGCTTCCCGCAGTGACATGTAAATGGACGTTCTCCAGTGTGTTTTCTGTGAAAAAAAGAAAAAAAGAAAAAAAAAGTAGTAGTCAGAGGAAAGAGGAAAATAGAAAAACTTGGTCCAAGTACCTGATGTGACGAGCAAGATGTTCGCTGCGGGAAAAAACCATACGACAGTCGCCATAACCTCTGCATTGAAAAGTCTTTGCAGGAGCAGGACGATAGCGTTTATTTACACCGCCGACAGGACCAGGCATGTTTGGGACATGACCTGATGCTACGACGACGGACATAGTATTATTATTAGAGTCCTTGTGATCAGAAGTGAGTTGCTCCCTGTTGCGAACGTCGAGTAGCCTGCGTTGAGAATCAGGGGAGGATCGCTCAGGGGATTCGCGCTCCATAGGAACAGGGCACAGGAGAAAGAAACAACCTTCATATACAGGTGCCTGATCAACAAAACAAACTAAGGCACAAACATTGATGGCGGGCTTTCAATTTCTCTCTTTCAAGTCTTTTTTTTTTTTTTTTCTTTTCTTTTCTTTTCTTTTTTTTTTTCTTTCCCAGATTCCAATCTTTGACAAGTTAACCCCCTTTTACCTTTCCCTTTCTCTTCCGGAGTCCTCCCCTCCCTCTCCCCCTCCCCCCCGCCTCTTTCCTTTCTCTATTTCATTCCGTTCTTTCAGGACTTTCGCTTATTTCCCTGTTAATTCCACGTGTAAGTACTAGCTTCGATCGTTCTTCCTCCTTATCGCCTCTCTCCCGTCAAATGAAGGCAATCAAAGAATTTTTTTCTTCCTCCACTCTAACAGACTTTCCGTCTACTTATCTACACCATCTATTTGTCTCAGCCCGTTCAACCCGATTCCTCTCTGACTAACCATTCTTCCCATCACAAGGTAATGTATTTATCATGACATATGCCCCATTTAACACATCCCGGAATTTCATTTCTTTCAAAACAAAAGATACCGTATGTATCCAAATCAATCATTGCGGATCGATGATCAACCCCACCTGCACCTGATCTCGAAATATATCGCCATCCGCACGTGCTTATCTTCGCCCGCCTTAACTTATTGCATCCGTTCCATCGGTCCACACTTCCGCAATATACAAATGAGCTCTCCAGCATTGGATAGGAATCTGTTTTCCTCCAGCGACCCTAATCTACTCCATTGATATCTAGCTTGCCCCCCCAGCTCCACAGTGTCCACACAAACACGCGTGACCACCCTTAACCCATCCCATTAATGGATATATGTAATCTTAACGCCAACACCCAATTCAAAAGAGTTGTACTTCGGTCCCATTTGCCTCATCACACCTAATCTTCCTAAAGAGTTCAGTCCGAGCACGTCACCCCTGAACCTGATGACATGCATTAATTCCCAAATTACTCCTGGGTGGCGGTGCCGACCCCCATGTGCCTCGTGTTATTATTATACATTGAATCGGTATGCACAAACATAATTTATCCTGAATCACATTTCTGTCAACTTTTTTTTTCCCTGCACAAATGGACACGCAACGTCGTCGGTGATGTCTTTATCCCGACCTCGATGGCGAGGATCAAGGACTCGCCGCATCCCACTGTGCGATCCCCAGGAAAGGGGGGGATGACAGACATTATCCTATCACTATATCGGGTCTTCGAGGCAAACAAAGCCTCTGAGAGGTCTCCCCATACACCACTGTTGTCATGATGACCGTTCGCACCATGTCCATGAACTGCAATCGAGCAATGAATTATCCAACAGAAAATCGTCCGATATTCAAGGCAAACAATCTAGTCCCGACCCTTCAAACTGAATGTAACTCGTCTCCCTTTTTTGACGTGGTTTCCTAACGTAAGGAATTTGAATGTGATCCCGTTGCGACAGCGCTTTCAACCTAGCGAGCTCAACCGGTGGATATGGACCCGAACAACTGATGTCAAAACTTCATCCCTGTTCTCGAGAGGCTATTAGAGTCAAGTACCCGGTCAGGCCCCAGGGGCCCAGCCTCTCTCTCTCCTCGGGGTGCGCAACTTAGGGCACCTTCTCTCGCCTTCCACTCCTCCGGCTCCGTCCGCCGTCCACTCTGACAACCGTACATACACTCGGAAAGGTCCGAATTTCAATACAACGGCAATTTGAATAATCGACCTTTTATATTTTATAAAAAGTTTCAAGTCGCCGGATCGGAACTTGTGCTATAAGCATGTGGCTGCATGCCAGAGATAGCACCTAACTTATGACAGGGTCTGTCAATTTCTGTACCCTCATGTCGTGCTAGCCCTTTCGACGACCACGCAACGCAAGCATGTACATGATTCATACAGCGTGGCGGTTCGTTGGTATCAGGCCTTGTCTGCGAAACTGCGAAATCTTGCACGAGAGCCGCCAGTTGTACCCATTGATGCAGATGGACTGACGAAGACTCCCTCCATGGACGACTGAAAATCTCGTAATACAACGCGAGAAGATTGGGCTATCCTGCCACTACGAATTTCTGATTCGAAGAGACGACGGCGATCACAACGGTTGAGGTGGAGATGTAGTGGACTGTCGTTCAACAAAAGACTATGACGTGAGTATATAGATGTGGCTTGTCAAGGATACGTATATACTGGTTACTGGTGTTTACGTTCCTCGGCACCGTGTGGAGCCATGGACATCCCACACAGTAAAAGTGATCAGCACATGTATACGTAAAATGCCTGCTACCCAACGAGACTCACGAGCCACTTATGCAGTCAGTACATATTTGCGACAGCCCCCAGAGCTATTTGTCTAGTTTATGATCGGCGAACTGACACGGCAAGATCTATTAGTATGTATAGGTTGTGGAAATGCTGTCTCAGACTTGGGATACCCCGATCGATTTGTTGCGCGTTGGGATGATGGAATGAACTTAAAAAAAAAAAAAACGAGGCTCACGCGATTAGGTGACTTTGTGATTATTAAACAGCTTCTAGCACTGAAGTATGAAGTACTGATCCATCATGCATCAACTACCGCTGTCCGCTAAAATCACTGTGACTAGTATTACTTATTCATCAGACATCATCATGGGATAGCTTTGGACTCGGAGCATTTCTTTATTTCAAGAACTTGCCATTGATCATTGACTCAATTCTGAATTAACTCCATGACAGTCTCGATCTATGGGACCCACGCTGGATAAGTCTTCCTTCCTTCCCCCCTACAAGCAAGAGAAGAGCAAATTTCCAAAATTCCACTTGGTAGGTAGGAGGCAAGTATTACGAGTGGGGTCCCCCTAAGGAATTAACAGCTGGGGTCCGTATACCGCGTATAAGTATACTACACAACACGAGCGCCCTAACGTACGCTGCGGCAATCCCCACCTGGAAAATCGGGGGTCGGGCACGGTACCGAGATTTATCATTACTTCAATTATGACGTGGTGTTTTGGGGGGTGTGACTTATGATCGTGTAACTGTAATTTGGGATCAAAAAGATCAAAAAGTTCTAGCCTTCCTCAGTTTTCCCTCGGTTTTTTCCCCGGTTGGACACAAGTGCTCCGGGGTCAGCGATAAGGGAAATCATATAGTGACAGATCGTTACAGAGTATCCTCAATGGGGATGGATACTCATACCGGGGGGGGGGGGGGGGGGGAATCCTACGAGTCCACGGACAAAGAACACGACGCGAATTGTAATGGGCTTCAGGGGATAAAACGCGTTTCCATCATTGGTTTACGGTGGACGTTCCGGAAGGAAAATCTGTAAGGAGCTTTCCAAGAATCGTTTCGTGGACGGTGGCTGGATGTAATGTTCAATGTAGGCAGGACGACGACGTGATACAGATCTAAGCTTTAACATTTAGCGCCAGGCGTTCCTGGCGTCACTTCGGAACAGTACATAGGCCAAGAAATTGGCGCCTACGTGAGGCCGAAACGTGCACGGGATATACTCCATGCGGTGCAGTGTGCTCAACATGGCAGAAGGTAAGCGGCCAAAAGATTTCGATCAGACGAGGTAGAAGAACATCATGATGAAAATTCGCGATGTGAAGTTAGAATATGTTCATCACAGTCAGTTGATTAGTAGATCGAGTGATTCGAGTCCCATGCCCTTGTTGTAAGTTAACGCCGCTGGTCTAAATTCTAAATGTATGTCAGAATCAATTCAGCAATCATTCAGGGTTCGATCGAAGGCCGAATTGAAGTCGAAATAAAACTCCTAACATCCTACAATGAGATACTAGGGGAATAGTGTCTGTATTCTGGGACTCCGGTTCAGTACGCTACCGATCAAAGAGGAGGTGGCCCACCTTCAAAACGACAATATATGAGCATCACCATTCCACGGAACTTAACCTAATCAATCGCCTGTTGTATCGATATGGATAAATGCGTCTGTAATCGGTAAAGACCGATGTATCGCAGAGCGTCTGTGAAGTTTGTCAGGATCTGCCAAAGAGATGATTTCCAACTCAGATGAGGCGGGGAATTTCCTCTGGCGGTATAAGCTGTACAACTTAGGTTTGAGTTAACGTGTCAAAAAATCTGTCGAATTGTCGGCTGGACGATCCGTTGAAGCAAACTGATTGGTTCAGCAAGCAACTCCGATACTAGTAGTATATTCAAGGATCATGAGACCTACGAACTGCCAATCTCGTAGGCTCCGAGTCGCGGATCAGATGTGTTACACGCATTGTGAGCATCATTAAGTATATATGATCAAGCGAACACTACGGGGCGGCGTGAAGTCACCGATGAGAAGTGACGCCAGGATTAGACATTCACGTGTGTTATACATACATAGACAGGGTCTGGGTACGACTTTGTAATACGATGGTGACAAGTTGAGCAGAATCAGATATCACAAATGGGTAGCCAAATAAAGAACAAGGATGAGAATACTAGGATTAAACGTGTCAGGCGACAATTGAAGCAAGCAGAAAAAAAGGGGAGTTCGAATGACTTAATTACAAGGGATCAGAATCGCAGGCTCCGAGATGCTTCTTGCCAGTTGTACCCCTTCGCCGTCCAAACACATGCTGTGACGTGATGTCGAAAAGGGTGATTTCCCCCATTAGAGTGTCTTGCGAAGCTCAGCGAGATCTCCCAACCATCTCCAGTATTATGAATAACCGTTCCAGGCACCGAGTAATGAAGGCACCGCCGGGTGCCTAAATCTGTGATTATGAACGTACAAGAACCGCGTACACCGAGGAATCAATACTATTGAAGAAAGGGTTGCTCCGAAAAGCGTTCGCACGAAGGATTGTATAAGAGTAAAAAGATAGAAGTCTAGGGAAGGACGCGTACAAAACATGGAAATCACCGTGTCGATCATGAACAAAAGAAACCTGTACCCTGATTCCCACTGTCAGATGTCCGATCGCTCACCGCAAAGGATTCAATGGACATCCCAATTACTCTCCGAGACGATCAAACCACAACTCTTAACTGCTCCGACTGCGCAGATCCATACCTTCGGATCCTCTGGGACGCAGAAAGAGGGGCTCAGTGGAACTGTGATGCTGATCACGGAGATAACTGAGAATCAATGGCCGGTGGTTCAATTGTAGGTGAGGAAGGGATGGCGGCGTTTGACGGAGACAGAGAACCATGCGGTGGTGCTAAATCGAAAAAGCTTTCAGGAAGAAATGGTGGTGGATTGATCTTGTTCATAACTTCTAGCATGGCACAGAATGCTACCGTCTGCGGATTCGTATACCACGACGCTGAGAAAAAAAGAAGCGGAACGATTACGTTCCAGTACAAACTCAAAAAACAAGTAAATTACACACGTTGTTGATTCTTCGCGGTGTCTTCATGCCCAGGCTCGGGCCCGGGTGCTGTCTGAACAAATGCCTGACATTCGGAAACCAAGAAAGATCCATCAAGCTTCCTCGGCACGTTTTTCAACACCCACTCTAGCTCCTGTTCGATCATTTTTCGGACCTCCCCTTCAACCGGAAACGGACGCTGAATTTTTGTCGTTGACAGCCACGGGTGGAATGCTCTAGAGATGGCAAGCCATTCTGGATCGAAGCTCAAGACTGGGGGCGGATGGGACCTCTCTGGCAGAGGGAGCTCATTCCCATTCGACATCTCATAATCAATTACCTGACGAAGGGATATCAATCTCGGGAGAATTCAGATATCTGATGGATTACCTCCAGATATTCGCGATTGGGTAGACATTTATCCAGGGCAAGAAACCTAGTCGCCGAAGGAGGAGGCGGAGGAGCGTCCACATTTTCTTCATCATCTAAACTGATCTCGTCTGGGTTTAGAGGGTTTCGAGGGAGGTCGGCCGAAGTCGAAATGGTTTGTGGGACAGCTTCTTGTTTTATTAAGTCTTCGAGGTGCTCATCCTCATCCTCAATGGTGATTTCGTCAGGGTTTTGTACCAGAGTAGATTGGGCTGGAATCGGTTGTTCCTCATGAACAACCGTCGCCTCGAAGCGAGCGTGTAGATGCGCAGCAAACCACCAATCTGGTTTTAATGTGTTCAGCAGTCCCATTAGAGGTGGCGATCCTAAGCTGCCAGACTCAATGTCTTCACGTAGGAACTTCTTGCGGCGAAGAAGGCCTGGGAGATCACCAAAATGCTCGATGGATCGGGGCCAATCATGAGAAAGAAATATTTGGGGTGAAGATAGCTTTGGGGGGGTTAACATGGTGAGAGGCACGTATTGAACGGGAAGCGTACAAGGGAAAGTTTTCGAACACAGTATTCTCTGATGTGATAGATGCTGCGTACTGAGCTAAAGTCGTAAGGGACCTTTTCATGGTGTCCTAGTAATCGGTTCGTTGGTGAAGTGAATGGGTATCGGTAACCGACCCATGGGCCACGTACCTTGTCGGAAGTCGTGTGCTTTGAAAATTCCAGAAGCACCTGCGATCCGAACACCGTTTACTTGAACACATCCTGCATGACCGAGAAAATAGATATTCGGTGCCAACCATCCTCCATGGTATCTGAGGCGGGCTATGAATGGGGTGTCAGAAATCCAGGACGCGTCCAAGACTCACAGCTCCCACATGTAATTCGATGCTTCATGGTTCCCCCCAATCACGATAGTCAATATAGGTGCCACTTTTTCACCAGTATAATATCTGTAACATCGTAAGAATGGTTGATACAAGTTGTGAAAGCGTACCTACTTGTGGAAGTAGCCCAGCTGCTTGTACTTGTTCGGAACAGCCATGCATTGCAAATCTTTTACATTCCTTATTGCCTGAAAATCCCCACAGATAAGAAGCAGGTCGACTTTATAGTTGTTTCTGGTTTCAAGTCGATGAATTTGGCTGTAGATGGCGTCAAGTTCACCGTGACAACAGCCTTCAACTGCTATCTAGCTGGACCATTAGTCCAGTGTTTAATGAGTGATCGCCAGCTTACCTTCATCTTAGGATGAAAGAAATCAGATTTGACAGAAAGGAGTCTGACAAAAGTAGATAAATCACGTGTTCATTCTTTACGTAATATGAAGTAAACAAATGAATTTAAAATGATTTTTGGCAAGATGAAATAATTCAGAATGGTAAAAGTACAAATGCTTTGATACGAGTGACCGATCTGTCCGAAAAACAAGGCCATTGACTTACAACGGACGGAAAACCCGTGTCAGCCTGAGGTGTCCGAGAAGAGTGAGATTGGCCGATCCAGAGGAGCAGGCGAGGTTCCAAAGTTCACCCGCCCCTTGTTACTATTATCCTCAGTGGTCGAAGTATTCGAAGTCCCTGCTGCGGTGGATGAATGTGGAGGTTCTGCAAACAGTAGCGAGGATGAAAACGGCATTCCGCTCCCCATCCCCATTCCCATGTCAGCCGTATATGGAATTACTGGCTGTGCATTGTAAGCTTGATATATACCCCTTTGATACCAGTAGGGATCGTGCTCGTCGGCCTTGAAGTTGGGAATGGACGGAATGGGGCTCAAGGGCATGAATCCTGGTGGGAGATCGTTATCGGGCAAGACAATAGTCGCTGTATCACCATCTTCGTTGGGGTGCTGCGCACTCGAATAGATTGTGGACTGGGTCTCGTGAGATCCGGAACTTGTGTCATCTAGGAGAGGTGCGGGTGTATGATCGGGAGTAAGAAGAAGGGGATCAACGGGACCGAGAATCTTTACTGAAGAGTTGGCGGAAGAGTGTGACTAGAAATGGTAAAAGTAAGACAGGATATACATCTGATAGAAGGGAGATATTTCTCACAGGTGTTTCAATATCGATCCCGGGTACCGTCGTGTTTGAGATCGAGCGTTCAAGCTTCTCCTGTGGTCTGCTTTGAGCGGAGAGTCGGTGTTGGTTCGAATTCTCTGCTGGCGGACTTGACGAATGCGGTTGAGGTATATGAAATTGTTGGGGAGATGTAGTTTCCTCGGAAGCCCGATAAATAGAATGTGAGGTTCCATTGCCACGCCCGCGGGAGGGCGAGGTGGGCGTCGCAACGTTCGTCTCTCTAGGCAGGCGAGGACCACCCTCTACGCGTGGAGAATAGATCCTTTGAGGGTTTGATGTCTGAGGACGTGATAGGGCATCCTAAAAATGAAAGAAAGAAGATCGGATGTGGAACAGGGAAAGAGGAGAGAGGGCAAGGTAAAACAAGTGAATGAATGAAAAGAAATTCAGCGCACTTCTATATGATGTTCATCCCCTCTACTCATTGAATATATTGAGCTCTTGGCTGACGTCGGCCTTTGTAAATAGGCTTGCGTTTGCGTCGCAGCCGGTGAGACAACAACGGGACTCGCCGCCCGCCATTCTTTGACTCGCTCGTTAACCCCGCTAGACGTCGCACCTGTTTGACGATCATACACTCTTCCACTTGCTCGTCCTCGATCTGAGACGTTGGCTTCGTATCTTCTACGTTCCCTGTCCCCGTTGGGGTCTTGAGGGGACCTTAAAAGATCGTACTGTGATGAGACAGTTGACATCGCTGGCGTGCCTCGGCTCTTCCCCTTGTCCCTGAAAGTATCATCGTACGTTGGCGGCTGCACTCCAGATACAGGTTGATACACATAGTCCTGCGCCCTGGATTCCTTCTGGCTTCCCCTTTCACCCTGTCGATCAAGATCCTTTCTCTCACTCTCGGTCTGTTTACTGGCACCAGCAGAACGAGCTACACTCGCTTGCTCCACGGGTTGAGGGCCCACACCCACAGACCGGCTCAGCTCAAAAGGCGGGGGCAGCGAGATAAACGAGTCAGCACCGACAGTCGGGATGTAACCTTCTGGAGGTATTGATCGACGGGAACGACGAGAGGCCACGCTAGGAGAACGTGGAGGTGTTCTCACGGATACCGGAGCCTGCGCTCCGGAGTATGTTTCTTGTTGAATGGATATGTTTTCAGGCGGACGAGATGGTGTGGGAATTGGGACAGGAATTGGAATACTTCGTTGGGATGCAGAGCGCGGGCGGACAGGAATGATTTCGGCATGGGACGCAGTATTCGAGTCTATGCTTGCTGCCCTCTCGCGTTGTCCTGCGCTTGACCTTTCTGGAGCACTGGGTCTACGGATCAGCAAGAATTTGAACTTCCGAATAAAAAGTAAATATGAGGTGGCAATGTACCTTTGTGCAGGGCCAGGAGTGGGAGATCTTTCTTGTTCTGCGTCTTCGTCATCCTCGTATTCTCTCCTTTGCCTCTTCCAATCTGCCAAAGCAACCAATCTGCCCCTCTCCAGGCCCTGCTTCCACCCTTCGTTTCTTCCCTCCTCCCTTGCAATCTCTGCCGCACGTTGGGCGACAAGCTTCCTGAGCCGATCTCTATCTCTCACGCTCCTTTCCTCCGCAGCTACATGAGCACGATTAACCTCAGCAACAATTTTTTGTGCACGGTTGATTTCTGGATGAATCATCAGTAAAATCCACCAATAAGTTTGACTCTTACCATTCTGCGCAACAGTGAGCTGTAGTTTGTACAGTTTCAACTCCTCTTTCACACGCATCAACTCTAGTTCCATCCTCTCCTTCGCCTCTTTGATTTCTCGTACTCGTTTCAAGAGCGCTTCAGAGTCTCGGTTTAGTTCCTGTTCAGCAGCATCAGCACGAGCCGTCTCCTGAGCAAGAAGGCGGAGAACGGTAGGAAGTGCACTGTTGAGACTACTATTGGAGGGCGACCGAGATCGTGGCGGGTGGTCTTCGTCATGTTCACCACCAAGACGCGCAAGGAGACGAGCGTAAGCCTGCCGATTCATTTTTGGTTGTGATGTTGGCTTAGCAGTCTTACCGTTCGCAGCGAAGGGTTGGATACCAGGTAATGTGGTTACCCGGGGAAAATGGGGGGTTGGAAGACGATGAGGAAATGGCCTTTGCGGTAGCGAAGTCAAAGGAGGGCGTGGTGATGAGTCATTGTCAGGGAGAGGCTGAACTACCGGCTGAGTGTATGACGTATGGTGGAGTTCGTCTGCATGTCTATGGCCGTTATTTGGAGTATGATGTCTTGACCCGCCATCTTCGAGGGGATTAGTATCCATCATCGGACAGAGGGGCGCTATTCGGACGGCTTGATCACCCTGGGATGGGGGACCAAATCAAGTTGCACTTACGAGTTACGAGCGGATATAGCCTCATGTAAAGGTCGTGGCATAAGGATAACTGAGAAGTACTCCTTACCCGATATCATGCTAAGTAGGAGGTAGCGGCGTGTTATTGTGACATTGTGGGTGATACACGTGTTTCCCGCGTTGCTGGGGTCCGGGGAAGCTATGATAAGATTCAGAATCCTATAAAAAACATATCCATCATGAGAACTCTCTCGTTAGTTCTCATGATCATGAGATTTCGCTACCCACAAACAAAGCTGCGAACTTGCGAACGACTTACAAGGATCTTGTGTAAATGGCTGAACTTTGCAGCCGGACCGTGTCTGTCTGCCGGTTGCCTGTGAACAAAACAGTAACTTTCAAGTCACAACTTGCAATTGAAGCTGTGTTTCTCTTGGATCATGATCCGTTGGATGTCGCATAGGTCTATTCGGTCATGAACGCTTCACAACTTCATTCTCCTTTTCTTTGCCGCTGTTGGAACGGTGGGGACGGTACCAACCGAGACCGTGGTCCGTGGGTCTTCAGAGACTAGTGAGTCCTTATATAGTGAAGTCTATAATTATAGACTTCACCAGGAAAGTCAATGTTATGGGCTCGATATTGATGTTTGTGGGATGATATAATTACAGCGCTTTGCATAGAGCTTGACAGTTTCCGAAAATTTGTAAACATGAGCAAATTTGATACTTAGCTAAATTTACCATCGTTCCACTACTATGTTCTGCGAGATCAGTCGCGATGTGAAGATTGCGGCCCTCAATCTTCATGAGAATGGCATTCTTCCTCTTCCAGATATCCTTGCTTGTGTTGGCTTCTCTGAAAGTACTTTTTATCATGTTCTACGGCTCTGGAGAGAGACTGCAACATTGTTTCACATCAACATGGCAACAAGGCTGGACGCCCTCGTCTACTTCATTTCGATGATGTTCAGTATCTCTTACATCTAGTCCAACATCAACCTGACTGGTTTCTGGATGAGCTCCTCAAACTCCTGAAATGAAATTGCTTTGTATCTGTTCACTATACTACCATCCACCAGGAGCTGGAACATGCTGGAATGTTCTGCAAGAAGCTCAAGATTATTGCCAAGGAACGTAATGAACCGCTTCAAAATGATTATATGTGGCACATGGCAATGTACAGCCCAGAACAGCTTGGATTTCTTGATGAGACTTTCAAGAGTTGACGATATGGGAGAGGAAGGAGGGGGAGATGGGCTCAGATGAAGCAGGTGTTTGTCTGAGGTTGACGGCTCTCTGCAGAAGGTCTATTGACAGTAGAAGGGATCGTGGCAAGTACAGTTGAAGGATCAATGAAACGAGATGGCTTTCTGCAGTTTTTGGAGAATCAAGTAGTACGTCCCTGACTTTTACTGGCATCTTCTAACAACTGAACGTGTTGAAGCTTCCACTCTGCTCTCCATTTCCTGGACCCCTAAGTGTCCTTGTGATGGACAATGCACACATTCACCATGGCAACAAAATTGTAGAGCTTCTTGGCCAACACGGTATGCTTCACTCTCTGACTGGAAGTTATTGACTTATTGCTACAGGTGTTCATCTTATATTTCTCCCTCCTTATTCTCCAGACCTCAATCCCATTGAGGAGGCATTTTTGAAGATCAAAGCATGGATCTGATGCAACGACAACATATTTTCGGCTGCAACAGGAGAGGATCTAATGTATGACATGTAAGAGGCTTTGAACATAATCACAGAATTGGATACGATTGGATACTTTATACATGCAGGTTATTTCTAGTTCTACTAGTTCTACTACTTGAATGTAACAGTATTGTGCATGCATGAATGAAAAGTAAATAGTTGAGAACAAAGAGTATGAGAGCACAAGAGCACGATAATGAAGATGTGTGTCAAATGGAGTCATCAGATGTTGCCCAAACATGCACTGCTTCCTTCAGTTCAGTGATCTCTCCAGGCTTGAAGGCCATAGTCCAGAGCTTGCCAATCTCGATATGTTGGATAACGTGAGAACCAGAGTAACCGTTCACATGCAAATGTTCAAGAATCTCAGCACTAGGTGAGAACTGACCACAAAGATCTTCGATTGACATCTTTGCGCCAGGTGTGAGGGGTGGTGGAAGAAGCATGGGTGCAGTGTTAGCACGAGATTCAGGGGGCTGAGTGAGAGCATTCAGTTGCAAGAGTCTAACGATTTCAGGAGGTATGTTGATATGGTTGTGGATTTCTTGAGCTGCCTTCGCCTCTGCTGTTGTAGGGGGAATGGTCTGTTGGAGGTTCTGTTGACCAGGTCGTCATGTCGCAATGGATGAGGTCAGCATAGACATGTGGATGAATAGAAAAATAAGAATATGAAAAGAGGGATACGACGGGTGAGAAATTACTTTCAAACTGAGAATGAGGGCTGTGGGGTCAATGAAATGAGAGGGGAAGAACTAAACACGAATGCAATCAATGGAGTCACGTGATGTGTGTGTCAGATACATGGGTCATTGACCACGCAATGGAAATGGGCTCGTAGACGGTATGGTAAGAACTTGTATAATGGGAAAATAAGAGAAAAGGGGGCTCCTTGGGGCCGTAAACTTAAGACTTGGGTACTTAGCTTAAAATCTGCACCTTGGTGTGCAGAAACTTGAGGGACAGAGAGAAAAACTTAGAGGGAGGGCATACAAATGAGGAGTAAAGATCAGGTGCTCCATTCGACAGGTGGGAGGACACCTAAATACAAACATCTGTAGTTACAAAGTGAAAACTGAGTGCACACATTCTCTTGTGCCAACAGTCCAAGCAACCAGACCAAGAAGACTAGAAAGGGAATTGGATTGTTGTATTTGGGATGTGATTCTGAAGTCCAAGAGCAGGTGTCAAGTTTGATGTCGCAGATCGTCGTAGTAAATAGGCACAGCAATAAAACTATAAAAGGTAAATGAAAACGGAATGGGGAAACTGGCACTGATCCTTCAAAGCAGGTGATGCTGTCAATGTGAAGGCTGAGGAAGCGAGAAAACATGAGCGAAACACATGACTGATGCATCACATAGGTGAAACATCATCTTCGGAGGGAAATGTGGAAATGGTGACGTGATGCTGTCGACGAGAAGGCCGAGGAAGCGAGAAAACGTGAGTGAGACATGTGACTGATGCATCGCATAGGTGAAATGTCATCCTGCAAATAAAAGATCTAAGAAATAAAAACATCAGGTTGCTAATCAGCAAAATGAATCTAGAGAGAATTTAGGAACACACTAAGAATGTACAACGACACGAGGTTGTCATTGTGTAACAAAAGACTTTGTGGGAAATGTTGGAAATGGTGGGGTTGACGAGTGGGACTCGTCACCCTACCACACTGCATTGAGTTGAAGATGACATTGAAGGAGTGGAGATTTGGCAGCCACAGTGCGAGGATCAAGGGTATCAAAAATACTGTTGTTTGGAGGTGTGTTGATTGTAGCATACTGGGGACCTTTGAGCTTTCGAGGCAATGAAATGTTAGGGAGGGAATCAATGCTGAGAAATAGCCATGTACAATTGCTGCTGCCCAACTCTCTAGTTCACGGAACCCCAGCAGAAAATGATCATTGTGATTCGCTTGGACAAAACAATGCTCACTTCTGCATTTCCTGCCTGGAGTAGGGCATGTCCACCTCGCCCTCAGCAAACCCATCTGATCATTCATCGCCTTATTTCCAGGTAGTATCTGCTTCACATTTGGGACCTACGAGGAACCGTCAACATGAAAACTAATAGTATTGATGCATACACTCACTTTTGAACCTTTACCTTGTTTCTTCTTCTTCCTCTTCTCCGAGTCTGCTTCACTGTCAGACTCTTCACTGTTGGAAATTTCAATTATATTTTCCTTGCCTTTCTGACTTGATTTCTGAAGAAAGGCATAAACACATGTTGCAAGCAGCAAAGGGAGCCGCACACGAACCTTTTGCTTCTTGGTAACCTTACCCTTGATCATAATCTTTGCTGATGGGCTTGACTTCACTTTGAGTGCATATTCAGCCATATACATATATTTTTTGCAATTATCTAGGGGGATTGGTTGAGGCAAGTACTGTGGGATAGAAAACTAGACATCATAATCATCATAGCTGATAGTTGCAGGCTTGAGTATCAGGTCGATCTTGGCCATAACTTGGGCTTTCATAGTATCCCATTTGGCATCTTGGAAGAAATTGTTCTTGGGGTCACCTCATTTGGCCTTGGGTTTTGACATCTGCTTGGATGAGAAAATCAAGAGGTTGTAAGTGATACTTTGTTTCAGTGTATCAGAAGGGACTATGTGTTCAGTAAGAGAAGAGCATTCTAATACATCCAAGTTGACAGTCACTGGCAGTTTTGTTCTTTTTTCCTTGGCCTCTTGTCCTCCTTTCTCTGGATGTGACTGTCTTGGGTCATTTTCTTGCTGGTTTGTCTTCATCTGAACTTGAGATATTATTGCCTTTGTCGTGCAAATTTGAGGTTGGCTGTGTCGGACCAGGTTCAAGGTGATTGGAAGGCAAAGATGAGGTTGAAGTTGACAATTCAGAATCAGAGTCAGAGCCAGAGCCAGAGCCAGAGCCAGAGGAATGATTATCTATAGCAGTGTTGTCAAGAGACTCCAAGAGCTTCTTGGAAGGTTTTGGAACATGCCTCATTGCTGTGGACAACAGCGACGTGATGTTTGGTTGTGCATTTCTCAAAAAAATTCTAATTATCAAATTTGCTCATGTTTACAAATTTTTGGAAACTGTCAAGCTCCATGCAAAGCACTGTAATTAGAAAATAAATTCCCAAAAAGGAAAAATACAAAAAAGGAAGGAAGAAGATTTTCTGTTCATTCCCTCACAGTCCTTGTGCATCTTGGCAATTAATTAGCTACCCCATGTGTAAACATGGATTTGGGCCTCTTGTATGCACCAGGGTTTCCCTGAATTATTTTAGCTTTTCTAAGCCACACAATTGGAACAGTAAAGTGTAAATCAATCACACAACATCTGGAGATGCATGAAATCCTATTGGAATTGGGTATCCCAAGAGCCATTTAAGGATAAATAGTTGGGATTAATTTCAAGAATGACAAACAAGTATTAGATGAATTAACAAGGAAGTTAAAAAAATGCAAAATATAAAAATTGCAATAGGAGAATAAAGGCTGCATCAAAAGTCCTAGGACTTAGCAGATTGTAGAGAGCCTTCAGTAGATTATTTGAAAGAAAGAAAGAGATAAGCAATGTATGTACTAGTATTTGTGGTGGGACCTACTACCTAGTGTTGCCGTGGCTTGGCTATTATCGGCTTCAATAGCTGATACATGTGGCTCAGCTCGACTAAGCCACTGGCTCTGGCTGGCTCATAGCCACTAATGTGAGCCTTGATCAACAACGCATGGCCATGTCCTCCTTTGACCACCCCTGCCTTGCTTCCACCTCTACCACTCCCACCACTCTGTCTGATCCTGCCACCACCACTCTGTTGCCAACTCCTACACCGGCAGGTGCCACCAGTGGCTGCAAATGAGGCACTTCAATGCAATGCGGGCCCAAATGACACAATTGTCATTTGGGCCCTAGGTCAGTATTTTGTTCATTTGTTATTGTTTATGAACAATTTTACTATGAGGCATGTCAATGTAGCGTGGGCAATTTTTTTTTGTTTCTTGTTTTTATCAACTGACTAAACATATCTTTTCATTGTTCAGGAACTATTCTACTGCAAATGAGGAACATCAATGCAACACGGTCCCAAATGATGATTGTGTTGTTTGGGACCTAGGTAAGTTTTTATTTATTTGCTTTTTTATCAACTGACCAAATGTTTAGTTGCTATTCTACTGCTAATGACATGTACCAACACAATACGCCCAACACCAACGACCGCCATGCTACCCCATCCTCCCCATCCAAATGGGATGTGAGGGGTTGATTATGGACAAGAGGGTGAAGGGGACACAGGGAAAAGTGCAATGTGGGCACAAACAACGATTATGTTGTTTGTGCCCCAGGTATGTTTTTCTTTCCTCAATCCTTACTTTTTACAACTAACTAATTATTTTCTTTCTTTTTTAGGATCTAAACTATGAGTAATGATGCAAGTCAACCACCACCTGACTGCCAGTGGCCTCTTCCCCATTCAAATGGAAACCAGGGCAGTTTTGTAGGGTCGGGATGACGGAGAGGGGTGCAGGGAGACCTGAGAAGCAGGATACCTGCATGGTACATATCTACCCGAATCTGCATGATGTTGTGCTAACCCCTCCACCCACTGAAACACCAACCCCGACAACCAACCAAGACCATGAGCTCCAAGGCCCCATGACGACGATGGTCAACATACACCTGCCAAATCCACATGAGGCCATGGCAACAGGACAGCTTACCACCCACCACCATGACTCCACCCTCTATGAACAACACACCACCCACCTCCAGCTCCAAGGCCCCACAACAATAATGGACAACAACAGATGACACACCACCTGCCCCCAGCCTCATGAGCAACTGCTCGTGAGGTGGATTACAGATGGAACGACAATGACAACGAAGAACCACAAGGATGATCAAGACCAGGGCCAGGACTAGGACAATGATGATGATGACTATGATCAAGACCAGGACCAGGACAATGATGATAATGATGATCAAGACCAGGACCAGGGCCAGGACCAGGATGACAATGACAATGATCAAGACCAGGACCAGGACCAGGACAATGAGGATGACAATGACAATCAAGACCAGGACCAGGACAATGATGACAATGATAATCAAGACCAGGACCAGGACCAGGACCAGGACAATGACAATGATGATCAAGACCAGGACCAGGACCAGGATGATGACAATGACGACGATGATCAAGACCAGGACCAGGACCAGGATGACAACGACAATAACCAGGATGACACCACGATGACAACATTACCCACCAGCATGACCCCACCCCCCACAAAAAACACACCACCTGCCTCCAGCCTCACAAGCAACTGCTCATGGGGTGGATGGTGGGTGGAATGGTGACCATGATGCAAGGGGGGGTGGGTAGTGAGAGACAACGAGAGGACAACAGGAGTGATCACGGCCCAGCACCCACCCTCCACCACTGTGAGCTAATGCTCACAGGGTGGAGCGGGTGCTAACAGCCATGTCACCATCCATGGGGATGGATAGTGATGGGAGAGGCAACAAGGGACAGAAAGAGGAGATGACAATGACAGGGGGAGATGACAAAGGGAGATGACAGCAAGGTAGGCAGACAATGCAAGGGGGGCAGATGACAGCAAGGGGGGCAGATGATGCAAGCAACTGCTCGCAGCAGCATTTGCAGCATTTTTACTTTCTCTTGACTTTTTTCATTTTCAATGTATAATCTTAAAGTATACAGGCTTCTATATATGTTGTTCAATTATTACTACATGATGGAGACCACTTTGTTTCAGGTATTATAATCTTAAGAATGCAATTAAAAAAAGTGAACAGTGAAAACTGTTAATGTCATTCAGATACACCATGGTGCATCCATCAAGTTCTTACATGAGTTTCACAGGGGGAACCATCCCCAGGCCCTCTAATTTATCTATAGAATACATGTTTCTCAAATTTAGAGGGTGTCGAGCCTAAATTATAATGATTTTTGCATCATTTATTGTTGTACCAGCTTAGCTGGCTCAAGCCAGTAGCTGAGCCAGAGTTGCAACATAGCCAAGCCACAGTTATGCTATGCCATGGCTTGGTTCAGCTTCAGCTAAAATCAGCTCAGCTTACAGCTCAAACCAGCTCTGAGCCATAGCTGCAGCAACACTACTGAGAACCACTGAGAGCAAAGTGATGAGAGGTGATGAGCCCACCAGGAATGTGAGGTGGGTTGAAGGTGGTGAATAGTTGAGGGTCTGCAGAGGCTTTGGGAAACATTCAGCTCCTGTGGAACTGATGTTTACCTCAAACTCCAAAGCATGGTAAATTTTTTTTTCACAGACCACAACTTCAATGCACTATTGCACAACTGGCAAAACTTGTAAATTTGGTCATGTTTGTACTTGGATTTATTTCCAATGGGAGATCTTCTGGAAGCCATTCCTTGACAACCATGCCACATTTTGGCATGATTCTGTAGTCTATCCTATGCTACTAACTGAGCTCTAGAGCTCTACACAATATTTTTATTTTTTAGTTGACCTGTGAAAATTAGGTTGACCCCTGCCAATTATTTGTGTGTGCAAACAATATCTCAAGAACTAGTGGCTCACAACCTCAATTATTTGCAAGGGACATCCTCACCTAGATTACCCTTGACACTGTACCACTCTCAGCTTGTTTTTCTGACCATTAGTTCTTGAGATATTGTTTGCACACACACATAATTGGCAAGGGTCAACCTATTTTCACACATCAACTAAAAAAAAACTATTGTGTGGATCTCTAGAGCTCAGTTAGTAACATAAGATAGACTACAGAATCATGCCAAAATGTGGCATGGTTGTTGAGGAATGGCTTGCAGGAGATCTCCCATTGGGAATAAATTGAAGTACAAACTTTACAAGTTTTGCCAGTCGTGCAGTAATATGATAGTGCATTGAAGTTGTGGTCTGTGAGAAAAACTTACCATGCTTTGGAGTCTGACTGTCTCCTACAGTCTCAGTATCAATGTAAAAACTGTATTATGTAATAAGGCTCTCAAGCAAATGCTGAGCTCACCAAAAATTGGCTCATGTCCTGACTCTGTGGCCACAGCAAAGAAATCAAGTTTTTTCAAGTTGAAAAAGAGAGAGAAAAGAGAGAAAAGAAAGAGGTTTATCATGCCTGGTGCCATAGTATGTCCTAAATCTCAATTTTTACTATGTAAAACTGGTCCCAGACTTCAAATGAGTTGTGGCTCAACTGCTTTCAACTTGATTCCATGTTCCCAGATCGTCCCACATCTCAAGTCCAGATAGGAAATAACCTCCTTATGGAGTCAGGACCCAGCAATTAAATTCAAGATGTGCAACATGCAGCAAACAATGCAGTGCACCATGACACACCTTGAAGACTTTTGCAGATGATTGATAGTTCACTCGATGGTTGGTGTGTTTGATCACACATCTCTTCATTTTCCCTGAGTAGTGCCTGATCCTCTCAGTTGCAGGCAACCCTGCTGTTTCTCATCGTGTATCCACTCAACCATTCCACTGTGCTTGTCCTCCTTCATGCAAAACACTTCAACATTCATTCGACAAGCTGGGTTTGGAATATAGGTTGGAATGAGGATGGATAGGCTCAGTCTAGTGGTGATGTGCTCCAGGCAGCCATTTCTTCATGGTGAGTTTCAATGATTTTCTGATCATCTCGTGTTCTAACTCATTGCGCAAGTGTACCTATGTCTGCTCTCCCCATGTGCCATACATGTACATGGTCCATTGTCCTCAATACACCCCTGTTACACTTCCTTTCCTATCATGCGTGACTTGAACCCTGCTCTGCCTCAAGTAATGTAATGCGATGCTTCACCTCACCTCACTTTCTTCTTACCAACTAATGGTGGATGGTTGCATTTGCACCATGCTCAGTTTATGTGGCTGTTGCACTCAAAATGATGCTCACACAACACCTGGATGCAGAGGGTGCACCACATGTGACATGCTCTCCTTTCTCATTGGTATCGTTGTCAATACCAGATGAGAAAACGTGAGTGCCGGAGTACTTGCTGGCTGGGAAGAACTAAATGAAAGCACCATCTGGTGGTGCTCCAAGGTTGTTGGTGCAGAATGTGACTGTTCTCATTCCCCCTCACCAGCTGCGACTTCAGCCCCATGGGTGAGACTCAGAGATAGGGCTTGAGTGGCATCTTTGCCATGCTCTGCTGTGTCCTCATGTTCTGCCGCATCCTCATTATGTGGCATGGGTATTGACCAACAGAGTCAACATGCGTATCAGAGTTTGTGAAGTCTATCTGATGTGAGTGAAGAGGACGACCTTGATTGAGAAGAGGACGACCTTGATTGAGAAGAGGACGACCTTGATTGAGAAGAGGACGACCTTGATTGAGAAGTTTACTTACCTTCCTCATTGTAACAGTGGTCTTTTTCACCAACCAGTAATTTGGGAGGTAATTGGGCAGATAATGTGGTTGTGGTGTTATCATTTGTAAGGAGGTCACGGAACGGCTTGAGAGCAGCAGCGTTACCTCCTATGAGGAGAGTTGAGTGCTCTGACTTCCATGCTAGGATCCTCTTGTGATGCTGCTCGAGTTGTGATGGAAGCTTGTAGTAGAGTCATTTGTTTGAATCTACCTTGGTGTGATCTTGTTTTTTGACCTCAGAGTTCCAAAAGACTGCAAATTTGTCAAAGTCAATCATTTTATTGGCTTCATATGTGGGATAGATCTTCTTTGTATTCCGGCGAATCTGCATGTTGTGAATATGCTGCTTGAATTTGGCATATTCAGCAATTGTATGAACTGGGGTGATTGGATGTAGGCTATGCTGCTGCAGCTGAAGGTAGCAATATTGGTTGACTGACTTTGTGGACAGTCAAGTGAGCATTTTGACTGGTAAATCCTGGTGATATGGCATGCCAGTGATTCGATGGGGTGGAAGAATTGTAATGTTGTATTTTTCAGCAAGCTGGGAGGAGAGTGGGACAATTCCAAATGTTTCTGGTGTTGCAATCTGTGTTCAGAGAACATTAGGTGCAGGAAAAGATGGTGTAGTTCCAGTTTTGGTGGCAAGCTCAGTGATCCTGTCTGTCATCCAAAGATCAAAGTGGTGAGAGTATTTCTTGCTTGTTCTGTTGCGGTTAGTGTTGAAGGGTCCAGTCCATAGGACCAAAAAAAAGACCGAAATTGGACTGAATTGGACCAGAAAAGACTGGACCAGTGGTCTATTTATGGACTGGTCTTTTGCAGTTCAGTTAGCAGTCTTTCCCTTTTGAAAAATGTTGTAAAACTGAAGAAAACCAGTCTAAACTGGTTAGGACCAATTTTATCATGGGAACATATAATGGACCATGTTCCCACATAAAATCCAGCAAATTCAACCTCTGGTTCATAAAAAATGGTTAAAAATTGAGCAAGATATAACCAAATCTATTTTTGTATGAGTATTTTGTTGTATCAGATTGATTTTCATTTCATCTTACTCTTATGTTGATCATTTGCTTGATTCTATTAATGATCATAGGACTAACATGTATAATAATACTCCCACCATTTGTCAATGCATGCTATGCATCACATAATCTATGGTTGTCATATTACATTTCTTGGTGTTCAGCACGAGTCATTCAGTAGATGTATTTTTATATTGATCATAGCCAAGTCAAATCTTGATGAAATGTCTTAAAAGTCAGACCGAATGATGGGGAGTTACAATGTCTATCCATCTGTACAGTGGTTATAAGATCTGGGTAATATTTGCTAAGATACATATGGGTTACATTAATACGACAAATTTCACAACAAAACATTGGTCTGAACCAGTCTTAACTGGTCTTTTTCAGTCTTTTAACTGGAAAGGACTGGTCCTAGGTGGTCCAGTTCGGTTCTAGCAGTATCTGGGTTGGTCCTGGACTGGTTTAGGTTGTGGTCTTTATGTTTTTGGGTCAAAAAACTGAACTGGACTGGACCCTTAAACACTAGTTGTGGTACCCAACCTATTCAGTAGTAATTAGTATATTCCCCACCTGGAAATGAAAAAAATACTGTGCAATTGCGATGTAAAATCCAATTCAGGAGAAGACATTCTGCCAGCTCAGGTGAGGCCTGAAGAGATCCAAAAACACAATGAACAGTCATATGAACCCCTCCCTCAACAGAATTGGTTCCTCAGATAGTGTGATAGATATGAAGACCATCCTTGTCCTTGCCCATCCTGAAGTAGAAGGCTATATCAGATGGGTCCAACAGGTAACCAAGGGTTGCTTCTTCAACCAAGTGGTCAGCCATTGCACAAGCATCCTTGGAGAAAAATGGCTTCTTGTGACCATTCACAGTGCATATAATACCCTTGTATCCATCAAAGAGCAATTGAAGATGCTGTGCAAGAATTTCTCAAGGTGGAATGAGCCTTCGTATCTGGTGGTTGACTGAAGAAGCCTTTGCCCGCTTTGCATAGTCCCAACTAATACCCTTTGCATCAAGTACAGCATGAACTCAAGCTTCTGAGAAATCAAGAGAAAAGGAGTCAAAAGCTGAATGGATTTTTGGGAGAAGTCAGAGAAGGTGATCCATGAAGTGAAATGCATCATCAAGTATATGGGTTGGTTTCTTGGTCACTGCACCAGCTTCAGGAACAGGTCCTGGTATTGTCCAATCTATCTATTGAAAATGGGTTAGCAAGCAGATAATACTCATACTGGTATTCATATCACCTCCTCACCAAGACAATCATTCACTAATTCAAACCCACCACTATCATTTTTATCATCATCAATATCTTGACTCCAAGTCTCACTATCAGGTGGAATAGAAAGTGTAAATGGTGACTCCTGGCCAGTATATGGTGGAAGTGGGGCTGGATCTCCAAGTATGTGTTCAGTGGATGAGGCTAAGATGGGTGAAATTTCATTTTGTGTTTGAAGTGTCAAAGTAGTGACAACGACTTGTGCAACATGATCAAAAATCCATTGAATGGACTGGGAATAAAGGCTGTGGATGCATCCAGGTGTAAGGACCTTGGTCAACTTGATGAGGGAACATGTTGGAGAGATATTATTTTGCCAAAGTCCACCATTGTCATCATCAATCACCTTGATGAACTGGGGATGAGGCCAGACAAGGTGACCTTCTGCAACAGGCTTGTTTCATTGAAAAAGTGTAACAAAATGACCATCCTTTTGTACCTGGAATGGTACCAAGGGAGGTCCAACAGAATCAAGATTGCTAAGAGAGCAATAAACCTGCCAAATAGACTCGATGTGTGTATGGAGCTGCTGGATGCAGTTGGTAGAGTCCCAAGAACTTGGAGCTGAGGTAGGAGGTGAGAATGACTTCTTGAGAACAGTTCCAACCAGAACATGAAGAGAAGGAAAGGCATCGCAAATGACACCTTTCAACTTTGCATGCTGACCAAGTTCAATGATGGCAGGATTTGACTTGAGTGAGCTTTTGATGTCTGCATCATTATATGCAGCTGCAATATCATGAAGACTTTGCTTGATATTGCACCCCAATTTGATGATCAAGTTACTGGTTGAGATCATGCAAAGGGACTGTGGAAAGTGTGCTCGTATTGTAAATTCTGTTGTCTAAATGTAATATATCAGTACTTTTCGAGATGTGATATTACACTGAAGACAATATTACTACTTGGTGTGTGCAGTTGGATAGCATCAATCCCCATACTAACATTAGACTAAATTGCAATGGCCATAACATGAAGTTGTGATGGCAAAGCATTTACTTTCTGAGAATGTCATCACAGAGTGAATCCATCAAGAATGTATCATTTGTAAATTGGTGTAATCATGCTGCTTACAAATGATTGGTTATATTGATACTATATGGACATCTATCTATCGAATGGACTCACTTCCTTCTTCCTCCCTAAAACTCACACTTTGATACTCTCCTCTTGTATAGCTCACCCATATCTGTTTCTTCTATAATACCTGGTTCTATTCTGCTGTGCTCTGAGCAAATCAGACCCCCTCTAGGGTACAATTACACTTTTTTTTTGAATACAGACCAGCCATCCTGTAACCTTTGAACAACTGCTGACAACCATGTTTACACTGTACAGTCCTGATTACTCATTGCATTGACTGCCCAGCCTGCCGCTGAAAGCATGAACAACTGTGTTGCCCACTGAAACTACACAACAGTCACAAACCATCTGCTCTGTACCCCCATCGCCTGCTGCTCGTGTAACTTGAGCACATAGCTCATGAGTCACAGCATCGCTTCCAAGACTCTCACCCATACCTTTATCTCCACTTTCTGATGCAGCAGCCTCTCCACCCCCCTCTGTTCCCAAAGCCATGCATATAGTCACCCCAACACTCCCTATAACCAACTCCTGCCCTGCTCAGTATGACTCTGATTCCTCTTCTGATTACAAATATCCCCGCTTGACTAAAATGATGACCGCCAATGTTCTTGCATTCCCACTTGCTGAGTGTGAGCAAATTCACTCATTGAAATCACCAATCCTTACTGCCGGTGATGTAACGCCGAAAGTCCTGCAATCCTTTGAGCTTGCTTGCCTAGACTACTTCACTGAAAAGAATGTCACCGAGGATGAGCAAGTGCATAAGATCTTGGGCTGTTTCCGCAACAACCACATCCAGGACTGGATTCATGGAGACTGCGCCCAACTCCTTAAGCTCTCCTTTGATGACTTCATCAAGGAGATGAGGGTCAACTACCTGGCAAGCGACTGGGTTGACACCATCTGCCTTGAGATGCTCTCACTGACTCTTGCCGCTTGTCCTGCTGGTAGCATATTCTGGGACTATCTCAACTGTATGCAAGCTCTAAACTCCCTGCTCATTGACACTGCCTCCTTCCAAGATGAGACTGCTTTCTGCCAAAAGGTTGAGGCAGGCCTTGATTTGGAGCTCACTCAGAAATGTCATGCTGAAAAATGCCATACAATTTTGCAACTGCACCCTTTGTCCCAGGTGGTAAAGGCCCTCGATGATGCCCACCATGCTGACCATCTGCGCACTCAACAGTTGGTGGCAGAACTGTTTCGTGAACATAAATGTGGACATGATGATAGCAAGAATGGGTATAACAACTCCAATAAATGTCACCATTCACAGTTTACCACAAATACAGTGAATACAAACACTGCCCCCACTGCATCCTCGAGCATTGCCCATGTCAATCTCTCTCCATTGATGAAGGAAAAAAAGACAAGTTAGATGCCAAGGGTGGTTGCAGAAAATGCTGATGCACTTACATTCACCACTGTTCTACTGAATGTCCATATGGCTTCCCTGCAGCTGCTACCTATCAAGGACTGATTGACCATCGCATGGCCCTGCTTCCTGCAACAGCAGCAGCACCCCAGCTACAATGGCCAACACCACCCAACCTCAGGTCACTTGCACTGTGGCTGCCATTGGTTCATGGGCAAATGAACAAGCAGAATTCCACTCAGGAGGGTCTGCTGTCTTGGGCAAGGGTATGGATTCTGATGGAAATGATGATTTGGTGAGTGCCCCTTTCAAATGTTGCCACCTTTGGTGGCAGGGATTAATTGAGGGCCCAAACAAACTGTTGCTGTTGTCTCAGCCTATGCTTATTGACAATGGTGCTCATGTCATACTGATTGACACAGATCTAGTAACAAGACTGGGACTCTGCCATCGACACATGCCTGAACCTGAAACAATAGATGTCGCTGTAAAGAATTCCGACACGACCACAAAGACTGTTTTGGCCAACTGGGTGAAGCTGACTGTGACTGCCGTAGATGGCGAATGGACTTCACAAACTGTACGAGCTCTTGTTGCACCCAACCTCTGTGCCCCTGTAATTCTGGGCTTACCATTCCTAGTTGTAAATAATATTGTAACCAACCATGCTGCACACACTTGTACTGATAAAGAAATGAAGTATGATTTGCTGAATCTGAAACTGCACACTGTACCAAAACCTAAGCCCCAACACCAATTGCGTGCGCAGCTCTGACAAACACCAATGGACCGTAAACTGATGATCAAAGAACTGAAATTTGTATTACAGGGCCATCTACATCTACTCGAGCTCAAGTATGTGAAACCTGTCGATATTGTTGCCGCAGTAACAGCACACATTGAAGTATCGACACATATCGCTGAACTAATGCACTGTGAGGACTTGCTGAAAGCGGAATTTCATGATCTTTTTGAGCCAATTCCTCATGCAATGGCCTTTCTCACTGATGTACAAGCATGTATCCATCTGAAAAAGGCTGATCAAGTGATCAAAACATGGACATATCAGTGTCCTTGGAAATTCTGAGAAGCATGGGGCTTGCTGCTACAGAAGCATCTGGATGCCAGATGTATTAGCCATCCTCTTCATCTTGGGCATCACCCACATTTATAACTCCCAAAGCAGATGCATCTGTCCTGCCACTCTGGGTGAACGACTTCTAACAGCTAAATGCTAACATGGTGATTGACTCACATTCACTACCATGGGCCGATGACATCTTGAATGACTGTGCAAAAAGCAAAATCTGGGCAACTATCAATATGACAGACAGTTTCTTCCAAACTTGTATGCATCCAGATGACGTTCACCTCACAGCAGTGTCCACTCTGTTCAGACTTTACGAGTGGTTGGTTATGCCTATGGGCCTGCATAATACACCAGCAATACACCAATGCCAGGTAGCGGTAGCCCTGAGGAAATACATTGGCAAAATCTGCCATGTTTATCTAGATGACATTGTGGTCTGGTCACAGTCAATGGAAGAACATCACCGCAACATCCATCTCATTCTAAATGCACTTTGGGAAGCCAAACTGTACTGTAACCCAAAGAAAACTCACTTGTACTGCTCATCAATTGATTTCCTGGGACACCACATCTCTGTGGTAGGCATTGAACCTGACAACAGTAAGGTGGAAAAGATTCTAAATTGGCTGAGCCCACAAAGTGCAACTGATGTACGCTGCTTTTTGGGACTTGTGCATTACCTTGCAGCTTTCCTTCCAAATCTTGCCACACACACATTCATTCTAACCCAACTGACAACTGCAGAAGCAATGCGCTCCTTTCCTAGCTGGGATCCACACCATCAGTTTGCTTTTGAAGCAATCAAAGCAATTGTGGTCAGCCATGACTGCCTGATGATGATTGACCATGCCAACACAGAACAACATGTTTTCTTGACAACAGATGCAAGTGATCCCACCTCTCACATGATTCTCTTGGCCATTTTGGATTTGAAAAATCATATGGATCTTTGCGAGATTCTTACTACTGGCCAAACATGCGCTGTGACCTTGAGCAGGCATACATGCCTAGTTGCTCTGACTGCCAACACAACAAGTCTAGGATGACCTTACCTGCTGGTCTGTTACATCCACTTCCCATGCTGGATGGATGAGGTGACTCAGTAGCAATGGATTTCATTGGGCCATTGCCTGAAGATGGTGGTTTTAACTGCATTTTGACAATGACTGACAGACTTGGCTCTGATATACAGATAATCCTGACCCAGTTTGATCTTATGGCTGAACAACTTGTGCAGGTTTTCTTTGACTGGTGGTACGGTGAAAACGGCCTACCATTAAACATTATTTTGGATCGTGACAAGCTTTTTGTTTCAAAGTTTTGGACCACATTGCACAAACTCACTGGGGTGAAACTTAAGATGTCATCAGTGTATCACCCTGAAGCTGATGGTGCTAGCAAGCATTCTAACAAAACAATTAACCAGGCACTGCATTATCATGTGGCACGTAACCAAACTGGATGGGTTCATGCACTCCCCAGGGTGCATTTTGACTTAATGAACACCATAAACAAATCTACTGGGTTTTCACTGTTCCAGCTGAGGATGGGGAGCCCTCCCCTTATTCTGCCCCTGTTTGCACCCATGACTGCTGAGATATTTGAGGATATCAAAGCCCAAGATTTAATTGAGTGCCTGCAGCTGGACATGTTTGAGGCGCAAGAGAACTAAGGTGACGCAGGCTGCATTTGCTAACCTACATTGTGGTGCAGACCTCAAGCTGGACACCAGGGATCAAGTCATACTGTCAACCGAGAACAGACAATGAGAATATGCTGTGAAAGGTGAGAAAAGGGTTGCAAAGTTCATGCCTAGATTTGATGGACCGTACATCATAACAGAGGTCAACCCCAGAAGTGTACCATTACTCTAGACCTCCCATTGGCATCGAACAGGTTCCCTACATTCCACACTTTGGAGGTGATGCCATACAACAAAAATGACTACACACTGTTCCCAGGACAGGAGTTGGCTCGCCTGGGACAATCATCACAAAAAATGGAGTGGAGGAACACTACATTGAAAAGATAATTGATGCACATTGACGCGGCTGAGGGATGCAATACTTAGTAAGATGGGTAGGGTACAGTACTGCTGATGATGAATGGCTTTCAGGTTCCGAGCTCGCAGACAACACCACGTTGGATGACTGGTTGGCAGGACAATGAGGGATCCTTGTTCTTTCACCTTCTTCATGTCCCTGCCACTGGTAGCTTTTTCCACTGGGTTTTTAATGCACCCGACGAGCAGTTTTACAATACCTTTCCATACATTTTGGGTGTGTCCTTAATTTTTTTTTCACTGTGGCTTTTTTTCAAATGAGGGGAGGGTGTAATCATGCTGCTTACAAATGATTGGTTATATTGATACAATTCCACATATATGGACATCTATCTATCAAATGGACTCACTTCCTTCTTCCTCCCTAAAACTCACACTTTGATACTCTCCTCTTGTATAGCTCACCCATATCTGTTTCTTCTATAATACCTGGTTCTATTCTGCTGTGCTCTGAGCAAATTGGACCCCCTCTAGGGTACAATTACAATTGGGTTGTGATTGTATTGTCTGAGCACCAAAATGGTGGTAGATCTGTGAAGAGTGTAATGTGCTCCACATCTTGTGTTAAAGATGGAGTAATCATTTCATGAAATCTTTGCTCGCCTACAAAATTTAATAAATGATAAACAGAAGTTAACAAAGCACTGACTTTGTGGACTGTTGGTGTAGATGAGACTACAGGCAGGATGACCATTTTCTTCAAGCTCTTTTGCTACAATTTTCAGCTGATCCACAACAAAGGCTAGTGATTTCGACAGAACTATAGAAAGTGACCATATCTCTTCAAAGTGATTGACATTGGTGTAAGATGCCTCATGGATATGTTGACCCTTGAGTCCACCCATATACTTCAGATACTAGAAAGAATTAGTATGAGAGTTGTTCCATTATATTAAAAACATATGTCAGAGGTATGATCAACCTTCATTACATTTGCTGGTAGACAGGCTTGTGCAGATTCAATAAAAACTCAATGGGCACTAACCCAGTCTATGAACATGGCTTTCAGATATTGGACAGATGGAGGTGATGCAGCATATCGTAGTTTATCAGAAAACATAGAGAAAGATGGTACCTGCAGAGCACCATGCAGGCCATAATGGTGTGCAGCATCAAAATACATAAGCTCAAGCTCTGCATGGTGCTTGTGCTGCAGCTCAGCCATCATTTCCAAAAATGGAGATGGTCCAAACCGAGTCACAAATGTATTGCATATTTGTGACATGACTCCCTTATCAATTGTGCCACATGAGCTGATGTATGCTGAAAACATGTCTGTAGCATTTGACTGCGAGACTAAATAATTTACATACCAGGAAAAGCCATCACAACCCAATGCAGGAGTTGTGCAATAATATGTGGATCAGTACCCTGCCAACTTTTTCCACATCCCAGACTATCTTGATGCCTCACCTTACATAAAAAGCAGTTTGTTAGAAGCCAATAGTCTGTTGGAAAGCACTTGACATGTCTTGCAATGGGGTTATCATTATAGCCTAGAGAAAATGGATAAAAGCCAGTTACCACAAACAAGTAAGAACATGCATCATACCATTTTTTGTTAGACAACCATCACAGGTACATTTGAAATAGTCAGGTGCACCAGGCAGAAAGGGAGGAAGCCAGACATAAATATCACAAGCACAGAGACAATCAGGTTGTAGCCCCTTCAAAGCAGCATCATGGAGTATGAAGACAGTATGTTTGGTTCCATGAAAGAACTTAGAAGTCACCTCGTCGGTAGCAATCTGGTTGGTCATGTAGGTCAATTTGTTTCTTGATATCTTGAAGTGCAGCATGGAGGTGTTGGTGGATAGCCAACTCAATTCAAACCTCAGATGATTCCATCTCCACCTCGGCCACAGCTGCAGCATCCTCCATCAAGTCCAAAATCTCATCAGAGAAGCTAGCATCAATGAAATGTGTGCCAGTTGCAATATCAGCATGTTTGTCATGATCATGTATAAAGGAGAGCTTGTCTTGAAGCTGTGTGTAGGCTGTCATTGACAGGCAAACTCCATTTCATTCATCCGATGCACCTGAATGTGTGATAATAAGGATCATGAGTCAGTACCCTACCACATATCTATTCTTGGCAGCGACATACCACGTTCCCCATGTGAGCCACCATATGGATTACTTGTTCCTCTCACATCTCCTTGTGATGCACTACCCAAAGGTGTTAGATTGGTGTCATTAGATTGCCCCATTGGCACAGCTGGCTGTCCGAGATGCATTTTGAGTCAAGGTGCAAAGAAGCCCACTGTTGGGACCCTTGATGGCTCAGCAGCCACAGATGGCAGAGCTGATGGCCCGGCAGGGCCTATGGGATTGACATGGGACACACTGATGACTGCTGATGCAGCCTGACTCAGATATGGTGTTGGCAGTTTCTTCTTTTTGTGGCCTGCATTTGCACGTGAACCACCCCAATTGGTGCTTTGTGGACGTTGACTGGATTTGGTCAATGATGTGTTCAATGCTCATGTATCATTCATCCCGAAGCTATGCGTAACAGGCAGTTTGATGAGGAATGACTATGGTGGCAATCCATTCATCACTCTCTCACAGTTTCTCTGAGTGGCTGTGTGTCCTGACTCCAAATCAGGAGTCAGGCAACCATGGGACTGTGACATGAGCCCAAAAATCTGCACACAGCAACAGCATTTTCCAAAAATCACGTGTTGCAAAGAATCTCAATAGCATTCACAAAGTGTTCAGTACCAAGGGGGTGTCAGCACCCAAATCTGGCACATCATGTGGGGGGTGGGGGGGGTCCAGAGGACCCACTAAATCTTTTTTGACATCAAGCTTTTGGATGGTTAGGTCAGTTGTAGGACACTGTAAGGCCAAAAATTGGGCTCCAAATCACCTGCCATACAATGATTTGTTCTGCCTCTTGGTTGGCCAGGCCCCAATTGATGCTGCATCACTGATATGGCTGCCCAATTTCATGCTTGGTGTCATTCCTGATCCTGCTTAAAATAATATTGACACCTAATTTAGACAGATGCTGAAAATTTGATAATTGTGAACAAATTTGATCTCGTAGTCATTTTATGGTTTCTACAATGGCTTTCAGGCTTAGGTTTTGGTGAAGGAAGTGTATATATATATAATATCAGAAGATGACTGTCAAGTAAACATGTGTTGTCTGAGATGTTGCACTGAGAAATAACAATGCTGCAGGCCAGAATCTTCTAGAGATATATTTTGGAAGTATAGAATTATTCTCAATCAATAATTTACATACAACAGAACTCTGAGGCCATTTATCTACACTTCCTTCACCAAAATATAAGCCACAAAGCTGTTGTGGAAGCCATAAAATGACTGCAAGATCAAATTTGCTTATGTTTATCAAAATTTTGGCTATGCAAGCACTGAATTTGATCTGAAGATTACCATAATTAGGTAAACACATGATTAAAACCTACCATATATAGAAGGAGGGAGATGCTGCTTAAAAAAAATTATGAGTGGATGTCTAAAATTTGGCTAGTGTCACCCCCTTGTTCAGTACTGTAGACCAAGTCGTCCAAAGCTGCTGGAAAACTGTCAGCGAGCGGGTGGATGAGGACTTCACGTCAGAGACACCTCATCGACATCCTTCACTTGTCCAGATAGTATCGGCCCATTTACTTCAAAGTCTTGACTTGGTTACCAGAGTCAGATTAGATGTACTGCTCGGGATGCCATCATCATGGTCATATGTTGGGGTTTCAAAGGGAAACAAAGAGAATGCAGTAATGGGAATGGCCAATCTTTCAATTGCAGATGACGAGGGCAGCAGAAAGTTGACTGGTGGCTTGAACAAACCAAATGGTGAGTAACCTGTAGGTGGCAGGCCTTGTCAGAGCATCTTGCTCAGTGCACTACCCACAAACAGTACCTTCGAAGCCACAAGGAATTGGACTTCACACAAATACCAGCCTGCTTCCACTCACTGCTGCCCCGCATAATGCCAACATTGAATCACTCCAACAAGAATTGCTGTGAAAGATAGATGGATAGGCCCATGACATTCGTTCACTCCAGTCATTGAATGATGAGCTCACATCAAAAGTCAAGGCTCACATCTGCAAATGCCAAGCTCACAGCAAAAGTCAACGGCCTCACATCATCAAATGCCCAGCTCGCATCCAAAAGTCAACGGGCCCAGATTGTCGAATGTCGAGTTGTCAGAGAAAGTACGTGAGCTTGCAATATCCAACACTGATATGTCAAGCACGATGCAAAGTGTAAGTCGACAGCTTTTGGCTTGATGCTGCAGCCTGCTCAATTCGTTCTTCTTGGCAGCATAGAAAAAGACTCCACACTTTGAACTGCCACATGGTCCTCGACAATGCTCGAAATAAACTCGCTAAAACTATCATTTCACCCTCGATGAACTTCTACCCCGATGCTCCGACATCAGCCCTTTGGTGCACATGAAGGTCCCCATTTGATCGTGTAGACTCAGTGCTAGAGGCGACATTGGCAAAGGCACAGAGGGCTTTACTGGAGAAGATATACTGCTTCACCCAGAACAAAGAATCTGATTTCAAAAGAACAGCTTAGCGATACTTATATGACATTGTTCTGAAAAGTGCCCCTTGTGTAGATTAAATTATGATGCCCCCCCTGAGAAGCTACGAGATGTCAGATAGAATATCCACATGTGTGTAAGACAGGACAGAATGAGAATAGAGGGTAGGATCAGCACATTGAAACCAGTCAGCCGCAGTGACTAACAATAAATCGATGTTGGCAGGACAATAGAACAATAATATGCAACAGGACAATTTGAACTGATACAGGTAATAGGGTACTCACCTAGCTATGTTGTTGCAGATGCAGAACCTCATCCGTCAATTTCCTTACTTGATTGACGGGCATGCCAGCAATACCTGTAGATGTGCTGTGGTGGAACTCTTGCAGCATCTATATCCAGCCCTTCTGCAGCAATGAACACCATCATGGAGAAAATACCTTTATGCTCTCAAATGGCTGAACAACTTTGGGAGAACAACTTTCATCACTGGGTGATCTCCCAAACTCTGCAATCACTTCGCCCTGCCAAGATGATACCAAAGTTAACAGTTGACACCCAGGTCGCAGCCGAACAAAGTTCACAGGCAGTTCAGAAGATTGGAAAAGGGATTTCTGCTTGTGCAGCCGGTGGCACAGTGGTCGCTGAGTATGCTGCGGGGAAGGACAAACCATCCGGATGCATAAGTTGCCCAACCTGGTTGAACTTTGCAACACCATCTTGAACAAGGAGTGGAACTTGAGGACAATGTTGAGGGACCTGTGGGATGAGCATTAGGTAGATCACAAATAAAATAAAACACCTTTTGTCATAGGTTGAAGTTGCGATCGGAGCCATAGAGGTGTCTTGGATGTAAGTTCCTGTAATAATACAGCTTGGTTGTTCTTGACAGCTTGAATCGCAGCTTCTAGTTATCTTATGAGGGCATTGAGAGGTGATGCCACTTGAAATGTGGCTGTGGTACGTGTAAGAACATTCTAGCCATCTGATGAGCATCCAGGATCTTGCGTCAAATTGTCTTGCGCATTGATGGCATACCATTGTAAAATAGAAAGCTAGCCTCATTGGCAGTTAAACGGGATGCAGCTGTGAGAGGTGTGGATTGAGCTGTGAATTCCCTTCCCTGTAGTACCTGTCGATGTCTCGAAATCAAGAAAAAATATGAAACTTAACCTGTTTTCTGAGTTGTTCAGGTGGGTTCTTCGGTTTTTGTTCATTTGGGCCATATAGATTGATGAGGTAGGTTCGCGTGGTGGTCCAGTTGTGCTGGATCCAGTGAATTGATGAGTCGATAATGTTATGGATGTGGCGGTGACAACGGTAATGGAGAACGTGCACCATTGAGCATTGGATTCATATTGGCCCAATATTGGCCCTGATGTGAGATGGTGTTGGCAGAGATTACTCAGAACGAGAGCGTAAAGGAACAAGCTTAACTATGAATAAAGGGTTTATCATGCAGTCAGTCAGAAATCTGGTGTACCCGATGATTGAGATAAGATTGTGTTCACATGACTACAATGTATATATCGAATGTTGCTGCCACAGCAAGGTGAGATGAAGAGAGGAGCAGGACTACGCTGTAGACGATGCTGCCATGAGATAAGCAACCACATCTGGCGACATGGCAACCAGGAACTTGTGCATCCACGAGGCACATGCGCATTGACTTGGCGGGATGTACCAACATGCCTGTTAGGTTCCACAGCTTAACCACGGCTTACTTCAAGTTTCGCTTGTGAATATTTTCTAGATCTCTCAATATTAATGAATATCATCATGATGTACCTTGCATTGAAAGATCTTGGCATGTCATCGAAAGATGCATGTCCTTTTGTCTCTGAGAGCTTTGGCATCTTTCCAAAGGCTGTAGAGACCTCAAAGACCTGCCCTGCTTTTGCTTTGGTTTTGCTGATGCTATTGGTAGCTGCTTTCAACTTTTACCTGAGACCTCCTCTGTTCTTGTTCTCCATCTGGTGCATCCGACTCCATCGCCACATGGGACACCCCGACACCATACATTTTCCCTCACTCAAAATTAGACGATCCACTGTAATGATAGGAATCAAATTAGACCATATTTGCAGCGATTCTCCACAACCTTGATTTAGAATCATCATTCGGGTTTTCCCAACTCGCTGCTCGATGGACTCTGTATATCAACATCACCTTCGAAATTCTTATTTGAGCTTAGGATATGTTTTTATTATATATCCATAACATAATGTGCAAACCAATAGTACATAGGTGGGCTGTGGAAGCTCTCAGAAAGATGATGATGTTTGCTGTCTCGTTTGTTGAAGGCTCAAAGCCTAATTTGGACAAACCAATTTTTGATGGAAGTGTCTGTTTCAACTTTCAAGTGGTTGCAAATATATTCAAGCATCTAATATTTATTACTCAGGGAAAACTGCAACAGTGAACCTTATAAAGTCATCTTGAATTTACCTAAGAGAGGTGACGCCAAGTGGTCAGCATCTTCAGCATCTAGCAAAGTCCACCTTGGTCAAGTTGTTGCCTACAATCTCGACAAGCAAGCCTTTGCCTTTTTCTTTTCCCCACCCACCATTCCTTTTTGATAGCATTTGGTATAGTCTGGATTTGCGTCTGTCGAAATATGGTCTAATTCAACCTATCCTTGTTCTCAGAACCTTCTGACTTCTTCCTTGATTTTCCAAGCTGAACGTAAGTTTTTGAGAATTCAGAGACTCTGAAATTATTTGCCTTCACAGGGCCATTTCGAGTCTTGTTCATGCATCAGAATTCTCATCACCAAGCTTGGCACAGTCACAAAGTGATGAGGAAGAAAGAACTGAAGGTTCTTCCCCAAACATGGAAATTCGGATTAAATGTGAAATAATAATTACATAATAATTTCCAAGCCTTATTGGGGAGCTTGCTCCCCTTTGTTATGCTACTGAGCCAAAATGCAGATGATTGGTAAGCGACACTGGTTTTGTAGTTGTTTGGTTTTTGTAACCCCCGTGAGAATTGAAGCCCCCATGAGACTGGCAGCATGCGGCGTGTGCAATGGTGCTTGCCGACTGACTTTGAATTTGAGCAAAACCTAAGCAAGCTCCCCATTCTGTAGGTGAGGCACTCACATACAAAATCGTTCTATCTTCAAGTTGGATTGACATAATTGTGACCACGCTGGTGCTCTGGGCTTGCAATGCTTTGACTAACCACACTGAACTTTTTTTGCAAGTCATTATTTATGAAAACAGCAATAAGGTCAGCTACTGGAGACTATGGATCTAGCCTTGGTAATTCAACACTCACAACACGCGTTTGGTTACACACCTCCGTGCTCCAAGTGTCTCATCATCACCTTGACCCAGCGGCCTTTGTCCATCTATAAAAGACCACCAGGATTTGTCTCAATGCCCCCCCACCCCCAAGTCACTGTACTTCAAGCTTCAGTCAGCCTCCACTTGAACTTAAAACCACAATATTAATGCAGCTCTTCAAATACCTTGCCATCCCTCTCAGCCTCTTGGCTGTCTACATCTTGGCCCTTCCTGAGGTCAGTTCAACCCTGGCCCACCATCAAACCTGCGCGGGTGGGCCTTGTAATCCTGATGTAGGATGTGGCACAGAATGTATCTGCACATCTAGTGGTGTATGTGACTGGCTTGGCACCACACAATACTGTTGAGCTTACATCCCGCAACATCATGATAGGGATGTGCTGAAAGAAAGTAAATCACCAAGAATTGAATGTGAAATACAATTTCTGCTTGTCAGTACAACCACAGTGTTTGACTATGCTATATTTAATGTGTGATGCCTTCAACAATAGGACACAGTGCCAGTGATATTGTTCAAATGTATAACTACAACGATGAATTCCTTTTCATCCGCAATTTTTTTTTCATAGTCCAACGATTCATTTATGTGTTTTTTGTAAAAAATAAACTGACAAATCTGTATGTGCATTTATTCTTTATACATTTCTTTAGTTGATTGAGTGATGGTAAGAGTGGGTGTGATTTGTTGTGTCCCCTCGCTGAGCATGTCACTTAAGTTTGAACCATACGACCACGATGGTACACCTTCCTCCCAGACACTCTATTAGTCATCTCTGCTATCCAAATTACCATCTCCTGAACCTTCTCTTCCTGTGATATTGGCATTCCCATTTAGAATTCTATGGCCATTGACAATGCCTCAATTGAATCTCCAGTACTTGATGCTCCGCAACCTCTCGAGTCTATCAAAGAAGACAAAGTTGATTAAGATTTAGACCTCTAGCCAACCTTTGTACAACTCAGATGTGACGAGTTCCTGCTCGATTCTGAAAATTGAGCGATCTTCTCCCATCAGCGCAAATGCATCAGGAAAATCAAGGATCCACTTCAAGTTATTTTCCATAGTGCGCTTGGAGCCCAATTACATAACTTGGAGTCTGGGATGTTAAGCAAAATAAGTTCATTTTTTTCTTAAATTTGGATGAGCTAAGTAGATATAATAGAGTAAGGACCTTAAAAGATATGGCACTTGTCTTTGAAATTTCTTTTGTTCCCGACGCTGCCCGGCATTTCCCAAAATAGTCATGTGCCATCATCATCATTACCGCGCCACACACCTTTGTTTGTCTTCCACAACCACTCCCGACGTCATCCTAAGCCCTGGACACTTCAAAACAACCACTCCCATGGCTGATGCCCTTCCTCCATTCCTCGAGCTTCCTCCCTCCCTCACATCTACTAGTGGCTATCAGCGAGCCATCTCCAGGCCCAAACGATGCTACTAGTATGTTGTTTGGCCTTTTTCTTGTTCTTATCAACTGACTAGTTGTATGCCTACACAGTCCCCCACCTGTCCTAGTAGACTCCAACTGGACTGACTGGAGCCCAACTGGAGTCTGAGTGGAATGCATTTCAACCAAATGATAAGTCAATTAGATACTGAGCTCAAAGGACTTCAGACTTGGTGAATTTCATAAAGTACCCACAAAATAAATTTGTGTACTGCAGGAATTGAACTCAAGACCTCACAATAAGGAATCACATGACAAACCAAACAAGTGTGCTCAACCACTTGAGCCACAGGAGACTTATTAGGGATCAATATAAGGTTCATTTATGACTCAACATTTCATATTCTTCGAGGAGGCATTTTTCAAACAATTAAGATCAAATTTTTTTAATTAACCACATCCCTCATGTAGGACACGAGGGAGTGGATATAATAAACAAACAAAAAAACCCTCTTGCAAGATGTGAGAGGGGGGATTACTACTATATACATAAAAAACTAAACCTCTCGCATTCAGTGTGAGGGGGGGGGGCAGAGATAAATTAAAAATAATAAAGACCCCTCCCCAATGCAAAATGTGGGGGAGGGGGGGTTGGGGGATGTGGTCTGGGGTAAGGCATAGCACGAGTCCAGGTCACCCACAGGTACCTGTGAGCTGACCCATGGGAATACCCATGGGTATGCACACTCACAGCTCCAGGTCATCCATGGGAATGGATTCTTGAGGATCTGGGTATCAGCTTTTGGATGTACAAGTACTCACACAAGTACTCGTGCATGATCCACTGCACCATTTAGGAGAGTATAAACATAATATATACAGTGTATAATATTAGTTTCTGAAAGGAATAAATGTGGTATTATTTATTTATAGTGGTCTGAGCTTTTCAGAGAAATAGGGAGCAAGCTGCAAGAGGTGTTTACCATAGAAGAATCACTGCACTGATCAACTAGTGCATTTAGGTGCATGTAGATATATTATATACAGTGTGGAATCCCGGTTTACGAAAGGAACAGCTGTGGCACCATTGAGTTATAGTCCTGTGGGTTTTTGAGAGGAATGATGAGAAAGAGGTAATTACTATAAAAGAACAGCTCAACCGTTCAACTATTGCATTGGGGGGTATGTATATATACTATATCCAGTGTTGAATCCCACTTTACGAAAGGAACCATTGAGTTATAGTCCTGTGGGCTTTTGAGAGGAATGATGAGGAAGAGGTAATTACTATAAAAGAACGGCTGCACCATTCAAATATTGCATTGGCGAGCATGTAGATATACTATATACACTGTGGAATCCCAATTTATGAAAGGAGTGGTCATGGCATCGTCGAGTTATAGTCCTGCATTTTTTTGAGAGCAATGAGGAGGAAGAGGTAATTACTATAAAAGAATGGCTGCACTGTTCAACCAGTGCATTTGGGAACTTGTATATATACTTTATGCAGTGTATAATCCAACTTTATGAAAGGAACTGTCAAGGTATTATTGAATTGCAATGCCACAATACATGACTCAGTCACTCAGCACTCTGAGTAGGCCTCAAATTAGCTATTATTATTTATTTCCTATATATTATATTGCGAGTACTTATATGGGTACCCATGAGTACTTGGCATGACCCATAGTACTCAGGTACTCGTATACTCATGGGTTTCATACTCATGGTGATAGGTCCACCTTGTCATTCAAGCTCAGAAAACACATCTACAATCATTGTCAAAGCTCTACAAACCCTTCCAAAGCTCTACAAACCCCTATGAACCCCTCCAAACCTCTACAAACCTCTACAAACCTCTACAAAGTCACGAGAATGCTTCGAAATTCTTCACAACACTTTGAAACTCTTCACGACACCTCGAAATTCTTTGTATGCCTTTGGCTGCCATAGTACAACTCCCCCGACCTTTGTACAGCTCAGGATATCCACTTGGAACACTGTCGATGGGTTCCAAACCAGTTTTGAGCAATATCGCAGCAATATTGGCCTTCAAACAGGTCCGATATTTCCTCAACAGACTTTGAAAATCATTGAACATCGAAAATCGACATCGGACACTATATCACTATCCAAATAATCATTGCACACATGCCAGACATATCCCCTACCATTGTCGAACAATATTGCACTGATATTGGGCCATGATGGAAACCTACCCTGTAATCAGGGATAGGAAACACTAAGTAGAGACGAGACAAGCTAACACTCACGTCTAATCACCAAAAGACAGGACAACGACGTGTTCTTAAGCGTAGACAATGGTATCAGAGTATATGACAGGTGGAATATACAGGGGGGGAAAAGGGGAGAATCCGAATCAGTGATGTGACATGTAGTTAATATGGCAAGTTCTTGAAGTGTGTACAAATAAGTGTCAATGTGTACATAAGCCAGGCTTACACATGAACGAAGTCCAAAGAAACTTCGAAAATCTTCGAAAAACATCGAACCTCGAAAAACACCTTTGGACACAGTATTTCCTATTCGAATGATCTTCGGACACATGCTGGACACATGGGACACTATATTGAGTATATTGAACACATTTTGACCACATGTGAATGCATACAATCTGCTCGAAGCAGTTTCCGATGTTTTATTCATTTTATAACAAGGACAGTCTGCTTTTAGCTATTCTTTCTTATTATTTCTTCATCATGTGTTATATTCACCCTTTCTAGTCTTGCTTTATTGTTCTGATATACATCTATTGTCTTTTGCCTTGAGTTTTCCACATGTTTGCCTCATGTTCTCTAGCCTTTTTAGGTACTTTCTTTATTTTATATAAAAAGATGTACTAGATACAAAGAAAAACAAGAAAGTTGTCATCTTCCTCCCAGATCACAGTGATTTGAGAGTTCGGTTTAGTCTTATTCAGTCTGAAGTTTGGTGTTTTACGCTAAATTTCCTTGAAACTCCTTGAAACTCCTTGAGATTCCTCGCATTACACTATTCTTGCTCTCAATTCCCTCGATTCACCTTTGCTTTGCTTCTACTATTCATCTAGTCCCCCAATCTTGTGTCCAAACATATTTGTGCACTCAAAATTCCTTGAAACTTCTTCAAAAAATATCGCGACATCTCGAAAATCATTGCAAGTCCTCAAAACACATTCTTTTAGCTTTGAACTGCTTCGACAAGCAGTCCTTTTATGACTATTTGACGGTCAATCTGACACATGATGTCTAGAGGGCTTTGCATCCTTCCTCTGACTCGTGTTATACCATTCGAGCCCTTATTGTGGGTTTTGTTTGGGTTTCCGGGTTGAGCATCATCAATGGATCCAGATCATCCATGGGAAAATACTCATGTGGATCCAAGTAATGGTTCTCTAGCCTAGAATACTCATGAGTTCAGATCCAGGTCACCCACGGGTGCACTCATGCTATGCCTTAGTTTGGGGTGGGTGTCGTTGCCCATCCCTCCTCACACATGTCCATCGCCATAGCAAGCCACACTCATCATCCACCCCATGGGGATGGGTGCCATGGTCGTCGTAGCCCTGGTGTACCTGCCATCCACCCATCCACCCCGCAAGCAGAGGCTCACAGGCATGGGGTGGGTGTGTTGTCAGTTTTGTGGGTCTCCTAGTTTGGAGTGGTTGTGGGGAGGGGTCAGTGATGTGGCATGTGAGGGAGGGGGTAGGTGGGTATCCTGCTCCACAGGTCTCCCAGTACCCCTCTGCTGTCTCCTATCCTTTATCAACACCCTCACATCCTGTTTGGATGGGGAGGAGGGGGCTGGCATGGGTGTCATTGGGTCTGGGTTGATTCCCATTGTTCCGTGTGGGCGTTGGTGTTGCCCTGTCATCCCCCATTTGCTATCATCACCAGCACCATTCCACCTGTGATCCACCCCCCAAGCAGTTGCCCAAGGGGCTGGAGGCAGGTGGTGTCATTGGCCCCGGTGCTTTGCATTCTGGGGGTCCTGGTGCTGGTAGGCAGGGTCATCATCATTGTTGTTGACTGCATACACTCACGATCCACCCTATGAGCAGGGGCTCACAGGCATGGGGTGGGTGTGTTGGGTTGTCTCGCATATGGCCATTGTTACCAGTAGAGTAGAACCTGTAAAACAAAAGAAATGAGTTAGTTAGTTTATAAAACCAAAAAGCAAATGGAAAAAACTTATGTAGGGCCCATCCAGTCAGCTTGTTTGTGGGTGGTGGCATCATTACCAGTAGATTATAACCTAGAAAACTAAAGAAACTGGTTAGTTAGTTTATAAAAACAAAAAGCAAATGAAAAAAAACTTACATAGGGCCCAGACGACATGATCTGCATCATTTGGCCTGCATTCCATCCAGTCAGCTCATTTGCGGGTGGTGGTGATGGTGGATTGGGCATGGGAGTGGTGGTGGTGGTGGGTGTCCATGCAGTGGTGGTGGTGGTAGAGTGGAGAGGAGGGAGGGAGGCAGCATCGATGGTGGTGGTGGTGGTGGTGAGTGATGAGCTAGCACATTTGATGATGCGGCTATATGCTTTGTCATACACAGCTGCACCATGGTACCTAAAGCAAGTAGATGATATCTCACACAAGGTACTGTTGTGTAACAGTTATATTGTGTATTATGATTACATAAGTGACCCACAGGGATCTGGGTTCGATTCCTTTTCTTACACACTTTTTCAACAGAATCTGACTGGACTGGGACTGGACTGGGAATTTTGCAGGCAGTTCAACTGGCTGGTGACCAGTCCCAGTGGACTCCGGTTGGACTCCAGTTGGAGTCCACTGGAAAAGGTGGGGGAGTGTAAAGACCTCAAAAGTCCATGCAACCAATCTTTATTATTTGCCCTGATGCAGTTGTTTGGGAGACTATGTCTTCAAGTAACCAGAATACAAGATATTCCTAAGGTCACCCTGATCAAAAATGGTATCATGCATGAAGATGTGCCTGTACTTATGGGCAAATGTCCAGTTTGTCAGACCCTATATCATGCTGATCATGAGTGGACACCAAATCTCACTGAATCAAACCAATAGAACTGGGTTTATTTAAACTCTGCCAAATTTTTGAAAGTTGGACAGTCACTTTGGGTTGACTGATTTTTTTCCAATGGAGTAATGAATGGAATGTATAGCTTCCATGCATCAGCAGCAGCTTATATGGAATTTTGGAACAACAGCTTTTGGAAGCCTCAGGATGTCACATCCTGAAGAATTAGCAGTTGCCAGGTCTGGCAGGCATTCATTCAAGAATCAGTACAAATGATAGCTGCACAATTGGGAGCTTTGGGATGGACTTGCATTTGAGTGGGTAACAAAAACAGCATTCAAGTTGTTGGGTGAAAATGGCATTATCAGAGCAGCAGATAAGCATGTATGCTCTGAATGTACCCATGCCTACAAGAGGACACCTGATATTCTTACTGGAGATGACCTGCTGCAGTGGCTGGAAATGATAAAAATTGAGTAGTGCCTCCATTGGTTGGGGAGCTGAATTGGCTGCTAATCATGTCATACATGCAAGAGAGGATGCTCAAAACCACCAAGCAGCAACTGGTCAAAACAATGAAATGGAGGTTGACCATGCACCTGTGAAAATGATGATTTTGGATGGCCTTGTAACTGGTCCTGTTGTATGTGTTTTATTCTTTTGGATCATGATTATTTCTCAGTCTGTGTTATTGTGCATTTGACAACTGTACCAGAGATGTAGCCAATGCTCATGGTGGAATTTTCTGTGCATTTCATAGTCATGAATATGGAGCAAAGTGCTGTATTCAGGAATGTAACAACCAGAAAATTCAAGGAACTCAAGCTTGCAAGGGGCATCAGCAGCAGTGGACTCAGTATTTATAACAACATAGCCACCATACTCTAGCAGGTGTGCAAAGGATTTTGCAATGTCCTGGTGAACTCATGCCATGGGAGTCAGCCCTTAATCATAATTCTTGACCACATGATGAAACTCCTGGGACTGAAGAGACATGCAAAGAACTCACTATTTTGCACCATCTTGGTTCTATTGTGTTGAAACAATCTGTGAACCATGTGTAGTGGTGATTGCATGGGAAAAAATTGCCAAATCTGAGTCTCCAACCAATATCCTATGCTTTTTGGAGTCAGTCTATCCAATGGAGATATCCCACCCAGACTATGTATACATTGACAAGGGCTGTGCAGTACTTTGCACAAGGATTACCAATGGAAACTGGAACACATCTGTAAAACTGCTAGCCATCGCTTATTTCTTGTACCAGTGTACCATCACTACCAGCTCAGTTAGGGGACCTGAAGAAGCATCAATCAAAATAACTGGTCTAGTATTAATTTGGTATCGATTGCCATCATGTTTCCCTCGCCCACTTGGCACTGTCACACTTGTGATATTTTTTCAGACATTCAACAATTTATATTCAAAAATTGAGATATGAACAGCTTCCAGCTACTGGTATGAAAGAATCGTGTGGAAATTTTCTCTGTCTGCAAAGTTATATAAGTGATAGTCCTCCAAAACTTCCAATGAATTATTGCAGGTCAAATTCAGCGGTGCATATCATCCAAACTTTGGTATCAACTCGACGACTTGCTGGGTCTTGCATAATTGCATAATATCACCCATTCGAGTGCCATTGGAACAATAGTGGCAATCGACAAGGAACATGTTGATGTTGGGGGCAGGAGCAAGGACTTGAACATTGTCCACAACCGTGGTGAATTCAGGCACAAATCTGAACCTTTGGGCATAAATCAATGGCTTGAGGGTGGCAGGATGGGTAATTGGTTGAAATATAAGCCAAAGTTGTACAACCACAAGACCTGTTAATAAGTATGTAGATAAGTGTTTAACAGAAACTTTATTTATTGCACTCACCACCATATACTGTAAAGGTGGGATTATCATCAGGAGATATAAGAATTGGATTACACCTTCCAAATGGGAGTTCACTGCTAGGTGGTAGCGCTTGTACTGCTTGAGGTGGGAGGATGACACAATGATCTTGAGTAGATCGATGCTGTATACGTAAATTGAACCAGACATTGAGATGGGAGAAAGGCAATGGGCAATTAGCTGCACTATGTCATGCATGACCATGTGCTTCATAGCTCTGCCCAGAAAAATAATCTCTGAGTGCTGGACGTAGATCTGGAAGATTAAACTGAGTTGCTATGTCTTTGATGGAGGCATTTGAGATATGCGGGTGAGCATTGAGAAGAATAGCAATGGCATTACCGGCTACATAGCTGCGCTCTTTGCAAAATAAAGATGGCATGGGACAACAATATATTCCCATAACATGTTCATCAGGAAGAACTTGAAAGATCCATGTGTGCTCTGGGTAATGGTTGATGATTTTGTTGGCCTCATTAACCATGTCATTTAACAGGAGCACCTGAGGACTTGAGGGCAGTGAACAGGTTGAAGCGAGCTGTCTTCTCGACACGATCAAGAAAATGAACACATTGGGAATGGAAATCTTGGTGGTTTGACATACAGTAGGGTATCTTGACGAGGGTAATATGGCAATGCTCTGTGATACCAGAGGTCCATTGATAAGGAGTGCCCATAAAGCAGATACTGTCAAGAACATGATGTAGAGCCTCTAACTTAGGAATTTGAAAATGATCGAGTGGACCATTCTTGCCACGGTGACCACCACTAGTAATGATCTTGTACTTATAATGGTGGAACTCAGCAAGAGCCTGCTTCAAGGCATGTATCATTTTGTCATAGAGTAAAAGGCTCTGCACCTGGAAAATGAACTCGATGAGAGCTTGTAATGTGCACAGAACCTTGACAGTGATAGCACCTGCAGCCAAAGCAATGAGGAGTTTCTGCAGTTCACGATGCTCCCTCCCTGTGCATTGCTTCAGCTTTGAGACACCAGATGGCCAGGCACACACACCAGTGCGGGGCTGGAGGATAGATAAGCGATAGTCAAGTTCAGCCCCACCCATAATGTTGATTACCCATTTGAGAGGATGATCAAAAAAGAACTTATGCCACCCATGGAGTGCATCAGGTGTCAGAAAGATGGATGGGTCTGCATTGCCCCAATCTTTCCAAAATGGGATGTGAACACCGTTGAGAGAAAGTATTTGACATATTCAATAAAATGCGAATATGTCCATAGGATCCATTGTGGTGGAAGCTTCAATGATACAACATAGAGTATAATCCCTTGTATGAGGTGGATGGGGTGAACTGGCACCCATACTGGCAGATGATGCAGTCAAGACAGCATATTGCTTCCCAGCAGTGCAGGCAAGTAATAGCTGCTCAGGATAGTCAGCAATCCAGGAGACAAGAGGTGTATGAATAATGTGCTCATATCCATCGGGACCAGTCATAAAACACCCATGTTTCTCTGCATCTTTGAGGCTCTGCATGATAATAGAGATGCAACTGTGATAGACCCTTGCACTGAGAACTGATTGGACTTGCAGAGTAATGTCAACAAACTTCAGAATAGGGAGATATCCGATAAGAGCAAAGGAGCGTGACAAGGCTTTCATTCAAATGTTGGCATCAATGTTTGCCAGGACAGAAGTATGGGGTGCATTTCAGGATTACCAGTGCCAATAGTGAGCAGTGTCTTGTCTGATGCACAGATGATTCCTAGAAAAGAATGGCCTTCTGGAAGAGTTGACTTTGTATCAAACATAAGCCAGGTTCTTATAAAATTTGTCAAGACTCACTTGGTAGTCCCATGCATGATCTCCACTCATGTACTCCCCATAGACACATAAATGTGTGTTGGTGGTATTGTATAGTCTGTATGGCCTTAATTCCAAGCACTGAGCAAATATAGGGTTGCTGAAAAGATGAGCAGCAACCTCTAGCCCATTGCACCAGTAGAGAACGAGGGGCAACTTGGTTTGATAAGGGACATTGGGAGCATTATTGACTGTTATTGTTTGATGCTTCCACTGAGGTACCTCAGGTAGAGCTTCAATATGTGCGCAAAGATTGCGTGCTAATTTAAAAGATGTTGGGTGGGCCTTGAACTGATAATGCTAATCAGGGATTGAATTTATTGAAACAGAAATATATGTACATAATCTAACTTCAAAAACTTCTCAGTTTCTTGTTGTGTCAGAGAAGTACTCATGATCCATGAGGTGAGCTGCCATTCAGTCTTATCAGTGAATGGGTAGTAGATGTTGGTGTGGTGAAATTCAGACAAGGAGTCATTTTCCATCCACTCCAGGAGATTTGGGGCTCTATCAAACAGCTTTGGTTCATTGAAGTGGTATGTCTAGGAAACCATATTTACCTTGTGAAATAAATACATAGGAATGGGCAGTACAGACCTTTTCCAAACCTGTCATTGGGAGTGGTCCTGGTATTTCACCTATAACTTTGGGTGTTTGGAGAGAAGGTTCAGGAACTGTTGTTGATATAGCCTGAGGGGCATATGGAGTGCAATTTGATTGAGAGGCCTCATCAGAGATATCATCAATGTTAGGGCGACACCCACTATCTGCTAGCTAAGACTGTGCAGGTTCTCTCTACAAGAAGGGGGCAGGATCCGCGCGCATGATGGGGAAGTTGATGGTTTTGATGCGAGGGGTTATTAATAGGTAAGTTTGTTGAGATAGGCCTTTCACACCAAAAACGTAGGTGGAATACCTAAGAGAACACAACTGGGGTCCCCTAGGCATATATTTAGGGTTTATATACTATGTTACATATATTGTACATTGTCGTTACCGATGCACTCGTACATGCATGTACATTTTGATGCGTGCGAAATAAAATTCTCACGCTATCAAAATGTAGCGTCATTTGGCGTCATGTAGCATAATTCAACATAATAAAATAAAAATGAAAGTTTATTAGGTAATGGGGTGGTTTCCTAACATTACCCCCCTTTTATGCCTCGACTTCCAGGCGAGAAAATATTATGTTTGTCCCCTCTGTGAAATTTTGGTAAGGCCAGAATTTCATCCCCTCATACACCATTCTCGCAATGCGATGCAGACCATTCGGATTATGTTTAAAAAATTGGGCAATCACGTTATGCGCTTGCTTACAATTCTCTTCGGGTTCCCATGAATTATTTTCATCGGTATAGTTTTTCCACTTTATTAAGAACTCCAATTTGTTCCATCAAAGACGTGAGTCTAGAATTTCTTCAACTATGTATTCTGGAGCACCTTCTACTATTATCGGAGGTTGCGGAGTAGTTTGTTGGCCAGGAATAGTGGGCGGACAGTAAGGGCGTAGGCAGGATATGTTAATCTTAGGATCAATCTTAAATGATCGGGGTAGTTTTAGCACTACCGCATTAGGCGAGATCACTTTAGAGATCGCATATGGGCCAACTTGTTTCTCCGTAAGTTTCTTCAAAGGTCGTGGAATATTCAGGTCCTTGGTACTTAGCCATACCAAGTCACCAACTTTGTACTCTGGAGCACGTGCTCGAGTACGATCCACGTGTCGCATCATGTCATCACGTGCTTTCTTCAATGCCACCTCTGCTTCCTCTTGTACGCTTTGCATCTTAGATACAAAATCTTCTACCAACTGTACTTTGACTTCCCTTCTGGGTTCTACTCCCATGCAAGGATGATATCCATAATTCGCAAAAAAGGGTGACATACAAGTAGCCGAATGGAATTTGTTATTGTGGGAAAATTCGGCAATTGCCAACCATTTGGGCCAGTCAGTTTGTCGGTAGTTGACAAACATACGTAGGTACTGCTCCAACTCCTGATTCATTCTCTCTGTCTGCCCATCAGTCTGCGGGTGATATGCCATAGATAATTTAGTTTGAATTCCCAATATGTTGTTTAGTTCTCGCATAAACGCGGAAGCAAATTGTGGTCCGCGATCAGAGATAATGGTATCAGGTAACCCATGTAACCGCCATACCTGATTTAGATAGAGGCGCGCCAAGCCTAATGATGAGGTTTCTGTAGTAGTAGGAATAATATGGACCTCCTTTGTAAAGCAGTCGCATACTACGAATATTGCATTGTACCCTTGAGCCTCAGGTAATCCGGTAATAAAATCCACAGATATATCTCGCCACAGTGCTTTAGGTATAGGGTTTGGCATTAATTTTCCTGCAGGTTTCTCTGGAAATTCCTTCCCCCTCATGCACGTATCACATCCATCCACATACCCCAACACATACTTCGAAATTCTGGGCCACCAATAATTTCTCATTACTAATTCCAACGTCTTCCATCTTCCTGGGTGTCTGGCAATCAGCGTATTGTGATGTAACCGGACAATCTCCCTTCGCAAATCCTGATCCTTTGGTACATACACTTTTCCTCGAAACAACACCAACCCTTGTTCCTCAGCCCATTCATCTCCTTTGATATTACTTTTCTTTTCTCCCTTCAGAGCTTTCACAGCTTCCACTACTTCATTGTCCATTTCCAAGCATTGTCTAATTTTAGACAACATTTCCGTTTCCGAGCTATCTATTAATAGATGCCCTTGACACATAGCGCAAATGTGAAAGTATTTGGGTTTGAGTAAGGTAACATTTTTATTGTCCTCCTCCACCCCCCTTTTATGATCAATACATCTGGATAAGGCATCTGCTTTCCTCATTAAGCTTCCCGCTTTATGGACCAAGTGAAAGTTCAAACACAATAGGAATAGTGCCCAACACGCTTGCCGGCGATTAAGCTTTTTAGTGGACATGAAGTATTGCAGATTTTGATAATTTGTCCAGATCTCAATTTGATGCGTACATCCCTCCAAATAATGCCTCCATGCCTCCAATGCTCATATTATCCCCAACATCTCTTTGTCATGCACATCATAATTCCTCTCCACATCATTCAACCCTTTTGACAAGTATGCACAAGGATGCCATTTGTCATCTTCGCACAGCATTGATAATACCGCTCCAGTAGCAAAATTGGATGCATCGGATTTCACTCGCAAAGGGCGTGTGAAAACTACTGGGGCTAATATTGGTCCCTCCACAAACTTCCTCTTCAACTCCTCAAATGCTGTCTGCTGCTGCTCTCCCCACCTCCACACTACTCCCTTTCGCGTAAGGTTATGTAAGGGTGCGGCAATTTTAGAAAAATTGTGCACAAAGCAATGATAATAATTTGCGAGTCCCAAGAAGGCTTGAACCTCCTTGACACAGGTGGGCACAGGCCAATCTGTGATCACCTGTACCTTGATCAGATCCATTTTGATCCTGTCAGGGCCAATCAATAATCCTAGGAACTCGATCTCGCTTGCCCCAAACACACACTTCTCTGGTTTCAAAAATAGATCATTCTCCGCCAACCTCCATAACACCTCCTGCACTATCGCCTCATGATTCTCTTCATCCTCCGTGAATATCAGAATGTTGTCAATAAATATTATTACCATGCCTTTGTCTATTACGTCCTTGAAAATATTGTTCATCATATTTTGAAAGGTCGGGGGACTATTAGTCATCCCAAAAAACATGACAAGCAGCTCAAAGGATCCTCGACGCATGGCAAATGCAGCCTTCCACTCATCTCCTTTCTTTATTCGTACATTGTTGTATCCCCATCGTAAATCCAATTTTGTAAAGACCTTGGCTTTTCCCACCTTATCAATTATTTCTGAGATCAACGGCAGGGGGTATGCATTCTTCACTGTCCACTCATTCAGATACCTATTTATAATTGGTACACATCCTCTTCCTTTGGTCTTTTTTGGGCACAAAGAATATTGGTGATGTCTGCGGTGATTTTGAAGGTTGTATGTATCCGTTGCGCAATTGCTCCTTCAGGAATGCATCCACTTCTTCTTGTTCCATTGGAGATAACGGATATGCCTTCGACTTCTTCGGCACAAACCCTGGCTTGATCTCAATCACATGATCCCATGGCTTCCACACTGGCATTCGCTCAGACTCCTTCTTTTGGAACACTGACAAATGTTCATGATACACTTTTGGCACCCACTCCTCCACTGGCTTCTCCACCTTCACAATATTCTTGTCCCATGACTGTCCTCCACGAACTGCTCTAAAGGTTTGCTTCTGCTCTTCTTTCTCGATCATGATCGGAACTTCCCCATTTGGCATTTCCTCATCCTCCACTTCCTCCATCGTAACAGAATACTTCCTCAGACGTTCTTTCTCTTTCTTTTTCCTTTTTTCTTTCTTCATCTTCCTCCCATACACATTACATTCCTTAGGACAATGAGTCATTTGTACTTTCCCAGTTTTCCAATCAATTTTGGGATTATGCTTCCGTAACCATGGACATCCTATTATTAGATTGGTTTTCCCAAGATCGCACACTTCGAATATGGCTCACTCCTGATGCTCCTGATACTTTAGTACCATAGTCACCTCCTCCTTGATAGTTCCTCCACGATTGACTGTTCCATCAATATTGTACACCATTATAGGTTGTGCCAGCTTGCGTGTGTTAATACCGTTTCCGGTAATTAAGGATCGATTAATAAATAATCCTGTAGCACCACTGTCAAGCAACACTTCCACATCAATAGCTGCATGCGTGTCCACTGTCTTCAGTCCCACAGTCAAGGTGATTTTGGGTTCTATTCACGCAGAGCGAATAAAGAATTTAGGGGTTTTTGGAAATGACATGTGACAATTTTCTTTGTTGCGTGATTTGCAACAGTTGTACTCCTCCTCGATTTCCTTTTCTGATTTACTCAGGGTTTCCTTGGATACTAATACATTGTAACGATTCTGGGTCACCAATGGGGAAACCTTCACTGGGACTCTTCCACAAAATTCTCCTGCTTGCCTTCCTCCTGCTTCACTTCCTCGATTGTAGCTCCCCTGATCTTTCTCTTCTGCTTGCAATACTTAGAAATGTGTCCTAACTGCCCACAGTTAAAACATTTAAGTGGGGCTCGTCTCCCCACTTGATCAACCTCCATTGCCTCTGCTGGTGCTGCTGACTCCATAACTATAGGTGTCACTGCCATGGCCGGTGGCTGTGCCCTCGGAGCTTGCACCTGAGGCACCTTTCCTTTCTTGGACTTTCCTCCTGATGACTTTCCAAATTTACTACTTCCGTACATCAACTTTGACTCTGCCTGTTCCTGCCAATATTGCCAGTCAAGGTGCATTGCCCAATTATACCACTCATCCAACTTCTCTGGCATAGAAGGTAGTTGGTAGATAGACTTGAATAAAGAGGGATTTAATCCTGCTTTCAAAAACTCTACCAACGCGGCTTCTCCCATGTCCGTTTGCGAAGCTTCTGCTTTGAACTGCAAAATAAATTCATCCGCCATTAAGGAACCTTGGCGCATGGTCTTTAATTTAGCATTGGCTGTCGCCTTTGGATTAGGGTCTCCAAACTGTGCCTCCAATCTCTCCAGAAATTCCTTGAAGGTTGCAAATGGTTTATTTCCCACGGCAATTTGATTAATAGCCTTGTTTCTCCAGAACTGTGCTTTCCCCCCCTGAATGAATGAGAGAGCAAACATAATCCTAGACTCGGCTGTACAAAACTCGGGCTTCCTCCCATGGATGTACAATACTATAGAGCTGATGAAGGATTTTGTATTCTCCATGGTACCGTCAAAGATTTGTGGGGGCGCGTACTTAGGTAAGTGTGCTTTTCCATTTCCAGATTTCTCCACCGTCTCATCCTCCTGCAATATCCACTCCACCATCTCCTCCATCTCATCATCTCTTTCTCCTGTTGTCTCTGGCTGTACTTCCACTTGTCTGGGCTGTGATGCTGCCAATACTGACACTAATTGCAACATTTGCGCTGTGAGCACATCAATTTTTGCCTCTAGTGCTGGTATGGGAACAGGATTAGGACCGGGATTAGAAGTTGAAGGTTTGGACATAATTGTAAAATCTGTGATGAATCACTTCTTCGACAAATTCAAAATTTTACTTCGAGACCTCTCCAAATGTCTACGGGTCATGTGATAAGGTTCGTCGAGGTTCATCAATGGTTTGTCGTTTGTTGGGCGCCTATTTTGACACTTCGGATCAACAACCCTTCCAACAGTGCCTGATCTCGGAGATATCACTGAATTCAGCTTGTAACTAAAATAGTCGTCTGAATAGAGTGATGTAAATCATAACTAAACCAGATCTGATTGGTTGTCTGATTGCAGCTGTCCTAATGACAAGCACTGCTTCTCGATCACTGGCAGTCACAATGTAAGGCGAGGCCTGGCATCGGCTTACAAAAGAAAAGGTAGATTACGTATATACAAGTACTTCCGGCTCGTGCCGAAAGGATGAGTAATCGGATGTGGCATGGTGAAACAATGACATATGCGCAAGTAAGAGAAGGTGCACTGATATGGGAAGTTGTGTTCTTCTGTTAGGGCAACACCCACTATTTGCTAGCTAAGACCATGCAGGTTCTCTCTACAAGAAGGGGGTGGGATCCGCACGCGTGATGGGGAAGTTGATGGTTTTGATGCGAGGGGTTATTAATAGGTAAGTTTGTTGAGATAGGCCTTTCACACTGAAAACATAGGTGGAATACCTAAGAGAACACAACTGGGGTCCCCTAGGCATATATTTAGGGTTTACATACTATGTTACATATATTGTACATTGTTGTTACTGACGCACTCATACATGCACATACATTTTGATGCATGCGAAATAAAATTCTCATGCTATCAAAATGTAGCGTCATTTGGCGTCATGTAGTGTAATTCGACATAATAAAATAAAAATGAAAGTTTATTAGGTAATGGGGTGGTTTCCTAACAATCAAGAGGGTCGATTATGTTGGCTAAATAAGGTTTTATCAGAATATTTGCCTAAAAACCCAAATTGAAAATGTATCATCCATAGCATTAGGGAGCTCTGTGGTTTCATCCTCTGGCATGAAAGCCCAGAGCTGACAAGCACTTGTGTTCATGAGATGATGTTGGAGACCACTAAAGCTGGAGAAAAGACATAGATATGTTGGATTTGGACATTGAAAGGTAATGTCTGGAGCCATTTGCAGTCTTCTAATGAAACGAGAACTGAGGAAGCATTGTTAAATAGTAGAGGAAGGTCGGTGGCTTTGATTACACAGTGGAGAACAGAGTAAGGTTGGTCTTCCAAACATACAACAATTACCTTTTATGCTCTTGACCAGTGTTGCCATTCTATGTCTCTGTCAGAACTATTCTGCTCTATACCCCATTTAAAGTGCCACAAGGAGTCCTCCAAATTGAGAGATTTCAGAATGGTTGGATCTAGTCATCAAAGCATAAAGTTACCAGTGGGCTGTGTTGAACATGTGCATACATGACTCTCAAGTGTTTAGTGTGTTTAGTCCATTCTTATTCATAATGAGTGTTATTAGTACAGGAAATCTATGCTTTCACATGAGTGGAAGGCTGCTCAACATGAGCTCTTCACAGCTCATGCACGGCACAACTCTCTGCGTGCTAGAGCAACATTAACAAGACTTCAGATAAAGGAGGGGGAAGTGATGCTGAACAAATTGCATGAGGAGGCTTCCTTGGCAGACAACCTTGTGGAAGAAGCTAGCAAGTACATTGGATACGTTTGGGAGCATCTTCATCAAAACAAGATCTCTGAACTGTCACTATCTGACGATGAAGAAGCCAAACTTCCTCCCCGCACCTCTGATGTCAATTCAGACACAGCTCAGTTGAGTTTCAACAAAATCACAACTTGTAGTCTTTCTGATGCAGATGATGACAAAGCAGATGACAGGAAACCTTCCCCAAAGGTATCTTCACCTGGTACTGCTCCTGTGACAGAAGTGGCACTGAAGGAATTGCAGGCTGGTTTATGTGAACAAGAAGCAAGTCAACCATGCAATGAAGGGACATGACAAATGATGAGGTTTTTATTGTTATACCAGCTACTGTACATGTACTATATGGAGTCTGTACTTGTAGTTTGTTGATGTTGTGCTTGTATTCTCAATGTGGTGAATTGCTTGAAAATTTTTCAAACAACTCTAAGTCAGTGAGTACTACTCATTGTCTATGCCATGGGATCACTTGCCTGAGTCTCTCAGTCATGTGACTCAAGTGTGACATATCAATCAGCAATCGCCTGCTGCTTCTTACCTTCTTATTCACACCATCTGGATTCTCAATGTCTAGTAGTGGTAAGTTAGATTATATTTTTGTTATCGACATTCCTGCTAATTCTTAGTAGACTTGCCTGAACCACAATGATCAGGAAGATCAAAAAATCCCATAACCACCCCAAGTGCTCAAAAGGAAGCACTAAGTGCCATTATATTGGTGCCAAGTCAGGCAAGGAAGAAGAAACAACAACCTCCCACAGAAGGTGATTGTGGCCAATAGTGTTCAAGGGTCCAGTCCATAAGACTGGAAAAAGACCAGACCCTTAACTGAACTTAACTGCAAAAGACCAAACTCAGTTCACCCCATATTGGGGTTGGTTCGGTTGTTGGTTGATCACTTTTGTAAACTCACAAAAACCGATGTAAGACCAGTTGAAACCGGTCTTAACCAGTCTTTTAGACATGCTTATACTACTACTAGATATATAGCATAAGTTGAGTACAAAATACAGAAATAAGTATCCAAAAGTATATAAAAGAACAAAATATAAATACTACTATTACTATTTATGGTATATATACATAAAGTGGAACAAGCCCAGGGGAAAAAACAGTCATTTGGTGAGTGCTTATATACCCTGTGGCCATGCACAGACCATGTGGTCATGTTTGTTCACCCAAAAACAAATGTGGCACCACTTCCCAGATGACTTCCCATGACCACAACAACAACACCAACGATGCCATTTCCACGAAAATGACCAAACAACCAAATGAACACAGAGTAGATGGCCCAAACAACAAACAAGGGTCATTTGGGCCCTAGGGTACATTGTTTTATAGTTTATTCTTTTCTTTTACTAACTAACTAACTAACTAAAAGTTTTTTCTTCTTTTTTAGGTACTTTTCATTTTGATAATGAAATCACCCACCCACTGAATGATGCCTTTGCCGCCGCTGTGAGCAGCTGCTTGCAGGCCCTTTCCTGGATGATGATGAATAGCGGGACAATGAGGACAACAAATCAGAGGGATGAGGATGAATCAGGGGGGACAATGAGGATGAATCAGGGGGCTCTGCTGCAGACAGCCCAAATGATGCTAGTCATTGTTTGGGCTGTCAAGTATGTTTTTTTTGTTTAATCTTATTTCTTTTACTAACAATTATTTTCTTAGTTTCTTATCTTTTGCTAACGATGTTTCCTAGCCACCACACAATGCACCTGGGCCCTCGCCATACACCACCCATGCCCTATGTCACCGCTGTGAGCCTCTACTTGCAGGGTGGCAATGGGTACCGCCACTTCCAGACAGCAATAGCAATGGCAGCCAGGGACAATGGCTGACACCACGTCACAGCACCACCAACCCACCTATGAGCCACTGCTTATGAGGGGTAATGGAGGTGCCAATGATGAACAACAACACACACAGGGAGGGGCTGACAAACAACAGGGAGTGGAAAACGGACAACAATGAGAACAGGGGAGGGGGCAACATGTGATGGGGAGGAGACGACAAATGTCAACCACTCTCGACCCCCCACCCTCACTACAAACACAAGATGGTGGGGCTATTTTATTATTATCTTGTTCTTCTTTGTTTTCTTTCAGTTTTTTAGCAACACTGCTGCAAGCAACTGCTTGCAGGGTGTAAATATAATTAGTTTTATCTATGATATATTATAATTTAGTTAGACTCGTAAAAACAGCCCAAAGACCGGTCAAAACTGGTCTTTTGGGGTTGCGGTCCATCTAATCTGGGCATCGATTTGGACTGGTTTCGGTCTCTGGTTGACCCCCAAGGGGGTCAAAAAACCAGACCAGACCAGACCCTTAAACACTAGTGGCCAAGAATTTGCAAAGCAACAGGTATGTCCACTAATCTCACCTTGCAACGTTGATTCTTCTGTGATCTCAGTGCAGGACTGCTGCCAATGCGAGGCAAATACCACCCTCAATGTATGATGAACTGCCACCATTCTCTCTGGAGCCATATATTCCACCCACCACCTCAAGTGGTGGTCTTCAGTCTCATTCTATCCATGCCGAAACACCTCACACCGAAACACCCCACGCCAAAATACTCCATGCTGAAACACTTCATGCTGAACCTCATGCCAAAACACTCACTTCATTCTCTCCTGCCCTCAGTCATCCATTCACACCTTTCTTGTCATCATTTGTGACCACTCCCTCATCATTTGAACTTCTGCAATCGCTGCAACCCTCAGCAATTATTTCTGATCAGCACGATTTACTGATAGTCCAACCTGAATACACACTTCAACTCTTTTCAATGATTCCATCCCATCTCAAACCAGAGGAAGAAGAAATCTACCAAGATTTCAATGATGAAACACTTCATCCAGATGGTATTGATTTTGCTGCACTTTCACTTGCAGCACCACATCTTTCTATGTTGACTGACTTCCTATCCAACAATCCTGGCAACGTCAAGGGTGCACTTATGGATACTGATAGGATGGAGCCTACTACTCTTATCTCATCTAGCCTTTCTTCGGGCCCTATCAGATTGAATCAGTGTTGTTATGTGACTTCAATGGGGACCCATTTAATCGCATCAAACCCTTCATCTAATTCTCTGATCCAGCCTCCTCAATCAACAATGACTGCTAGGGAAGCTAATTCCATCCTTCCCAATCCTTTCCCTGCTTTGCCTGAGGTAGAACATCACTTGTCCATTAGTGGTGTCCAGGTAAGCATTACACCCTATGCAATACCATGTCTGAAACTATCTTTTGTAGACCCAGAAAAATGTGGTAGATACACTTCATCAGCACCAATCATGACAAGGAAATGTTCAGCTTCCTGGTCCACATGCCCTCCAAGCAACATTGCATCACTGGTCACCTTCAATTCATAGCAACACATATACCTTGGCAACTTCCAAAGGAATTCATTCAGTCCACCTTGGAAGTGATGGGATTCATCAGCATCGGAAGAATGTTACTTCCCCAATCACCAAAGATGATGAGCAGAACCTCAAGGAAGCTTGCTCGATTCAATTCTTTGATGTTCTGACAAAGTTTGGCTTTATATCAGAAGGTGATATGAGAGATGGATATAAAAATGGAACACATGAAGCTCTCGATCAGGCAAATTCCAAAAATGTTTCTGGACATCATAAGTTTTCATTCGAGTTTATTTTTTTAATGTGCTTATGTCAATCAGGGACTGCACCAACTAGAGAAAACCTTGCAAAGGTGAAATTTCATCATTTTACAATGCATACCAATCTGATTGTACAGCATAGATTCGCAAAGAGTTTGCTTTGGCTTGGTTACATATCAAATGATTGGCTGGAGTTATTGTCCCAGCATTATATGACTTGTATCCCTCAACAGCGTACCTATCACAATATCCTGCAGACCAACATGATCAAATGATACAGGACTTCATCGAGCGATGTATTCAGTCACTGATTGGAAATGATTCTGACATGTTTTATAATCTTGGGAAGACAATTTCATAAGAATCAGTAATATTTAATGATTGTCATTGACAGCTTCGTCTACAGGGCAACAAAGCTTATCTGATGCATCCCACCATTGCAGAACTCATCACTAACCTGGTTGATTCAGCCCCTGTGCAAAAGTCATTTGAGAAGTTTGACATTCATATTCCACTTGTGACTGTGGCGGTAGTGATTATTACAGTAAGTTGTTAGTATGTTTTGCTTTATCCTGGGCTCACCTTAAACTTGTCATAAGTTGAGGCATGTCCTAGAAATGTACACAACTGGCACCAAGGTTTCTCTTGATTTTTTGTCAAAACTATACCTACCTTTCTTCAACCATACCATGTGTGAACTTCAGTGCTTGGAATCAAACCAGTATCATCGCTTCAATCTCTGCCAACTCACAAAAGCTTGGGTTGACAGCGCAAGGTATGATTGACAATTCATGCACACTCTGCTTTGACTGTTCTAACATCTTTCTAGATCTCAAAATGCAAAACAACACTTGCTGCCAGGCTCTTCTATGGTATCTCACATTGAGGCTAATCCAACTTAACCCCCTGGCTTTCTGGAGTCAATGTGTTATGATGAATAGACATTTGTACCTGCTGTAACAATTGTAATTTTTATCAGATTGTATTTGGAATCACTTCATATTTGAAATATGTGCCCTGAGAAATTATAGAAATTATCTGTGTGACAATAAATCTCCATGACAATTAATCCTAAGCCATTTCTGGATTAGTGTGGCTCCCACAGCTGACAGGTATTCAAATCTTGGCTGTTTCTAATTTGCATCTGTTTACTGGTACAAGAGGTACATTGGTACATGGTAGTCATTGGTAGCCAACGGTCGATACCAATGGTCCAAAACACTGATGCAGCTGGAAAAATACCACATGATTTATAGTGGACTCATATCACTATATCAATCACCACACTTGGGGGCACAATGGTGTAGTGGCAACCATCATACTCAGCCTAGGCCCTGTGACCAACTGACAATAGGCAGGAGGTCTTGAGTTTGAATCCTGTCCCTGTTCAACCACTGGGGGGTTTTAGTGGGTATTATCCAATGTGATGAGTCCCACACTACTGTAATCATGCAGTGTGCATAAAATGCATTTCCTCCCTGGTAACCCTACTCTGAGGTTCAAATTCCTTGGAATCCCTAAGCAGGTGGTGAGAGCAGTAATGTTGTCATCCCCATATTAATAGTGTTTAAAGGTCCGGTTCACTGAACCAGAAAAAGACTGCAACTGAACTGGACTGAACTGCAAAAAACCGGACCATCAGTTGCAGTTTGGACTTCCCAGGATGGAAGAACCACTCTGAACCGAACTGATAAAAACTGGTTCGAGTCGGTTCAAACTGTTACTATGTACTCCTCGTAAATACGCATCCTGTGACAATATTTTCAAGAGAAACAGTCCAGAATTGCATGTGCTAGGGCCAAAACGATATATTACTTCAAAATCTAACTTGCATGACATCTTGTAGTTGTGTTTTTTGAGATGTAGAGGATTGTTATCACCATAAAACCTTTATGGTCAACTACTATACACTCTATACTATAGTTTACAACTGGTTTTCTGTACTAAATGCTACAAGAAGACCAGTTTTAGTCAGTTCAAACTGGTTATGACTGAACTGCAGTTCAAACTGGTTTGAACCGCTTTGGACTGGTTTTTTGCAGTTCAGTCCGGTTTTTTGGGGTCTTACCATAATAGGCAACTGGTTGCGGTTGTGGTTTGTCCCAATGGGGGGAAAAAACTGGACTGAACTGGACCTTTAAACACTACATATTAAGCAGGATGGTCTTCCAGAAATGGAATTCTAGTGTCTCAAAGCCTCCCACAAATTGTGGGAAAAATGCTTCCACCAAAAAAAAGAAAAAAATCAATCACCATGTAATCCTGGATTACTCATCTATGGACACATATTGACACACTGGCCTTCATATGTAGACACAATCACAGACCCTTTTGCTGATCTCCTTTTTTTCCACTTCTACTCATGTTCCAGTACTCTGTAATATTGTTCTACTGCTTCCTGCTATATATGCTGGTCCTATTTCTGTCTAGGTTCTCTCTTAGTGTCACTTACTGAAGGTAAGCTTCCACTTTTTTTTTTTTTTTTGAAATATGGACCAAAAGAAACCACCATCGTTACACATGCACAGCCACTTGCCAATCAACTCTATGCAACCCCTTACTTCCATCAAGCTGTCTTGTAAGGGTTCTGTGCTTCTTATGGGTGCGTTGACACACCTACACTGTGGTGTGTTATCAGCACCTGCTACACCAGTTTTGCACAGTGTTCCTTCTCAAGCAGCAGGCAATGCATCTGCTCCAGCCCTTTCTCCCATACCAGAGCCTGATTCTCCATTGACCCCAATTGCTGAACTCAAATGAACAACTTCAGACCCATACTCCCACACTGCCAGCTGCACATATAGCTGTGCATATAGCCTCATTTCCATTGCTGATCCCACGTACTCCAAACATGCTGACACCAGCTCCTTCTGTTCCTGTCATTACCCAAAACTTGCCCTTGGCATCTGTCTCATCAGACCCCTCTTCAGAATTTGAAACTCTTGCAGTGCATTCCCATATTGCAATGTTGTACATTCCCAAGCAAGTCGCAACTGTTGAGCACATCCATCAATTCAAATCCCCAGTCCTTACTGTAAGGGATATTGAGGCTGAGGTCATGCGTGAGTTCAAGTTGTGCTGCATGAATTTTTTTGGAGAAAAAGAGGTGAAGCCTGAGGACCAAGTGTGCAAAATCCTTGGCAGTTTTTGAGACACATGCATTTGCAACTGGATTGGCGGTGACTGAGACTGTATTGTGGCATTGTCTTTCACTGCCTTCATGGGGGAGATGCGCAGTAACTATTTGGACCCAGATTGGGTCCCGGTCGTCCATCATCAAATCCTTTCTGCCTCTATTCTGGGATTGGTTCTCTCACATCCAATCTCTCAACTCCATCATCATGAATACCCCTGTTTATTTTTCAGACAAAGCATTGTGCAACAAGCTTGAATCTGGCCTGGACCCCAAACTGACCCACCATTGCACTGCTGGAAAGGTAGATGCTACACTTAACCTGCAGCCTTGGGCCTTAGAGGTCAAACACATTGATGAGAATCAACAAGCTGACGTTAAGCACACCCGTGAAGAAGCAGAGCTTGTCTTCAACAGACAAGAAGACAATTCTAAGCATCGCCGTCTAGGCAACAGTGCTGTGGCACCTTCCTCTCAATCATCTGTACCCTCCAATGATACTATCATTGCCATTAATAATGCTGTCCATCGCCTGTTGCTGCTCACCACCAAGGAGCAGGAGTTACTTGATGCCAACAATGGGTGTCGCAAATGCCGCTGCCTGAATGTCCACCACTTCTCCTCATCTTGCCTATATGGATTTCCTCATGCAGCCTCATATATGGGCCTCATCGACCATGTGACTGCTCCACTGCTTGTACCAATTACAAGTATGTCCATAAATGTCCCTGCTGTTTCTGCTGCTCCAGCCTCTGCACCAAAATTGAAAAATGTGCCCCGACCTGTTGCTGCTCTTGGTTCTTGGGTGGATGATACTCCTGCCTTCTTTCCATCTGCTTCCTCTGCCCTTAGGAATGGCTCTGATTCCAATGATGAGGAAGATGATGAAGTAAGTGCCCCATTTCTGTGTATGCCACCTCTGGTGGCAGGGTGCCATTTCAGGTCCTGCTGTTATGTGCCCCATTACCATTCAGATGTTGATTGATTGTGGTGCTCACATTGTTCTGATCCACGCAGGGCTCATAGAATGACTGGGTCTCTGCCACTGAAGATTGCCTGTTCCAGAGATTGTGGATGTTGCATTGCTGAATTCAAAAGAAAGTAAGAAGACTATGTTGACTGAGTGGGTTAAATTGAAAGTTTGCTCACTTGATGGACTGTGGACTGCAAAAACTGTTCGAGTGCTTGTATCAGCAGAACTTTGTACCTCCATGATTCTTGGACTGCCGTTCCTTACGCATAATAATATTGTGACCGACCACTCTGCTCATACATGTATAGATAAAATACAGGACTATGACTTATTGAACCCTGCTGTACTCTTGTCTCTGAAATGATGAAAATCATTTGTGTGTGAAGAGATGAAACAAGTGAGAGCCAACCATAAACTCCTGCTGGCAGAACTAAACTATGTTCTTGCAAAACACAGGAAGCTTATGGTCTTCGAGAAGGTGACACTGATCGACATTGTAGGCGCAATCAATACCCGTGTCCAAATGCTGACAAACCTTGCAGCCCTGATGCAGCATGAGGATAAGCTGAAGGATGAGTTCAGCGGCATTTTTGAACCGATTTCCCACGTGCATCAGTTGCCTATGGATGTTCAGGTGCAGATAAAATTGAAAAATGCTGATCATGTCATAAAAACTCATTCTTACCAATGTCCACAAAAGTTCTGTGATGCATGGGGAACACTGATACAGAAACACCTGGATGCAGGCCAGATTCGACCATCAGCCTCGGCTTGTGCGTCACCTGCATTCATCATTCCAAAAGCTGATACAATGGTTCTACCATGCTGGGTGAACAACTACAGACAACTGAATTCAAACATGGTTATGGACTCCCACCCCTTGCCTCAGGTTGACAGCATCCTTGCCAACTGTGCCAAGAGGAAGATTTGGGCAACTATAGATATGATGGACAGCTTTTTCCAGACAAGGATGCACCCTGATGATGTGCCACTCACAGTGGTCACAACACCTTTCGGTCTGTACGAGTGGCTGGTTATGCCTATGGGATTGCAGAATGCACCTGCAATACATCAGTGTTGAGTATCTGTTGCTCTGCAGGAATATATTGGTAAAATCTGCCATGTATATCTGGATGACATTGTTATCTGGTCAAACTCAATTGAAGAGCACCACCAGAATGTCCAACTTATCTTGACTGCGCTTTGAGCCACACAACTGTACTGCAACCCCAAGAAAACTAAACTCTACTGTCTTTCCATCAACTCCTTGGTCACCATATCTCTAAAAAAAGGTGTTGAGGCAGATTCTTGTAAGGTGGACTGCATCTTGTCCTGGCCTCGACCGTGCTCTGCGACTGATGTGAGATGTTTTTTGGGTCTGGTGCGATACTTGGCATTCCTGCCAAATCTTGCAATACATACTTCCATGCTGACACCTTTAACTACTAAAGAGGTGAACCGTTGATGATACTCAACCCAGGAAAACTACCAAAACTGCTGATGATATTTGCACAAGTCAGAGGAATGGTGCGAGGCATTCTGAATGTTTGTGGTCTGACCAAAGGGAAGACAACTAGTTGATACTAGTCGTAAACATAGTTCTATGAGAGAGGAAGGTGTTTGGTGTGGTCCAATGTAGTATCAATGCGAACAATGTTTGTCATCGAGGGTCAATGGGTGAATTCTAAGGGCTTTTTGGTAGATCAATAGTATAGCTGATGGCTAGGAAGTGTCGGAGTAGTTACTAGTGCTAGCAATAATTTGATTGAAGGGCAATCAAGGGTGATTATGGTCATAGAGGTTTCTCATTGATTGAGAAAACTCATAGAAGTTTTAGATAGTTTAGAGGATAGATTGGATTCTTAGAACTTTATACAAGCTGATATGTGAAGACAATTTCTTGTATTCCCAAGTAGATACTACAGATTTTTATATGTTTTAAGAGAAACTTCCTAAAATGGTATAAGAAACATGTGTAAGAACATGAGGCAAAAGATATGAGTTAAAACAGGAGGCCAAAATGAGACTGTAATTCGAACAAGAAAGAGATATATCATATGATGAAGGAGTAATAAAGGGAAAGAACTAAAAGGAGACTGTCCTTTGTGTATAAACTGTGCTAAGCATTGCAATAATCCATCCAGCGTGTTCCATACGCAATAGGGGCTTGGAATGAGGCTGACCTACTGTCAGCAGGTCTGAGCACGAGTTAGAATACTCCCTGCCACATGGTATTCCACCATTTAGATAACGAATGTGGTGCCCGATGTTGTTTGTAGTTTCTTGATGCCGATCAATAACACTTGACAATGGTTGGCAATGTTTGATCATGGTCACAGTTGTTCAAAGTTGATCGGGGATACTCGATGTTTGTTTGGAGGGTTCTTAGGGTGTTTCAAGGTAGTCCTAGAGTTGTGCAATGTAGTGTCTAAGTACAATCAATGTCATTGGCGATGTGTTGATGTGGTCGATATGATATCACAATCAATAGACTTGGTCGAGAATGGTCGTGCTGCTTCTGGGACATTGTAGGAGTTAGCCAATGTGATTAGAATGCAATTGTAATGGTGAATTGGCCCTTGAGCCAAGGAGACAACCTATCACTGTAACTTCCCTAGCTGGAGTGCTGAATACCAATTTGCATTTGAAGCTATTAAGTCGATCATTGTGAGCAGGGACTGCCTGACAATGATTGACCATGATGACACTGAAAGCCAAATTTTTGTGACGACAGATGCCAGTGACTTTCACTCTGGGGCCATCCTTTCTTTTGGTAAAACCTGGGAGACAGCTCACCCTGTCGTGTTCGACTCAATGACCTTTAAGGGTGCCAAGTTGAATTACCCAGTTCATGAGAAAGAGATGTTAGTTATTATCTGCACACTGCAGAAATGGTGTTCTGATCTGGTTGGCAGCAGTTTCATGATCTTTACTGACCACAGGACACTGGAGAATCTTGACACTCAACTGGACTTGTCTCACCATCAGGCACGATGGATGGAATTCATGTCACAGTTCAATGCTAAGATTGTATGCATCAGAGGGGAAGACAACTCAGTTGCAGATGCGCTCTCCAGATTGCCTATGGTGGAAAGTGCTGACAGTGGAGCTGCTATTGACACTGCTTGACATCCGTATGACTACTGTGCTGACAATGACAACGTCTGGACAATCAACACTGTGCTGCCCACTGTGAAGGACTCTCCCTTGTTCTGTGCTCATGCCTTGGCTGAAACGGATTTTGCTACGACTCAAGCGGTGACTGCAGTACTGTCCATTACACATGATGGCTCACTTCAGGATGTGATCAAGGCAGGCTATACTGACGATGACTGGTGTAAGAAACTGCATGCAGCAGCTCCTGGAATGCCTGGAGTTCAAGAGAGAGATGGTTTGCTCTTTATTGGGGAAAATTTGGTGATACCATCATTGAACTCTGTTTGGGAGTCTCTATTCCACCTTGCTCATGACTCCTTGGGACATTTTGGTTTTGAGAAATCATACAGGTCATTACAGAATTCATACTTTTGGCTGAATATGCATTGGGAGTTGGAATTGGCCTATGTACCAAGTTGTTCAGATTGTCAACAAAACAAGAGCTGGACAACACATCCAACTGGTCTGCTTCATCCTTTACCAGTACCAGATGGTCACGGGGACTTGGTAGCAATGGATTACATTGGTCCCTTACCAGAGGACAATGGATTCAATTGCATCCTCACTATGACAGACCATCTTGGGGCTGATATACACTTGGACGGACATCACTGCCAAGGATCTGGCAGTGGTATTCTTTGACCGCTGGTACTGTGAGAATGGTCTACCACTGGATATCATTTCTGACCAATGATAGGTCGTCTCCTCGGCTCAAGGACCGATTCACCACTTTAACATCATTCTAATCACATCGGCTAACTCCTATGATGTCCCAGATGCAGCGTGACCCAGTCTATCGATCACGATATCATATCGACTGCGTCGAAACATCACCAGCGACATCAATTGTCTCAAGAGCCCACATTGCACAACCTTAGGACTACCCTGAAAGCCCCTAAGATCCCTCTACATGACCATCAAACATCCCCGATCAACTTCGAACAGCTGCGACCGTGATCGAACATCGTCGACCATCGTCGAGCATCATTGATCAATATTGATTGACTGCGAGCAACATCGGGTGCCACCTTCATTATCTAAATGGTGGAAGACCATGCACTAGGACATATTCCAACTCATGCTCAAACCTGCTGATCATAGGTCAGCCTCATTTCAAGTCCCTATCACATACAGAACCCGCTGGACGGATAATTGTGAGACTTAGTGCAGTTTATACACAAAGGACAGTCTCTTTTTAGTTCTTTCCCTTTATTACTCTTTCATCATATGATATATATCTTTCTTGTTCAGATTCCAGTCTCCTTTATGGCCTTGTGCCTTAACTCATATCTTTTGCCTCATGTTCTACACATGTTTCTCATTCCATTTTAGGAAGTTTCTTTAAAACATATAAAACTCTGTGGTATCTACTTGGAAATACAAGAAATCGTCTTCACGTATCGTCTCGTATACAGTTCTAAGCATCCGATCAACTTTCTAAAACAATCTAAGTCTCTACAGGTTTTCTCGATCGATGAGAAACCTCTGTGATTGTCACGTCCTCGATCCTCCCTCGATCCTCTCGTCATTAGCACTAGCAACCCTTCCAACACTTCATAGCCATTTGCCATACCCTTCGTATACTAGCGACCTATCGAAAGGTCTGCAGAATTCACACATCGACCATCGACGATAAACTCATTTGCCATCGATCTCATCGATTGCCCTCGATATCAATCGATATTTGATCAGACAGCACCAAACACCTTCGTCTCTCATAGCACTACCTTCACGACTAGTACCAACTAGTTATCTTCCCATTGGTTGGGCCACGAACATTTGGAACGACTTGCAACCTTCCTCTGACTCGTCGCAAATATCATCGATTGCCTCATCGGCAGTTTAGGTGGTTTTCCCAGGTTGAGTATCATCACCGAGACAAACTGTTTCTTCCAGATTCTGGAAGGCACTACATGCACTCACAGGAGTGAAGCTGAAGATGTCAACAGCCTACCACCCGCAAACTGACAGGTCATCCAAGCAGACAAACAAGACTGTGAATCAAGCACTCTGGTACCATGTGGCCCATACTCAGAAGGGCTGGTCACGAGCATTACCATGTGTATGTTTTGATCTGATGAACACCATAAACAAGTTGATGGGTTCTCGCCATTCCAGCTTCGAATGGGTCATAGTCCTTGACTCGTGCCCCCATTGGTGCTTCCCATCAGACTGGTCACACCAGAAGAGGAATGCGCACAGGTGTTGATTGCTCAGCTGCAGCTGGATGTATTTGAGGCTCAAGATAACTTGCTAAAAGCTAAGGTGTCCCAGGCAGTGTATGCAAATTGGACCCATGGAGATGAACCTGATCTCAACATTGGGGATAAGGTTATGCTTTCCACAGAAAACAGGTGCAGGCAGTACACATCTAAAGGACAGAACAGGGTGGCAAAATTCATGCCAGGCTTTGATGGGCCATTCACTATTGTGGAGGTGAACCCGAAGTTGTCTACAGTGACACTGGACCTGCCAGTTACCTCAAACATAGATCTCAAGTTCCACACATCAGAAGTATTCCTCCATCACGAGAATGACAAATCATTGTTCCCTTCCCAGGAGCTGGCGCGACCTAGTTCTATTGTGACTACTGATGGTGTACAGGAATATTTTGTGGACAAGATTGTGGATGCTAGAAAGCATGGGCGCAGAATGCAATACCTAGTCCGCTGGTTGGGGTATGGCCCAGAAGATGACCAGTGGCTCCCAGGTGCGGAACTCGCAGACAACATGGTGCTCAACAACTGGTTGGCAGGTAATGGTTGAGGGATTTGTATAATTCACCTTCTTCTTGTCCCTGTGGGGTTTTTGATGCACCTGATGAGCAGTTTTATGTATGTTGCTTATTTTTCCCTTTCTGGTTGATTGATTGGGGGGCAAATTTTCCTGGAAGGGGAGGGGTGTAATCCTGGATTACTCATCTATGGACACATATTGACACACTGGCCTTCATATATAAACATGGACCCTTTTTCTGATCTCCTTTTTTTCCACTTCCACTCACATTCCAGTACTCTGTAATATTGTTCTACTGCTTCCTGCTATATATGCTGGTCCTATTTCTGTCTAGGTTCTCTCTTAGTGTTGCTTACTGAAGGTAAACTTCCACACCACACTTCTGAATACATGTGCTGAAAATAGTGTAATCCAGCACCCTTAAATGGCTCAGCCCCAAATCTTGTGGTGGTTGCACATGACAAGCAGGATCACCCTTATTACAAATGTGCCTTCAACACACAAGCATGTGAACAACTGAATGCATGGCTAGGTGGTCCTGAGTCAATGTCAAAACCAATTCCTCCAACCAGATTTCTGATTGTTTTCTGCCACCTTTCCTGGCTGCCTTGCATCATGCCCACCTCCTATCAGCAGCACTGCCTAGAGATGAAATTCCCTCATTTCCAATTTGACAAAATGGTTTCAGGATATTGGTCTCAGGAGGCCAGTTTGCAAATTATCACAGCCTCAGAAACTCTGATTGCCTCCAATCCTTAAAGCTAGCTACTTTCATCTTGTATTAGGCAGTTTGCAAATCAACAAAGTCACCCAACTTAATTCCAATGCCTCCAATCCCCTTCTAAGTCTACCTCAAACTTTACCTCATTCTCCCCAGAAAACCTCTGGATCTCTTATCTCTCTCCTAACCCTTGTCTTAAAATTAGGACACTTGACAAGGAGAAGGGCACAACTTCTTACAAGTTGAAGCCAAGTCCTTTCTGTTCCCCTCACACTTGGTGCATCACATCAAGTGGACTCTGCCCCAGAATCCCATCAAGTTTCCTTTCCTGCTTCTGTCCTCCCTTTATCCCTCAACTGCTACTGACCAGGTATGACCAGAAATCTGATGACTTCCTTTGTTCTGCTCAGAACTTAACAGTCAATTCTCAAATGGATGACAGTAGGGAACTTCAACTGGTTTTTCCATGCTATGTTGTTTTGTCACACCACATTTGTGTTGGAAAGGCAGGTCATCCCATTACCTAATAAAATTTCATTTTTATTTTATTATGTTGAATGACGCTACATTATGCTAAATGACGCCAAATGATGCTGCACTTTGATAGCATGAGAATTTTATATCACACGCATCAATATGTATGCACATGTACGAGTGCATCGGTAACAACAATGTACAATATATGTAACATAGTATATAAACCCTAAATATACACCTAGGGGACCCCAGTTGTGTTCTCTTAGGTATTCCACCTACGCTTTCGGTGTGAAAGGCCTTTCTCAACCAACTCATCTATTAACAACCCCTCACATCAAAACCATCAATCCCCCCATCACGAGCGCGGATCCCACCCCCTTCTTGTAGAGAGAACCTGCACAGTCTTAGCTAGCAGATAGTGGGTGTTGCCCTAACAGAAGAACACAACTCCCTATATCAGTGTGCCTTCTCTTACTTGCGCATATGTCATTGTTTCACTGCACCACATCTGATTACTCATCCTTTCGGCACAAGCCAGAAGTACTTGTATATACGTAATCTACCTTTTCTTTCATAAGCTGACGCCAGGCCTCGCCTTACATTGCGACTGCCAGTGATTGAGAGGCAGTGCTTGTCATTAGGACAGCTGCAACCAGACAACCGATTGGATCTGGTTTAGTTACGATTTACATCTCTCTATTTGGATGAATATTTTAGTTACAAGCCAAATTCAGTGATATCTCTGAGATCAGGCACTGTTGGAAGGGTTATTAATCTGAAGTGTCAAATTAGGCACCCGACAAACAAACAAACAATTGACAAACAATTGACAAACATCATGTGACCCATAAACATTTGGAGAGGTCCCGAAGAAAAAATCTTGAATTTGTCAAAGAAGTGATTCATCACAGATTTTACCATTATGTCCGAACCCTCAACTTCTAATCCCAGCCCTAATCCTGTTCCCACACCAGCACTAGAGGTGAAAATTGATGTGCTTACAGCACAAATGTTGCAATTAGTGTCAGTGTTGGCAGCATCACAACCCAGACAAGCAGAAGTACAGCCAGAGATGACAGGAGAAAGAGATGATGAGATGGAGGAGATGGTGGAGTGGATGTTGCAGGAGGATGAGATGGTGGACAAATCCAGCAATGGAAAAGTGTGCTTACCTAAGTATGCACCCCCGCAAATCTTTGATGGTACCATGGAGAATACAAAATCCTTCATCAGCTCTATAGTATTGTACATCCATGGGAGGAAGCCAGAGTTTCATACAGCTGAGTCTAGGATTATGTTTGCTCTCTCATACATTCAGGGGGGGAAAGCACAGTTCTGGAGAAACAAGGCTATTAATCAAATTGCCATGGGAAATAAACCATTTGCAACCTTCAAGGAATTTCTGGAGAGATTGGAGGTACAGTTTGGAGACCCTAATCCAAAGGCGACAGCCAATGCTAAATTAAAGACCATGCACCAAGGTTCCCTAACGGCGGATGAATTTATTTTGCAGTTCAAAGCAGAAGCTTCGCAAACGGATATGGGAGAAGCCACATTGGTAGAGTTTTTGAAAGCAGGATTAAATCCCTCTTTATTCAAGTCTATCTACTGACTACCTTCTATGCCAGAGAAGTTGGATGAGTGGTATAATTGGGCAATGTGCCTTGACCAGCAATATTGGCAGGAACAGGCAGAGTCAAAGTTGATGTATGGATGTAGTAAATTTGGAAAGTCATCAGGAGGAAAGTCTGAGAAAGGAAAGGCCCCTCAGGTGCAAACTCCAAGGGCACAGCCACCAGCCATGGCAGTGACACCTATAGTTATGGAGTCAGCAGCACCAGCAGAGGCAATGGAGGTTGATCAAGCAGGGAGATGAGCCCCACTTAAATGTTTTAACTGTGGGCAGTTAGGACACATCACTAGGAATTGTAGGCAGAAAAGAAAGATTAGGGAAGCTACAATCGAGGAAGTGAAGCCAGAGGAAGGCAGGCAGAAGAATTTTGTGGAAGAGTCCCAGTGAAGGTTTCCCCATTGGTGACCCAGAATTGTTACAATGTATTAGTATCTGAGGAAACACAGAGTATATCAGAAAAGGAAATCGAGGAGGAGTACAACTGTTGCAAATCACATGACCAAGGAAATTGCTGAGCACTATTTCCGAAAACCCCTAAATTCTTTATTTGCTCTGCACGAATAGAACCTGAAATTACCTTGACTGTGGGACTGAAGACAGTGGACACACATGCAGTGATTAATGTGGAAGCATTGCTTGATAGTGGTGCTACAGGATTATTCATCAATCAGTCCTTAATTACTGGAAACAGTATTAGCACATGCAAGCTGGTGCAACCTATAATGGTGTACAATATTGACGGAACAGTCAATCGTGGAGGAACTATCAAGGAGGAGGTGACTATGGTACTAAAGTATCAAGAGCATCAGGAGCGAGCTGTATTCGAAGTGTGCGATCTTGGGAAAACCAATCTAATAATAGGATGTCCATGGTTACGGAAGCATAATCCTGAAATTGATTGGAAAACTGGGAAAGTACAAATGACCCGTTGTCCTAAAGAATGTAATGTGTATGGGAGGAAGATGAAGAAAGAAAAAAGGAAAAAGAGAGAGAAAGAACATCTGAGGAAGTATTCTGTTATGATGGAGGAAGTGGAGGATGAGGAAATGCCAAATGGGGAAGTTCTGGTCATGATCAAGAAAGAAGAGCAGAAGCAAACCTTTAGAGCAATTCATGGAGGACAGTCATGGGACAAGAATATTGTGAAGGTGGAGAAGCCAGTGGAGGAGTGGGTGCCAAAAGTGTATCATGAATATCTGTCAGTGTTCCAGAAGAAGGAGTCTGAGTAAATGCCGGTGTGGAAGCCATGGGATCATGCAATTGAGATGAAGCCAGGGTTTGTGCTGAAGAAGTCAAAGGTATATCCATTATCTGCGATGGAACAAGAAGAAGTGGATGCATTCCTGAAGGAGCAATTGCGCAAAGGATACATACATCCTTCAAAATCACTGCAGACATCACCAATATTCTTCGTGCCAAAGAAAGACCAAAGGAAGAGGATGTGTACAGATTATAGGTATCTGAATGAGTGGACAGTGAAGAACACGTACCCCCTGCCATTGATCTCAGAAATAATTAACAAGGTGGGAAAAGCCAAGGTCTTTACAAAATTGGATTTACAATGGGGATACAATAATGTACAAATAAAGAAAGGAGATGAGTGGAAGGCTGCATTTGCCACGTGTCGAGGATCCTTCGAGCTGCTTGTCATGTTTTTTGGGATGACTAATAGTCCCCTGACCTTCCAAAATTTGATGAACGACATTTTCAAGGACGTGTTAAGAACTGATCCTAGAGGATTCGTCGGAATCTGATCGGACACTGCGGGTGTTATTTACAGAAGGTTGTCGGGTCATTGCGGATTCGGCGGGGAGGGGAAATGGAAAGGACTTGGCTTCAACTTGTAAGAAGCTGCGCCCTTCACCTCGTCCAGTGTCCTAATTTCAAGTTGGAGGTTTGGAGGTAGGGATGGGAAAGTGCGGGTAAACGTGGGAAGGAGTATGGAGGGACTTAGGTTAAGTTCAGATGAGTTAGAACTTCAGAGGGAGACTGGAGGTCAAGTCAAACAGAGTTTAGACTCTTAGAGAACTGGGGTTTGGAGTATAAGGAGGTTTTTGATTGGCAGATTAAAGTTGAGTCTATGTCGATATATGAACTGAGGAATACAAGGCAAAACTAACTAAGCTTAAATACTGTAGTCCGGAATAATGCGGAACAGGAACAAAGACTGCAGCAGTGTCTCAACTGCGTAGATAAATTATCTAGTGGGAGCCACACAGGAATCCGTGGTCAAATTTGCAATAGAGACAGCAGCCTTGGGAAGGCAGCCGTGGATGCTGTACAAGGCGGCCTGGTGCACAGCAGTGTGGGCAGTGCAAGGCGGCCGGGAACAAAATTGGGAGGCATAGGCAAAAGTCATGTTCGACATGTGGGAAAGAGTCAGATGGATGCAGGTTCCAATTGGGCAAGGAACAGTTCTTGACAGTAATTCCCCCTTAGTGCCGAGCCTACGAGGCACGTGAGGGTTTGAGTCCAAATGAGGAAGTTGGTTGAAAATTCCAGATGCGGCAATTGGTTGAAAAATTTTGTTGACTTCCTACTCCCATCACCTATACAAAATGTCCCCCCCAGCAGGTTCTGCTCAACTCAAGCTGGCCACAATGAAGGCTCAGTATGAACAGAGGGAGTGGGAGATGAAAGAGCAGATGGAACGGGAGGTGAGGGAACTGGAGGAGGCAGCAAGGGAGGAGGAGCATCAGGCACAGGAGGTGCAGAAGGCAGCAGAGGAGGCTGTGAAGGTGGAGGAGGCTGTGAAGGTGGAGGAGGCGCGCCAGGCAGCGGTGCGGAGAAAGGAGGCTTCGGCTGCAAAACAAGCGGAGAAAAAGTGGGCAGCTGCGGCCATGGGTCTGGAGGATGAGGCAGAGGGGAGCAAGTCCCCAAAGAAGAAGAAGATCGCCAAGTCCACAGTGCGAGTGGGGTCGGAGGAGTCAGAGAGTCCGGTGCAGGTGCAGGCCGCGTTGCCTTGCAAAAGGTGCATACTGGTTTCCTTTCTCAGTCTTCTCTTACTGACAAGTGGCCCAGATGCAAATATCAAAAGGTCTCGTGTTTCAAGATGGGTGCAAAGGGACGCATGTGCGACAACTGCACGCGCGTAAAACACAAGTGCGAGGAGGTAGTGTGGGAGGGGCAGGAAGCCCCTGCAGCAAAAACAGCGGGAACGACAGGGGTGACCAGGGATAACCCAGAGGTAATGCAACAGGTGATGAAGGTGATAAGGAAGGGATTCACTGAGGTGGCCAATGCAGTGCGGGAGTCGATGGGGGAGATCTGGGATGCCTTGGACCCAGAGTGGGTGGAGGAAGAAAGCGCCGAGGAGGAGAGCGATGAGGGTGACGAGGAGGTTGAGCAAGCAGTGCAAGAGTCCCGGTGGGAAAGATGCGGGATCTGCAAGTCCGGAGATGACTGGGCAGCCTTCCAGAGGTATCTGGAGAAGAGGCAGGTGGATGACAGGGAGGAGAGTGAGAGTGGAGGTGAGGAGGGTGAAGAGAAGGACGAGGGCAGAGAAGAGGGTGAAGTTGGGGGAGAGGGTGATGAAGACGGAGAGGGAGAAGCAGATGTAGTGTAGGGATCTGGTCAGATCCAAAAAATTTTTCAATGAATTTTGTTTCTGAGTTCAGACTGAGTGAATAAGTAACATGAATAGACTTTAAGCGGGTAATGGTCTGGGTTTCTGTGGGTAGCGAGTGTGAAAATCTGCAAGGAGTTCTTGGGCATGGTCAAGCTCTGTAACAGGTAGCCAGGAGGTCTCCTCATCGGTTCCCTGGTAGCCTTCCCATCGGACGAGGTAGAGAACCTTGCAGCAATGTCGGTTGTCAACTTTGGAGTCGAGGACTTTGGTGATCTCATATTCGAGCTCGTCGTTGATGGTGATCAGAGGAGGTGGAGGTTGTACTCAATTTGGAATTGTGTTCAGGGAGTGTTTCTCTAGTTGAGAGACATGGAAAACAGGGTGAATGGCCCGCATGTGATCCGGGAGCCACAGGGTGACTGAGTGAGTGCCTGGGCCATGGTGCTTTTTGGAAAGTTTCTTGGAAGGACGGGTGGTGCAGATATTTTCTGCAGTGACATATGTGAAATCACCAATGTTGAAGTCGGGTGCGGGTGCCCAATGTTTGTCTGCAGGACCTTGATAACACTCTTGAGTGGCCACAAGCTGTTTCCAGAGCTCCTGATGAAGGTCATCTAAGTCAACGACGAACTCGCGGGCGCGCTGTGAAGCTAAGTCGCATTCTGGAAAGACGGAAATGTTCGGGTGATAGCCTTTATTGGCAAAGAAAGGGGATATGCCTGTAGAGGTGGAAGGAGCATTGTTGTAGGCAAATTCGCCCAAGGGCCAGAGGTGAGACCAGTCGTCCTGCTGATAGTTGCAGAAGATCTGGAGGTACTGCTCCAAGGTCTGATTTAGTCATTCTGTCTGACCATCACCTTGTGGGTGATAACCAGAAGTGAAGTGGATCCACATGTCGAGCGCTTTTCTGAGGGAGCGGAAGAAATGGGAGACAAACTCAGATCCCCGGTCGCAAGTGATGTGCAATGGAACGCCATGCTTGGAGAAGACATGGAGGATGAACAGGTTGGCTAGTTCTTGGGCTTGAAGATGCCTTGTTTGGTGAGATGGTCAACAATGACCAGGATAGCGGTGTGACCATCGGAGTCAGGTAGTTGCTCAATGAAATCCATGGAGATGGAGTTCCAAGGTCGTTCTGGAACCAGAAGTTGCTTTAGAAACCCGTAGGGCTTGTGTCGAGGTGATTTGGATCATTTGCAAGTGGTACAGGATTTGCAGAATTCCTGCACAAAGGTGTGGAGGTTTGGCCAGACATATTCCCAGCGGATAAGCTGCTGGGTTTTGTTTTGTCTGAAGTGGCCAGAGAGGATGTGATCATGTTTGTACTGAAGGACCTTGAGGTGAAGATCTGCGATGTCCGGAACATAAATCTGGTCGAAGTGGTGGAGAAGACCTGCCTCGTCTATGGTCCAGTTGGGGTCGGTAGGTGTCGGAAGATGTGCAGATGAAAAGGGGTCAAGGGGTAGGGAGGTGCGGATGTCATGGTGAAGTTTCTCAACATCCATGATTACTGCTTGTCAAAGAACGGGTGTGGCGAAATAGGTGGCACGGAGGGAAGAGGTGAGCTGTTCCTGTGTGAATACAGGTCGGAAGTTGGTTGGGTTTATGGAGGCGAAGTCGCTATTTCCCTCTTTATGGTAGACGTCCCAACATCTAGTGAGTGCATCTGGCTTGGCCCCTAGTTTTCCAGGGCAGAAGCGGATGATGAGATTGAATTGGGAAAGGTACTCAGACCAATGGGCCTGGCGGCAGGTGAGCAACTTGGTAGTGCTGAAGTACTCAAGATTTTTGTGGTCTGTGACCACATCAACCAGGTTTGCGGAACCCTCAAAGTACTGCTGCCAGTGTTTGAAGGCTTCAAAGATGGCCAAGAGTTCCTTGTCATGAGTGTTGTAATTTAGTTCAGCGGGATTAAAGGAGCGGGAGTGAAAAGTGACTGGATGGATTTCTCCATCTGCAGTGTAAACCGAAAGGATAGCCACTAAGGCATAGTCAGAAGTGTTGGTTTCGAGTACCATCTGTGAGTCAGGTACCCATTGAGTTAAGATGGGTGCATGAGTGAATTCTTGTTTGAGCCTTTCAAAGGTGTCGTGGCATTTCCTGTTGAAGTCCCAAGGCGTGGATTTCCACGTCAGGCAGGTGAGTGGGATGACAATGTCTGAATAGCCATTAATGAAGCGGCGGTAAAAGTTGCAAAAGCCTAAGAAGGATTGAATATCCTTAACTTTCCTAGGCTTGGGCCAGTCAAGCACAGTTTTGACTTTATCTTCAGACATCTGCAGTCCATCCGGTGAAAGGATGAAACCTAAATATTTGATGGTGTCTTTGTGGAACTCACATTTCTGTGGAGAGGTGTAAAGTCCATTTTTCCAGAGACGGCAGAGGACTTCTTTGACGTGAGCCCCATGCTGGGACTTGTCATTGGAATAGATTAGGATGTCATCGAGGTATACGATGACACAAACATCCAGCATGTCGCTGAAGATGTCGTTCATAAACTGCTGGAAAGCTGCGGGTGCATTAGTGAGCCCAAAGGGGACCACCAACCACTCAAAGGATCCATAGCGGGTGCAGAAAGTAGTTTTCCACTCATCACCATCAGTGATGTGGACTAGGTGATAAGCGTGCTGCAAGTCTATTTTGGTGAATAAGTGGGCTTTATGGGGAGAGTCAAGTAGGTCAGAAATGAGAGGAAGTGGGTAGCAGTCTTTCTTTGTAAGACGGTTAAGTCCTTGGTAGTTGACACAAAGTTGGAGACTACCATCCTTCTTCTTGATGAAGAGAATCGGAGCGCCATGTGGAGACTTGGATGGGCAGATGAAGCCTGAGCGGACGTTTTCATCAATAAAGACTCGTAAGGCTTCTAATTCAGAGGGGGAGAGAGAATACATGCGGCCCGGAGGCGGAGGAGTATTGTCTTCTGTCTCTATCTTGAGGTCGTAAGACCGATGCAGAGGAAGGGTATCCGCTTTAGTCTTATTAAAGACATCAGCAAATTCGTGATACTCAGGTGGAATATCGGAGAGGTCGGAGGAGTTAGCAGAATGGGTGGAGCGGGTGGATAACCCTTCTGGAGCGAAGGTCATCTGAAAAGCTATTGTCCCAGGAAGTTTGCTAGCACACGCATAAGTGGCAGCATTGATGAAGGAGATGTCGGGAGGTGTTAACTTAGGAGGAATGGGGGGTTTGGGAAGTGTGGAAGAGTTGAGGATTTCTACCAGAAGATTCAGGGACAAAGGTGACATCAGGGGTGCTGGAACTCTATGATCTGCAGAGCGGAAAGCGAGTTGGCTTGAAGACCAGTCAATCAATGGATTGTATTGCTTCAGCCAGTTATGACTGAGTATGGCGGAACAGGAAGAGTCGAGCGAGGTTACATAAAATGACAAATTGAATACTTCACCGGCAGGGAAGGTGACCGGAAGTTTGACGATCTGAGTTATGGTGGAGTTGCAAGTTCCATCAAAGAGTCATAAACCGATCGGGTTAATGGATTCCATGCTGAGTTGGTTATTCAACATGAAAGAGGAGTCAAGGAAGCAGTGGGAGGAGCCAGAGTCGATAAGGGTTTGGAAAGGGGCGGACGAGTTGGGAAAGGTTAAAAGAATGGTTAGGGAGTCAGGGTCAGAAAGAATGGACACATTGAGACGAACATAGGCAGCCAAGTGGGTAAGGTCAACACAACCCCCAGCCCCAATGGCTGTATCCTGAGGGTTGCAGACTATTTTTCCAAGTCCGTAGTCTCAGAAACAACAGTGGATGCACGGGCTTTTGCGGCTTTGGATTTTGGGCAGTTTCCTGCTATGTGCCCTTCCTCACCGCAGTAGAGACAAAGTCGTTCTCTCATGCGATGTTCTCGTTCCTCCCCAGTAAGCTTGCTGTTCTTCCCCAACTTATCAGAGATGGATGACTTAGGGCTTGTCCCAGGAAGTGTTCTTTGTTGTGGAAAACTGCTGGTTGGAGGTGTTACTGTGGGCGGAGTTTGAAGATGCTTGGTTTGTCGACGGGGAAGGGCTTTTGGAAGAGTCCTTCCGACTAGAGTTAGTGATGTTACTGGAATTCTTTGTTTCGAAATGGGATTCGTCTTCTTGCATCCAGTAGATGTTGTTGCTGTCCTGCGCTTTCAAGCATAGTTCTGCGAGAGTATTGGGTTTACCACCCCGGAGCACTTCTATGCAAAGCTGGAGTGGAAGACTGCAGAAATAGCGGTCACAAAGGGCTGCTTCATTCCAGTTGACCCTAGAAGCTAATTCCCAGAAGTCAACATTATATTTTGTGATACGACCACCTTTCTTCATTGCTAAGTCAGAGAGAGCTTTTTCTGCATCTCCAATTGGGTCATGCAGACCAAAGTTACTTTCCAGCTTGGCGAGGAAAGCTTCATAGTCCCACATCCAGTGTGCGGAATCTGTCGGGTCATTCAGACCAGGCTCAAACCAACTGAGAGCTGATCCCTTAAGATAAGAAAGGATGAATATGATCTTTTTCTCATCAGAGGAAAATACATGCAGATGGTCACGGAAATGAAGATTGCAGGAGACTAAGAAGTCTCTAAGTTTCTTCAGATTGGCGCTGTTGAAAGTGTCAGGGTCGCAAACTTTGATTTTTTCGGTCTTGGGTGTGTTATTCTGATGAAGGGTGCGGATACTCTCCGAGAGGTTGTAAAGGACATCTATGAACCTATCCCCTGGGTCAGGGTTTTCCCCCGCGGGAGGTTGATCCTCAGGATCATTGGGATCGGAGTCACCCCCAGGGCCATCAGGACCACTAGGGTCGTCGGGTCCGCTGGGGGGTCCGTCCTCTAGACCAGGATCTTCCAACCCAAAGGGTTCAGGCTGGTTGATGCCCCCTATGTACTCAAGGGGAGTTCTTGATCGAAAACCTTCTGGGTTGCCGGAAGGTTGTGGGGCACAGGCAGACATGAGATTGGCACTGATTGAGGGAGCTCCTGAGCCAATTTGTCAGAAGATGTTTGAGGGTCTGGAAGACACCCCAAAAGTAGTGGCAGGTCACGGGTCAGAAAGGGTGGATCGCTGGATTGCAGAGATCCCTGGAATAGTACCGGCGCATTGGGAGTTTCTTGTTGTGCGCTGGCGGGTCTCGGTAGGGGTCATAGAGAGGAAATGGATGAGTGAAGTGTGAGTTTGTATATACTGTTAAGAACTGATCCTAGAGGGTTCGTCGGAATCCAATTAGACACTGCAGGTGTTATTTACAGAAGGTTGTTGGGTCATTGCAAATTCAGTGGGGAGGGGAAATGGAAAGGACTTGGCTTCAACTTGTAAGAAGCTGCGCCCTTCACCTCGTCTGGCATCCTAATTTCAAGTTGGAGGTTTGGAGGTAGGGATGGGAAAGTGCAGGTAAACGCAGGAAGGAGTACAGAGGGACTTAGGTTAAGTTCAGATGAGGTTAGAACTTCAGAGGGAGACTGGAGGTCAAGTCAAACAGAGTTCAGACTCTTAGAGAACTGGGGTTTGGAGTAGAAGGAGGTTTTTGATTGGCAGATTAAAGTCGAGTCTATGTCGATATATGAACTGAGGAATACAAGGTGAAACTAACTAAGCTTAAATACTGTAGTCCAGAATAATGCGGAACAGGAACAAAGACTGTGGCAGTGTCTTGACTGCATACATAAATTATCTAGCAGGAGCCGCACAGGAATCCATAGTCAAATTTGCAATAGAGATGGCAGCCTTGGGAAGGCAGCCATGGATGCTGTACAAGGCAGCCTGGTGCACAGCAGTGTGGGCAGTGCAAGGCGGCTGGGAATGAAATTGGGAGGCATAGGCAAAAGTCATGTTCAACGTGCAGGAAAGAGTCGGATGGATGCGGGTTCCAATCGGGCAAGGAACAGTTCTTGACAGGACATAATAGACAAAGGTGTGGTAATAATATTTATTGATGACATTCTGATATTCATGGAGGATGAAGAAAATCATGAGGCAATAGTGCAGGAGGTGCTATGGAGGTTAGCGGAGAATGATCTATTTTTGAAACCAGAGAAGTGTGTGTTTGGGGCAAGCGAGATCAAGTTCCTAGGATTATTGATCAGCCCTGATGGGATCAAAATGGATCCAAGGTACAGGTGATCACAGATTGGCCTGCGCCCACCCATGTTGTTAAGACTATAGGTCCTTGACTCAGCCTCAGCTTCGTGTATCGCAGTTGGAGGCTTTCCAACTGTATCGGTATCGCACTAGGAGACTTTCCTAGTGTATCGGGCTTCCTGCCTTTACTTGGGTACTTCCTCAAGTAGTCACGGCTATCCATACTCAGAGGCTTTCTGAGTAGACCATTTGTTTGTGTATCACAGTTGGAGGCTTTCCAACTGTCGAGTTTGGGTTATCACAGCTAGGGGCTTCCTAAGCTGTCGAGTTCGAGTGTATCACAACTAAGGGACTTCCTTAGCTGTCGAGTGTTCAGGTTGAGTCTAAGACCATTGGTTGAATTAGGTCAAGCGGGAGAATACAGACAGTATTACTACAGCTTATATATGGTTCGAAGATGTCTATCGTCCAATCAGAGTGTAGGATTGTTATCAAGTATAAATAGAAAGAACAATAGAAAAGATAGGCCTCATGCTATGCATGAGGCATCCGATGTCAAGGACATGCTGCAGCGCAGCATGTCGATCATGGGGGTCCGATCTCCTGGACCTCATGTAAAGGGGGTTGTCGTACCACAGTGCATGTGGGAGTGGGTTCGGGTGTATGGAGTCACCACGCGTCAAGGTGTCTTCCATCAGAAGAGAGTCGAGTTGAATAAGAAAAAATGAACTGCCCGTACTTGCGGGTTCCTGTAGACAAATCATAACACGTGTCAAGGAGGTTCAAGCCTTCTTGGGACTTGCAAATTATTATCAGCATAATTTTTCCAAAATTGCTGCACCCTTACATAACCTTACACGAAAAGAAGTAGTGTGGAGGTGGGGAGAGCAGCACCAGACAGTATTTGAGGAGTTGAAGAGGAAGTTTGTGGAGGGACCAATATTAGCCCCAGTAGATTTCACATGCCCTTTACGAGTGGAATCATATGCATCTGACTTTGCTACCAGAGCAGTATTATCAATGCTGTGCGAAGATGACAAATGGCATCCTTGTGCATATTTGTCCCGAGGGTTGAATGATGTGGAGAGGAATTATGATGTGCATGACAAAGAGATGTTGGGGATAATACGAGCATTGGAGGTGTGGAGGCATTATTTGGAGGGATGTACACATCAGATTGAGATCTGGAAGGATCATCAAAATCTGCAATACTTCATGTCCACTAAAAAGCTTAATCACTCGCAAGCACGTTGGGCACTATTTCTATTGTGTTTTAATTTTCACTTGGTCCACAAAGTGGGAAGCTTAATGAGGAAAGCAGATGCATTATCCAGACGTATTGATCATAAAAGGGGGGTGGAGGAGGACCATAAGAATGTTACTTTACTCAAACCCAAATACTTTCACATTTGCACTATGCATCAAGGGCATCTATTAATAGATAGCTTGGAAACGGAAATGTTGTCTAAAATTAGACAATGTTCGGAAATGGACGATGAAGTAGTGGAAGCCATGAAAGCTCTGAAGGGAGAGAAGAAAGGTAATATTAAAGGAGATGAATGGGCTGAGGAACAAGGGTTGGTGTTGTTTTGAGGAAAAGTGTATGTGCCGAAGGATCAGGATTTGCGAAGGGAGATCGTCCAGTTACGTCATAATATGCCAACTGCTGGACACCCAGGGAGATGGAAGACATTGGAATTAGTAAATGAGAAATTATTAGTGGCCTGGAATTTCAAAGTATGTGTTGGGGTATGTGGATGGATGTGATATGTGCATGAGGGGGAAGAAATTTCCAGAGAAACCTGCAGGAAAATTAATGCTGAACCCTATACCTAAAGCGCCGTGGCGAGATATATCTGTGGATTTTATTACCGGATTACCTGAGGCTCAAGGGTACAATGCAATATTTGTAGTATGCAACCGCTTCACAAAGGAGGTCCATATTATTCCTACTACTACAGAAACCTCATCATTGGGCTTGGCGCGCCTCTATCTAAATCAGATATGGCAGTTACATGGGTTACCTGATACTGTTATCTCCAATCGCAGACCACAATTTGCTTCCGTGTTTATGCGAGAACTGAACAACATATTGGGAATTCAAACTAAATTATCTACGGCATATCACCCGCAGACTGATGGACAGACAGAGAGAATGAACCAGGAGTTGGAGCAGTACCTATGTATGTTTGTCAACTACCGACAAACCAACTGGCCTGAATGGCTGGCAATTGCTGAATTTTCCCACAATAACAAATTCCATTCAGCTACTCGTATGTCACCCTTTTTCGCAAATTATGGATATCATCCTTGCATGGAGTAGAACCCAGAAGGGAAGTCAAAGTACAGTCAGTAGAAGACTTTGTATCTAAGATGCAAAAGGTACAAGAGGAAGCAGAGGCAGCATTGAAGAAAGCACGTGATGACATGATGCGACACATGGATCATAGTCGAGCACACACTCCAGAGTACAAAGTTGGTGACTTGGTGTGGCTAAGTACCAAGGACCTAAATATTCCATAACCTTACAGAGAAACAAGTTGGCCTGTATGTGATCTCTAAAGTAATCTTGCCTAATGCAGTAGTGCTAAGATTACCCTGATTATTCAAGATTGATCCTGAGATTAATGTATCCCGCCTACGCCCTTATCGCCTGCCCACTATTCCTGGTCAACAAACTACTCCGCAACCTCCGATATTAGTAGAAGGTGCTCCAGAATACATAGTTGAAGAAATTCTAGACTCACATCTTCGACGGAACAAATTGGAGTTCTTAATAAAGTGGAAAAACTATACCAACAAAAATAATTCGTGGGAGCCTGAAGAGAATTGTAAGCAAGCATGCAACATGATCACCCAATTCTTTAAATGTAATCTGAATGCTCCACATCGCATTGTGAGAATGGTGTATGAGGGGATGAGATTCCGCCCATACCAAAATTTCACAGAGGGGACAAACACAATATTTTCTCACCTGGAAGTCGAGGCATAAAAGGGGGGTAATGTTAGGAAACCATCCCATTACCTAATAAAATTTCATTTTTATTTTATTATGTCAAATTACGCTACATTACGCTAAATGATGCCAAATGATGCTGCACTTTGATAGCATAAGAATTTTATTTCACATGCATCAATATGTATGCACATGTACGAGTGCGTCGGTAACAACAATGTACAATATATGTAACATAGTATATAAACCCTAAATATACGCCTAGGGGACCCCAGTTGTGTTCTCTTAGGTATTCCACCTATGCTTTCGGTGTGAAAGGCCTGTCTCAACCAACTCATCTATTAATAACCCCTCGCATCAAAACCATCAATCCCCCCATCACAAGCGCAGATCCTGCCCCCTTATTGTAGAGAGAACCCACATGGTCTTAGCTAGCAGATAGTGGGTGTCACCCTAACAGCAGGCCAAAAAGCAGAAAGGAAAGGACAGGGCTGATAGTGATGATGAATCATGATATTGAAAGTGATGAAGAGTTTTGATACAAGGTAGCTTTGTACTTGTATATTGCTAGCTCTATAAACTGTTGTCCAAAAGAAACAGCAACAACCACAACAGTAACAGTAACAAAAGCACCTAGCATTCAAGGGTCCAGTCCATAGGACCAAAAAAAAGACTGAAATTGAACTGAATTGGACCAGAAAAGACTGGACCAGTGGTCTATATATGGACCAGTCTTTTGCAGTCCAGTTAGCAGTCTTTCCATTTTGAAAAATATTGTAAAACTGAAGAAAACCAGTTTAAACCAGTTAAGACCAGTCTTATCATGGGAACGTATATTGGACCATGTTTCCACATAGAATCCAGTGAATCTGACCTCTGGTTCATAAAAAATGGTTAAGAATTGAGCAAGATATAACCAAATCCATTTTGGTACAAGTATTTTGTCATATCAGATTGACTTTCATTGCATCTTACTCATATGTTAATCATTTCCTTGATTACATTGATGAACATAGGGCGAACATGTATTATAATACTCCTACCATCTGTCAATACATGCTCAGCATCACATCATTTATGGTTGTCACATTACATTTCTTAGTGTTTGGCATAGTGTTGCCACAGCTCAGCTGCATTTCTTTGCTACTTTGGGAAATAAAATAGCTAAACTTCTGAAAATATTTGAGGACCTAGATCACATGATAAGCTGAGGGGTCCTATGCCAACTCTAAGTGATCTGACCACCGGTTCCCATATTATGTAAGCAGCTTAAAATGTGGCTTAGCAAGCCACCATCCAAGCCACTTAAATAACATGGGAACCAGTGGTCAGATCACTCAGAGTTGGCAGAGGATCCCTCGGCTTATCATGTGATCTAGGTCCTCAAATATTTTCAGAATTTTAGCTATTTTATTTCTCAAAGTAGCAAAAAATGTGGCTGAGCCATGGCAACACTAGTTTGGCTGGCATGAGTCATTCATTAGATGTGATTTTATAGTGATCATAGCCAAGTCAAATCTTGATGAAATCTCTTAAAATTAGACCAAATAATGGGGAATTACAATGTCTATCCATCAGCACAATGGTTGTAAGGTCCATATAATAGTTGCTAAGATACATATGGGTTATACAAATTTCATGACAAAATATCGGTCTGGACCAGTCTTAGCCAGTCTTTTCAGGTCCATTAACCAGAAAGGACTGGTCCTAGGTGGTCCAGTTCAGTCCTCGTGGTATCTGGGTTGGTCCTAGACTGGTTTAGATTGCGGTCTTTCCATTTTTGGGTCAAAAAACTGAACTGGACTAGACCCTTAAACACTAACTGCAACAGCAACAACAGGTCATATTCCTATCATATTCCTATAGGATTCCTGTTGGAATTCATCTGCATCACCAGTCTGCCTATAATGGCATGTGACCTGCCTCATGGACACAGTCCATGTGCCTACATGGCTGCTGACTTGTGTTCCATGCGGATACTTGGACCTCATGGCCTCCCCATGGCCTCTGGTACTTGTCCCTCTGAGCATGTGACCATATAGCTACAGGCATATATAACCCCTCTGTAATTGTAGCAGCAATGCAGAGAGTTCTACACCCTCTAACCCTAGTTACTAACACACTAACATAAGCAACCAGGTAAGTAGTAAGTTAAGTGTACACTACTACTGTGTGGTCTTGCTGCTGCAACAGGTTATGGGCCCTGCAAGTGTTGTTGCAGAGAGCACATTTGGGTGAACCTCAACAATGTGTGCAGGTACTCCTCTTACTATGTGCTCCCCGGTTGCAATGTTGCTTTGCAACTCTTTGAGCTGCAGAAGGATGAATGTTCCCCCTATGTCACACATCTAGCATGCTAAGTAATGAAAGTACTCTGATGGAGTGCTATTCTTACAACCATGCCATCATAAGATCTGATCTAAGATAAGAAGCTGATTTTGAGCTTTTTATACCTCGATCAAAGAATGTCTTTTTCTCATGAGAAACTCATGTTCCTTTTTGATGGCTCCAGCTATTTAGCCTGGGCTGAATCAATGCAGGCCTGGCTTATGAGTCAGGGCCTGTGGCAAGTTGCCTCTGGAGCTGAACAGGCTCCACAAACAACAGACACAGCCATGCTTAAAGCATGAAATAAGGAGAATGACCAGGTGTTCGGAGCGATCATGCTCCATCTGGCTCCTTCTGTGAGAACCTGATTAGCGGCAGGTGCTAATGGATGGGCAAGTGCCTTGTGGCAGGCACTCCAGACCAATTTTGGTCAGGTGGGCCCATCTCAGATCTATGCAGACTTTAAATCTATGATCTTGACTAAGATCCCGGTGGGAAACCCCTTACTGGAGATCACAAAAATCTCTGAAAAATACCAGCACCTCGCAGGATCTGGTGTCAATGTTCCTGAACTAATCCAGGCTCTCTTACTCCTTTTGCAATTGCTGAAGGAGTACAACTCTCTTGCTTCCACAGTCTTACAGACCTCCAATCACATTCAACCTAGTCAGAGATGCCATAATAGCTGAGGCTGTGTGTCAATCTGCTTTTGTCAGGTCATCTGAGATGGCAAATAAGTTGTCAGCAGTAAAGTGCAAAGGTGCTAACCCTAAGTGGAAAGGGAAGCAACTGTCTGAGCCTTTAGGCTCCAGTTTGCAAAAGCCATCTGAGTCAAAGAACTCTGGCTCCAGAAGAGGTCAACAATCTGGTAAACAGGCCAAAGAGAGGAAAGAAGGTCACAGCCACTGCTGTGGCCAACTCCAGCAACATCTTCATGTCATCACCTGAGCCTGCTCCAGTAGTAGGACCATCTCATCCCGCCATTACTATAAGTGGTAGTGGTGTCATTTCATGCTCATCTGCAACAGTGGGTGGCTCCACTTCCTCCACGCCTCAAAAACACATCAAGATGTGATGCCTACATGGCACAAATGTTAACTTCCCAACTTGTGACCCTAGAAAGCACCCTTTGGCACCAGTCACAGGTGAGTTCTCACCCAGCCCCTATGAGGACTATCAGGAGGCCCAGAAAACCCTCTCAACCCTGGAGGTGCCTAGCATGGCCAAAAACCTCCAGATCATTGAAGAAGGGCAGATGAGTAAGCAGGAAGGTATGTGTCACCAGGTAGACCCTGAGCCAGAAGAATCAACTTGGATTGAAGAAGTCCCAGAAATAGAGCCTGAATCTGAGGATGACAAGATCTCCCTCCGATCAGAAGAAATGATACCAGATCAAGAGATCTGGAAGCAAGTTGACAAGATGATCATTGACAAGCTTATAGCTGTGACAGGGGGCTACAATAAAATGTCAGTCCTTTTTCCTGACACATGTGCCATCACTAATATTCAATTGACAGGGATGAACTCTTTGGTATTTACCCATAAGATAGAGTGTCCAAATAATATTTATTTATCTGTCTCGAAATTCAAATAAATAAACAAGTGTGACATGTGTGGAATTTGTAAGAATGGCACCAATTGGATCATGGATTCAGGCACCAGTAAGCACTTTACTGGTGATATGAAAGCCTTCACCTCTTATAAAGAAATCCCCAAGAACCAACAGGATGTAAGAGATCCCTCTCTCACAAGTCTCAAGATCACAATACCTCCAACACTCATATATCACGTGTAGCTAGTTTAATATCACATGTTTGTTTGTAGCATCTATCACCTCTTGAATCCATACTAGTTTCATCTCAATTCCCCTCTTCTTGAGTGTTGGGAGCCCACACTCCCTCCACTTTTTTTTGTGATGAACATGGTCACTGGACAACCCACATATGAGATACCGCATCCTCAGAGTAATCAATATTGGAACTCACCACCTTATCACCATTTTTGATGTTATCATTATCATTCCCTGCTTCTCTTGCACCTGCCTAAAGTGTATCTTAAGATATGTCATTGCACCCCCAACACCCCACATCACTGCCCCATATGGTTAGATTTGACCCATATAACCTGCAAAAACTGGGAGAAAGAGAATCCCTTGCCCTTTTTCTCACCCTCATCCATTGCCCAACACACACTGAGAACAAGCTGTCTTGCAAGCCATCCACCCTTCACCCACTCACCACACACAGCTGTGCATGCATACAATGTCATACAACACCCCCGTCCAGCTTATGTTGCCACAGCTCAAGCCAATGTTTTCTATAAAATGAACCATAACGTGGTAAATAAGATAAACAAAATCACTAAAATATTTGAGCATATGGACAGGCCCAAAAACTGGGGGGTATTCTGCTAACTTTAGTTGATCAGATAATTTGTTCCTGACTTATTTAAGAAACAAATTTTGACTCAGTGACTCAGCTCAAAAACAGAGCTGGTCAAATAAGTTGGGAATGGCTGATTGTCTCAAATAACTCTCTGTAAAAATGGAAATTTCCGAGAGTCATGTGACCATTAGGTCCAGGTCAACAAAGTCAGGTAAATGTTATAAAAAACAGTCAAAAATGTCAGGTCAAAGTCATGTCAGAAAAATGTGTGACCTGACTTTGACCTGACATTTTGACCAGTTTTTTAACATTTACCTGACTTTGTTGACTTGCACCTAACTATCACATGACTCTGAGAAATTTCCTTTTTTACAGAGGCAGAGGACCCCTTGGTTTTTCAGAAAATCTGGGTATTGGAAAGTCCCAATCAGTCCCACCCATCCCATCCCATCCCGCAGAGATTACGTCACATCACACTGAGTTCGAACCAATCTTGAGTGTGATGCACATCTCCCAATATTGTCTGTCCTCTTGTCTTGCGCAACCTCCATCTGCTCCCCGCTTAACACACAAGTATGTACAGCTATACCTACTACTGTGAGTTGTTGTTTCTTGGCTTTAACTGCATAATCTAACGAAGAACACAATCCTCTAATAGCAATGATAATACTAACTGGTATGAGTATCTTTTTTGTGCAGATGATAATGATCACTGATGCTATGTACTAGCTACTCTTTCCACAGGTACATTTCCCTCATGAGTCAGGTACTGCCTGTCTTCAACTGCAACACCTGTCAGCGGTTGCTCATTGTGAAAATCTGCAAGAGTGACAAGAATGGTAATGCTGGCAGGGCCTTCACCAACTGCTACAAGAAGCATGCCAACGACACCCGCTGTGACGTCTTCGCATGGATTGATCCAACACTATCCCCTCCCTCATCGCAATTTTCCTCATCCTCCCCAGTGTCCTTGCCCACTCTTTCTGCCCCACCTTCAGCACAACCAATGGCAGGCCCTTTAGCAACTCAGAACCTCTCAAATGCCCTATGCACTGCTGAACCAACTTGCTCTAAACCTGGGAAAGTGCATTGTAACACCACATGACTCCATGCTGCATGTGCTTGCAAGATGTTCCACCAGCATTGCGTGGAAGCTGGAGGCTGTCAGGGAATGAAAACACACATGGTACAAAACATGGCTACCTTGTCAGGAAAGCAGTGAGCGGCAGTGTCACCCTTTGACCTGTCATCGCCATCCTCCTCGCCACTGCCACCAGCTACCGCCCTCGCGAGCACATCAACTGCAATGGACCTGTTTGCAGACCCACAATATGCATCACAGATGACCGCTGCTTTCACGCAGCAGTATGCTGATAAGCATGCACTGGAGGAACAACAGCGAGCAGTGGATGTGGAGCACCTTGCAAACATTGAGAAGGCAAAGAACCACGTCATAATATATGCATGGCCAAAGGTCCCTCATCTCTTGTTTATGCCCGACCTTTACTAATGACATGTTTTCAATAGGAGGATGTTGAGGCTACTGTGTTCGAAGTCCAGGGTGGTTTCAAATGGCCGCTGTTCCCACTGACTCCAGCCATTCTCTACGATACAGATCTTATGCTTCCGGGTGAGCAACAGGCATGGTTCAAGAGGTATAACCCCTCTATACACACCTGGACTAAGGTCCTGGTGGGCCACATTGTCACCCTCAAGGCCAGTGAGCACATATTTCTCAAAGGGTATGATGTCAATAACTGCTGGGACTTCGATCCTCTTCTCTCAGCAAGCCAGGAGTCTGCACCCCACTTCTTTAAGAACATTTCCCATGAGCGTGCCTATGTTCAATGAACATTGAAGGAGAAGAAGGTCTCGAAGGCTCACAAGATCTTGAGCTCTGATGACGAGGAGGATCAGTCTCAGGCTAGCTCAAAAATAACCCCACGGCCACTTACCCTACCTCGACGATTCAAGGCAGAGCCGTCCGATGTTTGTGGCCTCTGACAGTGATCTGACCTCTCATCGGATGGCCAGTTCACCACATCATGTCATCAAGGTAGAGCCAACCTTCATTGATCTCACGATGTCTGATGCAGAGGATAATGCTCTCACTCCGATGGATGATGTGATACCTGTTCCAACAAAGAAAAAATGCACACGTTCCTCCTCATCACCATCACTGTCACTGTCTACCCCTCGCTCATCTCCCAATGAGACTGAAGAGAGCTCTGATGACAGCCCACCTGCTTGGCCAGCAGCATTCTATGTGGTGGATATTGTACAGGGTTTTGAGAAGTGTGATGAGGCATGTCGTGAACGAAGGAGTGTAGAGAAGGCATTCTTCAAGTGTTTCAAGGTTCCATTCTGGAGCACAACTTTCTACAATCACCGTCGAAATTGGGATAATGCATTGGCTGCCTCTCAAGATGCAGCCTTGTGTGCTGGCCATACCTCTGCTGGACTGTGGACAACATTCCTCAAGTGTAGCCATGCTAAGGCTGTGGAATTGGTGGACAAGAAGCAGAAGAAGAAGAGGGTCCCCAACTAGTTTTACTACATTTTTACTGCATTTTGTCAGTAATTTCTTTTTTTTTTGCACTCGTTTTGTTGTACTGTAGAATAGTGTACTCGGTAGAATTTTTTTATTGGACTTGCTTTGTTGTACCGCAGAATAATGTACTAGATTTATAAAACTAGTGTGTGCTATCATGAGGGTAGAGCCGATTGAAGGGTGATTGACCTTGCATTGTGAGCTTCTCTTGTGTCATGTGGTTTCTGCGCAAAATCATTTCATCTAAAAAGAAGTTATACTTATCAACCAACATCTCCCAACAAATTGCATGGTAGCTTCCAAGCCAAACATTGGTCTGCTCAGCAATAGATGAATTGAAATACCAGCCCTTGTTGTCTTCAGAGATGAGCTCGGGGTATGCAGCAGGGTTGCAGTTCTCCTGGCAAAATATATCCATCTCCGAGTGTTTTGACTTGAAGTGGAAGACATTGACAGTAAGCCCAATGTTGTCAAAGAAGGGATCTTTTCCTCAGACCATGCTGGCAAGTGTGCAGTTGTTGTCAAAGAAGATATGGTCAGGCTTCATGTCCTCATGGAATGTACGCTTGATCATCTCCTGTTCCCAGGTGAGTGAGAAAGTCTATGATGATGCTAACGATCTTGCTTATGATTACACTCCCAACACCCTCTGCCCCATAAAAGGTTTCCCGAGTGATAATCATCCCACAAGGTGCCACAATGATTTGCTCATTATGTGTGTGTCTCCGACCTAACTGTGCCCAGATCCATTCCTTCTTTGCACTCTGTTCAGAGCCACCAATCTCAAAATCCTCCACCTCATCATCCACATCAGCGATATCTGTACCCTCTTCAGCGATCGCATCATTTGGATGAGCCACAAGCACACGCTGAAGGCGTTCCTTGAGCTGAAACCTAGCCTGCCCTCTTTCCCGATGAACCCGCTCGACCTCTTGATGTGCAGGCTCAGAACACATGTGGCTGTCAGTCATGATCAGAGAATCACAGCCAACTACCGCACAAATTGTATTGTGGTGTGCATCTCGGGGGCAGTAGCGATGCCGATTGCTCTCAAGTGGGATCTTGCAGTTATGCACTGTGCAGCATGGACAGCCAACAGTTATAACTATGACCCAGACTTTTTTCCCATCCTGGTAAACACGTAGACACTTTTTGCAGCAATGCCGCAGCTCAGGTTGCCCATGAAGACGGAAGTGGAGATTCCAAGCATGCAGTGCATCAGTAAAACAATCCTTTTGGGCACCTGTATGTGGCACTGCAAGTGTCTTTGACCGACTCTGATGGTCTTCCAACAGTGCTAGAATCACGAAAGCATCCCAGACCTGTTCTGTAGTGACCGAAAACCCAAATGCCCAATCACCAGGTGGAACTGTGTCAGAGAGAGAGATTGTATAAGCGTGCACAATTGGTAGCTGAGGTCCTGTAGGATGCATTAAGATGTAGAACATAGGTTGCATAGGATGAACACTTGCCATGAAACCAACATAAGCATGATCCAGAGCTGGACAAGCCGTTTCTCAGCAAACTGATGTTCACCCACCTGAATGATCGCAGGGATTCCATCATAGTAGGTACGAATGCCATCTTTGACATGGAAGTTGTGGTGGTAGTTCGTTTGGCATTCTATGGAGGGAAATGGTAGAATGACTTGGAGTCTGATGCAAAGTCGGTTGAGTCAAGACTTACCATTGCAATAGAGATGAATAGAGCAGACAGGGAGTGCCCCCTTGTCCATTAACACAGCCTGCTGCTGCTCTTCCTTCTTCAGCAACTTCCCAGTTCTGCTACGCGAACAGCTTGTGTTGGTACAGGTATGTTGAAGGGGATACAGAGTACAGGCATCTGGCAAATAACAGCACAATGAAGAAGAAAACCTGGTTACTGTGAAACATGTACTATGTACAAAGTCTAAGAGAATGACCATGCACTGCAAAATCACGTATGAGGCTGTCCTCAAGGCTCTGTGCATCATGCCAGATCGTTAGTTTCAGTGTGTCCCAACAGGCCTCAACACAAGCCGCAGAAATGCTGCAGCTATTTTTCAAGAAAGTGGATATTGTTGGTGGGAGCACATCCAGAGGATCAAGTGCTAGTACAGATGACGGCTGTGCGAGAAGAATATCATCCTTCAATCTTGAAGCTAGGCATATGAACTGTTGTACTTGACCAAAGGAGAGCTCAGGATGCTGATCAGTGAGGAGGACTGCATCCTGCAGCCTTAGAGAGGACATTGCTAGGTGTAGTCAAGTCTACAGACACTCTATCGACGTCCTATCTACTCATGGAACTGATCGGGACTGATCGGGAGGGACCGGGCGGGCGCGGCGGACGGGACTGATTGGGAATTTCCAATACCCAGATGTCCTCCGGTTTTTGGGGTTATCTATACACTCAAATATTCAGGAGATTTTATCTATTTTATTCACCAAGTTATGGCTTTTTTATGAAAAACATTGGCTCAAGCTGAGACAACACTAATCCAGCTCATCTAGTCAGTTGCCCCCACTCATGCCCTCGCCACCTGCCACGCATATAGCCACCCCTGTTACCATATATAAAAGGAGGGGAGGTCACATATGGCTGCTTAAAAAAAATTATGAATGGATGTCTAAAATTCGGCTAGCGTCACCCCCTTGGTACATCAGAAGATGACAACAGGGAGGTGACAATGACAACAACGACAATGTTTTAAATTAAATGTAACTGTAAATAACTAAATAACAATTGATGATTGGGTTTTCCTGTTGTCTCATGAGGACTCGTTCATGCCAGGCGCAGCCATGGCCCAACCTGAACAAGTTAAGTATATTACATAACTCCTAAGTACCCAAATCTAACTGCCGCGCCTCGAAGGCAGTTGAGTTTCAACAGTCCTAGGGTTTGCCCATGGTGTTACAGTACGGATTGAGTACGGAGTATCAGTAACAGAGTATCAGAGGTTGCGACGGGCAGAGACGATTACATTCGTTACAATTTCGTTTTCAATTACAAGGTCCTAATACTACAACAGGATTACCAATATATCATACAATAAGTCCACAAAATAAAATCGTATGGCTTTATCTAAGAATCCACCAACACTGATTACGTAGCAAAAAGTGAGGTCGGGATGGAGAATCTCGAAATAGAGAAATGCCACATCTAAAAACTGCAATGGGATCGAACAGCGAAAGTCCGAGTACTCTATGATGGTATACCACACGCTCAACTTCAACTTGAATACGAACCAGCATATCTTTTAGCAGCGAGACTCATTCTCCACGACGCCCAGCGTGCAGCCTCGTCACAAATGGGGTTAACGCCTATCAAACATTCATCAGCTTCACCATCACCGAAAATGATATAAGAAAAACCCGCACCTTTGAGCGCATATATCAACAACCCCTCCATAGTACTTGGCACGCACAGGCTTTCCCCACCTCGCTCAACAGCAAGGACGATCTTCCTCGCCTCCCCGTCCGCAGACCTATGGCGCAAGCGATTCTCTTGAGAACACTCCGCCATGCCGAGCTCGATGTATCCAGGTACGACAGTTGTTACCTCAATACCATCCGGTGTGGCGTTAGTCTTTGCGTTATGGACGTGGATGCCGTTGATGTTGGTGGAGTTGGTGCAGGAGAAGGCGAGGGCGCGAAGGGAAGTGCCGAAGGTGTTGAGGAAGGCTTTGCTGGAGGCGTAGGCAATCATGTTCGCCGGTGCGAAGAAACCGGTGGTGGAACCGATGATACACTGGACGCATATATCGATCAACTTCTGAAGATCGATGAAACGTAGGAGAAGCTACTTACGATCTTGCCCTCACGACGCATCCTCATCCTGTCGTACGTTGCCAGAACCATGGAGGTGAGCCCGATCACGTCAGTCTGGACCATTTCCAGCGTAGTGTCCTACACCAGATCGTTGTCAGAAATGAGAGCATACGATGACAAAGGAAAACACTCACTAACCCCCAAGCCTCCTTGTCTGGCTCGGATGAAAGCCCGCTAGCTGCATATAGGTGGGTAATAGGGCCATGCTTCTTGTCCCAGCTGGAGACGTTGTCAACGATGGTCTTGGGATCCCAACCAATATCGAAACATTCAGTTTGGAGTTTAACGTTGGCTGCCTTCTCGATGAAGCCGTCAAAATCGCCTTTGAGCTGAGCAAGTTCATCTATATGCGTGAAAATTAGTCATTCGACTCTTCTCTAGGCGCATGTATGCGCGATAAATACGAGAAAAAAACGTGCCATTGGAACGACCGACAGCGATGATAGTAACGTTGGTCTCATCATCTGTACGGGCGTACTGCTTGATGACGTTCAACCCGATCCCATGGGTCGCACCGACGACAAGCACGACTTTTCTCCTCCTCGTCGGCTTTTCCTGTTGGTCCAGTCGTTGTTTATAGAGATACGCATCACGAGCGAGGAGGAGCCCCATCCGACCAACCGATAAGGGAAGGACGAGGAAAACGGTGAGGCCGAGCGAGGCATATGCAGCGAGGACGGTGGATAGGGATAAGAAAATGTTCTGGATTGTGTAGGAGAGCGCGGGAATGCGACGGAGAGAGGGAGAACTGGCGTAAGACGGCATGGTGGTGGAAAAGGAAGAAAGTGAAGAGCTCGATTTTCAGAAAAGCTTTATATGTGGACGCTTTCTATTTTCAGCTCCGCTCTTCCTTCTTTTACTAGTTAAACTTTTAGACGCGTCGAGTGACGTCACGCGTCTTTCATCATTCAATCAGTCGATTCTAGCTCCTAAAACAATTTGAATGAGAATAAAGTCCAGCTGTCAACGACTCACCATCTGAAAACGTGAAGTTAACTCGATGCGGATTGACCTAGCTGAAAATCTAGACGGTAGATTTGAAGTTCAAGGGAATCACGTAAACGTCCATGGCAAATTCTAGTCAAATTCTAGTCGAGTCGGAGTCGTTACTCTCGGACCACATTCTGCACTGTGTCAACATGAAGTCTGAATGAATGCATCGTTGCAAAATCGGTCTATGCAATCAATTTACCATTGGTCTATAGACGAGAAAGAAAACGTAGTCGACTTGCACGTGAGTTTATTTTCCAACCACGTGATTAATTTGGTTCGTTGCCAGCGGCCAGGAGCAGGTACCCTTGGAGACCCTTGGCAGGGGTACCAAATATTCAATTGTACCTGAGCAAATGCTTCATTATTATTCTGGATGTTTACCGAAATGAATATTTGGTATTACTATATTACAATCCCAGAGCAGTTGCCTAGGCTTCAAGATGTTCCAAACTGTTTGGTGTATAACTCCGGTCAAAGTTGCATAACATAATATTAGATCAAAGGAGGAATTGAGGAGGAAATTCTGACATGTGTAAGTGTAACCCTGTGTAACCCCACTGCACCTTGCACCTGTTCGACAGTTGGGATATAAAGTGGCTTCTCATTGATAATCAAAGAGAGTTCAATCAGAAGCCTTGGCAAAGTATTCTTTTACGGGCACACATGTACAGATGAAATGATAGTTAGGGGAACACGTGACATCTTAACAGCATCAAGGAGTCAGCTCAAGTCAGCATATCCTTGTGACTTCGCTCCAGATTTATCCTCGATTTATCCTCGATTTATCCATCCTCATTCTCTTTGTATAGGGCAGGTCAAGATTTGTTTAAAGATGCTGTTGATCGTTATCAGTTTCAGTCTACGTAGTGCACCCAGGACTGCGTCCGAGGTCCAAGCTCCTGGTGGTGTCTTCACGAGACATAATGCATAATGGTTTAGCCGTCATGGAGCTTGTGAACAAATCCAAGCAGTTCTTCAAAGCATCTGAGTGTTTTCGATTGAGTTCTTTCAGCGCCCTTCCTGATGGTTCTACATCAAAAATTTGAAAATTCCCGCAGACCTTCCTCCGATTGCCTCCATTCGATGTGACGTTGTGGTTAATCCGCATCACTCTAAGATCAGTGCCTGGCCAGATCGACATCTCAAGGCCAATATAGGCCAATATACGTGTTTACTTTCGGCTGTGACGAGTAACAGGAGGTAACAGGGCTCGCATGAGATGTGTACCATAGGGTAGCAGGCATGTCCCATGATCCAAAAAGCTATAAATCATTTCATGGATAGAATAGGTGTGTGTGTGTGCGCATCTTCCCCCCCTCCTTCACGCATCAAGATGTCTAGTATGCCGATTGTGCATCTGCGCGACTTCCATCAGCGTAAGAAGATCTTCGCAAAATGGGAAAAGCATAGGCACAGCAAGGAGGTCCACTGGGCGATGGAATGCTTTGCTGAAATGGTGAGAATGGACTCACCTTGCTGCTCACAGCTAACTCCGCATACTAGGTGGGAGTGTTCTTCTACGTGTATGCCGGTGAGTTCATACGCAGATATGTAGACCCAACAGAATGTCGACCAAAATGACAGGTGTTGGATCGCAAGTGAATTGGGTAGTGGGAAACATCATCAGACAACCCGGCTTGTCATGTCAGTCCCTCGATACTCGAGTGATGGATTTTCTAAAATTGGAATACCACTTTCAGCTGTTCTCCAGGTCGGGTTCGCATACGCATTTGGCATTCTATTTGCGTTGGCCGTATGCAGTGGGACTTCAGGCGGCCACTTCAATCCAGCAATCACTATCTGCTTCGTCATCCTGAAAGGGTTTCCGAAAATGAAAGCAGTTAGGTGCGTGGCTATATTCGTTATGCACACTGCCTGCATGAGATTTAGTGGATACATAGATATATTATTGCCCAGATACTTGGAGCGTTCATTGCATGCCTCCTTATTTATGTGCAACAAAAGGTTTTGATCGACGACTGTATTGCCATTCTTACACGGGCTGGAACTTTGGAGGCGACGCAGTTCACGCCTAGCGGCCCTGCTGGGGCATTCGCCCTGTATCTCCTTCCTGGACAGACACTGGGCCGAGCATTCCTGAACGAATTCGTCACAGTAAGTATCAGTGGTACTGCCAAAAAATAAAATGATTACTAATTCCATTGACTTTTTAAAGGACGTCTTCATTGCACTAGTCATTTGGGCGACGATGGACCCAACTAATGTCTTTGTTCCTCCCCCATTCGCACCTGTCATCATTTCATTGGCATAGTGAGTTATCTTTCAATCTTCTTCCGTGCAACTGTTGGAACAATTTAACCCAGTGGAACCGCTGTCTGGGGCTTCAGCACGGGAGGACGTAAGACTCGCAAATTCGGAAGTGATCCTGAATTTGACGCCTAATCCTTAGTTTCGGCGAATACGGCTCGTGATCTAGGCGCCCGTTTAATGGCGATGTCAATATGGGGAACAAGAGGTAGAGTCCTACGGTTGCCTGAAGGATCACAAGTACTGACGGTGACAATCAGCGGCGGGAGGGAGTTATGCTGCTATCGCTGCACTCACGAACATTCCAGCAACTCTGGTTGCGGCTTGCCTTTACGAGTTCTTCCTCACGGATTCTGACAGAGGTTCGGCTGCTCTCTACTCGGCTCGATTCCTGAGACTCGTTAACCTTGTTTTGCGTTGATTAAGTGATTACTAGTGCATCACTCGAACACGCGCGTATTATGTTTAATCATAGGCGAGAGAAAAAGGAGAAGAGTGATGATGTCCTTGACCTTGAGAAACAGATGGATATGCCTACGCCAGTTGTCGAAGAGAAATCGGTCGTATACACAAGCACATAGTGTGGCTTCATCGACCCGATGTGTGTACAGTGTTCATCCGTCTTGTACCTTGTATGTACGAGCGAAAGATTAAGCTTCTGTTAAACTGTTTCATACGAATGGTTCTCAGGAATGGAGATCGGACGTTGGTCGCGAAGGCTACTGATCTGGGTGGGATGTCGAATTGCTGCATTCCTGAAGAAGATCAGGGCCTTTATGGTGCCTAGGGACCTTTCCTAAGGGTCGTCGGGCGTAACCTCGGGTTTATAGTGGGATTTCAGTCCCAGGCTATCCCAGGCACTGTATAAACAGTTTCTATACACGAGCAGTCATTCAAATATGGCAACTGTGGAACTCGTGAGTCTTTGTTTGAATATCTGTGATCGAGCGGATTGTTTTGAATTGAGTAAGACCAGCATAAAGCAAAGCCGAGCCTGGATGCAGATGGAACAATTCTGATGAAAGAATTGGCAGCGTGAAGTTTGAGCGGCACATCCAAGTTGGAATTCCCCACAGCACAGCACAATGCTAGCAATGGTTATCAAGACAATTCGGGGATTTGGAACACGGTGTACCGACGATTCGAACGCGAAACCACGTGCAATAATTTGGCACAGCCGCCAAGCGCTTTCTCAACTTCCTTTTCTCACTGACGATGATCTGTGGTTCGCGGACGGTCTTTCGATGCTTCAAGGCCTTGGAGAGATTCGCGGACAGAATGACGGGTGCGGCTGGCCCATACTTCGTTGGACTGGCCGTCATTCTCCTAGGAATGGGAGCAGTATGCTTTTGTACGTCAATTCCTTCGTAAGCGGACCAAAAGTGACACGTCATTTTCTTTACCAGTTGACGTTATCGCGCCTGATCTTTCATACCCTACTATCAGTATTCCAATATGTGTCCTAATAACGCTGAATCTCCTGATGCACTACTTCTATGTGTGTACGGTGCCACCAGGGTTTGCAGAAGACCCATCACGAGAGCTGGAGTCTGGTGTGCTCTGGGCGAGGAGGAAAGATCGAGGACTGACGGGCGGTGTAAGGTGGTCTCCTGTGGTGAACATCACGAAGGCGGAAGTGACGCAGTGCAGCAAGTGCGGGCAAACCAAACCAGAGGTATGTGTGTTGTGAATTCGTCGGGCTTGATTGATAGAATATAATGCCCTTCTTAATCAAGAGGACTCACCATTGCCGTGTGTGCAATCGATGCGTGTTGAAGTACGACCATCACTGCCCTGTAAGTCAGACAATTGGCTACCACTTCCATGGCTCTCATTCATGATAGTGTGCGTTTTTTATAGATAATGTTTTAATTCAACATATGGCTTAAATTGCGATTGGAGCATAGGGATAAATCAATGCGTTGGTCTTCACAATGAACGGCACTTCATCATGTTCATGTACGTTTCTACCTCTTCCCTCATAAATCATCTTGACAAGTTTCTAGGGCCTATCTTGTCCTGTCAACATTCTGTTTGAGTGTTCTTGGGTATTCACAAGCTATTCAAGCCCTAGGCATAACATACGTAGGTTTTGTACTTTTTGATTTTCCAAACTGCGATTTGCATGGTGAAAGCTCCATCTTGCAGACACATTGGTCATACGACGTCCCAGAGGTCTGGTACATTCTGATTTACTTGCTATCTGTTGTTCTCTGCCTTGCAGTTGGGATTATGCTATCTTATCATCTGTGGGGCATTGCTTCCGGAGAAACATCTGTCGAAAGCCAGGACCACGAGATATATCGTAGTCGAGCAAAGTCGCGTGGGGAGGTGTGTGCCCACGTTCTTGTCCTAATCTTGCCCTGATTCTCACTTGTGTGTGACTCTCTAGACGTTCGTGAACTCGTACGACCTCGGGTGCTGTCTCTTTAAATTTTCGATGATAACCTATCTCAACATCTAATTTCACAGTAAACTCAAGAACCTACAACTATTCTTCAACATTGGAGAACAGGGATAGTGCGCATTCTTCCCTACCTCGTTAATTTCGAATAGACTAATCAATCCATCGCTATAGCCCGCTCTACACCCTTGTACTCCCCCTCCGCATTCACCCGTACACAGACGGCCGGTCCTGGGCCCGCCGCGCAGGGTACGATCGTCATGTCGGAGTGAGACGCGGTGAAGAACTCACGGATGATGAAGACGAGGAGCCCAACTGACGTCGTAGTAATTTAGGTCAGTTGGCTTTGACATCCGGTGCTGCGGAGATGATGATATTTTGCCGGGGCCATATGACGCTTCGGAGGCGTATCTGCTTCCGGCAGACCCTCGGGAAGTCGTGTGATCAACGTCCGGCTTACTCTTCCATGTTGGCTCATTTGAGCTGATGAGTGCTTTCCTGATCGCGATTTTCATTCTTATGTCCGCGTTAAATTCGCCCTTGAGAGCTGACGAAGGCTTCGTTTATAGCTCTATGTAGGGTTTGTATAGCATGCGCATAACTAAGATAACAGATGGCTCTGCATAAATCCCGCCTTGTTCCCCTGTGTTTGCTCAGATTCAGAGGCGTAGCGTTCTTAGATTCGTTGGGTTTTATCGTAAGTGGTTACGATGCAGACAGGTTATGGGTTAATGGCTGCTTCACCGCAGTCAGCTGGTAGTTGATGTCGAGACCAGTGAGCTAGGTTTTCGTCGGGTCAGAGAGACAATCTAATTATCGAAGTTGACATGGTTACAGCAAGATGCAAATCTTAAAAGTGCGATAGGCTAGCTATGATACCAATGACGGGAGTCTGCACTCATGATACATAATAAATCTACTAGTATTGTTTCTGCCCATCTACACATTCTTTTATTGAAAGAATCTACAGAAGAGACGGGACAAAACTGACACTTTCGAGATTTTTCGTAGCGGATTGGTGATCGTAAATGATGAACACTCTGTTCCCTACAGCAGCAAACACATAAGTAGTGTTCATCCTCTGGTTCCCTGGAGTTTGTTCTCGTGTTTGTGCAAGTCGTGCAGCTCGACCCTTTTGAAACACAAACTTTATCTCCAGCGGGCAGTTTAACACGCTCAGAATGACAAAAATGTCAGGTTCAAAGGTGAGATTAAATCATAAACAAAGTCCTGTGGAAGCGGTTTCGCCAGCAATTATTGTGTGGGGAAATGACTTGATCAAAAATATCCATGTAGTGCCTTCGGAATTACCTAAGATAAGTAGCTATATCCCAATCAATTTAAGGGACTGAATAGGGTCGTTCACAGTAGACGAAATCAGTCGCGAAAGCGACTGATTTCCAAAGTGATTTCAAAATGTTTTTTTATTCCCAGGAGCACATGTGCCCAAATTCTGATCACACACTGTGACACATTTTTGGAACCCCTTTCGAGCCCTTTCGTCCTGTGCGGACTTTGAAATAAATAAGTGTTCGCTCATTGGTTGCAACGGCGTAATACACCCTTTGTGTGCAACCACAACGACAACGAGGTTTTCTCAACTTTTTCTGTCCTGTTTGTTCTTGTCCTTTGCGCCCTCTTAGAAACCAACTATACACAGAAATTTGAAATTCATTACTTATGTTGTGTCGGGAACTGTCAACAGCGACGAGCAACCATCTACGTAGGCTGTTGCAAACAATGAGTGAACAATTTTTATTTCAAAGTCGGCACAGGACGAAAGGGAGGTCCAAAACAAAATAAGTTTTTTTCATTCACTGACTCTTTTAACTAATCACAATGTTTTTTCTGTAGGTTACAAGCTGCTGTTACCTACGACGATTAACGCCCATGTGGCCACACTTTCTCCCTGTCTAAACAGGAAATACAACGGGAGGCTTCTTGGAGGCTTGTGGGTTCCAAAAATGTGTCACAGTGTGTGATCAGAATTCGGGCACATGTGCTCCTGGGAATAAAAAAACATTTTGAAATCACTTTTCGCGAAAGTGACTGATTTCGTCTACTGTGAACGACGTAGATCTCGTTCAGAACCAACTTGATCACGTGAAATGGGTGACATTCTCCAAATCATAATTGCCATTTGGCTAGACGACATTTTGAAAATTGTGGCCCCACAGAAATGTTTCAAAATGTCTTCCCTAAAGATATGTCACTTCACTTTCTCCAAAAGTGGTGAGGCTGAGTCGCCATTAGGTTTGTGAGCATTGAATCTGGCTGCTGTGACCATGTTGTCACATCCAGAAGTTCTTGCTTCAAGAAACTTAATGGCAGCTTCCACAGTCAAGTTTTTCCTATTGTAAATTCATTAGCACCTGGAATACTATGGTTTAAATAACTCTGTGGGAAGGGATTTTTTGATAATGTGCTGTTAAGAAACTTCAGCAGAAGTCTGTTGAAATGTCACCCATTTCACATGATCAAGTTGGTTCTGAATGAGATCTACCTTAAATTGAACTAAATTTGGAATTTGCCATGCCTCGCTTATTTTGGCCAACACCTGCATCAGCAGTGCCATTGGCACATCAATGGTAGAGCAGCCACACTGCGTTGCCTCATGTTGCGACATAGGGCGCCGCATTTGTTATCTATATGGTGGAATAACATGCGCCAGGAAGTATTCCAACTCATGCTCAAACTTGCTGATAGTAGGTCAGCTGCATTCCAAGTCCCTATCGTGCACAGAACCTGCTGGATGCATTATTGTGAGACTTAGCGCAGTTTATACACAAAGGACAGTCCCCTTTTAGTTCTATACCCTTTATTACTCTTTCATCATATGATATATATCTTTCTTGTTTGGATTCCAGTCTCCTTTTTGGCCTTGTGCCTTAACTCATATCTTTTGCCTCATGTTCTACACATGTTCTCTAGCCTTTTTAGGTACTTTCTTTATTTTATATAAAAAGATGTACTAGATACAAAGAAAAACAAGAAAGTCATCATCTTCCTCCCAGATCACAGTGATTTGAGAGTACAGTTTAGTCTTATTCAGTCTGAAGTTTGGTGTTTTATGCTAAACTTCCTCAAAATTCCTTGAAATTCCTTGCATTACGCTATTTTCACTCTCGCTTCCCTTGATTAGCCTTTTTGTCACTTCTACTACCCACCTAGTCCCCTGATCTTGCATCCGAACATATCTGTGCACTCGAAGTTCCTCGAAACCTCTTCAAAAAATATTGCGACATCTCGAAAAGCATTGTGACATCTCGAAAATCATCGCAAAGTCTCGAAAATCATCCTTTTAGCCTCGAACTGCTTTGACAAGCAGTTGTTTTCTGACTATTTGACAGTCGGTCTGACAGGTGACATCTAGAGGGCCTCGCATCCTTCCTCTGACTCATGTTATACCATCTGAAGCCTTTTGTGGGTTTTGTTTGGGTTTCCGGGTTGAGCATCATCACCACTTGTCTGATCACTTGCAGATCAATTCCTTTGTCTTTCACAAACACGCCTGGTATTCCAGCACATTTCTCCCTTTTTTCTTTGACATTTTATTGTCTACCATCACTGTCTTCCTATTATGGGTGTCAACACTACTGTTCCCCCATCCATTTCCCTCATCAAATGATCTGTTCAGTATACTAGCAAGAAACTGGACAATTTCAAGTCTAACTACAAAGAGTGGTGTGAGGAGATTATTATTGCCCTCTCCCTCAACGGACTGTATGAATATGTTATTGGTGATATTGCTGAACCATTGTCCATGGAGCCTCGCGCCCTTGCCAATTGGAGGGCAAATTCTCGCCTTGCATATGCATTCCTCACATCTAGTATCTCCCCTTCTGAATAACAATTTATTGATATTAAGAAGGGCCCTGACATTGATTGGAAGATTCTTCAGGATCACCATCAAAAAGAGGGACCAGTTTGCCAAGTCCAACTTTTACAACAGGCACTTTCCAAACAGTGCACAAAGGACACGCCACTCCCGGAAATGGCAGAAAAGATCTGTGCCCTCATCAAGCGAGCCTTTGCCATGGGAGATATAAAAGCCGATCTTCTTTGTTGTATCGCACTCCTCAATTCTCTCAGCAACAATTTCCCTCACACACAATCCATCATCTCCCAAGATATTGCTGCATCTACTACTACAACTCCATACACATCCAGGGATATACATTTGTTCCTAGAGAATGAACAATCTCTACTCGAGAATGATCAGTGTAACTGTTCCTGCCCCAACATTGCACTCACTGCACGGGATAAACCCCACAAGTCATCCAATATACCTACATGTTCAAATACGACCTGTAATGGAGTTGGGCATACTAAGGAGTACTGCATTAAGCTGGGTGGCAGTATGGCTGGGAAGACCATTGCAGAGTCAAAGGCCACATGCAAGGCTGCACTTTCAAACATGACACCCAAACCTAATCACTCTAAAGTCCCCATCACTGTCAAGGACGTTAATGGCCAAGCATTCACGGTCATGGTCGACTCTGAGAATGCCGCCCCTTCTGTTTCCTCTTGTCAGGAGTTTGCAGGTATTGCATCCGATCCAGTTCCAGCTGCAGCCATTGAAGAAGTGGAGTATGAAGGTTGGGTTGTTACTGAGGAGGAGACAGTCACTATTGACTGGAATCATCATGTCTCTATGCCTCGTGAGGATGTGTTCACTGTTGAGCCTCTAAGCCAGACATGTCAATTGAATCTTTCCCTCAACGATTACCCTTTCATAGTCAACTCAGGGGTGACTGTACATATATTGCCTGACAAGGCAGACTTCCTAACCTTATGCCCTATACCATCTCGATGTGTCAAAGGGGTTGGAGGTTCCTCGATTGTTGCTATCAGTGTCGGTGACATCAAATTGAGAATTGCTCAGGGCACATCAATTATGTTATGTAATGCACTCTACATTCCAAACTCAGCAGTCCAACTTGTCTCTGTGGGCACACTTGTGGATGATTCAAGTATTGTAGCTCATTTTGATAATTCTGCTTGTTGGATTACTAACAAGTCCACTGGTTCACTCATTGTGTGTGGCACACATCTCTCCAAGAAACTCTACTTACTCAACTTCCATAATGCTGCCACGATCATGCCCTATCTGTCCATTGCTCTGCTGACTTGGAAACCTGGCATCGTTGCCTTGGTCATGCAAATTACCAGTCCCTCTGGGACATGGCCAAGAAAGTGCACTCACAGGTGTGCCTCTTACCTCCACATCTAAACTGCCTAAATGTGACTCATGTGTACTTGGTAAACAGACAAAGATGCCTGTACCCAAGAAATGTGAGGAGGGACCTGGTCATAAAGCAACGAGGAAGCTGGAAAAGGTGTGGGTAGATTTATCGGGGCCACATGCAGCAAAGTCTTGTACTGGGAATTTGTACATAAGGGATATTGTCGATGACTTTACTTCATTTCCTTGGTCAATCCCCCTTCGCAATAAAGACAACTCTTTTCCTGAACTTAAAGCTTGGGAGCTTGCTTGAGAAAATGAGACTGGACTTAAGGTTGGGACCTATGTTACCAACAATGGAGAACTTAAGTCACACGAAATGGAAGCATGGCTGAAATCTCATGGTACAGATCAGTGATTCACTGTCCCCATACTTTGGCACACATTGGACGTGTCAAGCGCATGCATCAAACATTAATGGCAAAAGCACATACAATGAGGATTTATTCTGGCCTACCACCTTACCTTTGGGACAAATTCCTGTAATTTACCCTGCCCCACCTATTCCGGTTGAAGTCCAGTTATTCTGGTTGGAGTCCAGTTATTCTGATTGGAGTCCAGTTATTCTGGTCAGAGTCCAGTTATTCCAGTTATTCCGACTGATTCTGGTTACTCCAGATGCTCAACTTAGAGTATATACCCTAATGGATAGTCAAATTTCAAGTCTTAAGTTGTCAAAGTGCCTACAACATATATTTGTGCAGAGTAAGAATTGAACTCAAGACATCTTGATTAGAGTGATCACATGACAAACCAAACATGTGTGCTTAACCAGTTGAGCCACAGGAGAATTATTAGTTAGTAATATAATGTTTATTCATGACACTCTAATTTTTTCAAAGTAGTTAAGATCATTTTTCTAATTAACCACATCCCTCACATTGAATGCGAGGGAGTGGGGATGATTGTGATTATATACTAAACAAAAAATCCTCCCTCTCACAAGATGCGAGAGGGAGTTTTATTTATATACATAAAAAGCTAACCCCTCACGCTGAACATGAGGAGGGAGGTAAAAACATGAAGAAAAAAATCCCTCCCCCACACAAAATGGGAGAGGGGGGGCACAATACTAATAAATAATAAAAGTACAAAAAAAGTCCCTCCCCACACGAAGTGCGGGGGAGGGGGAGGGGACATGACCCCACTGTTGTCTGTCCTTCCACCCATGATCCACCCCACGAGCAGTTGCTTGTGAGGCTGGGGGTAGGTGGCTTGTCATCTGCATTGTCGTCTCCTATCCCTGCACCTGGGTGGCTTGTTATCATTGTTGTTCCACCCACGATCCACCCCATGAGCAGTTGCTCATGAGGCTGGGGGTGGGTGGTGTGTCATTGTCATCTCCTGTCCCTGCACCTGGGCGTCATTCCACCCACGATCCATCCCACGAGCAGTTGCTCATGAGGCTGGGGGTGGGTGTGTCGTCATTTGTTGCTGTCATCCCCTGTTTGGATTTCTGTTTTTTTCTTTTTTTTTGGGGGAGGGGGGGGGGTTTGGGCATGTCAGTGTGACGTGGCACAAGTACAGAGGTTGGTGGGTGCTTACTAGGCAGGTACCCCCCTTCTGGGGTCTCCTGGCATCCCTCTGCACCCACCTAGCCCATGTTGACAGCCTCACATCCCATTTGAATGGGGAGGAGGGGATCGGGTGGGCATGGGCATGGGTTGCACATTTTTTGTCATGGCAGGTTGTCCCCAGTAGTATACAACCTAAAAAGCAATGAATTGCAATTAGTTGATTGATAAAAAGAAAAAGAAAAAAGAAAAAAACTTATCTATGGCCCAAACGACATTGCCATTGTTGGGCCTGCATTCTGTCCAGTCGGCTCGCATTTTTCATTGTGGCAGGTTGTCCCCAGTAGTATACAACCTAAAAAGCAATGAATTGCAATTAGTTGATTGATAAAAAGAAAAAGAAAAAAGAAAAAAACTTATCTATGGCCCAAACGACAATTGCCGTTGTTTGGGCCCGCGTTCTGTCCAGTCGGCTCATTTGAAGGTGGTGATGGTGGCAGTGGGCATGGGAATGGTGGTGGTGGGTGCACATGCAGTGGTGGTGGTAGAGTGGAGAGGAGGAGGAGGCAGCATTGACGATGGTGGTGGTGGTTGGGAGCTGGCAGTCACGTGTCACGTGTCATGCAATATGCATGTTTGCGTATTCCATTAATGGCTGTAACTATGCACCTTGGTTGGGTAATAACGGTATTAGATGTATGTAGATGAATAATTACTTGGTAGCTCAGTGGTTAAGCATGCTGTTATGTGTGCAGACCCAAGGTTGAGTGTTCAATTCTGGTTGTATGTTGAAATTTTATTTGGGAAAGCACATGCATTCTGGTTATTCCAGTTATGCTAGTTGCCGTGCATCCGGTTGATCCGACTGTTCCAGGTAAAAATGAGTCTGGGTAGATTCTGGGGATTCCAGAGGTAAAATTGACCCTCCAGTCCGATCAGAATTATGAATTGTGAGAAAAATATATGTAAATGGAATTCCCTGGAATTCCAGAAATCGATCGGAATGGGTGGAGGAGTGTAATGTACTTACAAATTCTACCTGACAGCGTCTCATTTACATGCAAAAACCACCACTCAGTGATAGGTTGTCTCCTCGGCTCAAAGGCCGATTCACCATTTTGGCCACATTCTAATCACATTGGATAACTCGCACAAGGTCCCAGAAGCAGTGCAACCACTCCCGACCAAGTCTACCAAGTGCGATATCGCATCAAACGCAGTCAAGCATTGTATTGAACGTGATCGAGCATTGTCAAATGCGATCAAACATTGTCGAACATTGTTGAACATCATCGCGAGCATCATCAAACGCAATTGAACATCGTCAAACGTGATCAAGCATTGTCGAACACGATCAAACATCGTCGAACGCGATCGAGCATCGTCAAACGTGATCAAACATCGTCGAACGTGATCAAACATCATTGAACATTGTCGAACATTGTCGAACATCATTGCAAGCATCGTATTGAACACGATCGAACATCGTCGAGCATCGTCGAGCATCATTGATCGATATCGAGAGACTGTGAGCGACATCAGGCACCGCATTTGTTATCTATATGGTGGAATAACATGCACCAGGAAGTATTCCAACTCGTGCTCAAACTTGCTGATAGTAGGTCAGCCTTGTTCGAAGTCCCTATTGGGCACAGAACCCACTGGATGCATTATTGCGAGACTTAGCGCAGTTTATACACAAAGGACAGTCCCCTTTTAGTTCTATACCCTTTATTACTCTTTCATCATATGATATATATCTTTCTTGTTTGGATTCCAGTCTCCTTTTTGGCCTTGTGCCTTAACTCATATCTTTTGCCTCATGTTCTACACATGTTCTCTAGCCTTTTTAGGTACTTTCTTTATTTTATATAAAAAGATGTACTAGATACAAAGAAAAACAAGAAAGTCGTTGTCTTCCTCCCAGATCACAGTGATTTGAGAGTACAGTTTAGTCTTATTCAGTCCGAAGTTTGGTGTTTTACGCTAAACTTCCTCGAAATTCCTTGAAATTCCTCGCATTACGCTATTTTCACTCTCGCTTCCCTCGATTAGCCTTTTTGTCACTTCTACTACTCATCTAGTCCCCCAATCTTGCATCCGAACATATCTGTGCACTCAAAGTTCCTCGAAACCTCTTCGAAAAATATCGCGACATCTCAAAAAGCATCGCGACATCTCGAAAATCATCGCAAAGTCTCGAAAATCATCCTTTTAGCCTCGAACTGCTTTGACAAGCAGTTGTTTTATGACTATTTGACGGTCGGTCTGACAGGTGATGTCTAGAGGGCCTCACATCCTTCCTCTGACTCGTGTTATACCATCCAAAGCCTTTTGTGGGTTTTGTTTGGGTTTCCGGGTTGAGCATCATCATTTTTGGAGCCCACCGCGAGGGCTTTCTAGATCAGTTCATCGTCGGACCTCCCCACTTTTCCACCACCAATTTTTTTGGCCTTTGGCTGAAGGAAGCTTGACGATTTCAATTTTGCATTGAACTCATAGCGCCTCTGACCCTCCTGAACAACCAGGAGGTCTCGATACAGTATCTCGACCATTGATAATATCATTTCGCACTCTTTTGCCCCTCGCGTTTAGTATTTCGCTACCGTCTTCGACTTCTAAACACACAAAACCCGATATCGCGCGAATTTCGACTTTGCAGCCCCTGAAATCTACTTCGAACATGTTGATGTCCTTTATGCCAGCTTGTGGCCATTCTACATCTCCGACATTCGATCCGAAACAGCCTAGAGAGCTACGAAAATACTTCGAAGAGCTCAAATTTCTCTTTCCGACTTGCGGTATTACAGATCATGACTTAAAGAAGAAGCACGCTTGCAGATACATCAACATTGATTCTTGCGAACTCTGAGAATTGCTTCCAGAGTACCAGCCCGGCACCTCGTTTAGCGCATTTCACATTGCAGTACACAAGTTCTATCCTGGATCAGAAGATGAATGTAAATACAGCATTTCGGACGTGGATACTCTTGTTCGCGAACAGCTTCACATTGGTATCTTTGACTCGAATGATCTAGGAGTTTATTATAGGTCATTCTACAACATTACAAATTTTCTTCGCTCGAAAGAGAGAATTTCAGAAGCCAAACAAAGTTGAGCTTTTGTTCGAGGGTTTCAAACGGATTTATGGACTCGAATTGCGCATTGTCTCGAAGTTAAGTTCCCAGATCATTATCCCAATGACCCATACACTCTGAACGACATCCACAATGCTGCAAAATTTATTATGGCATCCTCAAACTTGTATTCCATTCCCCAGCAATCGATCTCGACCTCAAATTCATCATTGCCTAGTGCTCCGATCAACTCTGAAGATATTTCGCACATTTTCGAACATTTCGCATCGAACGTCGCATCGGTTTTTGCAGCGTCGCATCCCACCAGAACAGCATCCGAAATTTCTGTTCCGACCTCGTTCTTTGCCAATATTGCACCTTTGATAGCTTCGAACTCAATGGTTGATGTTACCCATCACAGCATGCACATCTCGGACAACATAGAAGCTCATATCGCATCGCTCGAACGGGAACTAGCTCTCGAAAAAGAGCTTGCGCTTGAACGAGAAATTTTCGCACTTTGAAATTGTCATGTCGCACCTCGCAGTCTTCATCGCATAGTTCCAGTTTCATCACACATGTCCACACCAGTTTCATCTTCGATAAATTCGCCTTTGCCTATCGCACCAATTGTATCAGCTTTGACAGTTTCAACATCGTCCAAAGAATGCAAAATATTCGAATTACCGTTTTTGACTGCAACTCACCCTCCAACACCATTTTCGCCTCCGCAATCTAGCTCGATCTCATCTCCGATATTCTCGTCGTATTCATCCTCATCATCGCCCACTTCGACCTCGATTTCGCATTCGCCACTCCCGATATTTTCGTCCTCGATCTCGTCGTCGGTGCCATCATCCATTTCACCATCTATTTTGATATCACATTCGCCCTCGTATATTTTGTGACCAGTTTCATGTTCATGTTTGCATTTGCCCTCGAAGGCCAATATAGCACTCGAAGTTCCCTATCCATCGTATATCCATAGTCCTCAGCTCGCAACCCTTGTCGTCATCCCCGAAATTTTTATTACATCCATCGTTGACCACAGTTTTGTCAACCTCGTTTTTGATCCCTCGATCTTTCGTTCGAACTATATTCGACCAGTTGCTCGACCTGATTATAGTGATCATGGTTAGCATTATCGACATCGATCAAATTCACCTATTTCCTTTCTCGTCTTTTTCATCTTGACTTTGTTCTATTTATTGAACTCATCTTCACGATGCTTGACATTCTTCGATTAGCCTCAATGGCTTTTATTTCAGCTTCGACACTCCATTTCACATCAATTTAATTTGATCTCATTCAATTTACCTTTGCAGTTCGATCGACTGACTGGGACGGTCAGTATTTTAGTCAGGGGGAGGATGATAGGTTGTCTCCTCGGCTCAAAGGCTGATTCACCATTTTGGCCACATTCTAATCACATTGGATAACTCGCACGAGGTCCCAGAAGCAGTGCGACCACTCCCGACCAAGTCTACCAAGCGCGATATCGTGTTGAATGCGGTCAAGCATCGTATCGAACGTGATCAAGCATTGTATCGAATGCGATCGAGCATTGTATTGAACGTGATTGAGCATTGTATTGAACACGATTGAGCATTGTATTGAACACAATCAAGCATTGTATTGAACACAATCAAGCATTGTATTGAACACAATCAAGCATTGTATTGAACACAATCAAGCATTGTATTGAACACAATCAAGCATTGTATTGAACACAATCAAGCATTGTATTGAACACAATCAAGCATTGTATTGAACACAATCAAGCATTGTATTGAACACAATCAAGCATTGTATTGAACACAATCAAGCATTGTATTGAACACAATCAAGCATCGTTGAACGCGATCGAACATCGTCGAACATTGTCGAACATCATCGCAAGCATCGTATCGAACATGATCAAGCATCGTTGAACATGATCAAACATCGTCGAACACAATCGAGCATCGTCGAACACGATCAAACATCATCGAACGCGATCAAGCATCGTCGAACGCGATCAAACATCGTCGAACGCAATCAAACATCATCAAACATCATCAAACATTGTCAAACATCATTGCAAGCATCGTATCGAACACGATTGAACATCGTCAAGCATCGTCGAGCGTCATTGATCAATATCGAGAGACTGTGAGTGACATTGGGCGCTGCATTTGTTATCTATATGGTGGAATAACATGCACCAGGAAGTATTCCAACTCATGCTCAAACTTGCTGATAGTAGGTCAGCCTCGTTTGAAGTCCCCATCAGGCACAGAACCCGCTGGACGCATTATTGCGAGACTTAGCGCAGTTTATACACAAAGGACAGTCCCCTTTTAGTTCTATACCCTTTATTACTCTTTCATCATATGATATATATCTTTCTTGTTTGGATTCCAGTCTCCTTTTTGGCCTTGTGCCTTAACTCATATCTTTTGCCTCATGTTCTACACATGTTCTCTAGCCTTTTTAGGTACTTTCTTTATTTTATATAAAAAGATGTACTAGATACAAAGAAAAACAAGAAAGTCGTTGTCTTCCTCCCAGATCACAGTGATTTGAGAGTACAGTTTAGTCTTATTCAGTCTGAAGTTTGGTGTTTTATGCTAAACTTCCTCGAAATTCCTCGAAATTCCTCGCATTACGCTATTTTCGCTCTTGCTTCCCTCAATTAGCCTTTTTGTCACTTCTACTACTCATCTAGTCCCCCGATCTTGTGTCCGAACATATCTGCGCACTCGAAATTCCTCGAAACCTCTTCAAAAAATATTGTGACATCTCAAAAAGCATTGCGACATCTCGAAAAGCATTGTGACATCTCGAAAAGCATTGTGACATCTCGAAAAGCATTGCGACATCTCGAAAATCATTGCAAAGTCTCGAAAATCATTGCAACATCTCAAAAATCATTGCAAAGTCTTGAAAATCATTGCAAAGTCTTGAAAATCATCCTTTTAGCCTTGAACTGCTTTGACAAGCAGTTGTTTTATGACTATTTGACGGTCGGTCTGACAGGTGATGTCTAGAGGGCCTCACATCCTTCCTCTGACTTGTGTTATACCATTCGAAGCCTTTTGTGGGTTTTGTTTGGGTTTCCGGGTTGAGCATCATCATCGGTCACTCCAGGGATGTACACCTTGGGAACTGTGGTTTGGACGTAAACCTGACTACTCATATCTATGGGAAATTGGGTGTTGGGCCTTTGTTCTTATACCCAAAAAGGACAATCCCAAAATTTTCAAATGCTCCATCAAATGTGTATTGATAGGATATGATCCAAAGTCCAAATCATACCATTGTTATGACTGAACCATGGGGAGAGTCCATAGCTCTTACCATGTCAAGTTCCTTGAAAACCACAATGGTCATACACCACCTGAACCGACTACTCTGGGAGATGATGGGAATCTTAGTGAGACTGAAAATGCAACATCCAGTTTCATTCCTGTACTTCTTGACGACATTGATGATGAACCTGACAGTGTCGATCATGCACCACCCATTGAGGACAATCACCAGATGGCTGGACAAAGGACACCATCCCCTCAACCCCTCCCACATTGCTCATTGTGTGTGCCAATTCCCACAGAGAAACACCCTGATGGTGGACCATCTGTCACTAGAACTGACACTGCTGTTTGTGATTTGCGTGACAGTGCTGTTCGAGTTAAGGAGGCTCGCCGGGAATGTAGAGCTGCAGCGGTAGCTACCTGAACAACCAATCCTGATCACCCACCAGATTCCTCAATCAATCATGATTGTGACATCATCGAGGAACTGCATCAGTCATTCAACAATCTTGATCTTGGTGATCAAGCACATCAATTTCAGGCCCTGATCTCGGAGATGACAGATTTTGACCCAGAATCACTCCAATTCAAGGATGATCCCAAAACTTGGGAGGAAGCTAAGGGTTCCCCTGATGCTGAGAGGTGGAAAGAGGGGTACATAGAGGAATTGCAGTCATTGAAAGACATGGGTGTTTACAAGCTTATTCCCCGATGTGACATCCCCCAGGGGAATCGGATCTGAAAAGGGAAACCGGTCTTCCATATTAAGCAGAATGAGACCAGAGCAGCAGTTAGGTGGAAAGTATGTCTTGTCTTCAAAGGTTTTGAACAAATCTATGGCAAAGATTATACTAAAATTACCTCACTGACTGCATGCATGGAATCTTGGTGTATACTTCTTCACTTAGTGGCATTTCTTGGTTGGGATGCACAACAAATTGATGTGAAGATGGCATTCCTCTATGGGCTATTACCAGACAATGAGATACAATACATGCAACAACTGACTGGATTTGAAGAACCTGGGAAGGAAGACTGGGTATGGCAACTACAGCAGGGTCTGTATGGCATGAAGCAGAGTGGGCATATATGGAACCAGACACTTAATGCTCAAATGATCGACTGGGGATTCACCCATTTGTCCTGTGAATCTTGCGTATACTACCATAAATCAGACTCAGGGATTATCATTGCAGCTGTCCATGTCGATGATTACTTGTCAATTGTGGACTCCAAAGATGAAAATGAATGGTTCAAGGATCAGATGAGAAAGGTCTGGACTATTTTGGAGCTGGGTACAGCACACTTTATAGTTGGAATTGCCGTTACCTGGGACCATTCCAATCAGACTGTTGCACTGTCACAGACTGTGTTAATCGACAAACTCATAGAACAACTCAGTCAAAAAGATGCTCACCCAGTATATGCCCCTCTGGAACCTGGCTCCAAATTACGCCACTCAGGTCATCAGTCTATGACCCCTGATGAACAACGTCAGCTCACTAAACTACCATACTGATCCCTTGTTGGATGCTTGCTTTACCTAGCTATATCCACACACCCAGACATTGCCTATGCCATCCAACAGCTTTCTCAGTACCTCAACTGCTATTCCTTCGAGCATTGGGCAGTGGCTATCAGACTAGTGTGTTATCTCAAAGGTGCAAGGGATTTAAAACTCTATCTGGGTGGTGACCATCCTATTTCTCTCCATGCATTCAGTGATTCTGACTGGGCCAATTGCCTTGATACGTGTCATAGTGTCAGCAGGTATATATGTTCCCTTGGTTCTGGGGCCATGTCCTGGACAGCCCATAAACAAAAAGTCATTGTGACCTCATCTTGCAAGGCCGAGTACATTGCTGCTTTCAAAACTGCCAAGGAATGCATATGGCTATGCACATTACTTAATTCCATCAACTACCAACAATTGTCCCCCACCATAATCCACTGTGTCAACTCAGCCACTAAAACTCTATCTGAGGACCCCCTCCTTCACTCCCGCATAAAGCACGTCGACATCAAATATCACTTTCTTTGGGAACATGTTCAATCACGTGAACTACAACTTACTTATATGAATACATGCAAAAATATTGTGGACATGTTCACGAAGGCTCTTGATGTCAAACAATTCACTTATCTCTGGGGCTTCCTTGGACTATGCTAACTCAATTCCATGCGAGGAGGAGTATTCACGGTGAGGAGGAGTGTTGAGAATCACACCGTGAAAACACATGAACACTGTATTACCAAATATGGTTTCTGGTATGCCTTTGATGTGCCAACTATATTTAGCACATCCCTTTGAGGTGTGCATTCCATATATACCTTTATACCCTTTCCCTTTATCATACACGACACATATATATATACAGTAGATAGTGTCATTAGCACCTCAGTCACTTATACAGAGACTGAGGTGAGTATTGATGTTATTACTCAGTTATAGATTGTTACTTACTGTACTTGTAGTTCTACTCCTGTTTACATTAGGTACAGTACACCCAAAATATAGTCACTTATATGGAGACTGAGTTCTACTCCTGTCTGTTTAAACTAGGATTGACTTTCTACAGTCCTCTTCCCCACTGTCTAGTCCTCACCATCCTCTCCCTCATCCCCATTGTTGTTCTCTTCCCTGATGTTGATGCTGCTGTCTGGTCCTGGTCCTGGTAGTCCCATTGTCATTGTTGCTGATGCTGTCATCCTCTGCTACCCACTGGTGTCCTTCAAGCTGTCCTTGTCTTGTTGGCATCTTTTCATTCAGCCCCTGTCATCCCTGTTTTTGTTGGTCTTGTTGTCATGTCATCATTGTCTCCCCCTCATTGTCCTCTCCCTCTTCCTGGTCCCCCTTGTTCCTGACTACTTCTTTGTTGTTGGCCATTTTATCGTTGCTCCCCATTCCTATGAGTAGTGACTCATGGCAGCAGTTGGGGTTGGTGGTGGTGGCATCATTAGCCATGGGCTTGTTTTGTCATCATCGTGTCATTGCAACACCATTAGATCCCCTAGATTAACAAAAACATATGTTAGTTAAGCAAAAAAACAAGAAATGAACATGGAAAAACTTACCTGGCCTGAACATCATTTGGCTGCATTTTGTGTGCACTGTGTGACATGACCCATTTGTGTCATTTGCTGGTGTAGCCATGGGTGTTGTGTGATGGAACTTGTATTTGGTTACTAGTTAAAGAATAAGCAAAGAATGACAAAAAGCTTATCATACACAATGACATCATTGTGCATTTGCCACCAACATGAGCAATGTTTGTCAAACACAGCCACCTAGGATATTCATGGAGTTTGCTGTCGAATCAAGTTGAAGGGGTGGGTAGTTGAATATATGGTAGGGGCATAAGCAATGCAGCTAATGTGCATGGTGGATTACTCGAGGATGGTTCAGCAATGATCAAGAAATGTACGTCAATCAACGATCAATTAAATTGCCATATTGAAATGATTTTCTCATCACCAAAAAATTTGCTCAAGCCCACCAAGAGGCCATGGCTTAGCGGCTTGGCTTTGGCTTTTTGGAACCCCAAGCTGGGCCAAAGCTGTCATGAAGCCGTCTTCACAGCCTGGCTTGGCTTGGCCTATTTGGGCTTGGCTTGGCCTGGCTCATGGCTTCAGGCCAGGCCAAGCACAGCACTACTTCTCATTGACTGATTATTTACTTATACCAAAATTCCAATGCATAGCTGTACTGATGCTATGCATAGCCATGCAAATAGGGATTATCATGGGTTTTGGGTAGGGTACAACAGGGTAGAGGTCTGGGTAAGCATTCTTGAACCCCCACTGAACCCCTACCCCCAAGAGAGGTTGAGGGGATTCCTGTGGGTTTTCTAAATATGGACTTCACATAAATATGCCTCCACTAATGAGGCTGGTATCTAATGTACAGTACCAAAAAATATATTAAAGTCCTAAAAAGGCACTGGATTCATACCACACTGAATCTCATCCATTAAATGTTCAATCCATCCATCCTACTTGTAGGGATGTCTTTCTCAACCTCTGATTCCTCAACCGTTCCCATACAGCACTAGGCACAAGCATACTATCAGTGAGCATGTAACCAAGAATGGTGATCCCCTTGCCATAAGGAAAAGGGCCTGTGAGGCTGTGAAGCAAGGAGCTTCTGCTTCTGCAACTTCTCGGGCTGTCCCTGCACCACCAGGTGCCAATAAACCAAGCCAGGTCTGTCTCAAACTATTGGATGGTGTTGACATCTCACAGAGTCACAGGCTCAGGTCGTAACCCCAACTGCAAAGTCAGCCAATATGCCAGAATTAATAGCCATTGATGACACTGACAATGACACTGACAATGACAACAGTGATGATGATGAGAGAGTGCCGAGGCTGAGCTCAGTAAGCATTCAATGACTGTCTGTCAAAAATGTTAAGCTAACAATAGATTTAGAATGGCTTTCAAAGGACTGGAACTCACCTTCTTCAAGCACACCCTTGATTGGATATATAAGGAGCATTGTGTCCATGTCTTCAAATGCAATGCTAAGCACTGCAAAGGTAAGGGTAACAACCATATGGTCCATCATTACCTGGACATGAGTGATGCCAAGTCCACTGGCAACCTGTGCAAGCATGCCAAGATATGCTGGGGAGAGAAGACAGTGGCAGCAGAGTAGCCAAGACCAAGGTGACTTACAGTCATCACCAGCACACGATGATGGAGTCTTTGTGCATTTCTGTTCCACACACAACTTGAGAATGAGACCTGATCTGAAATGACAGAGCTGAAATTGTGCATTGGGTTGCTGAGAGCAAGTGGCCCTTTCAAATTGTGAATGATCATAAGTTTCAATCTTTGATGAAGATGGGACGACCTGAATATCACATACCTTCTATGCAAACAGTCTCTCATGACGTCAAACATGTCTTTGTGCAGGCACATAAATGCATTGCAAAGATGCTACAGGTCAGATAAGAGATGTTTTATAACCAAAAAAAAATTGTCTGACTTACTTATGATAGGAATATGAGGGGCAATTGAACTTTGCCACCAATGCATGGATGTCTCCCAACCACAAACCATATGTGGTGTTCACGGTTCATTTCAAGCATGAAGGAGTGCCCATGTTGATGTTGCTTGATCTTGTTGAAGTCACCAAATCACACTCAGGGGAGAATCTTGCAGTGGGGTTCACTGAAGTTCTTGAGGAATTTGGTATTAGCGATAAGGTACAGTTAACATCAAAGTAATAGAAATAATACATACCTTTTCTTGACCAGATCCTTGGTGCCACCACTGACAATGCCTTGAACAATGACAAGATGATAGAACACCTTGCCACCCTCATTGATACATTCCATGAAAGCAGTTGTTGTTTTACCAGAGTTGCATGCAGACAAAGATGAGGATAAGCTTGAAATAGGATTTTCTAGGTAGTGCAATGTATCTGTGCTGTGTTCTGGCCATTTTATCTCAAACCCTGTGGGTATATTGTGACCCAGAGACCCACAAAAACCCCTACCCTAACCTGCAATAACTCTTACCCTTTTTCATGGGTACAGGTTTGGTTGGGTAAGGGTCTGGTTAGCTCAAAAAATACCCCAGGGTTACCCATGATAATCCCTACATGCAACCCAATACTGCTACTGAACTTGGCTATACCATTGCATTTTATTTATAATAGTAGAGGCAGCACCTTACAACTAGTATTTAAGCTAGGTAATATCTTCATTAGGCCTTCAGCTTGACCTACACCTTAACTCAAACTAGAGAGTCTGCAGACTCTCTAGTGAAACCTCTTGAAAAGCTTCTCTAAGAGCAAAACTTGATAACTTAGTGAAAGCCTCACTAAGTAGATCGCTGAACTCGACCTAGCAAAAGCCTTGCTAGTATTGATTAACTGATTTGTTGAGCAATGAGGACTTGATAGAGTATAATGGACTTGTTATTGCAAACTATGTATGACAAATATATAACCTACTGATGCATTGATTGGTAATCATAATCAGTAATTAGAATTTCCTGCTATTAATAATCTGTGGGTGCATCATTACTACTATGATCATGTAAGTGCTGGTGTTGCCTTAATATACCATCCACTTATTCAACACTCCCCCTCAACACCTACATCATACCTATCTGCCTAACAAGGTCCTTGTGTTTTGGTCTTGGTAGTGCCTTGGTAAATATGTTGGCTAAGTTGTCATCTGTTGCACAGTACTGAATGTCAATCTTGTGAGAGATCAATTTCTTGCATATGAAGTGATGCTGGATGTTGATGTGTTTTGTGTGGCTGTGATTGATAGCATTGTTGGAGTAGTTGATTGCACCTTGGTTATCTACATTGAGTTTGGTGGGGCCAGAGTATGGGATGCTGAGTTTGGAAGTAAGCATCCATAGCCATATGACTTGGTGCATTGCTAGGCTTTCCACCATGTATTTGGCTTCCATTGATGATAGCACCACCATTGGTTGCTTCTTTGATTGCCAAGAGATTGGGCCACCTGCAATTTGGAAGCAGTATCCGGAAATAGATTTTCAATCATTAGTGTTTGATCCCCAATTGGCATCCAAGTAAGCAATGGGTTCAACTTCCAGTAAACAATACCAAGATTGTGAGTGCATTAAGATACCAGAATACATGTTTGATGGCAGTCCAATGAGTGGTTCTGGGATTGCTCATGAACTGGCTGAGTGTTTGAACTGTGAATGACATGTCAGGTTGCATGCCAATTGTCACATCTGATTGCACTGTGGTATTCAGGGATATTGTGGTGTTTGTCATTGGGCATTTTGATTAGTTTGATATTAGGGTCCAATGGTGTGCTGACAGGGTGCGAGTCTGTCATTCCAAATTTCTCTAGAACCCTTTTTATATACTGGGACTGCATGATTTTGAGGGTACTAGCCTTCATGTCCCTTTCCAACTCCAATCCCACAATCTGCTTTGCCTCCCCCAGGTCCATGATTGTGAAGAACTTCAATAGCTTGGCTTTCATTCCTATGATGGCATCAATGTCTGATCCAAGAATGTCATCAATGTGGACCAAAGTTATGATCAGATCTTGATTGGTATGCCTGATTGATTGGAGAAAAGCTGTGTGAAGTTCATCTGCAGGAATGTCTGGTTGAGTTCATCATTCCAGGCTCAGCCAGCCTGTTTCAGCCCATAGAGAGGGTGTAATAACTGTAGAACTCATCCTGTACCATCATCATATTCAGGGGATTGCATCATAAAAATCACCTCCTCCAACTTCCCATTCACATATGCGCCTACCACATCAACCACATGGATCACAAGGCCTACTTTTGTTGCAAGCTCTATCAATAGCCAAAAAATTTCCAGCTGCATTACTGGTGCAAAAGTTTCCATGAAATCTATTCCTGGAATCTGTGAAAATCTCTTCACCACAAGTCTGGCCTTGTATTTTGTGATTTTTCCAGCATGGTCATGTTTGATACAGTAGACCATTTTGCTTGCAATAGCTTGGTGGTCTGAAGGTAGGTCAACCAATTTGAATGTACCTCTTTTGGTCAATTGGGTCATTTAGGCATCCACTGCCATCTTCCACTTTGGCCAATCCAATCTATTTTTTGCTTCTTTTACTGTAAGTGGATCATCCTCCAGTGTCACCCCAATCATTGTGTAGTCCACCATTATGTAGCCAGATTCCTCCACTACTGGTACTTAGTGTTGCCATTCCTTTGGCCCACATGAGTTTGGGTTGTTAAGTGTCCTGTAATTTATGAGTGGTTGTGTGAGGATGCACACTGACCTTTCCTGAGGCATTGGGATTTGTGATGGTGATGTGAGATTTGATGGTGATTCAGGTACATGATGCATCATTTCCCTTTCTGGTGCTTGCTCACCCAGAGTCTGCTTGTGTTATTTCCACTCTCCCCCTCAAGCTGCATAGGGTGAGTTACCTCCACTTCATCATATTTTTCCTCCATCACAGAAAATACCACATTTTGAGAGGTGAGGGCTTGATGGGTTTGAGGGTTATATATAGTACCTGTATCCATTTGTACCATCAGCTATTCCCATAAAAATAAATTGATGTGATTTCAGATCAAGTTTGGATCTTTTCCTGTCCTGCTGTATGTTAGGAAACCACCCCATTACCTAATAAAATTTCATTTTTATTTTATTCTGTCGAATTAGGCTACATTACGCTAAATTATGCTAAATGATGCCAAATGACGCTGCACTTTGATAGCATGAGAATTTTATTTCACATGCATCAATATGTACATGCATGTACGAGTGCATCGGTAACAACAATGTACAATATATGTAACATAGTATATAAACCCTAAATACATGCCTAGGGGACCCTAGTTGTGTTCTCTTAGGTATTCCACCTACATTTTCAGTGTGAAAGGCCTATCTCAACAAACTCACCTATTAATAACCCCTCACATCAAAACCATCATTTCCCCCATCACGAGCACAGATCCTGCCCCCTTCTTGTAGAGAGAACCCACACGGTCTTAGCTAGCAGATAGTGGGTGTCGTCCTAACAGAAGAACACAACTTCCCATATCAGTGCGCCTTCTCTTACTTGCACATACATCATTGTTTCACCGCACCACATCCAATTACTCATCCTTTTGGCACAAGCCGGAAGTACTTGTATATATGTAATCTACTGTTTCTTTTGTAAGCTGACGCCAGGCCTCGCCTTACATTGCAACTGCCAGTGATCGAGAGGCAGCACTCATCATTAGGACAGTTGCAACCAGACAACCAATTGGATCTGGTTTAGTTATGATTTACATCACTCTATTCGGATGACTATTTTAGTTACAAGCCAAGTTCAGTGATATCTCCGAGATCAGGCACTGTTGGAAGGGTTATTGATCTGAAGTGTCAAAATAGGCGCCCAACGAACGACGAATGAATGACGAATGATTGACGAACCATCACGTGACCCGTAAACATTTGGAGAGGTCTTGAAGAACCAATCTTGAATTTGTCAAAGAAGTGATTCATCACAGATTTTACCATTATGTCTGAACCCTCAACTTCTAATCCCGGCCCTAATCCTGTTCCCACACCAGGCAAAAATTGATGTGCTCACAGCACAAATGTTGCAATTAGTGTCAGTGTTGGCAGCATCACAGCCCAGACAAGCAGAAGTACAGCCAGAGACAACAGGAGAAAGAGATGATGAGATGGAGGAGATGGTGGAGTGGATGTCACAGGAGGATGAGATGGTGGAGAAATCCAGAAATGGAAAAGTGCACTTACCTAAGTACACGTCCCTGCAAATCTTTGACGGTACCATGGAGAATACAAAATCCTTCATCAGCTCTATAGTATTGTACATCCATGGGAGGAAGCCAGAGTTTCGTACAGCTGAGTCTAGGATTATATTTGCTCTCTCATACATTCAGGGGGGGAAAGCACAGTTCTGGAGAAATGAGGCTATTAATCAAATTGCCACGGGAAATAAAGCATTTGCAACCTTCAAGGAATTTCTGGAGAGATTGGAGGCACAGTTTGGGGACCCTAATCCGAAGGCAACAACCAATGCTAAATTAAAAACCATGCACCAAGGTTTCCTAATGGTGGATGAATTTATTTTGCAGTTCAAAGTGGAAGCTTCACAAATGGACATGGGAGAAGCTGCGTTGGTAGAATTTTTGAAAGCAGGATTAAATCCCTCTTTATTCAAGTCTATCTACCAACTACCTTCTATACCAGAGAAGTTGGACATGTGGTATAATTGGGCGATGCACCTTGACCGGCAATATTGGCAGGAACAGACAGAGTCAAAGTTGATGTACGAATAAAGAAAAAAGATGAGTAGAAGGCTGCATTTGCCACACATCGAGGATCCTGTCATATTTTTCGGGATGACTAATGGTCCCCCGACCTTCCAAAATATGATGAATGACAGTTTCAAGGACGTAATAGACAAAGGGGTGGTAATAATATTTATTGACAACATTCTGATATTCATGGAGGATGAAGAAAATCATGAGGCGATAGTGCAGGAGGTGTTACAGAGGTTAGTGGAGAATGATCTATTTTTGAAACCAGAGAAGTGTGTGTTTGGGGCAAGTGAGATTGAGTTCCTAGGATTATTGATCGGCCCTGACAGGATCAAAATGGATCCGATCAAGGTACAGGCAATCACAGATTGGCCTGCACCCACCTGTGTCAAGGAGGTTCAAGCCTTCTTGGGACTTGCAAATTATTATTGTTGCTTTGTGCACAATTTTTCCAAAATTGCTGCACCATTACATAACCTTATGCAAAAGGGAGTAGTGTGGAGGTGGGGAGAGCAACAGCAGACAGCATTTGAGGAGTTGAAGAGGAAGTTTGTGGAGGGACCAATATTAGCCCCAGTAGATTTCACATGCCCTTTGCGAGTGGAATCAGATGCATCCGACTTTGCTACTGGAGCAGTATTATCAATGCTGTGCAAAGATGACAAATGGCATCCTTGTGCATATTTGTCCCGAGGGTTGAATGATGTGGAGAGGAATTACGATGTGCATGACAAAGAGATGTTGGGGATAATATGAGCATTGGAGGCGTGGAGGCATTATTTGGAGGGATGTATGCATCAGATTGAGATCTGGATGGATCATCAAAATCTGCAATACTTCATGTCCGCTAAAAAGCTTAATCGCTGGCAGGTGCGTTGGGCACTATTCCTATCGCATTTCAATTTTCACTTGGTCCACAAAGTGGGAAGCTTAATGAGGAAGCAGATGCATTATCCAGATGTATTGATCATAAAAGGGGGGTGGAGGAGGACAATAAGAATGTTACCTTACTCAAACCCAAATACTTTCACATTTGTGCTATGTGTCAAGGTCATCTATTAATAGATAGCTCGGAAATGGAAATGTTGTCTAAAATTAGACAATGTTCAGAAATGGACGATGAAGTAGTGGAAGCCATGAAAGCTCTGAAGGGAGAGAAGAAAGGTAATATCAAAGGAGACAAATGGGCTGAGGAACAAGGGTTGGTGTTGTTCTGAGGAAAAGTGTATGTACCGAAGGATCAGGATTTGCAAAGGGAGATTGTCTGGTTACATCACAATATGCCGATTGCTGGACACCCAGGAAGATGGAAGACGTTGGAATTAGTAATGAGAAATTATTGGTGGCCCAGAATTTCAAAGTATGTGTTGGGGTATGTGGATGGATGTGATACGTGCATGAGGGGGAAGAAATTTCCAGAGAAACCTGCAGGAAAATTAATGCCAAACCCTATACCTAAAGTGCCATGGCGAGATATATCTGTGGATTTTATTACCGGATTACCTGAGGCTCAAGGGTACAATGCAATATTTGTAGTATGCGACCGCTTTACAAAGGAGGTCCATATTACTCCTACTACTACAGAAACCTCATCATTAGGCTTGGCACGCCTCTATCTAAATCAGGTATGGCAGTTACATGGGTTACCCAATACCGTTATCTCCAATTGCGGACCACAATTTGCTTCTGCATTTATGCGAGAACTGAACAACATATTGGGAATTCAAACTAAACTATCTATGGCATATCACCCGCAGACTGATGGGCAGACAGAGAGAATGAACCAGGAGTTGGAGCAGTACCTACATATGTTTGTCAACTACTGACAAACTGACTGGCCCGAATGGCTGGCAATTGCTGAATTTTCCCACAATAACAAATTCCATTCAGCTACTCATATGTCACCCTTTTTTGCGAATGATGGATATCATCCTCGCATGGGAGTAGAACCCAGAAGGGAAGTCAAAGTACAGTCAGTAGAAGACTTTGTATCTAAGATGCAAAAGGTACAGGAGGAAGCAGAGGTGGCATTGAAGAAAGCACGTGATGACATGATGTGACATGCGGATCATACTCGAGCACGTGCTCCAGAGTACAACATTGGTGACTTGGTGTGGCTAAGTACCAAGGACCTAAATATTCCATGACCTTCGAGGAAACTTACGGAGAAACAAGTTGGCCCATATGTGATCTCTAAAGTAATCTTGCCTAATGCAGTAGTGCTAAAATTACCCCGATCATTCAAGATTGATCCCGAGATTAATGTATCCCACCTATGCCCTTATTGCCTGCCCACTATTCCTGGTCAACAAACTACTCTGCAACCTCCAATAATAGTAGAAGGTGCTCCAGAATACATAGTTGAAGAAATTCTAGACTCACATCTTTGACGGAACAAATTGGAGTTCTTAATAAAGTGGAAAAACTATACCGATGAAAATAATTCGTGGGAGCCCAAAGAGAATTGTAAGCGAGCGCGCAATGCGATTGCCCAATTCTTTAAATGTAATCCAAATGCTCCACATTGCATTGCGAGAATGGTGTATGAGGGGATGAGATTCTGGCCATACCAAAATTTCACAGAGGGGACAAACACAATATTTTCTCGCCTGGAAGTTGAGGCATAAAAGGGGGGTAATGTTAGGAGACCACCCCATTACCTAATAAAATTTCATTTTTATTTTATTCTGTCGAATTATGCTACATTACACTAAATGACGCTAAATGACACCAAATGACGCTGCACTTTGATAGCATGAGAATTTTATTTCACATGCATCAATATGTACATGCATGTACGAGTGTGTTGGTAACAACAATGTACAATATATGTAACATAGTATATAAACCCTAAATACATGCCTAGGGGACCCTAGTTGTGTTCTCTTAGGTATTCCACCTACATTTTCAGTGTGAAAGGCCTATCTCAACAAACTCACCTATTAATAACCCCTCACATCAAAACCATCATTTCCCCCATCACGAGCATGGATCCCACCCCCTTCTTGTAGAGAGAACCTGCACAGTCTTAGCTAGCAGATAGTGGGTGTCGCCCTAACACTGTAGAACCCAGCACTTTCTGCCAAATTCCTCCAGGTGCAATATGTCTGGCTTCTTTCCCCAGAAGACTTCATCAGGTACCTTATAATCCTTGATCAATTGCATGGGAGATCTATTTTTGAGATGTGTTGCATAAGCAATTGCTTCTCTCCAAAGAAAGTGTGAGAGCATGTGCTGATGCAACATTGTGTGTGCATGTTCTACCAGTGTTCGGTTTAGCCATTTGGCAATTTTATTCTGGGAATGTGAGTGGGGGGTGGTGACATCCAATTGGATCCCATTGTCCAGTAAGAATTTCCCAAACTCCTTGCTAAGAAATTCCCCTGCTCCATTGACATGAAGTTTCTTGAGTTTGCAAGCTCTTTACACTGCCCCACATATTCCTGGAGGAATCCTGGTCTTCCTGGTAGGACTACCAGGATTCCTGGTTATCCCTGCCACAGCCATTGTTCACCAAATGTTGCATTCCTGGCTGTTTTTCCTCCAGTGGGATTCCTGGTTCAGTCCTGGTATATTCCTGGTAAATCAGGCTCTTCCTGGTACTATTCCAGGAATTCCCCAGGACTTGGACTCTCAGGAATCTGGGGGGACTGACCAGGAATCCTGTAGGACTCTATAAGAGTAACCAGGACTCTGTAGGACTCATCAGGACTCACAAGGACTCACAAGGAATACCAGGAATCCAGTAGGATTGAACCAGTCCTTACTACTAAGTAATAAAATAAATAACATGAGCTGGAATTGAACCCTAGGCATGAGACAACAACAACATTTTAGCATAGCCAATATAACCACTACACCACATAGACTTATGAGGTATGTCCACTTACTGCTCTAGGTACCATTGGGGTGGCTGTGCATGACAAAGCGCACAGCCACATATCAACATTGCCAGCTCATCATCCACCCATCATCACCACTCTCGACGATGATGCCACCTCCCTTCCACTGCCTCCCCTCCATCAACACCTGTCGCCACTGCTCCTATGGCCACCACCACCTCGTCTAATGCTGCCAATGGCCGCATTTGAACCACCTCGGGCCCAAACGACGACAGATGTCGTTTGGGGCCCAGGTAATGTTTTGTACTTTTTATTTATTGAATTAACTAATATTTTCTTTCCTTCTTTAGGTTCTAACTATATCATGACAACAAGACAACACCAAACAACAAACAAAGAATGACGCGCGAGCGACAGATGACAGACAACAAACAACAAACAACAAACAACAAACAAGGAAATGGGCCCAAACGATGTACATCATTGTTTGGGCCCCAGGTAAGTTATTTTTTTGTTCGTTTCATTTCTTTTTTGATTAATATTAGTTTTCTTTTGAATTTTTATAGTTTCTCGTTGTATGATGCGACCCACCACCACCACCGCACCCTTCACCACCATGAGCAGCTGCTCACGGGGTGGAAATAGGGAGCGACAATGAGGACCATGGAGACGGAGACAAGGAGCCGGAAATGATGAGAGCAGCAGGGTGGCAAGGCCAAAAACAATAAGAGCAGCAGGGTGGCAAGACAAGGATGGGAGGACAATCGACAACCATGAAAATGATGGGACAGGGAGGACAATGGACAACAAGCACGACCCAGCACCCAGCACCGCCGCTGCAAGCAACTGCTCGCAGGGTGGAAGGAGGGGTGCGAGGACGGAGACGACCATGCAACGATGACAGGACACCAGCACCAGGGAACACAACACAGCCAGGACAGTGACAGTGAAGCCAGGACAACAAACAGGTGCGAGGATGGAGATGACCATGCAACAACAACAGGACACCAGCACCAGGGAATGCCCAAGAGATGTCGATGACATCTCTTGGGCCGTAAGTAAGTTATTTTTCTCTTATTTTTTTGGTCACTGACAAAACTTTTTAAGTACTAGCTACTGATTATGATGAGACTGGATGGGCCCTACATAATTTTTTTTGTTTGCTTTTTGTTTTTATAAACTAACTAACTCATTTCTTTTGTTTTATAGGTTCTACTCTCCTGGTAACGATGGCTGGACATGAGACAACCCAACACACCCACCCCACACCTGCGAGCCTCTGCTTGTAGGGTGGATCGTGAGTGTGTGCAGTCGATGACAATGACAACACCACCGCCTACCAGCACCAGAACCCCAAGAAGGCAAAGCACAGCTGCCAACCACGATGGACGACAACAACAGGGCCAACGACACACCACCCACCTCCAGCCCCATGAGCCACTGCTCATGGGGTGGATTGCGGGTAGAATGGCGATGACGGCCACCACCACACAGCAGGAGATGGCCAGGATGGCACCGACGACCAGGAAGGGCATGGCGGCCAGGAGCAGCACGGAAATGATGCCCAGGATGGCAATGACGAGGACAGCAACAATGAAGGCCCAGCACCCAGGACAACTGTAAGGGGACTAGGGGGGTGCCCTGTGTGTTTTTCCTATTTTTTATGTTTGTCCTATATTTTTCCCCACCTCATTTCCTTCTATTCTTCATTTTCTATGATTTTTCCGGATTTTATTACTAATTTTCCCTTGCTATCATGTTTGTACATGTTGACACTTTTATATTTAGAGGCGGAGTACCCCTTCTGACACATACCCCTTGGTATGATGTCATTCGGCGGCCTTGATCTGCCTATCTCCGCCTTTTTCTATTTTTAGGTTATATTTGATTTTTGTCGTCTTCACATATACTGGGCATCAGCAAGGGGATCCTTAGAGTTTTCTCTTCGGATTTCCCTTTGCTAGGTGTGTCCCCAATGCCTGGATTATGTAGTATAATTTTAACTTCAGATTTCCCTTTGCTAGAGGCTTAGGTTGCCCTTATAGTAGAAAACTCTCCCCTAAGGCCCAAAAATCACGAACGCGCTGCCCAAGATAGGCAGGTACGGACTGGACAATGCTTCCCAAAGCTCCACAGAGTCCCTACACACCGTTCCAGATAATCTCGCCTTTATTACGCTGCCATTTTCACCAAACGTGCTCCCTAGCGACATGGATGCATCAGAACGCTTTGACATGCTTGAAAGTGATGTTTCCGGAATGCGCACGCAAATTGACTCGCTTAAATCTACGATTGAAAACTTTGTTAGGACCCTCCAGGCTAACCCTACGACCAATAGTTCCCCCTTTACGACTCCAAGCGCACCCAACAACGACATTTTGCCAAACGCGTCCACTAAGGAATATGCCCAGATCAAACCGTCCCCCCCCCCCACCAAATTTAATGGTGCATGTGCGCAGGGACATGCATTCCTTAATTCCTGTGAGTTATACATTAGTCTCCAGTTGCATCAATTCATCGATGAGGCTGCAAAAATTTATTGGGCCTTCACATACATGAAATCTGAACGCACCTATCTCTATGTGGACCGTATCCTACGTCAAACTAAAGAACTCGGTTCTCTACCTTTCTCCACTTGGGGTGACTTTCGAGCTGAGTTCGTATGCCACTTCTGCCCCCTCAATGAGCGCCACCAAGCAGTGACATGACTTGAGTCATCCGCTTACCACCAGGGACGTCGATCCATGGACGACTATATCGATGAGTTCAAGGATTTGGTGGACATGGCAGGATATGGGAGTGGGTTACCAGTGGTGGTGAAGTTCCGACGGGGGCTCAACTGAGAAATTCAGGACCAGATTGCACAGATGTTGGAAGGGCGCCCAGCGGACGATGATATCCTTGCTTGGTATGAAGCTGCTTCACTCTGTGACGAGAACCGACTCACAAATGCGGCGTTTAATGCTGCATTCCATGCTCCAACTACCACTCATATGCCCTACACCTTCAATCAAACCCTCCCCTGCCCTAACCCCATTCCTGTTCATCAAACTCCCACACCAGCCATCAATGTCCCAGTACCAATGGATGTTGATGCAGCCTGCAGCCGTGCATGTAAGTTGGATCTCTGCTACCGTTGTGGGGAACCTGGACACAGGGCTGGAGCATGTCCCCATTGTCAGGATATCTGCATGCTCACCCCCAAGGGATGAGACAAACTCCTGCAAGATTTGTTGGCGCTTGTAGATGTTGAGGAAGCAAAGGATCAAGTTGCAGAGGAGATTAAGTTGGAAGTTGTAGAGGAGCAGGATTTTCCTATTCGCAGCAAGTGAATCCTATGCCCTCACTGCCTGTCCATAACCGCTTTGAAGTCTTGTCAGTTGAATCCCCGGAGAATGAATCCATTTCTGTGACTGCTCCCCTCTCTGACCCTTCGAAGTTGGCTAAAGACGTACCTGCTCTCCCCATCTCTCCTTCTACTCCACATTCCAAAATTAAATCATGGGAGCATAAACTACCACGCAAGTATATTGTGGCATCCACTCCCTCTGCACATTCCTTGAACCTAGCCATCAAACTGCAGACGACTGACACTGGACAGATACTCAGTGTCTCTGTGCTCCTGGACTCTGGTGCAACTGGTCTCTTCATCGATTCCCATCTGGTACAACAACATCGCCTAAATACTCGCTCACTCTCACATCCAATACCTGTATATAACGTGGATGGATCCCCAAATGAAGCTGGTGCCATTCGAGAGGTTGCAGACCTGGTTCTCTGTTACAAAGATCATAGTGAGCGTGCCCTTTTTGCTGTCACTCAATTAGGAAAGCAAAAGGTGATTTTGGGATATCCATGGCTTTGAGACCATAACCCAGAGGTCAACTGGCATACCGGGGAGGTTACCATGAGCCGATGTCCATCCCGGTGTCGGACGTGTTTCACAGAAGCCAGGCAAGAACGTCATGGACAGAAGGCGGCAATACGATGTACTCAGAAGTGTCATGCTGGACCCCTGCCTATACCTGAAGTGGAATTGGAAGGGGTTCCTGATCTAATGCCAGACTTGGATGATGATGATGAGGACCCAGAGGAAGTGGAGGAGGGTGATCGGATCTTCTACACTGCGATTTGCTCATTGCATGAGGTGTGTGCCACATCGAACATATCCCAACGCCTGGCAGAGGCCTTCCACAAAAACAACACTGCTAAATCCTCTACTAACTCCTTACTCCCTCATCTCCATGAGTTTGAAGATGTGTTCTCCAAGGAGTCATTCGACTCTCTTCCTGCACGCAAGCCATGGGATCACGCGATCGAACTCACCCCCAGCGCAACCCCTTCATCCTGCAAGGTCTATCCTCTCTCTCCGGAAGAACAATGGCAGCTTGACCAGTTCATCGACGAGCACCTGGCCTCTGGATGTATTCGACCATCGAAGTCACCCATGTCCTCTCCCTTGTTCTTTGTCAAGAAGAAGGATGGCTCACTTTGACCAGTTCAAGACTACAGAAGGCTCAACAACATCACGGTCAAAAATCACTACCCACTACCCCTCATCTCCGAACTCGTAAACCAGCTCCATGGAGCCCGATACTTCACCAAGCTCAATGTCCATTGGGGCTATAATAATGTGAGGATAAAGGAGGGAGATGAGTGGAAGGCAGCCTTTCATACCAACCGTGGTCTTTTTGAACTGCTTATCATGTTCTTTGGCCTTACTAATAGCCCTGCCACCTTTCAGACCATGATGAACGACATCTTCCATGACCTCATCCTCGAAGGCGTTGTCTGCATCTATCTCGACAACATCCTCATCTTCACTCGCATGGTTGAAGAGCACCGTCGCATCATGCGCCTCGTCCTAGAGCGACTTCGATGGTACAAACTCTACCTTCATCAGGACAAATGCGAGTTCGAAAAGACCAAGATCGAGTACCTCAGCCTGATTATCTTGGAGGGTCAAGTGGAGATGGATCCTATCAAGGTAAACGGGGTCACAGCTTGGCCGACACCCACAAACAAGAAGGAGGTGCAGTCTTTCCTGGGCTTCATCAATTTTTATCGGCGTTTTATCAAGGATTTCTCACATCATGCATGACCACTGTTCGACTTGACAGGAAAGGAGGCATGGAGGTGGGATAATGCACAACAGGAGGCATTCGAAAAGCTTAAGGAGATGGTCACTTCCGCTCCAATCCTTACCTTTGCTGATGATTCGCGTCCTTTTTGTGTAGAAGCCAACAGTTCTGACTTTGCAATGGGCGCCGTGTTGTCTCAGCAGTCTCCGGAGGACCAGAAGTGGCATCCTGTTGTGTTCTACTCCAAAAGCCTTAGTGCTGTAGAGCAAAACTATGAGATCCATGACAAGGAGATGTTGGCGATAATGTGTGCACTTGAGGAGTGGCGACACTTCCTCGAGGGTGCCCAACACAAGGTGGAAATTTGGATGGATCACAAGAATCTTGAGTACTTCATGATGGCCAAGAAATTGAACCGTCATCAAGCTCGTTGGTCCCTGTATCTATCTAGATTTGACTTCTCCTTGCACCACCATCTGGGTCGCAGCATGGGGAAGACTGATGCCCTATCCCGACGTGCAGACCATGGGGATGGCAGCGGTGACAACCAAAACATTGTGCTGTTGCAGCCAGACCTGTTCACCATTTGGGCACTGGAAGGCATCACACCCCAGGGTGAGGAGCGGGACATTCTATGTGACATTTGTCACACAAACCATAGCGGTTTACATGAGGATGTTGTTGCCTGAGCTGTTAAAGAACTGAGGAAGGGATCAACCCTTTCCTTACGTGCAGCAGAGTGGGCTGAAAAGGAGGACTTGTTGTATTTCAGGGATCACATCTATGTTCCCAATGACCCAGACCTTTGCTGGCGCATCATATCCCAACACCATGACTCACAGATTGCTGGCCACCCTGGACGCTGGAAGACCTTGGAGCTCACCTCACAGAACTATTGGTGGCCACAAATGTCACGGCTCATTGGTCAGTATTGTCGCACTTGTGACCTTTGCTTATGCACCAAGGTTCCTCGTCGCAAGCCTATTGGTGAGCTACACCCTCTTCCTGCTCCAGAGAGTTGTTGGGATGTCATCAGCATCGACTTTGTGGTGGAATTGCCAGAGTCAAATGGGTTTGATGTGGTGATGTGCACAGTTGACTCAGTGGGAAAATGCGCTCACTTCATTCCCACTCACATCACTGTCAGTGCCCTAGGTGCCGCTCGACTCTACCTCCACCACGTGTGGAAATTACATGGACTTCCTGGTGCCTTCCTCTCAGATTGTGGCCCTCAGTTCATGGCAGAGTTCACTCGTGAGCTGTACCGACTCCTGGGGATCAAACTCCTCGCTTCAACCGCTTATCACCCACAAACTGATGGCCAGATGGAGTGAGTCAACCAGGAACTGGAGCAGTACATCCACCTCTTTGTCAATGAACGCCAGGACGATTGGGATGATCTCCTTCCTTTGGCCGAGTTCAGATACAACAACCATGTCCATGCTTCCACTCAACAGACCCCTTTCCTCTTAGACACTGGATGACATCCATGCATGGGATTTGAACCTTGCCAAACTCCCTCACACATCGAGACGGTGAATGAGTTCACAGAACACATGAGGGATAGCTTGGAGGAGGCAAGGGCAGCCTTAGCAAAGGCGAAGGACGACATGGCACAATTTTACAACCAACGCCACTCCCCAACCCCTCAGTACAAGGTTGGTGATCGAGTTTATCTTGACTCCAGTGATGTCTCCACTACACGTCCATCCAAGAAACTTGCTCATCGCTTCTTGGGACCTTTCCCCATTGTCAAGTGCATTGGAATGCATGCCTATCGTCTACACCTCCCAGCCTCCATGTCCAGACTCCATCCCATCTTCCATGTCATCAAATTGCTTCTGGCTCCCCCAGATCCATTCCTGGGATGCCATTCACACCCACCACCACCACCTACAGTGATCGAGGGAGAACCCCAATATGAAGTCGAGTCAATCTTGGACAGCCATTTGCGTTGAGGAAAACTCCAGTATTTGGTACATTGGAAGGGTTATGGGTATGAGGAGAACTCATGGGTCGAAGAGTCTGACATAAATGCCCCTCGGTTAATCAAGGAATTCCACCGATGACACACTGCTGCACCATGTCGCATTCAAGTCACGGACTTTGGTTGTATGCAATTTTGAATGCATTGGGACGATGCATCTTAGAGAGGGGGTGATGTAAGGGGACTAGGGGGGTGCCCTGTGTGTTTTTCCTATTTTTTATGTTTGTCCTATATTTTTCCCCACCTCATTTCCTTCTATTCTTCATTTTCTATGATTTTTCCGGATTTTATTACTAATTTTCCCTTGCTATCATGTTTGTACATGTTGACACTTTTATATTTAGAGGCGGAGTACCCCTTCCGACACATACCCCTTGGTATGATGTCATTCAGCGGCCTTGATCCACCTATCTCCGCCTTTTTCTATTTTTAGGTTATATTTGATTTTTGTCATCTTCACATATACTGGGCATCAGCAAGGGGATCCTTAGAGTTTTCTCTTCAGATTTCCCTTTGCTAGGTGTGTCCCAATGCCTGTATTATGTAGTATAATTTTAACTTCGGATTTCCCTTTGCTAGAGGCTTAGGTTGCCCTTATAACAACGGAGACAGGACAACAGGCACGACTCACCAGGCTGCCCCTGCATTTTGCATGGGGTGGTTTTTTTTCATTTTTTATCTATGGTAATACCTTCCCCCTCACCCGCATTTTACATGGGTGAGGGGTTTTTCTTTCTTTTTCTTTATAATTGTAGTGCTCCCCTTGCGTTGAACACAAGGGGAGATTAGTTTTATATGTATATATTTGTAGGACTCCCCTTCGCACCTTGTGTGGGGGAGGTTTTTTTATTATGTAATTAATGGTGTATCCCTCACGTCCAACGTGAGGGATGTAGTTAATAAATTTTATTTGATCTTAATTGTGAGCTTCGAGAGAGAAATAGCTAAGTTTGAGTTTGAGGGTATAAATACACTTTTACATTGCAGCTAATAATTCTCCTGTGGCTCAACTGGTTGAGCACTTGTTTGGTTTGTCATGTCATTCTTGATCATGAGTTCTAGAGTTCAATCCCTGCTCTGAACAAGTTTATTTTGTAGGTACTTTGTGAAATTCATGAAGTCTGAAGCACTTGAAACTTGTAAGATATCTCAAATTGACTTTCCATTATGGTATGACTTTAGGGTACTGAGCACTGGATTCCTGGTGAGTCCTGGTGAGTCCTGGTGAGTCCTACTGGATTCCTGGTCTTCCTGGTAGGACTACTAGGATTCCTCCAGGACTATGTGGGGCAGTGTAAAGTTCAGGAGTTTGTGTTTTGACAAAACTTTTGTACTGTTTGAATTTTGTCAGCACTTCAGATTTTTGTTTCAAGAAATAGTTCATCATGTGTCATGCCTTTCCATCAGCAAATGTGATGAAATACCGGTCTCCCCCTGGAGCCTGAGTGCATACTGGTCCCCACAGATTGCTGACTGTCAGATCTTTGATTTGCTTTCTTTGGGAAATGGCCGAACTTGTTGCTTGGCGGTGATGCATTCCTGGCATTGCAAAGCCAGTTCCACAGTTCTGTCCACCTCCATTCCCAAAACCATTTCCTTTTCCTTGAGCATCTTCACTGAACCCATGTTCAGGTGCCCAAAGATCCTATGTGACTCATCCCACATTCTCCTGTGTTTGGTGGTGTATGCTTGGTCATGTTTGGCAATGCATTTGACATTCATATCAAATAGCCAGTTCATTACTTGGCCTTCCATGATGATTGCTCCATTGGGTGATCAGAATCTGACCCCTGGTGCTGTGAATAGAACAGCTGCCCCAGCCTCAAGTGTGCATGAAATTGAGATGAGATTGAATGGTGCATTGGGGGCATGTGCTACATCCTTGAGGGTGATTTTAGAGATTTTTCCTCCCACAGTGCATTCCAGCCATATTGAGCCTCATCCAAGCACAGGTGCCTTTCCAAATCCAGAAATCTGTTGTCCAGGGGTAGGGGTGTAGTCAATAAAAATTTCTTGGCATGAGATGTGCATGTTGAGTCAGCCAACCAAGAATCTGGTGAGACAGCCAGTGCTACATCCTCCCCATCATCCCCATAGAAAGTGAATTCCTCATCAGCCACTGCATTTGCTTCCATTGTCCCCTTCTGCTTCCCTCCCAATCTCCACTTTCCTGATTTGGACTTCTTCTTACACTGCCAGCCTATGTGCTCCTTTTCCCTGTATTCGAAGCATGTGATGTTGGGGTTGTACTTCTTTTTACCAAATCTCCCTGCTAATGCCATGTCATTGGAGTTACACATGTTAAGCCATTGATCATGCTCAAGAATGTGCACAATCAACTTTGATGTGTCTGTTAGGGCTGTAGTGTCAATAGATGCAATGTAATTGTTCCAAGTTTCAGGGAGTGAGCTCAGCAGAATGATTGAAAATTCCTCTCCATCAATTCTTTGCCCCAAATTATGCAGCTTTCTCCTGATAGCCATGCAATGTTCAGATATGGTCCTCAATGGGTGTTGCTTCCTCACATTGAGCCCAGAATAATTTCCTCTGTACCAACACAATTTCCAATGCCCCTTGCATCTCCAATAATGATTTTAAGGAGTCCCATGCTTCCTTTGAGAATGTTGAGCTCACAATGTATACTAACATTTTGTTGGCTACCCATAATTGGATTGTAGATAGCGCCACCTGATCTTTCTTTGCCCATGCCACTTTTGCTGTGTCATCTGATGGCCGAATAGTCAATCCATTGACATATTCCCATAGATCTTGTCCTGTCAAGATGTCCATCATTTTGATCTTCCATACAGGATAATTTTCAGCTCCTGTCAAAGGTTCAATCTGGTAAACATTTGCATGTGAGTTTGATGCATCAGTCATTATGCAAAGTGGTATGGTGTGTTAGGATAGTGTTTGTATGTGATAATTCAGTTAAGCTCAAGGCCCATAACCTGTTGAGCAATGAGGAATTTGGTAGAGTATAACAGACTTATATTGCAAACCATGTATGACAAATATTTATATAACTTACTGATGTGTTGAATGGTAATCATAATCAGTAATTAGAATTTCCTGCTATTAATAATCTGTGGGCACACCATTACTATTATGGACATGTAAGTGTTGGTGTTGCCTTAATACACTATTCATTTATTCAACAACCATTAGGGCAACACCCACTATCTGCCAGCTAAGACCATGTGGGTTCTCTCTACAAGAAGGGAGCGGGATGTGCACGTGTGATGGGGGAATTGATGTTTTTGATGTGAGGGGTTATTTATAGATTAGTTGGTTGAGAAAGGCATTTTGCACCACAAGTGTAGGTGAAATACCTAAGTGAACACAACTGGGGTCCCCTAGGTGTATGTTTAAGGTTTATATACTATGTTACATATATTGTACATTGTTGTTACTGATGGGCTCATACATGCACATACATATTAATGCATGCAAAATAAAATTCTCATGCTATCAAAGTGTAGCGTAATTCAACATAATAAAATAAAATGAAATCTTATTAAGTAATGGGGCTGTTTCCTAACATTACCCCCCTTTTATGCCTCGACTTCCAGGTGAGAAAATATTGTATCTGTCCCCTCTGTGAAATTCTGGTAAGACCAGAATTTCATTCCCTCATACACCATTCTCACAATGCAATGCAGAGTATTTGGATTACATTTAAATAATTGGGTGATTGCATTACACACTTGCTTACAATTCTCTTTGGGTTCCCACAAATTATTTTTGTCAGTGTAATTCTTCCACTTTATTAAGAACTCCAATTTATTCCATTGAAGACGTGAGTCTAGAATTTCTTCAACTACATATTCTGGAGCACCTTCTACTATTATTGGAGGTTGTGGAGTGGTTTGTTGGCCAGGAATAGTGGGCAGGCGGTAGGGGCATAGGTGGGAAACGTTAATCTCAGGATCAATTTCGAATGATCAAGGTAATTTTAGCACTACCACATTAGGCAAAATCACTTTAGAGATTGTGTATGGGCCAACTTGTTTCTCCATGAGTTTCCTAGAAGGTCGTGGAATATTTAGGTCCTTGGTACTTAACCATATCAAGTCACCAACATTGTACTCTGGAGTGGGAGCTCGAGTACAATCTGCATGTCACATCATATCATCACATGCTTTCATCAATGCCACCTCCACTTCTTCCTGCACATTTTGGATCTTAGATCCAAAGTCTTCTACCGATTGTACCTTAACTTCCCTTTGGGGTTCTATTCCCATGTGGGGATGATACCCATAATTAGCAAAGAAGGGTGACATGCGAGTAGCTGAATGGAATTTGTTATTGTGGGAAAATTTAGCAAATGCCAACCATTCAGGCCAGTCAGTTTGTCAGTAGTTGACAAACATACATAGGTACTGCTCCAACTCCTGGTTCATTCTCTCTGTCTGCCCATCATTTGCAGGTGATATGCAATAGATAATTTAGTTTGAATCCCCAATATGTTGTTTAATTCTTGCATAAACATGGAAACAAATTGTGGTCCATGATTGGAGATAACAGTATCAGGTAATCCATGTAACTGCCATACCTGATTTAGATAGAGGCGTGCCAAGCCCAATGATGAGGGTTCTGTAGTAGTAGGAATAATATGGACCTCCTTTGTGAAGCAGTTGCATACTACGAATATTGCATTGTACCCTTGAGCATCAGGTAATCCGGTGATAAAATCCACAGATATATCTTGCCATGGCACTTTAGGTATAGGGTTCAGCATTAATTTCCCTGCAGGTTTCTCTGGAAATTTCTTCCCCTTCATGCACATATCACATCCATCCACATACCCCAACACATATTTAGAAATTCTGGGCCACCAATAATTTCTCATTACTAATTCCAACATCTTCCATCTTCCTGGGTGTCTGGCAGTCAGTGTATTATAATGTAACTGGATGATCTCCCTTCACAAATCCTGATCCTTTGGTACATACACCTTTCCTTGGAATAATACCAACCCTTGCTCCTCAGCCCATTCATCTCCTTTAATATTACCCTTCTTCTCTCCCTTCAGAGCTTTCACAGCTTCTACTACTTCATCATCCATTTCTGAACATAGTCTAATTTTAGACAACATTTCTGCTTCAGAGATATCTATTAATAGATGCCCTTGATGCATAGCACAAATGTGAAAGTATTCAAATTGAGTAAGGTAACATTCTTATTGTCCTCCTCCACCCCCCTTTTATGATCAATACATCTGGGTAATGTATCTGCTTTCCTCATTAAGCTTCCCACTTTGTGGACCAAGTAAAAATTAAAACATGATAGGAATAATGCCCAACATGCTTGCCAGCAGTTAAGCTTCTTAGCTGACATGAAGTATTGCAGATTTTGATGATCCATCCAAATTTCAATCTGATGCATACATCCTCCAAATAATGTCTCCACACCTCCAATGCTCATATTGTTCCCAACATCTCTTTGTCATGCACATCATAATTCCTTTCCACATCATTCGACCCTCAGGACAAATATGCACAAGGATGCCATTTGTCATCTTCACACAGCATTGATAATACCGCTGCAGTAGCAAAGTCAGATGCATCTGATTCCACTCGTAAGGGGCATGTGAAATCTACTGGGGCTAATATTGGTCCCTCCACAAACTTCCTCTTCAACTCCTCAAACACTGTCTGCTGCTGTTCCCCCCACCTCCACACTACTCCCTTTCACATAAGGTTATGTAAGGGTGCAGCAATTTTGGAACAATTATGCACAAAGCAATGATAATAGTTTGTGAGTCCCAAGAAGGCCTGAACCTCCTTGACACGGGTGGGCACAGGCCAATCAGTGATCACCTGTACCTTGATCATATCCATCTTGATCCTGTCAGGGCTGATCAATAATCCTAGGAACTCAATCTCGGTTGCCCCAAACACACACTTCTCCAGTTTCAAAAATAGATTGTTCTCTGCTAGCCTCTGTAGCACCTCCTGCACTATCGCTTCATGATTTTCTCCATCCTCTGTGAATATCAGAATGTCATCAATAAATATTATTACCACTCCTTTGTCCATTACATCCTTGAAAATGTTGTTCATCATATTTTGGAAAGTTGGGGGACTATTGGTCATCCCAAAAAACATGACAAGTGGCTCAAAGGATCCTCAATGCATGGCAAATGCAGCCTTCCACTCATCTCCTTTCCTTATTCATATGTTATTGTATCCCCATCATAGATCCAATTTTGTGAAAACCTTGGCTTTTCCCACCTTGTCAATTGTTTCTGAGATCAAAGGCAGGGGGTACACATTCTTCACTGTCCACTCATTCAGATTAAGGCATGACAGGGGTTATCCCCAGGTATATTTTGCTCAACCCTTACCCATACCCATGAACACTGTACACATACGGTAATGGGTGCAGTGTTACCATGGGTTTGGGTGGGTTTACCATGGGTTTGCCCAGTTCTCACTCAGTTTTCTACAGATTTATTATAAATGTATATAATTATATATATTACTAAAATATAAAACCCCCCACTCATATCTGCAGTGAGAGAGGGGGTTGTCGCCATCGTTGCCCAGAACAGAAGAACTCCCTTGCTCATGTTTAGTGTTCGAAAGTCCAGTCCAGTCTGGTTTTTTGCCCCCTTCAGGGTGCAACCGCAGACTGGACCAGTCAGGACCACATATCTAATACAAACTATAAACTAAACTAAGCTAGAAAAGATACCCCTCACAGGCAGGGGCCTGCAAGCGAGTAGATTCATAGTAAATAAATATAAATCTAAGATAAATGTCCCCTGTTTGCAAGATATGTGAGAGGGTCACTGTATGTCATAATAAAAGAAGGGTAAACAAATGCATGAGAGAGCGCAGCGGGGGAAGACTCCATTGCCCATTGCCACCCGCCATTGTGTTGCCCACCGTTGCACTGCCCACCGTTGCCACCTGCCATCCACCTTTGTTTGCTGCCTGTCATCTGTTGTCCATTGCCTGCAGCATTGATATAGCCGTTAGCACCCATGATCCCCCCTGCGAGCAGTGGCTCACAGAGGCAGGGGCATGTGCTGGGTTGCCATTCATTTTCTCAACTGGTTGGGGTTGTAAGTGGTGATGTGGCGGTTTTACAACATAGGGGGATGCTTACCTGTGCATTCCCTGCTGTATGGGCCTTCTGACAAGTTTAAACCTACAGAAGACAAAGTTATTAGTAAAAAAGAACAATCTGACAATGAAAATAAACTTACTTTTTATGTTTTGAATGCATAGAACCTTTGTGACGTGGCACATTTGTTGTGGTTGAAGAAGCATGGGGGCAGTTAAGGTGGCCATTTACAGAGTGTTGAGGATGGTCATTGTGTTGGCAGAGGTGGGGGTGTCACATTGGTAGACCACTGCTATGTCATCATTGAGGATGACACCAATGATCCACCCCGCGAGCAGTGGCTCGTGAGGCTGGATGTTGGTGTTGTGTCATTTGTCTTTGCTGTTGTCTCTGTTGTCTCTGTTTGTTGGCCAGCCCAGTTGTCCGTTGTTACTAAAGATCCACCCCACGAGCAGGGGCTTGTGAGGCTGGGGTTGGGTCATTGTTAAGTTAAAACCTATGAAAGAGGCAATCAAAAATGTTAGTAGTAAAGACAAAAATGAAAAACAGAATGAAAGACTTAATTATTATGTGTTGGAGAGGGCTCCAACATGGGCGTCAGTTGTCAAACCCATAGAACATGCAGGTGTGGCACAGTTGCAGCCAAGGTGTTGCCATTTGGAGTCGTTGAAGGGGCGTGGGGGTCGTCGATGTGGTGAGGGAAGGGAGTGGGTTGTTGTTGTTATTGTTGTTGTTGTGGAAGTTGATCAGTGATGGATTACATGTGATTGATTGATCACATACCTTAGCAACACATCAAAAGACTGGTTGCGGTTGGTTGTGGTCAGTTTTTGAGTGGTCTATTAATATATTTGCTTGTGATAGACCAGCAACCAGGTAATCACCAGACCTTGGGCAACCGCAACCAAAAGTCCAGTTGCCATCAGTCCAGTTTGGTTGGGTTCACAGTCTTTTTTCGGTCCTATGCACCGGACTTTCAAACACTGCTCATGTTTGCAGCAAGGGAGGGGGTTGTCATTGTTGTTGCCCAGAACAGAATGCCCCACTCGCATTTGCAGCAAGGGAGGGGGCCCTCATCATCGTCGTCATTGCTCAGACGTCATTTCCATTGCTTAGAATGAAAGAACACCCCCCACTCACATTGGGAATGAGGGGTGTTGGTAGCTGTTGTCGTCATCATTGCCTAGAAGAGAAGAACACCCCCCAGTCATGTTTGGAATGAGGGGGGGGAGTGTTGTCATTGTCATTGCCTAGAATAAAAGAACACCCCCCACTCACATTTGAAATGAGGGGGGTGTTGGTAGCTGTCATTGTTGTCATTGCCTAGAAGAGAAGAATACCCCCTGGTCATGTTTGGAATGAGGGGGGGGCATCATCATTGTCACTGCCTAGAATAAGATAATACCCCCCACTTGTGTTAGGAATGAGGGGGGGTGGTAACCATCATTGTCTTCATTGCCTAGAACAAGGTAATGCCCCCCACTCACATTTGCAGCAAGGGAGGGGATCATTGTTGTTGTTGTTGTTGTTGCCCAGAACAGAAAACCCCCCTGCTCATGTTTGCAGCGAAGGAGGGGGTTGTTGTCATTGTCATTGCCCAGAAGAGAAGAAAAAACCACATGGGTTTGAAGCAAGGGAGTGGTTGTTGGCATTGTTGTTGCCCAGAACAGCACCCCACTTGCATTTGCAGCAAGGAAGGGGTCGTTGTCATCGTTGTTGCCTAGATCAGAAGATGTGGGAAGTGAATCAATGAAGTCAGATGATCACTCACCTGACTGAAATGCCAGTACTGGCATGTCCATAACACTGTGGAAAAGGGTACAGTATTGCTCAGGTATGACAATCCAGAACCCATACCTGTTTCTGGATACACATGGTGTTACCCATACCCATGTCACACCTTAATTCAGATACCTATGATCTGTACACATCCTCTTTCTCTGATCTTTCTTTGGCACAAAGAATATTGGTGACATCTGCAGTGATTTCAAAGGTTGTATGTATTCTTTGCATAATTGCTCATTTAGGAACACATCAACTTCTTCTTGTTCCATCAGAGATAACAGATATACCTTCAACTTCTTCAGCACAAACCCTGGCTTCATCTCAATTGCATGATCCCATGGCTTCTGCACTGGCATTCAATCAGACTCCTTCTTCTGAAAGACTGACAGATATTCATGATATGCTTTTGGTACCCACTCCTCCACTGGCTTCTCCACCTTCATGACATTCTTATCCCATGACTGCCCTCTACAAATTGCTCTAAAGGTTTGCTTCTGCTCTTCCTTCTTGATCATGATTGGAGCTTCCCCATTTGGCATTTCCTCATCCTCTATTTCCTCCATCGTAACAAAATACTTCCTCAAACATTCTTTCTCTTTCCTTTTCTTCTTCTCCTTCTTCTCCTTCCTCCCATACACATTACTTTCCTTAGGACAACAAGTCATTTGTACTTTCCCAGTCTTCCAATCAATTTCAGGATTATGCTTCCATAACCATGGACATCCTATTATTAGATTGGTTTCCCCAAGATTGCACACTTCGAATATGGCTCATTCCTGATGCTCCTGATACCTTAGTACCATGGTCACCTCCTCCTTAATGGTTCCTCCACGATTAACTGTTCCATCAATATTGTACACCATTATAGGTTGTGACAGCTTGCATGTGCTAATACCATTTCCGGTAATTAAGGACCAGTTAATAAATAACCCTGTAGCACCACTATCGAGCAACACTTCCACATCAATTGCTGCATGTGTGTCCACTTCTTCAATCCCACAGTCAAGGTGATTTTTGGTTCTATTTGTACAGAGCAAATAAAGAATTTAGGGGTTTTCGGAAATAGCGCTTGGCAAATTTCTTTGTCACATGATTCACAATGGTTGTACTCCTTTTCAATTTCCTTTTCTGGTTTACTCTGGGTTTCCTCGGATACTAATGCATTATAATGATTCTGGGTCACCAATGGGGAAACCTTCACTGGGACTCTTCCACAAAATTCTTCTGCCTGCCTTCCTCCTGCTTCACTTCCTCAATTGTAGCTTCCCTAATCGTTCTTTTCTGCCTGCAATTCCTAGCAATATGTCCTAACTGCCCACAGTTAATTTAAGTGGGGCTTGTCTCCCTGCTTGGTCAACCTCCATAGCATCTGGTGCTGCTGACTCCGCAACAATAGGTGTCACTGCCATGGCCAGTGGCTGTGCCCTTGGAGTTTGCACCTGAAATGCCTTTCCTTTCTCAGACTTTCCTCCTGATGGCTTTCCAAATTTACTACTTCTGTACATCAATTTCGATTCCACCTGTTCCTGCCAATATTGCCAATCAAGGTGCATCGCCCAATTATACCACTTGTCCAACTTCTCTGGTATAGAAGGTAGTTGGTAGATAGACTTGAATAAAGAGGAATTTAATCCTGCTTTCAAAAATTCTACCAATGCAGCTTCTCCCATGTCCGTTTGTGAAGCTTCCACTTTGAACTGCAAAATAAATTCATCCACCATTAGGAAACCTTGGCGCATGGTTTTTAATTTAGCATTGGTTGTTGCCTTCAGATTAGGGTCCCCAAACTGTGCTTCCAATCTCTCCAGAAATTCCTTGAAGGTTGCAAATGGTTTATTTTCTGCAGCAATTTGATTAATAGCCTCATTTCTCCAGAACTGTGCTTTCCCCCCCTGAATATACGAGAGAGCAAACATTATCCTAGACTCAGCTGTACAAAACTCTGGCTTTCTCCCATGCATGTACGATACTATAGAGCTGATGAAAGATTTTGTATTCTCCATGGTACCATCAAATATTTGTGGGGGCATGTACTTAGGTAAGCACACTTTTCCATTTTCAGACTTCTCTGCTGTCTGCACATCATCCTGTGACACCCACTCCACCATCTCCTCCATCTCATCATCTCTGTCTGCTGTTGTCTCTGGCTATACTTCTGCTTGTCTGGGCTGTGATGCTGCCAACACCAACACTAATTGCGACATTTGCACTGTAAGTGCATCAATCTTCACCTCTAGCACTGGTGTGGGAATAGGATTAGGACCAGCATTAGAAGTTGATGGTTCAGACATAATGGTTAGATCTGTGATGAATCACTTCTTTGGCTAAGGTGCCTGATCTCAGAGTTATCACTGAATTCAGCTTGTAACTAAAATAGTCATCTGAATAGAGTAATGTAAATCATAACTAAACCAGATTCAATTGGTTGTCTGGTTGCAGCTGTCCTAATGATGAGCACTGCCTCTTGATCACTAGTGGTCACAATGTAAGGTGAGGCCTGGCATCGGCTTACAAAAGAAAAGGTAGATTACGTATATACAAGTACTTCTGGCTCATGCTGAAAGGATGAGTAATCAGATATGGTGCAGTGAAACAATGATGTATGGGCAAGTAAGAGAAGACACACTGATATGGAGAGTTGTGTTCTTCTGTTAGGTCCTCTGCTAGCTAGCTAAGAACATGCAGGTTCTCTCTACAAGAAGGGAGCGGGATGTGTGCGCATGATGGGGGAATTGATGGTTTTGATGTGAGCAGTTATTTATAGATTAGTTGGTTGAGAAAGGCATTTTGCACCATGAGTGTAGGTGGAATACCTAAGAGAACACAACCGGGGTCCTGTAAGGGGACTAGGGGGACTAGGGGGGTGCCCTGTGTGTTTCTCCTATTTTTTATGTTCATTCTATATTTTTCCTCACTTCATTTCCTTCTATTCTTCATTTTCTATGATTTTTCCAGATTTTATTACTAATTTCCCTTTCTATCATGTTTGCGCATGTTGACAGTTTTATATTTAGAGGCAGAGTACCCCTTCTGACATCTACCCCTTGGTATGATGTCATTTGGCAGCCTTGATCTGCCTATCTCCACTTTTTCTATTTTTAGGTTATTATTTGATTTTTGTTGTCTTCACATATACTGGGCATTGGCAAAGGGATCCTTAAAGTTTTCTCTTTGGATTTCCCTTTGCTAGGTGCACCCCCAATCCCTGTAATATGTAGTATAATTTTAACTTTGGATTTCCCTTTGCTAGAGGCTGAGGTTGCCCTTATAGTAGAAAACTCTCCCCTAAGGCCCGAAATCACAAATGCACTGCCCAAGATAGGCAGGTACAGAGTGGACAACACTTCCCAAAGCTCCACAGACTCCCTACACACTGTTCCAGACAGTCCCACCTTTACTGCACTGCCATTGTCACCAAACATGCCCCCTAGCAACATGGACATATCAGAGCGCCTCAACATGCTTGAAAGCAACATTTCTGGAATGCGCACGCAAATCAATTTGCTTAAATTTACAATTGAAAACTTTGTCAGGACCCTCCAGACTAACCCCATGACCAATATTCCTCCCATTGCGACTCCAAGCACCCCCAACAATGATGCACTGCCAAACGTGCCCAGATCAAACTGTCTCCCCCCACCAAATTTAATGGTGCACGTGCGCAGGGGCATGCATTCCTTAATTCCTGTGAGTTATACATTGGTCTCCAGTTGCATCAATTCATCGATGAGGCTGCAAAAATTTATTGGGCCTTCACATACATGAAATCTGAATGTGCCTATCTCTATGTGGACCATATTCTGCACCAAACTAAAGAGCTCAGTTCTCTACCTTTCTCCACTTGGAGTGACTTTCGAGCAGAGTTTGTATGCCACTTTTGTCCCCTCAATGAGCACCACTGAGCAGTGACACAGCTCAAGTCATCCTCTTACCACCCACGTCGATCCATGGATGATTATATCGACAAGTTTAAGGATTTGGTGGACATGGCAGGATATGGGAGTGGGCTACCAGTGGTGGTGAAGTTCTGACAGGGCCTCAATTGAGAAATTCAGGACCAGATTGCACAGATGTTGGAAGGGCACCCAGTGGACGATGATATCTATGCTTGGTATGAAGCTGCTTCACTCTGTGATGAGAACTGACTCACAAATGCAGTGTTTGACACTGCATTCCATGCTCCAACTACCAATCATGCACCCTACACCTTCAATTGAACCCTTCCCTGCCTTAACCCCATTCCTGTTTGTCAGACTCCCACACCAGCCATCAATGTCCCAGTACCAATGGATGTTGATGCGGCCCACAGCCATGCACATAGGTTGGATCTCTGCTACTGCTGTGAGGAAACTGGGCACAGGGCTGGAGTGTGTCCCCATCATCAGGATATCTGCATGCTCACTCCCAAGGGGCAAGATGAACTCCTCCAAGACTTGTTGGTGCTTGGAGATGTCAAGGAAGCAAAGGATCAGGTTGCAGAGGAGATCAAGTCAGAAGTTGTAGAGGAGCAGGATTTTTCTATTCGCAGCGAGTGAATCGTACACCCTCACTGCCTGTCCATAACCACTTTGAAGTCTTGTCAGTTGAATCCCCAGAGAATGAATCTATTTCTGTGACTGTCCCCCTCTCTGACCCTTCGAAGTTGGCTGAAGACGTACCTGCTCTTCCCATTTCTCCCTCTGCTCCACACTCCAAAATCAAATCATGGGAGCATAAACTACCACACAAATATATTGTTGTGTCCACTCCCTCTACACATTCCTTGAACCTAGCAATTGAACTGCAGACTACCGACACTGGACAGATACTCAGTGTCTCTGCACTCCTGGACTCTGGTGCAACCGGTCTCTTCATTGATGCCCATCTCACACAACAACATTGCCTGAATACTCACTCACTCTCGCATCCGATACCTGTTTATAATGTGGATGGGTCTCCAAATGAAGCTGGTGCCATCCAAGAGGTTGTAGACCTGGTCCTCCATTACAAAGATCATAGTGAGCATGCCCTTTTTGCTGTCACTCAATTAGGAAAGCAGAAGGTGATTTTGGGCTATCCATGGCTTCGAGACCATAACCCAGAGGTTGACTGGCGTACTGGGGAGGTTACCATGAGCCGATGTCCATCCCACTGTTGTACTTGTTTCACGGAAGCCAGGCAAGAACATCATGGACAGAGGGCCGCAATACAATGTACTCAGAAGTGTCATGCCAGACCCCTGCCTATACCTGAAGTGGAGTTAGAAGGGGTTCCAGATCTGATGCTGGACTCAGATGATGAGGAGGAGGAGCCATAGGAAGTGGAGGAAGGTGATTGGATCTTCTACACTGCAATTTGTCCATCGCACAAGGTGTGTGCTACATCAAACATATCCCAATGCCTCACAAAGGCCTTCCACAAAAACAATGCTGCTAAATCCTCTACTAATTCCTTGCTTCCTCATCTCCATGAGTCTGGGGATGTGTTCTCCAAGGAATTGTTTGACTCTCTCCCTGTGCGCAAGCCATGGGATCATGCAATCGAACTCACCCCCAGTGCAACCCCTTCATCCTGCAAGGTCTATCCTCTCTCTCCTGAAGAACAGCGACAGCTTGACCAGTTCATTGATGAGCACCTGGCCTCTGGACATATTCAACCATCAAAGTCACCCATGGCCTCTCCCTTTTTCTTTGTCAAGAAGAAGGATGGCTCACTTCGACTGGTTCAAGACTACAGAAGGCTCAACAACATCACGGTCAAAAATCACTACCCACTACCCCTCATCTCCAAACTCGTAAACCAGCTCCATGGAGCCCAATACTTCACCAAGCTTGATGTCCATTGGGGCTATAATAATGTGAGGATAAAGGAGGGAGATGAGTGGAAGGCAGCCTTTCGTACCAACCGTGGTCTTTTTGAACTGCTTGTCATGTTCTTTGGCCTTACTAATAGCCCTGCCACCTTTCAGACCATGATGAATGACATCTTCCATGACCTCATCCTCGAAGGCGTTGTCTGCATCTATCTCGATGACATCCTCATCTTCACTCGCATGGTTGAAGAGCACCATTGCATCACGCGCCTCATCCTAGAATGGCTTCAACGGTACAAACTCTACCTTCATCAGGACAAGTGTGAGTTTGAGAAGACCAAGATCAAGTACCTCAGCCTGATTATCTCAGAGGGTCAGGTGGAGATGGATCCTATCAAGGTGAATGGGGTCATAGCTTGGCCGATGCCCACAAACAAGAAAGAGGTGCAGTCTTTCCTGGGCTTTATCAATTTCTATCAGTGTTTTATCAAGCATTTCTCACATCATGCATGACCACTGTTCGACTTGACAGGAAAGCAGGCATGGAGGTGGAACAATGCACAACAGGAGGTGTTCAAAAAGCTTAAGGAGATGGTCACTTCCACTCCCAATCTTACCCTTGCTGATGATTCACATCCTTTTCATGTAGAACCCAACAGTTCTGACTTTGCGACAGGTGCCATGTTGTCTCAGCAATCTCCGGAGGACCAGAAGTGGCATTCTGTTGCATTCTACTCCAAAAGCCTTAGTGTTGTAGAGCAAAACTACAAGATCCATGACAAGGAGATGTTGGCGATAATGCGTGCGCTTGAGGAGTGGCGACACTTCCTCGAGGGTGCCCAACACAAGGTGGAAATTTAAATGGATCACAAGAATCTCAAGTACTTTATGATGGCCAAGAAATTGAACCATCATCAAGCTCGTTGGTCCCTGTATCTTTCCAGATTCAACTTCTCCTTGCACCACTGTCCAGGTCGCAGCATGGGGAAGACCAATGCCCTCTCCCAACGTGCAGACCATGGGGATGTCAGTGATGACAACCAAAACATTGTGTTGTTGCAGCCAGACCTGTTCACCATTCGGGCACTAGAAGGCATTGCACCCCAGGGCAAGGAGCGGGACATCCTATGTGACATTCATCACACAAACCATAGCAGTTTACATGAGGATGTTGTTGCCTGAGCTGTTAAAGAACTGAGGAAGGGATCCACCCTTTCCTTCCATGCAGCAGAGTGGGCTGAAAAAGAGGATTTGTTGTATTTCAGGGATCACATCTACGTCCCCAATGACCCAGACCTTTGCCGGCGCATCATATCCCAACACCATGACTCATAGATTGCTGGTCATCCTGGATGCTGGAAGACCTTGGAGCTCACCTCATGGAATTATTGGTGGCCACAAATGTCATGGCTCATTGGTCAGTATTGTTGCACTTGTGACCTTTGCTTATGCACCAAGATTCCTCATTGCAAACCCATTGGCAAGCTATACCCTCTTCCTGTTCCAGAGAGTCATTGGGATGTTGTCAGCATTGACTTTGTGGTGGAGTTGCCAGAGTTGAATGGGTTTGATGTGGTGATGTGCACAGTTGATTCAGTGGGAAAATGCGCTCACTTCATTCCCACTCATACCACTGTCAGTGTCCTGGGTGCTGCCTGACTCTACCTGCACCATGTGTGGAAATTACGTGGACTTCCTGGTGCTTTCCTCTCTGATTGTGGCCCTCAGTTCATGGCAGAGTTCACTCATGAGCTGTACCAACTTCTGGGGATCAAACTCCTTGCTTCAACTGCTTATCACCCACAAACTGATGGCCAGACTGAGCAAGTCAACCAGGAACTGGAGCAGTACATCCACATCTTTGTCAATGAACACTAGGACAATTGGGACAATCTTCTCCCCTTGGCCAAGATCAGATACAACAACCATGTCCATGCTTCCACTCAACAGACCCCTTTCCTCTTAGACACTGGACAACATCCACGCATGGGATTTGAACCTCACCAAACTCCCTCACACATCAAGATGGTGAATGAGTTCACAGAACGCATGTGGGATAGCTTGGAAAAGGCAAAGGACGACATGGCACGCTTTTACAACCAACACCATTCTCCAACCCCTCAGTACAAGGTTGGTGATTGAGTTTATCTTGACTCCAGTGACATTTCCACTATGCATCCATCCAAGAAACTCGCTCATCACTTCCTGGGACCTTTCCCCATCGTCAAGTGTGTTGGAATGCATGCCTATCATCTACGCCTCCCAGCCTCCATGTCCAGACTCCACCCAGTCTTCCATGTTGTCAAACTCCTTCCAGCTCCCCCAGATCCATTCCCAGGACGCCATTCACACCCACCACCACTGCCTACAGTGATCAAAGGAGAACCCCAATACAAAGTTGAGTCAATCTTGGACAGCCAGTTGCATTGAGGAAAACTCCAGTATTTGGTGCATTGGAAGGGTTATGGGTATGAGGAGAACTCATGGGTCAAAGAGTCCAATGTGAATGCCCCTCGGTTAGTCAAGGAATTCCACCAATGGCACACTGCTGCACTGCGTCACATTCAAGTCACTGACTTTGGTCGTATGCGATTTCAAATGCATTGGGGCGATGCATCTTAGAGAGGGGGTGATGTAAGGAAACTAGGGGGACTAGGGGGGGTGCCCTGTGTGTTTCTCCTATTTTTTTACGTTTGTTCTATATTTTTCCTCACTTCATTTCCTTCTATTCTTCATTTTCTATGATTTTTCCAGATTTTATTACTAATTTCCCTTTCTATAGTTTTATATTTAGAGGCAGAGTACCCCTTCCGACATCTACCCCTTGGTATGATGTCATTCAGCAGGCTTGATCTGCCTATCTCTGCCTTTTCTATTTTTAGGTTATTATTTGATTTTTGTCATCTTCACATATACTGGGCATCGGCAAAGGGATCCTTAAAGTTTTCTCTTTGGATTTCCCTTTGCTAGGTGCACCCCCAATCCCTGTAATATGTAGTATAATTTTAACTTTGGATTTCCCTTTGCTAGAGGCTGAGGTTGCCCTTATAGGTCCCCTAGGTGTATATTTAAGGTTTATATACTATGTTACATATATTGTACATTGTTGTTACCAATAGGGCATGACTTGGGTAACCCCCAGGTATAATTTCATGTGCCCGTACTCATGAACACCATACCCACATGGTTAGGGGTATGGTATTACCATGGGTTTCAGCGGGTTACCCATCATTATTCACAGGTTTTGACACAAATATGTATTTTAATATAATTACACTAAATTAATATATATAATAAGAATCCCCCCTCCCGCATTCGGAGTGAGGGGGGGGGGGTTACCTGGCCTGTCATCACTGAGAACAGAATGAGAATTGTGTTTGCAGCGAGAGAGGGGGGTGGTGCCACCATCATCATCATCACTTGTCGTTGTCACTTGTTGTAAGGGGACTAGGGGGGTGCCCTGTGTGTTTTTCCTATTTTTTATGTTCGTCCCATATTTTTCCCCACCTCATTTCCTTCTATTCTTCATTTTCTATGATTTTTCTGGATTTTATTACTAATTTTCCCTTGCTATCATGTTTGTATATGTTGACACTTTTATATTTAGAGGCGGAGTACCCCTTCCAACACATACCCCTTGGTATGATGTCATTCGGCGGCCTTGATCTGCCTATCTCCGCCTTTTTCTATTTTTAGGTTATATTTGATTTTTGTCGTCTTCACATATACTGGGCATCAGCAAGGGGATCCTTAGAGTTTTCTCTTCGGATTTCCCTTTGCTAGGTGCGCCCCCAATCCCTGTATTATGTAGCATAATTTTAACTTTGGATTTCCCTTTGCTAGAGGCTCAGGTTGCCCTTATACTTGTCATCATAGCTGCTCCTCGTTGCTGCTGCTGCCTGTCGTCGTCCCACCCATTATCCACCCCACAAGCAGTTGCTTGTGAGGCTGGGGGCAAGGTGTGTCTTTTCTTGTTAGTCGCCAGTCCTCCCATCATTGTTGTAGTCACCCAGAACAGAGTCAAAAACCCCTCCACTCACGTTAGCAGTGAGGGAGGGGGTCATCGTTGTTGTTGTTGCCCAGAACATTGTTGTTGTTGCCCAGATCAGGGGCATGTTGGTGGCAGTCATCATCATTGTTGCCCAGAAGAAAAAACACCCCCTGCTCACATTTAGAACAAGGGGGGCGTGTTGGTAGCAGTCATCGTCATTGTTGCCTAGAAGAAAAAACACCCCCCACTCACATTTAGAATGAGGGGGGCATGTTGGTAGCAGTTGTCATTGTCATTGAGCCATTGTTGTTGTTGTTGACATTGCAACAAAGTCATTTGATAAAACATGTGACCATCGGACCAGTACCATGATACCCATAACACTGTGGGTATGGGTATGGTTTTGCCTCGGGTATGGAAATCCAAATTCATACCCATACCTGAGCATACCCGTAAGTGGAAACACATGGTGTTACCCATACCTGAGTCACACCTTAGTTACCAATGTGCTCATACATGCGCATACATATTGATGTGTGCAAAATAAAATTCTCACACTATCAAAGTGTAGCGTAATTTGATGTAATAAAATAAAATGAAATTTTATTAAGTAATGGGGCTGTTTCCTAACAACAACCCTATGTCAAATAACCATATGTCCGATTTTTCAGTGTTACTATCTCTGCTTCAACTTGATGTGGACATTCCTGCTTTGGATTACTGTCAAGACCAATTCCTCCAACCAGAATTCTGATCATTTTCCGCCACCTTTCCTGGCCGCCTTGCATCACAGCCCACCTCCTCACAGCCCACCTCCTATCAGCAGCCTGCCTAGAGATGAAATTCTCTCATTTCCAATTTGATGAAATGGTTTCAGGATATTTGCCTCGGAGGCCAGTTTGCAAATGATCACAGCCTCAGAAACTCTGATCGCCTCTGACCCTTAGTATTTAAGCTAGCTACTTTTGTCTTGTATTAGGCAGTTTGTAAATCAACAAAGCCAACCCACTTAATTCCAACCCAGTAAACACTCCAAATCTTTTTATAAAAGTCTATCTCAAACTTTAGCTCATTCTCCCCAGAAAACCTCTGGACCTCTGATCATCCTCTTATACCCTTGTCTTGAAATTAGGACACTTGATGAGGAGAAGGGCGCAACTTCTTACAGGTTGAAGCCAAGTCCTTTCTGTTCCCCTCACACTTGGTGTGGCACATCAAGTGGACTCTGCCCTTGAATCCCATTGGGTTCCCTTCCTTGTTTCTACCCTCCCTTACCCTTTGACTTCTACTGACTGGGTATGACCAGAAATCCAATGACTTCCTTTGTTAGGGCAAGGCAGGGGTTACCCCTGGGTGTCAAATCTCATACCCTTACCCCTACCCCTGAACACCCTACCCTTAGGGGTAAGGGTATGGAAACATATAAGGGTTGCCAAGGGTATGGGAGGGTTTGTCAAGGGTACAATGGTTTGGCACAAAATCAACATATTTAGAGCAAAATTCATTTGAAAAGTGTTGATAACTATTGTATTTACTATTAATATCACATATTAATACCTCTTATTAACATATGAAAGCCATTATCATGTTGGACAATCCCAAAATTCAAATTTAATTGATGAAAATCTTGAATATGAGTCTTTGTAGCTGAAAAAATCAAATGATATTCTTACATAAGCATACCCCTGGCATACCCCTGTACCCTTAGTAAGGGTACAGGGGTATCCAAGGGTATGAACTTCCAAACCCTTACCCTTACCCCTCATACCCTTAGCCCAAAAACACAAGGGTATACCCCTACCCCTGCCTTGCCTTATCCTTCATCCAACTCAGAACTTAACAATTACCACTTTAATGTGACACTTGAACATGATAAGGAAAACTCTGAGTAATTCAGGATTTTGGTACACTCTCAGTCAGCAAATCCCACTGCTCCTGTAGAGAACATTAAGACCAAGGCCATGTGTAGTATTCTTGCAACTCTCGTAATGCTTGAATATCACTGACCAAATTTCTTACTTGGGTGCTCAAAGACATGAAATGTATTAGTTTTTGGATGACATTCTATTCTGAGCATAATGCAAGTACAATCAGTGCTACACAGCATGATACTTGCAAGGGAAAACCAAAGTTATTATTAACAAGAAGTAAAAAGTAAAAATTAGTACACACCTTGCAAGAGAAAACCAAAGAGAAAACTCTAAGGTCCTCTCACACAAGGAAAGTGGAACTGTTCACAAGATACTGAAGGTGTGTTTGGAATAACTTTGTTCTCACCAACTGAAAACTGATTACCTGTTTCCTCACTGGGCAAGACCATAAAATATTGTGTCTTGTCTGCCTGCAACTCAGTGTCTTTAGTAATCAATGATCACATCTTGGATGCCCACCAAGTGGAAGGAGTCTGGGAGGGGCTTGGTGATTATTGAGATGGGAATCTGACATTCTCTCTGGTGAAGCCCATATAAAGGAATTGAGGTCTGCAATTATTTGGCTAGGGACTACTAAACATGTGTTACACTACTAATTTTCTGAACAATGCCAGGTGGTCAACCATAGATTGTTAGATCTTGAAAGAATGGACCAGGAAACCACAGATACTATTGCTGTAGCGCTGGACTTGTCATCTCTCCAGGATTTCCAGCTTGTTAAATACTGCAATGTTGCATATTTATAGAGATTGGCAGGGGTAACCCTTGGGTATTTTCATTGTTACCCTTACTCTTACCCTTCAAAACCCTTACCCTTGGTCAAGGGTAGGGGTTTTCAGGGGTAAGGGTAAGGGTACCCCAGGGTATAGAGAGTATTCAATACCCTTGGGGGTATGATGCAAGGGTTTATTTCAAATAGTTTCCTGATGATGCTCAAACATGGTCCTATCCATTTTTAGTAATTATCTGAGCTTTTAGCATGTTGAAAAGCACAAGGTAGTAGTCTAGTACTGTCTTTAGGAGAATACCTTTGCCTGAATAACTCAATAGGCTGGGACTATAGAGGAAATAACCCAACTTGCACAGCAAAGAGTGGTCAGAGAGGTCATCAAGTTTCACAAGGGTTACTATACTGATATCATGGGTGGTTGACATCTTCTAAAGTGTGACTCTGTATACCCTTGTACCCTCCTCAGGGGTAAGGGTATGTAGAGGGTAGGAAAGTTCATACCCTTACCCTTACCCTCATGTACCCTTTGCCCATACCCCCAGGGGTATGTAAACCCTTGCCATTCACTACATATTTACTCCTTCTGTTGGGACCCTGGCCTATCTCAGGCTGGCTCGACAAAAATTTCAGTTTTGACAATTATCAACTGATCACTAGCTGGTTAGCAGAAGTAATTTTAATTGCTTCAAAGTTCTCATGAAATCATACAGTATGGTTATCCTCATAACAAAAAACTGAGCCTTCACAGTCATCTTGTTAATGTACCTCACCTCAGGCTTACACTGTTAAATGCTTATATGAATTCTGGTAGTGTATTAGTGAATTCAATGAACCAGAATAGGTTTGATAATAATAAGTCCAGTCTACTCTGGGACAGTAAAGCGGGAAGGAGATAGCTGGAGTGGTGGGTTTGAAAATTCGGTGGAGATACATGTGTTTTATATGTAAGGGAGCCAAGAAGCGAACGTAACCCTGACTGCGGAGGCGAGCCAGGTAGGGTAGCCTTCTCGACTTCTCTCCGTCCCTCGTGTGCGGGTGATCGGACTGGGATGTTGATAGACTATGACGTGTTTGACAATGGAGGTATATGATCCTTCCGAAGAGTGAGAGGAAGGCCGATGGTGGCGCAGATATACTTGACACTGCGGTCGGCACACGGACGGCGGCCGGATCAAGAGATTGGAGCTAAAAAGGGAAAGCTTATCATTGAATCGCGTCCACGACGTCGAGACTAATGTCACACGGGTCGTACTCTTCGCACTCTGCGTCTGTCATGACAGAAGACGAAGAAGACTGGGAAGACTACGTTAAAGGAGGTTACCATCCTGTAAAAATCGGCGACTCCTTCTCAGACAATCGTTATGTCGTGGTACGCAAGCTAGGCTGGGGCCATTTCTCTACAGTTTGGCTTGCAAAAGACCAAAAGTGTGTGTTGTTTCTCTCTTTACTTTCATCTTTATCTAACCTTTCAAGGATGAATCGACATGTCGCTCTCAAAGTTGTCAAATCTGCTCTGCGCTATACTGAGACTGCTCTTGACGAGATTAAACTTTGTCAGCGTCTCATCACTTCCTCAACTCCACCAACTCCTCCTTCTCCTTCTAACCCTAACCCTTCTCCTTCTCCTGCACATACTCACCCAGGTCGTTCACATGTAATGTCCTTCCTAGACCATTTTCGTCATAAAGGTCCAAACGGTACTCATATCTGTATGGTATTCGAAGTTTTGGGTGAAAACCTATTGGGTCTCATCAAGCGTCACCAAAACAAAGGTGTTCCAATGCACATGGTAAAACAAATCGCAAAACAAGTCCTTTTAGGTCTCGATTACATGCATCGATGTTGCGGTATCATACACACAGGTAATCCCGCTTTTTACTTTCTTTCTCACGCACTGACTTTTTTTTTTTTTTTTCTATTTAGATTTGAAACCAGAAAACGTCCTAATAGCCATCGACGACGTAGAATCTATAATCCAATCAGAACTCCTCATCTCACAACTAAACTCTACCTCTTCCTCTCCCATCTACCCTTCTTCCACTTCCCGTTCTCAACCTACAAAACTTACTGGTGTCCCTCCCTCAAAAGGTAGGGGCGGTAACCAAACTCCCCGCTCAGAGAGCGTCTTCATAACTGGTTCTCAACCACTTCCCTCACCTAGTTCAGGTGGTGCCTCGTCGTCCTATGGCGGCCCTTTTAGCAGTACAAGCTCTGCTTCCATATCAGCATTGGCCGCTCCCGGTCCTACAACCCCCGGAACAGGTACCAGCCCAATGCTTGATCGCTGGGCTTTCGGTATGAGTCAGATAAACGGTAACGGTACTCCAGGGAGCGTACCTACCGATAGCGATCTGGAGAATCCAAGTCGTAAGGCGGTAGAAGAGGATGTCGTTGCAGAGGGTATGGGAAACGTTAAACTCGAGGGACAGGATAGGTCGCAGGAGAAGAGAGCGAGACCTTCGTTGCTTACACAACAGGCGCCTCCGGACGTACGTGCGGGGCCTATACCAATATCCCTGTCCCATCCCAAAGACAACACTACTCGGTCTGTCTCTAGCTCCATGAACGTCGATTCCTTGACCGGTAGTCTCGGTAATCGAGATGCAAGTGTCGAGGAAAGGAGGTACGGTGAAGGTTTTGGGTATGGGTTTACTGTAGATCAGGACCTGAATCAGAACGGAGGACCTGGGAACGAGAGGATCACGGTGAAGATTGCTGATCTGGGGAATGGTGTGTGTTCCTCCCCTTTCCCCCCCAACCCCCTTTTTTTTCCCATGCACCGATCTGACAAGTACAGCTACGTGGACGGAACATCATTTCACGGATGATATACAGACTAGGCAGTATCGCTGTCCAGAAGTCATCCTAGGCGCCAATTGGGGGACTAGTGCTGATATTTGGAGCGTTGCTTGCATGGTCAGTAATATGACATCACAACCCATCAACCAACAACTACTTGACTCTTCCGCACCTAGATATTCGAACTGATCACAGGCGGCGATTACCTCTTCGACCCCGCTTCAGGATCCCGATACTCAAAAGACGACGACCACATCGCCCAAATCATGGAACTCATGGGCGAAATACCCAAGAACATCGCATTTTCCGGCAAATACAGTTCCGAATTTTTCAACCGCAAAGGTACATTATTCTTCCTCACATTTTTTGTTTTTTACTAACCATCATCTCATTTTCCAACATTCACCCCTAGGTGAACTACGGCACATAACCAAACTCCGGTACTGGGGCCTCGAAGCGGTCCTCCACGATAAATACCTCTTCCCAGCCGCGGAAGCAGAAGCACTTGCTTCGTTCCTTACTCCCATGTTAAGACTGCACCCGGAGAAACGCGCAAAGGCGAGTGAGCTGACGCATCATAGATGGTTGGATGGGGTCATTGTGCAGGGGGAGATTGACGTTATTAGGAGGGCGGAGAGGGAGGAGGGGGAGAGGAGGGCTTGGGTGATGGGTGGGGCGCCGGGTGCAGGTGCAGGTGTAGGTGTAGGTGTGGGAGGCAGTCCGGGTGCGGGTGCGGGTACGGGTACGGCCCCGCGAGCGACGATATCATCCACTTCTCCATCCTCATCTACCACGAATGCGACCAACACCAACACCAGCACCAGCACCAACACGGAGAAGAAGAAGAAACTAGAAGGTTTAACGCAGAGCGAAGCGGACGCAATGAAACCTGTTGGAGAGGTGGAGTCAGCTGCAAACTCCCCATCGCCGGAACGTGTGGGGAGTGTTTCTATTCCTGTTCCTGTTCTGATTCCTGGTCATGCGGAGGTGGTCCCTGTTCCTGTCTCTGTCTCTGCCGCTCCTGTTCCTATCCCTGTCCCTGTTCCTGTTCCGGGGACGAAGGAGAATGTCACTGGCACTGGCACGGGTACGAGTACGAGTGGGGGAGAGGTGGGCCAACGGAGAACTCCCGTGCTTTGAGTGCTGAGTGCTGTTCAGGGGGGGTCGTGGTTGCTTTTTTTTATATCTTCCCAGTTTTTTTTTTCCTGTTTGTGCGGCTTAGTTTCGGTTAGTGTGCTCTTTGCGTCCCCCGCTTCGTCCTCCCCCCCCCCCGCGTCTACGTTAATCACCACCTACCTCTTTGTCCTATTCCCCCCCCACACACCACTTTTCGAGTTTTTTGCTTACTAGGCCTTACTGCTTACCTCAACAAGATACCATATACCATACACTCCCGGTATAGTATACGTATAAACGCATGTACATACGAGCGAATTTTTTTTTTTTCCTGTTCCAAGATGTTGATTGACTCGATTGTGATTGATGTTTGGTTTGTAGCATATGCATGCGTTGTATTTGATTTTTTTCTTTTTTTTTGTAGGTGTCGTGAAGTGTCTACTATATAATACAGTATATCGTTCAAGTATACCAAGTTATATATATAATTCGGACCCCCCAGCCAACTTGGTTCGTATTACGATATTCTGCGAATTTCTGCGCCGTCCAAAAGTTAAAACATAGAATAATTATCATACACGATCATACTATGAACTTGTTCGGTATAGAAAACCTTGATGTAATTTCAAGTTGAGGATTTACTTGGATTGGATTGGAGACCGTCACGATTTTTTTTTTGGAGGAGGTTGGGGTGCAGGTGTGTGTTCTTCCGAAGAATGTCACACTGTGAGGACACAACTTGGGGGCCACCGCGGTATAGTTTTTTTACGTCTCGTAACGGGTAAGTATTCCGCCGGGTCGATGTGCGGGTCCATCGGGGCACATCATCTTGTCGAATCTCATGTTGGGACCAAGTCGCGAGTCGCGATGCGAGTCAAGGCTGAATCTGGTTGACAAACATCGTCTACGATGACCTTGCTGTGTTCAGGCGGTCCGCCGTCTACGCAATTCAATTGAAACGAGTTCGGAGTCAGCTCACCAATTTTGTTTTGTCACGGCATCCATTAGCAAATGCATGCATCCTTCAAAGTTCAATGCCGATAACACAGAGGATGGATCGAAAGACGCATCGGGTAGACGATGTCCAGATCGAAGTTATAGCGAGATCGGGACGCTTTTTGGCGAAGTAAACCCCTTACCAAAGCAAGGACAAAGCCTGCGATCGCGCGGCACGATATGTACCTTCAATCGTGAGTCAAATCTGCCGACTGCGCACGGCCTTTCATGGCTTTTCTGAATCCTGATCCTCGGAACATGAATTCTGCGTCGGGATCTTTTGATCGCGGTGGAGTCACATTTTCCCCCCCACCTACGACTAAGTACGACATTGTTCCAGGACACCGAGACGTTCATTCGCGTTGTGCGCAGCCTAGCGTGTGACTTGTCGCTCCAGGAACTGGGTTTCGACCCCACAGGACAGATTTTGAGGCTCAGAAGCTCACTTGGAATACAGGGAGGTTAACCCCACACGCCGTGGTATCATCTGGTAGCAATGACCCCCCCCCCGCAAATGGTGCACAATTGGGCCCCCCGATTTGGACTTCTCTTTCGTTTCTTGGCCGTGGCACTAACGTCTGGAATGTTCGCGAGTACGTTGACGGCATTGACCAGGAGCCCCCTTTTTGCGAGGGAATGACATGATCATGAAGACGGCGTGGCGCAGCAGCGCCAGGACGCCCGAATCATGATATCTACATGTCGATTGATCAACCTCCCGAAGGACTAGCCAAGTTTGAATGTGGCGGAGATGTTAATTTTGCTGGATACCCCATTACTGTGCACAGCGAACCTGTCCGTAATTTGCTACCTGAGGGCGACTTCCATCCCGTTGTCCACCGTCTCATTCTCCGTACTGTTGGGCGTCCATTATGGGAGTATACGTCAGACCGCGATCTACTAGCCGTTCCGCGATGCCCTCCCAGTCTCATTTTTAACAATCTGAAGAGGCAGTCCTGTAAGGATATCCATTAGAGTGGCCCTATAACTGTCTGTGGTTTGTGGAATGTGTGAGAGCCTTATCAAGTTCTAAATTTCGAAATCCATAAACACAATACCCCGATAATGATACTTGGTAAAAATATATAGACAAAGAATAGACAACCACAAAACTCAGATGTAAAATAGGATGACCGAGACAGGGGTCGAACCTGCAATCTCCTGATCGCGATTTATTGATCGTAGTCAGACGCGATGCCATTTCGCCACACGGCCTGATTGATATATACGAATTAACTGATTACATATTGATGTGTCTTAAGCCTGATATCTTGCCAAGTGTGTGCGTGCGTTTACTGCTCTTCGCTTCAGCTATATCTTTCTAGTAAGCTTTCCACTTTCCAAGCACAGAAAGTGAATCAAATGTTGTGCTCGTTACTTAGAAACCCCCATCAAGAACTTCTATGCTAAGTGCTTGTATTCCCAGTGGTTAGCCTTGGTTTTTTTTTCTAACGTTTTGCAGCAAGGCAGGATTATGTAGGCATCGGTTTGCTTCAAAACGAATAAGTACGTTCGTTACCCTCTCGGTCTTTCAACGTCACTCTGATCCGAGTCAGCCTATATATATTATAGAGTGCGCCCGTCTTCTAATCCTCTACATTTCCATTGTCATTCTTTCATATATGCAAAAATCGATAGTAATCTGCCCGGCATTGAGGCAAATCTGTCCTGGGCCGTTTCGTCGCATGGCGTCTGTGGCAACTTTTCTTTTCTCAGTTTCCCACTCATTGACCCGATATTCACCGACAGTTAGATACAGAGAGTATACGTACCATTCAACTTGCTGTGATAATAAGTATGAAAATCAAGTGCTGGGTCAGGCTCGCTCAGAGTCAGGCGAGAGGGCACGATGTTCAACATTGTAATTAGGGCATGACACGGGTTACCTGGGGTACCCCTACCCGTACCCATGAACACCGTACCTGCCCAGAACTCTCATCCTCAGCCCCAGCAGAAACCTTCTCGTCCAACGTTGTCCTCACAGCCTCAACATTTCCACCCTGCACATCAGCCTTTCGTCCTGCGCAAAGAAATCTCGAAGTCCTTCAAGTTCTTTCAATTTGTCTGTATCTTGCTAGCGAGCACTTTGCGATTCTATTTCCATCTGGTCAAAACATGATCAGCAGACTCGGTTACGTACTGAATAACAAAACGATCTCACCAGGCCGATGAGATCCATGGTTGATTCGAAATCATCGACGAATTCTTCGTTCGTGTTGAAGTTTGGGACCTGTGACAAGACGCCGCGATAAAGCTTGAGGCAGGCGTCCTTTTCTTTGTCCTCATATTGCAAGTGACATGCATATATGCGCCGAATCATGTGTGCTTACTCATCAGATTCGTCCTCTTCAATCTCGAAAAACGCGTCCTCTGCCAAACCCCACCGAAAAGATCGATGCAGGGGCCATATGTGCGCACAATCCATCGCCCCGCTTTCTTGTAAACCCTCAGGCCTCAAACCCGAAGCTCACTGAAAGCGGCTTAAACAACAATGGTATCACGAGCGCCTATCTCACCTCTATGGACATCCCCACTTCGATCGGACGGAAATGAAGATGGAGAAGATGGATCAGGGCAGTGGTAACGGTAAGTGCTTACTCCATGCTGTCCCCGAGCGCATATCTATGAGTTTGATAAAGATCCGGGGTATACGGTTCATTTACTACTTTTTTTCTTCCAACGTTCCGGTTCAGATTTCTAGAGAAGATCACGAGCAGAGCGGTCGAGATCACCGCCGATCAATTCCCAAACTTCCCCATGAGGCGAGTTTAGAGAATGAGGAATGGGATGTCGAGTACGGATCCTCGTACATTGGAGGGGATATGACTGTATATTCAAACAATAACTCGACAACCAAAGGGTATATTATTTACTTAATTTCTATATGTAAGTCTCTTAGTACGTCAACGAGTTAAAAACCCATTGCACCCAGTCTGTTCCACTGCTTATCTCACTGTCAAGAGATCCGCAAAAAGGTTTCCCTCTTGAACCAGAGAGTTTTGGCACTCGCCGTGCTGGAGATTAAGCAGCCCGCAAAGGACCATTAGAACGTCTGTGAGTCAGTCCCGGTTGTCATTCGCTTCTTCTCCGTGTTTGCAGTCGGGTCATCTCCGGCTTCTTCTCCCGCATCCCGGCTACCCTGTGGGTCGACCTTCTCTTTCATAGATTTCTCTCCTACAACTTGTTCCCCGGTTTCTCTCCTCCCCTCACCTGATCGCCTCTTCTCCTCACCTACCAAGGCCCCGCCTTCACCCTCCATTCTCGCATCCCACCATGCCTTCTCCTTCTGCAATCCAACTCTCGTTATCGCCCATGATATAAACGCAACCCATGCCACCCAGAGAAAAAACTGCCCGAGGACCCACCCAAACGCAAAGTGAATCGACGCGGCAAATGTTACTGCAGCCGTTATACCGGCGTAAACTGCGACCGCGAAGGTGAAGAACATCGTTTGGCACTTGATCATGTGTCGGAAGGGTGGGGATAAGTTCCAGCTATGTACCTGTTGATCAACGACAAACACAGGCGCAAATAATCATGTACCGAGCATTAAGTGCCTCGCGGTAAGCTCGCCCTTGCTTGAAATCTACGCCAGCGATGTCTTCCACTGCATAGAACACTGCCGGTTTCATTGGCGTGCCCTTTGGATCGGACGAACAACGAATAGGCAGGATTGGGGAAAACAGGGAGACGAACGCGACGACCCCAACTGGTCCCACGAGCATCACAGTTGCCATTGTGAAGAAGTGACTTTATGTGATATGAAAATTAGTGAAAAATCAAGAGATGAGTGACCATACTAACAAATTAGCAATGGATGGAGCGACCGCAAGGGGAACCACGAATATGAGTAGAGCGGATGAATATGTCCACATGACAAAATCAAGATACCGCCAGTCATCGCTACCTAATGGACCGTATGTATTTCGATGGTACATTACTGTATAACGTCAATACGAAATTAAGCATGAGGTAGAGCAAAGACACACATCGGCAGAGCCTTATGGTAGAATCAAAGCAAGAGGATACACCAAGGGGTGCTGACGCGCTCCCGATAAGTTTTTTGGATGATATTCCTTTGTCTGAACATAGGAATTATATACTTTCTCGTACACGCCGATACAGATACACACCTTTTTGGAGTAGATAGAAGAGGAGGCATGGAAGAAGAACATTAAGAATTAGGAGAAAGGCTATGTAAAGGAAGAGATAGATCCAATTGAAAGCAAAATGCAAGCGAGGTAGGCTGTCCGTGTCGACGTCGGACTCCGGATTTCGGTTAATTGGACTGGTGTTTATTGTGACATGTTGTGCAGCACTAGCACTGGCGTCTGGTCGGTAAGTCTCCATCAATCAATAATTTGGTTGTCGAGGTTCCTTGTCAGTCATCGACTAACATAAGGCAGATTTCAGATGAAACTTTTTGTTAGACCTCAACCCAACCATTGAGTCATCATGAACTCATCGTTGACTAATCTGCGTCATCCTCTCAGATACATGCTTCGGTTCCGATTTCATACGCGAACACACCCAAAGTTTTGTCGATTTCGTTTTCTCAGCGCTTTATTATTTCATCTTCGCTGTTATTTTTTTTAACTCTTTTTCTTTCATGGCCGTGATATGGGGGTTCAATTTGTCTGAGATGAGCTGGAGTGCGTTTGGGCACCGTAAAATGTTCGATAAACAGTGGTATCTCAGACGAGAGAGAGTCGGTAAGTCATAAACAAGCATCTGCGTCCTGCATACTGACCTTTTTTGTAAAGTTATCTACCAGGTGCGTTTTAGCGCATCGTTGGCAGAATAATCTAGTTATAAATGTTTCCCTTGATCCTCAGCTCGCAATGCTCATCTGCCTGGCAGCGGAGGTATGATAATATCTTTCTTCTCTTACTGTTTTCTCTGACTCTCACCCTCCGCCAGTGCACTGCTACGTATTCCCTGTCCAAGTACGAAACTCACCAAACCAACATAGAGGCGCGGAGCGGGTACACTGCACACGTGCACAACAACAGCCTCGTCGCATCACAATACCTAACAATCATCTTCTGCATATCAGTCGCTGTTCTCTTTGGCACAGACTTCTTTTTCTTGCTCTTCTGGCCTGCGCGGACATACCCCCGGTGGTATAACAACGCTAGGCAGCTATTGGCTGTGGGAATTACGGCAGGGGTAGGAGCTGCTACCTTGATGAGTACGGTATGTCCCTTGGCACATTAGTGATTATCCTGTTCACTGCAGGCTGACCGAGTTGTGCAGATTGTTGTTTTTACAGGAGCAGAGTATATAACTGGGGTCTCTGCAGATCAGGCCCAGGAGTACAGGGCATTTTTCTTCAGGCCACCTAAGGGTACGATCCTGATGTTCCATCCTCTGTTATCGGGGCTGACATCCATGGGTTCCAGTCTACCGCGCTTGGGCTGTCAACGTTGCATACGTGGTGCTTCTCTGGATCGGATTTGTGTTTACATTGCTCTCGCAAGTCTTTGACCTTGTATACAATAATGTTGACTCAGCGGTTATCATACAGAACGATGCTGATGCTCATGGCTATAACGTATGACACCAGCATCAGAGACGTCCGTGTACAAGCGGAACGCCTAGTGCCTGACTCTGTCATACTTGTGGAGTTCCCTGCACGCGACAAGGATTATGAGAATGAGATCGACAAAGTGTTTCATTTCGACGGGGATGCGTAAAGTCGAGTTCCATATTTATTTACCTCCCTTAACCAGTTAGTCTTTGGATTCGGTTCATCAGTCTAGTCCAATACACTATTGCCTAATATTGGTTCAGTTTTTGAATATGAACATGGTCTTACCTGGTCGAAATTCACCTGTATTACCACTAAAAATGCCCAGGCTTGCAATGTTCCCCCAACTCATGAGTCATAACTCATGAAAGCAAAATCAATTTTGACAAGTGCATCAAGGGCACTCCAAAGCCAATAAGCAGGTACTTACATCAGCAATGTCAGGGTTATTCCCACGCCAAACCATAGCAAGGCATAGCAAACACCCATTTTCCCATAGCGCGCATAGGTTCATAGCGACTCATAGCGAAGACAGTCGTCGACATAGCACACCTAGTATTATTTTATTTTCTAGGAACTGCTGTGCGGCGTTACCCGCATGGCCTCATTTTCATTTTTTGAACAAAGTTGAGTAACCCTGCCCTAAATACAAAGTCACATGTATGTTACTATGTTACTATATTGATATCTATCTACGCCACATAAGTAGCTAAGGACATACCAAAAAATATGCCTCGATAGACCAAGTAGGTAAAAAAAATGGGGTAGCATCAAAACCTCATAGAGGAAAGCTTGCCACCACTGCTGAGCGAAATACACTGTGGTGTGCAATGAACTAAATATGTTGATAGATGAGAAATAGAGATCAGAAACCAGCTCCAACCGCAGCAGTGCACTGTACTTGGCCCCAGATATGGCCTGCCAGACAGATCGAGTGAGCATGCCACTCCATGGCAATAGAGTGAATGACACGGGACAGTCGAATAGAGGGGGATAAGTGTTAGGGTGACACCCACTATCTGCTAGCTAAGACCGTGTGGGTTCTCTCTACAAGAAGGGGGCGGGATCCACACGCATGATGGGGAAATTGATGGTTTTGATGCGAGGGGTTATTAATAGGTAAGTTTGTTGAGATAGGCCTTTCACACCGAAAACGTAGGTGGAATACCTAAGAGAACACAACTGGGGTCCCCTAGGGATATATTTAGGGTTTATATACTATGTTACATATATTGTACATTGTTGTTACCGACGCACTCGTACATGCGCGTACATTGTGATGCGTGCGAAATAAAATTCTCACGCTATCAAAATGTAGCATAATTCAACATAATAAAATAAAAATGAAAGTTTATTAGGTAATGGGGTGGTTTCCTAACATTACCCCCCTTTTATGCCTCAACTTCCAGGTGAGAAAATATTATGTTTGTCCCCTCTGTGAAATTTTGGTAAGGCCGGAATTTCATCCCCTCATACACCATTCTCGCAATGCAACGCGGAGCATTTGGATTACGTTTAAAGAATTGGGCGATCGCGTTATGCGCTCGCTTACAATTCTGTTCGGGTTCCCACGAATTATTTTCATCGGTATAGTTTTTCCACTTTATTAAGAACTCCAATTTGTTCCGTCAAAGACATGAGTCTAGAATTTCTTCAACTATGTATTCTGGAGCACCTTCTACTATTATTGGAGGTTGCGGAGTAGTTTGTTGGCCAGGAATAGTGGGCAGACGGTAAGGGCATAGGCGGGATACGTTAATCTCGGGATCAATCTTAAATGATCAGGGTAATTTTAGCACTACCACATTAGGCGAGATCACTTTAGAGATCGCATATGGGCCAACTTGTTTCTCCATAAGTTTCTTCGAAGGTCATGGAATATTCAAGTCCTTGGTACTTAGCCATACCAAGTCACCAACTTTGTACTCTGGAGCGCGTGCTCGAGTATGATCCGCGTGTCGCATCATGTCATTACGTGCTTGCTTCAATGCCGCCTCTGCTTCCTCTTGTACCCTTTGCATCTTAGATACAAAATCTTCTACCGACTGTACTTTGACTTCCCTTCTGGGTTCTACTCCCATGTGAGGATGATATCCATAATTCACGAAACAGGGTGACATACGAGTAGCTGAATGGAATTTGTTATTGTGGGAAAATTCGGCAATTGCCAACCATTCGGGCCAGTCGGTTTGTCGGTAGTTGACAAACATATGTAGGTACTGCTCCAACTCCTGATTCATTCTCTCTGTCTGCCCATCAGTCTGCAGGTGATATGCCGTAGATAATTTAGTTTGAATTCCCAATATGTTGTGTAGTTCTCGCATAAACGCGGAAGCAAATTGTGGTCTGCGATCGGAGATAACGGTATTGGGTAACCCATGTAACTGCCATACCTGATTTAGATAGAGGCGTGCCAAGCCTAATGATGAGGTTTCTGTAGTAGTAGGAATAATATGGACCTCCTTTGTAAAGCGGTCGCATACTACAAATATTGCATCGTACCCTTGAGCCTCGGGTAATCCGGTAATAAAATCCACAGATATATCTCGCCATGGCACTTTAGGTATAGGGTTTGGCATTAATTTTCCTGCAGGTTTCTCTGGAAATTTCTTCCCCCTCATGCACGTATCACATCCATCCACACACCCCAACACATACTTTGAAATTCCGGGCCACCAATAATTTCTCATTACTAATTCCAACGTCTTCCATCTTCCTGGGTGTCCGGCAATGGGCATATTGTGATGTAACCAGACAATCTCCCTTCGCAAATCCTGATCCTTTGGTACATACACTTTTCCTCGGAACAACACCAACCCTTGTTCCTCAGCCCATTTGTCTCCTTTGATATTACCTTTCTTCTCTCCCTTCAGAGCTTTCATGGCTTCCACTACTTCATCATCCATTTCCGAACATTGTCTAATTTTAGACAACATTTCCGTTTCCAAGCTATCTATTAATAGTTGCCCTTGACACATAGCACAAATGCGAAAGTATTCGGGTTTGAGTAAGGTAACATTTTTATTGTCCTCCTCCACCCCCCTTTTATGATCAATACATCTGGATAAGGCATCTGCTTTCCTCATTAAGCTTCCCGCTTTATGGACCAAGTGAAAGTTGAAACGCAATAGGAATAGTGCCCAACGTGCTTGCCGGCGATTAAGCTTTTTAGCGGACATGAAGTATTGCAGATTTTGATGATCCGTCCAGATCTCAATTTGATGCGTACATCCCTCCAAATAATCCCTCCACGCCTCCAATGCTCGTATTATCCCCAACATCTCTTTGTCATGCACATCATAATTCCTCTCCACATCATTCAACCCTTTTGACAAGTATGCACAAGGATGCCATTTGTCATCTTCACACAGCATTGATAATACTGCTCCAGTAGCAAAATCGGATGCATCGGATTCCACTTGCAAAGGGCATGTGAAATCTACTGGGGCCAATATTGGTCCCTCCACAAACTTCCTCTTCAACTCCTCAAACGCTGTCTGCTGCTGCTCTCCCCACCTCCACACTACTCCCTTTCGTGTAAGGTTATGTAAGGGTGCGGCAATTTTAGAAAAATTGTGCACAAAGCGACGATAATAATTTGTGAGTCCCAAGAAGGCTTGAACCTCCTTGACACGGGTGGGCGCAGGCCAATCTGTGATTGCCTGTACCTTGATCGGATCCATTTTGATCCCGTCAGGGCCGATCAATAATCCTAGGAACTCGATCTTGCTTGCCTCAAACACACACTTCTCTGGTTTCAAAAATAGATTGTTCTCTGCCAACCTCCGTAACACCTCTTGCACTATCGCTTCATGATTCTCTTCATCCTCCATGAATATCACAATGTTGTCAATAAATATTATTACCACGCCTTTGTCTATTATGTCCTTGAAAATGTCATTTATCATATTTTGACAGGTCGGGGGACTATTAGTCATCCCAAAAAACATGACAAGTGGCTCGAAGGATCCTCGACGCGTGGCAAATGCAGCCTTCCACTCATCGCCTTTCTTTATTCGTACATTGTTGTATCCCCATCATAAATCCAATTTTGTAAAGACCTTGGCTTTTCCCACCTTAACACTTATTTCTGAGATCAATGGCAGGGGGTACGCGTTCTTCACTGTCCACTCATTCAGATACCTATAATCGGTACACATCCTCTTCCTTTGGTCTTTTTTGGGCACGAAGAATATTGGTGACATCTGCGGTGATTTCGAAGGTCGTATGTATCCTTTGCACAATTGCTCCTTCAGGAATGCATCCACTTCTTCTTGTTCCATCAGAGATAACGGATATACCTTCGACTTCTTCAGCACAAACCCTGGCTTCATCTCAATCGCATGATCCCATGGCTTCCACACCGGCATTCGCCCAGACTCCTTCTTTTGGAACACTGACAAATGTTCATGATACACTTTTGGCACCCATTCCTCCACTGGCTTCTCCACCTTCACAATATTCTTGTCCCACGACTGTCCTCCACGAACTGCTCTAAAGGTTTGCTTCTGCTCTTCTTTCTTGATCATGATCGGAACTTCCCCATTTGGCATTTCCTCATCCTCCACTTCCTCCACCGTAACAGAATACTTCCTCGGACATTCTTTCTCTTTCTTTTTCCTTTTTTCTTTCTTCATCTTCCTCCCATACACATTCCATTCCTTAGAACAACAAATCATTTGTACTTTCCCAGTTTTCCAATCAATTTCGGGATTATGCTTCTGTAACCATGGACATCCTATTATTAGATTGGTTTTCCCAAGATCACACACTTTGAATACGGCTCGCTCCTGATGCTCCTGATACTTTAGTACCATAGTCACCTCCTCCTTGATAGTTCCTCCACAATTGACTGTTCCGTCAATATTGTACAATATTGTACACCATTATAGGTTGCACCAGCTTGCATGTGTTAATACCATTTCCGGTAATTAAGGATCGATTAATAAATAATCCTGTAGCACCACTGTCAAGCAATGCTTCCACATCAATAGCTGCATGCGTGTCCACTGTCTTCAGTCCCACAGTCAAGGTAATTTCGGGTTCTATTTGCGCAGAGTGAATAAAGAATTTAGGGGTTTTCGGAAATGACATGTGACAATTTTCTTTGTTGCGTGATTCGCAACAGTTGTACTCCTCCTCAATTTCCTTTTCTGATTTACTCTGGGTTTCCTCGGATACTAATACATTGTAACGATTCTGGGTCACCAATGGGGAAACCTTCACTGGGACTCTTCCACAAAATTCTCCTGCTTGCCTTCCTCCTGCTTCACTTCCTTGATTGTAGCTCCCCTGATCTTTCTCTACTGCTTGCAATACTTAGAAATGTGTCCTAACTGCCCACAGTTAAAACATTTAAGTGGGGCTCGTCTCCCCACTTGATCAACCTCCATTGCCTCTGCTGGTGCTGCTGACTCCGTAACTATAGGTGTCACTGCCATGGCCAGTGGCTGTGCCCTCGGAGCTTGCACCTGAGGTGCCTTTCCTTTCTCGGACTTTCTTCCTGATGACTTTCCAAATTCACTACTTCCATACATCAACTTTGACTCTGCCTGTTCCTGCTGATATTGCTGGTCAAGGTGCATTGCCCAATTATACCACTCGTCCAACTTCTCTGGCATAGAAGGTAGTCGGTAGATAGACTTGAATAAAGAGGGATTTAATCCTGCTTTCAAAAACTCTACCAACGTGGCTTCTCCCATGTCCGTTTGCGAAGCTTCTGCTTTGAACTGCAAAATAAATTCATCTGCTGTTAAGGAACCTTGGCGCATGGTCTTTAATTTAGCATTACCTGTCGCCTTTGGATTAGGGTCTCCAAACTGTGCCTCCAATCTCTCCAGAAATTCCTTGAAGGTTGCAAAAGGTTTATTTCCCGTGGCAATTTGATTAATAGCCTCATTTCTCCAGAACTGTGCTTTCCCCCCCTGAATGTATGAGAGAGCAAACATAATCCTAGACTCAGCTGTATGAAACTCGGGCTTCCTCCCATGGATGTACAATACTATAGAGCTGATGAAGGATTTTGTATTCTCCATGGTACCGTCAAAGATTTGCAGGGGCGCATACTTAGGTAAGCGCGCTTTTCCATTTCCAGATTTCTCCACCATCTCATCCTCCTGCGATATCCACTCCACCATCTCCTCCATCTCATCATCTCTTTCTCCTGTTGTCTCTGGCTGTACTTCCACTTGTCTGGGCTGTGATGCTGCCAATACTGACACTAATTGCGACATTTGCACTGTGAGCGCATCAATTTTTGCCTCTAGTGCTGGTATGGGAACATTTTGAATTTGTCAAAGAAGTGATTCATTACAGATTCTACAATTATGTCCGAACCTTCAACTTCTAATCCTGGTCCTAATCCTGTTCCCATACCAGCACTAGAGGCGAAAATTGATGCGCTCACAGTGCAAATGTCGCAATTAGTGTCAGTATTGGCAGTATTGGCAGCATCACAGCCCAGACAAGTGGAAGTACAGCCAGAGACGACAGGGGATGACTAATAGTCCCCCGACCTTTCAAAATATGATGAATGACATTTTCAAGGACATAATAGACAAAGGCGTGGTAATAATATTTATTGACGACATTCTGATATTCACAGAGGATGAAGAGAATCATGAGGCGATAGTGCAGGAGGTGTTACAGAGGTTGGCAGAGAACAATCTATTTTTGAAACCAGAGAAGTGTGTGTTTGAGGCAAGCAAGATCGAGTTCCTAGGATTATTGATCGGCCCTGACGGGATCAAAATGGATCCGATCAAGGTACAGGCAATCACAGATTGGCCTGCACCCACCCATGTCAAGGAGGTTCAAGCCTTCTTGGGACTCACAAATTATTATCGTCGCTTTGTGCACAATTTTTCTAAAATTGCCGCACCCTTACATAACCTTACATGAAAGGGAGTAGTGTGGAGGTGGGGAGAGCAGCAGCAGACAGCATTTGAGGAGTTGAAGAGGAAGTTTGTGGAGGGACCAATATTGGCCCCAGTAGATTTCACATGCCCTTTGCGAGTGGAATCTGATGCATCCGATTTTGCTACTGGAGCGGTATTATCAATGCTGTGCAAAGATGACAAATGGCATCCTTGTGCATACTTGTCAAAAGGGTTGAATGATGTGGAGAGGAATTATGATGTGCATGACAAAGAGATGTTGGGGATAATACGAGCATTGGAGGCGTGGAGGGATTATTTGGAGGGATGTACGCATCAAATTGAGATCTGGATGGATCATCAAAATCTGCAATACTTCATGTCCACTAAAAAGCTTAATCGCCGGCAAGCACGTTGGGCACTATTCCTATTGCGTTTCAACTTTCACTTGGTCCATAAAGCAGGAAGCTTAATGAGGAAAGCAGATGCCTTATCCAGACCTATTGATGATAAAAGGGGGGTGGAGGAGGACAATATAAATGTTACCTTACTCAAACCCGAATACTTTCGCATTTGCGCTATGTGTCAAGGGCATCTATTAATAGATAGCTCGGAAATGGAAATGTTGTCTAAAATTAGACAATGTTCGGAAATGGACGGTGAAGTAGTGGAAGCCGTGAAAGCTCTGAAGGGAGAGAAGAAAGGTAATATCAAGGAGACAAATGGGCTGAGGAACAAGGGTTGGTGTTGCTTCGAGGAAAAGTGTATGTACCAAAGGATCAGGATTTGTGAAGGGAGATTGTCCAGTTACATCACAATACGCCGATTGCCAGACACCCAGGAAGATGGAAGACATTGGAATTAGTAATGAGAAATTATTGGTGGCCCGGAATTTCAAAGTATGTGTTGGGGTGTGTGGATGGATGTGATACGTGCATGAGGGGGAAGAAATTTCCAGAGAAACCTGCAGCAAAATTAATGCCAAACCCTATACCTAAAGTGCCATGGCGAGATATATCTGTGGATTTTATTACTGGATTACCCGAGGCTCAAGGGTACGATGCAATATTTGTAGTATGTGACCGCTTTACAAAGGAGGTCCATATTATTCCTACTACTACAGAAACCTCATCATTAGGCTTGGCGTGCCTCTATCTAAATCAGGTATGGTGGTTACATGGGTTACCCAATACTGTTATCTCTGATTGCGGACCACAATTTGCTTCCATGTTTATGTGAGAACTAAACAACATATTGGGAATTCAAACTAAATTATCTATGGCATATCACCCGCAGACTGATGGGCAGACAGAGAGAATGAATCAGGAGTTGGAGCAGTACCTACATATGTTTGTCAACTACCGACAAACCGACTGGCCCAAATAATTGGCAATTGCCGAATTTTCCCACAATAACAAATTCCATTCGGCTACTTGTATGTCACCCTTTTTCGCAAATTATGGATATTATCCTCGCATGGGAGTAGAACCCAGAAGGGAAGTCAAAGTACAGTCGGTAGAAGATTTTGTATCTAAGATGCAAAGGGTACAAGAGGAAGCAGAGGTGGCATTGAAGAAAGCACATGATGACATGATGCGACACGTGGATCGTACTCGAGCATGCGCTCCAGAGTACAAAGTTGGTGACTTGGTATGGCTTAGTACCAAGGACTTGAATATTCCATGACCTCTGAAGAACCTTACGGAGAAACAAGTTGGCCCATATGCGATCTCTAAAGTGATCTCACCTAATGCGGTAGTGCTAAAATTACCCTGATCATTTAAGATTGATCCCGAACTTAACATATCCCGCCTATGCCCTTACCGTCCGCCCACTATTCCTGGCCAACAAACTACTCCGCAACCTCCGATAATAGTAGAAGGTGCTCCAGAATACATAGTTGAAGAAATTCTAGACTCACATCTTTGACAGAACAAATTGGAGTTCTTAATAAAGTGGAAAAACTATACCGACAAAAATAATTCATGGGAACCCAAAGAGAATTGTAAGCGAGCGCATAACACGATTGCCCAATTCTTTAAACGTAATCCGAATGCTCCGTGTCGCATTGTGAGAATGGTGTATGAGGGGATGAAATTCCGGCCTTACCAAAATTTCACAGAGGGGACAAACATAATATTTTCTCACCTGGAAGTCGAGGCATAAAAGGGGGGTAATGTTAGGAAACCACCCCATTTCCTAATAAACTTTCATTTTTATTTTATTATGTCGAATTACGCTACATGATGCCAAATGACGCTACATTTTGATAGCGTGAGAATTTTATTTTGCACGCATCAAAATGTACGCACATGTATGAGTGTGTCGGTAACAACAATGTACAATATATGTAACATAGTATATAAACCCTAAATATATGCCTAGGGGACCCCAGTTGTGTTCTCTTAGGTATTCCACCTACGTTTTCGGTGTGAAAGGCATATTTCAACAAACTCACCTATTAATAACCCCTCGCATCAAAACCATCAATTCCCCCATCACGAGCGTGGATCCCACCCCCTTCTTGTAGAGAGAACCCACACGGTCTTAGCTAGCAGATAGTGGGTGTCGCCCTAACAGGTGGGGTCATAAAGGAATTGAACGAGTCAAAGACCATGCTTCCGTTCCAGCTCACTAGAGCATCGGGCTGAAAGCAATTGATCAGTGAAGCTTCTTATGTTCGACTCTATCCAGCTGTCAGAAGATGTGAAGAAGGTGAACTGATCCATGAAGAAAGTGGGGAGTGGAGCGTGGGGCAAGGAGCAGAGAATACATTGTGACTTAGATGCATAGTGATTGGCAGAGGAATTGAGAATGGAAGGAATGGACGACTCAGCTGAATGGCCTTTGGTATAGAGGACAGCCACCTGTCGAGAGCCCAAAAGGTGGAGTATCCATCTATAGTAAGCGCGACCGTTCATGTGGCGAAGACGAGCATCAACGTTGACAGAAGTCCAGCTGTCATCAATGAGTCTAGTGGAGTTGAGGTGGTCCATGTAGATCATGGTGGAGCAGTCTCCAGTGTCCGAGAGGACGAGTCCGCCAATGATTCCAACCAGCTCACCATGGAGAATAGATGTGTTGCACCCAAGAAGTTTCATAACAATGGTGCGTGGGCCAGTAACTGCAGATGTGACCAATTTGTCCTCAAGAGGGCCAGCAGATGCAGGGAGCATGGAGCCCTCGGTACCCCATAGTTGGGTGCCCTGAGATACTTCAGAAGGGAGAAAGTGATTAGCCAACACAATGGACCAAATGTATTCCTCAGCCTGTTGCTGTCTAAGGGACCGAGAGAGCAACAAGTTGGCAGGACCAGAGAAGAGCGCTCCGATGCGGGCCAGGGAGAAGAAGCTCTTGAACAAACCCCAATTTTTCCTTTGCGCAAATGACCAATTTCCTGTTGGGAGGGCTCTGACAACAAAGGTGGTGAGGCCCTGACAATTAACAGTCCAGGTACCAATGTGACTCAGCAAACAGCAACCCATGGACCGAATCGACCAAATGGCAGGGTCGGTTGGGTGTTCAACTTGGGGGTTAGACAGCTTGATGAGAGACAGAGCATGAGATATGGAGCATTGCCCATCAAGTAAGTGACTCTGATCAGTTTGATGAAGGCTTAGACCTAGTTTCGACATTTGACTGTGCACGATGATCCACGCAACAGGGATTGAGTCTGTAAAATGAGTGAATGACCTGCTCAAGCCCTCATGATCGAGGGGGTATACACATCTGTTAATCTGATAAGTCCAGTCTGCCAATGTGATAAGCGCCATTGTCCTGTAGGCCAGAATGTGGTGGTTGAGATCCCATGCGAGACCGTCAATGGCAATACCAGCATTGATGCGCGCTAGGGACAGAAAGTCAAAGCCACTGAGAGCCAAGGGGAGAGTGGACACCAAAGACGAGGGGCAGAATGGAAAGCCATGAATAGCATGCACGTGCTTCATGATTCTTTGATCCAGCCTAATCACATCATCATGGAGGATTGGTTGGAGAGAGAGTAGTGCTCAACATCATGAAATGACGTTCTGTGATACAATCTTGCAAATAAGGGTGAAAGGGGTGCAGATTGAGAAGGCTGGGAAGGAGAAGGAGTCAATAATATCTACAAGCTCCAGGTAGCGGTTTTTGGGATCGTCAACCTGTGCCCATAAAAAATTGAACTCGTTAGTGGATACAGGAACCTCATGCTCAGTGATCATCCAGGGGTCAGTTCCAGGGATGTTTGTGATTGATTGGAGTGGGAGGGTTTTTGGTGGTATGCCAGGACCATTGAGAATATGCAGGGTCGTCTTCTCCCACAAGGTGAGCCACCCGTAAAGGAACTGAAAGCGCTCCATAGCGAGCGTGAAGCGTTGGAGAGCTGGGAATGTCAGAGCTGCAACATATGAGTCGTCAGTAGCCTCAGCCATGGTGAAATGAAGTGAAACAGCATCATCTGGGAGATGAGGATCATCAGCTGATTTTGACATGCTTTGGATGACAACACAGTCAGGGTCAGAGGATGCCAGATCATCCAGGTAACAATGTCCAAGGCTGGTGGTGATGGTGGCCTTGAACGGTGACATTGGCCTGCCTTGCTTGGTGACACCTTCCACTACAATGGGATCAGTGATGCCAAATGCCATCCAAGGAAAGCAACGTGTTGAGGACTGGGCAGCACAATCTAGATCAGCAATAGCAGAGGGTAAACCATATGCTGCACAGGCATCATAAAAACCCTGCGGAGCAAGGTAGTCAAAGCCTTTCATCTGATCTTGCTTCAGAAGATAGAGAGGGGTTTTCGTCTGATGGCTCCACGTTTTTAGCCTGCTAAGGAAACTCATGAGATCACAAGTTTGGACCCCTGGCTGTGTGGCAACTTGGGTCTCCAGGATGATACCTTTGCAGGCTGTGTAAGGTGACAGCTTGAAGTTGAGCCAGGTCATGGGCGAGTTGGCTAAAAAGTTAGATATGAGAAGGCCTCTCTAATTTGACAGGTCAGTGCAGATTCCACGTTTGTGGAAATAGGTGAGGTGGGTATCTTTCACATCCCCAGGGAAACTCGCATTGATGACTGAGTAGTTGTGCAGGTCAAGCACAAGCCCAAGAACTCCATCCGACAGATTCTTGATGCACCATTTCTCCCACCCATCTGGACCAGGTGAAGGATGAGGATTTCCTTTACGAAGCATGGCACGGAAGTCGACCAAAGTCGCTGCGATTGGCCACACAAAGGGGTCATCCAGGACACGACATTTGACAGCACAGACCAAAGGTGTCGTGAGCCAGGGCTTGGGCTTATTAGGAGGTACTGAGTGTGTGTAAAGCCTGGTGAAGTCTCCTCTGCCACAGACGCAGGGTCAGTCACAATAACACCAGGTATTGCTGTGGAGTTAATTGCCATAGGAAGAGGAACAAAGGAAGCAGACCCAGACATTAACTTCTTTGAAGAACCACCAAAAAGTACTCCCCTTATTTGATGCATGTCATAACACCTGGTGCGTTCAAGAATTTCAGCCTTCTTAGTGGCGTAAAGTTCTTTGTGGCATTTGCGCCTGGCATCAAGCAGGTATTTGGTGATGGATTCAAAAGGCAAATTATCGAGAAGTGCAAACTGAGCCGAGTACTGGTTGAGGACCATGTGCGAGCCATAGGACATCTGGCAAGAATCACCCTTGGACTGTGAGATAGCTCCACCAAGATGTCTAATGTGAGCAACCAGTTCCCTGATACGAGGAGACATGACCTTCCTTTCAACAAACCTGTAGGGTCTATTCTGACCAAAGGTATCTACTGCTGCCTGTTTGATGAGTGTGGTCAGCAGCTTGTATCTTTCGATGTACAACTCATCATTCATGATCTCGACCTGAAGCGACACAGAGTTTGATGCCACCAAGTGGTCCACTGAATCAGAAAAGATAGAGAACTTGTACTTGTCATCTTTTGGAGGGATACTTGACTCTGGGAGGTGGAAGGGGTCTGGACAATATGAATGGAGTTGACGAGACAGCTGAAATATCAGGGATCGAGGACTTCAGAATGTACCTAGCTTTGACAGCCCTGTGATCGGAGCCTGGGACCCACATGGGATCCATCAAAATCTCGGAGTCCAGAAGATAGTGGCTGGAGACTACAACCTGATCAATGATGTTGCCCCCATCAGTTGAACACCAACCACGGCATGTCCAATCAATAAAACGGTTGCGATCTGAACATATCTGCCAGATATAAGGGCAACCTAAGCCTCTAGCAAAGGGAAATCCAAAGTTAAAATTATACTACATAATACAGGCATTGGGGACACACCTAGCAAAGGGAAATCCGAAGAGAAAACTCTAAGGATCCCCTTGCTGATGCCCAGTATATGTGAAGATGACAAAAATCAAATATAACCTAAAAATAGAAAAAGGTGGAGATAGGCGGATCAAGGCCACTGAATGACATCATACCAAGGGGTATGTGTCGGAAGGGGTACTCCGCCTCTAAATATAAAAGTGTCAACATGTACAAACATGATAGCAAGGGAAAATTAGTAATAAAATCTGGAAAAATCATAGAAAATGAAGAATAGAAGGAAATGAGGTGGGGAAAAATATAGGACGAACATAAAAAATAGGAAAAACACACAGGGCACCCCCCTAGTCCCCTTACACCAGAGGTCAGTACCATGAGTGTTCAGTAAAAACTTGTTGAAGGCGCAACGAGCCAGAACATTGTCTGAGGCACGCTCAAAGGCTGCAACCATAGCATTGAGATCACCAAAAAGGGACCACGATGTCTTAGTCTCTCGGACTATGTCCATAAGACATGGCCAGAAATTGAGAGATAAGTCATCAGCACTGGGATCGCAAGGGGCATAAACAGCAAAAACACGATGGATAAAGGAGGTGGAAGAAGACGACAGTGAGGGAACAACGATGTCAACAGCAACAACACGACTGATGATTGGCATGTGATTAAGTGGAACACGAGCCACTATCTGTATGTCCTTTCAGACACCTAATATGATTCCCCATTTCACCAGGTGTGAAGCAATGCATGGTACTGCCCTCTCCTCGAAGACCTCATAATTAGAGATCTGAAGATTGGAGGCAACATTCATTTGAGTCTTTGTCTCTGAGAGTGCAAAGAAGTGGGGGGCTAGCTTCATAAGAAGTGGCCCAATGAATGCTAATTTAACAGGGCTCATCAGACCGTTAGCATTCAAGGCACAAACAGAGAGCTCAGACTGAGCAAAAGTGGGCATCGCTGCCATAGCATTGACAAACATCAAGAATATGAGAACAAGACATAGAGGATGATGTAAGGAGGAAGAACACAGAGCATAGACAGAGGAGTGGGGTAGTTCGGCAGAGCACATGAAATCAAGACAAGCATAACTGGTGGAGGGCAACGAGGCAGGGACAACAAGCCCTTTGTAGCAAGAAGAAGGAGGGGCACGGACAAAAGTACGAAAGGATGAAAAGGCAGGAAAGCTGGGTGCGGTATAAACAGGACAATGGGTAGTACTATCAAATAAATATCTCCTCCGTCCAGCTGGCCTAGCACAGCCTCGATCAGCCTTGAGCCCCACAATGCTGGCCAATGTCGGCATAACTTCATTGGACTCATTACTAGCACACCGAGCACCCATGTCAACAGGCGGAGAAATGAAAAACGGAGTGTAGTTGGCACTCACTATCTCCACATCACAGTCCGTGAAACTGGCTGCCGCCACAGGGTCCGGGACCATCTGACTAGCGGCCAACAGTGATGACGCAGAGCATGTGACATGAGACGCAGATGGGCTTGGATCTTTGCTGATTTTCCTCTTTTTTGGTGTGTTGCTGGGTCCACTCACTGTCAGGGGTGGAGAGTAAGGCATACCAGGGACTAGATCAGAAGGTGGAGAAGGTGGAGGGGGGGGAAAGGTAGGAGCAGAGGGAGGGGGAGGAGGAAGGGTAGGAGCAGGGGGAGGGGGAGGAGGAAGGGTAGGAGCAGGGGGAGGGGGAGGAGGAAGGGGTTGAGTGGGTGAGGGAGGTTGGGAAGGGGCAGGCACTGGCATGGAGGGAGGGGGAAGGAGTGGATGTCCTACAACTGCAGTGAGCTGGTTAGTGAAGCTCGAGAGACGCTCCCTTTTGTCAGCCAATGACACCTCAAATTCGGATATAGTCTTGTGATATTACCTCCTTCGACTTCTCATCTGAGAACATGGCAGCAACGCAAAGGCTACTAACTCTGGACTCATTGTCACTGATCTGAGAGCACAATTGGCACTCCTGACCCTGGATGAGTAGGGCTTGTTGCATCTGGCTCATGTGGACATTGAGGTCGGAGATGGCATGGTACATTCTGGTTTGATGAGATACCATGTCGTCCTGCTGGCATCTGATGACAGTGACCTCCCCATGAAGTTCCTGGATCTGACGAGACAGCGATGCGACATTTCCACTGATCATGGAAGTACCCTTTGTGACCTGGTCACCAAGAGAGTTCTTGTTGAGGGGATCATCGTTGTAGTCCCAGAGCAACCTGGGCATGGAGAGCTGGTTGCAAAAAAGCTCTTGGAAGGAGTTGGCACTGTGCATAATTTTAGCTGTATCTGCCCACATTGCCATGGAGAAAATCAAGAGATCCAAGTTGAGTGGTGTCAAGCGAGTTTCAATTAGGGAGTGGGGGACAGTCTTCCTAATCCATTTTTTGAGGACGCCCTCAAGGAAGTCATAGTCTCGAGCACCCTTGATGACGAGCTCGAAGGGTCGAAGGATGGGGATTTCCTTCAATGGCTCAATTCGGGCATGTTCCTTAGAGACCTTGGCAGGGACATCGATGAACTGTAGGGCACTAAAGTGATCTGCATCAGTGGGTAGAAGAAATGTGATCTGGGGACCGCCGAACGATGCAAAGATGCTCGCAATCTTGTAACCCTTCTTTTCAATATGTGCTTTTATGAGTGGGAGATGTTCGGGTGGAATGGAGGAGCGGTCAGTAGCACTCAGATAAATGTCGAGCAAGCAGCAGGACAGACGCTTGTCGCTTCGACCCTTCTTGCCTGAGCTCCACCTAACCTCTAGTTCTGGCCTTGCTTCCACAACCACATCCATGACAACCTCAAGGAGATCTACTCGGGGCTCCACTTCACCAGAAGACAGAATCTCCACATAGCAAGCCGAAGAGATATTGGAGGCGCACTCACTGAATGGCTGGACGTCAAGGCTAAAGTCGGCAAAGTCCTGGTAGCAAGGTTCAGATTGAAGATTGAGAAGAAGGTTCTTGATGAAGGCCGTAGGGGTCTCGTTTGACGTGGGGATGATACCTCGTACAATGAGCTGATGTCCCTTAGGTAGCATCATGAGCGTGAATGGGGAGGAGTCATCATCAGAACTCTGATCCATGTCGGGAGTTATTGGCCTGACAACACCTCATCTTTTTGTGCGTGGGGTGAATGGCGGTTTTGGCCTCAATGGGGTTGAGGGGGGAGGCATGGTGGGAATGAGGGCAGGAGCCAAAGGAGTATCCATGATGCAGGGTCTTCAGGGTCACGACAAATGGGGAATTACAGAAATAGGTTTGAAAATTGTGTCAAATGAGAGTAAAAGGCAAGAACATGCAGTTTTTAGTGGTTGAAAGTCACAGTAAGGCTTGAGAAGGATTTTTACGGAAGCTAGAGAGAGGTTTGGTAGCTGTAGAGCAGCAGATAACTGTTTTTTTGAAGTGGGGTGGGGTGGTTGTTGTTGTTGTTGTTGTTGTTGTTGTTGTTGTTGTTGATTTTGATGAAGAAATTATCAAACCATCCTCAACATTCCCACCAACCACCATCCCCCTGTCTGCTCTCACCTCTTTTGTCCCAATGCTGCCCCACCGCTGCCTTCCTCTCTCCAATACCACCACCACCTCTTGCTACTTGCCATGCTACCAGTGTGACAAACAACTCATTTCAGACTCAATGAGGGCTCAAACAATGGTAGTTCGTTTGGGCCCTAAGGTAAGCCTTTTTTTGTTCATTCCTTGTTCTTATCAACTAATTAACTGCCTTGCTTCTTTTTATAGGATGCAAACTACTCATAACGACAAGTGCTGATGCGAGACAACCCATGAGCCAGGTAAGCTCCCTCCAAACCTATTTCCGTGCCACGTCACAACTAAACCCCTCCCCCAAACCCTCAAACTAGGCCACGATGCAACACCACCACCCCCCCCCCAGCGCCCACCCATGCCTGTGAGTTCCTGCTCATGGGGTGCTCGTGGGCAATAGCTATCGACGACGACACTGGTGCTACATGACTAGCACCTCCTTCCAGCCTTACAAGCCTCTGCTCATAGGGTAGTTTGTGGGTGCTAGAGGCCAATGATGATGAGGACTGACACAGCACCCCCCACCACACCTATGAGCAACTGCTCGTAAGGTGGCTTTGTGGGTGCACCCTCAACAGTCAAAATGGGAAACACGAATGACACAAGGCGACGCAAGACACAGCGCCCCCACCCCCACCCATAAGCAACCCCTCAGCTGCAGCCGGTAGCTGTTTACGAGGAGATGCAGGAGCCGATGACCAAGCACAACCTGCTCAGTAGGCGGTTTTTGGTTTTGTTCTGTTTTTTTTTTGTTAATGGGCATATGTAGTACTTCAATATGCATGTCAGGTAGTACCATCAGTATTTTGGAATAGATTTTATTTTCAACAAATTTATCTGACTTGTCCTTGTACTGAGAATCAAGATAAATAATATATTTTTTTGCTGACAGAACCCAGTCTTGAGAGGGCTATGGAGCACTACATACCATTACATAGTGAACATATGAGACTATAAAGACTATACAGGATGCTATACAATGCTACATAGTCAAAGAACCATGCTATGATGCTATGGCACTATGTAGTGATATGTAGTTCAAACAGACTTTGCTGATGTAGTTGCAGAATCAGAATGCTGAGACCTCCATGAGCAAAGATTTGCCCAGCATACAATCATAACTTGCTCAGGTTAAGTTTCTGAGGTTTTTACACTCCCCCTCCCTTGTTCGAACTTCGTGATTGGTCCAGTTGGACTGTTGGACAGTGGACAGTCTGATCAGACTATTTTTTTTTGCTGAGGGTACTGCGAATTCAGCTTGTCTGATCCAACCATTGCTCAAGGGTTTTCTGTGGGTACTAACTAGCAATGCCTGTCTGTTAGTAGTACCCAGGCTTTCTATTCATATATATAAATGAATATCCAGGCCATGATGTCTACCCTACAGCATCACCTTAGTTTTCAAGGGCAGAGCAAAGCTTGTGGTTAGTGGTGGTGGAGGGGGTTTGTTTGGTCCGCAAAGTTATCCACGTACTCACAACTGTAGAACTCACTGGATTAAGGCGACTTTGGGTGTGTGTGATTGAGGTAAGTATCACTGATCATGAACTCTGGTCTGGCTTAAACTTGGTCACTGAAGACCATTCTACAGTTGGATACCTGGTGGTATGTCTCCTATGGCAGCTGAGTCTTAGATTGCTGAAGCCTATAGGCTATAAGAGCTTGCAATGACAATAACCCACATCTATCCTTCCCCACTATCCAGAATACCCCACAACCTATTATCCAAAATATTCCATCCATGCATTCACATCCGAGTCACATTTAACTCTTCAATAATTCCCTTAGTAAGGTCGCTGTGCACGCCTGAACTTCCTTGTTCGACAACATCATTGTGAAGCTCCATCTTTTATAGAACAATGGTCTTCTACTGCCAAACATCATGCTACTACTAGTACTGCTTCACTAACAGATCATCAGGGAAAGCAAGCTTTCCCAGATCCTGTTGTACCTCTTGAACAACTTCAGTTTTCTCAGACATTGGAAATCCTTCTGTTAGCATGGAACTAGTGATCTTGATTTCCCCTTCGGATTAGGATTTTGACTGCACAACTTGCAATTGTTTGTCAAGATCAAGTGAAAAGGAATGCAGCCATTGAGATCAATGTTTCAAGGGCAACATATCGTGTTCATCTCTGAGTTGCCTTGTCATTGCGTCACCTATTAGTAATTACTATGCGGTGCACATAGTGTTTGAAGGTCTGGTTGGCTGGACCAAAAAAATGACTGCAACCAAACCAAACCCAACCGATTGCAACTGGACCGTCGGTTGCAGTTGCCCACTTCCAAGGCCGGTTGGGTTGCCGGTTGCCCTACTTCAAGAATATATGAAAAACTGTTATAAAACCGGTTGCAATCAGTTGCAACCAGTTTTTATAGTATATAAATGGTCCTACATATGTACATAGATAGTAAGAAAAAATAACTAATGAGAGCATTAATTATTACTACATTTACATGCAATGGGACGAGCCCAGGGAAGAAGAAGTCATTTGGTGAGTGCTTATATACCCTCTGGCTGCGCACGGACCATATGGTCTTATTTGTGCTCCCAAAAACAAAAGTGACACTACTTACCAGAAAACATCCCACAACCACAAACCAACTGCGCTGCGTCACCTACACCACCTGAACAACCACCTGAACAACCGCAAATGAACGAAAACAACTAAGGCAGCCCAAACGATGCTAGTCCGTTGTTTGGGCCAGGAGTAAGCTTTCCTTACTCTTCTTTTACTAATAGTTTCTTTTTTAGTTTCTTATTTTTTCCTAACAACATGGCCCCACCTACCAGGCAACACCCCGCCCTCTCCATACCTCACCTATGCCGATGCTGCTAAGCATGGAACATTGCCACCGCAAACGAACCAATGCAAGTGCCCAAATGACGACTAGCATCATTTGGGCTGTGGGTATGTTCATTATCGTTGATTTCTTTTTTTTACTAGCTAACTGGATCTTTTTTTTAGATTCTTAACCTCTTGATAACAATGACAATGACTGCCAATGCCACCACCTCTCCTACGCTGCCGCTGTGAGCCCCTGCTCGCAGGGTGGCAACGGATTCTGCCACGTCACACAGAACCTCCACCCCACCTGCGAGCCACTGCTCATAGGGGGTGATGGGGGTGCTGATGATGGGGGTATGGGAAACAACAACGAACACCAACAATGAACACCAATGAATGCCAGGGACAACGGACAACAGGGAACGACGAACGGGGAACAATGAATGGCAGGGAATGACAAACTGCAGGGAACAACGAACAGGGAACCATGCACAACAGGGATGACGAATGGTGGAGACGGCGAACGGTGGGGAATGAAAGGGATGATGGGCAGTGGAGACAGTGAATGGTAGGGATGACAAACATCAGCGACGTGAATGACAGGACGACGAAGATGAATGGTGGAGTCAATGAATGGCGGGGGCAACAGCAAACATGAACAGCAGGACAGGACATCAGCACCCTCACCCTCACTACAAACGTGAGATGGTGGGGCAGTTTCTTTTTTTTCTTGTTTTCTTTTTTCATCTCCTACCTACACCGCTGTGAGCGCCTGCTCGCAGGGTGTAAAAGCATTGATTTTTTTTAATATACATAATTAAATTAGTTCATAAGAATATTTACTACTGAAAGACCGGTTGAGACCAGGTACCCAACTGGTCTCAACTGGTCTTGACCGGTCTCTGTGAGAGACCAGTTTAAATCAGTTAGGGTACAGCAACTGGACCAATGTGAACCAGTTGTGTACGGTTCGGTCCAGTTGCCTGGAATTGGGGGTGCAGTTGCAACCGGTTGTGGTTGCGGTTGCACCTGATCAAGCTCCAAAAACCGGACCGAACTGGACCTTCAAACACTAGGTGCACAGTATCTCACAGGTATTTTACGGTCTTCGGTAGACTAGAAATTCCCTCTCGGTTCTGGTACGAAGTGCATCTTGTGGCAGACACTTTGAGTTCGACAGACCTGATGACTGTAGTACCTGAGCGCTGTTCAAAGTTATACATAGCTCTTGCATAGCTGATATCATGATCAGGCGGCCCCTTGTAGAATCATATTTCTCGGATCATTCTGGTCATGGTGTAATGAAAAGATCTCAAGTGGTCTGCAATTTGATCAGATGATCAGATGCCAAAAGCAGTGCCAGAGTTTCAGTCAACATTTGAGATGTACATAAAGACGTGCTATTGCACTGTCAACTGCGCCATTGATTTACTGCCATGGATATTGCTCCTCATGTGGATGGGCTGTACTGGGGTATGCAGTTCTTCAGTTCACAGACTTGGAAGAGTCCTCGTAAGATCTGACTGTCTTTACTAGGTGTTCTGGTTTCCACCATGTATGCATACTGCTGCTCTCTACCCAGATCATTCATTTTGCTTTTGAAACAAGGCTCTCTGGCATCACTGTGACCCAAGGCTGGACCTATGCACATAATAACAATGACAAGTGGCATCTTCGCCTTCTTGTAAGTCATTACACATACACTTCAGGAAACACACTGACATACTAAGCCAGGTTGCAGTTTTGATGTGGGTAAAATACACTTACTATTAGAGAAACTTGGCAAGCCTTTGTTTGCAGCCTAATAGATTCTGCCATGACATGTCTGAACTTGTACATTCTCCGGTACTACTTGGTACTGTATCTGCCTGGAACTTGTGCTTCACTCCAACTGGCAAGTTCACACTGGTTTTCAAACAGGTGTCAAATTTTGGGAATATTGAAGCACTTTGGACATTCACAAAGTGTGTTTTACTTTCATTGTCAATTGCAAGATTAATGGTATATCTATTCAGAGCTCTATTGGCAATGATGGGCATGAGTATAACAACAAGCTACTTGTTCGCTCCTAGATGCCTCTTGTCTGTCACAATATTGATGTTCTAAGTATGCAGGAGTACTTTGTTTTTTGTTTCACAATTCTACATCTGTCAGTAATTTCACATCTTTCTTTTCTTCAATTGACTGCATACTACATAGTGGATAAAAGCTCTCAGTGGGCTGCAGCAATTGCTGTAAGTATGATCATCCTATGCAATATGTGTCTCTTAGCATGCAAACAGGCCTTTTTTGTAACTGGTTATTTTAGTAAGTCTCTCCCATCTCATTTGGTTTGCCTATTCTAAAATTGCACCCTAATGTTGCCTCTAGTTATCATGGCCAGTGGGTAGACCTTTTTCTTCATGGCAAGATTGTATTCAATATGTAGACAGGGCTAGTTCATAGTGCTCAGAAGGATCCCCACTATTCTTTTCTTTCAAATCCCTCTATAAAGGTTTGGCTGTGACTGTAGCACCATTTTCAGATTGCCATTGATAAAGAACTCCAAGATACAGGCAGCCATTGCTCTTATCTTCCTTGCAGTCAGTGTTACAACCATTACAGTGGTCTTGTATACAAAATTGTCTAGTGTGCAAACTGGCTTTAAAAGGTGGTTTTTCTGTATTTTTGCAAACTCTTTTTGACATGGAAAACAGGACAAAAAGAATACTACAACAGCTGCAGCTATATATTAGAACAAGAGGCTTGCTTGTGACACTGAATTCAGTTGTAACCTTGATTGTGTTTATAGCACAGAACAGCACTCTGCACTGGTGCATGTTATCTATTCATGACATCCTGCTGATGGAGATTCTCATGTTGATTTTCATTAGGTTTCCTTTTTTATTGTTTGCATCAAGATTCCATATCATCTCCATAGGCGTGTGATTATCTTCTGGATCAGATAAGTGACTAATTTAAAACTTCAGTGGTCATGTAGACAGTTCAATTGGCTGGCCCATATTGGATACTGACCATGTACTGCGGCAGGCTCAATGCACGGGCCTAAATGAGCAATTACACAAAGGATACATCTGACCTTCAAAATCCCCACATATCTCACCAATATTCTTTGTACCAAAAAAAAGATCAGAGGACACAGATGTGTACAGACTATAGGTACCTGAATGAGTGGACAGTGAAGAATGCATATTCCCTACTCTTGATCTCAGAAATTATTGACAAAGTAGAAAAAGCCAAGGTCTTCTCAAAACTGGATCTAAGATGGGGATACAATAATGTATGCATTAGGAAAGGAGGCAAGTGGAAAGCAGCATTTGCCACATGTCAAGGATCCTTTGAGCCACTTTCAGGATGACTAATAGTCCCCTGACTTTCCAAAATGTGATGGACAATATTTTCAAGGATGTGATGGATATGGGCATGCTAATCATATTTATTGACAACATTCTGATATCCACAGAAGATGAAGAAAATCATGAGGTGATAGTGCAGGAGGTGTTACAGAGATTAGCAGAGAATGATCTATTTTTGAAACCCAAAATATTTGGTGCAAGCAAGATCAAGTTCATAAAATTAAAGATCAGCCCTGACAGAATTAAGATGGACCTGATCAAGGTACAGGCACTCACTGACTGGTCTGTCGCCACCTGCATCAAGGAGGTTCAAGCCTTCTTGGGACTCACAAATTATTATCATTGCTTTGTGCATAATTTTTCTAAAATTGCTGCACCCTTACATAATCTCATGTGAAAGGGAGTAGTATGGAGATGGGGGGAGCATCAGCAGACAGTGTTTGAGGAATTGAAGAGGAAATTTGTGAAAGGACCAACATTAGCTCCAGTAGATTTCACATGCTATCTGAGATCAGAATCTGACACATCTGACTTTGCTACTGGAGCAGTATTGTCAATGTTATCCAAAAATGAGGCATCCATGCACATATTTATCTTAAGGGTTGAATGATGTGGAGAGGAATTATGATGTGCATGACAAAGAGATGTTGGGAATAATACAAGCATTGGAGACATGGAGACATTAACTGGAGGAAGCGACACATCAGATTGAGATCTGGACAGATCATCAGAATTTGCAATACTTCATGTCTGCCAAAAAGCTTAACCAACAACAAGTGCATTGGGCATTATTCCTATCACATTTCAATATGCTGTTCATGTGGCATGTTGGCTGTCAGCATGATTACTAAACTTGCCCAATATGGGGAAATCTCCCACTGAATTAGTAGATTGCATTGAGAAAGTTGCAGCAGTTATTGCTCTGCTCAATCCTTTAGTAGTTCCCTTCATTTTGCATGTCTCATTTCATGCAAAAGTAATAAGATGAACTACCTAAGCCATAACTGGCCCACTTCCCAGGTTTTGGCAGTTTGGCAGTCACCATCAAAATGCATTCACATGAGGTGCCACAGGATGCATACAACAATGGCACATATCTGAGCTTCTTCCTAATACCCCAGATGGCCTGTTGGAGCAGACTATATATGCTGCACAGGGGAAGAGACAACACGTTCCTTACAACCTACCTGGGGTTTAGTTAGACTTACAGCTAGGGTTAGCAGAGGTAAGAACACTGTATTCCTACTACGGTACAGGTTCTCCTTATATACATAATATTAAGGATGTCACATGACTCGGGAATGTGTTTACTGCATGTATGCGCAGTAAGCGCAGTAACATGCATATGCTGCATGTATTGCCTCATGTATACATGTGTATGCTGCATGTATTGCCTCATGTATACAGCATGCATCAGGGATTAATTTCAACACCCCCCCTCAAACTGTACAGCGCTCTAAGCAGCTAAGTTTGAATCTCGAAAGTAATTCCGAGAGAGTCTCTAAATTTCCTGAATAGGACGGCGCCAAGGTTCTTTGTGAACATGTCAGCCGGATTATCACTTCCAGGAATGAAAACGACTGTGACTTTGTCATTTTCTATGCATTCGCGGGTGTAGTGGTAGCGAATGTCTATATGTTTGGTCCTTCTTTCCTGAACTGGATTTGATCCAATAAAGATGGATCCTTGATTATCAGCGCAGATTGGTACGCGCTTCAGTGTATATCCAAGTTCCTGGAATAAGGACTCTATCCACACTATCTGCCGACAAGTGTCGGAGAGAGCCATGTATTCGGCTTCTGTGGATGACAGTGCTACAGTTTTTTGTAAACGGGACTGCCAGCACACAATGCCACTCGCCAGAGTAGCAAAGTAACCCGTTGTAGATCGGCACTTGACTGTGTCAGCTGCCCAATCAGAATCTGTGAAGGCCTGTAGCCCCTCGGATTTCTCTCCATCATAGACTATACTGTACTTCGGGGTTCCCACCAGATAGCGCATTATGTACATTGCTTTGTCTAGATGTTCTTGGCTAGGATTAGCCGAGAATTGCGACATCTTGATTACCGCGTAAGCGATATCAGGTCGTGTTCCGAGCATCAGATACAATAAAGATCCGATCACAGACTGATATTTTGATCTAAGCGCCGCGTTTGGCGTCGCTGTGTTCTCCGATGGTTTGTAGCCAGTCGGGAGCGGAGTGGGGGCAATCTTGGCATTTGTCATCTCGAACCTCTCAAGCACTTTGGCGAGATATTCTGTTTGATCGAGTTTGACTTTTGCAGCGGTCTGGGTGACGCGCATGCCTAAGAATTCCGTGACTTTTTCAGTACTACGGCACTCCCAATGCTTTAGACAAGCGTTCTTCTTTTCATCCACAAGTTTCTTGTTCTTGCCCATGAACAAGCCATCATCAACATAGACTAGCGCAATAACGATGCTGCCTGTCTTAGGATCCTTGTGTATGAAGATGCCGGCATCGGAGCTGGCGCGCACGAACCCAATGGTGCGCATAAATGCCTCTAGCTCTCTCCACCATGCTAGTGAAGCCTGTTTAAGGCCATACAATGCTCGGCGTAAGCGCATTACTTTGCGCTCTTTACCCTCGAGTTTGAAACCCTCGGGTTGATCCATATAGATCTCCTCATCAAGTTTGCCGTATAAAAATGCGGTTTTTACATCTAGACCAGTCATATACATGCCTTCTAGAGACGCAAGGGCAAACATGAGGCGTACGGTCTCGTAGCGGACTACTGGTGAGAAAATCTCATCAAAGTCAACGCCTTCGACTTGTGAAAAGCCTTTGGCCACGAGTCTGGCTCGTTTTCTTCTGTCCGATTTCACAGAGAAAACCCATCTATTTTTGATCGTTTTTCGATCATGTGGAAGATCGACGATGTCATACACTTGTCGCTTGCGAAGAGCCTCTAACTCTTCACGACAAGCCTGTTTTCACTCAAGTTGCTGCTGCCGGGGTAGGCGCGCAATATCGCGAAATTGGTTTGGAACTAGGCTTTTTCCGCTTGATGGTGTGACTGCTTTTGACAACAGCCAGTGGATAAGCTCATCTCCACCTTCCTTGGTTATCTTTTTAATATAACCTGCTTCGTCCGGTTCCCCCATTGGGTGATCATGTTCTTGATTATTGGAATCGGGCACACTCTCGTGGGGTGCCGAACTCGGTCCAGCAACCGGTTCTTGCTGTTGAGGTCGTGGTCGTGTTCGGTTATGATCCGAATCTTGACCCACAGACTTCTTCCAATATCGATCACGTGCAATGTCTCTCTCTATGTCAGAGGGGAGTCGCTGTTCTCCATAGGTATTGCCGGGACGGTTTGGGATTTTCCTCTGCCTGCCTGATCGACGGGGCAATTGCTGCCATTCCTGTTGATCTTCACGTCTTGGACGAAAGTCCTCAGTGCTAACTGGAGGCGGCGGAGGAGGAGCGTTAGTCGCATTGTCATGCGCCTTTTGCTCGCTTGGTAAATCATCATCATCATCTTCTGATGATGGAGGAAGGGGCGGATTTTGTGGCGGTATAGGGTCATCGCCATCCATTCCAGATGAGTGGTCGTCATCTTCTGGTTCTGGTGGAAAATCACCAAGGTCTGTCTTGGCAGGAGTTTTAGCTCCGGGACAGCATGGGAACATCGTTTCATCAAATAGTGCCGTAGCACCAATGAATATTGCGCCGTTTCGTCGCATGAAACGATATGCTTTAATGCCATCTTCTACTCCAAGGTACGTCATTAACTCCGATTGAGGAGACAATGTTGTTGGACATTTTTCCTTTGGTAGATAGACATAAGCACCGCAACCGAAGACCTTCAGATTGTTTAGATCTGGGCGGACCTTTGTCAGGTCCTCAAAAGGTGTCAGCCATTTCAGGCGCCTTATTGGGGTTCGGTTGTATAAATGTGTTGCATGTTCTATGCAAAATTCCCACCATGATTGTGGTAGACAAGCGGTGAATCGCAGGGTTTGCGACTTTTCCATTATTGTCCTTATGGCGCGCTCTGCGCGCCCGTTCTGTTGATGAACGTGGGGTGCAGACATCTCTATTTTGATGCCTAAATCCTTGAGCTGTTTTTGTAGCTCACGATCCTTGAACTCCCCCCCTGGATCGACACACCAGCGCTTGATTGTAGCGCCATATTGGGTCTTAGCCATCGCTTGAAATTGTCTAATCGCTGCAGCAGCGTCAGATTTCTTTCTAAGGCATTGGACCCAAATATGTGACATTTTGTCATCCAGAAATACAATGAAGTATTTATGTTTGTGGTACGATAGTACCGGGAGTTCCTTTAGGTCAGAATGTATTAATTCAAAGGATTTGTCAGCTCGTGAGTCTGACTCGGGAAAAGATTTTGAGGTCATTTTCCCTTCTGCACACCCTGGACATATAATTTTGTCTTTAGGAATAATTAAATTCCTTGGGAATTTTATGGTGCTTTTAGGCATTTTCCCTAGCGCCTCTTTGGATGGGTGTCCAAGTCGCCTATGCCAAGTCAAGTAGTCAGCGACATAAATAGTCGCGACATTAACCTTTTTGGTGCTCAATATATGAGTCCGAGCCCAATAGATCGTGTCATTCCTCCTTAGAGGGACACAATGCATAATTGGGTTTCCATGCTCGATGAATGAAATGTATGCGGAGGAACCATGCACATCACTTCCGTCTTGTAAAAAGACCCCCATTGACATCAATCGAGTATTAATGTCGGGTATGTAGTAGACGGGGTATAGTCGCGTTTCACGCGTCTCTGACTTCCCATTACATACTACCTGGTGCCTAATGAAGACTGCTCCTTTTCCTACTATATGAGTAGTACCAGTGGCCGTTTGGACCAAGGTAGAGTCCTTTCTCAGTAAAGGCTCGTAAGAAGCGAAATCTTTCATTTCACCAGTGAAGTGTTTTGATGCGCCTGAATCCATGATCCAGTCGGCACCTTTCTTACAATCTCCCTTTGCACACATAGCACATATATTAAGATCTACATAATTCCATGATACATTTAATAGCGGTAAAATTTCACATGAAAAGTTCACTGTATTCATAGGAATTTTAATCTTAGTGCTTGTGGCAGGGAAAAGGACTGACCTGTCATCATACACCCCTGTATCAAGGGGTTCATCGACGAGCATTTCGTCGACGGCTTTCCACACTTCCTCGTCAGTTATTGGAGGTTCGGATCCGAGGGAGACGGTATCGTCTTCTACCTCCTCGATCATTGCCTCGGTTTCTGGCTCTATCCTCCTTCTCTTACCTTCTCGCACCATAAGGTGCTCTTCCAGCGGTCGCAGGTTTTTCGCACTGCACGGAAGTTGCATGCGCTCGAGGGTGTCTCGAGCTTGCTGGTATTCGGTGTAAACCGAGCGAGAAGAGGAGGCCGCGCCCGTGTATGCCTGTGCAGGCGGTCGGCGGCGAGGATCCCTTGTGGGAGTGTGTTCGCGTCGCTCGATGCGCTGTATGAGCGGCATCGGCGGTATGATGGTGCCATTACCATTTATGGTGGTAAAGGCGTTGGAGGCGAGGTGGGTATGTTTCTCTTTTGGCTTCTCCTCCTTAGTCTTTCTGTCCCCACGTCGTCCACGTTTTCGGGACGAGTCTCCATTGCTGTTTTGCCCTTCTTTGGGCTGCCATTTGGGGTTTCCCCCCTTGCGCTTAACAGCGGAAAGTTTGTTGGCCTGAGGCTGGCCAGCGGGCTTTCCAACTGCTGTGCGCCTTGAGGCTTCAGCAACAATGGAGTCCTTGACATGTTTAAATGTCAAGGCGCTAGTGGCGGTCGTGTTAAGGACCGTTGCAGACAATGAGTCGTACTCGTGCGGCATCGCAGCAAGTAAAATCATCGCCTGTACTAGCTCGGGGATGGCGACGTTAGCACCCGTGAGGTGCTTGAATTTGTCTGCCATTCTCGCAATCTCCGGTGCGGGGTTCGCAGCCGGGATTTTGATTGTTATTGCGGACCTAAAGTCCGAAAAGACTTGGGAGGGGCCGTCCACACCATAATCGGTGCGGATGAGGTCCCACACCTCCTCAGCAGTGTCCTTTGTGTTGGCACGCTGCCGAATGGAGGGGGCCAGGCGGAGCACTAGGCTACCAATAGCCTGGTCATTTTTGTTGCTCCAGGTCTGGAGCTTGGCATTAGCGTCCGCTACCAAGGTAGCGTTCGTCGCTGTCAAAGGAGGCGCCGGGGGCGGTTTTTGCTCCGCCCCGCTAGTAATCTGCCAAAGGCCCTGAGAACGGAGCCACGCCTTCATAGAGTCAGCCCATTGAATGTAATTGGATCCATCAAAAGTCTGAACGAGTTTTTCAAGAGTTGAAGACATGATTCTTGGTGGCAGCTGGTAAAAGCGCTCAATCAGTCTTCTTACTCAATAAAACACGTTTAACATTCTCAGGAGAAAACACTCCTTCAGAGTGATAAACCCTAGTGAACCTAGGTTTTATGTGCAGCTCACGAAGAGCGCAAGGTTATAATTTGGAGACGATGAAGTCAACGTCGTTCGCAGCTAATTAAAGCGCGTTCGCGACGTGCCCAGCAGGGCCCATAACCTGTTGGAGCAGACTATATACGCTGCACAGGGGAAGAGACAACACGTTCCTTACAACCTACCTGGGGTTTAGTTAGACTTACAGCTAGGGTTAGCAGAGGTAAGAACACTGTATTCCTACTACGGTACAGGTTCTCCTTATATACATAATATTAAGGATGTCACATGACTCGGGAATGTGTTTACCGCATGTATGTGCAGTAAGCGCAGTAACATGCATATGCTGCATGTATTGCCTCATGTATACATGTGTATGCTGCATGTATTGCCTCATGTATACAGCATGCATCAGGGATTAATTTCAACATGGCCTACATACCACATTTGAAGGCTTAAAATAATATACATTCACTTGTATCTCATCACAAACCCTTAGGTGGTCCAGTACCTGACCTTTGATAGTAGTGGAAGCCATGAAAGCTATGAAGAGAGAGAAGAAGGGTAATATTAAAGGAGATGAATAGGCTGAAGAGCAAGGTTTGATATTATTCCCAGGTAAGGTGTATGCACTGAGAGATCAGGGTTTGCAGTGAGAGATCATCTGGTTACATCATAATACACCAACTGGCAGACACCCAGGAAGATGGAAGACATTGGAATTGGTGATAAGAAATTATTGGTGGCCCAGAATTCCTAAATTTGTGTTGGGGTATGTGGATGGATGTGATATGTGCATGAGGGGGAAGAAATTTCCAGAAAAACCTGCAGGGAAATCAATGCCAAACCCCATACCAAAAGCACCATAGACTTTATTACAGGATTACCTGAAGCACAGGGATATGATGCTATATTCATTGTACATCAGCAAATCCTGGGCCAACTACATGGGTCTATCATGCTCCACAGTAGTACTATGTAGATCCCATAGCCATCCATAGAGGCCATAGAGGCCATAGCAACCTATATGTTCTCTGTAGTGCTACATAGTCAGCTTGTAGTCCATAGTATACAATAGTCTATAGCAGCATCCTATACCTAGTGTAGTCAACAACATTCTATAGTAGACTATAGTAGCCAGAGGCAGTCAGCAATAGTCTCATACTGCACATATTCTCTCTCAAAGACACTTCTAGAAATGGACACTATATTCACAAGCTATATAATTACAGGAAATCAAAACTACATAATGCTCTGTGGCCATCATCCCCCTTCCTCGTGGTAGTGGGAGCCCCCATCATTGTTGTCATCCCCTCCTGTGTTGGCCTTGGCACTGTCATTGTCATCCCCTCCTGCATTGGCATCAGTGCCGTTGTTGTTGTTGTCATTCCCTCCTGCATTGGCGTTGACACCATTGTTGTCACTGTCATCCCCTCCTGCATTGGCGTTCATTGTCGTTTATCATCCTCCTTGTCCTTCTGGTCCCATTTGTCTGTTGTTGGTGCCTCTTGTCCCATTCCTGTCATTGCACTGTTGTTGTGGTGTAACCTTGGGCAGTTGGGTCATTGGTGGGTCTCATTACATCATCCTGGCATTGAGGCGGCATTTCCTATTTTGAGCAGTTGTGGTTAATTGTCAGGTGGTGTTGCAGTGTTTTGTGAGCTTACCTGGCATGCACCCATTACCCGGGCTTCCTGTTACTTCCCTTGGGTCTCTGAACCTCAAACGACGCCTTGCATCCCATTTGGACAGGGAGGAGGGGTTGGGTGTGCATCATTGCTGTAGAAAGTAGTAGAAAAACTTAAAATAACCAAAAAAAATAGTGAACACCTGAAAAAGAAGAAAAGAACAACGAGAATACTTAATTTACATGTCAATGTTTGTTGATGTCCTGAAATGCTACATGGCAATATCTTGTTGTTGGTTTGTGTTGATGGAACATGGCATTGACAGCAATTGATGGAGGTGGGGTTGAAGGGAGAGGTGGCAGTGGTGCAGTGTCAATGATGAAGTCAAGAGCAACAAACATTTTGCAATTGTTTGTTTTGTTCAACTTTCAGCAGAGTTTGAACTGACTTGTGATGGTTTGTTTAGCTGTTTCAAAGTGTTTTTTGCTTCTTTTTCAAGTTTCTTTCTTAGTACACCTTCTATTTACAACAACAACACTTGCCATCTGATACCATGGCAATCCGAGGCTGCCAACAATGCCTATAAATGGGCCCAAACATCGTCTATCGATGTTTGGGCTCAGGTAAGTTTTTTGATGTTTGTTTCTTGATCTTTTGTTTCAACTTCTGTGTTCATTTCTTTAGGATTTAACTATGTTACCAACAACATGACAATGCCAAACAGCAGACCAACCTTGACGCAGTACCCACCCCCACTGCTGCGAGCAACTGCTTGCAGGGTGGACCCTGGGTGCTACAGACGACAATGATGATGGGCATTGACAAGATGACGATAGCTACCACAACCATGATGACAGGGACAGTGGGGTACAGCAAGGGGGATAGCAGGGAGATGAACACAGGGATGAGATGAGGATGTGGCACAGGCCCAAACAATGTGCATCTATGCGTCATTTTGGCCTCAGGTAAGTTTTTGATATGTTCCTTCAACTAAGTACCTACCAGCAATGACAAATTCAAGGAGATGACAATGGCCACAACAACGAAGAAGACGACCACCATGGGGACGCCAGGAATGATGGGAACAACATAGACAACACAAGGGATAATGGGGACAACACCATCAACCATAGGAATGACAGACAAACCGCCGTGGCAAGCAACTGCTTGCAGGGTGGAAGCAAGGAGCGACGATGAGGGGAGGGGATGGCCATCAGGACAAACGGACTGTGGGTGGGACAAACGACAGCAATGGGGAGGGGGGAGGGGCTGCATCACTCACGAAACAGACCCAAATGACATCTATCATCATTTGGGCCCCAGGCAAGTTTTTCATATGTTCATTTCTTACTTTTTTCTTTTAACTAACTTAGATCTTCATTGATTGTAGGTTTTACTTATGTTACAAGAACACAATGACCCATGCCCCATCATCTACCACCACCGCTGTGAGCCCCTGCTGGTAGGGTGGGTGGTGCGATGGGACAAGGAACAACACGATCATGATGGGGAGGCCAGGAACAATGAGAATGCAGATGGGATGAGGAAGACCATGGCTGCCACAGCCACCACTGTAGGAGCCGATGGTAATGACAAGAACCACTACCACCATGGGAATGACAGGGACAATGGGGGCAGTGAACAACGTCACAGGCCAAGCAGACCACAGGGATGCAAAAATGAGGGCCAGGGGATGGCTGGCCCCTCCTTCACAAAAAATGCAAGGGATGTTTTTTTGGTTTCTATTCATTATTTAGTTTGGTGCTTCCCTGTTAATTAGTTTAATGACATTTTTTAATTCTTGTGTTGTACATACCCAAGGCTCATGCAAATGTGAAGCATTATAATTTATTATGCAATACCCTTCCTATAGAGTCTAGAGGTTGCTGTAGTGTCTATAGATTCTACAGGCTATGGTGTATACAATGCTATGGTGTTCTATAGCTTTCTATGTCATCTATAGTGTCTCTAGGTTCTATAGGCTACAGTAACTGTGGTGTCTACAATGCTATGCTCTATAGCTCACTATGTCATCTATAGCTCACTATGGTGCTATGACATTTCCCATGGTTTGCTGATGTATGTGATTGCTTTACAAAAGAGGTCCATATCATTCCTACCACTATGGAAACTTTATCATTGGGCTTGGCATGCCTTTACCTAAATCAAGTATGGAGATTACATGGCTTACCTGATACAGTGATCTCTGATCATGGACCACAATCCACATTTATGTGAGAACTAAACAACATATTGGGTACTCAAACCAAACTATCTATGGCATATCACCCACAGACAGATGGACAGACAGAGAGAATGGATTAGGAGTTGGAGCAGTACCTATGCATGTTTGTTAACTATCAACAAACTGATTGGCCTGAATGGCTGGCAATTGCCAAAATTTCCCACAATAATAAATTCCATTCAGCTACTTGAATGTCACTCTGCTTTGCTAATCATGGGTATCATCCCCACATGGGAGTAGAGCCCCAAAGGGAGATCAAGGTACAATTGGTAGAAGACTTCATATCTAAGATGCAAAAAGGTACAGGCTGAAGCAGAAGCAGCATCAGCAAAAGCATGTGATGATATGATGCACCATGATTGTACTCAAGCCCTGGCTCCAAGAGTACAATGTCAATGACTTGGTACCAAGGACCTCAATATTTCATGAAGCTTATGGTGTACTGAGTCAAGAAACAGGATCCACTAACAGTCAACCTCAGCTCTCAAACAGGTCCTTCAATCTGCTGAGTGTTGCTCTCAGAAAGTAGCAATCAAGCTCTTCAGTGTCTCACCATCTGAAATATGTGATGAATGTACTGCATCCAAGATGTCAGCATTCACACCACCAAACAAAATGGTCTAAGTGGTGCAAACATCATGTGCATGGCTCAGTTGCAACAGTATTAGCATTATGGTTTTACTCACCCAAAATCCTCTTACACTGCCCTACCCAAGACTAAACCCTCAACCTGAAGAGTCAATATTTATGCCATCAGATCCTTATGGTGCCCAGGCCCTGGAGAACAAGGAGGATGGTGAGGATTTGGAATCCCAACCATCACTTGCTGCCTCCAGATTGATGATCTGGTTGATTTATCATCAATCATCAGGAAAAACCTCAATTTCAAATTTAGCACTAACTTCTGCTGCCATACTAGAAATGTCACTAACAGCCAAGGAAAGTAGGTAATAGGAGGTATGAACACAAAATCTAACTAACTCCCAGGTAATTGTAGCAAATGTCATTAACAAAGCAAAGAGTGTAATGTAATTATCCAGATATTTCACAAGATAAGATGGTCATAAGTATTCATGATACTATTCAGTACAAGTTGGAGTAAGGAAAATGATCAGAAAATGGATTGGTGAAAAAGGTGTGACATAGATCAAGAACATTGTTGGACTTCCATTCATGTGGTGCAATTGGTCCAAATTTTAGAAAAAGATGTACGCTCTGATGAATCAACTGAACTGGGACAATGCTTGCTTGCTGTTCACCATGCACACAAAGTTTGGAAATTTTGTACAGTAAGTGGTTTGGATTGGGTGAATTTGGGAAAGGTGTGAACCATTCGACGTATGCGGGATATTTAGAAGGTGTCCGCCCAAGCTGTGAAAACCAGAGAATGTGGCCCTGCCTCAATGACTTGCATCAAATGTGTTTGGGAAGATTGCCAATGGTCATGTACACAGGATAGGCTGATTTCCCATGGAATACGGTGAGTTGAGTTTTGTCAGAAGATGGGTCTCAAGCTCTTTCTGGTATTCTGATTATAATTTATTGAGATACTGATTGTTTATTAACATACCTGAGTTGACCACCACCACTTTCCTGTGTGCATGTCAAAGTAAAGCCATATTGTTTGATCAGTGTCAGCATAATGATGCTCTGGTTCCACCACAAGATATGGAGCAAAATCAACATCTCCCCACAGAGCCTTAATGCATTCTATAATATCATGTGAGAACAGTTCAAAGGCTTTGTTGGCAATGATATCTTCACAGCGTTGGAACATGGGGTGGCCAGGAAGCTTTTGATCAATAATTTTGTTGAGCTTGTTCAAATTCTTGTAAGAAAGGTTGAGTGCATCATGAACCTGTGAAAAAATCATGATGAGTGTACATAAATAATCCTATAGATGTCACTTACTCCTTCAATAGCAAGTAAATCTGAAAATGCTGTTGATCCTGCCCTATGTAGCTTTGCCCATTTTGCAATTTCTCAGTCCAATTGGGGAGAAAATGGAGCCCACAGATTTGAAGAGCTGTCCAGGTCTGCGTGATACTTCACATCACTTGGCTGCTTTTGCTTAACAGCCACTCCAGCTTGGCAGTGGGGATACTTGTTGGAATAGCAAACAACAGAGGAATTCTCAGTGATGTGACTCTCCACCTGGCGCTGAGGCCCATTAGGCATTAGTTCATGACCAGCATGCTCCTCAGCGTGCCCTTGGTCAAAGTCACCCGAAGTGGCTACTGATGCTCTGTGTGCACCAGGACACTCAGGCTCTCAGTCAGCCTCAAGGTCTACACACTCTTCCTCCTCTTCCTCCTCACCATTTGCCTGACCAAAATTGTCACCAAGATAGTCTTCTGGTCCTTCAAACATGTTGCCTGCAAAAGGCTGAGGTCCACTGAGTGTGTCGTCATCCTCACTTTGGTCCTCGGACTTGTCAAGCGACAGATCCATCATCTGCTCATACAGAGCAGTACAATGTAGATCAGTACTTTGTCATAAGTGTGATTGCAAGCCAGTCTGAGTGAAACCACCTGATAAGCAAGCAGAACATATGTATGACTGGGTTCTTGAGGCCATGGTTGGGGTCTGAGATCAAAACAATATTGCTAAGTTGATCAAACTTGATATTTAGAAATACTGGCTATCATAAGCAACTGGGGCAATGTCAGCTTATGCAAAGTTGAACATTGAACAAACACACACTCACAGAAAAAATTTCCCTTCCTTTCCCACAACATAACATATTCCCTCTTTCTTGAAAGTCTTTCCTTTAAACATATCTACCATTTCCAACTACCCATCATTCACTTGAAGTTCTATTGTCCTTTGCATCAGTTTCTAATCACACATAATGTCAGACAAGACCAACAAAGCAAAGCAAGCAGCTGCTACAAGGGTGCACAACCAGTTACAGCAAGATGAGGCCAACAAGAAGTTGATAGAGTCTACACTTGGTAAGTCAACGCCACCACTGAATACCACACTATTCATGAGATGAACCAAGGGCCATGTAATGCCAAAACCAAGGCGTTAAGCAATGCAGGTAGGGTGACCTATGATCTATCACAAGGGGTTGTTGCTGACCATAAGCAGTATGTGGAAGGGGACTAGGGGGTGCCCTGTGTGTTTCTCCTATTTTTTATGTTCATTCTATATTTTTCCTCACTTCATTTCCTTCTATTCTGCATTTTCTATGATTCTTCCAGATTTTATTACTAATTTTCCCTTTCTATCATGTTTGTGCATGTGGACAGTTTTATATTTAGAGGCGGAGCACCCTTTCTGACATCTACCCCTTGGTATGATGTCATTCAGCGGCCTTGATCTGCCTATCTCTGCCTTTTCTATTTTTAGGTTATTATTTGATTTTTGTCGTCTTCACATATACTGGGCATCAGCAAAGGGATCCTTAGAGTTTTCTCTTCAGATTTCCCTTTGCTAGGTGTGTCCCCAATCCCTGTACTATGTAGTATAATTTTAACTTTGGATTTCCCTTTGCTAGAGGCTGAGGTTGCCCTTATAGTATGGAACCCAGCATCAAACAAGAGGGCTGCATCGCCTATTGAGGAGTCAATGAAGGAGCACTGAAAGTCAAAGAAAACAAAAGGTGAAGAAGTCACCCAATCTTTGAATATCTGAGATAATGATCTTCCACAGGTGTAGCAAAGCAGACCATATCCCAAGAAGAGGATGTAAAAGAAGCACCGAGTGAGCTCAAGATCATAAAGTCTAAGGAGAAGATGAAATTAAAGTTGAAAAGTGAGTTGTGTATCCATGTGTATCCATGTATATTCAATCATTGATCTGACTAATGATGCAACATTTCAGTGCCTAGTACTGGCAAGTTAACAAGCAATGTTCAATGCATCCCAGCTGCTCGAATTGACAGTGACAGTGGATCTGAGGATCAAGAGGTCATGCTTGCACCCAGAGGTATGTATCTTCACATTCCATAAACTGTCAAGCTTCAACTAACCTTACTTGTGGGTCCATGTGGGTCCAAATGAACACAAACATTGCCTACCAGTTTACTTCCAGAGCTGTAAACGCAAAGTAGCAACTCCAAATACACAAATTTTTCTACCTCAAATGCACAGGAGGAGCAGAAATTCACACGTAATGTCTGATTGAGGAGTTCGGCCCAAAATTGGCCCAGAAAACACGATGCAAGCTCCACCACCATCGATCCCTGCCACACCGCATCCTTGGAAATATCAATGTTCATAGTACTAGTACTGGGTAAAAGTGAAGCCCCAAAACATCATGCATGTGCACATGTGCACTATCTCATCAACTATTCGTGGCTGCTCATTCTGGATTGATGTTCAAGTTGAAATTAGTGCATCATCTATTCTGCCTGTGGATCATTCATTACATGCGGCCAAACGTCCTGGAACATTAATCCAACAGGTTAGAGATACCGGTAGTAATAACAATATATCCATTACTCAATAACAAACAACCCCCCAAATTTGTACATCATGGTGGAATGTCGGAAAGGTACCTCGAAAATTTAAACCTGAAGTATTGGCACATTCACACATGCATCGAGGCAATTGCAACTCCATTCAATTCAAATTTCCATATGGAATAGTACTAGTCATAGGTTCCTAAAGGTTTGAACATTCTAGAAGATGACCTCACATTTACAGTGTGGTACATTTGTTCAAGCTCTCAGATCTGTGGTTCATCAATATCGCATTTGCTGTTCCAAAGTGCAATAATCACAGTATCCTCATGGTGAGTGCATATGCAACAGTTTTCGACCTTATCCTAGATACTCCCTATTATATCTAGATTCCATTCATGACTTCAAATCTAGAAGATCTGGATCTAGAACAAAAGGGTTGTATAATACCTGTCATGATCATACTGCAAGGATTCGGTGTTATAATTAGGAGATTTACCAATATTTTTGTTGTGATCAGGCCAAAGTCCTGGTTAGTACCATTTCACATTTAAATTTCACAGCCAGATTTCCAGGCTAGACAGTAAATCCTAGACTGTGTCATGCATTCTTCTGAAGGATTGCTAGTACAATGTCCTGCTCGCAACCCTTCTGAAGAAGCGGTAAGTGCAAGCAAAGATGCCGGCTGGTAGTGGAGTTGGGTCAACTGTAATGTAGAAGAACTGCGCACAGGAACTAAATCTTGCTCACATATCAGCTCTGAACATGGAACTGGATGGTGCTGGTTAGGATCTAAGGTCCTCTTTGTTTGAATTGATATTACCTCCAAGATGACAGGTTGCAATTTGCCAGATCTACTGTCAAGTTTGACATAACTTACATCCAATCATAAGAGCATTTAGGATATATATACCCTACATAAAGTTCTATTCAATGAAAATGAGATGTGATGCAATGTGACATGTTGGAGACGAAAAGAGTATGCAGCCACATCATGCCTCTATATTTGCATATAATGACTAACTTGAGCTGAGAGAATTGCCGAGAATCCAACTGCTCAGCAATTCCCTACCCTCACTGTTTGGCCGGGTTATGTGTCAACGCTTTCACATGGCACTGCTTTTCAAATCTCGACCCATGGCCAAACTCCCATATCCTAATTATAAGGAGACCCTCTATTAGTAGTACTAATATATAGAGGGACCCCTTGTCCCAATCTAAATGGGCAGGCATCTTTCAATTTATGTTGTTCTGTATTAGTAGCAACTCCAGTGAAATTGTGCTTCGAATTAGATAGTACTACTGTAAGATTCTAACAACATAGCTTGGTGCACATACGTGTGCCTGGCTAGAGGCAGACTCCATTTTACAATGTAAATAGTTCAGGTGCATATACCTGCAATGCTTCTATGGTGTGAACACTGACATTATTATCTGGGCATTTTGTGGTCATGTATAGTTAACTTCACAGAACTGAAGTTCTACCATTGCATAGTTCTTGTTGCAGCCAAATACACTGTACATATGCAATAGTGTATTATCTTGATCATGATCAATGCATGGTCAGGCGTATGCATACATGCAGTTGCCTCATGATCACATATGGAATCTGCTGATGTTGTTCCTGGAAGAGTAAGACAAAGGAGTATCATAATCAGTCAGTGGATTGTGCTAGCATTGCATGATAAGACACCTGCATATTCTTGGGTTCACATAGCAACCCCCATTATAATCTCTGCGGGCATCTACATCCTGTGCAAAATCTGTACAGCTTTCCATAATGTCGAAGAGCGCCCCTTTCAAGAATGACAATGCTATCCCTTTGCAGACAATTGGTATAACCAGATTTCCCTGCTCTCTGTTACGATTTTCTGTTATCGTAACCCAGGACGACCAGACGTACGCCGGCAAGACCGGGTACTTTATTTTTCTGATTCAACTCGACTCACTTCCAATGGGAGACACTCTGACACATGGTGACTCCATGCACCCGAACCCACTCCCACACATGCTGTGGTATAACAGCCCCTCGACATGAGGTCCATGATGTCGGACTCTCATGATCAACATGCTGCGCCGCAGCACTCCGTGACATCAGACGCCTCATGCAAGGCATGAGGCCTGTCATTTATATTGTTCTTTCTATTTTTACTTGATAATGATCCTGCATTCTGATTGGACGATAGGTATCTTCGAACTGTATATAAGCTGTAGTAATACTGCCTGTATTCCTCAGCTTGACCTAATTCAAATAATGGTCTTAGACTCAACCAGAACACTCGACAGCTTAGGAAGCCCCTAGCTGTGATAACTTGAACTCGACAGTTGGAAAGCCTCCAACTGTGATACACGAATCAACGGTCTACTCAGAAAGCCTCTGAGTACGGATAGCCATATCGACTTAGGAAGCACCAAGTCCCGAACAGAGCCCGATACAGTAAGAAAGCCTCTTACTGCAAGAACCGATACAGTTGGAAAGCCTCCAACTGCAACATACAAAGATTAGGCTGAGTTGAGACCTATAGTCTTAACAAAAGGTCAAGCTGATCTATGAAGTCCACCTACCTAGGTGCAGACACAACGTCTTTCAGACAAAGCCCAGACAGACCTCCAACCAGAGCATCATCATCAGGAAGAACCCCGTGGTATAGATACCAGGGTCGACTAGTACGATACTCAGAACCAGCACAAAAGTGGTTCTCAAGGAGAACCAGTGACAAAGAACCCCGATACCTCGACGAAGAGGACTTTAGATCTTCCGATAAAGAAGAAACCCCAGAACAAGATCCATTCTCCCTATCCGACAACAACACCAACATGTCTACCGAACCCACCGCATCGACCAAGGAGATTAGAATCCAAACCCCCTCTGACTTCACAGGGGACCAAACGAGAACTGCAAAGTTCTTACAAGAAGTAAAACTCTATTTGAGAGTGAACCACGGAATCTACGACACCAATGAAAAGAAAATCATCTTCACATTGTCATTTATGAACGGAGGAACTGCTGCGCCCTGGGCACAGACATGGGCAGAGAAGGAAGACCTAGGAGCATGGTCAGCCTTCAAAGTGGCACTCAAGATAGCGTTCACGCCAATTGACGAAGCTGGCAGAGCCAGAACTGAGATGAAGACACTGAAGCAGGGACAGGACCTGGAGGACTACATTGCACAGTTCCGAATCCTGTGAGAAAAGGCGGGAATCAACGACGATACTGCCCTGATAGAACTCTTCATGGATGGGTTAAACCCCAAGCTCCTCGAGAGGATCTTTAACATGGAGATGATCCCAACAGCGCTGGAGGGGATGATCAATGCCACCTCAAAGTACGACGGACAGTGGAGGAGAGCAAAGGCCATAACAGGGAGACTGCAGGAAGCTTTGACAAGGAAGCTGCCCAACTCCAAATCAAAGGAAGGTCCACTCGAGATTAACCAACTCTCCAATCAAGAGAGGATCAAGCATATGAAGAAGGGATTATGCTTTGTGTGCCACCAACCAGGATACAGAGCAACCAAACATAAGAAAGGGGAGACAAGGACCGAGGACCAGCCTTTCCCAAAGAACAAAGGCAGAGAAGCCTACTCGAAGATCTGAGCAATAATGAAAGAACTCAATGAAGAAGGAAAGGAGAAAGCTCTTGCCTTAATAGGGGACGAGGGTTTTTAAAGAGGTGGCCTGCCTTGATGCCAGGTACCACCGAACTCTCTGTCTGCTCTGTATTACTTGCCACTTTGAAGAATCAATCTATGCGTTTAGATATCAAAGTGCTAGGAGCAGGCAGAGGGAAAGCCATCGAAACCAAAGCCCTACTCGACTCAGGAGCAGGAGGAATATTCATGAGCCATGAATTCACAAAAAGCAGCGGATTTGAACTACACCCCCTGGAAAGGACAATCAGGGTCAAGAACGTAGATGGAACCCCAAACAAGAAAGGGGAGATCTCCCACTACACCAAAGGATTCTTAATGATCAATGGAAGATCGTTCCCGACAACCTTCCTCATTGCAGGATTAGGGAAAGAATCAGTTATCCTGGGTCTGCCATGGCTCAGAAGAATCAACCCAGTGATTGACTGGAGAATTGGAACCTTCCAATTCTGAACAACTGACCAAACCCACCCAGAATTCTCATTTGGGAAAGGGAAAACCCTCATTGGAAGGGTGCAAACAGAGAAATCCAAAGACAAACCTCTGGCTTGGCACCGGAGAACAGTCAAAGAAGAAGGGAAGCCCTTCAAAGAAATGACAAGAGAGGAGAAATGGGCATGGGCACAAAAGATGGTTGCCCAAGCAAAAGAAAAGATGGGCCTCAAGACAGAGGCAAAAGAAGAAGAGCGACTTACATGGTGCCATGTAGCCACTAAAGAACTAGAAAAGCTTGCCCTCGAAAAGAAACGGAGGAATGAGGAACGGCTAACAAAATGCCAGAAAATTGCTGATAAAGCAAGGCAGATGGGAGAAGCCCTTCGGACTAAGCTGGGAAAGAACATAGTACCCACCGAAACAAGAAAGGCAACCATCGAAGAAGTAGAAGATGAAGAGATTGCAGTCACGACTCTTCAAGATGCGGAGCCCATTGGGCCACAAGATGAAGAAGACACTGGGAAGGAAAACCCAGCACAGGCAAACCACAAACAGGCAATGGAACAGGCAACAGAACTGGCAACAGAACAACTGAAAGAGACACCCGAACTAAAGATTGAAGACGATGAGCTACTAGTCACCTACATCTGAGGAGAACCCATCATTGGAATATTCGAACCAGCTAAGACACTGCTGACAGAGGAATATGACAAGCCAAGATACGGATATTCTCAGATGACAAAGACAATCTCTCGGATCGTAAAGGCAAAAGGATCACCACGATATGCTTACAGACAAAATATCTGGATCAGGGCAAAAACATCGGTCTCACAACACCTGACACACAAGAAGGAAGGAGACGCTGAACAGAAGACCCTCAACGAGCTACTCCCCAAACAGTACAGGGAGTACCGACGGATATTTGAAAAGGAAGCATCGGAGAGATTCCCAGAATCAAGACCCTGGGATCATGCAATCGAACTGAAAACAGACTTTACGGCAAAGGATTGCAGGGTTTACCCGTTGTCACCGGCAGAACAAAAGAAACTCGATGAGTTTCTCAATGAAAGCCTGCAGAAAGGATACATCTGACCATCGAAATCACCCATGGCGTCACCATTCTTCTTCGTTGCGAAGAAGGACTTGGACGTGCTATGACCCTGCCAGGATTACAGGTACTTGAATAACGGAACAATCAAGAACACCTACCCGCTGCCGCTGGTAGGAGACCTGTTGGACAAACTGAGAGGGGCGAAATGGTTTATGAAATTGGACATCTGATGGGGATATCACAATGTCAGAATCAAGGATGGAGATCAATGGAAAGCAGCCTTCAAGACGAACAGGGGGCTGTTTGAGCCAACGGTGATGTTCTTTGGATTATGCAACTCACCAGCAACCTTCCAGGCAATGATGAATGAGATATTCCACAACATGATCAGAGAAGGATGGCTCGTGATTTACATGGACGACATCCTGATATTCTCCAAGGATCAGAATGAACACCAGGAAAGGACAAAGAGAGTACTGCAAAGGCTGGCAGAGAACGACCTATACCTGAAACCAGAGAAATGCAAGTTTGACGTCCACGAAGTGGAATTCTTGGGTCTGATCATCCGACCCAACGAAATTGCCATGGACAACATGAAACTGGCAGGTATACAGGATTGGCCAACCCCGACAAATGTAAAGGCAGTCAGATCTTTCCTGGGATTTGGAAACTTCTACAGGAAGTTTATCAGACATTTCGCAGAGACAAGCAGACCGCTTAATGAGCTGACAAAGAAGGACAAAACGTTCAACTGGACAACCGAATGCAAACAGGCCTTTCAGACGCTGAAAAGGAAATTCGCAGAAGCACCGGTACTGCTGATGCCAGACCCAACAAAGCCATTCACAATCGAATCAGATGCCTCAAAACACGCGACAGGAGGAGTGCTGAGACAAAGGGATACGAATGGAGACTGGCATCCATGCGGATACATATTGCATGCACTAACACCAACGGAATGGAACTACGAGATATACAACAGGGAACTTCTGACGATAGTACAATCGCTGGAAACTTGGAGACACTACTTGCTGGGTTCAGAACACCCAGTAGTAATCCTCCCGGATCACAAGAACCTAACGTACTTCCGGATGGCACAGAAACTGAACAGACGACAGGCAAGATGGAGCTTATTCCTATTGGAATTCGACTTGCAACTCATCCACGTACCTGGATCTCAGATGGTACAGAGCGATGTGCTATCACGGAGAGCAGACCATATACCAGAAGAAGACAACAATAATGAAGACGTCACAATGCTGCCAGAAACAGTATTTGTGAAATTCATTGACACAGAAATGCATGATCTACTTGCGGGTAGTATCATGAAAGACAATCTGGTAAAAAGCGCAATTGAGGCGCTAAAGACAAAAGGAACGCCACCGATCAAGTCAGCATTGGAAGATTGGAAAATAGAAGATGGCCTTCTATTCTTCCGAGACAGGTGCTACATCCCAGACAATGGAGATCTACGGAAGAAGCTGGTGCAAAAATACCACGAAGGAGTAACCAGTGGACACCCGGGACAATGGCAGACAACGGAAATGATCAGGAGGGACTACTGGTGGCCAGGAATGATGACATACATCAAGAACTATGTCGCTGGATGTGCCACATGCCAGCAAATGAAGGTCAACACCCACCCGATGACACCCCCACTGCAACCGATCAAATCCAAAGCAATGAAACCATTTGCAATGGTGATGACAGATTTTATAACCGACTTGCCAGAGTCCGACGGTTATGATGCACTCATGGTCATGGTAGACCATGGGCTTATGAAGGGGGTAATTTTTATCCCTTGCAGGAAAATGATAGATGCATTGGGAGCGGCCACCCTCTACCTAGACAATGTCTACAAATGATTTGGCCTCCCAGACAAGATCATCTCCGACAGAGATCCCAGATTTGCCTCGCAGCTGTTCCAGGAGCTAGGAAGACTGCTCGGAATCAAGCTGGCAATGAGCACAGCATACCACCCCCAGACCGACGGGGAGACAGAACGGGTGAACCAGGAAGTGGAAATATACTTACAGATCTTCTGCTCGAACAACCAGGAGAACTGGAAGCACCTCCTCCTGACCGCGGAGTTCACACACAACCAGAGGATGCACTCCGTACAGAAGAACTCCCCGTTCTACCTCATGATGGGCTATGAGCCCAAGGCGATCCCACTCCCCTACCTGAAGACAAACATACTGGCCATAGAAAAACGAATAGTTGCACTGCAATGGGCCCATGATGAAGCGAAGGCAACTCACAAGTTGGCCAGACAAATGATGGCGGAAAGAATGACAAGGCACTTCACCCCATTCAAAGAAGGAGACAGAGTGTGGCTAGAAGCGAAGAACCTCAGAACAATGCACCAAACAAAGAAGCTCGCACCAAAAAGAGAAGGACCATTCTCTATCGAGGAAGTCCTGAGCCCACTCTCCTACCGACTGAAGTTGCCAGAACAATGGAAGATACACCCAGTGTTCCACACGGTGCTCCTTTCCCTGTATAAAGAAACCGAGACACATGGACCGAACTTCCCAGAACCGCCGCCCAATCTGATAGAAGGCAAATCGGAATATGAAGTGGAAGCGATCATCGGACATAAGAAGAAAGGAAGGACCATGCACTTCTTAGTGAAGTGGGTCGGATACCCAACCTCGGAGAACTCATGGGAGCCCGAGGGAAACCTGAAACACGCCAAGACAATCCTAGGGGCATATAAACAGCGACAACAGCTGTAGAACCCCCAAGACCAAAAACACCCACCAAACTGAAGAAACCACAGGATGCTCCCCCCTCCATTGACACTACACCTACCACGAACCCCAGCAAGGACTGGGCGAATGGTCATCGACCAACGACCACTGATGAACATACTCCCAGGCAGACCCTCGTGGGTATGCCCACATGGGATTCCCTTCTGAATAACAAGGGACGACTGGATAAGAAGGATGTCCTTGACTTGTCCCAAATGCTGCTTCTTTGCCTGGAGGAGCATGAAGGCAGACTACACCTGGGTGAGGACCCAATACGAAGAGTGGTGTTTTGAGGAAGAGCGAGATGGGGAAGACTACATCTCGGAGGACTTCTGCGTTGACCGGACAGGGCTTTGCCCTGGCATGAGGCCATTGGCGGGTGTGAGCAGACCCCTATGGATCGACCTCTAGTGGAACACCCACTATGATGAAGAGAGTGGATATACCCTGGTGAGAAGGCTCCTGCTTGGAGAGCACGGAGAACTGGGAACCCTACTGCGCTCCAACTGATTCCCTCAGACCCCAACCCACCCCACTTCCTGAGTGGAGAAAAGAAGATGGTGATCGAAGTCAGTGACTTCGAAGATAGAGAGAGGGTGATGTTATGATTTTCTGTTATCGTAACCCAGGACGACCAGACGTATGCCGGCAAGACCGGGTACTTTATTTTTCTGATTCAACTCGACTCACTTCCGATGGGAGATGCTCTGACACATGGTGACTCCATGCACCCGAACCCACTCCCACACATGCTGTGGTATAACAGCCCCTCGACATGAGGTCTGTGACATCGGACTCTCACGATCAACATGCTGCGCTGCAGCACTCTGTGACATCAGATGCCTCATGCGAGGCATGAGGCCTGTCATTTATATTGTTCTTTCTATTTTTACTTGATAATGATCCTGCATTCTGATTGGACGATAGGTATCTTCGAACTGTATATAAGCTGTAGTAATACTGCCTGTATTCCTCAGCTTGACCTAATTCAAATAACGGTCTTAGACTCAACCAGAACACTCGACAGCTTAGGAAGCCCCTAGCTGTGATAACTTGAACTCGACAGTTGGAAAGCCTCCAACTGTGATACACGAATCAACAGTCTACTCAGAAAGCCTCTGAGTATGGATAGCCATATCGACTTAGGAAGCACCAAGTCCCGAACAGAACCCAATACAGTAAGAAAGCCTCTTACTGCAAGAACCGATACAGTTGGAAAGCCTCCAACTGCAACATACGAAGACTAGGCTGAGTTGAGACCTATAGTCTTAACACTCTCCTTGGGATATCGATGTAAGCAAATGGTATACTGCATTTTTCGAATCTCATCAATATTCCACACAGCTCATTAGTATGGACTTTGCCCAGATGAAGCTCGAATCGGAAGCCACATCGTCAGAAGTGGAGAGCCCTGTGACACCTATAATGACTATGCAGAAGCCCAAAGTCCCAGGTCACTACTTGATCTCTGCCTCAGAGCGGTTTGTCATGCATTCTCTGTCCTTACTCGTCTCACAAAGATTCCGTAGCCACAACATAGTTTCCAACACTCCAGAACAGCAAGGAGCCCCCATTCCAGCTGAAATGCAGTCTCAAAACATGTTTATTGCTCCTAGTGTTTTAAGGTTCGGTTCAGTCTGGTTTTTTGACCCCTAAGAGGGTTAACCAGGACCGTAACTGGTCCAGACCATTACCTCAAGTCGTATGGACCGTAACCAAACTGATGAGGACCAGTCCTCATCGGTTCAGTTACCTGGTTCAGACTGGTTTCAACCAGTTTTGCCAGCTAAATAAGTTCTATTATATAGTAAATAAAACTATTTACAATCACACCCTGCGAGCAGGTGCTTGCAGCGGTGTGGTATTGCTAAGAGAATAGAAAAAGAAAACAAAAGAAAACAAAAGAGTAGAAAAAAAAACATCCCACTGTCCCGCATTAGTAGCAAGGGTGGGGATGTGTCATCCCAGCCATTCGTCATCCCCGCAGTTCATCGTCCCCATGATTTGTTGTCCCAGAGGTTCATTGTCCACGCAGTTTGTTGCCCCCACTATTTGTCATCCCTGTGTCATCCCCACTGTTTGTCATCCTTGTTGTCCCCGCGATTCATTGTCCCAGAGGTTTGTTGTCCCAGAGGTTTGTTGTCCCAGAGGTTTGTTGTCCCAGAGGTTTGTTGTCCCCGAGGTTTGTTGTCCCTGCGGTTTGTTGCCCCTCCCTGTCATCCCCGCTGTTTGTTGTCCTCGTTGTCCCTGCCATTCATCGTCCCCATGGTTGGTTGTCGCTTGTCGTCAGCACCTCCACATTCCCCTACGAGAAGTGGCTCGCAGACAGGGTGGGGGTGCTGCGTGACGTGGCATCGGCCATGGTCGCCACTGTCCAGGAAAGGGCCCATTGCCACCCTGCAAGCAGAGGCTCACAGTGGCAGCGTAGGGTGCTGGCATCGGGTGTGGTCATCATAGTCCGGAAACAAGCCCTTTGCCACCCTGCAAACAGAAGCTCGCAGCGGCAGCGCAGGGCTTCATGGGGTACCTGTTTGGCTGGCTTGTGTGTGTTGTTTGGCAGGCAGGCAATGTTGTTATCAAGATACAGGAAACTAAAGATGAAGAAAAACATTTAGTTAGTAAAAGAAAGAAATCAACTAACAAAAACATACCTGAGGGCCCCAACGACATTAGTTCATCATTTGGGCCTCCTGTTTTGTGTTTGTTGGGTTGTGCGGTCATGGGTGTGGACAGAGTGGTGGGGCATGTTGAAAAAGGGTCAGAGGGCAGATGAGAGAAGGAAGGGAGGATGAGTTGGCAGAAAGAATGTGTACACACGTCGTTGATCACTCGTTCCGGCAATTGCTGGATTGTGATCGACACAGTGAGTGCATTGTTTTCAACAATCCTGAGGCCTCCTTCACTATTGCCAATGGTAAAAATACTGTAGAGACATGTGTGGGAGTATTGTATTAATCTACTACAGCTTAAATTTCATTTTTATGTGAAGTATTCAATATTCAATTGAGAAAACATTGTCGAGGCAAATGAATTACAGAACTTGAGTTAATGAAGTCCTCGAATCTATGCATTTTAGCAGTATATCTTGCTACAACCCTTCCACATCACATTATGCACTTAACTACTTATCTTAGGGCATTCAGACACACTTGATTGTTCATTTTTAAGCTTCCAAATTAATTTCTAACAGGTACTAGGCTCACAAATGGCAAAAATGTGAGAAATAACAACTTGCCATTTTCACTCTGATATCTATTCTATATGCTGGGGGGAATCTAGAACTGCATGGCTTTTTAAATTGGACTCATTGGAACATAAGTTATAGCTGTAAAACTATCAAAATTGTCACTTGCCCTGTTACTCACTTTCTTTCCTTTCAAATAATATTTTGACTGCTGGGAGGTAAAGTTTGGAGCCTAAATGTAATTTACTACATATTTACAGGCCCCTGTTCATTTGTGGTGCTCGACGTGCAGCGAAGTAACATCTGTGCGCCCAGCATCATATTTTCTGGCAATTGCCATACTGATGCACGAGATTTTGCAAATGGTGCCACTTTTATTTTGGGAGTACAAACATGACCACATGGTCCGTGTGCATCCACAGGGTATATAAATCCGCTCAAAATCATGATTTTTCCCCCGGGCATGTCCCACTTTACTGCAATTCAAATTATAGTAGTGTAAATAATAATAATATTACTTGTTTTCCTTTGAATGGTATTGAAATTATATAGAGCAAGTAAATATGGGAAGACCGGTTCTAACCAGTTTTGACCGGTTTTGACCGGTTTTTAATCGGTTTTTGATCATTTCAAAAACAAGGTAACCATTAACCGGACTGATCTTAAATATGAGTAACCATAACCGAAAAATGGACCAAACCTTGGTTCGGTTCGGTCCGGTTCTCAGTTTTTTTTTGGTCCTATGGACCAAACCTTAGAACACTAATTGCTCCTGCTAGGCCGCAAACCTTGTAAGTTATTGTTGGTACATGATCGTCATCCCATTTTACAGATTTTTCCTCAGGGACAAGTCTAGCCATGACTTTAGCCGCGACCACACACATAGGAGGCATGCTGAATCCACTGGACCCAGCACCCATATCAGATATTCAGACTATGAGCTGCCATCAGCACCCACGGATGCCTTGACAAAAAATAACCCAAGCCAGAGCTCCCGAGATGGGTCTGATAGCTCTCTTCAAAGGGAAATACAGAGTTTGCTTTGGCAATTTTGTTCAGATCAGCTTGAGGCGATCCAGGTCCAGAACATTGAAGGTGCGTCAAGTATTCTAGCCAGTGGTAATTACAGGGACCAAAATAGAGCCGCTCTGCATCAACGGACTTGCGCCCTGAACATTTTTGATTGTTTCATGCCCGAAGCACTTGATGGTGTGGCGGCAAAGATGAGCAGTAGATGATTTATCCTATGATGTTCAAAATCAACAATGGAAACATGACGAGTAAGAATGAATGCACCAGCTTATCCTGGGATCAGCAAACACCACAAGCCTTTGTCTTATGAAATAAAAGGCAAAGGCGGACCTTCCCATACTGAACAGAGACTGAAGGCTGGAAGAACTAGTAGATTGGTGAGCGCCAGGTCTTCTTCAGAATCTCTGAACAAACCCTGATTATTAAATATGAATGTGAGCATGAAAGAGCAATGCTGGCCAAGTTTTTTCTCTCTTTGAGATTCAGGGCATGGAAACATTGCTATCAGTGCCATCCCTGGACATGACACTGATGTGGGATGGAGAACCAGATGGCAGTGGAGAAGAATGATGACCTCAAGGCCTGAAGTGGTTTGACATAGTGGATGAAAGTCATCTGTCCAGTTACACAAATACCATTCCAAAGTCTCACCTTAGCACTCAGTTGAGACGTTTCTCCCCTTGCCTCCCATATTCTGGGAATGGTTCATTTCAACAGATTGGCACTGCAGAGTATGCTAATACTTCAGAGAAGCTTGTCATCTACTAGTAGAACAAATTTTTGAGGCAGAAGGGAATGATCCCGTCATAGTATCAATGTTCCATCCCAGTGGCTTTCCCTCCAATCTTTCCAAAGAATTATCTGGAAAGAAAAAAACACTTCCAATGCGGCCGGAAGTTAATTCAGAGTTGGGTGGGGGAGCTGGTTCCCAAAATTGAACTGCATGGTAAAGCCACCCAGACAGGAAAATAACAACGTCCCACCCTGGACCATAGCTACCAGCTCACCATCAGAGAATTCAAGTAGGAAGAGAAAAAAAATCTCTTACTGAAGTTTTAAACCCAGGTCAGATAGGTGCATAGCCCCGCCAGTGAAGTACCCCACCGGAAAGCAAGCGGTTGGGCCATTGTCCAGCCCATCAACATGAGGTAGGACCTGCAGCTTGTAGACCAGAGCACGCCCCAACCATGGGCCAGGATCTTCTAAATTCCAGACGCCAGCTGAGAAAGCCTTAGAATACTGCTGATGATATTCTGGAAATGCCTTCTTGAAGTAAGCAGATAGTAAATGGGCCACTTCTTCAGTGACCTGGTAGTACCACTTGACTGCCATAGTGGCTTGGCACCCCCACAGGGAATCCTTGGATGGCATCAGGTTCCCTTCCTATTGGAATCAAATTCAGAATCAATTTATCAGAAAAGAAGAGACAGTAAGCTGACATGATGGCCTCGCATGGACCACGCATGGACCAGGTGGGTCACTCCTACTCTCTCTTTGCCCACTTCATTCGGTGTGTATTGTACCCCTGGACAGTGAGGTACCGGCTCTTCTGGATCCAGCTTGTTATTCAAGCAGGTGGCAGAGTTGTTGGCCAGGGGTAATTCCACCATAGTACCATTAGGGTTATGTTGGATATCCCGCTGATGGACCATCGGGTGCACCGTAGAATGCATCCTCGTGGATACATAACTTTGCATCTGGCTATATACCCACTCAGTCAGAAGCTGCGCGCTCATATGTTTAACTGCGTCATACTGGAAGGCCATCATAGTGAACTGCCAAGGTGGCAAGCTTAGCATGCTCAACATTGGCCATGGTTCGCCCCTCTGGCCCAGCGTAATACAGAAGTTCTTTAACCTAAACGTAAAGCAAATCTTAGCCAGAATTGCTCGGTTATGGGTTGTATTCTTACAGGAAGTTGCTTCCTGGCTGGGCCAGCATCAGATTTTGAGTGGCATTGTGCAAAGATGGCTGCTAAGAGATGGTTCTCCTCGTCATACCACAGACCAGAACAAGCGTCAGCTGGCAAATCTCTAGCTGCCTCCATTTTGTGGTACGCTTCTTCCAGCAGCTGGGGAGTGTTCTTTGGACATTTCCATAAGTCCTTTAAATAAACCCCTCTTACTTTGAAGTGCTTGCATCCCTCAAACCACCGGTCAGCCTTATACTCCAGGGTTTCGAAATATTTAGCCAGCATCGCCTCTTTTGACCTCCCAAGGCATGTAGGCAAAGCTGGTGTTAACTCAGTTACATTTGGCTTTGGAATGTTGGCCACCTAGGAGAGCCATTGGCAAGAGTCAGCAAGCCCTCAGTAAGTACTGGCAGTCGCCTCACCTTCCAATCCACTCCAGATAAGGCTTCACTCTGGGGGTAAGCTTTCCCACTAGATCCAACTGATACTACTCCTCTGCACTCCTTCTGCGACTAGCCATGAAAGTTTTGGAAATACAGGAGGCAAGCTGGGGCTAACCTACTTTTTTTTTTTGACCTTTAGGTTTTATGGATGCCTTGGCCTGGGCTTCCAACTGTGGAAAAGCTTTCCCTTGCAGTTTTCCCTTGCAGTTTTTTGGGGTGACCCATTTGTTCAGCAACTTCAAGTTGGGCTCTGGGGATTTGGGCTACGGGCTAAGCTGGTGGCCCACAACTTCAAGTGGAAACTCGGCTAACAGGATGTGGCACTACCCACAGTTCCAATTTTGCTGGAGCCAAGGTCTAGCTAGCCCCTAGGCCAACCAGGCATGCTTCTGCCATGGCCAGGGCTCCCAGCACCTGCCCTTCCCTCTCCAAGGCCCCAACCCCCAGTACCTGTACAAGTGTAATTCTAGTAGTTTATCTACTCCACCCACAGGGCTATGCCCAAACCCCCATCCAAACCACTCTGGCCATTTATCAGCTGGGTCCCTGCCAAGCTTACGGACACCCCCACTTCTCTGGGCTGATATGCCAGTGCTCGCTCACCCCCAGCATCCCACTCCGACCCCCCTCCCCTCTCAAAGCAAACTATCTCACAAAAATCACCCTGAGCTGGAAGGTCCTCTGGCCTGATGTTAAGGCTTCATCAGCTTCCCAGGGGTGGGGTGTGGTTTGCTTGCTTGGGAGTCGCTGCGGCTGGACTGAGTCTATCTAGACTCACAAATTGGCCCAGCTAACCTCGGGGCTCACACCAATCATAGTGCTCTACTGCCCCAAAGCTCAGCCCCAGTTAGCGTACCCCACTAGTGCACCCAACCAGCACCATACCACCTGCCGGCAAATGGAGGGGGGGCTGATTGGCCAGAGCAGGAGGGAGGAAAGCAAGGAGGAAAGCAAGGAGGAAAGTGAGGAGGAAAAATAGGACCTTGGGCCGATTTTAAGGTCCAGTGGGCGGAGTTAGTAAAGCAACAGGCCTAATCAACCCCACCTTAGACCCTCAAACACCTCCTTATTTAGAAATAAATTTGAAGTCATTGTCTAACAACGAGTATCTCCAATTCAGCGGAGGCAAAAAACATGTGAAAAAAAGTAATATTCATAGGCATAAGCAAGGGCGGTATCAAAGTTCTGAGAATGGAAGAGAAGAGCATTGCATCCTTGGGTAATGAGTTAGCAGGTTGCGTTATGCGGTCTAACTAACTTATGTCAGGAGTGGCTTAGGCATCTGCTGTGCAAGGCTTTTTCAAGCATTCAATTTCTCCAGCAACATCCTCTTTATTCTTCTTTTCATTTAAGTCCCCTCCCTCATATGGACACTTCTTGATCTGGCAGCTGATTTCGAAGTAATTCTGCTGTTTTTTGTGAGCGCTGATTATGCATCAAAGTGTTGAAAATGGAATGGTTATCGCAGGCTTGTCTTGATTCTCCGCCTCGGAAGTACGATAGAGATGCTTGTTTAGAATGATCATTGCTGTGGGCCCATTTGGTTCTTCTGGAAGAATCTACAACCCAAATGTAGATATTAGTGAGTGGCGAAGCATACCAGAGGAAAGGCGCTTCCCATGTACAGAGCATGTTGGGAAACCACAAACTTTACGTACTTTCCCTCAAATTTTGAAACACATGAAAACTTAGTGGTGGCAGGCACGACGTAGTTGCTAGCCTCATCGGCATGACTATCGCATCTCGTTAGGTGATTCAATAATTGTGAGCCTGACTCTTCCAAGGTTGTGAACATTTTGGCGTAGTCTGCTTCCCAGAATGCACATGTCACCTTCTTCAAGCCTCACAGTTGTTGTCCCACTGGCACAGCAGGATTGTGCTCGATCTTCACACCAATTGCTAGCCGCACCCTGCTGAGGGAACAAGCAACATATCTCCCAAGATCATATGCAAGTTTCCACTCATTCTCACTATAGGCCACTTCCCAGACAACTGTTGGCCATGCTTGCATTAGGGGTTGCTTCATAGGGTGGTCCTCATACAGACTGAAATCTGGACTCTTGATGCCATCTTCCAAATCAACATCTGCAGAGCCTCCCAGGCAGACTAAGCCTGTGTCAACTGAGAACAAAGAGCGACCTTCAGCATCATTGGTGTTGATGCTGAAGAAGAGAGTAGACATTATTTCATGTCCAAATGTTGGGTAGTGCACAATCAACTTGTCTCCTGAGAAATTGATCCTTCGATGTTGTTAGACTTGCCATGAACTAGAGAACCCAATGTACTGGAGATTCTCCCAACATGACAACTCTCCTGCTCTGGACTTTGCCCATAAATTATCAACGATGTCGGACAAGATGCCCACAATAGATATCTGGCACTCTCCAGCTGTCCCAGCTGTCCCATCCAGTAGTGGCTTCAGCCTAGATATAACTTGATCAAAGGATGGGGCACGGGATTGGTTGGTAGATTCTAATGAGGACCAAGGTGTAGAAGGGGCAATTACAGTGGGATCAGTAGGATCCAAGGGGAGAGATAAAGGCAGGCATGGTAGGTTGCCAGGGGAGTCCAATGAGGGGCGAGGCGTTGGAAGACTGGTAGCGCTGTAATTGGCAAGACCCTCTATATCTGGAGAAACTGTTTTGTTTCAGCCCACTGAGGGTGGCATGGCTTTCTGACCAAGCACATTAGAAGAGACTCTGCAGTGTTTTGGAGGGGATGGGGGTGGAGGGCGAGGAAACGAGGCTTCAAGGGTCGAGTACATAGTCAGTCTACAACAATTCAGGAGTTGCAATTGGTGGGGTAGCATCTTTGTACAATATGACTTGATATCAGTGGCTTATCAATACTTGACTCCAAGCCCAATCCGAGCCACCTTGTAATTTCTATGTCGCAGTTCTCTTAGTCACCACCTAATTTGTGCAGAGGCCAAATTGATCTGGGCAAAATTTTTCCAACCAAACCCTTCCTTTGGCAAATTCCAGGCTGTAAACTGTATGGAAAAGTTGTTGTCTTTGCCCTGAAAACACTGCATTATGGGGCAAAATTTAGATCAATTCTACTAAAAATTGCGTTTTTTGGTCAAGTTTATCTATTTTATTATGGATGATCAGTTTGATGTAGCCTAAATTTTATTACAGGATCAGATGCAACCAATCAAAAGGAGTCGATTGCGCTATTTTTCATAATTTTCCTGATTTCTTTTGGGGGGTGGCCAAATTTTTGAGGTGCCTGATCTAAATTTTTTGAAATAAAGAAATTGGCTTGTAGAAACATCACTAGACTCTATTCTACATGTTTTGACAGTTTTTGAGGCATCCAGATGTTTGTGCCGGCTTCTAAAATTGGGTCACTAAAAATTGTGGTGTTTGTTTGTCTGCAACTGTTGAACTGCACATCAACAAACCTTTCAAAAGGTCCCGAGAGCTTCTCAAGTGTATTGTGTGGCCCTTGATCCTCGCCAGTGGGAGCGTGACCGTGAGGCTGCTATAGCTGAAGCGAGGTCAATGAACTCATTTCCAGTGAACACAAAGATGGTGACGTTGGTCCCAAGGAGAAGAAGACCAAGTCGAGAAAAAGGAAGCATGAGTTGGCAACATTCTAGCTATGTTCAAAAACTACAGCCCCTTTCAGACCTCCAAAGGTACACTGTATGATATATAGTACGTTTCTTGTTTGAAAACACGCTGGGGATCAAAAACTTGGCCCCGGCCTAGGCCTGCAATATTAATGTATAATTTTTCGGAACTGGCCCATCATTTTGTAGCCATAGTGTTATCTGTTATCTTACAACTAAGCATTATTGTACCTAGACAACTAGAATCCAACATGATGATTCAGATGGTCCTATACATAGTGATATAAAATCATGCAAAAATTATCCATATTGTGTAATAAGACAAAGGTAGATATAGTCTTATCTTTGGATAATATAACTGTTGTATAATGTAATTCAGAATGTAATAACTCTGATCAAATTCGATAACTTACTTGAATATCTCAAGATCATGGGAGACATTATAATTCTCGTCCTGAGGATGGACCGAGAACTTGCTTTCCCATCTGTCAGTGAGCCAGCAAGCATCATAAGCATTCCTCGGTAGACCATGAATGAAACCTGTGCTCCCACTGAATCTCAGTACATGAGCATTGTAGATGCACATATGAGGATAAGCCCCCCATGAGCCACCATTTATGGACAGCCATTCAACCATATGAAGAGAGTCGAAGATATGCAACCAGGTTGCCAAATGTTCTGTCCTCCATTGCGGTAGCAGAACATGAACATGAGGAGTCTCCAATTGCATCTGGGGGTTTCTTGTGGTTTCATCACGGTCAGATTCATCACTTGACATGCCTTCAACACTGAGTCATTGGAGAATAGCAACATGCTTGTGAAGGTTTGGATGATGTTCAGCAATTTCTAAGCACCTTTGGAACAACTGCAAGCAGCTGTTTAAGTGAAACGACATCAGATAGGAAATAAAACCTACATTATATGTCCATTGATGATGTCGTGTATTGTGCGCCAATATAAGATGTTTGGCAGGCTGTAAAAGACTTAGCTTGTAATCTCTTTTGAGTGTCTTCAATCTCATATAGAAAGACTCTATCACACTTTCCATGATGTCTGGTGTTGATGGAAGATCCCTGTCCATAATCAAGTCATCACAAAACACATGAGCTGCAGATCGATTCCATGGGCTGTGAGGCATTCTGAGAATGTTGAATCTAAAATGAGATGCATCGCAACAGGGACGGGAGCTCTCTCCTTTGTCAATGTTCCACTCAGCAGCAAACGATGCAGCTTCTTGCTGAGTGACCATAGGTTGGAGGAGACTCCTTTCTCCAACTAGCTTAATGATGTGTTTTCTTACAGCCTCCTGAAATATGTAATTGAGAATGAGCAGCTTTGTGAGACTATGAAGGTTTGCTCACAGCTTTGATGTTGGTTTCAGAGGAATGATGAACTGGGCCTTGCATGATTTTTGGCTTCCACTTCCATTTGTCTGAGCTTTCTGAACTGACTGGAATATTATGCAAATTCTGAGCTGACAGGGCAGACGAAATATCAGCAAATCCGGACCGTATGTCTCAACTGAGTTGTTGTTGAGAAGCAGCAAATTCTTGATGGGTCAGATATGAATCCTAGATGTCTGGAGTATTAGCTCAATAAATCTGATGCGACTTGGGACATACTTTCATCCTCTTGTCCTCCTCTTCCTCTTCCTTGTCCTCTTCCTTGTCCTCCCCCTCCTCCTCCTCCTCTTCCTCTTCATCGTCCTCCCCTTGCTGCTGGTGGTGGTTGTCATTGTTGCTGTCATTGTTACCCTTTGGTTGGTCTAGTGAATTGGAAAAAGATTGCTGAGCATCAGTGTACCTTTGCTGGCTCTCATTACTGGCATGGCTGGGGAAGTCTGTCTTGCTCCGGAATAATAAAATCGACTCCTTCCATGTAAGGGTTCTAATCTGCCAATGATGGGTGACCTCAGTCATCCTGGTTGATCTGTTGAAGGCATGGGGGCTGTGAGGATGGGTATGTTTGTTGGAGGCATGAGGGTAGTACCAGAGGCAATAGTTCGCCTTGGCACATCCAGAATAGCTTTGAGGGGTGGAAGGGGAACTTGGCCTGGACACAAGGGACACTCACAGTGTTGAATTTCATCAAACCATTGTGGAGCCTTCTCCTTCCCTTTGCCTTTGTTCTTGCGCAAGGCCTGATTGTGAGGTTCCCCAGATGAACCTCCCAGCGTCGGTGTTGGTGGTAAAATTCGAATATCCATCTGAGAAGCACCATGGTCCATGTTCATCGTGGTTGGATGGGTGGGCACATCAGCACTAACTACACAAGGATACATGACATCTCTTTGATAAGCATAGCACGTTGCAGTAATGCACCATCTGTGGATGTACGAATATGATTGTTTGGTTTTCCTGGTGAAATGGCAGAAGTATAGATGTCTCGTAAGCTTGGGGTGGTGCAACACAGCCTTGTACCTGAACCGTTTTGTGATAAGATCATCGCCATATCAGACTGACTAGAAGACCCAGACTAATAATGAATAGTAGACATTACAAGCAAGAACATATGGGGTATCCTTGAATCTGACACACTGCAACTTGGATGTCAATATTGAGAATAGGAATGCTCAGATGCAGCAAAGTGATATTTCAATTCTAGAGGAACTAAGTTAGTGTATAACTCTGTATGATAGTCGACAAACCAGTGCGATGGTGTGAAAAGCCAGAGGTAGAGGTTCTTGAACATTGGCTAAAAGAGGTTTGCACTTCCTGCCAGTCTGAAGATGACATTGAGGGAGTGTGGGCGCAATACCTGAATGCAAACCAACTCGAGGTACTTCTGAGATCTCAGGTAGATGCTCAATCATAATTGTATCCTTGGTTAGTAAGGGTCCATCAGCATCAGAGATCCCCTTATAACTATGAATATGGAGTCTGGCAGTTAGGCAGACATGTGGCATGACACAACCTCAGGAATAAGGCTTACCGTATGTTATAAAGATCTAGACAAAATTCCAAGAGTTTTGATGCACAGCATACACATGTATGCATACATGTACAAGGCCTCCTGATTTTTATATAAGAGAATAGATGTGATCGATGTATGCCTGCTTATTGGTATCAAAACATGCACGAATCAAATCAGGAACAAGCGTAGTAGATAGATCAGAAATTCACCCGTACATCATGCCAGCCATGGCCAGGAAGCTAAGTACTACCTACCTTGATACGTATGCCAGATATCATCAAAATTCTAATGAATTCAAAGATCTAGAAAATAATGTTTTATAATTTAACGCAGAAGCTCATGATGAAAAGTCCATGATCAAGGGCTGCGATTGCAAATCATAAATCTAGGGAGGAATATTCAAATATTAAGCCAAAATTTGCATGAACCTAGGCCTCTGGATCTGTGATCACGATGTGGCTGGTATTAATCCACGGACCACTTCAATCTGTGAGTACTAATCCCCAAAGTGTCTTTGAGCCAGTTTTTACATCACACTTAGAATACAATACCAGTGTAGACTATGTACTGTAATAGTGAATCATACCAGCGCAGGCTGGTAACCTGGGATACACTCTACTATGCATACACGTACATAGTTATAACTAGTTGAGTAGTAAGAGGAAAACCTCAGCATAGCCACCTGTCAAGAACCGATCAGGCTATAGCTAAGGGAGTTTCTGGATTACATGTGGTTCAGCAATCGCCTTGGCTCAAAGCACTCATGATCAATCGTAACTTCCACATATACCGCACATGGCTATGTTTGCTTCTTCCACTGAACTCTCACCCATGTTCCTTACAATAATTATATAGAGGAGAGTATAATAGTCTCTTGGCATATATATAGAGGTAGTGTAATTCGTCATTTCAAACAGTCTTTGTAACCTGATCTAGTACAATATTAATATGGTAATGTAGTCATAGCTGTAGTGAGTTGGAGTTGAATGATAAAGTAGACCTATGCCGGCAGCCAGTAATTGGCATATTATATATTAATATTGGAGTGGTGAGTACTTGTCTACGTAGATCTGGCATGGAACCATATATATATCTGATTTGTATATGTTTCTAGAAATGAATGCGAGCGATCAATGGCATCTGACGTCGTGGCCATGGCCATGCATGCAAGATATGTAAATTCTCACTGCTACAAATTGGCTGTTGCAATTGCAAGTGCATGTCTTCTATCTGACTAGACATGTCCAAATAATGCGCACCGGTAAGTACCATCAACCTGGTTTCTGGATCTAGAGATTGATAGCCACTTGTGACCCTTGATCATGTCTCTTTGTGGCTGGCTGATCTAGATCTCCCTAAGTAGCAAATCTTCATGACATGTTCTAGATCTGTGGATCCACTGGACACACACATAACACATACCTTTGCTACGATGCCATTGGTCATCTTTAGATCTGGTACTGCTGATATCACACTGTAATTATCAAGGAATCAAGGATGGGTATAAGTGCACGCGTTACCATCGATGCTGGATGTGATATATATACCTTTTGATCATGACATTGACAAAGCACATGCACCAATGAGTGATTCAGTCCATGGTATTAATCCACAGTTCTAACTAGGAGTGCCTAGTACAGTATTCACTTCGACATCAATATCCTTCCCCTGGAGTACTCTCATGTTAGCTGCGGATCGGACTCTGCAAGTGTACTATTCAATCTTGCCCTACAGTTGTGGGTTGGTTGTCATTGAAAATGGATTTGTCCACCTGGGCTGGATCTTATGTCTTTGATATTGAGTTCAGCAATCTTGAAGTGATTGGTCGGCTGGGATCACATAGGAGTCCAATTCATGCCATGAAGTTTTCGCCAGATGGAAGGTATATAGCGAGTGGCAATGATGGTGGTGTAGCTATGGTACGCGGGCATCATGTTTCATATACAAGTAACATGGCTAATCGCATGGTTCGACAGATACACAAAACTGGCAACTGGATGCCGATTGAAACACATCAGGGAGCCGACATGATTCACGCCCTTGAATGGCACCCATGAATTCCTGGAGTGCTTATCATAGGTCACCGGGATGGCAAGCTGAACAGATTGCAACTCAGACATTACCTTTCTCATACAGTGCATATATATAGCATCTTCTATTTCTGGATTACCAGAAAGACTTCCATGAAATACAAAATTTCCTTGGCCCCATTAACACAATAGCTTTCAACCACAATGGAACTCAGCTAGCAGTAGCTTTTGGAAAGTGCAAAGTTGCATTAATATCTCATGACGAGGACAACTTCTGTGAGCAAATTAATCTTGACAAGAGTAATGAAAATTACATGATGACAATGCTTTCAAAAGTGCTTCCTGAGCTTCCAGATTATCTCCCTATAGATCAAGGACAAGAAGAACAATCGCCTATTTGTAACTTACACTATCTAGTTGGCCAAGACCTCATTGCTGTCGCCTTTTTCTTAGAGGGGATAGTGTAAGTATATTTCCACAGGCATGTATCCTGACTCATCTCCACTCCATATAGGGCCTACTCTATGCAAGCTCCATATCACAAACAGTGGAAAATTGAACCTTGTAGCAATGTTTGCATGTAGGAGAACTCAATCATATTTTCTTGGATCTTGCACTGCTTATCACAATGTTAAAACAGAGGGTGTTTGGCACAGTCACCATCTGGGAAGCTTATGGCTGCTACAAATCTTGCAGATGGTATTGACTGGTATTCTGTACAAGAGAGACAGTTTAAGAGTACTACAGCCTACCCAGTTGTAGGGAATAGCAATTATATTGTCAAGGTGGAATTCTTGGATGAAACAACAGTAATCGCCAGGAGTGATCAATCCCAACTCTTTGTTGCATCCTACGGTATGGCAGACCATCCACATATACTGGAAATACCAAATGCAGGTGGTGAGCCCCCCTTTTCTTCATTGCTATGGAGTACTTAATTGGGACAAGTTGTTCAAACAGTAGTGCGTCTGCTTGTGCATAGCGACACACACACTAGCCTGACATTCTGATCAGGCAACTACGTTAATGGATCACAAGTTGGCCATTGCTGCTGCGAATACTAGTACCAATGGGAACTATTTTGGTCAGGAAAGAACAGTTTTTATTGCTGTTGACCAACAAGGCAGTATCCCAAAGACGTTATGATGAAGCAACCCCCATCTCAATGGCAATTGCTCAAAAGCCTCGAAAGTGCCAATTGAGGGCATAGCCAAGGTATGTGTGCAGGTTTTTCCACTTTGCTCTTTTCAACGCAGTTCTTTCAAGTTCCCCTGGCTATGGGCCATTGCACTTTTCTGGGTGATATATATCCCTTGCTTTTATACCTATCAGTTTTTCAGCATGGCTTTTTTGTTCACTACCGATGCTGCAAAGGGTGTAACTTGGATCACACAAATGAGGATAAAAATAGAGACATCCACCATGGCTGTGACTGCAACAAGAACAAAAATGAAAATGCTTATGTGTACTGTAACCTTGCTACAAACAGTGCCTCGGGGGGGAGATACTGAAAAGATTACTCATTTCACATGTACGCTTCTCAATTAGCCACCAAACAATGTGGTATTACACCCATGGTAAGTATAAGGACAACCTCAGCCTCTAGCAAAGGGAAATCCGAAGTTAAAATTATACTACATAGTACAGGGATTGGGGACACACCTAGCAAAGGGAAATCCGAAGAGAAAACTCTAAGGATCCCTTTGCCGATGCCCAGTATATGTGAAGACGACAAAAATCAAATAATAACCTAAAAATAGAAAAGGCGGAGATAGGCAGATCAAGGCCGCCGAATGACATCATACCAAGGGGTAGATGTCGGAAAGGGTGCTCCACCTCTAAATATAAAACTGTCAACATGCATAAACATGATAGAAAGGGAAATTTAGTAATAAAATCCGGAAAAATCATAGAAAATGAAGAATAGAAGGAAATGAAGTGAGGAAAAATATAGAACAAACATAAAAAATAGGAGAAACACACAGGGCACCCCCCTAGTCCCCTTACATCACCCCATCTCTAAGATGCATTGCCCTGATGCATTCGAAATTGCATAAGACCAAAGTCCATGACTTGAATGCGATGTGGTGCAGCAGTGTGCTGTCGGTGGAATTCCTTGACTAACCGAGGGGCATTCACATCAGACTCTTGGACCCATGAGTTCTCCTCATACCCATAACCCTTCCAATGCACCAAATACTGGAGTTTTCCTCAATGCAAATGGCTGTCCAAGATTGACTCAGCTTTGTATTGGGATTCTCCCTTGATCACTGTAGGCAGCGGTGGTGGGTGTGAATGGCATCCTGGGAATGGATCTGGGGGAGCTGGAAGGAGTTTGATGACATGGAAGACTGGGTGGAGTCTGGACATGGAGGCTGGGAGGCGTGGACGATAGGCATGCATTCCAACACACTTGATGATGGGGAAAGGTCCCAGAAAGCGATGAGCGAGTTTCTTGGACAGATGCATAGTGGAGATGTCACTGGAGTCAAGATAAACTTGATCACCAACCTTGTACTGAGGGGTCGGAGAATGGCGTTGGTTGTAAAAGTGTGCCATGTTGTCCTTCGCCTTTGCTAAGGCTGCCTTTGCCTCCTCCAAGCTATCCTGCATGCATTCTGTGAACTCATTCACCGTCTCGATGTGTGAGGGAGTTTGGCGAGGTTCAAATCCTGTGCGTGGATGTCGTCCAGTGTCTAAGAGGAAAGGGGTCTGTTGAGTGGAAGCATGGACATGTTGTTGTATCCAAACTCAGCCAAGGGGAGAAGATTGTCCCAATTGTCCTGGCATTCATTGACAAAGATGCGGATGTACTGCTCCAGTTCCTGGTTGGCTCGCTCAGTCTGGCCATTGGTTTGTGGGTGATAAGCGGTCGAAGCAAGGAGCTTGATCCCCAGGAGTCGGTACAGCTCGCGAGTGAACTCTGCCATGAACTGAGGGCCACGATCAGAGAGGAAGGCACCAGGAAGTCCATGTAATTTCCACACATGGTGGAGGTAGAGTCAGGTGGCACCCAGGGCACTGACAGTGGTGTGAGTGGGAATGAAGTGAGCACATTTTCCCACTGAATCAACTGTGCACATCACCACATCAAACCCATTCAACTCTGGCAACTCCACCACAAAGTCAACACTGACAACATCCCAACGACTCTCTGGAACAGGAAGAGGGTGTAGCTCGCCAATGGGTTTGTGACAAGGAACCTTGGTGCATAAGCAAAGGTCACAAGTGTGACAATACTGACCAATGAGGCGTGACATTTGTGGCCACCAATAATTCCGTGAGGTGAGCTCCAAGGTCTTCCAGCGTCCAGGATGACCAACAATCTGTGAGTCATGGTGTTGGGATATGATGCGCCAGCGAAGGTCTGGGTCATTGGGGATGTAGATGCGATCCCTGAAATACAACAAGTCCTCTTTCTCAGCCCACTCTGCTGCACGCAAGGAAAGGGTGGATCCCTTCCTCAGTTCTTTAACAGCTCGGGCAACAACATCCTCATGTAAACTGCTACGGTTTGCGCAATGAATGTCACGTAGGATGTCCCACTCCTTGCCCTGGGGTGCAATGCCTTCCAGTGCCTGAATGGTGAACAGGTCTGGCTGCAACAACACAATGTTTTGGTTGTCATCGCTGCCATTTCCATGGTCTGCATGTTGGGAGAGGGCATCGGTCTTCCCCATGCTGCGACCCAGATGGTGGTGCAAGGAGAAGTCGAATCTGGATAGATACAGGGACCAATGAGCTTGACAATGGTTCAATTTCTTGGCTGTCATAAAGTACTCGAAATTCTTGTGATCCGTCCAAATTTCCACCTTGTGTTGGGCACCCTCAAGGAAGTGTCGCCACTCCTCAAGCGCATGCATTATTGCCAACATCTCCTTGTCATGGATCTCATAATTTCGCTCTACAGCACTAAGGCTTTTGGAGTAGAACACAACAGGATGCCACTTCTGGTCCTCCGGAGACTGCTGAGATGACATGGCGCCCATCACAAAGTCAGAGCTGTCAGCTTCTACACAAAAAGGACACGAATTGTCAGCAAAGGTAAGGATGGGAGCAGAAGTGACCATCTCCTTAAGCCTTTCAAATGTCTCCTGTTGTGCATTATCCCACCTCCATGCCTCCTTTCCTGTCAAGTCGAACAGTGGTCATGCATGATGTGAGAAATCCTTGATAAAACACTGATAGAAATTGATGAAGCCCAGGAAAGACTGCACCTCTTTCTTGTTCATGGGTGTCGGCCAAGCTGTGACCCTGTTCACCTTGATAGGATCCATTTCCACCTGACCCTCTGAGATAATCAGGCTGAGGTACTCGATCTTGGTCTTCTCAAACTCGCACTTGTCCTGATGAAGGTAGAGTTTGTACCGTCAAAGCCATTCTAGGACGAGGCACATGATGCGATGGTGCTCTTCAACTGTGCGGGTGAAGATGAGGATGTCATCCAGATAGATGCAGACAATGCCTTTGAGGATGAGGTCGTGGAAAATGTCATTCATCATGGTCTGAAAGGTGGCAGGACTATTAGTAAGGCCAAAGAACATGACAAATGGTTCAAAAAGACCATGGTTGGTACGAAAGGCTGCCTTCCACTCATCTCCCTCCTTTATCCTCACATTATGGTAGCCCCAATGGACGTCGAGCTTGGTGAAGTATCGGGCTCCACAGAGCTGGTTCATGAGTTCAGAGATGAGAGGTAGTGGGTAGCAATTTGTGACCATGATGTTGTTGAGCCTTCTGTAGTCTTGAACTGGTCGAAGTGAGCCGTCCTTCTTCTTGACAAAGAAAAAGGGAGAGGCCATGGGTGACTTCGATTGTTGAATACGTCCAGAGGCCAGGTGCTTGTCAATGAACTGGTCAAGCTGTCATTGTTCTTCAGGAGAGAGAGGATAGACCTTGCAGGATGAATGGGTTGCACTGGGGGTGAGCTCGATCGTGTGATCCCATGGCTTGCGTGCAGGAAGAGAGTCGAATGATTCCTTGGAGAACACATCTCCAAACTCATGGAGATGAGGGAGCAAGGAATTAGTAGAGGATTTAGCAGCATTGTTTTTGTGGAAGGCCTCGGCGAGGCGTTGGGATATGTTTGATGTAGCACACACCTCGTGCGATGGGCAAATCACAGTGTAGAAGATCCAATCACCCTCCTCCACTTCCTCTGGGTCCTCATCATCATCATCCAAGTCCAGCATCAGATCAGGAACCCCTTCCAACTCCACTTCAGGTATAGGCAGGGGTCTGGCATGACACTTCTGAGTACATCATATCGTGGCCTTTTGTCCATGATGTTCTTGCCTGGCTTCTGTGAAACAAGTATGACAGTGGGATGGACATCGGCTCATGGTAACCTCCCCAGTATGCCAGATGACCTCTGGGTTATGGTCTTGAAGCCATGGATAGCCCAAAATCACCTTTTGCTTTCCCAATTGAGTGACAGCAAAAAGGGCACACTCACTATGATCTTTGTAATGGAGAACCAGGTCTACAACCTCTTGGATGGCACCAGCTTCATTTGGGGACCCATCCACATTATACACAGGTATCGGATGCAAGAGTGAGCGAGTATTTAGGCGATGTTGTTGTGCGAGATGGGCATCAATGAAGAGACTGGTTGCACCAGAGTCCAGGAGCGCAGAGACACCGAGTATCTGTCCAGTGTCGGTCGTCTGCAGGTTGATTGCTAGGTTTAAGGAATGTATAGAGGGAGTGGATGTGACAATATATTTGCATGGTAGTTTATGCTCCCATGATTTAATTTTGGGGTGTGGAGCAGAAGGAGAGATGGGAAGAGCAGGTACGTCTTCAGCCAACTTTGAAGGGTCAGAGAGGGGAACAGTCACAGAAATGGATTCATTCTCTGGGGATTCAACTGACAAGACTTCAAAGTGGTTATGGACAGGCAGTGAGGGTGTATGATTCACTCACTGTGAATAGGAAAATCCTGCTCCTCTACAACTTCTGACTTGATCTCCTCTGCAACCTGATCCTTCACTTCCTCAACATCTACAAGCGCCAACAAGTCTTGGAGGAGTTCATCTCATCCCTCAGGGGTGAGCATACAGATATCCTGACAATGGGGACATGCTCCAGCCCTGTGCCCAGTTTCCCCACAATGGTAGCAGAGATCCAACCTACATGCACGGCTGCAGGCTGCATCAACATCCATTGGTACTGGGACATTGACAGCTGGTGTGGGAGTTTGATGAACAGGAATGGGGTTAAGGCAGGGAAGGGTTCGATTGAAGGTGTAGGGCGCATGAGTGGTAGTTGGAGCACAGAATGCAGCATTAAACGCTGCATTTGTGAGTCGGTTCTTCTCACAGAGTGAAGCAGCTTCATACCAAGCATAGATATCATCGTCCGCTGGGCACCCTTCCAACATCTGTGCAATCTGATCCTGAATCTCTCAGTTGAGGCCCCGTCGGAACTTCACCACAACTGGTAGCCCACTCCCATATCCTGCCACATCCACCAAATCCTTGAACTCATCGATATAGTCGTCCATGGATCGATGCGCCTGGTGGTAAGAGGATGACTTGAGTTGTGTCACTGCTTGGTGGCATTCGTTGAGGGGACAAAAGTGGCATACAAACTCAGCTCAAAAGTCACCTCAAGTGGTGAAAGGTAGAGAACTGAGTTCTTTAGTTTGACACAGAATACGGTCCACATAGAGATAGGCGCGTTCAGATTTCATGTATGTGAAGGCCCAATAAATTTTTGCAGCCTCATCGATGAATTGATGCGACTGGAGACTGATGTATAACTCACAGGAATTAAGGAATGCATGTCCCTGCACACATGCACCATTAAATTCAGTGGGGGGAGACAGTTTGATCTGGGCATGCTCTGTAGTGGGTGCATTTGGCAGTATGTCATTGTTGGGTGCACTTGGAGTCGCAATGGGGGGAATATTGGTCATAGGGTTAGTCTGGAGGGTCCTGACAAAGTTTTCGATCATAGATTTAAGTGAATTGATTTGCGCGCATATTCCGGAAACATTGCTTTCAAGCGGGTCGAGGCGCTCTGATGTGTCCATGTCGCTAGGGGGCACGTTTGGCGAAAATGGCAGTGCAGTAAAGGCGAGACTATCTGGAACGGTGTGTAGGGAGTCTGTGGAGCTTTGGGAAGTGTCATCCACTCTGTACCTGCCTATCTTGGGCAGTGCATTCATGATTTTGGGCCTTAGGGGAGAGTTTTCTACTATAAGGGCAACCTCAGCCTCTAGCAAAGGGAAATCCAAAGTTAAAATTATACTACATAGTACAGGGATTGGGGACACACCTAGCAAAGGGAAATCCGAAGAGAAAACTCTAAGGATCCCTTTGCCGATGCCCAGTATATGTGAAGACGACAAAAATCAAATAATAACCTAAAAATAGAAAAGGCGGAGATAGGCAGATCAAGGCCGCCGAATGACATCATACCAAGGGGTAGATGTCGGAAAGGGTGCTCCACCTCTAAATATAAAACTGTCAACATGCACAAACATGATAGAAAGGGAAAATTAGTAATAAAATCCGGAAAAATCATAGAAAATGAAGAATAGAAGGAAATGAAGTGAGGAAAAATATAGAATGAACATAAAAAATAGGAGAAACACACAGGGCACCCCCCTAGTCCCCTTACAGCAGGATATATTTTGGATCATCCATGCATTGTTTTTCTCCTACAAGCCTTATATCGGAGATCACATACTTAAAGTGACATTGAAGTGCATGATGAATTGTGTATGTCATTCTTGCAGTACTAGTTGAACAATGTTAAAGATAAGATCAAAGATTAGTGGTTATTCATTGACGTGTAACGTATGAATGTGCGGCCAGGGTAAGATCAGTATATCATGTTCCCATACCAGTTTACGGGCACTCCATTCTCTGAATGGGATTGGCACAACGAATCTTTGTGGAAATACACAACGCGATTCCAGAGGTCTCGCATGCAAGCCTGGTCAAGCTCCAGATTGTAAGGGCATTCAACAATATAGCCATATATCCCAATCCAGCTCATATTGCCTGCAAGATCTGGCCCAATGATAACAATGCGCATGTTGAAAGCAGAGGTAATCGATATCGCACCTTTGTGAGTAACAACACCCGGCCACTCAGTTGTTGTTTCAGGCACAAGATGTCAAATCTGGAATAGAGGAAAATTCTCCAAGAATCCCATTTTCACTATATTGGATGCCATAACATCTGATGGCTGTTTCATGAGAACTGTGAGTCTGCCGTGTCCTTCATATCTACCTTTGTGGAAGGGCAGATCAATAGTATCGTGGACTCAGACATCCAGCCTCTTATATAATAGATGCTGGTTGATGAGCCAACTCCCTGGATTTCGAAGATCAATTGCAAGCTGAAAATCATGCTCAGGAAACTGTACCAGATGGTGCTTCTGAAGACGTTGTGTCACACATCTCCACAACCATTGGACTAGCCCTATCATTATTGACTTTTACCACAGGGTCTGGTGCAACGCACTCAGGCGCTTCAGTTCCAGGATGAGGTGGTGTCGATGGTTTTGGCTGGGAGGCAGCACTCATCGAGGGTTGTAAATTTTGTAACAGAATCCAACATGCCTTCTCCAAAGGCAAGCTAGTGCTATCGTTGTTACATAGTTAGCTTCATGAGTTTAGAAACATGGTGTTGAGATCAAGAAACTTACAATCTTTCCCTCAGCTGCTGGATGGGATAGGTGTTTAGGGTGTTAATAGCCAACGTGCTCGTTAAAACATCCACGATTGTGTCCCGATTCAGAGAGAAATTGCTTCCCTTGACAAAGGCCAAGTTACCCTTGTTGCCGCCTTTGAGAATCTGAACCTCCATGTGTCGATAAGGGTATGCATGGCGATTTGTACATTATCCAATCTTTGGTGGTGAGACCTATGCCCTTTTGGGTTGACGATATTAATCTCTGCCACATTTGGAATTTGTGCATCGGAAGATTTAGAGGCATCAAAGAATGTCTCAGGTAGATCCTTCCAATCAACATGAGCCATGCTCACAAATATCTACAGGCAGCAAATTATAAGCAAACCAATTGTTATACACCAAGAGAGCCTGGAATACTTACTTCACAACCCTGCTGCTCTATCTGGTTTATGTCAGACATACTTGTGTGTACAATTGAAATGGTCCAACTGTATATTATCAGGGACATGTTGATGTTGTCTGAGTCGATAACAAATCCTGGCGCTCCACGATTGGGACCCTCAATAATTTCAACGAAATCACCTGGCTCAAATTGCTTTCAAATATTGGTAAGCTGAACTTCATGAACGATGCCGTGATCTTCTTTGGGAGTGAATCTGACTGTCAACTCCTTCACCTCTATAACAAATCCCAAAATTCCCTGCAATGTGCCAGCCACCATGTGAAGCCTGTTGCCCACCCAATAATGACGTGGGAAGGGTTTTGCTCTGGCCCAATAACTACTGCGATGAAAAAAGTCCAGCTCCTGTGAACTGGCAAGGATAGCTGTGCTGGATAGTTGAATGAAAGGATATTCAGCATGCAAAAGGCCATCTGCATAAAAGTGCTTTTTGAAAAAAAAGAGGTGATTTCGTGTCTCCACTGAGCGAGCACTGAATGTTTGCTGAATTGCCAGTAGATCAAATAGTGCCTGCAGAGGGCGAGGATCCTGCTTGCGCTTCTTGTCATTTGTGAGAGCAATTCAGGGAATGAGTAATACATCATACATCCAATATGCTTCATCCATGGAGTGAACAAGTCCCAGGTCACCCTTGTACAAACCCTCCTTGACACGGACCCAAGACCATTCTGTGATCAAAGGTTGTATTCCATTTGACAATATGTTGAGAATAGCTGCACAATCCTCAAGTTCCACAATATGTATAACATATGAGCCGTCTCTCATACGAGCAACCCCAGGGATCCCATGTACAACAGTGCTGACATCAGACAATAGTCTAGCCTTGACATAAACCCAGCAGTGAATGGAATCCCAAGTAAACACTGAAAGGATGCCATTTGAAGAGCCTAGGGCAAGTGATTTCTGAAGGATCACTAGTACAATGTCCCACTCGCAACCCTCCTGAAGAAGCGGTAAGCACAAGCAAAGATGCAAAATATCACTTTACCTTTACCCAAACACGCCACGTCACGTCCTCCTCCATGGGGAGATGACTAGCCAAATTATCGTCAAGACCATGAGCAGAGATGTGCTCGACTTCAGAAGCCTCAAGATCTAGATGCCTATGTTGAATGTCTCAAGCAATTTCGTGCAAGAATTCTGGACTGTTGTCCTCTTGCCAATCGTCTAGGACATCCCAACGATATAGACCATGCTGAGACTTATCATCCTCATTACCCTCGACAACAAATTCTATATGGGCATGATAATAAAAAGTGAATCAGAGGTAGGGTCAAAGAACACACCATAGTCGCCTTCACTCTTGAACACATCATCTTCACTCCCATCGTCAACCTTTGCTTCAATGTCCAAGAACTTTGCGATGTCGGTCAACATTAATCTAGAGTACCAATTCCTGCAAAAAGGAGTGTCGATATAGCTATGGAGGTGCATAAGTTCTGAGTCCAAGCTCAACATTCGATGTGCAGCTTCATTCTTTTCCCCATTTAACTTTCCAAGTCTTCAATTCTCATATTTATATGCTCACATTTAACAGGGATTAGTAGGCCTTTACATGGGAAGCCTTTCTTTCACTTATGCTAAACTATTTCGTTCAACACTAGGCTTTGTAGCCCAAGCATGATACTGACTGACTGACTGACTGCAAAGCAAAAAGGACTCGGACTTACCATTGAAGTTGTTGGTTAGGAAAGGAAAGGTGTATAGCCACATCAAGCCATCATTTGAGCTCACTAACAAACAAGAGGTAGGGGAATTGCTGAAGCCACACAAGGCTTTGGCAATTCCCCTACCTCTTGTTGTTTGGCAGAGTTATACTTCAGAGTTGGGCACATGCAAGACTTTTCGACTTCTTCATTCCAACTCCCATGGCCAATGTGAATAACATAGTACTTAGGCTAGTAGCCACATCTTTCCATGTCTTTGCATAATATGTAGTGGCCAGTACCTACATTAGAGTGAAAATATGAAGTATCTAGTCCGAGCCAATGGAAGAAATGTTTTACTGGTAAGTAAGGATATACAGCAGTATATCCATTGGCTGGCACTAAACTATTTGCTAGTCTACCCATGTTCAAAATGTGAACAGATGAATGCTGATGCGCTGAACAGTTGGAAAGTTAGCATGAGCTTGAAGATCATGACACTTTGGTCGAGTATTGGTCCCGATTGCATTGCCAGCCACTATCTCGACCTCAGGCTCATTTGCCGAGATCTGCGCAATGATGAACTTTCTAATGGTATGTTCCACTTCCTGTTTTCCCAGTGTAAATGATGTGTATGACATTTTCATCAGAATTTATGGTTGACAGCTGGAAAAAGCTACCAGACAGCTGTGGATCTCCTTCCAATTTACTTGGGATAAATTCATGCTATGAAACCACATGATCAGACACACGTTCTTGATCGATAAAGATTTAAAAGAAATGATATATGTACTACATCCATGTTTCATTCATCACCGCAGTCTTCTACATCGTTATCACTACAGTAAACAGGAGACTTGAATCGAACTTGGCATTTTTTTAATCCAACACAAGTGAGCTTATATCCCCCTGTATCTTCTGATCAGTTTTATAGTCGCTGCTTAGCGTCATCGGCGTATGTCATGCTCCCTAATAATTCTTGCAGGAACACTAGAGAGCGAGCAAAACCTGCGTCTGCAAGTGCCGTTTGCACTGCACACTCTTCAATCCATTGACAGGAGCATATGAAGGTCACATCACATTGCAATCATGCAGTACACGGGACAATCATGCCAGAGATGACAAATGGCTTTTGGCAAGGGAGCGGATGTCTGTCATCAGCCCATCGCTGCACACTCCACTGCCTGGAGATGCCATGGTCTCTCCTGCTCCTGAACTACAGCCTATTATGATAAGACTCATAGAACAAGAGGTCCTTTGGTATAGCGACCTTCCTGTTACAAGCCCCACTGTGCATCTCATGTTTGTCAATGACCCTATGTCAAATGGCAAATATCAGTGGCAGGAAACCCTGATACCAAACTCCAGGTTGCATGCTCTATGTGTGAGCTCTTATGCTAACTTGGCCTTCCTTACATGTGAGAACCGTTTCTGTGAACTTGTCTCAGTACTTCAATCTGTAGAGCAAGCTGACAATGTTATCACTCTCAGTATGCGGCTCCACGACAAGCTAGCCCATCTGAACCATGAAAAGGAGCTTCAATGGGTTCAACAATGAGGAAGTGCTGGCTCTGGGAAAATACTTGTAGATATGTGTGCGTGACTTGCAAATGCTGAAACCTTGGTTCAAAATCACATTTTGTTCTTTAGAGATCCATTTTTATCCTTGTGGGCCAAGAAATTCTATCGCAAGAGCAGCATTAATTTTGTCCCTTGTCCTGGAGAACACATATTTCTTGCCACGTAGAGCCCTCCATGCACATTTAGCAGGTCTTTGAGATCTCTTGCACTCGAGTGGTATACCACAAGAGGCTATCAACACGATTCCCCAGGATCCTTGCTCCTGTGCTGCTCAATTTCATCTCGATTCTGTTACTCATCAATTCTTGTCCTGTCCAGCATGCTACTGTCTGTATCCATATAACCCTGGAGATAGCCCTGACAATGACTTTCGACCAGCCATCCTGCATTGCACTCACCAAAAGATGCCCCAGAGTTTGCAGTGCAATGCATCATTATGGAAACTACATGATATCGGAGGCAATCAACAGAGATATGCGCCCTGCCACAAATATCTGCATCAGGATCTTAAGTTTTGGTTGGGACATCTTTTGTCACAGAAAGACATCGAGCCTCACCTTGATCACTTTCCACAACCCCCTGTGGATCCAAATGCACCTATCCACAATATTTGGCTGTCAGAAGTTTTTTGTGCATTGAAAGATGCGTATGGAAATGCATTCTTTCCCCCTCCACTGGGAGAAGTGTGAATAGTATTCAGCCTTTCCATCTAGTCTTTCAAGGTCCAGTTGCAGCAACTGCAAAAAACTGCAACCCAACTGAACTGCAACTGGTGGCAACTGGACTTTTCAGTTGCAGTTGCTGGGTTTTCTTAATGAGCAACTGCAGTTGTACAACTGGTTGCAACCGGTTGCAACATGTGGCTGTGCAGTAGCATAATCATGCATGTTTTCCTATTAAAATAAGCCTAAAATCATCAAAAATGGTCAAGAAATAAGCAAGTTATGATCAAAACAATTATTCTACTCATAATATACCTTAGCTTTGGTTGTTTTACTTGATTTTTATATATTACAAGGCACAGATACATGACAATTAATTTTCTGCACCTGAAAGTGCTAGTTATAACTGGTTGTAACCAGTTTACAACCAGTTACAACTGAAGTCTGGTTGCAAATGGTTGCAACCAGTTGTGACCAGTTGCAGTTGCAGTTGTTGACAATTGCCTTGTCTTGCAACCAGTTGCAGTTGCAGTTGCTCCAAATATGGTCCACAACTGCAACCCAACTGGACCTTCAAAGACTATTTCCATCGATGGATTCAATCCTTATTACAACAAAATATCAACGCTGCATCTACTGGCATCTGGCTTGTTGTTCTTGTTGAGTACAGTGATGAAACACTTACTACATAGTCCAACATACAACTTATTACTATACTTGTTAGATTGTAGATATTATAACTGAAATTTGTTTACTTCATATCTCACTTCGTACTATAGCTATTACTTAGATTTTTTGACCCAGACATAGGGGGTAACGCAGACGCGATATAGTGGACACCTAGTTTCATGCCTTGCAGTTTCCTGGCACAACAGGAACAAACAAAAGCGAAATCCTACTATGTCTGGGAAACTAGACATGAGATTGACTTGGATAAAGTGTAATACACATTACTATTATTGAACTTGTGTTATAAGTGTGTTGCAGACAGTTGACTTGAGTTGCTGACTAGTGATAAACACTAGTAGAATTTGTCATAAGCTTCAACAGTTCTCAACCTACCTCCTCATCTCCACTATCTGGATGAAAATGTATGCCTTTTGGGCACCATCCCTAGGAACCCATCCCTGGACCAAATCAATCATTATCTCAAATTGTTGGTAGAAATCCTGCTTCAGTTTTGGGACCCAGGTGTTTTCTTACAATTGCCAGTCCAGTAGACATTTCCGCACAATGCTCATACCACTTGTAGCAGATATGCTTGGTGATAGGACTCCCCGGCACTACCATGGTGCACCATTTTTGCACTGTCTGTGACCTTGACTACCATGACATTGACACATTGTGTTGAGATCTTTCAAAACAGTAGTATACATCTCAGCAGGGATGGTACCTCCACGAAGCCACCCACTGTCACAACGAGGAAGAAACCAACTGCAAAAGAATTGAATAAGTGTCTTGAAGTAATACGTGAAAATAAAACTAATATGGTGCTGGAACTGTCGTCATTTACTTGGGAAGCCTTGTTCACAATCTGCATGGATTACAACATTCGAGCTGCTGGGCATAACTTGGTTGTTGGAATAAAATGGGTACTAGCTCAGAATATATATCATTGGGTTAGTATCTTTGCACCATTATCATACTGGAAGCTTACTTGCATCATTCACTTTAGTGGCAAGGAAGTGATCCCAGTGTACATGCACTCCTTGCACTCCCTAAACTTGGGTATCAGAGTCTACGCCCTTCCAGCCCAGAACCCCCAAGCCAGAGCAAGGCATCTAAGAAACTTCAACTTCCTCCTCTTCCAGAAGGTATTTCCCTGAGAGCTGTCAAACATGTCATACGACATCTCACAGCAGATGATGAATCAGAAGAAGACAGCCAAAAAGCTTATAGCCAGGGTTCTGCTTCAATATTCGGATATGTTTGCCACAATCTCCTGGGTATTGACATCAGCACACTCGGTTCCAAGCCAAAGAAGCAGAAGTTATTTGATGCTATCCAGGATTTGGTGAGCCTTTGCGTGTTGTACAAATCATGCATTCTGATTACAAGGATTAGTGGGTTACAAATGCTGAGCGATACGGCGAGCTTTCATCCTACATCGAAGTTGATGATGAATCACCGAACTGCATTGTTCTCAGAAAGGACATCTTAGAAGCTGTATGGTCAGACATGGCACATATGTGACTTCCTTCATGGATTTCACCTGTGCCTCGAGATTGGGGAACTGTGGCAAGGGGCAAGCTGAGCACTGATCAATGGAGGATTGTTTGCATGATACATCTGATGTTCACACTAATCCAACTGTGGAGCAACGGGACTGATCATCAACAGGAGCTGCTCAGCAATTTCATGGATCTTGTCAGCACTGTTGGCATTGCCAACATGCATGTCTCATCTAAAAACCAAATCCAGGCTTACAAGTACCATATCTTTCGGTATATCAAGGGCTTGAAAGTTTTATTTCCTGACCAACATCTCAAACCTATTCATCACACTGCTCTTCATATTGGTGACATATTGCAGCTTTTTGGTCCCATTCACTTGCACAGTGCACCTTTCTATGAACACCATATCAAGTTTCTTCATCGCATAAATACAAATGTAAAACTTGGTCCGTCACTAAGGAAATCAATATTTCTCTGACTGATCAATTAACTTAGGTGAATTGGAGTCAACCTATATGAGAGCATCTACTCACAACTCTAACCTTTAGGTGATCCTTGCAGATGATGATACCATACGACAAACAGTTTGAGGGATGGTGACAGCTATGGAATCGATTGAGAAGGAAGACATGCAAGGTTTCCTTTGCACAAGCATGTTGGACCATAATCAACTGGAATTAATTGATGAATCCAAAGCAAAGCCCATCCAGCTTGATGAACAAGAATATCAATGTCTCCGTACACTCATCAATTATGAATATCCCATGAATGAGCAGCTTGTGCTGCCATGGCAAGTGTTGTCTGTGCAGGAGATATCCATTTGTGGCATTTCTTACAGTACTTCTGGCTCTCGAGATTGCAATGTTATCTTCTGACCCAGCGAACAGCCAACAACTTCCCAAATCCAGAATGCCGGCATCATTCAGACAATCTTTCAGCACTCTTGCACACGACATGCAGGCCTTTACCTCATGATATGAGAGCTGAGCCAGATAAGCACTTCCGATGGTCGAGTTGATCCATGTCGGAAATATGGCTTTGCAGGAGGATTTCTTTGTGATGGTCAAGACAGCAATGTGCAACTACATGTGATTGTGGCCTCACAGGTCATCTCACATTTTGCTTTGACAGAAATGATGGGTACTGCGAATGATCGCCTTATCCATATGCTTCCTCTTGATCAGGTAGGTGATGAATTATGATGGTCTCCTTCTCTGTTTATGCTGACAATCACTTATTATAATTATAGCACATGTTCGCATTCCAAACGGAAGATCAAGATTTTAATGCATCATCATCCATTTGCAGTTGGGCATGCATACCTTACTTACAATGACAGCGATTGTGAGATATATTGTGGAAGGAAGCATTCGAGATCTTGATCATTCATTTAGGAACTATCCCAAGGGTAAATACATGACAGACTCTCTGTCAGATCTAGATCTAGAACTCTCCCTTATAAAATATTTGCTTGAGTTGCATAAGCATGCTAACTCCTAAGGTACGGGGGCTCAAGTTCTAAGCTCCAGTTTCAAGTAGAATAGATTGTTTATGATTGGCGTAGACCTGTATAGTCTACAGTAGAAAAAATAGATCCTGGAAGCTTAAGGAAGTAGTAGCCGGACCATGACCCTTGACCCTGGCAACTCCCTTACCATGTGGTTTATTTCCCAAAGCTTTGTGCATGCCTTACTTTTTGACTTTTCTTCCCGTACATCCATGTTCATCTGGGACAGCAATCCAATTAATTAGTTACCCTGGACACAGTAGCACTTGTGGTTAGTATACACTGTATTACTGGTAGTACGGAATCGTATATGGGGTTGAATTACAAAAGATCTTGTATCAGCGAGGATCTTGGTATGTGCCACCTCTCTAACACATATGTACATTGATTGTTTGAATTCATTTAATGTGCTAATATTCGGTATAGACAAAGGGGATGGTCTCTTTGTGCCAGTCCAGCCTTGCATCATGAAAGGAGTGATCACCAAAGGGTAGATGTGGCATCACACCTTATGTATTGTACTGGTTTCCCACCTCAGATGCTTCTGTACAACTTACATTCAAAATGGTGAGTTTTGATGTGGTGGCAGTTCTTTGACTTTTGGCAGGCAGCTTAATTCGCTGTAGAAAGAGGATATTTCGAACCATGGCACAACTGACCTAGCAATACCCGATATGCCAACCTCTTCCATTCTCTCCAATGTGACCCTAACAGCTTCTAGTGATGGAGGCCGACAAGGCCACTTGCCTGGAACCAGCGGCCTGGATCGCTATAACCACCAAATTTAAAAGCAAGTCCAGGCCTGGGCAAAATCAACGATAGGGGCAGATTTGACAGACATGGATGCATTTCAACAGAAGGGTAGTGCGACAGTTGAGGAACTTACAACTCTTCCAGAAGAGCATGCTGTGGTTCTGGAGGAGATTTCAGCCCTTCAGCAGCACAATGTGACCCTTGACTGGCAGAACATAGAGCTTAGGGGGGATATCAAGGAGCTGAAATCCCAGATAAGTAGTATGGAATGGCAGCTGCAGTATCAGCCAGCCAATGAGCATGACTGTCAGTTGGCAGAGCTGCATAAGCAGTTGCAGAGAACATGTAATGAGTTGACAGTGATGCGAAAGAAGAATGCAAAGGTAAAATTAAACCAGGTTCATGAGTTACTCAATGTTTACACTTAGCTCTAATCATCATCCTTGGAGTCTAACCACCTGGAGCTGATCAAGGAACTGGAGGAGAAAGTTGCAGGTAAAACAACAAAATGGATGGAAGAACACCTGAAATGTACTGCAATGGAACAGGAGAAGGGAAAGAAATATAGTATAACTTCTTTTTTTTTTTTTTTTTGCTTTTGGGTCATTCTGATCATACGCATTATGCTCAGAGGAATTCAAATTACTCTTGACCACCATATTGAATCAAGAGGGAAGTATCGCCAAACTGCAGATAGCCGCAGCTTCTCATAAGGACGACAAGAACAAGTGGCTCAAGGAGAGTGCCAAATATGCAACCCAGATTGTTTCACTCCAAGAGAGTCTTCAAGTTGCCAATGGGGAACTTAACAAGTTGAAGGGGGAATACAATATGCTAGAGGGAACTAAATGTTGATTGGAGTCTGAAATAAATGAGATGTCCATCAGTGACATTGATACCATGCGGGGTTCTCAGCAGTTCCATCATAGTCTTGCTGCAGAGTTGGGTATGAGTGAGAATTTTGGGATAGAGAAAGATATTAAATACAGATCCTTATTTGAATTCAAGGTGGTAGAAGAGGAGGAGGAGAATGATGGAAAGAATGAGGTGCATCTGCTGTTCTCATCACAAACCTTAGTGACCAGATCCATGTGCTATTCCAGCCAATTTCAGAGAGTGTGAGCGAGACATCGAGTACCATATCACCATCCGCAGTTGCCAGCCCAATCCATGAGAAGACTGAATCTCAAATAGAGGTTGACAATAGAGTGGTGTTGGTGGCCAACAGCTACGATCTTGATTCCATGAGCATCAAGGTCCAAGGGCCAGAAAAGGAAGAAAATAACGAAGTCTGTAAGATTTCCTGTTCTCATCGCGAGCTCAGTGACCAGATCCATTTGTTCTTTCAGCCAGTTTCAGACATTGTAGACAGTGTGAGCGAGACACTGAGTGCCACCTCACCACTGGCAGTTGCCAGCCTAATTCCTGAGAAGACTGAATGTAGAATAGAGGTCAACAATGATGAGTATGGAGCAGTGTCAGCAGCCAATAGCTACAATCTCGACCCCGTGAGCATTGAGATTGAAGGGCCAGAAGAGGAAGAAGATAGCAGAAGGAACAAGGTAAGATATCCTTCATCTTATTGGCAAAGCAAGCCTAGATACATTGATTCTTTCAGATGCTGATAGATGTTAAGCAATTCTACGTGAAGATTGCGAGTATATTCCCCTCTCACAAAGCTGTGTTAACCTTGCTGCATCAGAGTTCTGTATCTGCGAGGTGTACCTGGGTCTCCATCTCGCACTGGATGTACTTAGTGCTGCTAGTTGTAGGTCTATCCTGGCTATCTATCGATATGTATACCTCCACGAGGTCTACCTGCACAGCCCGCCACCGCTCCTATGCGGAGTTCTGGGCATTATATCAAGGAGGTGAAGGACTTGTAAATGTTGGTTATTATCATGACCTTTACATACAATAGGGAGGTGCTCGGCATAGTGGTGACCTCATACATAATCACAACATATTCAGATCATAGTTCATCAGCAATTGGTATACCATTACATTCCATGTTACAACTAATTGACTAGCTACTGGGAGGAGGCCCTCAGGAGATGAGCTGGAAGTCGGACATATACTAGTTATAACGATCACTGTCTTAGTACTGTGACTAGTAGAAAAAGAGATATCACTGCGATGAAGGGTGCAGATCAAAAAAAAAACCTGTGATCTGTCGAGGAGGGAGACACTTTGCATCAAAACTCTTAGTAGTCCACGAGATGAATCTAATAGTATGTTGAGGCTCTTTATCTAAGAAAGCATTAATAGGCATATGCACAGGGCTGCTACTTCATCTAGAACATTTCCTTTAACCTTGGGCTGCACCATATATGGGACTCAGTACCCAAGACAGAGTATGAGAATTTCCCCCCGCCAGAGTGTGCTGGGTTTGACGCAGAGGAGACTTTCATTTGTAGCATCGTTGTGGTTCATACTAAACCAGCCATAGACCATAAAGCACTTTTCTCCAATGACGATGATAGCAGTGTGCATTTTTACAAACTGATTGTGATGTGTAAACTGAGAATTTGCAGGGACTCAAGGGAGACCTCCCGCCTCCTTTCTGTCATCACATTGGTAGTCAAGATGGCACATGCACCTTGCGCTGACTAATGGATAAAAATATCCTTTGACGGTGGCCTAGATTTAACAAGTCAGCTGGGGAGATGTACAGAGAAAATGTGCAAACCCTTTGTGCAGGCATTTTGTTGATCATGACGTTTCCAGAGGGTGTGTTGCTTATGTGAGGCAGAGATCGATGAGGACAAATCATTCAAAATTCAGGGTGGGTTGGAAAGAAGGAATATTAATGTTCAGTAAATCTTTGCCCCAGGGTAGGCTTTCTAGTCCACAATATTGAGCATAACACTGATGCGAGGCCTGTCCACGCTTGTAGATCTACACCTTCAGATGAGCTATAACCGGCATGCAGGCATGCACATGTATCTGATAGAAAAATAATTCAATGAGGGCTGATTGTGGGTAGCAACACATTTGGGGGAGGATATTGATCATGGTGAGGTCAGATGCTCCCAACAATCAAAATTCTATGACTTAATTACAAAGGTGAACAGGGAAACTATATGCGTTGACCTGGCAATTCCTTAAGATCTAGAAACGGCAAACCTATGCATATATTATGTTGGCTCATGCCGTGTTTTGCTGAGGAATCTGTGTGTAAGAGCCTCTGTCCTTGAACATCAAATGCAAGGCTACCCCCAAAAATACTAATTAATGTTTACCTAGGCCTGGTGATGATTTAAACCTCGAATTTTCTGGCTATCCTGATTGCTAGCTGACACCATGGCCACAAGAGTGAAGTGCACAGTTTTCCATCGGCCGAGTGTGACATTATCAAAATGCTCTGTTGTTTTTTTAATTACTTGTTTTTCAGTCACAACATATCCTAGGCTTGCACCATGGCCTTCAAATGGTCATCTATATCTAGTCCTATATATTGTGAGCTTAGGCACATGTATACTGCGTGTGTCGTGGGTCCCTCATACATGTGTAAAGTGCACACCTTGATCCTGGATCTCAATGTCCATCTTCGGTTACAGGCTTCAACCTAAGGTACATGCAGTGTCACCCAATATATTGGCAAACTTAAGCTTGTAAGTGAAATTTGGAAGCTGTCATGATCAACGGCTGGTACTGACCATATCCGATCCAATCATTATATGATGGGATGTTCGCCATTATTTGCAATTGCGATGGGATGCCTGTCCAAAAGTGGGTACACACACTCATGTTCCGAATTTACATAACAATTCTATCCCCTTAAGATTGTAGATGCCTAGACAATCATCCTCGCAATCGATAGAACCTTGATCTTGCTTGCCATGTATCCTACAGCATCTTATGTCTTTGGCGACATTCATGACTTCAAGCACACAAATAACCTGGAGTCACATAAGAGTCCTGTCCATGCATTGGAGTTCTCTCTGGATGGCAAGTACATCGCCAGTGGATGTTAAGAACTAATCCTAGAGGATGCTTTCAGAATCTGATCAGACACTGCGGGTGATAATAGTGGGAGTTTGTCGGGTCAATGCGGATTCTGTGGGAGGGGAAATGGAAAGGACTTGGCTTCAGCTTGTAAGAAGCTGCGCCCTTCACCTTGTCTGGTGTCCTATTTTCAAGTTGAGGATTTGGAGGTAGGAGCAAGAAAGTGTGGGTAAATGTGGGAGGAGTACAGGGGGACTTAGGTTAAGTTCAGGTGAGGTTAGAACTTCAGAGGGAGACTAGAGGTCGAGTCGAATGGAGTTCAGACTCTTAGAGAACTGAGGTTGGAGTAGAAGGAGTTTAGATTGGCAGATTAAAGTCGAGTCTATGTCAATATATGAACTAAGGAATACAATGTGAAACTAACTAAGCTTAAATACTAGAGTCCAGAATAAAAGCGGGACAGAAACAGAAATTGTGGCTGTGTCTCGACTGCATAGATAAATTACCTAGCAGGAGCTGCACAGGAATCCATAGTCAAATATGCAATAGAGACAGCAGCCTTGGGAAGGCAGCTGTGGATGCTGTACAAGGCAGCCTGGTGCACAGCAGTGTGAGCAGTGCAAGGCGGCCAGGAATGAAATCGGGAGGAGTAGACAAATGTTGGGTTCGAAGTGCGGAAAATGGTCGGAGGGTTGTGGGTTCTGAGTGGACGAGGAACAGTTTGTGACCGTATTTCCCCCTTAGTGCCAAGCCTACGAGGCACGTGAGGGTTCGAGTCCAAATGAGGAAGTTGGTTGGATTTCTGGATGTGGTAGTTGATTGAAAAAATTTTCTCGTTGTTTCCTACTCTCATCACCATCAAATATGTCCCCCCCAGCAACCTCTGCCCAACTCAAATTGGCCGCAATGAAAGCCCAATACAAACAGAGGGAGTGGGAGATGAAGAAACAGATGGAACGGGAGGTAAAGGAACTGGAGGAGGCGGCAAGGGAGGAGGAGTGTCGGGTGCAGGAGGCACAGAAGGCAGCAGAGGAGGAGGCTGCAAAGGCGGAGCAGAGGCACCAGGCAGAGACACAAAAGAAGGAGGCATTGGCCACAAAACGAGCAGAGAAAAAGTGGGCAGCTGCGGCCACAGGTTTGGAAGATGAGGCTGAGGGGAGCAAGTCCCCAAAGAAAAAGAGAGTTGCCAAGTCGAAGGCACGAGTGGGGTCGGAGGAGTCGGAGGGTCCAGTGCGGGTGCAGGCCGCGTTGCCCTGCAAAAGGTGCATAATTGTTTCCCTTCTCAGTGTTCTCTTACTGACAAGCGGCCTAGATGCAAATATCAGAGAATCTCGTGTTTCAAGATGGGTGTGAAGGGATGCATGTGCGACAATTGCATGCATGTCAAACATAAGTGCGAGGAGGTAGTGTGGGAGGGGCAGGAGGCCCCTGCAGCAAAACTGGTGGGATCTGCAGTGGGGACGACGGTCCCAACAGGGAGTGGCGGAGAAAGTGCGGAGCTGGTGAAGGTAGTCTGGAAGGGGTTTGCCAAGGTGGCAATGGTGGTGTGGGAGTCGATGGAGGAGGTCCAGGATGTGATGGACCCAGAGTGGGAGGCAGATGAAACTGCCAAGGAGGAGAGTGATGAGGATGAGGAAGAGGTGGAGTGGGCAGTGAGAGAGTCCCAATGGGAAAGACGTGGGATCCGCCAGTCTGGAGATGACTGGGTGGGTTTCCAGAGGTACCTCGAGAAGAGGCGAGTGGAAGTTGAGGAGAGTGAGGATGATGAAGAGGGTGGAGAGAAGGACGAGGGTGGAGAAGGGAGCAGAATTGGGGAAGATGGAGAGGGGGAAGCGGAGGTAGTGTAGGGATCTGGTCGGATCCAAAAAAATTTCTTTTTTCAATATAAGTTTGTTTCTGATATCCAACTGAGTGAATAAGTAACATGAATAGATTTTTAAGCGGGTAATGGACCAGGTTTCTGCAGGTAGCGGTTGTGAAAATCTGCAAGGAGTTCCTGGGCATGGTCAAGTTCTGTAGTGGGTAACTAGGAGGTTTCCTCATTGGTTCCCTGGTAACCTTCCCATCGGATGAGGTAGAGAATCTTGCATCGACATCAATTATCAACCTTGGAGTCGAGGACTTTGGCGATCTCATACTCGAGCTCATTGTTGATAGTGATGGGAGGAGGTGGAGGTTGTGTCCGATTTGGAATGGTGTTCGGGGAGTGTTTATCTAGTTGAGAGACATGGAAGACAGGGTGGATGGCCCACATGTGGTCTGGGAGCCGCAGGGTGACTGAGTGAGTACCCGGGTGGACGATGATTTCAAAAGGACCGTGGTTCTTTTTGGAGGGGGCGGGTGGTGCAGATATTTTCCGCAGTGACATAGGCAGAGTCAGAGCTCTTTACACTGCCCCATGTATTCCTGGAGGAATCCTGGTCTTCCTGGTAGTCCCTGCTTCAGCCATTGTCCTCCAAATGGTTTATTCCTGGCAGTTTCTCTTCCAGTAGGATTCCTGGTATAATCCTGGTAAATTGGGCTCTTCCTGGTACCATTCCAGGAATTCCCCAGGACTTGGACTATGAGGAATCCAGTAGGATTGAACCAGGAGTCCTTAATACTAAGTAATAAAATAAATGACACAAGGCAGAATTGAACCCTAGGCATTAGACAACAACATTTCAGCACAGCCAATATAACCACTACACCACATAGACTTACAAAGTGTGTCCACTAACTGCTCTAGGTACCATTGGGGTGGCTGTGCATGACAAAGCACACAGCTGTGTCATCAACACTGCCAGCTCATCAACCATCACCACCACTCTCGACCATGCTGCTGCCTCCCTCCTCTCCATTCTACCACCACCACCACTGTGTGGACACCCACTGCCACCATTCCCACGCCCACTCCACCATCACCACCACCTTCAAACAAGCCGACTGGATGGAATGCGGACCCAAACGACACAACCTGCTGCGTCATTTGGGCCCTACATAAGTTTTTTTTTCATTTGCTTTTTGTTTTTATAAACTAACTAATCTGTTTCTTTAGTTTTCTAGGTTATAATCTACTGGTAACAATGCCACCACCTGCAAATGAGCCAACATGGGCCCAAATGATGTGATCTGCATTGTTTGGGCCACACATAAGTTTTTTTCATTTGCTTTTTGTTTTTATAAACTAATTAACTTGTTTCTTTAGTTTTATAGGTTATAATCTACTGGTAACGATGCCACCACCCGCAAACGAGCCAACACGGGCCCTGTGTAAGTTTTTTCGTTTGCTTTTTGTTTTTATAAACTAACTCATTTCTTTTGTTTTATAGGTTCTACTCTACTGGCAATGATGGCTGGACACGAGACAACCCAACACACCCACCCCATGCCTGCGAGCCTCTGCTTGTAGGGTGGATCGTGAGCATGTGCAGTCAATGACAATGATGACGCCACTGCCTACCAGCACCAGAACCCCCTACCAGCATACTGGTAACAACGCCACCACCCGCAAACGAGCCGACTTCACAGAATGCAGGCCCAAACAATGCAATGTGCATTGTTTGGGCCCTACGTAAGTTTTTCTTTCATGCACTTTTTGTTTTGATAATTTAACTAACCTGTTTCTTTAGTTTTCTAGGTTATAATCTACTGGTAACGACACCACCACCCACAAATGAGCCAACTGCATGGAACACGGGCCCAAACGACGCAGATTGCATTGCTTGGGCCCTATGTAAGTTTTTTTTTGTTTGCTTTTTGTTTTTATAAACTAACTAACTTGTTTCTTTTGTTTTATAGGTTCTACTCTACTGGTAATGATGGCCGGACACAAGACAACCCAACACATCCACCCCACACCTGCGAGCCTCTGCTCATAGGGTGGATTGTGAGTGTGCAGTCGACGACAATGATGATGCCACCACCTACCAGCACCAGAACCCCCAGATCACAAAGCACGGCCACCAACCACGACAGACGATGATGATGGGGCCAACAACACACCACCTCCAGCCCCATGAGCCACTGCTTGTGGGGTGGATTGTGGGTATAAGGGCAACCTAAGCCTCTAGCAAAGGGAAATCCGAAGTTAAAATTATACTACATAATACAGGCATTGGGGACACACCTAGCAAAGGGAAATCCGAAGAGAAAACTCTAAGGATCCCCTTGCTGATGCCCAGTATATGTGAAGATGACAAAAATCAAATATAACCTAAAAATAGAAAAAGGCAGAGATAGGCGGATCAAGGCTGCCGAATGACATCATACCAAGGGGTATGTGTCGGAAGGGGTACTCCGCCTCTAAATATAAAAGTGTCAAGATGTACAAACATGATAGCAAGGGAAAATTAGTAATAAAATCCGGAAAAATCATAGAAAATGAAGAATAGAAGGAAATGAGGTGGGGAAAAATATAGGATGAACATAAAAAATAGGAAAAACACACAGGGCACCCCCCTAGTCCCCTTACATCACCCCCTCTCTAAGATGCATCACCCCGATGCATTCAAAATTGCATACAACCAAAGTCCGTGACTTGAATGTGATGCGGTGCAGCAGTGTGCCGTCGGTGGAATTCCTTGATTAACCGAGGGGCATTCACATCAGACTCTTGGACCTATGAGTTCTCCTCATACCCATAACCCTTCCAATGTACCAAATACTGGAGTTTTCCTCAACACAAATGGCTGTCCAAGATTGACTCGACTTCATATTGGGGTTCTCCCTCGATCACTGTAGGTGGTGGTGGTGGGTGTGAATGGCATCCCGGGAACAGATCTGGGGGAGCTGGAAGCAATTGGATGACATGGAAGATGGGATGGAGTCTGGACATGGAGGCTGGGAGGCGTAGACGATAGGCATGCATTCCAACGCACTTGACAATGGGGAAAGGTCCCAGGAAGCGATGGGAGAGTTTTTTGGACAGACGGGTAGTGGAGATGTCACTGGAGTCAAGATAAACTCGATCACCAACCTTGTACTGAGGGGTTGGGGAGTGGCGTTGGTTGTAAAATCGCACCATGTTGTCCTTCACCTTTGCTAAGGCTGCCCTTGCCTCCTCCAAGCTATCCCTCATGCGTTCTGTGAACTCATTCACTGTCTCGATGTGTGAGGGAGTTTGGCGAGGTTCAAATCCCATGCGTGGATGTTGTCCAGTGTCTAAGAGGAAAGGGGTCTGTTGAGTGGAAGCATGGACATGGTTGTTGTATCCGAACTCGGCCAAAGGAAGGAGATCATCCCAATTCATTGACAAAGAGGCAGATGTACTGCTCCAGTTCCTGGTTGACTCGCTCTGTCTGGCCATCAGTTTGTGGGTGATAAGCGGTTGAAGCGAGGAGTTTGATCCCCAGGAGTCGGTACAGCTCACGAGTGAACTCTGCCATGAACTGAGGGCCACGATCCGAGAGGAAGGCACCAGGAAGTCCATGTAATTTCCACACGTGGTGGAGGTAGAGTCGAGCGGCACCTAGGGCACTGACAGTGGTGTGAGTGGGAATGAAGTGAGCGTGTTTTCCCACTGAGTCAACTGTGCACATCACCACATCAAACCCGTTTGACTCTGGCAATTCCACCACAAAGTCGATGCTGACGACATCCCAACGACTCTCTGGAACAGGAAGAGGGTGTAGCTCACCAATAGGCTTGCGACGAGGAACCTTGGTGTGTAAGCAAAGGTCACAAGTGCAACAATACTGACCAATGAGCTGTGACATTTGTGGCCACCAATAGTTACGTGAGGTGAGCTCCAAGGTCTTCCAGCATCTGGGGTGGCCAGCAATCTGTGAGTCATGGTGTTGGGATATGATGCGCCGGCGAAGGTCTGGGTCATTGGGAACATAGATGTGATCCCTGAAATACAACAAGTCCTCCTTTTCAGCCCACTCTGCCGCACGTAAGGAAAGGGTCGATCCCTTCCTCAGTTCTTTAACAGCTCGGGCAACAACATCCTCATGTAAACTGCTATGGTTTGCGCAACAAATGTCACGTAGGATGTCCCGCTCCTCGCCCTGGGGTACGATGCCTTCCAGTGCCCGAATGGTGAACAGGTCTGGCTGCAACAGCATAATGTTTTGGTTGTCACCGCTGCCATCCCCATGGTCTGCACGTTGGGATAGGGCATCGGTCTTCCCCATGCTGCGACCCGGACGGTGGTGCAAGGAGAAGTCGAATCTAGATAGATACAGGGACCAACGAGCTTGACAACGGTTCAATTTCTTGGCTGTCATGAAGTACTCGAGATTCTTGTGATCCATCCAAATTTCCACCTTGTGTTGGGCACCCTCGAGGAAGTGTCGCCACTCCTCAAGCGCACGCATTATCGCCAACATCTCCTTGTCATGGATCTCATAGTTTCACTCAACAGCACTAAGGCTTTTGGAGTAGAACGCAACAGGATGCCACTTCTGGTCCTCTGGAGACTGCTGAGACAACACAGTGCCCATCGCAAAGTCAGAACTGTCGGCTTCTACACAAAAAGGACGTGAATTGTCAGCAAAGGTAAGGATCGGAGCAGAAGTGACCATCTCCTTAAGCTTTTTGAATGCCTCCTGTTGTGCATTATCCCACCTCCATGCCTCCTTTCCTGTCAAGTCGAACAGTGGTCATGCATGATGTGAGAAATCCTTGATAAAATGCTGATAGAAATTGATGAAGCCCAGGAAAGACTGCACCTCCTTCTTGTTCGTGGGCGTCGGCCAAGCTGTGACCCAATTTACCTTGATAGGATCCATCTCCACTTGACCCTCTGAGATAATCAGGCCGAGGTACTCGATCTTGGTCCTTTTGAACTCGCATTTGTCCTGACAAAGGTAGAGTTTGTACCGTCGAAGTCGCTCTAGGACGAGGCACATGATGCGACGGTGCTCTTCAACTGTGCGAGTGAAGATGAGGATGTCATCGAGATAGATGCAGACAATGCCTTCGAGGATGAGGTCGTGGAAGATGTCGTTCATCATGGTCTGAAAGGTGGCAGGGCTATTAGTAAGGCCAAAGAACATGACAAGCGGTTCAAAAAGACCATAGTTGGTACGAAAGGCTGCCTTCCACTCATCTCCCTCCTTTATCCTCACATTATTATAGCCCCAACGGACATCGAGCTTGGCGAAGTATCGGGCTCCATGGAGCTGGTTTATGAGTTCAGAGATGAGGGGTAGTGGGTAGCAATTTTTGACCATGATGTTGTTGAGCCTTCTGTAGTCTTGAACCGGTCGAAGTGAGCCATCCTTCTTCTTGACAAAGAAAAAGGGAGAGGCCATGGGTGACTTTGATGGTCAAATACATCCAGAGGCCAGGTGCTCATCGATGAACTGGTCAAGCTGCCATTGTTCTTCCAGAGAGAGAGGATAGACCTTGCAGGATGAAGGGGTTGCGCCGGGGGTGAGTTCGATCGCATGATCCCATGGCTTGCGCGCAGGAAGAGAGTTGAATGACTCCTTGGAGAACACGTCTTCAAACTCATGGAGATGAGGGAGTAAGGAGTTTAGCAGCATTGTTTTTGTGGAAGGCCCCGGCGAGGCATTGGGATATGTTCGATGTGGCACACACCTCATGCGATGAGCGAATTGCAGTGTAGAAGATCCAATCACCTTCCTCCACTTCCTCTGGGTCCTCATCATCATCATCCGAGTCCGGCATTAGATCAGGAACCCCTTCCAATTCCACTTCAGGTATAGGCAGGGGTCCAGCACGACACTTCTGAGTACGTCGTATTGCCACCTTCTGTCCACGTCGTTCTTGCCTGGCTTCTGTGAAACACGTCCGACAGCGGGATGGACATCAGCTCATGGTAACCTCCCCGGTATGCCAGTCGACCTCTGGGTTATGGTCTCAAAGCCATGGATATCACAAAATCACCTTTTGCTTTCCTAATTGAGTGACAGCAAAAGGGCACGCTCACAATGATCTTTGTAATGGAGAACCAGGTCTGCAACCTCTTGGATGGCACCAGCTTCATTTGGGGATCCATCCACATTATATACAGGTATCGGACGTGAGAGTGAGCGAGTATTTAGGCGATGTTGTTGTACCAGATGGGAATCGATGAAGAGACCAGTTGCACCAGAGTCCAGGAGCACAGAGACACCGAGTATCTGTCCAGTGTCAGTCGTCTGCAGTTCAATGGCTAGGTTTAAGGAATGTGCAGAGGGAGTGGATGCCACAATATACTTGCGTGGTAGTTTATGCTCCCATGATTTAATTTTCAGACATGGAGTAGAAGGAGAGATGGGGAGAGCAGATACGTCTTTAGCCAACTTCGAAGGGTCAGAGAGGGGAGCAGTCACAGAAATGGATTCATTCTCTGGGGATTCAACTGACAAGACTTCAAAGTGGTTATGGACAGGCAGTGAGGGCGTACGATTCACTCGCTGCGAATAGGAAAATCCTGCTCCTCTACAACTTCCAACTTAATCTCCTCTGCAACTTGATCCTTCACTTCCTCAACATCTACAAGCACCAACAAATCTTGCAGGAGTTTGTCTCGTCCCTCGGGGGTGAGCATGCGGATATCCTGACGATGGGGACACACTCCAGCCCTGTGTCCAGGTTCCCCACAATGGTAGCAGAGATCCAACTTACGTGCATGGCTGCGGGCTGCATCAACATCCATTGGTACTGGGACATTGATGGCTGGTGTGGGAGTTTGACGAACAGGAATGGGGTTAGGGCAGGGGAGGCTTTGATTGAAGGTGTAGGGCATATGAGTGGTAGTTGGAGCATGGAATGCAGCATTGAATGCCGCATTTGTGAGTCAGTTCTCATCACAGAGTGAAGCAGCTTCATACCAAGCAAGGATATCATCGTCTGCTGGGCGCCCTTCCAACATCTGTGCAATCTGGTCCTGAATTTCTTGGTTGAGCCCCCATCGGAACTTCACCACCACTGGTAACCCACTCCCATATCCTGCCATGTCCACCAAATCCTTGAACTCATCGATATAGTCGTCCACGGATCGACATCCCTGGTGGTAAGTGGATGACTCAAGTTGTGTCACTGCTCGGTGGCGTTCATTGAGGGGGCAGAAGTGGCATACAAACTCAGCTCGAAAGTCACCCCAAGTGGAGAAAGGTAGAGAACTGAGTTCTTTAGTTTGACGTAGGATACGGTCCACATAGAGATAGGTGCCTTCAGATTTCATGTATGTGAAGGCCCAATAAATTTTTGCAGCCTCATCGATGAATTGATGCAACTGGAGACTAATGTATCACTCACAGGAATTAAGGAATGCACGTCCCTGCACACATGCACCATTAAATTTGGCGGGGAGGGACAGTTTGATCTGTGCATGTTCCTTAGTGGATGTGTTTGGCAAAACGTCGTTGTTGGGTACGCTTGGAGTCATAAAGGGGGAACTATTGGTCGTAGGGTTAGCCTGGAGGGTCCTAACGAAGTTTTCAATCGTAGATTTAAGCGAGTCGATTTGCACGCACATTCCAGAAACATCGCTTTCAAGCCCATCGAAGCGTTCTGATGCGTCCATGTCGCTAGGGAGCGCGTTTGGCGAAAATGGTGGTGTAATAAAGGCAAGATTATCTGGAACCGTGTGTAGGGACTCTGTGGAGCTTTGGGAAGCGTCGTCCAGTCCGTACCTGCCTATCTCGGGCAGCGCGTTCACGATTTTCGGGTCTTAGGGGAGAGTTTTCTACTATAAGGGCAACCTAAGCCTCTAGCAAAGGGAAATCCGAAGTTAAAATTATGCTACATAATACAGGGATTGGGGGCACACCTAGCAAAGGGAAATCCGAAGAGAAAACTCTAAGGATCCCCTTGCTGATGCCCAGTATATGTGAAGACGACAAAAATCAAATATAACCTAAAAATAGAAAAAGGCGGAGATAGGCGGATCAAGGCCACCGAGTGACATCATACCAAGGGGTATGTGTCGGAAGGGGTACTCCGCCTCTAAATATAAAAGTGTCAAGATGTACAAACATGATAGCAAGGGAAAATTAGTAATAAAATCCGGAAAAATCATAGAAAATGAAGAATAGAAGGAAATGAGGTGGGGAAAAATATAGGACGAACATAAAAAATAGGAAAAACACACAGAGCACCCCCCTAGTCCCCTTACCATGGGTGGAATGGCAATGACGGCCACCACCACAGCAGCACCCCAATCTGCCCCCGTGAGCAACTGCTCGTGGGGCAGAAATGGGGAACCATTGGAATGGGGACGACGGGGAGATGGGGACAGGGACAGGGATGGGGATGAGGACAGGGAGCAGGACCCATGCACCCACACCATGATGAGACACCACCAGGCTGCCCCCTCCCCTGCATTTTGCATGGGGAGGGTTTTTTTTTCATTTTTTTTCATTCATATTAATGCCCTCCCCCTCGCCCACATTTTACAATGGTGAGGGGATTTTCTTTATTTATTAATAACTGTCGCCCTCCGTGAGGGGATTTAGTTTTATCTGTAAATATTTTAGGGCTCTCCCTTGCATGAGGTGCATGGGAGGGCTTTTTTTATGTAGTTAATTGTATTGTATCCCTCGCGTTAGATGTGAGGGATGTAGTTGATTAAAATGGTTTGATCTTAATAGTGACTTTGAGAGAGATTATATGCTTGAGTTTGAGTTTGAGTCATAAATAAACTTTATATGGATAACAAATAATTCTTCTGTGGCTCAACTGGTTGAGCACACTTGTCTGGTTTGTCATGTGATTCCTCATCATGAGGTCTTGAGTTCAATTCCTGCTTTGCAAAAATCTGTTTTGTGGGCACATTGTGAAATTTCTGAAGTTGAGGCACTTGAACTTGTAAGATATCAAATTGACTTTCCATTATGGTTGGATGTTTGGTAACAGACCAGGAATCCTGGTAAGTCCCACTGGATTCCTGGTGAGTCCTGGTGAGTCCTACTGAATTCCTGGAGGATTCCTGGTGAGTCCTGGTGAGTCCTGGTGAGTCCTACTGGATTCCTGGAGGATTCCTCCAGGACTATGTGGGGCAGTGTAAAGTTCAGGCAGAGTCACCAATATTGAAGTCGGGTGCAGGTGCCCAATGTTTATCTTCAGGGCCTTGATAACGTTCTTGAGCAGCTACAAGTTGTTTCCAAAGTTCCTGATGAAGGTTGTCTAAGTCGACAATGAACTCACAGGCGTGCTGTGAGGCTAAGTCACACTCGGGGAAGACGGAAATATTTGGGTGATAGCCTTTGTTGGCAAAGAAAGGGGATATGCCTGTAGAGGCAGAGGGAGCATTGTTGTAGGCAAATTCACCTAAGGGAAGGAGATGGGACCAGTCGTCCTGCTGGTAGTTACAGAAAATTCAGAAGTATTGCTCCAAGGTCTGGTTGAGCCATTCTGTCTGGCCGTCACCTTGCAGGTGATAGCCAGAAGTGAAGTGGATCCACATGTTGAGGGCTTTTCTGAGGGAGCAGAAGAAGTGAGAGACAAACTCAGATCCCTGGTCGCAAGTGACATGCGACGGAACACCATGCTTGGAGAAGACATGGAGGACAAACAAGTTGGGTAGTTCTTGGGCTGTAATTTTATTGACAGTTGGGATGAAGATGCCTTGTTTGGTGAGGCGGTCAACGATGACCAGGATAGCGGTGTGACCATTGGAGTCAGGTAGTTGCTCAATGAAATCCATGGAGATGGAGTTCCAAGGTCATTCCGGAACCTGAAGTTGCTTTAGAAACCTGTAGGGCTTGTGTTGAGGTGATTTGGATCATTTGCAAGTGGTACAGGATTTGCAGAATTCCTGCACAAAGGTGCGGAGGTTTGGCCAGACATATTCCCGGTGGACAAGCTGCTGGGTTTTGTTTTGTCCAAAGTGGCCAGAGAGGATGTGATTGTGTTTGTACTGAAGGACCTTGAGGTGAAGATCCGCAATGTCCAGAACATAAATCCGGTCAAAGTGGTGGAGAAGACCTGCCTCATCTATGGTCCAGTTGGGGTTGACAGGTGTCGGAAGATGTGCAGATGATAAGGGGTCAAGGGGTAGGGAAGTGCGGATGTTGTGGTGAAGTTTCTCACCATCCATGATTACTGCTTGTTGAAGGATGGGTGTGGCGAAATAGGTGGCGTGAAGGGAAGAGGTGAGCTGTTCCTGTGTGAATACAGGTCGGAAGTTGGTTGGGTTTACAGAGGCAAAGTCACTATTTCCCCCTTTGTGGTAGACATCCCAACGTCTAGCGAGTGCATCTGGCTTGGCCCCTAATTTTTTGGGGCAGAAGTGGATGACGAGATTGAACTGGGAAAGGTATTCAGACCAATGGGCCTGGCAGTGGGTGAGTAACTTAGTAGTGCTGAAGTACTCAAGATTTTTGTGGTCGGCGACCACATCAACCAGGTTTGCCGAACCCTCGAAATACTGCTGCCAGTGTTTGAAGGCTTCGAAAATGGCCAAGAGTTCCTTGTCATGGGTGTCGTAATTTAGTTCAGCAGGATTAAAGGAGCGGGAATGGAAAGCGACCAGATGGATTTCTCCATCCGCAGTGTAAACCAAAAGGATAGCCGCTAAGGCATAGTCAGAAGCGTCGGTTTCGAGTACCATCTGTGAGTCAGGTATCCATTGAGTTAAGATGGGTGCATGAGTGAATTCTTGTTTGAGCCTTTCAAAGGCATTGCGGCACTTCTTGTTGAAGTCCCAGGGAGTGGATTTCTGTGTCAAGCGGGTGAGTGGGATGACAATGTCTGAATAGCCATTAATGAAGTGGCGGTAAAAGTTGCAAAAGCCTAAGAAGGATTGTATATCCTTAACTTTCCTAGGCTCGGGCCAGTCAAGCATGGTTTTGACTTTATCCTCGGACATCCGCAGTCCATCCGGTGAAAGGATGAAACCTAAATATTCGACGGTGTCTTTGTGGAACTCACATTTCTGTGGAGAGGCATAAAGTCCATTTTTCCGGAGACAGCGGAGGACTTCTTTGATGTGAGCCCCATGTTGGGACTTGTTGTTGGAATAGATTAGGATGTTGTCAAGGTATACAATGACACAAACATCCAGCATGTTGCTGAAGATGTTGTTCATAAACTGCTGGAAAGCTGTGGGTGCATTAGTGAGTCCAAAAGGAACCACCAACCACTCGAAGGATCTGTAGCGGGTGCAGAAAGTGGTTTTCCACTCATCACCTTCAGCGATGTGGACTAGGTGATAAGTGTGCCACAAGTCTATCTTGGTGAACAAGCAGGCTTTTTGGGGGGAGTCAAGGAGGTCAGAAATGAGGGGAAGTGGGTAGCAGTCTTTCTTTGTAAGACGGTTGAGTCCTCGATAGTCGACACAAAGTCGGAGACTACCATCCTTCTTCTTGACAAAGAGAATTGGAGCACCATGCAGAGACTTGGATGGGCATATGAAACCTGAGTGGATGTTTTCGTCAATGAAGACTCGTAGGGCTTCTAATTCAGAGGGAGAGAGAGAATACATGCAGCCTGGAGGTGAAGGAGTGTTGTCTTCTGTCTCTATCTTGAGGTCATAAGACTGATGCGGAGGCAGGGTATCTGCTTTAGTCTTATTAAAGACATCAGCGAATTTGTGATACTCAGGTGGAATATCAGAGAGGTCAGATGAGTTAGTGGATTGGGCGGAGCGGGCAGATAACCCTTCTGGAGCAAAGGTCATCTGAAAAGCTACTGCCCCAGGAAGTTTGCTAGCACACACATAAGCGGCAGTGTTGATGAAGGAGATGTCAGGAGGTGTAAACTTAGGAGGAATGGGGGGTTCGGAAAATGTGGAGGAGTTGAGGATTTCTACCAGAAGGTTCAGGGACAAAGGTGATGTCAGGGGTGCTGGACCTCTATGATCTGCAGAGCAGAAAGCGAGTTGGCTTGAAGGCCAGTCAATCAATGGATTGTATTGCTTCAGCCAGTTATGACTGAGTACGGCGGAAGAGGAAGAGTCGAGCGAGGTTACATAAAATGACAAGTTGAACACTTCACCAGCAGGAAAGGTGACCGGGAGTTTAACGACCTGAGTCCCAAGAAGGCTTGAACCTCCTTGACACAGGTGGGCACAGGCCAATCTGTGATTGCCTGTACCTTGATCAGATCTATTTTGATCCCGTCAGGGCCGATCAATAATCCTAGGAACTCGATCTCGCTTGCCCCAAACACACACTTCTCTGGTTTCAAAAATAGATCATTCTCCGCCAACCTCCATAACACCTCCTGCACTATCGCCTCATGATTTTCTTCATCCTCTGTGAATATCAGAATGTCGTCAATAAATATTATTACCACGCCTTTGTCTATTACATCCTTGAAAATGTTGTTCATCATATTTTGAAAGGTTGGGGGACTATTAGTCATCCCGAAAAACATGACAAGTGGCTCGAAGGATCCTCGACGTGTGGCAAATGCAGCCTTTTCTGAGATCAACGGCAGGGGGTATGCGTTCTTCACTGTCCACTCATTCAGATACCTATAATCTGTACACATCCTCTTCCTTTGGTCTTTCTTTGGCATGAAGAATATTGGTGACGTCTGCGGTGATTTCGAAGGTCGTATGTATCCTTTGCGCAATTTCTTCTTGTTCCATTGGAGATAATGGATATACCTTCGACTTCTTTGGCACAAACCCTGGCTTCATCTCAATCGCATGATCCCATGGCTTCCGCACCAGCATTCGCTCAGACTCCTTCTTCTGAAACACTGACAGATATTCATGATACACTTTGGGCACCCACTCCTCCACTGGCTTTTCCACCTTCACAATATTCTTGTCCCACGACTGTCCTCCATGAATTGCTCTAAAGGTTTGCTTCTGCTCTTCTTTCTCGATCATGATTGGAACTTCCCCATTTGGCATTTCCTCATCCTCCACTTCCTCCATCGTAACAGAATACCTCCTCGGATGTTCTTCTCTTTCTTTTTCCTTTTCTCCTTCTTCATCTTCCTCCCATACACATTACATTCCTTAGGACAATGAGTCATTTGTACTTTCCCAGTTTTCCAATCAATTTCGGGATTATGCTTCCGTAACCATGGACATCCTATTATTAGATTGGTTTTCCCAAGATTGCACACTTCAAATATGGCTCACTCCTGATGCTCCTGATACTTTAATACCATAGTCACCTCCTCCTTGATAGTTCCTCCATGATTGACTGTTCCGTCAATATTGTACACCATTAAGGTTGCACCAGCTTGCGTGTGTTAATACCATTTCTGGTAATTAAGGACCAATTAATGAATAATCCTGTAGCACCGCTATCAAGCAACACTTCCACATCAATTGCTGCATGCATGTCCACTGTCTTCAGTCCCATAGTCAAGGTGATTTCGGGTTCTATTCGCACAGAGCAAATAAAGAATTTAGGGGTTTTCAGAAATGGTGCATGACAATTTTCTTTGTCACATGATTTGCAACAGTTGTACTCCTCCTAGTCACGTGATTCAGAACAGTTGTACTCCTCCTTGATTTCCTTTTCTGATTTATTCTGGGTTTCCTCGGATACTAATACATTGTAATGATTCTGGGTCACCAATGGGGAAACCTTCACTCAGACTCTTCCACAAAATTCTTCTGCCTGCCTTCCTCTGGCTTTACTTCCTCGATTGTAGCTTCCCTAATCTTTCTTTTCTGCCTACAATTCCTAGAAATATGTCCTAACTGCCCACAGTTAAAACATTTAAGTGGGGCTCATCTCCCTGCTTGATCAACCTCCATTGCCTCTGCTGGTGCTGCTGACTCCATAACTATAGGTGTCACTGCCATGGCCAGTGGCTGTGCCCTTGGAGCTTGCACCTGAGGCGCCTTTCCTTTCTCGGACTTGCCTCCTGATGACTTTCCAAATTTACTACTTCCATACATCAACTTTGACTCCGCCTGTTCCTGCCGATATTGCTGGTCAAGGCGCATTGCCCAATTGTACCACTCGTCCAACTTCTCTGGCTTAGAAGGTAGTCAGTAGATAGACTTGAATAAAGAGGGATTTAATCCTGCTTTCAAAAACTCTACCAACACAGCTTCTCCCATATCCGTCTGTGAAGCTTCTGCTTTGAACTGCAAAATAAATTCATCCACTGTTAGGGAACCTTGGTGCATGGTCTTTAATTTAGCATTGGCTGTTGCCTTTGGATTAGGATCTCCAAACTGTGCCTCCAATCTCTCCAGAAATTTCTTGAAGGTTGCAAATGGTTTATGTCCCACGGCAATTTGATTTATAGCCTTGTTTCTCCAGAACTGTGCTTTCCCCCCCTGAATGTATGAGAGAGCAAACACAATCCTAGACTTGGCTGTATGAAACTCTGGCTTCCTCCCATGGATGTACAATACTATAGAGCTGATGAAGGATTTTGTATTCTCCATGGTACCATCAAAGATTTGTGGGGGCACATACTTACTGTAATTTACCCTCCCCCACCTATTCTGGTCAGAGTCCAGTTATTCTGGTTGGAGTCCAGTTATTCTGGTTGGAGTCCAGTTATTCTGGTTATTCCAACCAGATTCTGGTTATTCCAACCAGATTCTGGTTATTCCAACCAGATTCTGGTTATTCCAACCAGATTCTGGTTATTCCAACCAGATTCTGGTTACTCCAGATGCTCAACTTAGAGTATATACCCTAATGGATAGTCAAATTTCAAGTCTTAAGTTGTCAAAGTACCTACAAAATACATTTGTGCAGAGTGAGGATTGAACTCAAGACATCTTGATTAGAGTGATCACATGACAAACCAAACATGTGTGCTTAACCAGTTGAGCCACAGGAGAATTATTAGATAGTAATATAATGTTTATTCATGACACTCTAATTTTTTTCAGAGTAGTGAAAGATCAAATTTTTTTAATTAACCACATCCCTCACATTGAATGCGAGGGAGTGGGGATGATTGTGATTACATAGATAAACAAAAAATCCTCCCTCTCACAAGATGCGAGAGGGAGTTTTATTTATATACATAAAAAGCTAACCCCTCGCGCCGAATGTGAGGGGGGAGGTTAAAACATGAAGAAAAAAATCCCTCCCCCACGCAAAATGGGCGAGGGGGGGCACAATACTAATAAATAATTAAAAGTACAAAAAAAATCCCTCCCCACATGAAGTGTGGGGGAGGGGGAGGGGATGCGACCCTGCTGTTGTCTGTCCTTCCACCCATGATCCACCCCACGAGCAGTTGCTCATGAGGCTGGGGGTAGGTGGCTTGTCATCATTGTCATTCCACCCACGATCCACCCCACGAGCAGTTGCTCGTGAGGCTGGGGGCAGGTGGTGTGTCATTGTCGTCTCCTGTCCCTGCGCCTGGGCATCATTCCACCCATGATCCACCCCACGAGCAGTTGCTCATGAGGCTGGGGGTGGGTGGCTTGTCGTTGTTGTTGTTCCACCCGCAATCCACCCCATGAGCAGTTGCTCGTGAGGCTGGGGGCGGGTGGTGTGTTGTTGTCATCTCCTGTCCCTGTGCCTGGGCGTCATTCCACCCATGATCCACCCCATGAGCAGTTGCTCATGAGGCTGGGGGTGGGTGGCTTGTCATTGTTTGTTGCCGTCGTCCCCCATTTGGATTTCTGTCTTTTTTGGGGGGGGGAGGGGTTTGGGTGTGTCAGTGTGACGTGGCACGATACAGAGGTTGGTAGGTGCTTACTAGGCAGGCCCATTGTTGTTCCCCTCGTCATCATTACCATTCCACCCACAATCTACCCCCCAAGCAGTGGCTCATGGGGCTGGAGGCAGGTGGTGTGTTGTTGGCCCTGTCATCGTTGTCCATCATCGTTGGCAGCCATGCTTTGCATTCTGGGGGGTTCTGGTGCTGGTAGACGGCAGCATCATTGTTGTTGTCGCCTGCACACACTCATGATCCACCCTACAAGCAGGGGCTTGCAGGCGTGGGGTGGGTGTGTTGGCTCGTTTGCAGGTGGTGGTGTCGTTACTAGTAGATTATAACCTAGAAAACTAAAAAAACGAGTTAGTTAGTTTATAAAAACAAAAAGCAAATGAAAAAAACTCACACAGGGCCCAAACGATACGATCTGCATCGTTTGGGCCCGTGTTGGCTCATTTGCGGGTGGTGGCGTCGTTACTAGTGGATTATAACCTAGAAAACTAAAAAAATGAGTTAGTTAGTTTCTTAAAACAAAAACCAAACGAAAAAAAACTTATGTAGGGCCCATACGACATGATCTGCATCATTTGGGCCCACGTTCCGTCCAGTTGGCTCGTTTGAAAGTGGTGGTGATGGTGGCATTGGGCATGGGAATGGTGGTGGTGGGTGCGCACGCAGTGGTGGTGGTAGAGTGGAGAGGAGGAGGTGGTGGCATTGGCGACAGTGGTGGTGGTGGTTGTGAGCTGGCAGTCACGTGTCACGTGTCATGTGTATGCATACTTATTAATTATTCCGTTAATGGCTGTGATTAACTATGTACTTTGGTTGGGTAATAAAAGTAATAAATGTATGCCCAAGAATAATTGCTTGGTAGCTCAGTGGTTAAGTGTGCTGTTATGTGTGCAGACCCAAGGTCGAGTGTTCAATTCTTGATGTGTGTCAAACTTTTATTTGGGAAAGCACATGCATTTCGGTTATTCCGGTTAGTCCAGTTATTCCTGTTATTCCGGTTGTGATGAGTCCGGTCAGATTCCAGGGATTCCAGCTGTAAATTGGATCCTTATTCCGACTGGAATTGTCCTGCATAGGGAAAACTACATACAAAAAAAATTCCACTGGATTCCAGAAATTCCAGAAATTCCAGCTGGATGAACCGGAATCCAACCAGAATAGGTGGGGGAGTGTAAAGTACTCCATACTTAGGTAAGCACACTTTTCCATCTCCAGATTTCTCTGCCATCTCATCCTCCTGTGACATCCACTCTACCATCTCCTCCATCTCATCATCTCTTTCTCCTATCATCTCTGGTTGTACTTCTTGTCTGGGCTGTGATGCTGCCAACACTGACACTAATTGCGACATTTGTGCTGTAAGCGCATCAATTTTTGCCTCTAGTGCTGGTGTGGGAACAGGATTAGGACCGGGATTAGAAGTTGAGGGTTTGGACATAATGGTAAAATCTGTGATGAGTCACTTCTTCGACAAATTCAAGATTTGTTCTTAGAGACCTCTCCAAATGTTTACGGGTCACATGATGGTTTGTCAATCATTTGTCAATTGTTCATCATTTGTTTGTTGTTTGTCAGGCGCCTAAATTGGCACTTCAGATCAATGACCCCCCCAACAGTGCCTGATCTCAGAGATATCACTGAATTTGGCTTGTAACTAAAATAGTCATCTGAATAGAGTGATGTAAATCGTAACTAAACCAGATCCAATCAGTTGTCTGGTTGCAGCTGTCCTAATAATGAGTACTGCCTCTCGATCACTGGCAGTCGCAATGTAAGGCAAGGCCTGGTGTTGGCTTGCAAAAGAAAAGGTAGATTACGTATATACAAGTACTTCTGGCTCGTGCCAAAAGGATGAGTAATCAGATGTGGCGTGGTGAAACAATGATGCATGCACAAGTAAGAGAAGGTGCACTGATATGGGAAATTGTGTTCTTCTGTTAGGGTGACACCCACTATCTGCTAGCTAAGACCATGTGGGTTCTCTCTACAAGAAGGGGGCGGGATCCACACTCGTGATGGGGGAACTGATGGTTTTGATGTGAGGGGTTATTAATAGGTGAGTTTGTTGACAAAGGCCTTTCACACCAAAAGTGTAAGTGGAATACCTAAGAGAACACAACTGGGTCCTCTAGGTGTATATTTAGGGTTTATATACTATGTTACATATATTGTACATTGTTGTTACCGACATGTGCATACATGCATGTACATCTTGATGTGTGCGAGATAAAATTCTCACACTATCAAAGTGTAGTGTCATTTAGTGTCATTTAGTGTAATGTAGTGTAATTCGACATAATAAAATAAAAATGACATTTTATTAGGTAATGGGGTGGTTTCCTAACAAATGCAACCCCCAGCCCCAATGGCTGTATCCTGAGGGTTGCGGACTATTTTTCTGAGTCCATAGTCTTGGGAACAACAGTGGATGCATGGGCTTTTGTGGCTTTGGATTTCAGGCAGTTTCCTGCTACATGCCCTTCCTCACCATAGTAGAGGCAAAGTCTTTCCCTCATGCAACGTTCTTGTTCCTCCCCAGTAAGCTTGCCGTTCTTCCCCAACTTATTGGAAATGGACAACTTGGGCTTGTCCTGGGGAGTGCTCTTTGTCGCGGAAGACTGCTGGTTTGTCGACGGGGAAGGACTTTTGGAAGAATCCTTCCGACTAGAGTTAGTGATGTTACTGGAATTCTTTGTTTTGAAACAGGATTCATCTTCTTGCATCCAGTAGATGTCGTCGCTGTCCTGTGCTTTCAAGCGCAGTTCTGCAAGAGTGTTGGGTTTACCACCTTGGAGAACTTCTATGCGAAGCTGGAGCAGAAGACCATGGAAATAGTGGTCACGAAGGGCTGCTTTGTTCCAGTTGACTCTAGAAGCTAATTCCCAGAAGTCAACATTATATTTCGTGATACGACCACCTTTCTTCATTGCTAAGTCAGAGAGAGCTTTTTCCATATCTCCAACTGGGTCGTGTGGACCGAAGTTACTTTCCAGCTCGGTGAGGAAAGCCTCGCAGTCCCACATCCAGTGTGCGGAATCTGTTGGGTCATTAAGACCAGGCTCAAACCAACTGAGAGCTCATCCTTTAAGATAAGAAAGGATGAATATGATCTTTTTCTCATCAGAGGAAAATATGTGCGGGCAGTCACAGAAATGAAGATTACATGAGACTAGAAAGTCTCTAAGTTTCTTTGGGTTGGAGCCATCGAAAGTGTCAGAGTCACAAACTTTGATTTTCTTGGTCTTGGGTGCATTGTTTTGTCGAAGGGTGCAGATACTCTCCGAGAGGTTGTAAAGAACATCTATGAACCTATCCCCTGGGTCAGGGTTTTCCCCCATGGGAGGTTGATCCTCAGGATCATTGGGATCGGGGTCACCCCCAGGGCTGTCAGGACCACTAGGGTCATCGGGTCTGCGGGGTAGTGTTCTAAGGTTTGGTCCATAGGACCAAAAAAAAACTGAGAACCGGACCAAACCGAACCAAGGTTCGGTCCATTTTTCAGTTATGGTTACTCATATTTAAGATCAGTCCGGTTAATGGTTACCTTGTTTTTGAAATGATCAAAAACCAATTAAAAACCAGTCAAAACCAGTTAGAACCGGTCTTCCCATATTTACTTGCTCTATATAATTTCGATACCATTCAAAGGAAAACAAGTAATATAATTATTATTTACACTACTATAATTTGAATTGCAGTAAAGTGGGACATGCCCAGGGGAAAAATCATGATTTTGAGCGGATTTATATACCCTGTGGATGCGCATGGACCATGTGGTCATGTTTGTACTCCCAAAATAAAAGTGGCACCATTTGCAAAATCTCATGCATCAGTACGGCAATTGCCGGAAAATATGATGCTGGGCGCACAGATGTTACTTTGCTGCGCGTCGAGCACCACAAATGAACAGGGGCCTGTAAATATGTATTAAATTACATTTAGGCTCCAAACTTTACCTCCCAGCAGTCAAAATATTATTTGAAAGGAAAGAAAGTGAGTAACAGGGCAAGTGACAATTTTGATAGTTTTACAGCTATAACTTATGTTCCAATGAGTCCAATTTAAAAAGCCATGCAGTTCTAGATTCCCCCCAGCAAATAGAATAGATATCAGAGTGAAAATGGCAAGTTGTTATTTCTCACATTTTTGCCATTTGTGAGCCTAGTACCTGTTAGAAATTAATTTGGAAGCTTAAAAATGAATAATCAAGTGTGTCTGAATGCCCTAAGATAAGTAGTTAAGTGCATAATGTGATGTGGAAGGGTTGTAGCAAGATATACTGCTAAAATGCATAGATTCGAGGACTTCATTAACTCAAGTTCTGTAATTCATTTGCCTCGACAATGTTTTCTCAATTGAATATTGAATACTTCACATAAAAATGAAATTTAAGCTGTAGTAGATTAATACAATACTCCCACACATGTCTCTACAGTATTTTTACCATTGGCAATAGTGGAGGAGGCCTCAGGGTTGTTGAAAACAACGTGCTCACTGCATTGATCACGATCCAGCAATTGCCGGAACGAGTGATCGATGATGTGCATACAGATTCTTTCTGCCAACTCATCCTCCCTTCCTTCTCTCATCCGCCCTCTGACCCTTTTTCAACATGCCCCACCACTCTGTCCACACCCATGACTGCACAACCCAACAAACACAAAACAGGAGGCCCAAACGACGAACTAATGTCGTTGGGGCCCTCAGGTATGTTTTTGTTAGTTGATTTCTTTCTTTTACTAACTAAATGTTTTTCTTCATTTTTAGTTTCCTGTACCTTGATAATGACATCACCTGCCTGCCGAACAACACACACAAGCCAGCCAAACAGGTACCCCACAAAGCCCTGTGCTGCCACTGTGAGCTTCTGTTCGCAGGGCGGCAAAGGGCTTGTTTCCGGACTATGATGACCACAGCTGACACCAGCACCCTACACTGCCGCTGTGAGCCTCTGCTCGCAGGGTGGCAACAGGCCCTTTCCTGGACAGTGATGACCATGGCCGATGCCATGTCATGCAGCACCCCCACCCCGTCTGCGAGCCACTGCTCGTAGGGGAATGTGGAGGTGCTGAGACGACGAGCGACAACCAACCATGGGGACGATGAATGGCAGGGACAATGAGGACAACAAACAGCGGGGACAACAGGGAGGGGCAACGAACCGCAGGGACAACGAACCGCAGGGACAACGAACCACAGGGACAATGAACCGCAGGGACAATGAACCGCAGGGACAACGAACCACAGGGACAACGAACCACAGGGACAACGAACCACAGGGACAACAAACCACAGGGACAACAAACCACAGGGACAACAAACCACAGGGACAACAAATCACGGGGACAATGAGGACGACAAACAGCGGGGATGACACAGGGATGACAAATAGCGGGGGCAATGAACCACATGGACAACGAACCTCTGGGACAATGAATCGTGGGGACAACAAACTGCGGGGACGACGAATGGCTGGGACGACACATCCCCACCCTCGCTACTAATGTGGGACAGTGGGATGTTTTTTTTTCTACTCTTTTGTTTTCTTTTGGCGCTTTTCTATTCTCTTAGCAATACCACACCGCTGCGAGCACCTGCTCACAGGGTGTGATTGTAAATAGTTTTATTTACTATATAATAGAACTTATTTAGCTGGAAAAACCGGTTGAAACCGGTCTGAACCAGGTAACTGAACTGATGAGGACCGGTCCTCATCGGTTCAGTTATGGTCCATACGACTTGAGGTAACAGTCTGGACCAGTTACGGTCCTGGTTAACCCTCTTAGGGGTCAAAAAACCGGACCAAACCAAACCTTAAAACACTAGCCGGGGGGTCCGTCCTCTAGACCAGGATCTTCCAACCCAAAGGGTTCAGGCTGGTTGATGCCCCCTGTGTACTCAAGGGGAGTTCTTGATCGAAAATCTTCCGGGTTAGCAGAAGGGTGCGGGGCACAGGTGGTCATGAGATTGGCACTGATTGAAGGGGCTCCTGAGCCGATTTGTCAGAATATGTTTGAGGGTCTGGAAGACACTCCCCAAGTAGTGGTGGGACAAGGGTCAGAAAGGGTGGATCGCTGGATCACAGAGATCCCTGGGATAGTACCGGCATGTTGGGAATTCCTGGTTGTGGGCTGGCGAGTTTCAGTTGGGGTCATAGGAGGAGAAGAGACGAGTGAAGTGTGAGTTTGTATATACTGTTAAGAACTGATCCTAGAGGACGCTTTTGGAATCCAATCAGACACTGCGGGTGATAATAGCAGGAGTTTGTCTGGTCGATGCAGATTCTGTGGGAGGGGAAATGGAAAGGACTTGGCTTCAGCTTGTAAGAAGCTGCGCCCTTCACCTCGTCTGGTGTCCTAATTTCAAGTTGAGGATTTGGAGGTAGGAGCGGGAAAGTGCGGGTAAATGCGGGAGGAGTACGGGGGGACTTAGGTTAAGTTCAGGTGAGGTTAGAACTTCAGAGGGAGACTAGAGGTCAAGTTGAATGGAGTTCAGACTCTTAGAGAACTGAGGTTGGAGTAGAAGGAGTTTAGATTGGCAGATTAAAGTCGAGTCTATGTCAATATATGAACTAAGGAATACAACATGAAACTAACTAAGCTTAAATACTAGAGTCCAGAATAAAAGCGGGACGGAAATGGAAATTGTGGCTGTGTCTCGACTGCATAGATAAATTACCTAGCAGGAGCTGCACAGGAATCCATAGTCAAATATGCAATAGAGACAGCAGCCTTGGGAAGGCAGCTGTGGATGCTGTACAAGGCAGCCTGGTGCACAGCAGTGTGGGCAGTGCAAGGCAGCTGGGAATGAAATCGGGAGGAGTAGACAAATGTTGGGTTCAAAGTGCGGGAAATGGTCAGAGGGTTGCGGGTTCCGAGCAGACAAGGAACAATTCATGACAGTGGAGACAACAACGGTATATTAACGGTTTGTGGAATCGTTTTTTCATCCTGAAGTGGCTAATTGCCAGAGTCCAGATATGCAAGACATCACAGTGGAAAGAGATAAGGAGGTACAAAACTGGTGATATGATTCATGCCTTGGCGTGGCACCCTACTGTTCCTGGAGTGTTGGTTGTAGGTTCTGCCAATGGTGATCTGAATAAAATATGCTTGAGGAACCCAAACAGGTCTGTTTATTTATTCAGTGCCTACCAGTCCTGATTTATATTTTGAATGGGCAAAAGGACTTCACCGCAGTGTGGCACCTCCGTGGGTACATTCACACTATGACATTCAAGAAGGATGGGTCTCAGCTAGCCGTGGCGTTTGGATGAGAGTGCGAGGTAATACTGATGTACCAGGACCCTACCAACTTTGGTGCATCAATGAAATTTGCAAGGGATACTCTGGACGAACACCATATTTTCAGAAGCGAACTTCAGCAGTCCAAAGTTTCTTCAGCTACGAGACGATGAACACTGGCCGATTGTGGCTCTGCATTATTTACCTGGCCAGGATCTCATTGTGGTGACCTTTTTGCTTTCAAGATTGGGGTTCATGTATGTGTATTATCCTATGAAACCTGGTTGCTCATAACTCATGCAGCACCTCTTGTAGCGCATATTCATCTGAAGTGTCATACCGACAGCAGTGGAAAATCAATGTTTGCAACGTCAATATGTGAGCACTTTGATTTTTTTGCCTTGGGGCGCACTAACATCAGTTTGAATGTTGTACAGTGGAGGTTCTGCGGTGTCACCTTCAGGTCAACTATTAGCCATCACCAACATTGCCGATGGGATTGACTGGTACTCGGTGGAGAGAAGATGCCACATGAGTACCACTAAGTATACATTGGGAAGAGCTTTCCTAATGAATGTTCATTTTCTGAATGAAAGGACAGTAGTGGCTGGAAGCAGTTCTTTGCAGTTGATTTTTGCAAGCTTTGGGATGTCATATAAACCTGATAAACTTCGTATATCGGATGCCGGCCGTGAGTATTCATTTCCTAGCGATTGTAATTTACTTACTCAAGGAAAGTCATTCAATCAATGGTTTGTGGAAATAGCCAGACTCAAATTAATAATCCTGACATCCTTCTTAGGATACGGGGTTTGTACAAGGTAAACACATCATTGCTACTGCAAATACCGAAGCTGGGGACGAAGAGAGATCAGTTATTGTTCTCGTTGATCAACAGGACCCATTCTTGCAGTTGTCCATGGCCGGATCAGCAGAACCAGAACCACCCATCCAAACTGGAAAATGGGAACACAAGGTATGTCTTGTACACGTTGTCACAATGATCGTTGTTTTACAAATTGTTTCATTAAGGCCACATGACAATGTGCTCTTCATGTTCCTTTGGGGGTCATGCTTGGATTTGTCCTAAGTAGCATGGTGGTGTGTGACAGATGTAATGTCTGGCCTCAGCCATCATTTTCCCCTTATTCAAGTGGGAAGATAGCTACAATGTTAGGCTTTCCACCTTCCTCACCACCAGAGACAATGTTGAACTTGGGTAATATTAGGCAGGTCATCACAATTTAGTTGGTGGAATCCCCCTGAATCTAGATCTATGTTTTTTAAGCCACCGCTGCAGGGAGGTATACTGGTGCTAGCCTACACTACTGGGGCTGACCTGTGTTTCCCACAGAAACACAGCCTTAGAAACTTGTTTTAAGACTTCTGATGTGTATATCCTTTGGATATTCTTAATATGTATGTAAAAGAAATGTCAGGGAAATATCTTACATGTATCCAAGCTGTATCTGCAAGGAACATAAAAGGTGTATTCTACAATGTTTCTTTCAGATCCCTTCTGGAAACATTTTTCATGTTCCCTTTGTGTAAGTTAAAGAAACACTTTTTATGTAATTCTGCCTGTATCTGCTGAAAACATTTGACATGTAATTTTATTATATGTTTCCTATGGATACATGCAAAGAACAAAGGGGTTACCATGGTTACACATGTATCCCTAGGAAACACATAATAAAATTACATGTTAAATGTTTTTGGCAGATACAGGCAGAATTACATAAAAAGTGTTTCTTTAACTTACACAAAGGGAACATTAAAAATGTTTCCAGAAGGGATCTGAAAGAAACATTGTAGAATACACCTCTTATGTTCCTTGCAGATACAGCTTGGATACATGTAAAATATTTCCCTGACATTTCTTTTACATACATATTAAGAATATCCAAAGGATATACACATCAGAAGTCTTAAAACAAGTTTCTAAGGCTGTGTTTCTGTGGGAAACACAGGTCAGCCCCAGTAGTGCTAGTAGTTCTAGTTCAAAAAAAAAAAAAAGTTGCAATTGCAGGCAATCCATGCAGCTGGAGGTGAGCAGAATGCAAAATCACATCAATTGAGATCCAGACTGTTTAGATCTGCCTTGAAGTGTTCTTCCGTTTGACAACATCAACCGCCAATCTGTGTTCCAAATCCAGAACATCTGGAATTTTAGCAATTGTGACGCTGGGCATGTACATCCTAAAACTCAGGTTCTGAGTTCTCAGTATTGAGAACGAGGTTATGTTGGTCATGGCCTGCATGCTATCCTGAATGGTCAACCATGGCCAGTGTCATTACATACATTGTCAGATGATATCACGGCAGCAACAATTGTCAGTTTGGAATCGTCAGGCCAGCCTCTCAGAACATCAGTCATCAAGGATTACTCAGGAAGATTGTTGTCAAGTGCTCTATTGAGACAGGTTATATACAGCATCATGATATTATATTCCTTGTTAGATTACCAGTACGCATAGATTTATTGAGACACTGCCTTTGCTGCTTTAAGCATCTTATTCACCGTCATTTTATGGGTATCCGCTCTCACATAGGTTGGCTCACCACTTATGCCCGTCTTGCTAAGGACAACAAGTTTCAAAGATGTAGGGTGGGGTATATTGGCACCAGCAAGATATTCTGCAGTGATGTTTTTCCAGGTGCCATTGTTCTGGAAGACCCACCACTGGTCCTGGCTGCTTAGAGTGTTAGTATGTAAATATACATCTGCAAGCTCTGGGCATGGATTGCAGAGTCCTGGTTGTTTCAGATCATAGTTGGACAATGACATATATACTTGCAACTTCAGCCCGCCGGCATCTCCATGCAAAGTCTTTGACCTGTATATGATTTGAATGGGTGGTTGAGATGCAGACAATGCAGGTGATTCTGCTGGCTGGTTCGCTCTATATAGGAACACTTAGTTGACTAACTGACCTTGCAGGGATGCTTACTTATGATATTGAAGGAGCAGGAGCAGCCGGCAGCTGAAAACTAAGTGCATAGAACGTTAGGATATAAATGTCTCAGATGATGGGTTGTTATACACACTAGGGGTAGTAGTTGGCAGGAATTTGATTTATGACCTGTGGATTGCCTCTGAAACTTTAAACATTGAGCCCATACGTACAAAGTGGGTGTCATATCAAACTTATGGTGGAATTTCTGATGGACAATATCTGGGTAGAAGAAAATTGAACAGCTGTTGTCTGTTGAGTGTAGAGGGTGAGCAATGAGTGTCTGAAAGATAGAATTACAATGATCCTACTCAGAGTTTGAAGGGTCCATTCTCGGCAGATCAGGATGCACAGGATACACTTGCCCATTGTATTGGCAGATGGAGCAGATGTGTTCCCTGACATGACAGTTGGAACGTGTGGGGTGACTGGGATCACGGCATTTGTTTGGATAACAGCAGGTGAAGCAGTATGGTGAAGCATGGGGTCAGGGACGTCTGCAGAGCTCCTGCATTCTGACCAGTTGAATTATCATCAGCAGTTATTATGTACTCGCAAACAATGTCATGCATGAGATTCCTTTAGATTTGCCATTTGCTAATAAGCGCTCCTGGACTGCAGCCATAGCGGGGCCAGCCAGGGATCCATCCTCCAATGGAACCAGATTGCATATAATCAAGGCTGCATCCCTGTAGTTACCACTGGCTAGAATACTCGATGCAGCTTCAATGTTCTGGACCTGGATCGCCTCAAGCTGATCTGAACAGAATCACCGAAGCAAACTCTGTATTTCCCTTTGAAGAGAGCTATCAGACCCATCTCGGGAGCTCTGGCTTGGGTTATTCTTTGTCAAGGCATCTGTGGGTGCTGATGGCAGCTCATAGTCTGAATATCTGATATGGGTGCTGGGTCCAGTTGATTTGGCATGCCTCCTATGTGTGCGGTCGCAGCTAAAGTCATGGCTAGACTTGTCCCTGAGGAAAAATCTGTAAAATGGGATGACGATCATGTACCAACAATCACTTACAAGGTTTGCGGCCTAGCAGGAGCAATAAACATGTTTTGAGACTGTGTTTTGGCTGGAATGGGGGCTCCTTGCCATTCTGGAGTGTTGGAAACTATGTTGTGGCTACAGAATCTTTGTGAGACGAGTAAGGACAGAGAATGCATGACAAACCGCTCCGAGGCAGAGATCAAGTAGTGACCTGGGACTTTGGGCATCTGCATAGTTGTTATAGGTGTCACAGGGCTCTCCACTTCCGACGATGTGGCTTCCAATTCAAGCTTTATCTGGGCAAAGTCTGTACTAATGAGCTGTGTGGAATATTGATGAGATTCGAAAAATGCAGTATACCATTTGCTTACGTCGATATCCCAAGGAGAGCAGGGAAATCTGGTTATACTGATTGTCTGCAAAGGGATAGCATTGTCAGTCTTGAAAGGGGCACTCTTTGACATTATGGAAAGCTGTACAGATTGTGCACAGGATGTAGATGCCCACAGAGATTATAATGGGGGTTGCTATGTGAACCCAAGAATATGCAGGTGTCTTATCATGCAATGCTAGCACAATCCACTGACTGATTATGATACTCCTTTGTCTTACGCTGCCAGGAACAACATCAGCAGATTCCATACGTGATCATGAGGCAACTGCATGTACACATATGCCTGACCATGCATTGATCATGATCAAGATAATACACTATTGCATACATACAGTGCATTTGGCTGCGACAAGAACTACACAACAGTAGAACTTCAGTTCTGTGAAGTTAACTATACATGACCACAAAATGCCCAGATAATGATGTCAGTGTTCACACCATAGAAGCGTTGCGGGTATATGCACCTGAACTATTTACGTTGTAAAATGGAGTCTGCCTCTAGCCAGGCACATGTATGTGCACCAAGCTACATTGTTAGAATCTTACAGTAGTACTATCTAATTTGAAGCACAATTTCACTGGAGTTGCTACTAATACAGAACAACATAAATTGAAAGATGCCTGCCCATTTAGATTGGGACAAGGGGTCCCTCTATATATTAGTACTACTAATAGAGGGTCTCCTTATAATTAGGATATGGGAGTTTGGCCATGGGTCAAGATTTGAAAAGCAGTGCTGTGTGAAAGCATTGATGCATAACCTGGCCAAACAGTGAGGGTAGGGAATTGCCGAGCAGTTGGATTCTCAGCCATTCTCTCAGCTCAAGTTAGTCATTATATGCAAATATAGAGGCATGATGTGGCTGCATACTCTTTTCGTCTCCAACATGTCACGTCGCATCACATCTCATTTTCATTGAATAGAACTTTATGTAGGGTATATATATCCTAAATGCTCTTATGATTGGATGTAAGTTATGTCAAACTTGACAGTAGATCTGGCAAATTGCAACCTGTCATCTTGGAGGTAATATTAATTCAAACAAGGAGGACCTTAGATCCTAACCAGCACCATCCAGTTCCATGTTCAGAGCTGATATGTGAGCAAGATTTAGTTCCTGTGCGCAGTTCTTCTACATTACAGTTGACCCAACTCCACTACCAGCCGGCATCTTTGCTTGCACTTATCGGTTCTTCAGAAGGGTTGCGAGTGGGACATTGTCCTAGCGATCCTTCAGAAGAATGTGTGACACAGTCTAGCCTGGAAATCTGGCTGTGAAATTTAAATGTGAAATGGTACTAACCAGGACTTCGGCCTGGTCACAACAAAATATTGGTAAATCTCCTAATTATAACACCGAATCCTTGCAGTATGATCATGACAGGTATTATACAACCCTTTCATTCTAGATCCAGATCTTCTAGATTTGAAGTCATGAATGGAATCTAGATATAATAGGGAGTATCTAGGATAAGGTCAAAAACTGTTGCATATGCACTCACCATGAGGATACTGTGATTATTGCACTTTGGAACAGCAAATGCGATATCGATGAACCACAGATCTGAGAGCTTGAATAAATGTACCACACCATAAATGCGAGGTCATCTTCTAGAATGTTCAAACCTTTAGGTACCTATGACTAGTACTATTCCATATGGAAATTTGAATTGAATTGAATGGAGTTGCAATTGCCTCGATGCATGTGTGAATGCACCAATACTTCAGGTTTAAATTTTCGAGGTACCTTTCCAATGTTCCCCCATGATGTACAAATTTGGGGGGTTGTTTGTTATTGAGTAATGGATATATCATTATTACTACCGGTATCTCTAACCTGTTGGATTAATGTTCCAGGATGTTTGGCCACATGTAATGAACAATCCGCAGGCAGAATAGATGATGCACTAATTTCAACTTGAACATCAATCCAGAATGAGCAGCCACGAATAGTTGATGAGATAGTGCACATGTGCATGTGCATGATGTTTCAGGGCTTCGCTTTTACCCAGTACTAGTACTATGAACATTGATATTTCCAAGGATGCAGTGTGGCAGGGATTGATGGTGGTGGAGCTTGCATCGTGTTTTCTGGGCCAATTTTGGGCCAAACTCCTTGATCAGACATTACATGTGAATTTCTGCTCCTCCTGTGCATTTGAGGTAGAAAAATTTGTGTATTTGGAGTTGCTACTTCATGTTTACAGCTCTGGAAGTAAACTGATAGGCGATGTTTGTGTTCATTTGGACCCACATGGACCCACAAACAACGATATCCTGGCAAAGCAACAGGTCCAAACATAATATTATCTCCTTGGCATCAACCTCATCCTGAATCTCATTCCAGGAACCTTGGACCGCTATTCCCGTACAAGGTCAATCAAGTTTGGATTATATTGCAAGTGCCCAGAAGGATCAACCAGCAAAAGGTTGAAGCTGGTGAAGCTTTCCTCATTTTCATTTGCATGTTCCATTCTGATTGCTGAGGAAAGCAGGCACTACTTGATCTTCGGTATGATCCTCCTGACCTCCAGCCTTGTCCTCTCAAGCTGTACATTTTATAACATCTACTTGGAGTCTGGCCACCCAATCTCATTATATTATGCCTTCACCATCGAGGAGGATGCGTGAATGGGGTTCCAAGTGCCATCAGTGGTTGGCAGTGGCCACAAACTCGGTTAAATTGCACCAACCTTTTATGGCGAGCAAATTCTCTGGTATTGGCAGACAGTCTCTTGCGCTGCATACCAATGTTTGTAGAATTGTATTAGTTTCAATGTCATTCCTTTTCAACCTTCTAATCCTTTTCAGCCTTCTGTCTTCTTCGATCTTCCCATCCTGTTCAATCTTCCCATTCTGTTCAACCTTATTTTCCCTCTCCCATATCGCCAAGAATTTGAACCAACCCATCCTCAATTTGCCGCTTCCCTGTCCTCGCTTATATGTTCTATAAAGCATCTTTTTTTACCTAACCAAGCATTCCTGATATTGGAGAGATGTGGAGGACAGCATTGCATGGCAACCAGGAAAGGTTCGCCGACTTCACTCTTCAAGGGCTTGCATAAGTCTCTCCCAACTTCTTTTGCTGATTGTGAAGGGCTTGAATGTTATGCATCCATGTTGACCCAACTATACAGCTCGATCAGTGCTCCTCTCTGGCAGCCACTGTGCCTTTTTCTCAACCATATATTGATTGCATGGGAAGGGGAGGAAATCTGGTCAATTGCGACAAAATGGAAGCATGGCATGAGATCTGGTATTAGGTGCATATTACCTCGATGTATGCACCCTAGACTGTAAGCCATGAATGTTTGATGGCAATTGACCACAACATTCTCATCAGCCTAGGGATATCATTTAAATCTGGACACTTGACTGCTGATGATGTACTTGATAAATCTCCTTTTGGATAAAGCCCAAAGAGTATCTCAAGCAGTTATCTAGCCAAGTTTGCTAAAACTCAGAAAGAGAAACCTTTGGATCGTGCATTTACCTTCCTGTTCTCTTGGTCAGACATCTTACTGATGCGCATTATACTTTCAAAAGAATTTGTAGTCAACAGTTGAGGAACAGCCATCTGGATGATCGCACTTCCTCCAATTTCCTATGTTGCATGAACCGGCAACAAGTGTGCGCTCTCTTGACCAACTTGAATACTTTGAAGCTTGACGAATGCCTTTCTTTGTCTTGCCCACTTGATGCTGTCAAGCACCTTTGTGGTGGGGCACTGGGTAACCCACTAGCCACAACCCGAGGAACTTTGCCTTCTCTCAAGTATATTGTCCATGGAAGCACTCGTAAAATGATGCTACAGATCACATTTGAGGGCAAATGTCATGCCTAATTTAGAATTAAGTGCACTAACAGTGGGCAAGTAGACTAATGACATCACCGGCAACAGATGCAGGAAGATTCAGAATTACCACTCTACAAGTCAAGGACCTGGTAACAAAAGAAATTATCCGAGAAGCTACTAACAATGAAAGCAAGGGAAAACTGTTCTACAAAACTTTCTTCCCACCACCAAATCCAGCAACCACAACAGTTCCACAGGATTTTCAATACCCACTGCCACAATGGACCTTTACTAATGTCACAGATGAACAGATATGTCGAGCAATCAAGAAAATGAAGCCATACAAAGCCACAAGAAAGGACACGGTACCAAACTGTGTATTCATCCAGGTGAGAGAAGACCTTGTTCCACATCTAGGACCTCTCTTCCAAGCCATGAACACACTAAAATATTACCCACAGGAATGGTCCATTACCGAAACGCTCATACTGAAGAAGCCAGGAAAGCCCACCTACATGTCCCCATCAGCATGGTGACCCATAGTCCTCTCAGATGGTATGGCATGGCTACTGAATAGCTGTCCAGCAGAAGACATAGTCCCCACAGGTGAACATTACAATATCCTACCAGCAAACCACTTTGGCACAAGGCCCGGACATACTATGACAGACTCAGTATGCATGCTAACAAAGATTGTTAAAGATGCATGGAGAAAAGGTCAGGTTGCATCCGTCTTATTCCTTGACGTTAAGGGTGCATTCCCCAGCGTAGATATTGACAGGCTGATCCACAACATGAGAAAGAGAGGTATACCACAGGAACATACTGAATGGATGAAACGATGATTAGGAAACCACAAAACCTCGCTCTCTTTTGATGACTATCAAACAGCATTCTTCCTGGTAATAAATGGTTTGGACCAAGGCAATCCTTTTTCTGGCATACGTTACCTCTTATATAACGCTGACCTATTGAAAATACCAATTCTCAGATTAGGTGAATGGGTGCTACTCATCGTCAATGACGCAGCTGTTATCGTGATTGGCAAGGACTTTCTAGAGATACACAAAAAACTAAGGGACATCATGACACGCTTGGAAGGAATCTTTGCATGGGCCAAGGATCACAACTGCGAATTCAGTATCAAAAAATTCCAGCTGCTCAACATCTCAAAAAGAACAGTCCCACATGCCTTTAATCCCAGAAAACAAGTCCCTATACCTCGGCGAGCTTTAATCCTAGGTAACAATGTTCGAATCCCATCAAAAGATACAGCCAAATTCCTTGGGGTAATTGTTGACAACAAAATGAGCTGGAAAGGACAATGTGCAGTGGCTCTCGCAAAAGGACAAGACTGGATCATACAGTTCAGCAGATTGGCCCATGCATCAAAGGGAGTAACAGTGAGACATGTTTGACAACTCTATCTTTCCATTGCAGTACCTCGCATGCTATACGCAGCTGACATCTTCTTAACATCACAGCAAAGAACAAACACAGAACCAAAAAATGGAAAGTCAGGTCAAGCCATCATCAACAGGCTGGCAACAATTCAATGACGAGCAGAGATCATGATCACAGGTGCAATGAAAACCACAGCTACTGACATTTTAGATGTAATGGCAAACCTACTACCCTTCCACTTGCTGGTGGAAAAGGTTCGACAACAAGCAGCACTATGCTTAGCGACACTTCCCCAATGCACTCGCTACACAAACCAGTCACGAACATGGCCAACCAACTAGTCAAACACCACCCAACTCCACTATACAATCTCATGTGTACCTACAACATCAAACCACAGCTAATTTAGACCATCAAACCTGTATGACAAATTACAAGCTGGACAATGAAAGTCAAAGTACACATCCCAAACAACATAGACAAGGCCATACAAGACATACAAGACAACAACTCAGATGTGAAGGTATACGCCGACGGATCAGGAATGCAAGGAAAAATTGGAGCTGCAGCAGTACTATATCGCAACAGGAGGATGAAGACAAACATGTGATACAAGCTAGGAATCCAAGAACATCACACAGTGTACGAAGGAGAAGGCATAGGAGCAGTATTGGGAGCCAAACTCATATCCCTGGAGCAGGGAGTACAGTCGGCTACCTTTTGCATCGATAGTCAAGCCATCATTAAAGCCACCCAACTGACCAAACCAAGCCCAGGATATTACATTTTCCATGCATTCCATGGAACCCTAGACACACTGGGGAAAAAACATCCTGGAATATAGATTGCAATTAGATGGACACCAGAACACAAAGGAATAGAAGGAAGCAAACGGGCAGATGAAGAAGCAAAGAAAGTGATAACAGATGGAAGCAGCAACCAAGACAGACTCCCACGACTTCTGAAGAAAATGATGCCCAAGAGCAAATCCGCAATGAAGTGGGCATATGGGGAGAAGCTCAAATGGTGAGCAGCACAAAAGATATGGTGGAAATTACCACGACACGAGCAAATGAAGAAAATGGACCCAACTGCCATATGCATGTCAAACAAATATCACAGCCCTGCCAAGGAAGGCTGCCAGCATCTTAATGCAGTTGAGAACAGGACATGCACCACTCACTAAGCATTTATAGTGAATAGCAGGGGTTACCCATGGGTAAATGATGGGTATGGGGGTAATCAGCATGTAGCCTTTGTTTTTGTGATTCTAATGCACTAATCTTTGTACCAAATGGTCAAGAATTGGCCTAGATATGCTCATTCCAAATTTTAGCAATATCTGATCTCACCCTATTTTTTGTAGAGCAATGACTGTCAACCTTAGTTAGTGCACTTTTTTTTTTTTTTTTCCCATTTATTCTCCATTGGGGCGAGCCATACGTGAGAGAGTAAATATGTATGTGTACAAATGCAAGCATTTATCCTTCCCTGTGTTTCCTGTTCTTCATCATCAGCTAGGAGAGACCAGTGGTCCTCGAAGCACTCAAGGTGCTGGAATAAGTAACCTCGGATTTTGGATAATATTTTGGAAAGATTGGGCAGGGTGAGATCAGATGTTGTGCTATGGTGCTAAAATCTAGAATGAGCATATCTAGGCCAATTCTTGACCATTTGGTATAAAGATTAGTGCGTTAGAATCACAAAAACAAAGGCTACATGCTGATTACCCCCATACCCGTCATTTACCTGCGGGTAACCCCTGCTATTCACTAAGCATTTACATCACATAGGAAAAGCTGACTCACCAATATGCCCTGCATGCCTACAGCACAATGAAACCATTGAACATCTCATGCTATATTGCCCTGCACACCATGCCGCTAGACAAATCTTACACAACAAAACCGGAGGAAGGGATATCAACATCACAAAATTGCTAACAACACCGAAAACCCTACGAGCACTATTCCGCTTCATTGCCACGATGGGCCAATTCCACAGTACCTTTGGTGACATACTGAGATTGCAGGAAGAAAGGAGAAGAGGATGAGAAGGAGAATCAACCAGCTGCCCACATGCACTACAATATTCACAGTCCAAGCACCACTTATTCCAGCACCTTGAGTGCTTCGAGGACCACTGGTCTCTCCTAGCTGATGATGAAGAACAGGAAACACAGGGAAGGATAAATGCTTGCATTTGTACACATACATATTTACTCTCTCATGTATGGCTCGCCCCAACGGAGAATAAATGGGAAAAAAAAAAAAAAAGTGCACTAACTAAGGTTGACAGTCATTGCTCTACAAAAAATTACCACCACTCAATCCTCCTAATATCGCCAAAATGCTGCATTTACCCTTCATGTGGCCACCACTGCTCGACCTAAACATTACACAGCTCCGGGGACTTTTTCATTCTGCTGTTCACTGAAAACCCTCACTTGCGCAACAAAGTGCATGAGTCATTATGATGGTCTGTTGTGTATGTGCTTCTCGAAAAATTGGCCTTGACTAAATATGCCTTACTACATATACATATGAAATGGGCAAGGTCTTTATTTGTCAACCAAAGATTAGACAGCATCACAGAAATGTACTAATATATATATGGATGCTGTGGGTTTTAGCACAGTACACCTGTAGCTACAGCAGTTATGGTACTGTTTTATGCTATAGCATGTGCAGCATCTAAAATCTCTCAAAAAGGAAATAGATCCATCAGGATTCCGAGTTGATCGCAGTTTGGGTGATGCACTTATTAAAAGTTTGTTTGCAGAACAAACTGAAAAAGTTATTCTAGAACACATTGTAAATGTATCCTCCATTTATCCTGGCTACAAACCTAGTACTTAAAAGAAGTATAACCATGGACTTTCCTTTAAATTTGTTATACCATATATTCATCATTTTCTCTAAAGATAAATTTTGAATTTGTTCCTTGTGTGTTACTGATTTTATTGCCAAGCATCTTGCAGATGTTTTCTGTATGAGATCATCAGATCAACAGAATGGCTAATTGTAAAACAAATTTAGGCTTTGTCTATTGTTGAATCTGGGGATATTGCCGTGGTTATTTTCTTAGTTTATTCGCAGTTTATTCAACATAAACTCTGCAAGTTTATAAGCCAATGCCCCGTGTGTATCCCCATACCACCGGGTTTGTATGAACAGATTTGCAAAATGCCAAAAAGGAAGATCAAAGCAGGAGTCTATGAGTCGTCAAACTCATCATACCGATCATGATGGTTTTGCATTGTGAAGAAAGATGCGAAATCGTTCCAAATAGTCCACAGTCTTGAGTCACTAAACCAAGTTATGATTCAGCACTCAGGCATTGTCCTGATCCCCGAGCATTTAGCCGAACAGTTTGGGGGACGCGCTTGTGGAGGAATGTTGGATTTATATGTTGCATTCGATGAAAGGCTCATATCTGAATCCTCTCAAGATCTAATGACTTTCCAGACCCCATTTGGTGCACTTCAAATCGTCACCCTACTGATGGGTTGGATGAACTCGGTTCCGATCTTACATGATGATGTCACTTTCATCCTACAATCCGAAGTCCCTCATATCATGATCCCTTATATTGATGACACACCAGTGAAGGGCCTGAAATCAGAATATCGAACAATTGGTGGGTCTTATGAAACGATCACTGACAACTCAGGCATTTGACGATTCATATGGGAGCATTTTGAGAATCTGAATCGTATCATCCAACGCATGAAGTATTGTGGTGGAACATTCTCAGGGCCCAAGTTATTTGCTTGTGTCCCCAAAATAATCATTGTAGATCATCAATGCAATATTCAAGGTTGAATGGCTGACCCGATGTGTATTGAGAAGATTGAGAAGTGGGGTCCATGTCATACGCTCATGGAAGTTAAGGCGTTCTTAGGAACAATTGGAGTTTGTCAAATTTCTATTCAGAGTTTTGCACATCGAGCAGCTGTGCTAATCAACCTTACCCAAAAAGATGTGCCCTTCAAATTCGGCCCATCTCAGGTAGCAGCCCAAGAAGATCTCAAGCAAGCACTCCTAAACTCACCAGCAATTCAAGCCATTGACTATACCTCAAACGCCCCAGTAATCCTCACAGTCAACACATCAAGCATCGCCATTGGCTATTTCCTAGCACAATGCAACCACAATAACCCTCGAAAATGATACTACAGTTGATTTGGCTCAATCACACTTAACAACCGTGAATCCTGGTTCTTGCAACTCAAACTCAAACTTTATGGTCTATATTGAGCCCTTGGGGCACTTTGTTTATATTTGATAGGAGTACAAAACCTTATCATCGAGGTTGATGCAAGGTATATCAAAGGCATGCTCTCAAATCCTGATATCATGCCTAGCACGAGCATCAATTGATGGATTGTTTCAATTCTAACATTCCACTTCACACTAGTTCATGTTGCAGGTACACACCATGGGCTGGACAGTCTTTCAAGACATCCTCAACAAACTGAAGACAACGATTTTGAAGTAGAAGAAGAATTCGGCAACTGGATCGACAAACTACACAGTTTTGTTCACCAAATCAACCCGATCTCAATTCGACTGTTCCCCTCTCACACGACTTATCCCACTTTCACCCAAGCTTCAGATTTCAGTAAGGGGGAGGATGTTTCATACAAAGATGTACCCCAATCAGACAAAGCAAAGAAAGAAGATGAACGATTACTGCTTGTTCATAGACGGTTAGATGATATGGTGCGACCCCCAAATCTATCAGATACTGAGTATGCTACCTTCGTGCGATATTGCACTGAGTTCTTCATAGATTCCAGAAAACTATGGCGAAAAGATCATCACAGAGAACACAAGATCATCACAATTCCAGAGCATCGCATCGACATTATCCAGTCATTGCACGACCATATCGGCCACAAAATGATCTTCGCCATGAAGTCTCACATCACCCTATGATTCTGGTGGCCCAACCTGAAAGCTGACATCACATGGTACATCCAAACGTGCCACTACTGTCAGTTGCAACAAACTCGAAATCTTCTTATCCCACCAATCGTCGCCACCCCCACCCCTCTATTTGGAAAAGTCCACATCGACACAATGCACATGCCGCCTTCTGGCAGATATCGCTATATAGTACAAGGTCGATGTTCAATATCATACTGGCTGGAGTTCAGGATGCTTTGCAATGAAACAGCAAAGACCATCAGCAATTGGATTTTTGAAGAAATTATTTGTCGATGGGGATCGCTTTATGAGATTGTTACTGACAACAGCCCAGCATTTCTTGCTGCTCTCAAGTACTTGGCAAAGTGATATCATATCAATCACATTCGGATAAGTGGCTACAATTCTCATGCCAATGGCCTCGTCGAACAAGCCGACTTTGACATACAACAATCACTCTACAAGGCTGTCGATGGCGACCAAACTCGATGGTCAGTTGGGACATACTCAGTGTTTTGGGCAGAACGGGTAACAGTTCGAAAATGAATGGGCTGTTTGCCCTATTTTGCGATCACAGGTTCTCATCCACTCATCCCTCTCAACATCTCAGAAGCGACATATCTACAACCGCCACCCGATTCAATACTCTCCTCCACTGATCTTATCACCTGACGCACTATCGCGCTACAGAAATGCTCGACCGATCTCAAAGTACTCTACTCTAGAGTCTACACCGCTCAACAAGAAGCTGCAAAATGCTTCAAAGAAGTTCACAAGCGAACAATTCAAGACTACAATTTTGAAAAAGGTGACCTCGTACTCATGCAAAACACACAGATCGAGAAAGCTCTTAATTGAAAAATGCAAGCTCGATATCTTGGTCCACTCATTGTCATCGCACAAAACTACGGTGGCGCTTATATTCTTTGCGAGCTCGACGGCTCAGTTCTTCATCGACCAGTAGCTGCTTTCTGAGTTCTACCCTATCTAGCATGGAAATTGATTCCCCTTCCTCCAAACTTCTTCGATATCGACGATCATCAGCTCAAACAACTTCAAGCAACATCAGACGTCGATGGAGACATTGATGAAGGCATTCCTGACCTCGACAAAGATGAATAGACCAATTTTCTTTTCTTTTTCTTACTTGCGATATTGAAACAAACTCTCGATCTTATAACAGTGTACTATTATAAGTTGTGCAGTAATTTACAGTGCCCCACATGTCCTAGCAGACTCTGCATGGACTGTATGGAGTCCGAGTTACTCCGCACGGACTGTGTGGAGTCTGAGCTAGTCTGTATGCAGAATCTGGGTCAATTTGATATCTTACGAGTTCCAAGCTTTTCAGACTTTATGAAAGTCATGACGTGCCTACAAAATATAGGTGTGCAGAGCAAGGATTGAACCCAAGACCTCCAAGTCATCACACAACAAACCAAACACATGTGATCAACCAGTTGAGCCACAGGAGAATTATTTGTTAGTAATACATAGTTTATTTATGACACTCAAACTCAAACTCAAGTATTTATCTTTCAAAAATTGAACAAATAAATTTTATTAACTGCATCCCTCACATCTAATGTGAGGGAGTATACAATACAATCAAAGACAAAAACTAATAATAATTACATTACAAACTATAGATTTAAAAAAAAAAAACTCCCCCCGAAATGTGGGGGAGGGCTAAAAGAAAAAGAAGAAAAAAAAACCCACCCCGCGACCCCACAATGGAGGTGGGTGGCTTGTCGTCATTGTCGTTCCACCAGCGATCCACCCCACAAGCAGTTGCTCATGAGGCTGGGGGCGGGTGGTGCACTGTCATCTCCTATCCCTGCACCTAGGTGTCGTTCCACCCACTCTCCACCCCACGAGCAGTTGCTCGTGAGGCTGGAGGCGGGTGGTGCACTGTTGTCTCCTATCCCTGTGCCTAGGTGTCGTTCCACCCACTCTCCACCCCACGAGCAGTTGCTCGTGAGGCTGGGGGCGGGTGGTGCGTTGTTGTTGTCTCCTTTCCCTGCATCTGGGCATTGTTCCACCCACATTCCACCCCACGAGCAGTTGCTCATGAGGCTGGGGGTGGGTGGCTTGTCGTCGTTCATCGCCATTGTTCCCCCTTTGTGTTTCTGTATTTTTTTTTTTTTTTTGGGGGGGGGAAAGGGGGGGGTTTGGGTGTGTCAGTGCAACGTGGCGCGATTACAGAGGTTGGTGGGTGCTTACTAGGAAGGTATCCCCCTTCTGGGGTCTCCTGGCATCCCTGGGCACCCTCCTAGCCCATGTCGACAGCCTCACATCCCATTTGAATGGGGAGGAGGGGATCGGGTGGGCATGTGCATGGGTTGCATGTTCTTCATCGTGGCAGGTCATGCTCAGTAGCATACAACCTAAAAGGCAATAAAATACAATTAGCTGATTGATAAAACAAAAAACAAAAAAAAACACTTACTAGGGGCCCAAACAACGATTATCGTCATTTGGGCCTGTTGTGTCGGCTTGGCTCATTGGGTCCTGTTGCATCGGCTCAGCTAGTTTGCTGTTTGTTGCTGATGGTGCAAGAGGCGTCGGAGGCAGGGGCTGACTGGGTGGTGGTGGTGGTAGAGGGAGGTGGGAGGCAGTGGCGTCGAGAGTGATGGTGGTGATCAACATCAACAATGATTGTTGATGCATCTTGAACTTGCACATGAGTCACGTGATTTAAATACAGTTAGATAATGCAATTGTTTGCACTTACTGATAATGGCTCTGTGGTGTAGTGGTTAATTGCACTATTTATGCTTGGTGACAAGGCTTGGGGTTCGATTCTACTTTAATACATAATTTTTCTGTAGTCAGCTAAGCCTCTGTTGTGCATCCACAGACTCAACTTGGACTTGACTCAGACATGTATCTGTCTGAGTCTGTCTGAGTCCAAGTAAATTGATGTTGCTTGGACAAAGTCCATGCGCACTCCGAGTAAAAGTCCAAAAATAGCTTGGACTCCACAAAAGTCCATGCGGACTCTCTAGGAGTCTGAGCAATATACAGGACATTTGAGCCAAATGAGTGGGTCCAGTCCGAGCTAGTCTGTGCGGAGTCTGAGCTAGTCTGTGCGGAGTCCACCAAATTCCGCGTGGACTGGCTCGGAATATGTGGGGCACAGTAAAGACCTCAAGTTGTGATATCATTCAAAACGTGTTTGTGCAAGCTCGATGGGGTTTTTCAGCTATGAAGGAGTTCTGAGCCTTTCCCCTATGTCTTGTTTTGATCAATCGTCCATCTTTCTTTTTTTTTTTCTCTCCTATGTTTTTTTCACATATATCTTACATTTCTTGGCCTTGATCATATGCAATCTTTCTCATTTCAAAAGTATCTCACTCAGACACAATGAAAACAATAAAATTAAAACAATAAAAACAAACTTCTACTGGGATTCCTCCCACTTCCTCTCCAAAACCTCAATTTCTTCCATTAAAACCTCCACCTCCAGTTTCTTTCACACCAGCACTTCTGCGAGATATTGATGCCAGAGCCATGCTGCATCCGATGCTGTCATCTCCTCCTCAACTGCACCTGTGACCTCAGGTTCGACCTCTCATTCTTGTTCCCTTGCTTTTCCCTTCCCCTTCTCCTTCTGAGCGGACTTCGCTTTTGCCTTTGTTGTTCGTTTCGGGCACTCATCAACTTTCGAGGGCCCAGCCTCCACATTTTGGATGGGCTGGATAGCCTGATTGCATACCACTAAGTCATCATACAAATTAGCAATTGTACTCACTATCGAGAAGACTCACTTACTACATCTAGGAGTTGACACCTCTGTTGACTCCTCAGTATCCCTTGTAGCTTGTTTAGAGCCCGCCGTTTTCCTCGACTCGCCTCGATGGAGTCCTCACCTTGATACTCCCTCCCAGTAACAACCCTGCAGCCCTTGAGTGCATCTCTTGCACTTGGGCATGCCCTCCTCGACAATACATTCCAGTGACGTCCTTGACCCAGCACAACAATCACACTAAAGCAATCGTAATTAGTCTGAACAGTATCGACGTAGAATGACAACTTACCGGCCCATGGAAGGTGATCAAGTCACCTTCCTCTAGCTGCATCCACTTTGTGACCATGGGTTCCTCATCCAGCTCGTCCTCACCCTCCTCCTCCTCATCCAACTCATTGGCCTTCCTCTTCTCAACGATCTGCTCGATGACCTACCGGTCATTGACCAGAGTTTCTTCTTCAGCCTCATCTCAATTGATCAAGAGTTGCATGACCTCGAGTGCAGTGGAACGATACTGGAACTCGTCCTTCGACACAGTTTTGGCCTGGATTTTGGCCAAGAAGGTTCAACATGCCTCGACCAGCACATCTCATCGCTCCTCGATCCTCCTTGCTTTGGCCTTGATGGCCACCTCCCGAGCAACTCTCTCCTCCTCTTTGCCTCTCTCCCTCGATTCTCCTTGAGTACTCCTCAAAAAGATATTTTCCACCCCATGAAACCCAATCCTCCCAAGCAAAAGGTGCAAACAGGCCGATCACCTTGTCCAACATTGCCTGCACATGTTCATTGCATGCCTCATCGAATGACCTGATCAGGTCATCATATTCAGCCTATCAACAAGGTTAGGAAGCAGATAAACAAAAATAAAAAGGAAATGACATACCATTTTCTCACAAAAAGCATGACCCCACACCTCGAAGTTGAGTTCTTCAGCATTGCCAGCCTCGGGCATCAATTTCACTTGGTCAAGGATGGGAAGGGTGAGTTCAGCAAGGATAGACATCTTTTCGAGGAAGTTGAAGGAGATGGAAAGAGAAAAGTTCAAACCACGATGCACCTTAAATCAATGATCAACAATGTCACATGACCCAGTTATTTTGGCTCAACTGACTGGGATGGTCAGAATTTCAGTAAGGGGGAGGATGATAGGTTGTCTCCTTGGCTCAAAGGCCAATATGTCATTCTAACCACATTCTAATCACATCAGCTAACTCCTATGAGGTCCCAGATGCAGTGTGACCCAGTCTATCAATCACGATATCATATTGACCGCATCAAAACATCACCAGCGACATTGATTGTACCAAGAGACCACATTGCACAACCTTAGGACTACATCAAAAGCCCCTAGGACCCCTTCTAAATGACCATCAAACATCCCTGATCATCTTCAAACAAACCACAACCACGATCAAACATCATCGACCATTGTCAACCATTGTCGAGCATCATCGATCGATATCGAGAGACTATGAGTGACATTGGGTGCCAATTTTGTTATCTATATGGTGGAATACCATGCACCAGGAAGGATTCCAACTCGTGCCCAAACCTGCTGATAGTAGGTCAGCCTTGTTCCAAGTCCCTATCGTGCACAGAACCTGCTGGACAAATTATTGCAAGACTTAGCATGATCTATATACAAAGGACAGTCCCCTTTTGGTTCTATACCCTTTATTATTCTTTCATCATATGATATATATCTTTCTTGTTTGGATTCCAGTCTCCTTTTTGGCCTTGTGCCTTAACTCATATCTTTTGCCTCATGTTCTACACATGTTTCTCATTCCATTTTAGGAAGTTTCTTTAAAACATATAAAACTCTGAAGTATCTACTTGGAAAAGACAAGAAATCATCTTCACCTATCGTCTCATATTAAGTTCTAAGAACCAAATCTATCCTCTAAACAATCTAAAACTTCTATGAGTTTTCTCGATCGACAAGAAACCTCTGCGACCATCATCATCCTCAATCTTCCTACAATCCTCTGATCGTTAGTACTAGCAAACCATTCCAACACTTCCTAGTCATCGGCTATAGTCTTCATATACTAACGACCTATCAAAAGGTCCTCGGAATTCACACTTTGACCATCGATGATAGAACTCATTTGCCATCAATCTCATTGATCATCCTCAATATCGATCAATACCCCATTGGACCGCATCTAATACCTTTGTCTCCTATAGCACTACCTTTGCAACTAGTGCCAACTAGTTATCTTCCCATAGGTTCAACTACAAACATTTGGAATGACTCACAGCTTTCCTCTGACTCATTGCAAATATCATTGATTGCCTCATCGGCTGTTTTGGTGGTTTTCCCAGGTTGAGTATCATCAACGGGTATGGTGTTCCACAGGTACAGCATTTTGGCAACCATACCCATACCCATCAAACCCGCCACCTATTTACTGCAGGTTGACCCACACCCATGCTTTACCCTAATTCTCAGCGATGACAGGCCAGGTACTCCCCCCCCTCACTCCAAACATGGGAGGGGGGGATTCTTATTATATATATTAATTTAGTGTAATTATATTAAAATACATATTTGTGTCAAAACCTGCAAATAACAATGGGTAACTTGCTGAAACCCACAGTAATACTGTACCCCTAACCGTGCAGGTATGGTGTTCACAGGTACAGGTATGTGGAATTGTACCCAGGGGTTACCCAAGTCATGCCCTACTGGTTTTTTTGTGGTTTTATTTGGTTTCTTGGGTTGAGCAACTGCTGGAAACTAAAATGCTTAATTACTGTGTCCTATCCTGTCAAGGGGGTGTCAGGACCTGAAATTCATATATCCACTCAGTTTTTTTAAAGCCACCTCTCAGACCCCCCTCCCCCCTCCTGCCATATTAGGTATATATGGTATGTTGTGCTTACTAATTTGATGTCAACCAATTTGTTAATTTTACTAAATTATTGTGAAACAGTGAACCACTCTCCTTGACCTAAATTTGCAGTCATGATCTGTTCACATACATTGTACAAACCTTATTGGAGTAGCATAATGCATCTACTGACTCTCACTCAGCCAAGTACTCAGGTAAGTATTCTTCAAGTGGGAACAAGTGTCAAGGGCCAAGGCTGAGTGAGCATTCCTTCTGAGTCTCCTCAGCCTCAAGGTCTTGAACCTCATCAGCTTCTGTGGAGGTATATAAGTGGGCTAGTTGTGATTATTTTCTACCTCATTTCTACCACCATGAGTTCTTCTGTAAGGGGACTAGGGGGGTGCCCTGTGTGTTTTTCCTATTTTTTATGTTCGTCCCATATTTTTCCCCACCTCATTTCCTTCTATTCTTCATTTTCTATGATTTTTCCGGATTTTATTACTAATTTTCCCTTGCTATCATGTTTGTACATGTTGACACTTTTATATTTAGAGGCGGAGTACCCCTTCTGACACATACCCCTTGGTATGATGTCATTCGGCGGCCTTGATCTGCCTATCTCCGCCTTTTTCTATTTTTAGGTTATATTTGATTTTTGTCGTCTTCACATATACTGGGCATCAGCAAGGGGATCCTTAGAGTTTTCTCTTCGGATTTCCCTTTGCTAGGTGCGCCCCCAATCCCTGTATTATGTAGCATAATTTTAACTTCGGATTTCCCTTTGCTAGAGGCTTAGGTTGCCCTTATAGTAGAAAACTCTCCCCTAAGGCCCGAAAATCGCGAACGCGCTGCCCAAGATAGGCAGGTATGGACTGGACGACGCTTCCCAAAGCTCCACAGAGTCCCTACACACCGTTCCAGATACTCTCGCCTTTATTACGCCACCATTTTCGCCAAACGCGCTCCCTAGCGACATGGACGCATCAGAACGCTTCGACATGCTTGAAAGCGACGTTTCCGGAATGTGCGCGCAAATCGACTCGCTTAAATCTACGATTGAAAACTTCGTTAGGACCCTCCAGGCTAACCCTACGACCAATAGTTCCCCCTTTACGACTCCAAGCGCACCCAACAACGACGTTTTGCCAAACGCGTCCACTAAGGAACGTGCCCAGATCAAACCGTCCCCCCCCGCCGAATTTAATGGTGCACATGCGCAGGGACGTGCATTCCTTAATTCCTGTGAGTTATACATTAGTCTCCAGTCGCATTAATTCATCGATGAGGCTGCAAAAATTTATTGGGCCTTCACATACATGAAATCTGAAGGCACCTATCTCTATGTGGACCGTATCCTACATCAAACTAAAGAACTCAGTTCTCTACCTTTCTCCACTTGGGGTGACTTTTGAGCTGAGTTTGTATGCCACTTCTGCCCCCTCAATGAACGCCACCGAGCAGTGACACAACTTGAGTCATCCGCTTACCACCAGGGATGTCGATCCGTGGACGACTATATCAATGAGTTCAAGGATTTGGTGGACATGGCAGGATATGGGAGTGGGTTACCAGTGGTGGTGAAGTTCCGATGGGGGCTCAACCAAGAAATTCAGGACCAGATTGCACAGATGTTGGAAGGGCGCCCAGCAGACGATGATATCCTTGCTTGGTATGAAGCTGCTTCACTCTGTGATGAGAACCGACTCACAAATGCGGCATTTAATGCTGCATTCCATGCTCCAACTACCACTCATATGCCCTACACCTTCAATCAAAGCCTCCCCTGCCCTAACCCCATTCCTGTTTGTCAAACTCCCACACCAGCCATCAATGTCCCAGTACCAATGGATGTTGATGCAGCCCGCAGCTGTGCATGTAAGTTGGATCTCTGCTACCATTGTGGGGAACCTGGACACAGGGCTGGAGCGTGTCCCCATCGTCAGGATATCCGCATGCTCACCCCTGAGGGACGAGACAAACTCCTGCAAGATTTGTTGGTGCTTGTAGATGTTGAGGAAGCGAAGGATCAAGTTGCAGAGGAGATTAAGTTGGAAGTTGTAGAGGAGCAGGATTTTCCTATTCGCAGCGAGTGAATTGTACGCCCTCACTGCCTGTCCATAACCGCTTTGAAGTCTTGTCAGTTGAATCCCCAGAAAATGAATCCATTTCTGTGACTGCTCCCCTCTCTGACCCTTCGAAGTTGGCTAAAGACGTATCTGCTCTCCCCATCTCTCCTTCTACTCCATGTCTGAAAATTAAATCATGGGAGCATAAACTACCACGCAAGTATATTGTGGCATCCACTCCCTCTGCACATTCCTTAAACCTAGCCATTGAACTGCAGACGACCGACACTGGACAGATACTCGGTGTCTCTGTGCTCCTGGACTCTGGTGCGACTGGTCTCTTCATCGATTCCCATCTGGTACAACAACATCGCCTAAATACTCACTCACTCTCATGTCCGATACCTGTATATAATGTGGATGGATCCCCAAATGAAGCTGGTGCCATCCAAGAGGTTGCAGACCTGGTTCTCCATTACAAAGATCATCGTGAGCATGCCCTTTTGCTGTGACTCAATTAGGAAAGCAAAAGGTGATTTTGTGATATCCATGGCTTCGAGACCATAACCCAGAGGTCGACTGGCATACCGGGGAGGTTACCATGAGCTGATGTCCATCCCGCTGTTGGACGTGTTTCACAGAAGCCAGGCAAGAACGACGTGGACAGAAGGTGGCAATACGACGTACTCAGAAGTGTCGTGCTGGACCCCTGCCTATACCTGAAGTGGAATTGGAAGGGGTTCCTGATCTAATGCCGGACTCGGATGATGATGATGAGGACCCAGAGGAAGTGGAGGAGGGTGATCGGATCTTCTACACTGCGATTCGCTCATCGCATGAGGTGTGTGCCACATCGAACATATCCCAACACCTCGCCGAGGCCTTCCACAAAAACAATGCTGCTAAATCCTCTACTAACTCCTTACTCCCTCATCTCCATGAGTTTGAAGACATGTTCTCCAAGGAGTCATTCGACTCTCTTCCTGCGTGTAAGCCATGGGATCACGCGATCGAACTCACCCCCGGCACAACTCCTTCATCCTGCAAGGTCTATCCTCTCTCTCCGGAGGAACAACGGCAGCTTGACCAGTTCATCGACAAGCACCTGGCCTCTGGATGTATTTGACCATCGAAGTCACCCATGGCCTCTCCCTTTTTCTTTGTCAAGAAGAAGGATGGCTCACTTCGACCGGTTCAAGACTACAGAAGACTCAACAACATCACGGTCAAAAATCGCTACCCACTACCCCTCATCTCCGAACTCATAAACCAGCTCTGTGGAGCCCGATACTTCACCAAGCTTGATGTCCGTTGGGGCTATAATAATGTGAGGATAAAGGAGGGAGATGAGTGGAAGGCAGCCTTTCGTACCAACCGTGGTCTTTTTGAACCGCTTGTCATGTTCTTTGGCCTTACTAATAGCCCTGCCACCTTTCAGACCATGATGAACGACATCTTCCATGACCTCATCCTCGAAGGCATTGTCTGCATCTATCTCAATGACATCCTCATCTTCACTCGCACGGTTGAAGAGCCGCGTCGCATCATGCGCCTTGTCCTAGAGCGACTTCGACGGTACAAACTCTACCTTCGTCAGGACAAATGCGAGTTCGAAAGGACCAAGATTGAGTACCTCGGCCTGATTATCTTGGAGGGTCAAGTGGAGATGGATCCTATCAAGGTAAACGGGGTCACAGCTTGGCCGACGCCCACGAACAAGAAGGAGGTGCAGTCTTTCCTGGGCTTCATCAATTTCTATCAGCATTTTATCAAGGATTTCTCACATCATGCATGACCGCTGTTCGACTTGACAGGAAAGGAGGCATGGAGGTGGGATAATGCACAACAGGAGGCGTTCGAAAAGCTTAAGGAGATGGTCACTTCTGCTCCGATCCTTACCTTTGCTGACAATTCACGTCCTTTTCGTGTAGAAGCCGACAGTTCTGACTTTGCGATGGGCGCCGTGTTGTCTCAGCAGTCTCTGGAGGACCAGAAGTGGCATCCTGTTGCGTTCTACTCCAAAAGCCTTAGTGCTGTAGAGAGAAACTACGAGATCCATGACAAGGAGATGTTGGCGATAATGTGTGCGCTTGAGGAGTGGCGACACTTCCTCGAGGGTGCCCAACACAAGGTGGAAATTTGGACGGATCACAAGAACCTCGAGTACTTCATGACGGCCAAGAAATTGAACCGTCGTCAAGCTTGTTGGTCCCTGTATCTATCTAGATTCGACTTCTCCTTACACCACCATCCGGGTTGCAGCATGGGGAAGACTGATGCCCTATCCCGACGTGCAGACCATGGGGATGGCAGCGGTGACAACCAAAACATTGTGCTGTTGCAGCCAGACCTGTTCACCATTCGGGCACTGGAAGGCATTGTACCCCAGGGCGAAGAGCGGGACATCCTACGTGACATTTGTCGCACAAACTGTAGCGGTTTACATGAGGATGTTGTCGCCCAAGCTGTTAAAGAACTGAGGAAGGGATCGACCCTTTCCTTACATGCGGCAGAGTGGGCTGAAAAGGAGGACTTGTTGTATTTCAGGGATCGCATCTATGTTCCCAATGACCCAGACCTTCGCCAGCGCATCATATCCCAACACCATGACTCACAGATTGCTGGCCACCCCGGACGCTGGAAGACCTTGGAGCTCACCTCATGGAACTATTGGTGGCCACAAATGTCACAGCTCATTGGTCAGTATTGTTGCACTTGTGACCTTTGCTTACGCACCAAGGTCCCTTGTTGCAAGCCTATTGGTGAGCTACACCCTCTTCCTGTTCCAGAGAGTCGTTGGGATGTCGTCAGCGTCGACTTTGTGGTGGAATTGCCAGAGTCAAATGGGTTTGATGTGGTGATGTGCACAGTTGACTCAGTGGGAAAACGCCCTCACTTCATTCCCACTCACACCACTGTCAGTGCCCTAGGTGCCGCTCAACTCTACCTCCACCACGTGTGGAAATTACATGGACTTCCTGGTGCCTTCCTCTCGGATCGTGGCCCTCAGTTCATGGCAGAGTTCACTCGTGAGCTGTACCGACTCCTGGGGATCAAACTCCTCGCTTCAACCGCTTATCACCCACAAACTGATGGCCAGACGGAGCGAGTCAACCAGGAACTGGAGCAGTACATCCACCTCTTTGTCAATGAATGCCAGGATGATTGGGATAATCTCCTTCCTTTGGCCGAGTTCGGGTACAACAACCATGTCCATGCTTCCACTCAACAGACCCCTTTCCTCTTAGACACTGGATGACATCCACGCATGGGATTTGAACCTCGCCAAACTCCCTCACACATCAAGACAGTGAATGAGTTCACAGAACGCATGAGGGATAGCTTGGAGGAGGCAAGGGCAGCCTTAGCAAAGGCGAAGGACGACATGGCGCGATTTTACAACCAATGCCACTCCCCAACCCCTCAGTACAAGGTTGGTGATCGAGTTTATCTTGACTCCAGTGACATCTCCACTACACGTCCATCCAAGAAACTCGCTCATCGCTTCTTGGGACCTTTCCCCATTGTCAAGTGCATTGGAACACATGCCTATCGTCTACGCCTCCCAGCCTCCATGTCCAGACTCCACCCCGTCTTCCATGTCGTCAAATTGCTTCCAGCTCCCCCAGATCCATTCCCGGGATGCCATTCACACCCACCACCACCACCTACAGTGATCGAGGGAGCACCCCAATATGAAGTCGAGTCAATCTTGGACAGCCGTTTGCGTCGAGGAAAACTCCAGTATTTGGTACATTGGAAGGGTTATGGGTATGAGGAGAACTCATGGGTCGAAGAGTCTGATGTAAATGCCCCTCGGTTAATCAAGGAATTCCACCGACGGCACACTGCTGCACCGCGTCGCATTCAAGTCACGGACTTTGGTCGTATACGATTTCGAATGCATCAGGGCGATGCATCTTAGAGAGGGGGTGATGTAAGGGGACTAGGGGGGTGCCCTGTGTGTTTTTCCTATTTTTTATGTTCGTCCCATATTTTTCCCCACCTCATTTCCTTCTATTCTTCATTTTCTATGATTTTTCCGGATTTTATTACTAATTTTCCCTTGCTATCATGTTTGTACATGTTGACACTTTTATATTTAGAGGCGGAGTACCCCTTCTGACACATACCCCTTGGTATGATGTCATTCGGCGGCCTTGATCCGCCTATCTCCGCCTTTTTCTATTTTTAGGTTATATTTGATTTTTATCGTCTTCACATATACTGGGCATCAGCAAGGGGATCCTTAGAGTTTTCTCTTCGGATTTCCCTTTGCTAGGTGCGCCCCCAATCCCTGTATTATGTAGCATAATTTTAACTTCGGATTTCCCTTTGCTAGAGGCTTAGGTTGCCCTTATATCTTCCATGTATATGGACCCATGAACCCCACACTGTGAGTAATTGAAATCATCATCAATTATTATGCCTACCTACACATTGCTTGTGTGACAAGTTGCTTGAGGGCCAGTGGTCTGTGAGGGGCTTTGTCTGCCTTGGAATTACATCTGAGAACTTATATAATTTGATGTCAATTTTTTAACAACCTACACAATAAACCCTCCCCCCCATGTGATGTCTGGCATTTGTGTGCTGACACCCCCTTGATCCTGGTATGACAAGGCAATAAGAAGAGACATAGGATAATTCTACTGCAGTGATCATGAACTACTGTGTGCCATAATCCTATGTAAATCTTATCCATCAATTTTCTGTCCCAGACTATGCAGCTCCTCCTGGTAGCTGCACAATGTCTGGATGTGTTCCATGATGGGTGCTGACTCTTCACATCGAGCTCAGAATAACTTCCTCCATGCCAACACAATACCTAGCACCCCTTGCATTCCCAATAATGACCTCAGCATGTCCCACACCTGCTTCGACATTGCTGAGCTCACAATGTACATCCAACATTTTGTTGGCTACACCTAATTGGATTGTTGATAACACCATGCAATCTTTCTTCACCCATGCCACACTTGCTGCACCATCTGATGGCTGGATAGTCATTCTGTCAACATATTCCCACAGTTCTTGTCCTGTCAAGATGTCCATCATTTTGATTTTCCATATGGTGTAACTTTTGGCACCTGTCAAAGGTTTAATCTGGTAAATGTTTGTGTGCAAGTTTGATGCACCAGTCATTTTGCAAAGTGGTGTGATGTGTTAGAATAATTTGTGTATGAGAAAATTCAGTTAAGCTCAGAGCCCATAACCAGTTGAGCAGAGAGGGACTTTATAGGTTTCACAATGACAATTGTATTATCAAAACTATCTACAATGAATATCTATATAACAGATTGATGTGTAAATCAGTAATCTACTTTGGTGATCTGAGTATTTTTACTTAGGTCTGTGGGCATGGTATTACTACCATGATTGGTATCAGTGCTGGTGTCACCTAATGTGGTAGCACTGATCCCCAATCATTCAACACATACCACTGAAGACACCATACTTGCATTGCTCATGTGGTGTCTTCACTTAACATTTTAATTTAATACCATCTAACACAGTCAGAAAACATCAATGGAAGAATTGTGTACCTGTAGTAGAATCAAGCATTGTGTAATGAACATGCAAGCTGGCCCATGCCAGAGTCAGGCTGAGCAAGCAATGTAAGGGAATGCCATGACAAAGGCATGGGTCATAAGCTCGTTACAGGCATACCAGAGGCTCTGCAAAGATATTATCATATGGGAGAGCCTTATTCCCTGAAAAAATAGTGGTCAGAATTCCCATGCTAACTCAAATCAGAATAAAGCCTCGTTCTCATAAAGAGAGCTCAGAAAGGAATGTGTTGGAGCAATGAACTCAAGGAGCATGTCTAGCACCCTTAGGTCATGCAAAAGCATAGTAACTTGGAGATAGCTGAAATTGGGAAGCCAAATAACAACTCCACCACCATATATGGAACATCACCTGTGGGTGAACCAAATTAATACTGTGCATCGTGCTAGTCACACATAGCTTTGTAGATTTATATACAACCTCTTGTTTACAGTTTAGACATACCAGTGCCATGTAGATACTATATATACCAAGGTATGTAGCTAGTTAATTCCCTATCCAACTATACACACTCTTTATTCACAACAGCACAAACACATTGGTGCAACAAAACAGAAAGAATGTTTTCTGGATCAAGAGACTTCAGTTGTTGTCAATCAGAGTGTGTAGCCCTTGAATGGCTTGAGTGTTTCTCTTTATTGTCACTCTGGAATTTCTCCTGCAGTTCCCATATGTAATCTAAAGTGAACAATTAGATGTAGATTGCACTGTTGAAGAAGTTAGACCAACTTCTCCCCAAGATCCAGCTTTTCCAAAATCCATCCCATAAAGTCAAAAGGAAAAGGTCAATGCAGCCTGAGGTCCCATTCATGCTTTTCATATCTCGCCAACCAGATGTCTGCATTTTCCAGATCTGCATGACAGCAAGCATAAAAAATAGCTCTAACCTCTGGACTGAGCCAATAGTGGCAAAACAACTCCATATTCTGCCCCACAAGCTGTAAACAGAAATAGGGGTGGAGCTCAGCATCTCCCAAGTTGTCATCCCCATATTTGAGATGATGGCTATGGTCATCAGTCATGAGGAACTGATCCTGGTCATCATTAAACCATCCACCAGCAATGGCTGTGAGCCAGGTGGGACAGAAGCTGGCCATCTCCCAATCAATCACACTGGTGATCATGCTGCTCTGTGGGTCAACAAGAATGTTCTAGCTACTGAGATCACCATGAGAGAAATGGAATGTTTTGTCTGGCTGGTCAGAGGATGAGCCTATAAAACCTCTGTAGAGACACTGGATAGTGCAGTATACCTTGAATACCTTATTAAAAGCCCAACAGTCCAGTTTGTTGTTTGGCCTTTGGTTGGGGTAATCTAGCAAAGTAATGTCGTTCATTGGCCTGATATGGAATCAGATGTCCCAAGTAAAAGTTGTGGCCTCACATAAAGGGTGGCTATCCAAGGGATACCGGAGGGCATAGTTGCCACCATTAGAGTCATCTTTGCAAAGCTCTGGTAATAGGCTTCCAATATATGATATTATTATAAACAATGAAGACATGACCATAGCCAAGTCGACACTGGTGTGCAACTTTTGCTGATTCATAGGCCTCCTGAAACAATCTCCAAGGAGTTGGCCCCATAGGTATTCCATCAAAATCCATTCAGCTCTGACTGGGTTGTTGGCTGAGGAGCAGTATATGTATACTTGTGGCACTGGTATGTCAGTGCATGCTAGATTGATGAGAATCAGGGAATCAGGGCAGGGGCACACTAAAATGGATGCTTACATTGGACCATTTCCAGGCCACCACCTCAGCTTCAGTCTTGACTATCTCACAAACAGGAAGCACAACACATCCAACTACTTGAAAGTTGTTCTTGAAAGTGAACAAAAACATGCATGCATATGAACCCCTGTTCATCGGGGAATGGTGACAAACAGCCATGCAAAAATGGTCGATGATGATGCACTTGAAAACATCCAGATTAATGTTTGCATACATAGAGACACTCCTAGAGTCGTCCGCAGTTTGGTCCTGTTTCTGTACTTAGGTTTTTCTAAGTACTTGATCCTTACATGTCACAACAGTACTGTGCCCAGCCTAGTAGTCAGCCAGGCTAGTTAAAATGACATAGTATAGATTGAATACATACTGTGGTGAAAAATGTTGACTCTTGGGGGGCAGACAACTAAGTTACCTTGTGTCTGGGATGCTTTCCAGATTTTTTTTGTGTGTTGTTGAAGAGATATGAATATTTTGCCATGGGGGTTGCCAAATCAGGCAATTTCAGGTACTCAGCCACCCATCAAAACTTTGGCTTGATGAGTTCAATCTCATTTTTTCTCCTTTGTTTCCTTAGTACTCACTCAAATCAACCTATAGAGGGGTATACCCATTGAAATTAGTGCCAGAAACATGAGAATGAGTATGTAGTAATATGTAATATAATGGCCATTATAGGCAAAATGGGAATATCACAACATTGGAGGTACCAAAGCTGCAGTGACAAGGGGATAATTGGCCTTTATTTGCATGCTACTATGATTAGTTTCACATCTTAACCACAAGTTCTATCCAGTTTGATGTCTTCCTCCAAAATTTCATTCAACAATTACCTCTTATATAATCCTATCATAAGCATTAAAGTGTCAAAATTCCATGCAACAAAATTTGGAAAAATTCACTAAGTGGTGGGAAAAGAAAGAAATTGTACTATATTTTGATGTAACAAAAAGCTAGAGCAGTTTGCGCCCCTCTTCCTTGGTATGGGCTTAATATAATTCTGTCTGCTGTGAACAGGATTTTGGTATAGTACATGCCAAGAACATAAGAGATACATGGAATTGAGGGCAGTGTGAAGGGGGAGGACTACATGTGTATAAACCCAAAACCAACATCCTCATCATGTCAAAATTTGAAGCCAAACAGATATGAAATGGAGGAGAACTGGCTCTCAGCTGGATTAGGTACTTCAGTTCCCACAGCTAAATCCAGTAATACCTGACTAATCACTTATAAAAATAGGCAGTGCTCATAATGAAGGGACATTGGAGGCCCAAGAGTTGGCATAGGCATAGCCCTAGGCATGTTCTATTCAACTGTACTAGAGAAAATACACACAAAAAGCATTATCAAGATGTAGAGGCAACTGACCGAGTACCTGGTCTGGCCAAGTACCTGACCAGGCACAGTAACATGTGTTATGATGTGTAAGGCCAAAGAGACTAATTATTTATGTACATTTTGAAATTCAGGTGACAGCGAGCGAGGGAGAGCAGAAAGCATGCATGCATTGGTATTTTTGACTCAAACAATTTAGGAGCTTATTACAGGTTGTTCTACAACATTATGAATTTTCTTCACTCAAAACACAGACTTTCAGAAGCCAAACAAAGTCAAGCTTTTGTTTGAGGCTTTCAATCAGATTTATGGACTGGATTTGTACATCATCTTGAGCTTAAGTTCCCTGATAATTATTTTGAGTATATCAAACACATTTTGACATGTGTGCATGCATACAATCCAGTTTCCAATCTATTTATTCATTTTATAACAAAAGGACAGTCCACTTTTAGTTATTCTTTCTTATTATTTCTTTGTCATCTGTTATATTCACTCTTTCTAGTCTGGCTTTATTGTTCTAATTTACTTGCTTTGCTTTGCCTTGAGTTTTCCACATGTTTGCCTCATGTTCTCTAGCCTTCTTAGGTAGTTTCTTTATTTTATATAAAAAGATGTATCAGATACAAAAAAAAACAAGAAAGTAGTCATCTTCCTCTCCGATCATATCAATTTGAGAGTACAGTTTAGTCTTATTCAGTCTGAACATGTTTTACATGAAACTTCTTCAAAAATCCTTGTATTTCACTCTTGCTCACCTCAATTTGCATTCACTTTGCTTCTATTATTTGTCAAGTCCCTCAATCTCATAGTTTGATGGTTGGTCTGGCAGGTGATATCAAGAGGGCCTCACAACCTTTCTCTGACTTGTGTTATATCATCCAGTGCCTTATCAGCACTTTTGGTAGTTTTTCCAGGTTGAGCATCATCAATGACTGTTTCTGGATCACCAACCATGGATATTCTGGGGTTGAGATTTTTTGGTATGGTGTGTTATGTAACATGTAGATTTCTAGTGCAGGAAATTCATCATCAAAGATTGCAGGAGCTTCAACATCTGGGTCCATGAGTATGAGAATGGTAATGGTCCTCTTATCAACAGTATCAGCTTAGTTGTTGTTTCTCATTATTTAAAATGTATACACACATATTTTGCTCAGGCAACATTATATAGCCTTTTATTGTAAAACCTGTGGTGCACAGGCTTTTCAGGCCACTCATCTAACCTTTTACATGCCATGTCTAACACATCTGTTATGTAGAATAGATTTGAGACATTAAAGAAAGTTTTCTCATAGGAGTACAATATTACTGCCCTAAGATCAATCACCACTACTTTTATAAAATACAGTGAGCACTACAAAGAAATGTGTTTAAATGCCAATATTATGGACCCTTCTAACATTATCATATTGGGCAAGAGGTTGAACTTCTGTTTAGCAAACTAAAGATAAGGCAGTATGTCAGAGATTAAGCCCAAAAATTAATGGACAACATACAAACTGCAGAGATATTAATAAAAAGAATTGCATGAATAAATTGAAAAAAACAAACCATCTGAAGGAATACAAATTAAAAATAATGAGCACAAGCCAAAAAGATTTTGGCAAGATAGTGACACACATTCTAGAATTGTTAAGACCCAGCAACAATCATTAGCATGCCAGCATACAAACTAATCACATACAACCTGGGCACATGAAATTAAAATATCAGTTGAATAGCATACAAGCACTCTAAATGCATACTCACATCCTGTAGAGGGAGATTAAATGATAAGGAGGTGTATTCCACAAAAGTATTTGAGAGCATAACAGACCTTCTGAGAATGAAGACATGAACAGATAGTCAGTGCCTCAAGAAAAAATTACACACTTCCTAAGCATACACAGGCAGTCCAAGGTGAGCAAAAATGAGTTTTCACAGGCATCAAAATAAATCACCCACAATCTGAGTATGCACATACATCCCAAAATGGTCAGAGTGACTTGACACAGGCATTCAGAATGATCACGCACATCCTGAGGATGCACAGACATCAGAAAATGGTCAGAGTGACTTCACACAGGCATTGAGAATGATCACGCACTCCCTGAGGATGCACAGACATCCCAAAATGGTCAGAGTGACTTCACACAGGCATTGAGAATGATCACGCACTCCCTGAGGATGCACAGACATCCCAAAATGGTCAGAGTGACTTCACACAGGCATTGAGAATGATCACGCACTCGCTGAGGATGCACACCCATCCCACAATGGTCAGAGTGACTTCACACAGGCATTGAGAATGATCACCCACATACTGAGGATGCACAGACATCCCAAAATGGTCAAAGTGACTTCACACAGCCATTAAGAATGATCACGCACATACTGAGGATGCATAGACATCCAAAAAAGGTCAGACTCAGGGTAACTTTGCACCAGGATAGAGAAAGATCACATACTTTCTGTCCTCAACACATGTCAATGAAATCAAGGTTGACAAGATGCAGTACACCCAACTCACCTTTGGATTCCATACATATGAAACAGTGGTCATAATCATCGGTTAGCATGATTTCTCCAGAATCACATGTACATACCATCTGTCATGAAGTCTGTTTCACAGCTGAAAAAAAAATACCATTTGAACACTCACAAACTTTAGATAGATGGAATTTGTCATTAGCAATTGTGTTTCAAACACTGATCACAGCTCAGACTGACTTTCTACAGCAACAATTCAGTCTGTAACCCTCTATGTGAAAGAGCCAAGTCCTACCTCGAGAATTCCAGAAATACTTCTCAATTTCCGCTCCAAGACTTGAGTCCCATCTCTCTTTGCTAGACCCTGAAGCTAGTGTCCTCAATGATGATTCTCAAGATTCATGTAACACTCTCTTACCTTTTTTTGAGTTGACTCTCCTCTCAAATATGGTACACCTGCACATGGCAATGCTCGTACCAACCAAACCTTTACCCATTTTAAGTCAATTTTCTTGACTAATTCCTGAGCTTCATCTTTTAGCCCTCCTAATCCTTCGTTAGCACCAAGTGCAGACAAGAACAAAGAAGCATGATGAAGCCATGATATAAGAGCATATTTTGGTGCATCACTGCCATCACTGAAAGACCTTGTAATTGCTCCAAGACATCCAACCATGAGCTGTCCATGAGATGTAGCAGGAGCATAGAAGAGAATATTTGATCGGGACTGATTGGTAAGGAAGTCTCGAAGTGATGCATGATAGGATGTGATCTCAGTATTATCCCCAGGAATATCGAGGATAGAGTGGCATCCCGCTAGTGCAAAGCGAACCCCAGGACCATCGAGGCCCTTGTTGCCAGTGAGTAGAACCGCGGACAGTTCGTTGACAGTGAGTGAATATCGAAGATGCATTATGGCTCCCATGACAATATCAAAATATTTCCGCTCCCTGGCCGCCTCGATAACCTGAGTATACAGGGGGTCCAAACCTTTATGGAGTTTCAGAACATCTTCCAGTAGCATCTTTGGATAGTCTCCCCCCCCCAATATATCGGACAGCTGTGGCTGCATACACAAACAGGCCTTCTGACTTTTCCACCAGGTTGTCGAGGTGCGATTCCGACGGCCACTTTGGTGGCCCGCCGGCTTTAATGCGCTGCTCTTTTGGCCAAACCTCCTCAAGTTTTTTAGAGATGTATTTTCGAATGTCGTCCTTGGATTCTGTAAGAGACAGCGACCGAGCATCGCTGCGCCCTTCTCTACGTAGAAAACAAGCCTCGATTTGTGGCTCAGGTCGACTCGTAAGCAGGAATCGGAAGGGAGATTTGTTCTCGCGAAGCCAGTCGATCAGTCGACGAATTCCTGCTTGTGAAGCGCATTCATCGAGTCCGTCGATAACGATGAGATCTGGGAGAGTGGAGTTGACATTTGCAACTGGCCCAAGGATGAGATATTTCGAGAGCTGATCTTCGAGGGAAAGTGCGGGGAGGGGAACCCAAGCCTTATTCTTCAGTTCCATAGCTTCCTCCATTTGGTCCTCCGCGGACGAGATCTTCTTCGCAATTTGCCATGCCAATGTAGCCACAAGCCTGTTAATGTCATCGCGGTCTCCCGTCTTCCTCCAGAAAAAGAACGTAGCCGCAAGTCGTCCACGTTTGTTGTATTCCTCCGCGATCGTATGTGCGACCGTGGTTTTGCCGGTACCTGCAGGACCACTCAACCAGCATATGGGAGTGGTTGTTGTGCTATCAGCCCAAGATCGAATTTCCTCTAATACTCTGGTTCCGGTCTCGGGTTGGCAGGTGACGGCGTGCTCTTCACTTCTCTCGGCAGAATTGTAGAGCGCGCTCCAGACGACATGCTGGCGCAAGAGATCAAACACCGAAGGAGGCGACTCTACAGTGATGATAGTTGAGGCCTGAGGTACCAAATGAAACGTAGTGGCGACTCACTGTTGAAGATATTGACGTCTCCACCCCGGCCCCCATCACCACCCGCTCCCCCCTTGCTCCCACCCGATCCACCATCTCCGGCTACCAAAAAACATGGGTGTCCTGCCTAGGGAGATTGTATTACATACCTTTGATATCTCCCTATTTAGGGGATCATTGGTTAGTGCATTATTGAAGGGTATCGGTAGTTGCTTACAATCCTAACATTCATTTCTTCGATGAGATGATAGTGACTGACAGGAAATCAGTTGTCTCATTCTTTATCGGTTTACATAAGCTGACAAACTCCCATCGAAAGTCACTGTTATTTGTATTCTTTTCGCGTCACTACTTATCTTGCCAGCTACTACCTTTATCTTCACTCTTCTACTACAGGTACAAAGTAGGAAAATACGAACTTCATGCCCACTCTTTCGACTTCATCAGACGATCTTCGTCTCGAGATAGTGGACCCCTCACTTGCTTCCGACATAGACCGCCCTGCGTTTTCAGGGTCCATTTCTCCTGTCGTGGAACTCGTTGGCTCGAATAGGATCTTTGATTGTCGCCGACTCGTGGTTTGGCAATTGTCGCGCCGTTTGGACTTTGAATTTTTGCCAGCACTGTGCACCATTCTACGAGCATCAGTATACTGTTTAGATATATATACTGGTTTACAAACTCAGACTATGTTGAATACGACGACGACGACAGTGCCCACGGTTTACAAATTCCAACTACGAGCCGAAAAACCTAGAATATCATAAATGCACCGCAAGCCTACGTGAAATTTGTCATTACAGAAAAGACCAATGATTGTCCAAACCTTTCACAACCGACCGAAATTGAAGTGCGACAAGAATCAGGATAAGGTATAAGACGATTTAGGACGACTTCCAAGGCCAGTCTAGATTTGAGAAAATATTGAAAAAAAAAAAACGAACTACACAGAAGATGAATACGGACGAACCTTTGCATAGATCTTCTCGATCCATTCCATGTTCGCCACCGAATGCTGCATGTCTACCCACGCCTGTGGGTTCCTTCCCTTAACGCGGTCGACGAACGCCTCCAACTGATATCGATATGTCATCCACCATTTCTCGCCCTTAGCATCTATCCCCGCATCGGCAAAGCTGTACACCTTCTCCACCCTAGTCTTCTTGTCACGTATGTAGACTTTGATCGAATGGTAATAAGTCGGTAGAACGAAATTAAACATCGTCACGTTGCCGCCTTCGCACTCCACAGTGAAGTCACACTGCGGCATTTGCGGAATGAAGCCTAGATGATGAGGGAGTCCAAGACTGCAATTCAACGTGGCTACGACGTCGTTTGGGAACGACAGCGTTGCGGTTGTCCCCAGATCAATATTAGAAACAAAATCTGCTGGAGACGATGAAGGGACGTGAGGGACGTGACTTGCGGATAATACCGAGATGGGTTCGGACGAAGTAAGGTATCGAATACAACTCAAGTTGTAGCCTGCACGAACTAGTTATGAGCGACATGACGGAAAAAAGGCTTCATCGAAATATGCTTACAACCCATACCCATGAGTGCGCCCCCGCCTAGATCATAGTTGAACTGAATATCGGAATCGCTTATTACATTTGGTACCGCCAGGTTCACTGTAAGACTTTTGATAGCGCCGAGTTCCCCGCTGTCGAGTATAGCTTTGACTCGTTGGATTGCCGGATGGAACCTAATCACACAAGGGTCAGTAATCGAATGTGATGGGGATAAGGGGGATAAGTATACCGATAGTGCAAAGCCTCGAGGAGCACCAGACCTTTGCGTTCAGCAAGTTCAAACATCGCCTTTGTCTCTTCGGCAGTATCAGCTGCAGGTTTCTCCACGAGAACGTGCTTTCCGGCAGCTAAAGCTCTCATTGTCCACTCATAATGCAACCTATTGGGCAACTAGGGAAAAAAAAATAGGTCATCAACATTGTTAACGGAGAGGAAATTTTTCATATAAGGCATACGGGATTATAGACTACTTGCACTTCTGTATCATCCAACAGAGCTAGACGACGATTCCCATCAGCACGCTCGTTCTGGCTTTTTTAAGGGATGTTACGTACCTTGATAAGCATTCTCTCCTCCATAGACTCTCGGTATTCCATACTTCGTCCCGAAATCAAGAGCCTTTTTCTGATTCCGTGCTGCTACAGCATATATTTCCACCTCTGGATGATTTGTGGCCGGAGAGATGAGTGCTGCAGGCGCGATGTTTGCTGCTCCAAGGATACCAAATTTGATCAGCCCAGAGTCGGAGTGCGTTTGCACGCCAGGGGGATGCAACACCTAGCGGGTCTATAGTATGTCGACAAGAAAAGACAAGTATGAGAACCGAAATGATACCTTGTATATCCTCTGAATAAAATCAAGAACTGTCGACATCTGCGTGAAACCCTGGAAAGCGGTGCTAAGAAATCACAGAAGGAGAGATGGAACTGGTAACTACTCCCATTCGATGTACTTATATATAGAAGGGACTTCGAATTCAAGTTGCCACGATCGCAAACATAGGAATATCATATCATACGGACAACCGACCATCGAGGACAAGCTCGTCGCTCCTGATGCCTTCGGTATAGGTCAGGCGTGCATCCCTTACTTTAGTAGAATGGTAGCAACCCCCATTATACGCAAGTTCTCGTATTCACGAGTTTCAATACAATAAAGCAAGTGCAACCAAGTTGTGTAACGAACGACAATTAGAGCAAACCCGCCTCCAAAAACAAAAAAACAAAACAGTTCAGATACCTCGACGTCTACCCCTCCCTTTCCTCTTTATATTCGGTTGATCCACCAACACAGACACTTGCTTCCTCTCCCTCTCCCGTGTCCTCTTCCTCTCCTGTTCCTGTTCCTGCTCCTCATCCAAAAATCCCACAACAGAAATATCATCAAACCTCTCAGCCTCCTCCACTGCAGCCTTATCCTCTGCACTCCACCCACTCCACGCATCACCATCACCATCCACATCCACATCCACATCCACATCCACATCCACATCCACATCCACATCCACATCCACATCCACATCCACATCCACATCCACATCCACATCCACATCCACATCCACATCCACATCCACATCCACATCCACATCCACATCCACATCCACATCCACATCTCCTTCATCACCCATCTTCGTCCGAGTAGTCGAAACCCCCACATCCTCATCATCATCCAAAGGATGCGTACTAGTAGCAGGCGTAGACGAAGCACCCGACCCAACACCACCACCTCTCGACGTACCCCTCGACCCAGATCCCTCATCACGATCCGGAATATCAAGCGTATCACGAGCCACAAAATCCTCATCCTCCTCATCAAACTCCAAAGGCACAGATGCAGACATCCCACCACCACCGCTATCAGGCCTAGGCCTCAAACGAGGTGACCGGACTCTGTAAATCTCCCTTCGAAGTCTCCCTAGACTCTCGCTAACACCGTCTCCGAAACCAGTCATCGTGCGGATAGGTATAGAGGTGCGGAAGGACGGTGCGTGTGCGCCAGGTACGCCGTTTGGGAGCATCGGGAGAATACCTGAGCTATGGTGGTACTCGAGTCCAGCAGCCAACGCAGAAGCCAAGGGTTCGTCAAACGAAGATGATATGAGTGCTCTGTTCCGTATATCACGAGACGAGGAGAAACCCTCGACAAAAGACTCTCCGCTTCCAGCTGGGTATGCGCTAACCGTGACTTCCTTGCGTACATCGATCTTGTGTCCTGAGATGTCGAGCTGGTATCGTCGAATGAGGGCGTGGTAGTCTTCGCCGAGGGTGTGGAATGAGAATTGGTGTGAGAGGTAGATAGACCGTGGTAGGAGCTTTGCTGAACGTGAGAATGACGACAGCTCAGCCTGAGCGAGCCAACTATGCAACCAAAACATCAGCCACGAAAAACCAAAGCGAAAAAAAAAAAAAAAAACATACTCCGCTCTCCGAGTCCCCGTCCCCACCTCCCGTACACCTTCCCTCCCACCACCCCCACCCACAACCCTCCTAACCTCACTCTCCTCCCCCCTCATCCTCAAATTCCAAGTCGCAACCACACTATCCCTGCCCACCATCTCCACCGGCACATCCATCATCTCTGTCAACCTCGACTTCCCAACGCCAACGCCAACGCCAACGCCACTCTTCGCAGGCGACACACTCAACTTCCCCGACGCACCCATCTTAGGCAACGATACACTCGCCCCCCCCACACCAACACCAATACCAATAGTAGAAGTAATAGCACCCCTATCCCTAGACCTCGGCTCAAGCGTACACCTCCTCAGAGAAAGCGTCCCATCCGTCGGGTCGAAGAGGAGGATATCCTGAGAATTGGGTGGGCTGCGCTGTGAAGACAGGGAGGTGTGACGTGGGGGAGAGGAGGAGTCGGATGAGATGGATAGTGGGGGAGAGGTGCTCGTGGTAGTGTAGACGTGGTTATGATTGCTCCCCCCTCGAGTAACAGTGAGACTGGGAAACGTGGGTTCGAGGGGATCGAGAAAAGTAAAAGCTAGTGGAACTTGAACGGGCGCTGGATGTTTCTGTACGCGTAGTCGGACGATAGGGCTCACTTCGACCGGCATAGGCTGCTACATCCCCCCCCCCCAAAAAAAAAGAAGAAAAAAAAGAAAAAAAAACCAATCAGTTCCAAATTCTCACCACGCACACAAAAGAATGAGAATCAACCCACCAACTCATCCACATTCCTCACACGTCCCTCCATATGACTCCTCTGATCAGGTTTCCCTCCATACGGATTGACTGGAAACACATGAACGGTCCGTTTCCTAGTTCCCATCGCCACCCAACGTCCATCACCAGCACACTCCAGCGCCTCCACAACCGCCGACGTTCGGCCCCTTCTCAAATCATACACATGCCACGGCGGCACCCGAATGCTGGTGCTCTCCACCACATTTCTATCTCTATCCCTGTCCCTGTCTCTGTCCCTGTCTCTGTCCCTGTCCCTGTCTCTATCTCTGTCTCTGTCTCTGTCCCTGTCCCTGTCTCGAGGAGTCCCAAACCGAAGTCGAAAAACCCTAGCGACCTGCCCGTCCCGTGGAACAACCACAACTTCACATCCGTCCTTCGAGAACCACAGCCCAGCAACATGTTTATCCTTGCTAACCAAAAACTCTGCCATCTTCTCTGGTTCCCTCCTCCCCATCGCGGTCTTCGTTGTTGATAAATCAACGACAGTAACCCAACATCCCCCCTCCGGGATCGGCACTCCCCCACCGGCACCCACACTCATACTAGCAGCAGCAGCCCACACAGCCCCACCACCACCACCACCACCAGAAGAAGGCGACACACCCGAACTCGTACTAGAATACCTCCTCCTCCTTCGTTCATCCCCCTCCCCCTCCCCCTCCCTCTCCCCAACCCCACCACCTTCCGACGGCGCACTCCGCGAAAAAAACCTAGCCACACCTCCACCACCACCAGGTAATTCCCCCCCAGCCCCAGATACCCGCCTCGAAGCAGGCCCAACACTCGACGAAGCAACCCGATTCTTGGCAGCAGAAAGCGCCATCCCACCAAGGGTACGCATCCCGCTGAGAACGGAACCACCTACTTTGAGTGCGGCGTGGCCTATTTCTGCTTGTGTCGTTGGTATGCCGATTCCTATTCCTATTCCTGTACCACCGGAGGGATAGGATGGTGGGAGGAGTGGGGACGGAGAGGAAGATGGGGAGATTGTTGTGGCTGTGGCGGTGGTGTGGGCGTGCCCGAATGAAGGGAGGGTGTGGGAAGGTGCTGGGGAGGTGTATGCGAGGAGACGGTGGGAGAGTGCGAATATGGGTTGAGGAAGGCGTGGGAGGGTTCCTTGTCCTGGATGTGGGGGAAGAGAGGCGTGTTCGTGTTCGTGGTCGTGGTCGTGGTCGTGGTCATGGTCATGCGGGTTGACGACTAATGCGTGATGTAGTGATACAGGATTGTTTGGTTTATATGCTTTATTATGCTGATTCGAGTCCGAGCTGAATTCATCGAAATAGTTATTGGTATTAAGAAATTGGTTGTTGTTGTTGGTGTGTTGTTGCGAGGCTTGTTGATAAATATGATTGAAACTGCCTGTGACGGCGTTAGAGAAGGCTTCTATGCCCCCGTTGGTATCGGAGGAAATGGAGGGGGAGGGAGCGAGGTAGGGGAGGAGAGAGGGACCTTGGATGACGTGGAGTGTGTCGAGTGTAGTCGAGGATAGAATGGATAGTCCTGGTGGATCGACTGTGCTCTATGAAATGATGTTAAATTCGTTGCATGTAAATTAGACTAGTCAACGTACGACCACGATAAACTCTTCATTAGCTTCAAACTCCACAGCGCCCTCCGAAACCGTAGCTCGTCGTACAACCTCATGTCTAGAAAGCGAATACAAAAAAAGTAAACCTGGATCATTCCCTTGATCCGTCCTATGCCACGCCACGAACGAATCAATCAAAGACACCAACAAACCAAGTATAAACGAACATACAGAATCCCGATTAGAGGTCTGTCCCCTTTGAACGGATCGTTGGCCCCTTTCGCCCGAGATTCAGGTACAGCAGCAGCATGCAGCACCCTTCCAGACCAGTCTGAATCCGGATTACTACTAGCCACATTGCGACCAGTACGGATATGCAGAACCTCCTGGAGCGATTCAAGGTCTGTACAATCCCAAACTTCAAACGCAGTAGAGTAAGCGATGAATAAGAGACGTCTGAGCCGCACTTCAGAGAAAAATGGTGGGTATCAAAGGCCAAGTACACCTACCTATCACGTAGGTAGTCCCATCTTGCCCAAAGGACACGTCGACGAGCGTCACCTGCTGCTGCGTTATCGTCAACCCCCTTATCCCATGCACGTGCCAAAACACGTTCCCTGCCTGCTGTGCCTAGATCCACGACAGGAACAGCAGGACTGCTGCCACCCCCAACGAGGCGCGTGAAGGGTAATGGGGCAGAGAATCTCTTCCTACTTGAAGGGACAGGAGAGGGATGTGTGGACGTCATTGCCTTGGCTAGCCCCGAGGTGGAGCTTGGTGACTGGTCAGGTTGGACAGGAAGGGGGGTGGTACTGGTAGCGCGTCTTTGGGAGCTTTGGGAGTAACCGTAACCGTATGAGAATGGATTGTGTTCCGCCAATGGATGAAGGTGATCGTTGTTCAGACTTTGCATTGTTACGAGGGTTGGTGGTTGTGGTTGATCTGAAAGAACCAAGACTTGTGTGTCTGTAGGAAGCACTGGTTGTTGGTCACTGAGAAATGGGGTTGAGTCGGATGTTCGATACGATGATGAGCGTTGGAAGCAACTTACTCTAGCAGGCTATCAACGTCAATGACTGTATGGTTGTTGGAACGAACTGGCATACATAAGCGTCCAACTTGCACGTCCAACTCGTCTTTGTCTGAGTTGGAACCAAATGGAGTTGGAATCTAACGTTCGGCCGAAGATCTCTAAGGATCAAATTCGTAAGGATAGCGTGATATCTTATCTTGTTTCTATGGCGCTATATATCATTCCTATTCAACGATACGCCTTTATTTCCAATTCACTCATAGTTTAGAGAATTCCGAGACCCATAAAGTTTCTGTCCTTCCGAGTGAATGCTAGAAACTGTGACTGGTCACTAGTCACTCTTGATTGAGATTTTGGATTGGCATCATGTCAGTGTCACAAAAAATCAAACCAAG